>CM068367.1:14284595-15765141 GCA_034769895.1 Magicicada septendecula
AAAGTGAAATAAACCATTCCAAGATCTGGCCTAGCCGAACCGCACTTCGAGTTTTTAGCGAGATTGTATCTTAGAGACATTCAATGAAATTACAAAACAACTAGAACTACAACACTAGAAACAGCTCCATGCAAGTAAGAACTTCGAGGAAAGAGGTAATATAAACGTTTCTTTTAATAATTAACCAAGAAAACCTCATATCAAATCATTGTGCAGTTCAGAAATTTCGTAAATGATTTCGTGTGTCTAATAAAGAAATAATCTGCACTCTTGCGGACAAATCCGGAACTACGTACTACGAAATAAACAACAAAATTCGAAATTGATTATTTTTATCTTGTAAAGCGTAGTATATAATTATCCATTTCTGACCATCTCATAACACAAAGAACTTACCCTTAACCCTGGGGAAATTAATAAAATGAATTATATGTTGATTAATGTCTAATTAAGGATAAAATTATAAAAGCATTAAAAATAGAGTTTATGATAATTCAAATGTTTACCTAACTAAATCGATACAATGTATTATTGACTGAAAAGATCGATTATAATATTTGTATACTGGAAGAAGAGGAAATCAATATTATACAAATAAATACTCTTAATATTTTATGTTAAATAATAAAATGTGTATTATTTATTGTAGAGGGTAGTTGTAGATTTTTAGTAAGCCAAGAAGAGGACTATCCACCGGGGAGTATTACTCAACAGTGGCGTTTGGTTAACCTAACCTTTGGAAGTTGATGTCAAAATCAGCTCATCTTATGAACAGCGAATATTTAAAAATAAGAAATTTTATACTCTGGGTGTAACCAAATTGTTCTTACTCTCTCTTCTAACTAAGATTAAACAACTTCCTTAATCTCTCCCAAATCACACACACTCGATTTCTGTTTCTTTTGGGTAAACTTCCAATCCGATTTAATTAAACATTAATAATTATAATTCATAAGTGACTATCGCGAAAAGGTACTCTGACCGCTCCGAGACTGTCAAAAGACGGACGTCATACCTTATTTAAGATTACGTTACAGAATGGCGCTTACAACAGTGGGGCTTAATTAAATAAGATGAGCACACAATAGGTCACATCCAAAGACTCCGCGGAAAGTACCTCAGAGCGATATACGTTACAGAATGACGTACTAACATGGGGCTTAATTAGGAAAGCGTAACAAATAAGCAGAGACTTTTGAGATACCCGCGAGTCACGTTACAATATATTATAACGGAACCAAATATTAACTATTTGGGGTTATATGTTTACCGCATACTGAAACCATATTTAAATAAAAATTAACAGTTAAAACTCCATTTGAATGTAGCGCATTGAAAATAATGCTGTGTAAAGCAACGCACACGTGGTCGTTATGTAATCAGTTCGCTGTACAAGGAAGCGACCACACCCAAACTGTTAATTATTAATATCTCGGAAACTAATAAATAAAGGCGAAATCTAACATAGCCAAAATGTTTGCCAGATATTAATAATGACGTGTGCAAATTTGATGCAATATAATTAACAAATGTAAGAGTTAATTAAAATAATTGAATAACTTCTGTTAAAATAGAGTTACAGTAAAGAGATTTTAGTATATTATAAAGATAATAATTTGTGACAGATTGTATATTTTAGATTTCACACAACTTGATTTGCAACCAAGTTATTGCAAAATTAAGTAAGTACAGGATATCCTTAGCGACAAAGTGGTTCCGGCGGATAATTAAATATTAGATAATAATTCTATTCTCCGTCTGTGGGAACCAGACTTCATTCTCACGGACTAGGGAATTCTAAATTTTATGTAGTAGGGAGAGTGCGTCGACCAATGAAATCATTGCATGCAGCCCCGGCCAGTGCGATGTTTTCTGGTGGAAAAATCACTCATCTGTCAGTACTCATGAAGTTAAGACGTAGTCCTTCGATCGTCTAGTAGCCAAAGTGGTGAAGATCTACAAGAAGACTCTACGTGGTCAACACACACGCAATTACGAACACACTAACTACAGATCATCTGTATAGCTCGTAATTGTTGCGTAAAGGCGAGATACTCTTCAGGACATCAACCAAGCTTATTGGGTACTACCAGATAGTCATAAGCACGCAAGAGATCCACCCGACTTCAAGACCAGACTTCAAGAATACAGCAGAGAGGCCGTCTAAATCATTGGTTAACAGCTGACGAGCAGAGCGACCGCCCGAACGAAGCACACACACACGCGCTGACGTGCAACGTGCAAATCGACGGAGAACAGGAAGCAGTTCCAGCAGACAACAGCAGACGTTAAAATATTCACAAACAGCAGGGAAGCAGAGTGTTGCCGAATTTTGAACTCCACGACCGAATCCAGCAGTTCTAAGCAGATTACTTTCTCTAACCAAGGACTCGAATCGACGAGGGACAAATCGGGACGACATCCTCTTCAGTAACAGGAAAGCAAAATTCACTTATTTATTTTTCAGATCAAATTTTCTATTTTTCAATTAAAACATTGTAATTCAAATAATTCCGGTGCCAAACAAAAGCAAAGACTCTAGTAATTAAAAAGTAAATTCGTTGTGATAATCTGTATAGCAGTTTAAGGCTTTAGTAAGTTATAGTTAAGAAATAGAAGTAGTATAAAAAGCGCTATACAAATCTTAACGGACTATCTAATCTTAGATCATACTGCAGTAGATCAGAAGTAGAATCACTAGAAATGAAATAACGTGAACTAGACTGTCACGTCTAATTTATTTTAACTAATTATTCAAATTAATTTTAGAGTTTTATATTTTGTTTCATGAACACTTAGATTCAAATTAATTAAATAAATTTAATTAAATTCAAATCAATTAATATAGTCAAATTTAAATTGCAATTAACTCGCAAAGAACGAGTTCAGTTTCTTTCAACTATTAGACAATCGAAAAACATCGATTCATTGTATAGACTATAAGAAAATTAATAAGATTATAACCATTCTATTCTTGTGTGTTGTTGGTGTAATAAACAACGTTTTATTACCTCATATAACAGTGTTTTATTGTTGTACGATAAAGCCTACCAGTCTCACAAAACTCTCCCCCTTTAAAGTAACTTATCTTGTGTGTTATTGTAATAATTTGAGATTACTAGCTTGCAAACTTCAAATCCAAAATCCACACGCCCTAGTCGGAAGAATCTGCAAGATCAGACAGCAGGTGGGTACTCACACACAACATTACATTACAATAACGCATAGTAGAAGTGTAGTTATAAATGGCTTGCCCGGAACGTGGGGCACGATCAAATTAAATTAAATTAATTAAATTCAATTTAAATTTAATTTTCACTTTAAAACAAACTTTGCTGTTTTAACTCGTAAAACAGCTGGCGTCCAACTAAACAATCCCCAAAGAGTTTTGTGACTGGTGTTTGTACAACAGTAAAGTTATTGTGTGTATTTGAAACTGTTCTGTGTATTTTAAATTGTGTATATTTGACATTGTTGTGTATTTAAAATGGATATGGATAAAATACTTAAACAAATACAACAAATGAACGAGAAAATGAGCGCGGATTTGACCGCTAATATGAATGCGAAATTTGAACAGAGTGCAGCCAAAGCTGAGCTAAATATCGCAGAATTAAAATCTAATATCGAAGCGCAAAGAGTTAGTCTAACCGAAGCATTAGAACAAAGTAACGCTGACATAAACGCCGAGATTAAGCAAAGCAATAAACAAACCACCGAGAAAATAGACGAAAGCGTAACCAAGTTAACGGTGAAAGTCGCGGAAATCGCCGAAAAAGTAAATACGGTCGATACTAAAATCAATGAACGGTTTAAGGTTTTTGAGACCACAATGCAAAAATCGTTTATTGAACAAGTAACACGTATGGAGGGCCGGTTCAAAGACCACATAACCCGCTGTGAAAAGCAAACACTAGAGGTTTCCAAAAAGGTGGAATCCCTAGAGGTTAAAATTCACGCGGACGTGACCGAAATGCAACGACGAGTAGATAAATTAGACGCTTCAATTGTAGAGACGCGATCTAACATTGACTCTAATAAAGAGAGTGTTTTACAAACGTTAAGCGACGAGATTTTGAAAGTACGACAGGAGGTACGAAGGAGGTTTGCTCCAAATATTTTGGTACAAGGTCCTGTCGACGAGAAAAATCGCGTGTATTTTACGGGGGAAAATAACGAAAACCCCATTGAATTTTTATTAGCGTGTGAGAGTGAAATGGCTAGAGTAGGTTCCCGACTAGAAGATCAAGACAAAATACAGTGGGTGGTTAACGCGATGCGTGATTCGGCGCATAAGTGGTATAACATTGTACGCGATAGAGTGTCCACATACGCGGAGTTCAAACAAAAATTTGAAAGCCGGTACTGGAACTCGCATACCCAACGACTTCTGCGCAATGAACTGGAATATGGCCGTTTTGACAAGAAAATGAATATAACCGCCGAAAATTATATAATCCAGCAGGTCGAGCGTGCGAAGCATTTAACCCCAGCATTTGCGGAGATTGACATAGTCACCAAGCTTGCCTACCATTTTAATCATAACATTAGAGTAGCTGTATTTACCCAGGGTATTCGCACGGTAGACGAACTCCTCATTCTAGTGTCCCAAAGTGAGACGGTTTTTGATTTTGGTGGGTGGCGTTATAATCCCGATTTTCGCCGAAATAATGAAGGGCAAAATACGCGAGAACAATACCAGCAACCTGACCAGAGACCGAGTACTAGTTCTACTCCACCCCAAACATCGTCAAAACCCCCAGATAAGACCTTTGAATACAAAGGCAAACAAAATATTGCGAGATCAAAAGGGCAATATAAGGGTAACGACGGGGCCCCGATTAGAGCTATGCAAACGGTTGAGATAGCTAGAACAGATACAATAGAGCAAGACAGCGATACTCCTAGTAATAAAGACACCAATGAGAGGAGAAAGAATCGTAAGTTTCCAAAAAACTTGGAAACGGGCGCCTCCAGGGGGGAAGCGCCATAAATTATGCCAAAACCTATCGCAATAAAGTAGGTAAAAATAGGAAAAATGCTAGGTGTAAGAAAAATGATTTTTATACAGAAATTTGTACGCCAGTTGACAAAGTATTTCAACCGGATGGTAAGGAAACGTGGTTGCCCGTTAACACAATGCAACAATGGGCACCGACAAAAGCACATCCGCCAGAGCAGGAAAGTGACGACGACGTTCCCACACAGTCAGCGTGGGAAGACGTAGACGAAGAATCCGGTGACGAAAATGACCGATGGTTAACGAAGTACTGTCGAACCGTTCGTAAAAAGGGTTATGAAATATTACTGTTAAAAGATAATGTAATTGTATTATAATAATTAAATTTAAAATAAATAATTTGTGTTTTATAATCGTATTAATAATAATTATAGATAACGTGTGTATTAATAATAATGTTTTTCTATAGCGGTAAATAATAAGCGTATACAACTGAGTGAGCGAGAACAGCGGCAGGAAACAGTTACGTCACGCGATAACGACTACCTGACCCACATTTGAAACTAGGTCAAGCAATTAGGCGCGCGCCGGGCGATAACGGTTCTAAATACTGTCAGCAAAATTCCTTTGTACGCGTGGCATTATTCATAAACAAAGGCTACTACTCGTTTTAAAAACATTATACGCAATAAGTTGCAAATATGATAGTTTAATACATGTATTTAGAATTAAATTGTATATAATGCAATAACATTAACACTTGTGTACGTGTCTTCAGAATAAGTAATACAATGTATAGAGAATAAGAATAATTATTACAGAATATGTGTGTAATGATTAAGAAAAAAAAAATAACTGTAATTATTACATTCATTTTTTTTTTAAAGCGGGTGTGGGAATATATAACGGAACCAAATATTAACTATTTGGGGTTATATGTTTACCGCATACTGAAACCATATTTAAATAAAAATTAACAGTTAAAACTCCATTTGAATGTAGCGCATTGAAAATAATGCTGTGTAAAGCAACGCACACGTGGTCGTTATGTAATCAGTTCGCTGTACAAGGAAGCGACCACACCCAAACTGTTAATTATTAATATCTCGGAAACTAATAAATAAAGGCAAAATCTAACATAGCCAAAATGTTTGCCGAGATATTAATAATGACGTGTGCAAATTTGATGCAATATAATTAACAAATGTAAGAGTTAATTAAAATAATTGAATAACTTCTGTTAAAATAGAGTTACAGTAAAGAGATTTTAGTATATTATAAAGATAATAATTTGTGACAGATTGTATATTTTAGATTTCACACAACTTGATTTGCAACCAAGTTATTGCAAAATTAAGTAAGTACAGGATATCCTTAGCGACAAAGTGGTTCCGGCGGATAATTAAATATTAGATAATAATTCTATTCTCCGTCTGTGGGAACCAGACTTCATTCTCACGGACTAAGGGAATTCTAAATTTTATGTAGTAGGGAGAGTGCGTCGACCAATGAAATCATTGCATGCAGCCCCGGCCAGTGCGATGTTTTCTGGTGGAAAAATCACTCATCTGTCAGTACTCACGAAGTTAAGACGTAGTCCTTCGATCATCTAGTAGCCAAAGTGGTGAAGATCTACAAGAAGACTCTACGTGATCAACACACACGCAATTACGAACACACTAACTACAGATCATCTGTATAGCTCGTAATTGTTGCGTAAAGGCGAGATACTCTTCAGGACATCAACCAAGCTTATTGGGTACTACCAGATAGTCATAAGCACGCAAGAGATCCACCCGACTTCAAGACCAGACTTCAAGAATACAGCAGAGAGGCCGTCTAAATCATTGGTTAACAGCTGACGAGCAGAGCGACCGCCCGAACGAAGCACACACACACACACGCTGACGTGCAACGTGCAAATCGACGGAGAACAGGAAGCAGTTCCAGCAGACAACAGCAGACGTTAAAATATTCACAAACAGCAGGGAAGCAGAGTGTTGCCGAATTTTGAACTCCACGACCGAATCCAGCAGTTCTAAGCAGATTACTTTCTCTAACCAAGGACTCGAATCGACGAGGGACAAATCGGGACGACATCCTCTTCAGTAACAGGAAAGCAAAATTCACTTATTTATTTTTCAGATCAAATTTTCTATTTTTCAATTAAAACATTGTAATTCAAATAATTCCGGTGCCAAACAAAAGCAAAGACTCTAGTAATTAAAAAGTAAATTCGTTGTGATAATCGTATAGCAGTTTAAGGCTTTAGTAAGTTATAGTTAAGAAATAGAAGTAGTATAAAAAGCGCTATACAAATCTTAACGGACTATCTAATCTTAGATCATACTGCAGTAGATCAGAAGTAGAATCACTAGAAATGAAATAACGTGAACTAGACTGTCACGTCTAATTTATTTTAACTAATTATTCAAATTAATTTTAGAGTTTTATATTTTGTTTCATGAACACTTAGATTCAAATTAATTAAATAAATTTAATTAAATTCAAATCAATTAATATAGTCAAATTTAAATTGCAATTAACTCGCAAAGAACGAGTTCAGTTTCTTTCAACTATTAGACAATCGAAAAACATCGATTCATTGTATAGACTATAAGAAAATTAATAAGATTATAACCATTCTATTCTTGTGTGTTGTTGGTGTAATAAACAACGTTTTATTACCCCATATAACAGTGTTTTATTGTTGTACGATAAAGCCTACCAGTCTCACAAAACTCTCCCCCTTTAAAGTAACTTATCTTGTGTGTTATTGTAATAATTTGAGATTACTAGCTTGCGAACTTCAAATCCAAAATCCACACGCCCTAGTCGGAAGAATCTGCAAGATCAGACAGCAGGTGGGTACTCACACACAACATTACATTACAATAACGCAAAGTAGTGAAGTTATTATATATATATATATATATATATTTCAATCATTTTCTGCTACAGTCCGTTTCTTGATGTATATAATACTATAATACTTATAACTATTTTACCTCAAGATGTATTTTTTTTTCTTTAGGGACATGTTTCGGGAGATCCTGTTCTCCCATCTTCAACCTTCGCCATCTTGCTTCTGGTGCAGTATTTGTGTGTTGGCTTCTGGATGTTATTATGGTGATTTGTTGGTCTTTGGTCCTTCAATGTTGCATTATTGTGTGTGGTTGTGGTATCTGTTTTTGTATTTTGTGTATTTTCGATGTTGAGTGCTTTGAATATTGTGTCATGTTTTGTATTGATTTTTATTCGTTCTGGTATTAATTTGTTTTGTGTTTTATGTTTGTAACAACATGCCGTCACTGTAATAGCCTATCTTATAACTAAACTTATGTCATTCTTCGTTAACATAATAAACATTAACCTTGAACATTACCATTGCTACAGTGAACTAAACAATTCACCTTTAAAGAATTTGTATAGAAAATTATAAACATTACAACTTGAACTTTCTATTAACTCCTTTTTTTTTCAACCTTTAATCATTTATCATTTCTTGTACCATCAGATTCTCCACAACTTTTTAATCGTTATCAACATTCATTTTACATCACATTTTATTTATTAAACATTATCACCTCAAAATAAACAATTCATCTTTAAATTTGCATATAAAATTATAGACATTACACTTTAATCTCAATTGACCTTTTTACTAATCAATTATCAGTTATTTAGCATTCACTACACCATTAAATTCTCCAAAAAATTTTTTTTTTAATTTGTTATTAACATTCATCTTGTACAATATTTCATTTAATATCAACACAAAAATATACAATACACATTATTATTTGTTATCATTTACCACAAATCGTTTTATAAAACAGTCCATTTCAAAACCATTAATCACATAGTTAAACGTTCATAAACATTAATTGCTTACCCCCCATCATCGTATAATAACCTGGTCTTACATCTACACAATTCATTTTTTATTAAAAACATATAGCTATCATAATTATGATAATCATCATCATCAATTTTATCCATTGTATCACTATAGTAATTACAAACCTTATTGCATATTATTATTTCAAAATCCCTGTCGACGTGTGGTATGGTAAATTCTCCATTAATATTTTCTGTTAACATCAGGTAAGTTATATCATTATATTCATCTACTACATCAGTTATCTCATAGGGTAAGTAATAAATATCCCCAACCTTATCATCATTTGTTGTACTACCTATTTCACAAGGTAAGTATTCAATATTATTAACTCTCTTAATATCTACCCTCTCTATTAATTCTTTATACAGTAGAGTCTCGGTTATCCACCCTTTGATTATCTGCCGTTCCGTGTTATCTGCCGCCCAAGCAGCATAAAAAAACGTAAACATAAAAAATATTTTCTTTAATTACAGCAACGAAAATAGTGTGCCAATAGTTTGCGGGCGTGAGTGTACGTACTCTCTTTGTGATTGCGCCTGACTGTACCGCAGGAATTGGCCTACTGCCCATCGCCTATTATAGCCTAGCTGTGCCTCATGTGTCATTCACCCCACCCCACCCCCAACATCCAACGCTATCGCTCACATGCTCATCGCTTAGTAGACTGCAGTTTCTTGTTGTGTGCCGTAGTGAGCATTGAGGCTATTTTTACGCGGTGTGTCCGTGAGTGACTAGTGCAGTTTTGGTGAAAGTGTCGTAGTATAGTCTTGTTAATAGTGTTGCGATTATGGTTACAAACATAAAACACAAAACAAATTAATACCAGAACAAATACAAATCAATACAAAACATGACACAATATTCAAAGCACTCAACATCGAAAATACACAAAATACAAAAACAGATACCACAACCACACACAATAATGCAACATTGAAGGACCAAAGACCAACAAACCACCATAATAACATCCAGAAGCCAACACACAAATACTGCACCAGAAGCAAGATGGCGAAGGTTGAAGATGGGAGAACAGGATCTCCCGAAACATGTCCCTAAAGAAAAAAAAATACATCTTGAGGTAAAATAGTTATAAGTATTATAGTAATATATATATATATATATATTGTAACTTAACAGATTTGAGGTCCCCAACATTACATAAAAAACGAAGTAACTATGGTTTAGAACAATACCCAAATATTAAGGTTACTAAGTAATTAATACATCTGAGGTGTACCTAAATTTAAAAGATGTAATAAATAATATGGGGTGTAAAATATAAACATTGTATCTAATGGGAGGAGTTGAATATGTAGTAATGAAATATAAAATACTATTCAGATTAATATTTGATGTGTTGCAAATTGTACTTGTTGTTATGCTGTAACATGATTTAGTGTTTACAGAATATTTATCTTATGTTTTGTGAATAGTAAGAGCGGAGTTGTTACTTTAAGGACGTACTTAGTCAATGGTACTCCTTTAATTTATGTTAAAATTGTCTTTAGACAATTAAGTATAAATACCTGTGTTAGGTATTATATTATGTTAAATGTATTGACTGAAATTGATTAATGAAGGTGTTTTGAATTAATGTTTGTAAACTTGGCCAGGATGGCAATAAGTGTTAAAAAGTTGATAAGTAGTTCTTATAGTTATGTTATAAATAATGAAAGGTTCAAGGATGAACTAATTAATATAATGAATTAAAACCAGGAAATATAAATTAATGTAAGTAGCCATAAACCAGTGACTATTTGTACAGTAGGTCAGATAAAGAAAATTAAGTTAACAACAAAATCATTATAACAGTTGTAAGAAAACTTATAGACCTAAATTTAATATTTGTAAAAGGAAATTAATATCCTTTTAATAAGTCCAGTCTAATGAAACTATAGTAAAATATATACGGTTTAATAAGGTAGATTGGGTGAGAGTTTTAGGTAATTTAGTGTAATTCCAAGCATGGAGTATTTTATTAAAAAAGAGTAGTAATGTTTTATAATTCTGGCTCTAGGACAGTGTTCCGCAACCGGTGCCGCGGCACAATAGTGTGCCGTCACAAGGTGAAAGGTGTGACGCGAACTTTTACCTATTATTGTAATAAATTAATTGTCGATTTTAAGTAAGAAGATGCTTGTTTATTCTTTAATACATGCTGATAACTGGTATATTTTCATAGAAATTAAATGTAATTTATTTACTCAATATTGTTGTTATATTTCGCTTATCTTAAGTTATTTGTATTCTCGCCTGAAATATTGGGCCGGTTTGATGGGTTACAGGCGGCAAGCTTTGTGTTCACCGCAAAGAAAGCCGCATAAGACTTTTAGCAAGCTTTTTAGCGGCCCGCACCAATCATACAATAGAGTTTATGTTCAAAACTCTAAACGTTCTAAACTCTATTCAAGAGAGTTCTTTGTAACACCGCATCTTTTGTGTACGGCTGGCTGTACGTTCTTTTAACTAAAATTGCGGGGATTAGCAAACATTTCCTCTTTTTTATTATTTTATTGCCTTGTTTTGATATTTGTGCCTGTTTGTCGGCGCTTCTTAAACTTTATTGATCTTTTCCTTCGCCGAAGGACCCACACATTGTCAGACAACAATTACAGTATTTCAGTTCAGTTCTATCACAGCTGTGCTCTGCAGTAGTGCGAATATTGTGATTGCTACACCAGTCATACTATTTTCTATTACAGCGTTATTAAACTATTTTTTTTTCGATATGGATAAGTTCCTTGTACGGAGTGGTCCGTCCTCGAGTGCAAGTAGTGAAACCATCGACCCGAAAAAAAGAAACAGAAAGTAGTTCACCGGCAATATAGTGATAATTATTTATCTTACGGGTTTTGTGGTGTGGTGACAAAACATGCCCAATCCCCGAGTGTGTTGTGTGTGGTGAAAAACTCAGTAGTACTGCTATGGTTCCCAGTAAATTGAAACGACATTTGTCAACAAAACATTCCTCTCTGTTAAGTAAAGATGTGAATTATTTTCGTCGGTTGTTGGAACAAAATAAAAAACAAGTGACGCTCATGACTACATCGGTACGTGTTTCGCAAAAAGTACAGGAAGTTAGCTATAAGGTAGCCGAACTTATCGTAAAGGCCAAAAAACCACACACAATAGCAGAAACGTTGTTAATGCCCGCGTGGAAAAAATGGTAACAATAGTCCTGGGTTTAGAAGCTGGTAGTGAAATTTCAAAAATTCCTCTCTCTGCTGACACAATCAGCCGCCGAGTTAGTGACATGTCCAGTGACATCGAAGACATTATGAAGGAGAAAATAAAGAGCAGTCGAAAGTTCTCACTTCAGATCGACGAGTCCACCGATATTGGCGGTCACGCACAAATTCTTTCCTACATAAGGTATGTTGATGGCGATGTAATTGCAACTAATTTCTTTTTTTACAAAGAACTACCCGAGCGAGCAACCGGTGAAGAAATATTTCGTACCACTACTGAATGTGTGGTCCGTAATGAATTAACATGGGAGGATTTTTTTTTTTTTAATTTATTGGAGATCTGTAAGCTGTTCGACTGAGTGAACATTTAACAAATTGGCTGACAACACACACATGATTATGAAGAGCTGACCATTGACAGCTCTTCTTGTTTTTGATAATAGATTAAAGAGGTAACAAAATACAACTAAATGATAAAAACATGTAAACAAATGAACAAAAGTCACTTCCACTTTCTGCTGGCATGATACAATCAGTTCAAATATTAAACACTGGGCCCATAAGGCACATATACAGGTTGACATTAACACGTATGAATGACACGAATACAAAAACATACAGAACAGATATCACAGACAGTACAATACAGAAAATACAGAGAATACATTATGAGTTAAACCTGAATGGTAACTCTGATAGTTTGTGTCTTTTTAGTCTATAAATATCTTCACTGTTGTCCAACAAGTTAATTGCCAGGTGGTTAGGATGCTGTTCTAGTTTGGAGATGTGAGTCCTGCAGAGGCGCATGATTTCTTCTCTCATGGTTGAAACTTTGAGGTCGCGGTGTATAGAGTTGTTGGAGACAAACCATGGAGCGTTGACTATTGATTTAATGTTTTGGACTGAAAGCACTGGATAATCTCAATATTACTTGTACTTGCAGTACCCCAAAGTTGAATACCATAAGTCCATACCAGTTTAAGAACGGCTTTATAGATCAAGAGTTTGTTGACGAGACTTAACCGTGATTGTCTGCCTATAAGCCAATAGATGTTTCTGACCTTGTGATTAAGTTCAAGCTTCTTAGATGTTATATGTTTTTTCCATATTAGTCTCCTGTCCAGATGCATCCCAAGGTACTTAGCACTTTCAGCTTGCGGTACTGGTTGACCGTTAATTGTTACTGGAGGGCAGTTTGCCTTACGTGTGGTGAAGGTAACGTGGACTGACTTGGATGAATTGATTTTTATGCGCCAATTATCAAACCATAACTGAACGCTGTTTAATGATTCTTGTAGTATAAGAGATGCTATTGAGGGGTCGGAGTGTGTCGCTAGGATTGCTGTGTCATCAGCGTAGGTAGCAACAGTGGTTTCACTTGCTGACAGTAAGTCCGAGGTGAACAGGAGGTAGAGCAGAGGACCCAGGACACTACCCTGCGGAACACCTGACCCCACTGGTAATAGAGGAGAAGTAAATGGGAGGATTGCGTTAGTGTTTGTACAGACGGAGCCGCTTCTATGACAGGCCGAGTGAAAGGATTCGTGGGTAAAGTATGCGAAGTAAATCCTAACTTACGAACCGACCATTGTATCATTCACGGCGAAGCCATTGTTGCTAAGTCTTTGCCATCTCCTCTGAAAATTGTGACGGACGAAGTAGTAAAAGTCGTGAACTTCATCAAATCGCGGCCCCTAAATATGCGGCTTTTTAACGTTTTGTGTCAAGAAATGGGATCAGAGCACACTACACTTCTGCTACATACAGAAGTACGATGGTTATCTCGAGGTAAAGTGTTAACGCGAATGTTTGAACTTAAAGAGGAGGTACTTGCATTTTTGACTATTGAGGGGCATGATCAAAGTTCAGGCCGACCGGGTCCACGCGGCACTATTTGTGTCCGTTAGGTTTTGTGGTTTCTCGTAGACTGCCCATACATGAGGCCGGACATCACTGCCTTGGCTGAGAACAAATTTTGTCGCTGCGCACAGCCTTCGTTGTCAAAGTCTCATTAGTTGCACACACGACACACGGGATTTTCGTGTGTTGGACGTTGACGATATTAGGTGTTCAGAGGTTTACGTCACAAAATAGGCGGGACTTCGTCAAGACTTCCGCCGTCACAAACGCACATGTTAGAAAAATATCAGCTTCAAGCAATGTTGTTTTTCGCTTCTTGGCGTCGTTTAGGCGCTCCACAGATGTTGGTGCTTGCGCGTTTGTGGGTATGTGTCACACAGTCTCAAAATTCTCAGAATGGTATGGCGTGGTCGCATGTTGACGCATTCCATTGTACTAACTTCGCATTATGCATTCTTTGTTTGAACAAAACTTTTAACACGTGGCTGGTCACACAGGTGGAAAATGAATTTAAAAATATTTTAATAAAAATAATATTTATACATAAATTTACCTCAAGATGTTATTTTTCTGTTTGGAACATGTTTCGGGTACTATCTTGTACCCATCCTCAGCTTTCCGGTTTTTTTGTCTGGTGAAGTACGTATGTGTTGTTGGATGACTATTATTATTGTGGCTTCCTGATGGCTTCTGGTATTTCAAGTTGGTTTTATTGTGTGTGATTGGGGTATGTGTTAGTTTTTTGTGTATTTTCAATGTTGAGTGCTTTGAATATTTTGTCATAAAACATAAAACAGAAAACAAACTAATACCTGAACAAATACAAATCAGTACAAAACATGACACAATAGTCAAAGCACTCAACATTGAAAATACACAAAAAACTAACACATACACCACAATCACACACAATAAAACCAACTTGAAATACCAGAAGCCAACAGGAAGCCACAATAATAATAGTCATCCAACAACACATATGTACTTCACCAGACAAAAAAACCGGAAGGCTGAGGATGGGTACAAGATAGTACCTGAAACATGTTCCAAATAGAAAAATACAGTACCGTTTACCAAATGGTAAAAGCTTAAGAGCATGATAATGTCTTTCAGCCGCCAGCTAAACGCAACATTTGCGCAAAAGAAACAATCAGTCAGTCAGTAACCATAATATCAAAAAGAATACTGAAGAAAGTTTTACCTACCTAATCTAGTTATACCTAGTCTTTACTTACGTTGATCTAGTCATTTAAACTTACGTTTACTTTTTTCTCTAGCATTATTTTTGTAACAATTGTTCTTTATTACTTCTAAAAGGCTAATAAAAGTGTATATTTAAAATAACCCCAATAACCTATCTACAGCTATGCAGTGTTGTTTGCTTGTTAGGTCTTTAATCTGCGACGACGTTAGCATGTTAGCGGTCGCGGTTTTAGTTAACGATTCCCGGCTGGTAAATTGTGCTAACACTTGATTTTAAACTTTCAGGACGCTTTATAAATCTGGTTTAATTGTTTGCAGTGATATTATTTTTAACACATTATATATATTGCGACGTATCAAAACAAACGTTTATTTACAACAATCCCAATGACGTCACGCAAGAATGATGTCATGCAGCGTGATGCGTTACAGTTTACAGCGTTACAGAAATTTTCAAATGATGGCCAGCCAAAAGACATTATCATGTCAAAATAACATCTTGAGGTAAATTTATGTATAAATATTAAATGTAATATATATATATATATATATATATATATATATAAACTTTGTATATATGAATCTACATAATTGCACTCAGAATCTTGAGGGCTTATCTTAATATAAATAAAAGTCATTGTATATATGTATGTATGTATGTTCCACATCTAAACTACTGGACCGATTTCAACCAAACTTGGCACAAATATTTTACGCAACGAGAGAACCAACATAGGACAGGTGTTTTTTTCGATACGATCCTTTGGTGGGCGGGGGTCCTTTAGGGTCTTAAAAACTATTAGATCTGGTTACCATGGCAAGCCAATAGAATACATTCTGGTTGCCATAGCATCGGTGGAGGCATCCCGTGTAGAGACTAGCCCGGCAGTCGTCGTATGTATGTATGTTCCACATCTCCTAAACTACTGGACCGATTTCAACCAAACTTGGCACAAATATTTTACGCAACGAGAGAACCAACATAGGACAGGCGTTTTTTCGATACGATCCTTTGGTGGGCGGGGGTCCTTTAGGGTCTTAAAAACTATTAGATCTGGTTACCATGGCAAGCCAATAGAATACATTCTGGTTGCCATAGCATCGGTGGAGGCATCCCGTGTAGAGACTAGCCCGGCAGTCGACCGACGGGCCTTCCTCGGAGTCCGTCCACGGAACCCGGGGAGTCTTATGTCGGATCTCACGAAAAACGGCCGGGCCAGAGTTCCAGCGCCTCGCCCGGCATGTCGAAGGCTTTCCCGGCCTTCGGAGAAACTTCCGTACCCCGGGGAGGTCTCTGACCAAGTCCTAGCGCGGGACTTCAACCGGCCTGGATGCCGGAAAAAGCAGGCGATGTCCCGGCATAGGTAGAAACCTCCCGCATAGGGAATAGCGCGGGAGTCGTCAGACGGGCCTTCCCCGGAGTCAGTCCGCAAAACCCGGGTAGTCTAAGGTCGGATCTCGCGAAAAACGGCCGGGCCAAAGTTCCAGCGCCTCGCCTGGCATGTCGACGGCTTTTCCGGGCTTCGGAGAACCTTCCGTACCCCAGGGAGGTCTCTGACAAAGTCCTAGCGCGGGTGATCGACCGGCCTGGTAGCTTGAAAAAGCAGGCGGTGTCCCGGCATAGGTAGTAGCCTCCCGGGTAGGGAATATTGCGGGAGTCGTCTTACGGGCCGTCCCCGGAGTCCGTCCACGGAACCCGGGGAGTCTTAGGTCGGATTTCGCGAAAAACGGCCGAGCCAGAGTTCCAGCGCCTCGCCCGGCATGTCGACGGCTTTCCGGGCTTCAGAGAAAGTTCCGTACCCCGGGGAGGTCTCAGACAATCTCCTAGCGCGGGAGTTCGACCGGCCTGGATGTCGGAAAAAGCAGGCGGTCTCCCGGTATAGGTAGAAGCCTCCCGTGTAGGGAATAGCATGGGAGTTGTCCGACGGGCCTTCCCCGGAGTCCGTCCACGAAACCCGGGGAATCTTAAGTCGGATCTCGCGAAAAACGGCCGGGCCAGAGTTGCACGCGTGCTTGGCATGTCGACGGCTTTTCCGGGCTTCGGAGAACCTTCCGTACCCCGGGGAGGTCTCTGACAAAGTCCTAGCGTGGGAGATCGACCGGCCTGGATGCCGGAAACAGCAGGTGGTGTCCCGGCATAGATAGAAGCCTCCCGGATAGGGAATATTCCGGTAGTCATCTTGCGAGCCTTCCCCGGAGTCCGTCCATGGAACCCGGGGAGTCTTAGGTCGGATCCCGCAAAAGACGGCCGGGCCAGAGTCTACGGTTCTTATAAATAAAGATATAGGTTATGATATCGAAGGTGGTGTATGCGTCTTAAGAAACTTCTTAATAGTGCGTGAATTCAGAGTTGTTTCAGTTTATAATTAAAAGTGGGGAAGTTAAGATAGAAGTAAGTTATAAGCAAATATAAAAAACGTTTTGATAGCGAATGTTTCAGATCGTAGTGTTCAGACAATATAAATGCGCTTGCTTCAGTTTGAATTTAAAACATTCACGAGTAATTTACGGTTCTCGCATTTTTTTTAGTACATGTCATTTATCGCACATTAGGTCGTCAGTTGTTTTGCTCCGGTCTGTCTGATTTCATGGGTTTGACTTCTGTAGAATGCCGAATAGAAAGAAAGTTGTTTTGTCACTTAAAAATAAACTGGAAATTGTAAAGTGGTTAAAAAATTGTGAATCCGGTCGTGTTTTAGTTGATCGATACGACGTAGGGACCTCCACCATTTCAGATGTAACGAAAAATTCCAATTAGTTGATACAAATCTTTTATGGAGTCCTTTTCCAAAAGCCGTACTTTGAATTGATCTTTCTTGCTCTGTCTTTTCGTTTTCTTATTCGAGTTCCTGTACCATTTTCTTAACAAATTAATCTTACTAATTACTAGATGGTTAGTCTGGACGTCACTTCCTCTAAATACTCTTGTGTCCAGAACTAGGTTCATCATTTTTTGATTAACAATAATATAATCTATTATAGAACAGGAACCTCTTTCAGTCCAGATGTATTTCTGTATCTCCTTATGTCTAAAAACGTATTGGTAATACAGTAAACTCTCGATTTAACGGACAGAATTTGACAGACACAACGGGGCAAAAAAAAACATGATGTTTTTAGGCTTTTCGAATGTATAATGTGCATAAACTGCAGGCTCTCCAGTTCTGGCAATATTGCTTGGCTATCGGAGCATTCTTTCATTTCTTTTCTTCTTGTTTTGAAACACGCAAATTTTCTCATTTTCAATTGTATTTGATGAGAACAGAGTATTCATAAAGAATTCATTTAATTCTTCACGATCCCTGTCTTTGCGTTGTCGTTGATGCAGGCGTCGCACACGTTCAGTGGAAGACATCACGACGACTAACACTGAACAATATACACTGATATGCATCTTATTTCACTATGAAATATTCGTCCATCGGCTAATACAGCAAGCATTACAGTGGCACATAACTTTTCATTTCCCGTAATCTTTACTGTTACAGATTTGGTTCCCTTTTGGTCCACAGTAAATATACGTAAATACAAAATAAAAAATACGGGCGTTTCATCGGCATTTACCATGTGTTCAAGTGAATAATTATGCTTCTTGCGTAAATGAATGACAAACTGCTGATACTGTAGGAGTTTTTCTTCGTAGTCACTCGGTAGTTTTAGCGTGAGTGATGTACGTCATTTAAGCGCAAATCCATTTCGCCGCATCATACGTCTTTTACACCCGAAGCTGGCTTGGAAACCGGAAATTTTTAATTCTTCTGCGATTTCTAAAGCTTTTAATTTTAAAACATGTCTAGTGACAGGGAGTCCTTGCCCTCTTAAAAGCCGTATGTATTCACAGACGCTGGACTCTACTGCTACAAAACGCCAACTTGAGGTCCTGCGAATGCTTGTCGCGCAGTATTTGCATTTAAAAGTCGTTCCTTCTGTTTTCTCCATCGTTGAATACAGGATTCATCAATATCGAATTTCCTTGCGGCTTCACGATTGTACGTTTTTTCTACATTTTGTATCACAATTAATTTATAATTCACATCGTACGGGTTACGTTTAATTTGATTTGACTGTGTGTCTTTAGTCTCCACAATATCACTCATACCGCAAACGCACTACAAAAACGCCGAATGAAAACAAAGTACAGTACAGATAAGCGATGTTGTTGCTGTTACAATAGAAAACCACACTGGTAGTTTACCCGTTATTTAGAAACATGTTACTCACACACCTCTACTCATCCTTTGTCTTGCTGCCTACAGAAGGGTGCGAACACGCGCGTGCGCACGCACTTACACTTGATCTTCCTATTCTTTCTTCAGTTTGCTGTTAAAACATTCAGTTGTAGTCATAAATCATAACGCCAGAGTTAACTACAGCCAGGCAAACTGCTGTTGCTTAGGCAGTAAACAACCCATAGATACCAAAAGCGTTCGTCCCGCCAGAAGTCAGGTATAACTTCGAATTTCGTTAGCGCGCGAATGCAAGCCGCATGCCAAATTAGCGACCATGTTTTTACGAGAAAAAGTGCGGCTTGTATTCGGAAGAATACGGTATTTGCATGATATTAATAGTATTAAAATTTCAAGTGTTATAGGCCTATTTGATTTAAATATATCCTAAAAAACAAAAATTTGTGATTTAACGGACTTTCGATTTTACGGACACCCCTCAGCCCCAATTAGTCCGTTAAATCGAGGGTTTACTGTACTGAGATTATTAATGCTTGCAAAATTAAGTAAGCTATTTCCAATACATAGACGTCGGGAATTGGGTACATTTTCAATACGATTGAATTGAAAATTCAATACTTTTAGTGTTTAGAATGCGTTTGTGTAGTTTATTTATTAATTCGGGGGTGTATCCATTTTTGACTGCTATGTATTTGATTGTGTTTAATTCATCTTGGTAGCCATGTGTGTTTAGGGGTTAGTCATAACATAAATATAAAGTAGCCTACAGAACCAACAACACCATTAGGAAACACATAAATAATACTAACAAAGACACAGACACATAAAACAAAACAGAGGTATATAAATTAAATTGTAATGATTGTCACCAATTCTACATCGGCCAGATGGGAAGATCTTTTTCCTCCAGGTTTTCAGAACATTTAAAAGCCCTCACCACAAACTACATACATTCCACATTTGCCACACATTTACAAAATGAAAACCACAGTTACACAAACATACAACACAACATGGAAATATTACACTACTTACCTAAAAGTAGAAAAATAAACACAGCTGAACAATTTGAAATATACAGATATCACACACTACAACCAAACAACATATTAAATGAACAATTACATTATCATACACTATTCGATACACTGATCATAACACACAATTTGAACCTCAGCACCAATTCCTTCCCACCATCAACCCCCACCACACACACCTAAGTCCATAACCGTTATTCTGTTAACTGACAATCAGTATTTACTCCCACTGAGGAAGAGGCACAACACCTCGAAACGTTTGGGAAAGTGTAAAGAAAGTAAGTTCATATTGTGAAAATTTATATATATAATAATACTTAAATCATTTAAATTCTGTTCACCTAGAGAAATTAATCTAAGTTCAATATCAAAGATTCATATTGCCATTAATTTGACCATCTCTTTCCATTTACTCTCAAAATTTCAAAATCTTTTAAATGAATTTACAATTCTTAATTAGCTGCTAAGAGTCATAGTAAACAAATAAAATTACACAACTTATTTCTACCATAAATTCAAAAATAAATGCAAAAAAAAATTCACAAAAGATAACATAAGATACACATGATGAATCAGCTGATACCTTCTCTACTTATAATGAACATTACAATTTAAAATAACGTTCTTTACTGCAAAGAATAGAATTTTTTTTTTTTTTCAAGAAAAAATTTAATTCCCAAAATCTCTTTTAAGTATCTTCCCATAAAACAAAATTATCTAATTACATTCACTAACAAAAGAAGCCATGAGTTGCTTAAGAGAAACATATCAAGTCTCTAACATCAGTCATCAGCTGATCTCTCTGGGTCAGGTGAATGCCCTTACCCTAGATACACTACACAAAACTATACCATGAAAAATAATTACATATGTTTATAATTCTTACACTCTAACATAGTAAAAATAATAACATTATAAAACATCATAAATTCCTTAGCATTAATCTTTTCAAAATCAGTAAATTCATCTATCAAATCTTATACAGAGCATAACAGATTTAAAGCAATTACTTCTGAACAAATCCTCTGCTGTAATCATCTCTTGAATCGAAATAAAATTATTTAATTAGCTTATCAGCTAGTCAGCATCATTAAGTTTCAACTTTTAGTTCGTTATTCCCCTGAGTAACCTTATTACCACACACACTATGACCCCCCACTGGACTGTGGCGCCCAGTTGCTTCCACAAGAACGGAATGTTGTTAGGGGTAGACGCTGCCTACCCCGCTCTTGCTTCAGCATTATATAAAAAATTCGGTATTACTGATGTCCGAGGACGCCAGTAATACATAGGCTACCTTTTAAGTTTTTACAAAGACAATGAAAGAAAAAACATTTTTTGATACAAATCGTTTTATTGTTTCTCAAAATATTCGCCTTTGAGATTTACACACTTTTGCATGCGTTCGAACCAAGTCTCGAAACATTTTTTCCACTCTGATGTTGGTACCTCAGAAATATGGTTTTGGAAGGATTCAACAGCTTCTTGAGGTGATGAAAATCGCTGTCCACGCATTTTTTGTTTGACATTCGGGAACAAAAAGAAGTCGTTTGGCGATAAATCAGGTGAATACGGGCAATAAGACATTAATTCGATGTTTTCCTCCTTCAAATAATCAATTGTTAGACGTGCTGTGTGAGAGCTGGCATTGTCGTGATGAAGAATGATGTGACGTTTTCGGTTGTGTTTCCTGATTTCATCGATGACTTGTGGCAAACTAATTGTTGTATACCATTCAGCATTAACTGTTCTTCGATCCTCTAAAGCAATGGTCGCGACATGTCCAGTGTAAGCAAAGAAACAAGCAAACATTTTCTTGGAAGTGCTTTGTGAACGAACCACTTTTGTTGGCTTCGGTTCATCTTCGAACACCCAAACAGTTGATTGTTGCTTGGTTTCCGGCTCGTACGAATATGTCCAAGTTCCGTCTCCTGTTACGATGTTGTATACGGATTTTGCATTTCCTCGGTCGAATTTTTGGATCATTTCCTTACACCAATTGATACGAGCCTGTTTTTGAGTTTCGGTCAAATTATGCAGAATCCATCGGGAACAGATCTTTTTAACAGCTAAATGTTCATGTAAAATCGAATGTACTGCAGTCTTCGATATGCCTAAGGATGCCTTTATCTCACGGTAAGTCACATGCCGATCTTCTTTAATCATGTTGTGCACAGCATCGATGTTTTTGGGAACAACAACCGATTTAGATCGACCTTCACGAAATTCACCGCTGACTGAAGCACGACCACGGCGAAATTCCGCAAACCAATTGTAAACAGTCTTTTCTTATGGTGATTGATTACCAAAAGTTGTACGAAGCGATTCGAGACATTGTTGTTGAGTTAAGCCTTTATTAAAATCGTAAAAAATCATCCAACGAAAACCTTCACATGAAATTTCCATTTTTTCACAAACACTTTTGTTTTAAACGCTCACTGTAAACAAACTACTCGGCCAATATCTGAGCTGCAATTGTTTTACAAATAACATATGACAAATTTTTCAACAATGATAATGTCACATCTCACTAGCGCCATCTAGTGGTTGTTTGTAAAGACTTAAAAGGTAGCCCTCGTACTAGTATAATGATTCACACACCCTTAATATGGCACTACCACCATCTTTGATGATAGCCGCTGTTCCATAGTTATGTAGATTCCCCTGATTTACTCCCCGGTTAATTTCTAAGTTCACCAATTTAGAATATATTTACATTATAAATCCACGGTCAGGGTTCGGTGAAGTCGTGACCGCCTGAAATGTAGGGGAAACTACTAAAAGACATACAAGGTTTACACTTACACTGCTACTGCAGTTCGCAGATGGCAAACTCTTATATGTTTGGTTATTTTATTATTTAATTTTCCTACACTCTAACAAACATAATACAACATAATAAAACATAGTACACTCATAATTAACATTGTTGTTGTTACCTTAAAATAAACAATTCACATCTACGTTTGATCAGAAATTAGACACCTTACATCTTTAAATTTCCATATAAAATTATAAACATTACATTTTAATTTCAATTGAACTTTTATTAATTAGCCACCAATTATTCATCATTTATTGGTTTGGGTGACTCTTCGTTATTCACAATGATTTGATTTATTAAATTGGCATTTAAATATAACCTTACCCTCCTGCTTCCTCTAACAATCACTAACAGATTTGTATAGGGTGACACTAATCTCTCAAAACTTTAACTCCACTAATTCTCTAATCCCACTTAAACCACTTTCCTCTTATAATAAAATATCTTATACCCTCTTTGTACCTAGGATGTGTTCCCTCCCTTATGCTCATTCCCTTATTAGTTCCTGGTTCCTTCCCAGGTAACTCCACCAAACCCCATTTAAAGCTATTCCCTCCCGCCATAACACCTGTCGTTAAGGACTCCTTACCACACCACCCTCTTTACAAAATATCACCATCATTATTTACTCTCCAATTATATCACTCTCATTGCTCTACATATATACTCTAATGCCACTGTGTCACTACTACTGACCCTTTTCTGTATTACTTATATTCCAAAAATCTTATTCTGTCTAACACCCATTTAAAATTAATCTTGACTGACTCAAATGCCCAAACATTTTACAACGTTTCACCTTGATATGATCATTGAAAATTATATTAGAAAATTCATAATTACCTCAAAGTAATTTAATCATTTAATTTAAACCTTTAAACACGTTTGAAATTTATTATTCAAACAGTAAACATTTTACTTTCTTTAAGTTGCATTATAAACTCCATACTTACAGTACATCACTCAAATTCTTGAATACAACATGATTACTGTCATAGACACAAAAAATATAAACATTTATCACCACCAAATCATGTACACAACTCCATGTATCTTCTGAAACATTATAACATCATATGACTCTACAACTAAGCACATTTTATATTTATTCATTTACTATTTATTCTCAAGTTCAGATCATATAAAATCATTTAAATTCATTATCAAAATTTATTTGTACCACTTTAATTAATTAATTAATCTCAAATTCTTTAATTCAGTCAGTTATTTAAAACACAAATTATTTTAATTACAATTCCAAAACAATTACAATTCATTTATTACCAACTCTCATTGCTTATTTAATCTGATAAAATATTATTATTATTTAATCAATTTCTACTACACACATTGTTTACATAAAATACATTTTACAACACAAAAACAATTAAATTCGCTATAAATTTATTTCCAATTTCTTGTCATTATTTCTCTGTTTACCACACCTCATTTCATAAGTTAGCAAGGTCATAACCATAAACTAAAATATTTAAAATGTCCATTCACTGATTTTTTTATTTAACCCCCATCATCATATAATAGTCTTACTTTTATGTAACAATTATCGTCCTTACTCACACTTGTTACACTATTACTATTATTGTAATGACCATTATTGACCTAGTATTTGACACCATTGTGAAGCTGCTTACACATTACACAAATATAAATACATGATTTTATTTATTTCACTCACCTTTAAGATGTTCTTGGGTCCAGAATTCGATCGCATGAACGTAGGATGCAAACGTGTTTTACAGGTTAATGGAATAATTTACTCGACTCATTTTTTGAAGAGAATTAATTAATTTTATTTTTTAACTTGTTTTAAAAACTTTACCAGATCTTTACTCAAAATTTAGACAGTGAAATCATAGCATAATCATTTCTTGTTTGGTTGGTTACTCCATGATCATAATTACTATATTTAACTTTAGCTAACATCTTACCTTATTCTAGGATACACAAACACAGCCCAGTCTGCCATTCTCTCATTCACTCAATTTAATAACCTCCCCTGATCATTTTAATTGACACCAAAACCCTTAACATATTATGAAATACCCCCGGCCGGCAACGTGGTTTTCACTCGCACTAATGACTTCTCATTTTCGGTTGATTTGTGTGTCCGAAATCGATTTGATGTATTTGTTGGCTATTCACATCACTGTTACGTTACTGTTGACTGATCATTCACTTTTTACTTGTAAATTATAAAATTTTGACAAGAGCCCACTTGGGGCTTGTACCTGCGCAGGCACTGTCTGTATCGGACTGCCAAGAGTGGCTTCGCGTTCACTGCTAACTAGATTGCGTCTTTTTAGGTGGAAAACAATGCCTTGTAATTCGTCGCCACAGCTGTGTCCCATTTAACCCATGCAGTTGATTGTGTGTTGTTCGTAGAAGATATTTGTTCCGCACTGATTGACGTCACAAAAAGGGTTTGGCTTAAGACTCACATCCGTCCGCTTGGACCGTGTGCTCGTACAGTTTTTGTCTCTAGCCATTTTTGAGTTTTAGAAGTCGGCGTCGGTCCGCGCACCTGCTGGTGTGACGCGCTCGGACGTACGGCCACACACTCGCAAAGTTCTAGGAAATGACGCTTAGTACATTCTTTGTTAACGATTGCACAACTTCTAAGGCGTATTGCTCCTTTGTTAGAACACTGTTTCAATTCAACACGTGGCCTGGTCCCAGGTGGAAATTAAATTTATGAATATTTTAACAAACCCCAAAAATTTAATAAAATAAAAATCCCTCCCAATTCGCCACGTTACAATACCCCCCCCCCCCAATGAGAGATCTTCTGCCGAAACAGAAGAAATCTCATTGATAAAACCCCTAAGAGGACCGGTGAGGATATGGTGCCAACAACCCCCTCTTGCTCTTACACCTCATGGGTAAACGACCCCCCTGGCTCGGCGACTATGGCCGCATCTGAACGTGATCACTGGACTTCTCTGTACGAGATCCCAACACCGAAAAATCGAACAGATACGCACCACAGCGCACCTCACCTTCTAACATGTCACCCCAAAATTCCAAATCCCTGGCTTACATCATGCCAGATCCTCAACCTATATGTTCCCCCTTATCATGCACACTGGGCTGCCTTTAGCAGTTACTGGGCTTGCACACACACTTATTGCTACATACTATCAAAATTGAAATATTGTTACTCAAAATTTCATTTAAGTTAAAAATCCACAGCTATTTTCTCAAAAATCATAATAAAATCTTTTATCTAAATTGAATACTTCTCTTCATTGTTTTTTTTTTCATTAGAAAACAAATAAGTTGAACATTTCTTAAAATATGAACATCTTTATCCTAACATGTGATTATACCTATATTCTAAACAATAAAATTCATTAAAAAACACGATTAGTACACAAACAATAACATAATCAAAGTTCAAAAACATCAATTAGATGGCAGGCACCAAATCAAGAAATAAAATTTTTTTTTTTTTTCAAAAAAATTTTAAATTAAAAAAATTAAATTTATTAAAATATATTCTTTTTTCAATATTGAAATTATTTAAAATTATTCAAATTAATTAAAAGCAAAATTGGCTTTACTTCCTTGCCAAAACGGGTTTAGTATAGAACATCACCTATCAGCTGATCAAAACTGGGTCAAGTCAAGGACCTTGACCTACATAAGTTATACACAAGTTACATCTGAAAATACATTGAACATCTTTAAAATTCTATCTCTAAACACAAAAACATAATAAAATAAAACATTTAAAATAACAAAATATTATTATGATTAACCATAAAATTGATCTTTAAATTACTCAGAATAAATACTTTATAACGTTACGTGATTCTCAAATTGTATTAAAATTGTCACTTGTTTCAATCAAAATTTTATATTTTTACTATGAACCTCTTTTCTTTAATAATCGCATTCTCCATTAATTTGGGTGATTCAATTACTTATAATAACTCGATTGTATCAACTTGATATGCATACATATAATCTTTCTCACTCTGACTTTAATACCACTAACAACTTTAACTAACAGGACACCCATCTCTATTAAAACATCTATCAAACAATCTCTAAACCCAACTTACTATTAAACTCATATCGCCTCATTCTACCCTTATATATAAAAAAATTACTCTACCCCTTTGTACCCAGGATGTGTTTTCCCTTCCCAAAAGCTCACTCCCTTATGTTGGTTCCTGGACTCCCCCTAGGTAACCCTTTCCGGCGCCAATCGGTCCCTTCCCGTCCCAACCCTTTTGTTGCGGACTCCTACACTACACTATCCCCTATTACAAAATTACCATCCCCTAATTAACACTCTTATTACCTCACTTCAACTACAAAATAACATCATCATTTATAAACATCAATATATCACTCATTACTCTACATATATTCCCAATATCTACTGTGTCAACATCAATACTTCTCAAATTCTATTATATTAACTCACAACAACATTACATTAATTCAAAACAATATTATTCTCTCTATTATTACTTTAACCCCAACTTGGACTGATCTACATGTCCCAACAAAATATTAATCACCCAGAATCTACCTTTTATTATTTTTCACAAATCATTTAAAATCTTAACTTTATCAAATTACCTCCATCATCATTTAAAATAAAACCTTTAACACATTACATCATATTGAACCTTAATTATCTTGGAAATTAGTAAACAATTTATCAGTGACATTCTGCTACTGATCAGCTGACATTCTTAGCAAGGTGAATAACCTTACTGCCAACACATTTCAAAATTACATAAATTACATAAAACACATATTTTTCTCAATTCTTACCTCTAATGCAATAAAAGAATACATTCCTAAAATATAGAATGAACACATTATACTGAACGTATGAACACCTATTTACCAAAGCATAATACAAGCATTTTATTAGTGTAAAATTGATTTATCATTTTTAATTTATGAAATTTAAATTCGTTGCTCACCTGAGCAACCCCCCAATCCACACACACTATTGTAATTTCTGTTGGACTGTGACGCCCATTTGCCTACACAAAGACTGCATAGTTGGAGGAATTGAACATCTCCTTGTCCTTGCTTCGGCGTTACATTTTAAAGTTTTTTAGGTATCGACATACCCTCGTTTTATAGTTACAAGCCCTTAAAACGGGTCTACCACCTGGCTATGCTGTCCCTCCTCGGACAGAGTGGCAGCCGCTGTTCCATAGTTCCGGGATTTCCCCTAGTTTCACCCCCCTGTTAATTTCTAATATCAATTTCAAGCCAGCTATTGTCAAGGGACTTGATTATGGCCATAGCTGACCGCTAGCCAAAACCACGATTAGTGCTGGTAAGGCAGTAATCGCCCTAAAAGTCAGGGAAATCAAACTCTACTTTCATGCCTGTTATACTCGTCATTACTCTGCACGGGACGAAAGTCTATCATGGTACAAATTAAAATTGTACAAAAAAGGTGTGCCGTGCATTTTCGCCATTTCGGCCTCCGATGGACGTAACACTCACTGTTACCCCCAACCCATTCCACTATCTACTGGGGCACATGCCACCCCAGCAATAGCACACTAATAGCTAACTTAAAATTTTATATACAACATTATAATATGACATTTTCATTAACTCTTTTAAATATCATCATTTAAATCATTCATCACTCTCTACAATTAAATTTCTTAAAATTTTCAAATTTATTATTAACATTTATTTTACATTACTTTTCAGTTGTTATTATTTTTCAAATTATTATCTCAAGTTATTTTCATTATTGAAGTTAAAATTCTTTCATTTGAGTTAAACACCTGTAAACATTTTATTATCTCTGACTTGTATCATAAAATTTTATACTTACAATCCATTATTCACATACTGACATACCCAAAATATACACACCATACACACCAATAACTCCGTGTTACTTCTGAAACATTTAATCACAGTGTTATTTCATATCAAACAATTTAACAATTAATTACCAAATTCACATCTCGTAAAATAATTTAAATCCATCAAAAAATTCAATTATATAACCTTTGAATCAATCAAAATATTTAAACATCTCAAATTATTGAATTAAATTAATTATTGAAAATACAAGTTCCATTGCTATCAAAACAATTACACTTCGCTAATTACTGTCTTCAAAATTAATTTTGTTATTTATTTAAATTGCACAATTATTACAACAATTACCTACATACACATTGTTTACCTAACATTTTACAATACACACAATTAAATACTACACTTATTTACAAATCTTCATCGTTATTACTTAGTTATATCACACTTCAATGTCCAAGGTTGCGAAGTCAAAACCGTAAAACAAAAATATTTAAAATTGTCCATTTATTGTTTTACCGTTTACCCTCCATCGTCAAAAATTAATCTTTGTTTCAAATAACAATTTTCAATTTCAGTTACACACATATGGCTATCTTGTGTGTCATAACCATAAAAATCAAATTCATTCGTGTTATCACAATAATCATGACCCAAGTCAACATAATGTATTTCTGTCAAGTCTCCCTTAGTAATTACATTCATTATCGGGTCAGTTATTTCTTCATCATAAATTAAATTACTCTTGTTTAAATACACTTCTAACATTTCTTTCAACTCATTATAATCTCTCTTTAATTCATATAATTCTATTTCTCTATCCACACACAATTCTCTATCTAACTCTCTCTCATCATAACACCATCTCATACCTTCAATATTACTCCAGACAGAGGATACAAACTTATACAAAAAAAATAAACAACTCAAATCTTCTACTAACACGGGACTCTTGCCCTTCAAAAACAACACTTGTGAACACCCTGGTTCATCATAAATATGGGGAAAATTTACTCTCTGCCCCCATTCTACCACTATACCATCTTTCCACTTTCTCTCTGACTCATAAACACACATTAACATTCCATTATCACATTCTACAACTTCATCCATACTCTCACTGTTTATTTTCCATGTATCACTCTCTGATACTACCTTTTCACATATATTACCATTCTCAATATTATTTTTATCATTTTCGACATCATCATCATCATTTGTTAACTCTTTATCTAGTACCACATTTTTATACGTATCGTTATAATTTTCATTTGTATTATTCTTGTTTGTATTCATCACACTCACTCCCATTCTCTCAATACTCTGTTCTAATTTATTCAAACTATTTTTTATTATTTCATTAGTATTTTCAAAACGTTTATTAATTTCTTGAATATCATTTTTTAATTCATCAAATTTGTCATTCTGTATATCTAATTTCTCATTAACACTACTTTTAAATTCTGAATTTCGTTTTTCTGTTCTTTATTTTGTTCTAAGATTAATTGCAACATATTCATTACGTCACTATTGAATTGGGTGTTACCTTTTGTTGAAGTCGGGGTCAATTGCACGCCCGAATCTTCAGTTACATTGCTTTGATTGGTTAAATTTAACTCTACTTTATCTTGGCTCGTACTTGGAGTCGAATGTATTTCAAAATTACTCATGTTTGACTCATCAAAATTTTCGACACTAGTCGTTTCATTTATATTGCTTTCGTCATTTCCTGCCATCTCTTATTCTTCACACTTGATATTTATAATACTTTAATTAATTTAATTTATCCTACTACCCTTTCTATTTTATGCCAATTGTGCGTAAATGACGCATTTTTATTCCAACCTTAAAAACACGCTTGCATCTTTTCTAGGTGTGGAATTGTCATTGTTAATTTAATCAAATTCGTCCCTGTATCGGATGCGCCATTGTGAAGCTGCTTACACATTACACAAATATAAATACATGATTTTATTTATTTCACTCACCTTTTGTATTATTTTATTTTAATACATTTAATTATTAAACTTTTATTCATTTTAAAACTCACCTCTTACGCCAAGCTCCGTTGCACGAAACTGCGAAATACAAATATGACCTTCAGGTTATCTGAATAACATACTCGACTCGCTTTTCATTTGAAACAAATCTAATTTAATTGCATTGGTTATTTTCTTTTAAAACACACACTTACTCCTCCTTCTACCTCAGTTCACATATTACAGCTCCTTTTTCTCCTTTTAAAAGACAGATACTACATACACATTTTACTTAACCATTTTCTGATTCTAATATATTTATAAATCTATTAAAGTCGACCCAGATTGCCCATCCACTCATTCATACGAAACCCCTCTGTATATATATAATTACTTCAAAACCCCCTTTTATACATGATCACAACAATTTTGGGTTAGATACAATTACAGTTACCATGGCATCTCCTGCAACCTCATGGCGCGTCACACACACAATTTCTTTCCCGAAAAAAAATGTTATTGTTTCATTGATTTTTGAAAGTTACACTGAATCACTTGTATATCACTTTATTTTTTAGTTATATTTTAGTTATTTATGCATGCTGTTACGGTCGGATGGAATTTTCGGCCCGCTAGCCGGTTGTATTTAGCCAGCTGCGGCCATGGTAATTAGTCGACTGGGCGGCAAACTTTTTCTGACGATGTTACTTGTGGACAGTCATCACTGCCTTGCCTGCTAACTAATTTCATCGCCGTTCACAGCCTTCGTGGTCGAATTTTTAGTAGCTGTACGTCTAACACACAGGATTTACGTGTGCTGTGCGACGACGATATTTCACAGCCTTTTCTTGCGCTTATGTAAAGTTATGCGCTCCACAGATGTTGGTGTTTGTGTGTTTGTGAGTGGACGTCACACAGACGCAAAGTTCTTAGAATCGTGACAACATGACATTCCTTTATAACTATTTCATAACAGTTACTGCGTACTGCTCCATTGTTTAGACTGCGAGTTAGATTCAAACTGGTGACTGGCCACATATATGAAGTGAATTGTGCAATTTTAACCGAATCAAACCCAAATTAATAAAATAAAAAAACCTCCTAATTCGCCCCATTACAACACCCCCCCAATGAGAAGTCTTCTGTCGAAACAGAAGAATTCTCATTGCTAAAACCCCTAAGAGGACCGGTGAGGAACTGGTGCCAACAACCCCCCATTTATTCTTATACCTCATGGGTAAACAACCCCCCTGGCTCGGCGACTATGGATGCATCTGAACGAGATCACTGGACTTCTCTGTGCGAGATCCCAACACCGAAAAATCGAACAGACATGCACCACGGCACACCTCACCTTCTAACATGTTTCCCCAAAAAATCCAAATCCCTGGCTTATATCATGCCAGATCCTCAACCGATATGTTCCCCCTTGCATGCAAACTGGGTCGCCTTTGGCAAGTACTGGGCGCATACATACACCTATAATATTTTCTAAACAAACTCATCCTTTAAAATTTAAGTTCAAAATCAGATTGTATCAAAAGAAAACAAAATCTCTTTATCTGAATGGATTAAATCTCTTTGTTATTATTACTCAAAAAAAAACAAATAAATTGAGTATTTAATTAAAATATGGACTGCCTTATCCTAACATTTGATTATACATATATCCTAAACAATATAATTCAGTAACACTATTAATTCACATAAACAATAATACAACCAAAAATGCAAAACATCAATTTAATGGCAGGCACAAAAAGTATATACAAATATATATATATATATTTTTTTCTCTACTACCCCCTTTTAATCCCTTAACCCCTGATACCCGTTACATTCTACTGTGTGCAGCACTAGACTTCTTGGCCCTTGCAGACCTCAATCTAGCCGTAATCACATCTCCCTCGTGACCTGTAACTGGGTCACCGCCCATCCACACTCACTATTACCCCCCCCTAGACTGTAGTGTCTAGTTGCTTTCACAAGGACTGATGCGGAAGGGGTGGACATTTTTTTCTTTTATTCCACCCCCATCCTTGCTTCGGCGTTACAATAAAATTCGGTATTACACCTACTAGTTTTTAATTATACACCCCTAATGGACTACCACCCCTATCTGGGTGAAAATAGCCCTGTTCCAAAATTAGGTAGATTCCCCAAAAAAATAACCCCCCTACTAAATTTAACAAACCACCGGGTTGACAAAATAAAACAAACCACAAGCCGGTTATATCAAGTAAAATTTACGATTTGCCACAATTAGCTACTTTCACGGTCATGGTCCGGTGAGGTCATGGCCGCACTTAGGTGGAGAATCTACATTTACAAACATAAAACCTAGATTGTCATTGATACAAGTTACTTGGACAGTAATGTACACCTCTAAGTTTCCCAAACATTTTCTGACAGCATTTACACAAAATTTCCTTCAGTTTCCCATTTAAGTAAAGTACATATTTCATTTATTTTACAATTACATTTGAAGTTTGAATCAGAATAAATTTATTATTAAAATTTTCAATTGATTTAATTACCAAGTTAATTTAATTTTATTTAATTGCTCAAACTCTAAGTTACAGGAATTACCTCATTAGTATTTTGTCTGTAAAAGTTTAATTTCAATTCTTTTATGTCACAATAAGATTTTACTCAAGATACTGATTCATCAAGCTGCAACAGTTATCAGCTTCCACACCTGGCTATACACCTTAGTCAAAACATCCAACACACCTGTTTACATTAACAATAGTCTGCCAGACTGGTGTTGAATGAAGTACGTCGTCCATAATTTTCGACTCAGTTCCGGTTAATTCTATATTTATTTGGCTCTCTGTTTCAATGTCAGTTAAGCTGACATTCTCATTATTACCTGCCATATCTATATTGTAAATTTACTACTTTTCTTTATTTACCTATACTGCTCTTAGACTTATTTCTACAACATCTTATATTTACTCTAATCTTAACTCATTGTCTTGCATACTTTACGTAATTTTTCCGTATCGTTATTCAACCTTCAACCATACTTGTATTCGCTTTTAGGTGCCGATTTATAATTATTTTACAAATCGAGTCTCTGTTCGCAGCGTCAATTGTATTATTTTATTGTAATACATTTAATTATTAAACTTTTATTCATTTTAAAACTCACCTCTTACGCCAAGGTCCGTTTCACGAAACTGCGAAATACAAATATGACCTTCAGGTTATCTGAATAACATACTCGACTCACTTTTCATTTGAAACAAATCTAATTTAATTGCATTGGTTATTTTCTTTTAAAACACACACTTACTCCTCCTTCTACCTCAATTCACATATTACAGCTCCTTTTTCTCCTTTTAAAAGACAGGTACTACATACACATTTTACTTAACCATTTTCTTATTCTAATATATTTATAAATCTATTAAAGTCGACCCACATTGCCCATCCACTCATTCATACGAAACCCCTCTTTATATATATAATTACTTCAAAACCCCCTTTTATACATGATCACAACAATTTTGGGTTAGATACAATTACAGTTAACATGGCGTCTCCTGCAACCTCATGGCGCGTCACACACACGATTTCTTTCCCGAAAAAAAAATGTTATTGTTTCATTGATTTTTGAAAGTTACACTGAATCACTTGTATATCACTTTACTTTTGAGTTATATTTTAGTTATTTATGCATGCTGTTACGGTCGGATGGAATTTTTGGCCCGCTAGCCGGTTGTATTTAGCCAGCTGCGGCCATGGTAATTAGTCGACTGGGCGGCAAACTTTTTCTGACGATGTTACTTGTGGACAGCCATCACTGCCTTGCCTGCTAACGAATTTCATCGCCGTTCACAGCCTTCGTGGTCGAATTTTTAGTAGCTGTACGTCTAACACACAGGATTTACGTGTGCTGTGCGACGACGATATTTCACAGCCTTTTCTTGCGCTTATGTAAAGTTATGCGCTCCACAGATGTTGGTGTTTGTGCGTTTGTGAGTGGACGTCACACAGACGCAAAGTTCTTAGAATCGTGACAACATGACATTCCTTTATAACTATTTCATAACAGTTACTGCGTACTGCTCCATTGTTTAGACTGCGAGTTAGATTCAAACTGGTGACTGGCCACATATATGAAGTGAATTGTGCAATTTTAACCGAATCAAACCCAAATTAATAAAATAAAAAACCTCCTAATTCGCCCCATTACACTTTAAGATGTTCTTGGGTCCAGAATTCGATCGCACGAATGTAGGATGCAAACGTGTTTTGCAGGTTAATGGAATAATTTACTCGACTCATTTTTTGAAGAGAATTAATTAATTTTATTTTTTAACTTGTTTTAAAAACTTTACCAGATCTTTACTCAAAATTTAGACAGTGAAATCATAGCATAATCATTTCTTGTTTGGTTGGTTACTCCATGACCATAATTACTATATTTAACTTAAGCTAACATCTTACCTTATTCTAGGATACACAAACACAGCCCAGTCTGCCATTCTCTCATTCACTTAATTTAATAACCTCCCCTGATCATTTTAATTGACACCAAAACCCTTAACATATTATGAAATACCCCCGGCCGGCAACGTGGTTTTCACTCGCACTAATGACTTCTCATTTTCGGTTGATTCGTGTGTCCGAAATCGATTTGATGTATTTGTTGGCTATTCACATCACTGTTACGTTACTGTTGACTGATCATTCACTTTTTACTTGTAAATTATAAAATTTTGACAAGAGCCCACTTGGGGCTTGTACCTACGCAGGCACTGTCTGTATCGGACTGCCAAGAGCGGCTTCGCGTTCACTGCTAACTAGATTGCGTCTTTTTAGGTGGAAAACAATGCCTTGTAATTCGTCACCACAGCTGTGTCCCATTTAACCCATGCAGTTGATTGTGTATTGTTCGTAGAAGATATTTGTTCCGCACTGATTGACGTCACAAAAAGGGTTTGGCTTAAGACTCACATCCGTCCGCTTGGACCATGTACTCGTACAGTTTTTGTCTCTAGCCATTTTTGAGTTTTAGAAGTCGGCGTCGGTCCGCGCACCTGCTGGTGTGACGCGCTCGGACGTACGGCCACACACTCGCAAAGTTCTAGGAAATGACGCTTAGTACATTCTTTGTTAACGATTGCACAACTTCTAAGGCGTATTGCTCCTTTGTTAGAACACTGTTTCAATTGAACACGTGGCCTGGTCCCAGATGGAAATTAAATTTATGAATATTTTAACAAACCCCAAAAATTTAATAAAATAAAAATCCCTCCCAATTCGCCACGTTACACCATTATTACCTATTAATTCATAAAACCCGTCTACTTTGGTATTTTTTGTATTGTCTCCATCAGTATTCTTGGTCAGCATAAGGTAAGTTATTTTATCATATTCATCTACTATATCCATCACATCACAAGGTAAGTGTCTATCATCTACAACGGTATCGTCAAAATAACCATCTATATCTATTTCACAAGGTAAGCATTTCATATAGTATATTTTCTCCAATTCTAACCTCTCTTTCAGCTCTTTATAACTCGTACTTAACGTAAATAATTCTACCTCCCCATCAACGCACAACTCTCTCAAAATATCTCTCATCGTCATAACACCTGTCACAACCCCACTGACCTATTTCATACCACGCAAAGGGCACTACAAACTTACTATACTTCTTGGCACTTCTGAGAACACCATAAAAAATTAAGGGACTATTTGAAGACACCTCATCTTCCACACAACTACCGGAGGAAACTCTGTCCTCATAACACCACGGTGAAAACCCTGTTTCATTATATACTTGGGGAAAATCTGCTCTTTGCCCACCTAACCTCTCTTCACACTCTCTCACAACCTCATCAACACTTTCTATGCTCACAACCTTACTCTCTAACACCACGTTTTTAATTATACCACTGTTATCACTCTTTATTTTGCTACTACTTGTTGACTCATTATTAGAATTATCATTATTACTTACCTTGTCTATCGTCACCTGTTCTGCAATTAAACTAACACCATTATTACTAACACCTATATCTCCGTTATTTTCGCTTGTTTTGCACTTACCTATATCTGCTCTCCACTCTCCCATTCTCTCAATATTCCGTTCTAATTTGTTAACGTTACTGGTAAATATCTCATTTGTATTTTCTAAACGCTTATTAATTTCATTAATATCGTTTTTTAATTCATTATTTTGCTTTTTTAATTCATTGAAATTCCCTTCACATTTTATTTTTGTTCATGTATTTCGCTTTTTAACTCGTTATTTTGCTCTTCCAATTTATTAAAGTTACTATTTACTTCATTGTGTCGCTTTTCTGAACTTTCTTTCATACTACATATTAAACTATACAAGTCTTTTAACATACTACTGTCATCAGCTTTTTTGTTTTGATTAATTGAAATAGTTGTTGAATGAATTTCAACTTCATGCATTATTTTTGATTCGTCAAAATTACTTTCACTTGTTTGAATTCCTGAGCCGCTTTTATCAGCCGATTCAGTTGACATACTTTCTAATATCGATTTATTTTCGGCTTCGTCGCCTACAATTACGTCAATTTCATTTATATCATTTTCATTATTTCCTGCCATTTTTATAAATTTACTGATTTTCGTTTAAATGATTCTCTTAACTTACATATAAAACATCTTATGCTTAACTCCAAATCATTTTATCACTCACTTAACCTAACATTTTTTTGTACGTCATTTATACGTATTACTACTCAACTTCTAAATCACTTATTTTCGAGTAGACGTCTACACAAATTATGAATTTGTGTAAACTGTCACTGTTCGGATGTGCCATTGAGAAGTTACACCTTTTTATTAATCAATATATTTAAACAATATACACAATCACCATTCCCTTACCTGTATCGGGCCAGAGTCTTCACGTGAACTCGTACCTATAAGTGATTTAGGGTTAAGTGTTATTAATAATTTCTCTCATTGTATTTGTTAACTAACTCACTAGATTTATTTATTTTTTATGTCATGATTCTTTTATGGTTCAATAAACATACTTCCTCCTTCTCTACATTTTTGATGAACAAATGAATACTGGGATATCAATCCCCTCTGACAAAATTATAACCAATAAAAACCATTTACCTCTTCTAACCATTATAATTAACACTTAAATCATTTATTAACTAATTAATAAAAACAACCCAGTATTTGCGCACACACACATGCATTCATTTAGAGCTCTATTAATTAAAGAATTTTTTTTATAATTATTGAAAATGGATTTACGTGTGGCTACTTCCTTTCGTGCGTATTTCAATGTCAAATGTTGTAGTTCGGTTGTTTTGGTAGTTCACTGTTTTATATCCAAAAAGTTCTAATTTGTAAATTTTAGTCACGTTCTCACCTTCTTATAAATTTCACTGTTTTGTCCGAAAAAGTTCTGTTGGTTAATTTTTTTGCGTCACTGCATTATAACTGCTTTTACACTTCATACTCTATCACACTCTAAATCATATTTTAAAATTTTAATAGGTTTTAGGCTCACGAGCCTATGTGTTCACCCGGCTGGGGAAAGGTTTCTTAGTCGACTGAGCTGTTTATTGCGCACACAGTGCGAAAGAATGTATTAGTACGTGCCGAAACGATGGGAAAGTTGGCCGTCGGTGTGCGCGTGTGGCCGAGAAAGCGCGCCCCTCGTTGATAACCTGCATTCCAATGCCACAAAGCAACTGTTTGACTATATAGTCCACTCACTGTAATTTATTCTTCACAATTCCCGATGCGTATTTTCTGATGGTTACAGAACAGTACCCTGACTGGTTTTAAAATGATTAAAATTTATTTCTCCCCTTTTGCCCCGTTACAAATTGTATAATAAATGATAAATAATTAAACGTAAAAGGTGTTTATATATTGAGATTGGATTGTATAATAGGTTATATTGTGTGTATGTTCATTGTATTTTGGGTACTTAACATTGATAATTCTTATTGAGTACATGATGATAATGATAAGTGATGAAATGATTAACAGTATGTAACTATTAATATTTTATAATATAATGGTAAAGATATTACAATCAAAATAATTACAGTGTTGTGTGCATACATGGCAGTTTTTGTAAGCAATGTTTACAGTTTTGAGTGAGTGATAACTATTATTTATTTTGATAAAGTAATTGACATTATTGAAATTTTATAATGTAATTGAAGTAATTTAAATTATTGCACTTAATGTAATTAAATTAATTTGAGGTAATTAATTTAAATTAATTGAAAATATGGATTTAAATGAATTTAAAATGTTGTAAAAGTTGGATTTTGGGTAACGATTTTTTAATAAAACAGTAATTGATTTCAGTAAACGGGTGTTAGATTTAGACAATGAAATTAAACTGGTCAGAGTTAGTTTTGCATGGGTATTAGACATCATAAGAATTTCTGGAGGTAAAGTGAGATAAACACGGGTCAGCAGGGGGGACACAGATGCGAGAGTGAATGTAGGCAGGGGGAAAGGGAGAGATGAAAGTAAATAGCGACTATGGGAGAATAGAGCCCATAATTTTTTTAAAATGAGGGTGGAGTTGTTAGGGAGTCTCCAACGTAAGGTGTTGCGGCGGGTCGTGAAAAGTTTTAAAGGGGGTTGGCGGAGTTACCTGTACCAGTCCAGGAACTAATAAAGGCATGAGTATAAGGTAAGGGAACACACATCCTATGTACAAAAGAGGTTATAAGGTGCCCTATTCTGAAAGAAGAGGTTCAAGTAGAGCTGTTAGAGAAAAGGTTGGAGGGAAATATTATTAAGAGAACGGTGTCACCCTATTTCAAATCCGTGAGTTGTTGATATAAAGAAGAAGGTGAGATTGAGAGTAGGTTTAAATACCCATAGAATAAACCAGATTATTATTGCTGAAAGGGAGCCACCCATTTATTGATAAATGAGAATATAAAAAAAAAATTCTGAGTACAAATTATAATGTAACAATTGGAAGATTCAATAGAAAGTCGAAATTAAAGTTGTATTATGTTTTCATGTTCTTGGTATAAGGTTATGCTGTTATGATGAGATATCAGCTGATACATGGTGTTATGTGTATGTTATATTTTGTGTACCAATTTATAGTTGCAATTGATTCTATGATAGTAATAAATTTTTTATTTGAATAATTGTATCTAATTATGAATGTTTATAATGAAAATTAAATTCATGTAAATTAAATTTATTTAAAAGATAGGAATCTTGGTAATCAATTTGAAAGTTTTGATTTGAGGGTTATAATAAATGGTAAATGAATGTTATGAAATTAAATCAATGTAAGAAGATTAAATTAATTGGAAAGGTTTTAAATAATGCAATTAAAGTAGTTAATTAAAAGAGATGGTGTAATTAATTTAACAGATCGAAAAATGTGTAATAAATTTGAAAAATTTATTTTTGATTTGAAGTGGATAATAAATGGTAGACAAGTAAAATTAAATGATTGAAATGTTTAATAGAAATTTAGAGTTGAAATCTGAATACTAAGGTGGTAATGTTTATTTGGAATGTTTAGTATGTTGTATCATGTTTATTGGTGAAACATAAAGTGTTGAATTGAGTATTAGGTAATTGTGTATAAATGTAGAACAAATGTATTTGTATATTAACAAGTTAAATAAGAAACCAGTACTTTGCAAAAGACAAACCAGTATGGGCTAAGAGGAAAGCAAATCAGTTGGGGATATGGTATTGTGAAAGGCCAGTTATTGATGTTTTTATGAATTGTTTCAGAGTCTGGTGATACAGTGGCCACAATCACCGGACTAGGGGGGTAAGTTACCCATGATTTTAATAAGGAATTACAGGGGGTCGTGGCGCCATATCGTTGCTGGTCCTCTTGGGTTTTAGGCAATGAGAGTTTCTGTTTTGGCAGAAAACCTCTCATTGGGGGGTATTGTAACGGGGCAGATAAAGCAGAGGGTTTTAATTCATAATTATTGTAACAATCTGTAACAAACCATTTTGGATAACACTTGTTATTAAACACCCTATGGTTGAAACCGTACGAGGCAGAGTCAGGTACGGGTGAACAATGGAATATGTAAGAGCGCGCGTGTGTGCTGCCTTTTGTGACATGTGCTCAGAGGATACGGAAGGGCATGAGAAAATATGTAATCTTAAAACCCAAACTTCATAACGGAAGTAAGGTGAATTATTCCCGCTCGCTGCATTTAAACCAATCATGGAACGAGTTGACAGCAGCAGCCAACGCCTAACGCCTGGCATGTAGGCAACCATGTGCACGAAGTTCGCCCAGTTGGTCAACATTAGTCAAACAGTGTAGTCGAAAGTCCAGCACCGTCTCAGTAAAAAAAGTGACGGGAGGCTGCGCGTGTAAGTACGCGCGGCCTGCCCCAAACATTATGTAAAGAAGAATATGTAAGTGAGAGTGTCATTAAAAAATGAATTCTTAGAGTGGAACGTATAAAGCAGTGTTCTTTGTGATGAAGTGAAAGTGAACTAAGAAAGATGGCGGATGGCACGTGCAATTAAGTACAATAAATAAATAACTATATTGGCCAATAATTTAACAAATTGTGACGGCAGTGGTATGCAAACATCTGCTCTCCGGTACCAGTGGTGGACACAGCGAGCCAATCAGCGATCCCGGCTAGTGCATAAAACCCGGGCCGGCAGAAAATTTTGACGCACTCTTCATCGCCACGCCATTGGACGCACTTCATCTCCTCTCCTCTCTCGGACGACATTGACGCGGAGTCAGCCGGAAGGAACGGCCGAAGAATAGAACCGGTGTTCTTGCTTCTTCGCCCTCCAGTTCTGCGGCAAGGATGGATTTCGCTGGGACGGCAGCCGACTCTACAACCGATGCCGAAAGAAGAGGAGGACTGCAGTGCGCCATGAACAGCGGGCGCAGCCGCCGAACTTCTCAGCGCGGCACGACCAACATGAGCCTTCTCACCACACGGTCCTTTTTAGGGCCACCAAAAACACTAGAGTGTACGATTGGTGCCATTTGTCATGCGGCAAGCCTTTTGTCTGGTGACAAAATACAAAAGAGCTCATTAAATAAACAGGGGGGTAGAAGAAAATCTGTAATTAGCATGTGAGAGTGTTTGTGATGAAATTTGGGAAAAACGTTAAAAGTAAAAGTACTGGTTTGTTTATGTAGAGTAGTATAAGACAATTTTTATATGATAGAGATAAGAGTAAATAATATTTTGTAAAGAAAAGAGAAAGTATTTTATAAGTGATTGAAATAAAAGAGTTTGTTTAAATAGCATAAAAATGTGTTAAACTAATTATTACATCACACCCATAACATGAGTTCTGCATCAAGAATTCGTCTAAACGAAACCTGTTAATTTTCTGATCTAAGGGCATTACATGATCTAAATTAATTAAGGGTGAGTATGATGGTTTTGATGTATAACCCAAAACATCGTGGTGACCCTTTGAGTGAGTTTGGAATCTTCTGAGAGTTTTTATTAACAAAATAAGTTGAACGGAATCAGGGTAAGTAAAATTATGGGGTGTAAAAAAGGTAAAAAGTTAGTTTATTTACACTTTTAGCACACACTCATAGTTCCTGATTTGACCAGGCAACTCTGCGAACACCTCTTAAAAACGTTTCACAACCCGCCAAAACGCCTCACGTTGGGAACTCTCTACAGTGCCACCCTCACTACAAAATTTATACTCCCTGTCCTCCCATATTCGTTCTTTACTTTCAACACTCGCTCTCTCTACACACATCGACTCTTGCTATTGTATCCCCATCACCGACCCGATTTTGTATCACTTTTATAGCTGAAACTCTTATTGTGCCCACTACTCATTCAAAACTAATTCTGATTGGCTCAATCTCATCTAATTCTATACCCGTTTATGGAAATCAATCACCGCTTTGTGCCTTATTAAAAAATTGTTACCTAAAATAACCTCCAAATTTAAACCACGTACGACTAAAAATGTATTTTCATATTACCCTCCCCATTTATGACCATGTTTAACTGAACTTGTTTTGTGACACACTTGTTCCTCACCCCGGTAATCCCTACTATAGTAACGCCCACTACGGGTAATGACGGAATATTTTTGTTTACCCCTTTTAATTCCTCTAAAATATGTTCTGAAATTACTGACACCTCGCTCCCTGCATCTAACAATACCAAGGTTTTCACTTTCTTACCTTCTATGGTGATCATTACCTCAGTCAATCCGACCTCTGGTTTCATCATGTCGGAGTTGTCCTCTTCTATTAATTCCTGGGATATATCAGTTATTACGAGGTGACTCCAATAGCTGTTGTCATCCTGGACTATGCTGTTATTTAGTGACAATGGCTGGGTCCCTTCCTCCAGTGTCCTCTCTAGTTTCCCTGTTGGAGTGTTGCACCACCCTGTACTAACCAACTTACTGGTGATATTCCTGCTACTCCTCGGTGCTCCGTGGCGGCCATCCTCTCCTCGCTGATTTGAATTGGTGTGTTGTGGTAGTGTCCGTGCCTCCGACTGTTCCTCGCCTGTTTACATCTATAACAGAATATGTGTTGGGCAAAATTTTCAAATTTAGACCCCTGACATGTCCAATATTCATTTCGACTATTATTTTCTCCCCTCGCATCTCGATGTACGCGTGGTGAACCCCTTGTTTGATTATGGTTTCCGTTATTTTGGGTCCCCGGTGGGTTCAGACGCCTACCTATCTCACGGTCTCTTATATGTTGGAAAATGTCCAAAATTTTTTCCAATTCACTTATCTCTGCTATTTCTCGGGTCATCAACAATATCTGTACCTCACGGGGTAATATAACCTCTTCTTTTGAGTTATAACGGAGGGAACCCGAAATAATTGGTTCTGCCAATTATTTCAGGCTGCCTTATTCCAGACGAGCTGAAATTTAAATCAGAACAATACACAGTAAGACATACAAGGAATCAGGGAAGGTGAAACTGTTGATTTATATACTCCGTATATGTGTGTAACAAGAAGACTTGCTTTATTAAACATTTGAAATATAACATTTACTCCAAAGAACAGATCCCATGACATTATTAATCAAATTATTAAAATTAATTGAATTGCTTTATTTAGACTACGGGATCACAACAGATTTATCTAGCTATACCCCCGGATCCGGGTACCCATTGATATTTAGTCTCTAATCTTTTAATTATATTCAATTCAAAACTTTATCTTGCAAGACTTTTTACCTTTTTGCTTCTTTATATATTCCATTAGAAGAATGGTATTAATAATACTACGTTACGTTAATATCTAAACTGTTACAATTGAATGATATAGAATAGTTACAATTAAATTCTCAAATTTAAGTTCTTTATATTCTTATAAAATCAATCGTCTCTGAAAGTCTCTTTAATAGAGTATTGTGTTACAAAAACTATTATCATTATTCCTCGATAGACGTGCTATCGAGTCACCTCTATTTTTGGATGTAGTAATCTCCTCCATGTGGTTCCATCTTGGGAGTCCTAAAACGTCGTCCTCGTCTTTGTCTGGTCTCAGTTGTTCATGGCTTAAAACGTCTGCAGGATAGGTAGACTCTTCTACACAGATACTCGATGATTCTCAGATGTCTCGAACTGCATCATCGGTAGGGTATACTAGAGTTGTAATTCAGATGGTCCATGACCACAGGTGAGAAGTTGAAAAGATTCGTCCATCGGTGAAGATTGCAGTCATCGTTTTTTTTTTTTAACACTTGTCGTTTGTAGTTACATCCTTCTTCTTGTTACAAATTTTTTGAAATGTTCTTTTTGTTAACGTTACATGTTACACTTTTTGTAACACTTAGTAAAATACAAAATAATAATTAATTAATCCACACTAACAATAAATTGCATAACTTTTGAACAGAGCATTTTGCTCGTGCGTCTGCACTGCTGGGAGTCGTCATGGCGAGAGCGGTATTTTTCGTCCGCTACCCTTGTACATGACAAGAGAGAGTGGGGTGTTTATTCCGCGAGCATATATAGTTCCTGTTTCTCTTTGAATAAACTTTTTTATTTATACAGACTATCGCTAGATAAAAATACATCATTTAAATTAATTGTTTTAGTTACTCTCTGTGTCTACAGATACTTTAATTATTAATATTAGTTTACTATATTATTTTTAATTACAGTAGACTCGGAAAACATGTCGATTCCGGTATCAACAGGTAGGCGCTTGATAGCAAGCAAAGGGTTAAATACGAACATAATAATTATTTACAATATGCCTTTTCTTTACGGATACTTTGCCCTGATTAATTACTTCTTACATTCACATTTAGTACCTACATGTTTTTATTATTATCATGTGAGATTTAAATGGTTAATTGTTCGCAACCTTAATTAATTAAAATTTTTTTTTTATTTTTGTCATTGTCACAATTTAAATCGTCACATACTCCGCCTCCTTACCAACACAGACTCCTAAAAATTTTTGTCGCAGCAGAGTGGCGCATGTCAGCAAATGTCTGACTCCAGCAGAGTGGCGCATCTTATAACCTCTTCTTTTGAGTTATAACGGAGGGAACCCAAAATAATTGGTTCTGCCAATTATTTCAGGCTGCCTTATTCCAGACGAGCTGAAATTTAAATCAGAACAATACACAGTAAGACATACAAGGAATCAGGGAAGGTGAAACTGTTGATTTATATACTCCGTATATGTGTGTAACAAGAAGACTTACTTTATTAAACATTTGAAATATAACATTTACTCCAAAGAACAGATCCCATGACATTATTAATCAAATTATTAAAATTAATTGAATTGCTTTATTTAGACTACGGGATCACAACAGATTTATCTTAGCTATACCCCCGGATCCGGGTAACCATTGATATTTAGTCTCTAATCTTTTAATTATATTCAATTCAAAACTTTATCTTGCAAGACTTTTTACCTTTTTGCTTCTTTATATATTCCATTAGAAGAATGGTATTAATAATACTACGTTACGTTAATATCTAAACTGTTACAATTGAATGATATTGAATAGTTACAATTAAATTCTCAAATTTAAGTTCTTTATATTCTTATAAAATCAATCGTCTCTGAAAGTCTCTTTAATAGAGTATTGTGTTACAAAAACTATTATCATTATTCCTCGATAGACGTGCTATCGAGTCACCTCTATTTTTGGATGTAGTAATCTCCTCCATGTGGTTCCGTCTTGGGAGTCCTAAAACGTCGTCCTCGTCTTGGTCTGGTCTCAGTTGTTCATGGCTTAAAACATCTGCAGGATGGGTAGAGTCTTCTACACAGATACTCGTTGATTCTCAGATGTCTCGAACTGCATCATCGGTAGGATATACTAGAGTTGTAATTCAGATGGTCCATGACCACAGGTGAGAAGTTGAAAAGATTCGTCCATCGGTGAAGATTGCAGTCATCGTTTTTTTTAACACTTGTCGTTTGTAGTTACATCTTCCTTCTTGTTACAAAGTTTTTTGAAATGTTCTTTTTGTTAACGTTACATGTTACACTTTTTGTCACACTTAGTAGAATACAAAATAATAATTAATTAATCCACACTAACAATAAATTGCATAACTTTTGAACAGAGCATTTTGCTCGTGCGTCTGCACTGCTGGGAGTCGTCATGGCGAGAGCGGTATTTTTCGTCCGCTACCCTTGTACATGACAAGAGAGAGTGGGGTGTTTATTCCGCGAGCATATATAGTTCCTGTTTCTCTTTGAATAAACTTTTTTATTTATACAGACTATCGCTAGATAAAAATACATCATTTAAATTAATTGTTTTAGTTACTCTCTGTGTCTACAGATACTTTAATTATTAATATTAGTTTACTATATTATTTTTAATTACAGTAGACTCGGAAAACATGTCGATTCCGGTATCAACAGGTAGGCGCTTGATAGCAAGCAAAGGGTTAAATACGAACATAATAATTATTTACAATATGCCTTTTCTTTACGGATACTTTGCCCTGATTAATTACTTCTTACATTCACATTTAGTACCTACATGTTTTTATTATTATCATGTGAGATTTAAATGGTTAATAGTACGCAACCTTAATTAATTAAATTTTTTTTTTTTATTTTTGTAATTGTCACACTTTAAATCGTCACATACTCCGCCTCCTTACCAACACAGACTCCTAAAAATTTTGGTCAGCTATGTACCGAGAGTATGCTTGGGGAGTACTATATGAAATTTATTATTATTATTATTATTTATTATTATTCTCTTTTAATTTTAATTATTCGTTTTAAATTCTCTTTAAATGATCTTAATTCTCATTTAAATGTTCCTTCTCCATGAAATTCCCTTTTTCTCATTAAATACAGTACTTACTCATAATACTAATTTCCCTAATTTCAGCAACTCACAATATCGTGGCCCGACTGATATCAGCTTACTCTAACTATACACGTTAGCTTTCAGCATTCAAAAATGATCTCTTGGCTCTTTTGGCTCATCATTACCCTTTTCAGTCGGCGCCGTTGTGACTCGTTACTTCACATGTATAATCACTTCTGGATTATATATCATAAACTTATTTCTAATGTAATCTAAAGAGGATCCCATACTCCACTTTAGATCACTGTTTTGAGAGAAGCGGAATTTCACGAAGGTACTTTTCATTTAACTCTTTAACAATTACTCGACAAACTATGCGGAAGGGGAGACACTTTACACAATGCATTGTAATACGCGGTGGTATTCATCGTTTAGGGAGTGCTACCGTTTATACAATTGAGAGAGGGTGCTTGGCTTACTACGTTTCACAACACGCTCTATTGTTCTCTTACTAGCCACCACTGAGGTGTTCACTATGCAACGTTACTCGTATTGTTATTTACTTTGCTCTTATTTACTGCGATACGATTTACTAATACTTATTTACACATTACACAAATTTGTTTAACTTAAGATTTATTTAGCAATTATTAATTACTTATTATTACTTTGGGGTTTTAAAAATTACGTAGAATTATTTCCTATAGTCTTACCATATTTACTTAGGATACTTTATTTACCCTTTTTTTTTTGCTGAGTTTACAAGTTTACTGTTTCGGGACATGGGGTATAGTACTTTATCTAACAAGGGAGGGTTAACTAAGTCATTTATTCATTTGAAAATTTAAATCACAATATTATTTGCTCTACAATACTACACACAATTATTTCCTACACACTTTAATACATTGTAAACATTTATTAACAGAGATTATTATTAAACCTTTGGCATTAAATTCTATTTAAATGATCAGCTCTTGGTACTCATTTTCTTTTCTTCCGTGACCTTCCCTTTATCTCGTTTCTTAAAATCTAACTTAATTTTATTTTTACTACTAATTTATGTAACCTTACAACATCATGGCCCGACTGATTACATCTTGCGTACTCTAACTCTTAGTAGTTAGTTTTCTGCTACTTTCTTTAACTCTAGTAAAGAATTTTTCAGTGCGGCGCCATTGTGACTGAGTTATGTTCGTTATATCTATTTCGCTTACTTATACTTAAGATAATCTAAAGTTGATCCCATACTCAACCTTAGATTATTTTTTTAATTCTAGTTGCTTACTTTACTGAGATAAGCGGAATGTCACGAAGGGGAGTCTTTATTCACTTCTAAGCAATTAACTGTAACACACTACGCAAAAGGGGACAAACACTTTACTTTCAACGATCAGCTGTTATGCTGGAATGTAGGTCAAACTAGTTTTAAACAATGGCCTCGTTTATGCGTACAAAGGGGAGAAGTCAACTCGAGGATGGATAGATCTCTATGGTTCCATTTAACAATAGCTGGCGGCTAGGGACTTATTTTCAAGCAGGACACAACTTATTTATTATTATTCATTTCTTTTTACTTATCTCACTAATACACTTTTATAATTATACTAACGTGTTATAATAATTTACTATCTTATTAAACCTTTTATTTTAAATGACTTATTATTTATTATTATTACTTTGGTCTGATTTAAGAGACGGTTTCTTTTTATTTCGAACTAGTTTATTTACTTAGGGAAACATCATTCCATTAAATTAATTAGTACACTTGTTTTATTTAATTCGATTTAATTTTCAACCAAGGGGAGATACATGGTTACTAGGCACAAGACGACACACAGGAAAGGACACGCTTCTTATAACAATAGAGTTATCAAAGAGGGAGAAGTGATTGTTTCATTCCGCGATGGGGGAGGCTCACAATGACAAAATACACACTAACAGGAACAGACAAGAATTCAACCGGTCTGGTATTGTTTACAAACCGACGTGTTGTTGAATGAACTTTTGACAAGCTCCTACATGGTTCGTTTACATGTGGATTATATGTTAATCTTACTTTACACATATTATGTTATATTACTATAATATTAATTATTATTTTTATCTTATTTAAATTTCTGACACATATTAAAATACACGAGTAAATAAATCAACAGCTTATGAATAGTGACACAATTACTGTTTAACAACACAAGTCATTAAAAGTGCGCATCTTATTTGTGACACTCGGTACACAATTAATTAAGCAACCAAGCAGAGTGCCGCATCTTACTTGCGTCATGATGCTTACAATTATTCTCAATTAGACAACAGCACAATACACAATTAATTATTATTTACACCATAGCACATTTATTATTAATTAGCAGTTAATTATTAATTAAGCAGAGTGGCGCATCTTATAACCTCTTCTTTTGAGTTATAACGGAGGGAACCCGAAATAATTGGTTCTGCCAATTATTTCAGGCTGCCTTATTCCAGACGAGCTGAAATTTAAATCAGAACAATACACAGTAAGACATACAAGGAATCAGGGAAGGTGAAACTGTTGATTTATATACTCCGTATATGTGTGTAACAAGAAGACTTACTTTATTAAACATTTGAAATATAACATTTACTCCAAAGAACAGATCCCATGACATTATTAATCAAATTATTAAAATTAATTGAATTGCTTTATTTAGACTACGGGATCACAACAGATTTATCTAGCTATACCCCCGGATCCGGGTACCCATTGATTTTTAGTCTCTAATCTTTTAATTATATTCAATTCAAAACTTTATCTTGCAAGACTTTTTACCTTTTTGCTTCTTTATATATTCCATTAGAAGAATGGTATTAATAATACTACGTTACGTTAATATCTAAACTGTTACAATTGAATGATATAGAATAGTTACAATTAAATTCTCAAATTTAAGTTTTTTTTTTTATATTCTTATAAAATCAATCGTCTCTGAAAGTCTCTTTAATAGAGTATTGTGTTACAAAAACTATTATCATTATTCCTCGATAGATGTGCTATCGAGTCACCTCTATTTTTGGATGTAGTAATCTCCTCCATGTGGTTCCGTCTTGGGAGTCCTAAAACGTCGTCCTCGTCTTTGTCTGGTCTCAGTTGTTCATGGCTTAAAACGTCTGCAGGATAGGTAGAGTCTTCTACACAGATACTCGATGATTCTCAGATGTCTCGAACTGCATCATCGGTAGGGTATACTAGAGTTGTAATTCAGATGGTCCATGACCACAGGTGAGAAGTTGAAAAGATTCGTCCATCGGTGAAGATTGCAGTCATCGTTTTTTTTTTTTAACACTTGTCGTTTGTAGTTACATCTTTCTTCTTGTTACAAATTTTTTGAAATGTTCTTTTTGTTAACGTTACATGTTACACTTTTTGTAACACTTAGTAAAATACAAAATAATAATTAATTAATCCACACTAACAATAAATTGCATAACTTTTGAACAGAGCATTTTGCTCGTGCGTCTGCACTGCTGGGAGTCGTCATGGCGAGAGCGATATTTTTCGTCCGCTACCCTTGTACATGACAAGAGAGAGTGGGGTGTTTATTCCGCGAGCATATATAGTTCCTGTTTCTCTTTGAATAAACTTTTTTATTTATACAAACTATCGCTAGATAAAAATACATCATTTAAATTAATTGTTTTAGTTACTCTCTGTGTCTACAGATACTTTAATTATTAATATTAGTGTACTATATTATTTTTAATTACAGTAGACTCGGAAAACATGTCGATTCCGGTATCAACAGGTAGGCGCTTAATAGCAAGCAAAGGGTTAAATACGAACATAATAATTATTTACAATATGCCTTTTCTTTACGGATACTTTGCCCTGATTAATTACTTCTTACATTCACATTTAGTACCTACATGTTTTTATTATTATCATGTGAGATTTAAATGGTTAATTGTTCGCAACCTTAATTAATTAAAATTTTTTTTTATTTTTGTCATTGTCACAATTTAAATTGTCACAGTAAATGTTTGCTAATGTGTCTCACGAACAATCTAAATGGTAGTGGAGGTTTAAGGTATTTAGCTTCATTAAAAATCTTCATCACATAGATGGTCACGTTGTCACTATGCATCCCAAAATTCCCCGTTCCCATTATCTTACTTCTCAACACCTCCTGATCCTCTTCCGACCAATATTTTTCTCGGAAAGCTCGTTCAAACTTCTCTTAACTCTCCCATTCGTTTTTATGAACCTCCGTCCAGATCGCGGAACTCCCCTTAAAGCATGTACTAATCTTTAGTAGTTGTACTCCCCAGCTACTGTTATTAAATCGGTTAAATTCCCATACTCGATTCAAAAAATGCGTAGGATGCACACCCCGATTGTTGCAACTAAATTGTTCTAGTTCAGTTTCATTACTTACATCGCGAGTCATAATCACTCGTTCTGTAACATTATTTACTTTTTGGCTGATTGCCATACTCAGTTCATCTTTTACATTTATTATACTCTGTTCATTTTGACATGAATTTATTATTATGTATACATTCGGACTGAATACTACTTTTGTTGTCTCATTGACTGTATCCTGTAATGACTGTATGTTTGCTTTACAAGGATTTTCTATTTCATTTATTTTAGTGTTAGTATTAATTTTATACACATCCATATTCTTGTTAATATTGTGGAGAAACAAACTTTTTTACCTTTTTTCACGCCATAAATTTACTTACCCTGATTCCGTTACACTTACTTTTTTGATAAAAACTCCCCAGAAGATTCCAAACTCGCTAAAAGGGTCGCCACGATGTTTTAAGGATATACATCGAAACCGTGATACTTACCCTTACTTAATTTTGATCATGTAATGCCCTTAGATCAGAAGGGCATTACATTTGTATTTGTTAAAATTATTGGCCAATACAGTTATTTATTCATTGTACCTGCACGCGCCATCCGCCATCTTTCTTAGTTCACTTTCACTTCGTAACAACGAACACTGCTTTATATGTTCTATTTTACGAATTCATTTTTTATTAATTCACACTCTCACTTACTTATTCTTATTTACATAATGTTTTGGACAGGCCGCGCGTACTTACACTAATTGCTCCTGTCACTAATTTACTGAGACTGTTGTACTACCGACTATGCTGTTTGATGAGTGGTGACCAACTGCCCGAACCTCGTGTGCGCTTGGTTGCATGCCTGCTATGCGTTAGGCGTTGGCCGCGCGGTCTCAACTTGTTCTGTGATTGGTTGTTTTAATCGCATATTCGACCATGGAATTCCTTTTACTTTCCCACGTGTCATTTCTACGTCGCAAAAGGTGGCACACACGTGTACGCACAAATACGCACCCTTTTGAGAATTAACATTCCGGTGCTTTGCCGTACCTGTCACAGAGCTATAGCCGGTGACCAAAAATACACTCTGGGTGAATAAAAAGATTACCTCAAAGATTGTCTACAGAGAATTTAACATGAAATTCATTAATTATAAAATCCCCTTCAGTTTGTCCCATTACAATATTCTCTTCAATTTTATCAATAGCACAACTAAATTTAGATTCAGTATCAGCATTATATTTATTTATTTGACTATTTATTTATTTATATTATTTTTTATTTCTGTCAGTTGTTAATTAACTTGTTCTTTCACTTTATTTGACATTTGTGTATTTACATCGCTAATGCGATTATCCATTTGCTCATCAATGGCGTTTATATGCTCATCCAATTGTTTTTGTGATTCACTAGTCTCATCAAAACGCTTCTCAAACTGCTTTACTAAACTACTATTTATCTCATTAAATTTTACATTTTGCTGTTCTTTTATTTCATTCATGTCACCCCTTAACTCGTTAAATTTAATATCATTAACGTGAAAGCGATTATTTAATTTGTTAAGTTTTACTTAAAATTGCTCTTTATTTCATCGAATCTACTTTCACTTTTAACATCTTGTTCATTAAACTTAATATCATTTATGTCAAAACGACTCTTTACTTCATTAAAACTACTTTCACATTTTATTTTTTGTTCATGGATATCACTCTTTAACTCATTGAACTTACTCTCTAACTTTTTACTTTGTTCGTTAAACGTAATGTCATTTATGTCAAAACGTTTATTGATAAGGTTAAATAGGTCATTTATTGACAGCTCTCTTTCTTTTATTCTAGTTGCCACGGGCGTAGATTTCGCTCTCGCGTTACTAATTACAATTGAGTCAGTTACACTATTTTCGCTTACCACGGTTGGAGTCGTCTCCAACCCCGAATCATTCGTATCAGCTGACTCGGTTGACACATTTTCTTTGTTTACAAAAATTGACTTACTTTCAGATTCATCAATGACGGTTACGTCAGTTATATTTACCTCAATTTCATTATTTTCTTCCATCATTTACAAATTTACTTATTTTCAATTAAATGATTCTCTAATTTGCATATACAATAAAAATCTCCCACTTAACTCAATATTATTTTACTAGTCTATCAAACACATAACCTATCCTCACATTCTTCTACATACTTATCCGTAAAATGCTCTAACCCCAAGTAACCTCCTTTTACATCCACAAGTAGGTACAGCCTGTACAAAATAAATTTATACAGACTGTCCCTGTTTGGGCGCCTTTATAACTTTTCTTTTAATAATTAATCTTTGAAAAGATAAAAAAAAAACTTCCAATATTTAATTTTAGCTCTTACCTTCACACGTTAGTCCAGGATTCTATATACGAACTCGTGACCTGTAAAAGTGGTTACTGGGTTTTGCTGGTTAATAATTACTAACACATTTTTCTGATAAACCAAGCTCATTTTTATTTGTTTACAAATTTTAACTTCTTTCTGTTCTTTTAACTTTCCGTTTTGATTACTTTACAAGCGATTGGGCAACGTGATGTTGCGTCACTCCAAACCTTCAAATTTACAATTTCTTCCCCTAACAATAGTTATAAACACAGTCTTACGTAACTAGTTTTTTAGATATTTTATTTTTATAGACAAACCAGTGCTTTCATGACACACACGCTCTTATACCTCTACTGATTTACATTTAAAAACCCCCTTTTTATAGAGCTCTCTGAACTAATTTATCTTATTGATCACCCATTTAAAATGGTAAATGCTGTGTAGGTTAGTTAGTTTATTATTTTAGGTACTCATCCCTGTTGTAGTCCTCTCCACGTGGTTTCACCACTATTGTTGATTCACTTTTTTGTTTAACACTCCAAAAATAAGTTTTGAACAGTTAAATTTGTAAGACTATTGTTACTGGTTCACTCTGATATTCTTTCCAGTTGTTTTTACATTGAATTCACTTTTTATTTGTCAGCCAACTTTAAAATTTTGATCGAGCACTTTTCATATGACCGCGCGGTCTGAAGAATTTTGGCCAACTGAAAGCTTCCAAAATGGCAAGAATATGCTTGTTAGACCTTCCGATGCCATCAACTTGCTCCCTGATTGGCTGGTGAATGTCCCGTGCCTTTCTCGACATCTCGTTAAATGCGGTGAGGAGACCATGTACGTGACTTTTACGTCACACAAGGCGGCACACGCGCGCTCTTACACATTACGTTATAATTTTTTTTGTACCTTATGATTTCTTTATGCACAGCATGGTACCGAACTGATTACCGGGTGTTCACAAAAGTCACACCTTTGGTGATTTTAAAGTGTTGTCTAGCATGGTTTGCTACAGATTGTTAACATGAAATTTATGCAATTAAAAAACCCTTCGTTTGCCCCATTACAACATGTGGTAAGGGAGAAGAAAATTCCCTCTAGAAGGGAAATAGGTTAAAGAAAGATGTGTGAGGGAAAATTTAGCATTGCCACTACCACCAGTGTGTCTATGTCATGACGGGAACGGATTTATGTTCCCTTAACAAGTGTATCCAGCGTGTCCATGGCCATCTTGTTGTCTGCTTGTCTTGATTTAATAGGGCGATGTCGTGTAAGGCATACAATTGTGTAACTTAATGTATACGTGTGTATGAAAGAAAATAAAGTGGCCAGTTCCTGGTTTCTTCTTCTTGTCTTGTTTTTTCTACGTTCATAAATAAGGTTAACGTTCATGCACGTTTGTGTGTGTGTGTGTGTATGTGTGTGTGTGTGTGTGTGTGTGTGAAGTAAAACACTGTGTCTTGACTGCTCTTCTTGTCTTTGTTGTCACAGGTTTTTTTCAATGTTCAAAAGTAAGGTTAACCTTCACACAAATGATTAATGAGTGTTGAGGAAAGCGAAATGTGTATATGGGCGTGTTGTCTGTCTGTGTAGAGATAAAATGTGTGTGGGTTGGGTAGCCTTTGCATAAAAGCACCTTGATGTCTATGTGTGCACATAGATTTTGTGTATTGTTGTAACCTAATGAAAACAATCATTCTCCTCGCTCACAGTGCGAAACAGTATGTGTGAAATAAAACACGACATCAATCATGTGTATAAGTATAATTACACCATCAAGAATAGTGCAATAAATGTACGCAGGTAAGCATTACATAATGCAATAAAAACACACACATGCTTAAAGTACCTGTAGAATTGTCAGATGGTTTTAACATTAGCAGTGAATCTATAACAGACGTCAACGTGTGGAAATAGAGTTACAAATGAAACCGCTGTAGAATTAATATATAGAAAATTACTAGGGCTTACCTTATAGAAAAACAAATGTAAAATTTCGTGTTCACATTTTGTTGAACGATGTAGTAAGTGTGCAATCGAGCTTCGAAATACTGTCCGCACTGCTCCATTTCTTGAGTACAAGTGATCATATGGCAGATCACTTCCTCCTCCACTGCACTGTAACAAGTGCACAACAAGTTAGGTAAGTGCCAAATGATCTGTGGAACAATCAACCGTATTTTTAGAAGCAAGGTAGATTGAGATGCAAAATTAAAGTTTTACAAAGTTATGGGAGTCCCTGTACTATGTAAAGGGACACATTATGGGTGTGAATTATGGGCAACAACGAAAAAAGACGGTAAAATACAGACCTGGGAAATGGCATTCTCAAGAGTAGTTAAAAGGTGTTCTAAACTTGACCTTATAAGAAATAAGGGATTAAGAAAAGAGTTAAAACTTTTTAACTTGAATGAAAAATTAAAAGATTACAAACAACATTAGAAAGAACACTTAGAAAGAATGACAGATTCCAGACTGACCAAACAAGTCTGGAAATTTAAACCTATAGGACACAGGTGTGTGGGTAGACCCAGGAAGAGATGGCTGGAGGATTTTTAAGATGGAACAGGCAGCACCTTGCCTATGCCTTGTTGTGAAGATGATGATGGTGTATCAAGAATGTCAGTAAATCAGTGATTTTTCTATGCTAACAGTTTAACTCATATTTTAACACGTCCCTGTTACGGATTGTTTCCGAGTTAAGGCTATGCAGAACCGTGCTGTGACTGGCTTTGAATGTTTTTTTTTTAATCGAGTTTACAGCATGTGTGCATACCGTCATGCTTGCTTTAAGGTCCAAATGTACCTTATACATTTATAAATACTGTATAAATGTATAAGTTACCATATAAATATACCGTCACGCTTGCTATAATAGCCAAATGTCCACATATCTTTGTTAATGAACATCCTTTGGTCTAATATTATGTCCTTCACTCTCATTGATTATATAATTTCCATTAAATAAATTGACTCCATAATTATTGTGAAACTGCCCTATAGAAGTCCCTTTACAGGAAGTAGATTCATAGTTGTTAACTCCATACTTCTTCATAGCACTGTTCGGACTTGGACATCTGACCAAAATTTCTCTATTGTACCTAGAGAAATTTATTGAATATTTTTAATTTCTTTACCTCAAGATGTATTTTCCTGTATTTGGAACATGTTTCGGGAATCCTATTGTTCCCATCCTCAGCCTTGTTGTTGTTATGCTTTCCTGTTGGTTTTTGGTATTTTATACTGGTATTATTGTGTGTGAGGAGAGGTAGCAACAGGTAGATACCGACAAGTCGGCCTGCCTTCGTAGTGATAGTTTTGTTGTTATATTTGTTTAAAAGTTTGAATTATTGGCAAGATAAGGATAATAAACGACGGTATAGAGATAAATGGTGAAGGGTGAATGTGGGTGTTACAATCTATTGGAAGAAAAGAAAGTTTTGTGAATGGGTATAGTGATATAATTCAGAATGTAGGTTATGTGCCATGATTAGAGATATTAATGAGTTTGCAAGATTTGTTGGTTAATTGGTATAGGGAGTGTACGTTATTTAAGTGTTAAAAATATTTTATAGAATATTGAAACTTTCAACTTGTTAAACTTACTTGTCTTTTCTTCTCGTACGCGTTTCGGCGTGGTGTTCGCCTTCGTCAGCTTTGAGACAGACTGCCATTAACTTGTAACGGTTTTTATTTTGAAAGGTATTGTGGTGGTGGTGTGTGGTGGAAGGGGATTGGCGCGGGGATCCAAATTATTGTTAGTTTTATGTATAATTGTGTCAAAAAGTGTGTGTGATTTATACTGTAATTGGTCATTAAGTATGTTGTTTGGTTGTGTTGTGTGGTGTTTGTATATTTCATATTGTTCTGCTGTGTTAAGTTTTCGACCTTTGGGTAAGTAGTATAATATTTCCAGATTAGTATCTATGTTGGTGTAGCTGTGGTTTTTTGTGTGTATGTGTGTGGCAAACGCGGAATGTATATTCTTGTTGGATAATGTTTATAGGTGTTCAGAGTAATGAGATGAAAAAGATCTTCCCATCTGACCTATGTAGAAACTATTGCAGTCATTACAATTTAATTTGTAAACACCTGTTTTGTTGTATTTGTCTATGTCCGTGTTTGTATCATTGATGTGTTTTTTGATGGTATTGTTTGGTCTGTATGCTATTTTGTACTTGTGTTTTCTGAATGTGTTGTCGAGTTTGTGTATGTTGGAGTTATGGTATGTGAGTGTGATGTATTTAGTTTGTAGTGTGTTGTTGGTATTTTGTGTTTTGTTGTTTTTGTTTATGATGTGTTTGTGTAGTTTGTTTATTAAATTAGGGTTGTATCCGTTTTTTATTGCTATGTATTTGATTGTGTTGAGTTCGTCATTATAGTCCTGTTTGCTTAATGGTATTTTAGTTAGCCTATGGAGCATATGGTTGAAGGCCACATGTTTATGTTGTGTTGGGTGGTTTGATGTGTTGTGTATAACCATGTCAGTTGTGGTTGTTTTTCTGTATATTTTATACGTGTGTGTATTGTTAGTTTTGTTAATTGTTAGATCCAGAAAATTTATACTATTGTTTTGTTCAATTTCCAGTGTAAATTTTAGTTTGTGGTGTATTGTGTTTATGTATTTGTAGAAGTTTTCAACCTGTCTTGTGTTGCCATTGAATAAAAGTGATATATCATCTACATACCTGTGCCAATAAATGATTTTGTTGGTGTATTTGTTGTTGTTTTTTGTGTGGTTCTGTTCTATGTTGTGTATATATATTTCAGCCAGTATTCCTGATATGGGGGATCCCATCGGGAGACCGTCTGTTTGTGTGTATATCTTGTTGTTGTATGTAAAGTAGTTTTACTCAGTTATTATTTTGGTGAGTGTGATGATCTCATGTATGTGTTTCGGGCGTGTTGTTTTGTCTGAGTAAATGTTCTAGTGTTTGTATGGTTTCTTGAATTGGTACATTGGTGTATAAATTGGTTATATCAAAAGATGCTAATGTTGAATTGTGTGGTATTTGAATGTGGTCGGTTTTCTTGACTAGTTCAATGTTATTTTTGATAGAAGTATTGTTACTGAGATTAATGTTTTTTCTGATTATTTTGTCTAGGTGTTTTGTGATTTTGTGGGAGGGAGCTTGTGTGTTGTTTATTAATGGTCTGATGGGAATGTTAGGTTTGTGTATTTTCAGTAATGCATTTAGTTTTAGGAGTTAGGTTTGATTTATTTATGGTATTTGGTGCTTTCTGGTTTGATTATGTGTTTTGTGTTATTTATAAATTTGTTAATCTGTTTTTGAAATTTTAGTGTGGGGTCTTTATTTATTTTGGTTGAAGAAATTCTCAATTTTAGTGTTTAGTTCATGTTTTTCCATTATGACGTTTATGTTCCCTTTATCAGCTTTTATTATTGTTATGTTGTGTTCAAGTAACTTTTGTTTTACATTATTAAGCGTTTTTATTTCGTTGTTGTGTCTTTTTGGTTGTATATGTGTGCGTTGGAGTTTTCGTTTTGTCGTGACGTATTGGGTCTTGATCGTTAATGTGCGTGTTTTGTATAGCTGTTTCTGTGTCTATGATTATGTCACGTATATGTCTATTGTGGTTTTTGTTGTTAGTTGTACTGTTTTTCAAATTATGTTTTAGTCCTTTGTTTAATAAATCCATTTCATCAGTTGTGAAATTAACGTCAGTTGTGTTTACTGTGCGTATGTGGAATTTGTGTGTCGGTTCAGGGATTGTTTCTATTGTGCGTGTTGTGAGGTTTGTTATTTTTTGTGTGTGTCGATCATGTATTATTGATTTGAGTTTTTCTATGTTGTCTTGTGTGTGTTGTATTACATTTTCAAGTTCTGTGTGGTGTAATATTTGTGTAAGTTTTTATATGTTAAGTTTTATGCCTGTCTGTTAAGTGTGTCTTTTTTATGGTATAAATAATTGATTATGTTATTTAGGTGTATTTGTTCTACTTTTCATTTGGTTTGAAGTGCAGCATGTGTGTTTTGTTTTATTGTAGCTTGTGCGTGTGTTGGTATGATGTTGTGTTTTCGGCATGGTTTATTGAAGGCTATGTGTAAGGAAGTTTTCGTTACTTGTTTTTTTGGCGTTTCTGTATTTGTTGATGAAATAGTTCTATTTGATGATAACATTTCTGAATGTCTGATGGGAATGTTAGGTTGTGTTTTTTCGGTAATGCATTTAGTTTTGGGTGATTAGGTTTGATTTGTTCAAGGTATTTGGTGCTTTCTGGTTTGATTATGTGTTTTATTTTATTTATAAATTTGTTAATCTGTTTTTGAAATTTTAATGTGGGGTCTTTATTTATTTTCGTTATATTATTTTCGTTGAAGAAATTCTCAATTTAGTGTTTAGTTCATGTTTTTCGATCGATCGACACAACATCAGTTGTGTTTACTGTGCGTGTGTGGAATTTGTGTGTCGGTTCAGGGATTGTTTTTATTGTGCGTGTTGTGAGGTTTGTTATTTTTTGTTGTTTTTTTTATTATTTTTTTCAAGTTGAAGTTTCAATATTCTATAAAGTTTAGTGCTGTGAAAAAAGATGATGAACAATCAAAACAACTGTAATACCGCAGACAAAGCATATTTCATCAACAAATACAGAAACGCCAAAAAAACAAGTAACGAAAACTTCCTTACACATAGCCTTCAATAAAACATGCCGAAAACACAACATCATACCAACACACGCACAAGTTACAATAAAACAAAACACATGCTGCACTTCAAACCAAACGAAAAGTAGAACAAATACACCTAAATATCATAATCAATTATTTATACCATAAAAAAGACACACTTAACAGACAGGCATACAACTTAACATATAAAAACTTACACAAATATTACACCACACAGAACTTGAAAATGTAATACAACACACACAAGACAACATAGAAAAACTCAAATCGATAATACAAGATCGACACACACAAAAAATAACAAACCTCACAACACGCACAATAGAAACAATCCCTGAACCGACACACAAATTCCACACACGCACAGTAAACACAACTGACGTTAATTTCACAACTGATGAAATGGATTTATTAAACAAAGGACTAAAACATAATTTGAAAAACAGTACAACTAACAACAAAAACCACAATAGACATATACGTGACATAATCATAGACACAGAAACAGCTGTACAAAACACGCACATTAACGATCAAGACCCAATACGTCATGACAAAACGAAAACTCCAACACACACATATACAACCAAAAAGACACAACAACGAAATAAAAACGCTTAATAATGTAAAACAAAAGTTACTTGAACACAACATAACAATAATAAAAGCTGATAAAGGGAACATAAACGTCATAATGGAAAAACATGAACTAAACACTAAAATTGAGAATTTCTTCAACGAAAATAAATAAAGACCCCACATTAAAATTCAATAAACAGATTAACAAATTTATAAATAACACAAAACACATAATCAAACCAGAAAGCACCAAATACCTTGAACACATCAAACCTAACCCCCCAAAACTAAATGCATTACCGAAAATACACAAACCTAACATTCCCATCAGACATTCAGAAATGTTATCATCAAATAGAACTATTTCATCAACAAATACAGAAACGCCAAAAAAACAAGTAACGAAAACTTCCTTACACATAGCCTTCAATAAAACATGCCGAAAACACATCATACCAACACACGCACAAGTTACAATAAAACAAAACACACATGCTGCACTTCAAACCAAATGAAAAGTAGAACAAATACACCTAAATAACATAATCAATTATTTATATCATAAAAAAGACACACTTAACAGACAGGCATACAACTTACCATACAAAACTTACAGAAATATTACACCACACAGAACTTGAAAATGTAATACAACACACACAAGACAACATAGAAAAACTCAAATCGATAATACAAGATCGACACACAAATTCCACACACGCACAGTAAACACAACTGACGTTAATTTCACAACTGATGAAATGGATTTATTAAACAAAGGACTAAAACATAATTTGAAAAACAGTACAACTAACAACAAAAACCACAATAGACATATACGTGACAATCATAGACACAGAAACAGCTGTACAAAACACGCACATTAACGATCAAGACCCAATACGTCATGACAAAACGAAAACTCCAACGCACACATATACAACCAAAAAGACACAACAACGAAATAAAAACGCTTAATAATGTAAAACAAAAGTTACTTGAACACAACATAACAATAATAAAAGCTGATAAAGGGAACATAAACGTCATGATGGAAAAACATGAACTAAACACTAAAATTGAGAATTTCTTCAACGAAAATAAATAAAGACCCCACACTAAAATTTCAAAAACAGATTAAAAATTTATAAATAACACAAAACACATAATCAAACCAGAAAGCACCAAATACCATAAACAAATCAAACCTAACCCCCAAAACTAAATGCATTACTGAAAATACACAAACCTAACATTCCCATCAGACCATTAATAAACAACACACAAGCTCCCTCCCACAAAATCACAAAACACCTAGACAAAATAATCAGAAAAAACATTAATCTCAGTAACAATACTTCTATCAAAAATAACATCGAACTAGTCAAGAAAACCGACCACATTCAAATACCACACAATTCAACATTAGCATCTTTTGATATAACCAATTTATACACCAATGTACCAATTCAAGAAACCATACAAACACTAGAACATTTACTCAGACAAAACAACACGCCCGAAACACATACATGAGATCATCACACCAAAATAATAACTGAGCAAAACTACTTTACATACAACAACAAGATATACACACAAACAGACGGTCTCCCGATGGGATCCCCCACATCAGGAATACTGGCTGAAATATATATACACAACATAGAACAGAACCACACAATCAACAACAACAAATACACCAACAAAATCATTTATTGGCACAGGTATGTAGATGATATACCACTTTTATTCAATGGCAACACAAGACAGGTTGAAAACTTCCACAAATACATAAACACAATACACCACAAACTAAAATTTACACTGGAAATTGAACAAAACAATAGTATAAATTTTCTGGATCTAACAATTAACAAAACTAACAATACACACACGTATAAAATATACAGAAAAACAACCACAACCGACATGGTTATACACAACACATCAAACCACCCAACACAACATAAACATGCGGCCTTCAACCATATGCTCCATAGGCTAACTAAAATACCATTAAGCAAACAGGACTATAATGACGAACTCAACACAATCAAATACATAGCAATAAAAAACGGACACAACCCTAATTTAATAAACAAACTACACAAACACATCATAAACAAAAACAACAAAACACAAAATACCAACAACACACTACCAACTCGCCAACACATTCAGAAAACAGAAGTACAAAATAGCATACAGAACAAACAGTACCATTAAAAAACACATCAATGATACAAACATGGACATAGACAAATACAACAAAACAGGTGTTTACAAATTAAATTGTAATGACTGCAATAGTTTCTACATAGGCCAGACGGGAAGATCTTTTTCATCTCGTTACTCTGAACACCTAAAAGCTTTATCCAACAACAATATACATTCCGCGTTTGCCACACACAAAAAACCACAGCTACACCAACATAGATACTAATCTTGAAATATTACACTACTTACCCAAAGGTCTAAAACTTAACACACCAGAACAATATGAAATATACAAACACCACACAACACAACCAAACAACATACTTAATGACCAAGTACAGTATAAATCATACACACTTTTTTACACAATTATATATAAAACTAACAATAATTTGGATCCCCGCGCCAATCCCCTTCCTCCACATACCACCCCCACTATACCTTTCAAAATAAAAACCATTACAAGTTAATGGCAATCTGTCTCAAAGCTGACGAAGGCGAACACCACACCGAAACGCATACAAGAAGAAAAGACAAGTAAGTTTCACAAGTTGAAAGTTTCAATATTCTATAAAGTTTATTGCTGTGAAAAAAGATGATGAACAATCAAAACAGTTAAAAATTTATATAGTTAATAGGTGTGGTATGTTTAAGGCAATAAGTAAGAAGTAGAATTTAATTGAAATAAACTTAAGAAGTAGGGCAAAAATTAAGTACAACAAATAAGGTTGTTTTGTTAAGATAAGTGTTGATAAAGAGTAATATGTAGAAAGGGTGGCTTGCAGTATAATCAAGATAAATAGTGACGTCGGTAGCGCTGCGGATTTCAGTTTGGAGTTTTGGGGGTTCGATTCCGACTGAGGAATTTAAAATTTTTATTTGGGATTTTGTTGTTTTGTCTTTTAAATTATAGTGGAACTTGTTTGTGATATTTATTTGTTTTTTTATATTATTATATTGTATTTGAAATTAACTTATTGTATTATTTAATGGTGTAGACGAGTTGTTATATAGTATTATTGTATTGTATTGCTATGGTATGTTATTGTATATTATATCACTATAATTTTATTGTATTGTATTTAAAAATTAATCTATTGTATTTATTAATTGGGAAGGCGGGTTGGCTGATAGAAGTGTGGACTTCCGACGGGTCAACTGGGGTCCTGCTTTTTGCGCGGCCAACAGCCGTAAGAAGGTTATTAAAAATGGATAGTAATGAGTATAGTACAGATGATTGGACAAAAAATAAGAAGAACAGTTGGATCAGGTAACGAGGAAGCATTCAGAAGAAGTAAAAAAACGATGAGATCACCAGATGAGACGTCTAGTGCAAGTGAAGACAAGTTAGATATAATATTGAAAACTATACAAGAAATGAAAAATGAGTTAACTGAAGAAATTAAACAAGTAAGAGAGGACCAAAGGAAATATGCGGAAGAAATGGAAAACCTAAATGATGAAAACGAAGTGCTCAGGAAAGAAAATGTGGACATTAAGAAGGAGTTGGCTGAAGTTAGAAATACAGTGGAATATTTGGAGAAAGATAAAAGGAAAATAATGTGATCATAAGTGGTTTAAAAATAGTTGCAGATAACAAAACAGAGATTAAAAAGAACGTAGAGAATTTTATAGGACAGTATCTGGAGGTAAATGTGCAGACCAGCGAAGTGTATAAAATAGGGGAAAAAATGCGGTTAGTTAGATTAGAAAAGGAGGAAGATAAGATGAAAATTACTGAAGGAATATACATTAATAACGATTTAACGAAGCAGGAAAGAGAAATACAAAGACAGTTAAGAAAGATGGTAAAGGAGGAGAGGGAAAAAAGGAAGGGAAGTTAAAAAAGGGTACAAGAAAGTAATTATAGATGGAATAGAATGGAGATGGAATAAGAGTAAAGGGAAGTTGGACATAGCTAAACCAAAAAACTTAGTAGTAATGAGAGGACGGACATAAAGGGAACGGACAGAGCAGAGAAACTGGATTGGATAATGGGGAGACCACATGAAGTAAATAGACGTAAATGGAATTTAGGAACATGGAACATCAGAAGTTTATATAATAAGGAGGAGGAAATAATTAAAGAATTGGTAGGATATAGATTAGAAATTTTAGCATTAAGCGAAACTAAAAAAAAAGGAAGGGGTAAAATTATTATGAATGGCGATCACGTACTTATATATAGTGGAGTAGATGAAGATAAGAGAGCTGCAGCGGGGGTGGGATGCATAATTCACAGGGATTTAGTAAGACAGATACGGAAATGGGAATCAGTATCAGAAAGATTACTATTGGTGGAGCTGGAGAGTCAAAAGGGAAAATATTTTACAATTATAGTAGTATATGGACCAAACTAGGATGAGAAGGTAGAAGTAAAAGATAAATTCTGGAAAGAACTATCAGAAGTAACAGAGGAAGCCAAAGGAAATAAATATATTATCGGTGACTTTAACAGTAGAGTGTGTAAAAGAGATGAGATATATAAAAGAGTAATAGGAATATATGGAGATGAAATGAGAAACAATAACGGTGGGAGAATGTTGGATTTCTTCTTATTACATGATCTTATTGTGACGAACACTTTTTATCAGCACAGAGATATACATAAATTCACAAGGGAACAACCAAATAGAGGAGAGAAGTCGATAATTGACTATATACTAGTTGAAAGTACCAACAGTAAAATGATAATGGACACTAGAGTCTGGAGAGGTGCAGAAATATATAGCAACCATTATTTAGTAATGACCAAATGTAAAGAACAATTAGATAAAAAACAAATACACAACAGAGAAGGAATAATAGAATATAAATCTATCAGATCGTATAAACTGAAAAGTAGAGATGTAAGTAATAGGTTTAAAGATGTGATCGAGCAAAAATTACAAAAGGTAAGTGAAAATATAAGGCATGCTAATATACACCAAGGCTGGAGAATAATGAAAGATATAATTATAGATACAGCAGTGGAGGTTTGTGGTGTTACTAAAATGAATAATAAAAGAAAACAGACGGTATGGTGGACTAATGAAATAAAGGAGCAGATTAAAAGGAAGAAAAGGGAATAGAAAAAGTATACAGCTAATAGAACTGTGGATAACTATGAAGCATATAAGCAACAAAGAAAAATTGTTAAAGAATTAGTTGGAAAAGCGAAAGAGAGTGCATGGAAAGATTTTGGAGAAAAATTGGAAAGAGATAGGTGGGAAAATGAAAAGCTTTTCTTCAGAGTATTGAAATATTTTAGAAAGGAAAAAACAGAATGATAATGCTAATGGGAAAATACTGATAGAAAGAAACAATATAATGAATAGATGGAAAGAATACTTCCAAGGATTACTAGGTGGTAAGGAAATCAACAAAGATGATCATAAAGTCAATATTAATGAAGAAGAAGATAGAGAGGATGGTGAAGTTGCAGACGAAAAAATAACGATGCATGAATTAGAAGTAGTGATTAAAGGGCTTAAAAGTGGGAGGTCACCTGGAACAGATAAAATTACAGCAGAAATGATAAAGAATATGGGGAGAAAGGGGAAAGAAACACTTTTAGAAATTATCAATAAAGCGTGGACAAGTGTAGACATACCAAGAGAATGGGAGGAAGCATTGATAGTAACTATTTTTAAGAAATGTAACGCAAGAGATTGTAATAATTATAGGGGTATCAATCTGTTAAATACAATTGTTAAGGTTTATGAGCAGATAATTAATAATAAATTGGTCCCAATTTTAGAAAATAGTTTGGAGGAATCGCAGAGTGGCTTTAGATCAGGGAGAAGTGGGCAGCATCACATTTTTACTCTGCAACAGATAGCTGAGAAGTCGATACAACAAGATAAATTGGTATGTTTGGCTTTTATTGATCTTGAGAAGGCTTTTGATAGTGTGCCTAGAGCAAAAATATGGGAAAGTTTAAAAAAATAGAGGAATAAGGAGTAAAATAATTAAGGTAGTACAGAGGTTATACAAAAATAATGTTAATTATGTAATTGGTAAAAATATGAGGTCATTAGGATTTACAACAAACTATGGATTAAGACAAGGAGGTGGACTGAGTCCGACATTATTCAACTTGTATTTGGATGACATTATTAAGAAGTGTTCACTGAAGGTTAAGAAAATGCATGTTGGATACAGGAACTTGCGAAGTATAGAAGTAGCAGAAGGGGCTTTTGCAGATGATGTAGTGCTAATGGGTACAAGTGATAGGGTAATTTGAATATATGGACTGAAGTTCTCCAGGAGAAAGGGATGAAAATAAATAAGACCAAAACAAAGGTAATGGTAATGGGGGAGAAAATAATAAATATAGAGATTGGAGGAGTGAAGATAGAACAGGTCAAACAATTCAAATATATAGGGGTTATAATAGACAGTAATGGAAAACAAGAAGCTGCATTAAATGAAAGAATTGAAAAGGCAATAAAAGTTTACTATGCATTAACAATAGATTTATAAATAAGAAGGAGGTATCAAGAAAAACAAAAATGAGTGTGTATAAAACAGTATATAGACCGGTTTTAACATACGGCTGGGAGACGTGGGTGCTATCCAAAAGCCAAAAAAGTAAAATCCAGGCAGCAGAAATGAAATATCTTAGGAGAGTAGTAGGAGTAACAAAGAAGAACAGAGTTAGGAATACACAAATAAGAGAGGATCTGGAAGTGATATCGATTCTGGATTTTACTGATCAGAGACAACTATGCTGGTGGGGACACATGCAGAGAATGGATAGTGATAAAATGGTAAAACAGTTTTGGGAGGCAAAATCGGGGGAGAAAGAAGAGAGGAAGACCGCGACTGACTTGGGATGGAATGATGAGAAACATTTTGATAGAAAGAGGCTTGGGCTGGAGGGAAGCGAAGACATTGTCAATGGATAGAATAAGATGGAAAAAATTTGTATATAGAGTGTAGTTGATGTACTTATCAATATTGATGTAACCCGACACCAATATGGTATAAGGGTATTTTGATAATAAATAAATTATTGTGTGTGATTGTTGTGTATATATCAACTTTTTGAGTGTTTTCGATGTTGAGTACTTTGAAAATTGTGTCTTGTTTTGTATTGATTTGTGTATTAGATTGTTTAGTTTTGTGTTTGTATATTTATAAATAGGCTATAACATCTTGAGGTAAAGAAATTATAAATATTAAATAAATTATATATGCATCAAGAAATAGACTGTAGCAAAAAGGGTTTGAATGTGTGTGTGCGTGTGTGTGCGCACGCACGCGCACATGTGACCAATTTGAACAGTTGCAGTAAATGTTTACAGTTTGTTAAAACGGCAGCATTTCATATGGAAAAATAATTTATTTTTTATTTTAAACAGATATTTATTTATACAGTAGACTCGACTATCTGGCTTCCCTGTACTATCCAGCCTATTTTTGAACCTACATGCCGTGTGCAAAACACAAGTTGCAACACGAAAAGCATGGATTCATCCCCCCCCATTCTTCTACTTAGATGCCATAAGGTGGTTGGCCGAAACATGGGAAGAGATTTTCCAAACATATCACTTGTAAGGTCTTGGAAAATTCTTTTGAACCATGAAGGTGGACATTTCAACCTTGAGCCCGTGTGTGAAACCGAAGTGGAAGATGAAAACAATAAACTTGTTTCCTTGCTAGAAAAAGTACCGGGGTGTGACAATGTCAATGCAGAGGACATTAGAGAATGGATGGCAAACGAAGTTGATGAAATAACAGATAAAGGCAGTGTGCAAATTTTGACACTGGGAGACAAAATAGAAGAAGAGGAGGAGGAGGCATCTTTAGATGACAGGAAAAATCTCATCCCACATTCAGAAGGGTTCAAGACGATTGAGGGAGCGCTGGAGTACATTAGTCAGCAGGAGGAAGCAACACCAGCTGATATCATCTGGTTGCGTAAGTGGAGGGACATTGCATCGTGGAAGAGGGCTAAATCAGATAAGCAGTCTATCAAGGGCTTTTTCAGAAACAAAAAAACTAAGTTTTCACTCTTTTATCTTAGGATTTTACGCATATGTGTAATCATTTACCAATGAACAGTAAAATAAGTTTAAATAATTTTTTAAGAATTGAGCCTACGTTTTACGTTAATGTTTTGTTTATTTTAAAATTGAATGTATTCATACTGTACAGTGTACATCATTTTATGTTTCCTGCAATTAAGTTAGACATTAATAAATTTATCTTAAAATGTGTATACAATATTTTTATTCTTGGACTTCCTTTTTCTGTAATAAATTTTTAAAACATACAGTACAGTACATAACAAACATTTATAAAGTAAAGGACTGTACTAAGACGTCAGAAAATATGAATAAGAACGTGTTTTGGTATAAAAACTGTGATTTTAATGGTATGGGTGGGGCAGGAAGTGAGTAATTCTAGAACTCTGGCCTATCCGGCTTTTTTGTTATCCGGCCTGCCCTTCCGCCACATTAGGCCGGATAGTCAGGAGTCTATTGTATTTATATTTATTTTGTTACAGAATTTGGAAGACATCACTACAATTATAAAGGATGAAATTCTTTTAGAAGAAGTGGAAAAAGAAATGAATACACAAGAGGTAAAGTATTTTTTTTAATATACAATCTGTCTTCCATCTACAAGTAGGTGAGACAAGTGAGATTCATGGTAGATCAGTCTTCCATTGAAGGCGGTCACTTTATTAACAAAATATTTTTGAAGTTGAACATTTATAGTTGAAAATTAGATTCAGTCTTAGCCTTTCCCGTGCTCTGGGTGTGTATACACACGAAATTTTTATGTCAATATGATGCTCCGGATGTGGTAAGTCGCACGTCGTTTTAAATTGGTAAAGTGCTCAGAACGGTTTAGTACGCCTATGGCAGTGACACACGGAACAAGCATTGTGCATATAAGGTCAACGAATTGTCTTTAGTTATGAGTCAGCTGTTGAAACAAAGACAGTTCGTTCAGAGTGTCTTGTGTCATGTAAAAATTGAGATAATTTGCAGATGAGTTTTTGTAAATGCTGCCATTAAGTGATACATATATTTGTTGTTGTGGCGTGTTCCTTTTAGTTACATCTGCAATTGATAGTTGAGTGTGGCTCAGGTTGTGTAATCTTTGCCGTTAGCAATAAATGTAACTGTTGTTGTGGCGAGTTTATTTTTTATCTATATTTGCTAATTGACAGTTGAGTGTTTTGAGATTGTGTAACCTGTGCAGTAAATGACATGTATAATTGTTATTGCGGCCCATTTTGTAAATGGTAGAGTGCTCCACGCGTATATACACACACTGCTGCTAAAAATATCGCACACAGGCAAAGCATAACCGCTCACATGTGTTGGCAGCAAAAAGGTTAAAAGATGGAGACACCTGAGATGTCTTGCATTGGTGCTGTCACCCAACAAGTTGAGTGCTAGTTGTTTGGGGTTGGTGATTCAATTTCAGTTGTTAGTTTATACAATAACATTGAATTTCCTATACCAGTGAAACACTTGAATGTTGTCTTCTACACTTTTGTTCCTTGTGAGCAATGGGTAGGTTGATGAGTGTTATCAACATGTAATATGAATACATTGTAAGTACATCAATAATTGAATGAATGATCGAATTTTGTTTTTACTCGACTTTTTTTTGGCATTTGTCTTTCTGTCTGTTGGGGTATGTCTCATGATTACTTTTCAACACATCAAATGATTTTTGTAAACCTTGGCCTGTGTGTCTGTAACTCTACCCTACAGAACCCTATTGTTTTTGACACTGATCCCACAAAATGTAGGTGGGAGAGTGGTAAAAATGTGTGACGGTGAAAATTTGGAAAAAATCACAAAAGTCTGTGTGGAATATCGAATTAAAGAAAACTTTAACCATTATGAATTTATCTTCATTTTTAAAAATCTCAAAATTTAGGGATGCCAGGGGCCAAAAAGTGAGGGAAAATTCTGATAATATAGCAAAAATTCAAAGGGATTATTGGGCATATGGCATGTGGGATAGCAAAGGGAATATTAACTAAAATCTGAATGTAGTGGTGAGCTTTAGAAATTTCAATAATTTGGAATGCAAATTTTTAACACAGCAGCCTAGAATGGAATAAAAAATTATTGAAATCCAGCCGTGGTCAGACTAAAGAATATTTTAACACAAATTAGATATTTAAAATTGTTAGCCTGTATTGTGTGCTTACTATACAGTTGTTACATTTCTGAACAAAAAATAGGATATTTTTAATTAAGAAAGTTGTGTTATAATCACTATTGTTGGTCCATTGTTAAGCAGCAGTGAAATGGGCATTAGTTGGTACAACTACTTGGAGGAATGAAGCGCGTAGACAATGCAGAAGTTATACGCATCACAAAAACAGTGGGAGCTCAGTATATTATCTGAAATGAAGACAGATAAACCTGTTTGAAATGATATGCTGTCAAATCCTTATATGTAGTGGCATTTCTGCTGTGTGTATAGTTTGCTACAATCAACAAGATGAGCTATCACATGACTAAAAACCATAATGGCTGCCAGACAGTCAACTCTATGTGAGCCACTCTTTATATACAAAACAATTATAAAACGTGTTTAGACATGCGAGAGACACCGATGGGACATGCAACAACACTAATATGCTTCTTGAGCTGCAGAACTTGCTCACTACTTTGAACAAAGTACATTTATTACTGAATGAACTTTTATATTACATCATTTTCGATTAGCAGAAAATCCTGATTACCATATTGTTTTGAACAGAATTAACACTGTTGCACACCACTATAGAAAAATTATTCCGGTTAGAGCTTTCAAGCTTCACAGGTCTTCGTCAGATCGGGAATAACAATAATAGGACTAGACAACTTCTTTATACCCACTTGCCCTACCACTAGCATACACATTTTCATAAACAAGCTAAGTTAAGTCCTTTCTGGCTATTATTAACTAGTGAGTTCAGTCAGCCATGTTGGTAATTTTACATTTCTTTCTAGTATATTCTGTGTGTTGTGTGTGTGTGTGTGTGTGTTGTGTTTTTTGTGTACATTCTTTTTAATACCTAACGTTTTAAATCCTTTCTCATTTAGTTTTAGTATTCATTAAATTTTCTAACCCTTTCTCTCTTTCTTTCAATATTTCTAACTCCTCTCTAAGCCTTCTTTTAACTGTGTTACTCACTACTTTCAAAATTTCCCAGCCTTCTAAAGGATTAATAAACTTATGGTTCTCTTCTATGAAGTGTCTTGGATATAATGAATTTTTTGTTCTATTACCTTTCCCACGTTTCTGGTTAGATAACCTGCATTCGAATTTCCATCCTGTCTCACCTAGATACACTTTGTTGCATTATTTACATTTTAATTTATAAACTCCGCTTCTCTGTAAGATTGGGATTTTTTCTATGTTTATTTCTTATCTTACCAAATACTGTTTCACGTTTTCTAATTGCTATAACTACTAGTATTTTTTAAAACATATAATTTTTCTGGTATGTGATCCTACATATGTCAGTGACCGTGCATAATTCTTTTGTTTTGTTTCATTTTTAGTTTTTTGCATGTTAATACTTTCCATAACTTTATCCACTATGTTGGTCTTATACTTATTGTTCTTTACAATTCCCTTTATCTTTTTTATTCTTTTTTATCTCCCTATATTTTGGTTCTGTCTCTTTTAAGCACTTGTGAGCACTATAACAAAATGAATTGATTGCGACCATTTTATTTGTCGTACTTCATGTCAGATAATACACTGAGTTCCTACTGTTTTTGTAAAGTGTATAACTTGTGTATTGTCTGGGTGCTGCGTTCCTCCAATTAGTTGTACTGACTACTGCCCATTTCCCTACTGCTTAACAATGGACCAACAATCTCTTTGTAGACGCCCAGGTTCCCCATATCTAAAAAGCTTCGGTCTCCCTTACTTTCTACCTTCGTACTGTGGTGCCGAACTTTTAAGACTCTGTATCTTATTCTTCCTCTTAATCATTTGTGTCGTCACAATCTGTTAGTGTGCGCACTTTATGATTCGCCCAACCAGACACTGACTTGGCAGCCTGAAACTGTACAGCATAGACAAGCGCATCCACTCTATTCTGGTGTATTGCCATTGTAACAGTTGTTGTAGTTCACTATCTCCGACACCATCAGTAAATATCTGTATCTCCAATGGCATTCAGAAATTCTCTGATGCTCTATGATAGGCCAGTCTAACTAGCAAGTCAATACTTGCTTCAGACTGTTCTGCATAAGAGTTCTGGCTGTAAGGTGATACTTTCTGTAGTAGCTCTAAGGCAGATACTTGAAAGCAAGAATAAGTGAAACCAATAGTATGTGCTTGCGACTTCAAATTGCCGAAGATATATTGTCCAGTAGTGCTTCCATCAAATGTTGGGCCCTTGATATGAATAGGCATGACTGCAGTCAAAGTAACTCTCTCTGTTACCTTATTTTCTGTATTTTTTTTTGGACTTTACCTTTTTTTGGAACAATCTATTGAGCCATTTGATTTGAGACAGGGTTGTTTTTTCATTGACTGTTTAGCTTCTGTTTTAATCTGTTATTTTACATTTGCAGTCCACTTCTCTACTACAGATAATCTTACCTCTTGTCCACTGAGATCACCATGTAATTCACCCACACCTCCACATAGTAGAACACAACTCTGCAGCAGTATGCTCCTGCAAATTCCTTTGTTCCTATATCAGTGCTTTTATGTGTTCTGTTTCTTGCTGATGTTCTTCTTTTTGTCATTATATCTAAGCCTGGATACTTTTAATGAACTAAATGAATAAGTATTACCTTCTTAGTCCATCCTGTGGCTTCCTTATATAAATTTTAAAGATGTAAAAACAACTTATTTCAGAACTTATGTTCCATCATCAGGTGCGTTTCACTCGTAGGAGGTCGTCAACACATTAAGACACAACACATATTTAAACACAAAAAACTAATTAACAATAGCGCGCGAAGTTCACGGTGCACACTGTACGGTGTAAATATCCATACTGCCATCTGTTGTCATTGTTGTCTGTGCGCTATGTGTGATGGGGGCTTAGGCGTTCAGAGAATTGCAATGCTGTCTCATACAATGTATTGGAATGAAAATTCAGCTGGTCGTTTAACAAATGCTTGGGATACAATTTATACGCCTTATACACTTCAAACTCCTTGGCAGCACTCATGTACCAGCCTTACTTGCAAACATGTATGGGTATAAGATTTGTAGCAAAATCTGTGTAATTGTGGTTACTATTACATTCAAACTGCCGCTTTGAATGTAACAATGTGCGGCAGTTACATTAAAATTAAAATTTTTAATAATTTTCAAAAAACAAGCAGTTTTACAAAAAAAAGTAGTCCGTTCCTCGGTGTGGAACTGTTCGTAACGTGATCGCACTCAAAATGTTAAGTGTAGTGGAATGGTATGTAAGGATTTGTAGCCATGTTTGTAGTATGCATGTATGAGGGTACAAAATTACTTTATTGGATATATATATATATATAAAAAGCATGTTAATTTAAATAATTTTTGTGATATGTAAATTTTTGAGATGGGACTTATATCAGACTGTTCAAAATAAAAAGGTTCAACCTAATTAATGACGGTAATCATTTTAAAACTTAGTAACTAAACGTATGTTTTTTAAGTAAAAAGTTTTTATGGCCATAAATTTGATTGTAAAAATATTCAGGTTTTTTGAACATGAATTGTTCTGTTCAGAAGCCTCCTTCGACAAGAAATTTTTATTATCTGTAGAAAATCATGAGCAGGGGTTACCTAAGAACCAATCTGATTATGCGAATCCAGTTGAAAATTATTTTTAACCGATTGATCAGTCTCTCTTTGGAATCGATAACATGTAATTGCCACTTGGTCCATGATCATTGACCTCCCAATCACCACACATACAAGTTAGAAAATTACTACAGTTGCTGCGAGAAATATAGTAGTGCTATTCTGTGAAAGTGCATGATATCCGATTAGGTATATAGATGCTTTAAGCTGACTGGAAAAGGGGTGTTAGCATAACACACCATTTTAGTAATCAGTATTAGTTTGCCGTGATAGTATGTAACCATGCCCATGAGAAATAACTACACACCTGAAAGTGACCCTGCAGCTGGACAGAGTATATCAATCCACAATCCAGGAACAACCCATCATCTGAAGTCTACATAAAAGGGAAGCAAACTTATATTATTTATGCACAATTAAAAATATAATTTAAAAGAATGATTATTACATCAGTAAAGACTTTATGGTAAACAAGACAAAAGAATGTTAAATATTACTTTACTTCATTGTATATAAAGGGAATCTTTTATTTTGTATTACAAAGGTCAACACAGAGATATTTAATTTTTTTTATAAACTGTATTAAAATCTCAGGAGATTGTCAAAAATAATAGCATCATTATTAATAGCATCCACTTGAAACATAGGCCAATCTCGGACTAGTTATTCTATGTGACACCTGTACATCACAATACGTATACATATATACATCGTTTGATAAGTTCAGCCATTTTCGTTTTAGTATAAATAAATTTAAATTCGTGGTTTTATGTGTACTGATTCTGTGTAAACCTTGACTCCATTTGTTTTTTATTTAATATTATCTACTTAACTGTTTTTGTTATTATAATTATCTCATAACAACAATTTTTCTCTTTAAATTTTGCAGAGCGCCAGTTATGAAATACAGCAATAATAAAATTATAATACCATCTTTGAATACATTAAAATATAAAATACTAATAATAATAGAACAATGTACTAATTCTTGTGTCACTTATTGGCAGCAGTAATATTTATTATGCAGTGTTAAAAATAATATTAATGAATACAATTCTGTGTTTATACCCAACCTAACTGTATTGTGTAAACCACAAGCTGGGTCATATGAATTTGCTTGTTCATTGTGTTAAGTATAATTGTTGCACAGTCAATTTTTTAATAGAGGAGTGAGACATTGATGGCATAAAATAACTAATTACAATACTGAAAAATAATAAATCATCCATTTATTAACGATTACATTAAAAAAATTAAATATCAAAAATTTGAAATGTGAATACAGAATATTCCCTTTTCAAGAAGATACACTGACATACTATTAATCCCTCTTATATGTAAGACACAACAATAATAATCTATAACACCAAAAGAAAAGACATTAAAAAACAATTGTAAAAGTCCTGTAAATTTCTCAGGTGTCGGACAGAAATATAAACTTTGAATCATTATTAAAATTTTAAATCTTAGCAAATAATCTGCAAAAATAGTATTATATTTTTTGTTAAATCAAATTGTAAGTTTATTAATATTTAAATAAAATAATATTGACTTTAAGTAAACAATTATTGTTTACAAGACAGCACCCATTCTAAATTGATTGGAAAAATTATTTCTAATAAAACTTAAAATTCCATATTACTTATTTTACTTCAACTATTTACATTTTCGTTTCATTAACTCATACTTCAGTTCTTTGTGAGTTGTTTCTTTGTTTTGAATAAAATAATTGTTTATTTTTTACTTCTGTGTGTGTGTGTGTGTGTACGTGCGCGCACAGCTTCTGGATGTATGAGACAACGACAACAATGATGATGGTGATGATGTTGCCGATCCCGATTTCCTGTCGCTAATAAAACCTCAAGAGTTGCCCCATGAGTAAGTCATTTGCGTCTTCCGGTGTCAGTGGAAAGAAAGTACATTTCTTCTTATGGCATTGTCTGAATTGCAAAATGTGTTTTGTAGACTTCAAATTTGATTAAATAACCATGATTAATTATTGTCATTAATTCATTCATGTATGGACAGGAGTTATCTAACCAAGCAAAATACATGCGTACACAGAGATCGTCCCCATTTGCAGCACATTACCTGTTTCTGCTGGTAGACCCCACACATACGCACACACACACACACACACACACTGCATAAAATCGACAGGTGATCACATTTGACAGGCTAGAGCCTGTAATCTTTGCCTGTACATACACTACTTAAAATTATTTCTAACAACTGCTCTCTATTAATTATTTACAACAATACTGCCATTATTAAATATGCAAATATATGTGTTGTTGCATATATTCTCTAGGTGTTATTGGATCTGAATGGTATTCGTATTTTATTTACATCTTCACATACGTAAAAAAAAGATTTACTTAATCGAACATAGTAAATACTGCCATGGAGGGATACAACATTCTGCCACCTTACTTTGGACGTATTGTTCTCCGTTGACGATATCCTGTGTCACATTTACGTGCTTTGTAGGAAGAGGCTATATAACATTGATTTTTATACCTTTCTTTACATGGTGCTATTTCTATCTGTTTCTCTAATAACGTGCTGTTTATTGTGAGACTCGTACTGTGTTCACCCTTGGTTTCTCTCTCTCTCTCTCTCTCTCTCTCTCTCTCTCTCTCTCTCTCTCTCTCTCTCTCTCCTTGTGGGAAATAAGGAAATAATTTCTCTTTGTCTTCTCTCACTTCGTTGTTCATATCGTTTTGCTCTTCTCCAACATTGCTTGCATTTCTCTCTTCATAGCGATTCCTTCTCTTTCTGCCCAACGTTTTCTCTTATACTCTCCTCTCTTCTTTCTTGCAGTGCCTTTTGGTTGCCATCACACATCACCTCTAGAGAATTGCTTTTATTTTTGTAATCTGTCAGCAAATTTAATAATTCTTCAGTCGTTTTAATTCCTTGTATGTATATTTACATATATATTCCTAATCTTATATTTCAGTTCAATTGGTATGCTAATTTTAACACTAACTTGTATTCAGTGAATTTTGATTTGTTTACTCCTTCAACTGGCTGAGTGATGTTCTCTTTAAGGGTAAGTTTTCCATGTGTTTAATATCTACCACAATTGGAATCTTACCTGTCTTTGTGTATCAATATTCCAATAGCAGCAGTATTCAAACAAGTCTTATGTTGTTCACAAATAGTTTACTTGCTCAAACAATCATGTGGCAGCAGAATCTTGAAAATGTTTATTTACTAAGCAAGATTCTCTGTCAATTATATTGTCACCTATCGATTCCATTTCTTGTTCACTATTCAGATGGAATTCAGTTTGATTGTTTTTCAATCCTTTAATATTAAATTAGTCCTCTCTTCCGTACTGTAGGATACACAATCATCTGAACCAGTCTTCTCTTTATTTACATTCTAAGATTTTCTACTTCAATGTGTAAATCATTGTAGAACGTATTTATTTGACTTGGATAGTCCTTTGTGGTTTTGGTAGATGATGGCAGTTTCCAATGAGTAGTTCAGACTTCTAACACGTGTGTCTTCCTTATGTTTTCAAATACCCTTTTACTTACTTAAAATCAACATGTGTTCACTTTGACAAGCTACAGCTTGTGAGCTTTCCCTGCACATACACATAGCACTACTTAAATTATTTTTGACAACTGCTCTATATTAATTATTTACAAAAATTCTAGTGTGGTTAAATATGCAAATGTGTGTATGTGTGTGTGCGCGCACGCCATTCACCATTCAATTATATATATATATATATACATTTACTTATAAAAATCTACTATTCTTCCTATGAAGAGTAATGCAATACTGTAATCAGACATTGGGTAAGGTTAATTTTTGCAAGCCAAAAGCTACCTCACAGATAGAACATGATTTTTAATACTATTTTCTACTCCTTCAGTGTTCCAATTATGAATTAGTACAGTTGTGTATTCATTTGTTTCAGTGTTACTTATTTACACCCATGAATAATATCTGTGAAGAAGAGGATTCTACTCTGGATTGTGAACTATATAGGGGAAAGTCAGTTCAGAATACTCTGGGAGACCATCTGTCACCACAAACGTTAATACATTCTGGCACTAAGAAATTCCAGTGCGATGTTTGTTCAAAATCATTTACTGAGTCAGGCCATTTGTCAAGACACAAGTTATATCATTCTGGTATTAAGAAATACCAGTGTGATGTTTGTTCAAAATCATTTACTCAGTTAGGCAATTTGATAACTCACAAGTTAATACATTCTGGCATTAAGAAATTCCAGTGCGATGTTTGTTCAAAATCATTTACTCAGTCAGGCCATTTGTCAAGACACAAGTTATATCATTCTGGTATTAAGAAATACCAGTGTGATGTTTGTTCAAAATCATTTACACAGTCATGTGATTTGTCAAAACACAAGTTAATACATTCTGCCATTAAGAAATTCCAGTGCGATGTTTGTTCAAAATCATTTACTCGTGCAGACATTTTGTCACGACACAAGTTAATACATTCTGCCATTAAGAAATTCAAGTGCGATGTTTGTTCAAAATCATTTACTCAGTCAGGCCATTTGTCAAGACACAAGTTATATCATTCTGGTATTAAGAAATACCAGTGTGATGTTTGTTCAAAATCATTTACTCATTCAAGCAGTTTGACATGTCACAAGTTAATACATTCTGCCATTAAGAAATTCCAGTGCGATGTTTGTTCAAAATCATTTACTCATTCAAGCAGTTTGACATGTCACAAGTTAATACATTCTGGCATTAAGAAATTCCAGTGCGATATTTGTTCAAAATCATTTACTCATTCACGCAGTTTGACATATCACAAGTTAATACATTCTGGCATTAAAAAATTCCAGTGCGATGTTTGTTCAAAATCATTTACTCATTCATGCAATTTGATAACTCACAAGTTAATACATTCTGGCATTAAGAAATTCCAGTGCGATGTTTGTTCAAAATCATTTACTCAGTCAGGCTATTTGTCAAGACACAAGTTATATCATTCTGGTATTAAGAAATACCAGTGTGATGTTTGTTCAAAATCATTTACAGAGTCAGGTGGTTTGTCAAAACACAAGTTAATACATTCTGCCATTAAGAAATTCCAGTGCGATGTTTGTTCAAAATCATTTACTCAGTCATGCAATTTGATAACTCACAAGTTAATACATTCTGGCATTAAGAAATTCCAGTGTGATGTTTGTTCAAAATCATTTACACAGTCAGGTGATTTGTCAAAACACAAGTTAATACATTCTGCCATTAAGAAATTCCAGTGCGATGTTTGTTCAAAAACATTTACTCAGTTAGGCAGTTTGTCAGGACACAAGTTAATACATTCTGGCATTAAGAAATTCCAGTGCGATGTTTGTTCAAAATCATTTACTCAGTCAGGCCATTTGTCAAAACACAAGTTAATACATTCTGTCATTAAGAAGTACCAGTGAGTTGTTTCTACAAAAGTATTTTTAATTTGGCATAGCCTGTTGTGTTATAAGTAACATGCTGGCATAAAATAAATAACAGTGATGTTTGTAACAAAATTTTCTGTTTGTACATTTGAGTGTAAATTAATCCATTATACTATTATGAACCATTACTGTGTGGTATGTGAGAATAATTTCTATTGCCCAAGAAGTTTTAGCAATGTAATAAAACTTATCAGTATAATGTTTTTAAACAGAAACCCTTAACAAGCATAATTATTCATATAAATTAATATATGCTGTAATAATGCCACTGCAAATATGCAATATGTGTACGATATTTGGCACTACAAAACTAGTGCAATTTGTAACAAAATTTTACCTTACTTATTAAAATCATTAAACTATTCATTGTAATTTTGTGTGACATTATTAATACACATTTATCCTCTAATTAAATTTATCACTGCATGAGTTACAGTGATATATGTATGTTGAGTTGAAATAATTTGAAAGTCTTTGTTTCTTGCCAAACAGATTAGTCTTCTCACACAAGATTTTTGTCTGGCTGCTACAACCTTCACAATGACAGAGTCCTGGGGTCTTAACACATCTGCGTTATTGATTAGGAAAATGATTTGTGGGGGTATGTCCCCTAAGGTAATGTAGCTTGGCATGTCACAACTTGTAAGTTGTATTTATATTGACACTCGGGCCAATGCATGATAAATCTTCAGCCTGTCGAATATACCAATGCGTTTGTAAACTACACTGAAGTTTGGTATACAGTAGTTATTGGTAACGCAAAACTGTTTAATGAGTAAATACTTCAAAACTGACAAAATATTATAGACGTTTTCACTCCCTTGATTAAAGGTAAGCCTATAAATATTAAAGAAAGATTTCATTTTTCTTTTCATTTCATTTCTTTTGTGTTCGTCAGTTTCAAGTTTTTCAAGAACTCCATCCAATTCCTCTACTGTCAAACCGTAATATGTATAAAAAGGCCCGGAGTCCATAAAAGAATAACATCGTATTTTGTCGCTACCGAAGGGAAACCTGTCACCTGTCAGAGGCAGTACGCCGGTTAACAGAGCTCGCCCAACACACTGATTATTTTTTAGTAAACTATCAATGACTGTTTGTATGAAGCACAGCATTTTGTCCCTGTCTACAGAGTTCTTCCTGAACAGGTCGCTGGCAACAAACGCATCACAGTTGTCGATTAGGACATAAACCTTAGTCTCAAAATGTCTACTCAAAAGTTTGGAAACAAACATTATTTCAGTATCTCCATTGCATGACTTACAAATTGTAAAACTATGCTTTATAAAATCGTCGATCTTTATATCATCAGTCCAAACATTTTCTACATTCAGAAAATATCTGTGCAGTTTAAACATCTCCATAGTAATTGTTCTGAATATCTCGATCATGCTACTATAATCGTATGCTTTGCCAAGTGGTTTCCAATCCATGTACAGTACAGGATATTTGCCGAAGTGTCTTGTGAAAAACTCACCCAATTTGGATATTGCTAAATCGTTCTCAGTAAACAGTTTATAATTGTCTGTCTGTGCCAATGTCTGTCTGTTGCCATAGCCATCAACTTGGATTTCCAGAAATCGTCTGACCGTGTCCAAGTTGGTGGACTTGCCAGACCGCGGCAAGTCCGAGCAGTTATCAGAAGAAAGGAGGCGTCTGTCGCATCAAAAACATCATTGTCTTGTCAACAAATGTGGTTGTCGTCACAACGGTAGCGAAGTCTGATGTGCAGAAATCAAAGATGCTGTCCCTGACACCCTGAAACAAAACATAAAACATTTAATTACTAAAATGAGACTACGCATCATTCAAAGAATTTTGATTAACACACAAGACAGGAACAGAAACTGAAAATTACACGACACACAGAAAATGAAAAAAAAAAGGTTTATAGCTATAAATGCAAATGTAACCTACAAAACAGAACATTAAAGAACATAATACAATGAAAACACAATTAAAGCAAGACAGTTTTGAAGTCCGCTACCACATGGATTTCCATAGCAAAAAGGAGTCTGTGCCATACAAAATCGGTAAAAAATACACAAATACAACACAGAAACTGCATCAAAAACATAATAAAAAATTATGAGAAAAAATCACCTAAACTAAAACAGTACAGTCGATATGAAATACAATGCTGGCTAGCCTGTCCTCAAAATAAGATCAGGGCGCGTTCGCCAACAAGACAAAAATTTATTTACTTCATATTATCACATTCTTTAATGGTGTGCTAAGTCAAATTAATATATTATTACAATATTTAAATTTGTCCCTGTTCTCGGGCGTCATTTGTGCTGTTATTATTTAACACATTTATAAAATAATATTTATCTCCCACTTACCTCGATTTAGCCCAGGTCCGTCACACGAACTGTGAATATAAACGTGATTTCAAGGTTGTATCAGTAACACTACAGTACACTACTCTCATTTGTGCAATAGAACACATTTTATTTCATTTTTTTTTATATTCCTTTAAAATTCTTTACTATCCGTCTTTTCTCAATTGTTAATAAAACATTTATTAAAACAAAATAATAAACATTTATTACCACACCTTTGCTGCAATATGTTATATTTATTCTAATTCCTTAAATCTAAGTAAGGCCACCCAGCTTGCTGCATTCACTTACTCATACCATTTTACATCCCCATTATTTTAGATTTAGCGCTTTTGAAAATTTAATACAATTAGGAAATTAAGAAACGTTTGCCCTGCTACTTCTCTGTTCCCTCGTTCGCCCACAGGTTGCACTCTGGAGATTCATTCAAAAGTCCGAAATTCTGTCCTCACTATTGATTTTACTGGTACGGTTGATTTACCTGTTTTTTACGGTTATACACATTTTAATAAACACTTTAAACGGTCTGCCGACCCTAATTTTACTTGAGCGAAGTATTTTGTTGACCACGTGTGGTCTGTAGTTTGGTGTCGACTGCGCGGCAACTCTGTCCAATGCACCCCACTAAAGCTCTGTTAAGCAGTCGGAAACACACAGCCATCATGTGACAAATTGTTCGTCTTCGCAGATGTAGTGTGGTTTGTCAATGGGCCCACGAGGTTGACGATATTCAACGGTGACGATACGGGAGGCACAGGTAGGTGTGGCCTCTATTTAATTTCCTTCAGCATCAGAGCACATTGTGATATAATTTTGCTACTTCGGCATTTTCTGTAGCGTCCCTTCAGACTGATGTGTTTTGCATCTGTGCACATGCTAGTGTTGCACGTATAGTCCGTGACAAAACACTTGATTTAACAAAACAGTCTGGCATTCTTCAGGTACACTCTGCCCGAAAGTTTATTCCAGCGTTCATTGTTTGAATTGAACCTTTTTTACGTGGGACTTGCTGCGCGGATAGCAAACAAATTTAAATAAATTTAATAAAAAAAATAAAGACCCCTTTTATCTTATTATAATACCCCCCCCCCAATGAGAGGTTGTATGCCCTAGAGCATAAAAACTCATTGTTAACCCCTAAGAGGATCGGTGAGGATATGGCGCCCACAACCCCCTTAATTCTTTAAAACACTTCATGGGTAAACTACCCCCTAGCTCGGCGACTATGGCTGCACCTGAACGAGATTACTGGACTTCTCAGTTCGAGATCCCAACATCATAAAATCGGACAGATACTCACCATGGTACGCCTAACCTTCTATCATTCCGCCCAAAATCAAAACACTGGCCTTATACCGTACCAGATCCTCAACCGATATGTTTCCCCTTACATGCATACTGGGTTGCCTTTAGCAAGTACTGGGTGCGTACACATACTCATTATTACTGCATATAATATTCAGATACTACTTTGTTGATTTAAACTTTATAACAATATGTCATACTTGAACTTCAATTACTTCTCTTAATATTTCATCGATTAGACGTTACAGATACAAAATAAATTAAACAAATCCACTTAAATCATTGAAATTCTGTTAACTCCAAGAAATTAATCTAATTCTGATATCAAAATGTTATATTACCATTAATTTCATCAAAACCCCAAAAATCGTTTACATGACTCTACTATTCTTCTTCACTAACTACTAACAGACATAAAAAACAAATAAACTGAACATCTTATTAAATCATAAATTCACTCATCATTACATTTGTTTATAAGACATAATATGAATAATGTAAATCAGTTAACACATTAACATATAATCAACAATATATTCTGTACACCAAAACACAAGCTATACTTCAAGCACAATTTTTTTTTTTTTTCAACAAATTTTAATTTCCCAAAATATTTCTTTTATCAATATCAAGAAAAAATAAAATTATTTATTTTAAGTAAGTAACAAAATTTCATGAATCAATTAGTAGAAACCTGTCCTGTCTCTAACATCAGCCATCAGCTGATCTCTCTGGGTCAGGTGAATGACCTTGCTCTAGATATAGCTCAAAATTTATACAAGGTATAATACATCACCTGTTTATAAATTTTTCATTCAAACATAGTACGACATAATAAAACATAGAACACTTATCATTAACATTGTTGTTATTACTTTACAATAAACAATTCACATTTAAGTTGACCAAAATTTACACACTTTACAGCTTTATTTTATTTTCAAATTCTATTAAAATCTTTCACTTGTTTCAATTATTATTATATTTTAACTATGATTCTCTCTTTAACATTTTCATTCTCCATTAGTTTGGGTGACTCTTAGTTATTCATAATAATTAGATTTACTTATGGGTGTTTAAATACAACCTTATCTCCCTTCTGACTCTAACACTCACTAACAGATTTACTTAGTCTGACACCACTCTCTCAAAATATTTATCTCCTCTAACTTACTACTCCAACTCATTTCGAATCATTCTACCCTTATAACAAAATACCCTCTACCCTCTTTGTACTTAGGACGTGTGTTCCCTTCCCAATGCTCATTCCCTTATTGGTTCCTGGTCCCTCCCTAGGTAACCCCGCAAACCCCATTTAAACTATTCACCTCCCGCCACAATGCTTTTAGTTGAGGATTCCTTATCACACCAACCCCTTTACAAAAGTCCTCTATCATTTAATTACTCTCCAATTATATTCCTCTCATTATTCTACAGATACTCCGTATCGCTATTGTGTCACTACTAATATTCAGTTGCTATCTTCCTGTTATTCCCAAAATCTTATTCTGTTTAATACCCGTTTACAATTAACTCCGACTACTTCAAATGCCTTATTTAAATATTTATCACCCAAATTTTAACTTTTATTAGCCATTGAAAATTCAAAACTATCTCAAATTAATTTCATCCTTTAACTTAAAACATTTTAAACACATTGAAAATTGATTATTGAAACATTTAATTATATTGCTAAACAAAATCTGCACATCAATTATAAGTGACATAATACATATCTAACACCAGTAATCAGCTGATGTCCCACTGTCATGTGAATGACCTTTCTCCAGATACATGTAAAAAATTCTACAAAGTACACATGTTTATAATCCTTACCCCTAACCTACTGCCTACAAATACACAAAATTATATAGTTATCATCATAAAATGTCATCTGAAATCATTACAATTGTATCTAGTACTTGAAATTGTTTGCTCTCATAAGGGAAATATATCACTAATCATGGAGTCATAGTTATAGCAACTGTTACTGAACAGCATGCTGGTGTTGTGTGTACTAGTCCGTGACAAAACACTTCATTTTAACAAAACAGTCTGGCATTCTTCAGGTACACTCTGCCCGAAAGTTTATTCCAGCGTTCATTGTTTGAATTGAACCTTTTTTACATGGGACTTGCTGCGCGGATAGCAAACAAATTTAAATAAAAATAATAAAAAAAATAAAGACCCCCTTTTGTCCCATTACAATGGTACAAAATCTAAATTTTTGAACTAATCGGTTTAATAATGTAACCGTTGGTGTCGGTGTGAGTCGGACTAGCTAAATCATGTCATAACAGATGTGTTTTCGCCCTGATTTGAATGGTGTTCATGTAAACGGAATAGTAACTTGCAGCTGCTATGTAATGTGAATGAAAGTAGTTTTCGGGTGGGGGGTAATGAGACTAGCTTAAAGGTCAGATACCCCATGTCATCAGCATAATGAGAAATTCAGGATTCTTCCATGTAAATGCACTTTATAGATTTCTTAAGAGTCTCAAAATATTAGAGAAGTATAAAGGTTGACAAAATATGGAAAATGTTTCAACCCTGATTTCAAAATATTCTATTGTGGTTTACCAAATGGTAAAAGCTTAAGAGCATGATAATGTCTTTGAGCCGCCAGCTAAACACAACATTATTATGGTTACTAACTGACTGATTGTTTCTTTTGCACAAATGTTAGTTTAATGTCGTTTTGCGCAAAGAGATGTTTAATGTGCACGTTGAATGCTCTATCGTCGTCCAAGCCACGAGGCAACACTCCAACCATCGTGTTTATATCGACCAGCACGTTTATTATTTGTCCTATAATACTTTGACTGCCGCGGATGAACCACAGGCGTCGTATCTGCACGAACGGTAGACGTGGTGAGACCAGACGTTCAGTTATACAATCAAGTGGTGGGAAATGATCGGGGTACACAAAGCAATTGGATCTTGACAAGTTGGGTATATTCTCGAGTGCTAGGGATCTGTAACACGTTTCGCACACTTTTAAGGTAGCTACATCATCGTTGGGGAACTCGGCAGCCAGTATGTGTTGACTCTTTTGCGGCGGTGGTCGCAAATCTCTCTCGAACCATAAGCGATTGCACACGGAACAGGTGTAACCGAACTTGTCGCCTAATCATTTCGTGAATTCCGCATCTGCTGCTATCTTAAGTTTTCAAGCGTTTTGGCGATACTGCAGGGATTGCCTGTTCAAATTCAGTTGCTTCATTCGCTCGTTTAGTTGCCATCTCAATTTTCTTATTCAATCTACGTTTTACTCGTTCGTTGGTTTCCCTTCGCTTCTCTGTCAGTTTCATGTAGAATCCATCGATTTTCTCCTGCTCAGTCATCGTCGACGCGAACGGTGTATTTATTAAGTACTCATTCAATTATTCGCTCATCAAGTTGTCTTCCTTTTGTTTTTGTTGCGATGGTGCCGCTGGTACCGAAGCTTCACCAGGGACAGCAGCCGCTCGTTGCTGTTCCTCTCGAGCTTCTTTCGTTCCCAACACTTTCTTACTCGCTCGGCATTTTGTTGTTTCTAGATCTGAGCCTTCTCTTCGATGCTATCCATTGTCAAACGCTGTTTTTTAGTCAGTCACCACGTTTGGTTACTATATATCAGTAGCAGCGTATTTCACCACAACACAAAACAAACCTTTATTTACATATTGCGACGTATCAAAACAAACCTTTATTACAACAATCCCAATGACGTCATGCAATGATGACGTCATACAGCGTTACATGTTACAGAAAGTTTCAAATGATGCAGTACAGACAAAAGAGCATGTAAAACCAAATGTATTCTCACTAAAACGTTTGCAAAAGTCAATGTAAGCAGCGATTATTTCTGTCGTGATGCGTTTACTTATCAAATTTCTAGACTGTGGGGAATCGAAAGTGTGGAAGCGTCATGCAATGATGACGTCATACAGCATTACATGTTACAGAAAGTTTCAAACAATGTCAAGCTAAAAGACATTATCATGTCAAAAAAAACCACTAGTTTCGCTGTGTAAAACTGCGGTTCAAACCATAGAGATATAACTAGAGAGTTGTAACTAGAGGAGTTGTAACACAGACACAAATCTGTAACGAAAATGTGAACAAAAATATAAACGCCAATTAATAGGCTCTGCCTTCGTTTTCTAGCGCATGCGCAATTGTCTTTTTAAGGCTGAAAATGTTATGTTATGTTATGTTACGCTAAATGTTAAAGATTGTCGTTACTAAAGAAAACTATTTTATTAATTTACAAATATTGTAATTCTTTTTTTTCTACAATTGTTTATAGGCTTTATTTTAACATATGCAACTGGCGTAAAACTTGATGTACGTAGAATGGGTTATGTAGTTTCGATGAAATTTTTATTAAATTGGGTGGGGGTGATCCCCTGGAACCCCACCAAAATAGTATCACCACAGCTGCTATTACAAGCATGAAATATTATAGGTTGCTGGATTTATATCAAACTGACTAGATTTTCATCATCATCATCATCCTCAAGGTTTCAACCAAGAATGGTTTGTTCCGGTCTCAAATAGGCAAATATTACAGCTGGTCACTTCCGCGCTTCCTCAGACGTCCCACACCTCTCCGTCCCCTCGGCTTACAGTTCCATAGTTGTTTGGGGATGCGGCAGTCATCTATTTGGCAAAGATGTTCCCACCAATTCAGCCGATACTGGGTGTTCCTGTTGAGTATACTCATCATAATATTCAGTTCCTGCCGTATATATATGTGTTTCTCTATGATCATGAAGAGAATACCCTGCCACGTGCCTGAGAAATCTCGTTTCAGTGGCTTGGATGAGACTGGTCTGGCCTTTCGTTAAAGTCCAATTCTCAGACCCAAAAAGAAGTGTGGGAAGAACCATCACCTTGTAGAATTTTAGGCGTGTTCCTTTACTTGCTGACTTAAGGGTTCACGTGCTCGTCCCACACATAAGGTTGAACTTATACAACTTATGCACCATGTCGTTGCTTGCATTATAAGACACACTGTAGCACTGGCATTCAAAACTGCTAACTTGTTCCTGGACAGTACAATCTGACACCATTTTTGCCTAAACGTGATCAGTTCCACAAAAAGCCTTTGTTGTAACAAAATCACCTTGGTTTTAAACTGTGGATATCTGCAATCCAGAGAGTCTTTGCAGATTCCATTTAACAAATGTATACCCTGTTTTCATAGTCCGACAGATTAGCCCGATCGTCCGCAATCAACAAAGTGTCAATTGTAGAGTGACCAGTCATGTTGTAGAGTGACTGACTGGATATTCTGTCTGGAAATACTGAGCCGGGTTTGGCAAACACTGAACGGATGCACAACTGGGATGATCGGGACCGACTATCACATCTGGCTACTGAGCACCATGAATTCTCAAGAACATCTCAACTGGTTTTTCGCTGGTTACCGCCATCCTCCCAATTCGCTTACTTGAAATCAGTCTTGAGACGTAATCTTGGGTGACACAGCATTAAAATTATCAGACACCAATATCAAAACCAGTCATCATCGGACATTAGAGTTCACTGTTCACGAAAGACCCACCCAATGTGATGTACTCAATGAAGTGAATTACTGTCTACAGTCGCTCGCACCACTGGATAGTAAGTAGTTCGTGTTAGCCACACACCTAGCGGCTGGAGGTGGGTCGATATACCTGTAACAGGTATTTTTCTGGAATGGAAGTAACAGTTACTGAAAAGTTGAAATACCTCACCTCGCTGTTCCAAGTCAATGGACGCCCCTACGCAACTAATGAGTACACAAGTAACAAGTAAACAAATACTACAGATACTAAGCATATCACCAGTACACAAGGAACAACAAGTAAACGAGTACTACAAGTATTAGGAGTAGGTGGGCTGATATACTTATAACAGGTATTTTGGAATGATTATTTTTCTGGGACAGATATAACAGTGACTGAAATGTTGAAATACCTGTTCCGATTCAACGATAACTGAAAAGTCGAAATACCCAAATTACTCGCGGCCTAGCGGTTCCGAGTAGCGCTCCCCCCCATGCAACTAACAAATAAACGAGTACCACGAGTACAAAATCACAGTTATTAGTGCTGAATACTTGATTCAGCGCATATACCGATTGCCATACAAGTACGAAGTGAAGCAGCTTTTAATAAGTGAAAAAAAAATCATATTGATGTTACATTTATTCTTGTGTGTTGTGCAGATATGTAATACGGGGCTTCATATAATACAGATTATAATAACAAATTATATACTATACTAGTGGCCAACTTGGTAAATTTTGAAAAAGCGAATTATATTGTGTTATAACCAGGCCCGGACTTGCCCGCGGGCCGGTCCGCCTTTTCAAATAAAACCTGACCTGCACCCTCAGCCAGCTCTGAAAATGCTGTCACGCTTTTACACGAGAATATGTTTTTGGTAATCGGATCAAATTTCCCGAGATATTAAAAAAAAAACCTTTTTAAATCTATTTAAAAAACAAATTACTTAACTGTATTAGTAGCAGTAGAGAAAGTGTATGCAACGCAAAATGACGTGTGCGAGTGCAAGTCTGCCAGAGAGCGCTGCGCGGTGAGGGTGTGCGCCTTACATGCCTGCCGTGCTGTGCGACTTGGTTTCGTCAATGACCTCGACGCTGAACATGGCAGTGCCACTGCGCCCTTACCCCCACTCCCTTCCTACCTCCTCCACTCAGGCGCTGTGCAAGTGGAAGTACAGTAGTGTTTTTCCAATAAGTTTAGTGGTGTCACGTTTAGTCTCTGTGTCACGCAAATGTCAGGAATGGTTGTGAGTTGACAGATTGCAGAAGTTATTTGACACGTTATTTATATTTTCGGCTGATTATTTCCATTAAGGTAAGAAAATGGTAATTATTTACTACCATATATTTATGAAACATCAAAACTGTGTTTATTCTTATTTTGGCACGCAGATTATGTTATCATGAGCTGTACAAATGTTATGCAATAACTGATGACATGACTCTCTTTATCCTCGAGCGCTACAGGCCATCTGCCCATGTAGGCTCATTCTAAAATGTTCACGGTATTTTATCCACATGCTGTTTTTTCATTTACGTGATATTTAATAATATCACCCTGTTTTTATTAAATATCCGTAACTGGAAAATTATTGTATTGTAATTTTTTATTTCTGTAAATAATGAATAAGATTTTTATATTTTGTAAAATAATCAAGCAAATCATTATTTTAGGTCACAATGGAACAGAGACTGAAGAAAAAACGAAAATCAGGACTCAAGTTCAAAAGAGAGAAAGAGGCTAGAGAGAGGGAAAAAGCTGCCCAGTCTTGATCGAAAATTACATGTTTTTGTATGCCAAAAACAACTTGTAGTTCAGACAAAACTGTATTGGATGAAGATGAAGCACTTATCATAGCTACACCACCTACTTCAGAAATCGTAACCAGTATATTGGACAACAGTGAAGTTCCTGTCGCATCATCATGTACAAAAGTACAGACATCAAAAATTGACGATACTCTGATTGACGTTGATGATTGTGATCAGAGCGTTCAATTATGTCTCCCAACTCAAACTATTGCTCAATATATGAGCGTTGTTGACTCTAATGTTTGGTTCGAAGAAAATCCATTGCTGAATCCAGAGGAGTATTTCAAAAAACCCAGACCAAAAGACATTAACTCCTTCTTTCAATTTCATCCCATTCAACATGGAAAAGCTATTGAACCTCTCCCCCTTGATGACAAGGTGTTTCATTTTTATTCTGGAGACGGCCAAACATTCAAGTTGTAATAGTACATATATTCCCAATAAAGTTAACAGCAAAAGATAAAGAATGAAGCACTCATAAACTAACACCAGAACACCTAAGAAAGGAATGATAACCGAGTAACTGTGTACAAAGTATTATATAAGGTTCAAGAACTCAATAAAACAATTAGTGTAATTAACTCAGTAAACCAAATAACAATAAGTAGTGATAAAGAAGAAAGTATAGAAGACAACTTAGTAACGTGATAAACCCAATAGATATGGTAAGTGAGAGGTATAAACAAGTCTAACAACGAAACCATGAATTAAATAAAGACGTGCTAAGCAACACGACAGTGAAGGCCACATTAATTACCAAAAACTTAAATGCATGAAGAACTGAAAAGAAACAAGATTAACAAAAATAGTCATTTTTTAATAGAGGTCAGAATATTTCACCTCACAGAGTCCACCAATTAAATAAAAAGCCTTTTTCTATGTCAGACAATATATTACTTAAAGATAATTAATATTTTCAAGGAATAAAGAGAAATGGAAACAAAAAGGGAAATGTTAACATAAATAAATCATTAGGAAATAGAAAATGCAAATTTAGGATTTAAATAATACAAATAACCTGACTAAACAATAACTGATGATGACAAATACCCAGAAGAGACGATCAAATTACAGAAGATGTAAATAGTTGTTAGTAGACATAAATATAATGTACAAATGTTCAACTTAGTGTGTAAGAAATAAGACATTGAGTATAGCCTTAGATTAAAAGTATGAGGAGGTCTGCGAACCTCAAAGAGTTATTTTGTATAAGTGAACTACAGACTGTAAGTCATATAGAATTACAAATATAATAATGTTGAACATAAATTATAAAAATCAGATAGTGTAACAGTGTAAAAAGGTGAGAACAACAGTGATAGGCTTTAAAAAGTAAAAACACTGTATAGTGTAAGTGAATAAACATATTTACAATATGAAAATTGTATGAAACATGTAATTTATATGAAACAACAAGGCAACTAATTTAATGAAATAAAACCAAGGGGAAATAATTAAAAAATAAAGAATCTTCCGTTACAAACTTATAATACAAGGTCCGGCAGAGAAACCTGACGGTTTTCTAAGTGAAATTATGACCAGAATAAATAGTTTACAAACAAAATTTTATTTTAGAATTAAAGTACATCTCAAAGCATTTTACTTACATTAATTACTTTTTGAAAATCACATTCTTTAGATGGTGTCCCTCATTTTCAACACATTCTTCGAGCCGTAACGGTAAACCGTGCATTACGCGCCACAGAACTTACGGAGAGATTGCCGCCACTTCTGTCCGAATATTCCGCTTCAAATCCACGATTGTCCTTGGTCGGTTCTGGTACACCCTATTCTTGAGATACCCCCACAGAAAGTAATCGCAAGCGTTGAGGTCGGGCGATCTTGGAGGGCACTGAACATCCCCTCGGTGTGAGATCACTCGGACTCTAAACATCTCTCTTAATTTATTCAGGGAAGCCCTTGCAGTGTGAGCAGTTGCCCCATCCTGCTGGAACCATGTGGTTTCCAATGCAATACCATGTTGCCGTAACTCAGGTGCGAGAAATGTTGTAAGCATGTGAATGTAACGTTGTGAATTTACAGTCACTGCATTCCCCCTCTTCGTCTTCAAGGAAGTAGGGGCCATTTATCCCGGAAGACAACCCACACCACACAACAACCTTCTCACTGTGTAACGGTCTTTCAAACAGTTCTTGAGGATTCTGCAATGCCCAGTACCGGCAGTTCTGCGTATTGACATAACCACACAGATGGAAATTGTCCTCATCGGTCATTAGCAGATTGTTTAACACTTGGTCATTCACAATATTCACAAGTCCATGGCAACAATGCATGCGAATTCTCTTATCCTGGGTACTCAGTGTTTGCACTATAACAAGTTTGTAGGGATGAAAGTCGAGTTCCAGATGCAAAATTCTGCGTACGGAGCGGTCAGAAATCTGAAGGGCACTTGCGTGTTTTAATGCCGATCGCCGAGGATGTTTACGAATAGCATGACGCACGCGTTCAACATTCTCCGGGGTTCGAACAGTACGCTGTTTCCTGGTGGTATCTTCTTTAAGGCAGAGGCCGTTTCCCGAAAATTCGCCACCCACAACAGTATGGTATTGCGGCTTGGAACACTGTCATTTCGATGAATGCTGAAATGGCGAAAAGCGCGCTGCGTAACAATAACTGACTCATTGTTTTTAAAAAACGTTTCCACTACGAACGCACGATGTTGTGCTGACCAACGCTCCATGGCGATTGAAATGCTTTGAGCTGTCGAACACATGAGCGCAAGCTCGATTGCAGCGCTCTATGCTACACTCCACAGAACTACTTCAAAAATAGTCAGGTTTATCTGCCGGACCCTGTATAATAGTGACAAAGATACAATAAGATTCTATGGAATCATATTAATTATAAATTGTGAAATCGAACCTGTGACCTATAAACGTATCATTGCCAAGACCTGAAATGAATGAGTTAGTGTTTTAACTTGTGTCGTGACAAACTGCCTGAGTAAATGATTTTGAACAAACATCGCACTGGAATTTCTTAATGCCAGAATGTATTAACTTGTGAGTTATCAAATTGCATGACTGAGTAAATGGTTTTGAACAAACATCACACTGCAATTTCTTAATGCCAGAATGTGTTAACTTGTGAGTTGACAAACTGTGTAAATGAGTAAATGATTTTGAACAACATCGCACTGGAACTTCTTAATGCCAGAATGTATTAACTTGTGAGTTGACAAATTGTGTGAAAGAGTAAATGATTTTGAACAAACATCGCACTGGAATTTTTTAATGCCAGATGTATTAACTTGTGAGTTGACAAACTGTGTAAATGAGTAAATGATTTTGAACAACATCGCACTGGAATTTCTTAACGCCAGAATGTGTTAACTTGTGAGTTATCAAATTGCATGACTGAGTAAATGATTTTGAACAAACATCGCACTGGAATTTCTTAATGCCAGAATGTGTTAACTTGTGAGTTGACAAAGTGTGTGAATAAGTAAATGATTTTGAACAAACATCGCACTGGAATTTCTTAATGCCAGAATGTATTAACTTGTGATATGTCAAACTGCATGACTGAGTAAATGATTTTGAACAAACATCGCACTGGAATTTCTTAATGCCAGAATGTGTTAACTTGTGTCTTGACAGATTGCCTGAATGAGTAAATGATTTTGAACAAACATCGCACTGGAATTTCTTAATGCCAGAATGTGTTAACTTGTGAGTTGACAAAGTGTGTGAATGAGTAAATGATTTTGAACAAACATCGCACTGGCATTTCTTAATGCCAGAATGTATTAACTTGTGAGTTGACAAATTGTCTGAATTAGTAAATGATTTTGAACAAATATAGCACTGGTATTTCTTAATGCCAGAATGTATTAACTTGTGTCATGACAAACTGCCTAACTGAGTAAATGATTTTGAACAAACATCGCACTGGAATTTCTTAATGCCAGATTGTATTAATACATTCTGGCATCAAGAAATACCAGTGCGATATTTGTTCAAAATCATTTACTCGTTCACACAATTTGTTAACTCACAAGTTAATACATTCTGGCATTAAGAAATTCCAGTGCGATGTTTGTTCAAAATCACTTACTCAGTTAGGCCATTTGTCAAGACACAAGTTATATCATTCTGGTATTAAGAAATACCAGTGTGATGTTTGTTCAAATTCATTTACACAGTCAGGCGATTTGTCAAAACACAAGTTAATACATTCTGGCATTAAGTAATTCCAGTGCGATATTTGATCAAAATCATATACTAATTCACACATTTTGTCAACTCACAAGTTTATACATTCTGGCATTAAGAAATTCCAGTGTGATGTTTGTTCAAAATCATTTACTCAGTCATGCAATTTGACAACTCACAAGTTAATACATTCTGGCATTAAGAAATTCCAGTGTGATGTTTGTTCAAAAACATTTACTCAGTTAGGCAGTTTGTCAGGACACAAGTTAATACATTCTGGCATTAAGAAATACCAGCGTGATATTTGTTTAAAATCATTTACTAATTCACACAATTTGTCAACTCACAAGTTAATACATTCTGGCATTAAGAAATTCCAGTGCGATGTTTATTCAAAACCATTTACTCAGTCATGCAATCTGACAACTCACATGTTAATACATTCTGGCATTAAGAAATTCCAGTGCGATGTTTGTTCAAAATCATTTACTCAGTCATGCAATCTGACAACTCACAAGTTAATACATTCTGGCATTAAGAAATTCCAGTGTGATGTTTCTTCAAAATCATTTACAAAGTCATGCAATTTGACAAAACACAAGTTAATACATTCTGGCATTAAGAATTACTAGCATGATGTTTGTTCAGAAACATTTACTACATCAGACAGTTTGTAAAAACAATTTAATATTTTCTGGCATTAAGAAGTACCAGTGAGTTGTTTCTACAAAAGTATTTAATTTGGCATAGCCTGTTGTGTTATAAGTAACATGCTGGCATAAAATAAATAACAGTGATGTTTGTAACAAAATTTTCTGATTGTACATTTGTGTGTAAATTAATCCATTATACTATTATGAACCATTACTGTGTGGTATGTGAGAATAATTTCTATTACCCAAGAAGTTTTAGCAATATAATAAAACTTATCAATATAATGTTTTTAAACAGAAACCCTTAAACAAGCATAATTATACAAATAAATTAATATATGCTGTAATATTGCCACTGCAGATATGTAATATGTGTACGATATTTGGCACTACAAAACTAGTGCAATTTGTAACAAAAGTTTACCTTACATATTAAAATCATTAAGTTGTTCATTGAATTTTTGTGTGACATTATTAATACACATTTATCCTCTAATTAAATTTATCACTGCATGAGTTACAGTGATGCATGTATGTTGAGTTGAAATAATTTGGAAGTCTTTGTTTCTTGCCAAACATAGATTAGTCTTCTCACACAAGATTTTTGTCTGTCTGCTACAACCTTCATGATGACAGAGTCCTGGGGTCTTAACACATCTGCGTTATTGATTGGCAAAATGATTTGTGTGGGTCTGTCCCCTAAGGTAATGTAGCTTGGCATTTCACAACTTGTAAGTTGTATTTATATTGATTCTCGGGGCATGATAAATCTTCAGCCTGTCGAATATATCAATGCGTTTGTAAACTACACTGAAGTTTGGTATACGAGGTTTGTTCAAAAAAAGACCGGACTTTTGTCATACAAACTTTATTACTGTAATTACAACATTACAAATGTTTGTCCCCTTTAAAGTACTCGCCCTGCTTGCAACACACCGCTCCCATCATTTCTGCCTCTGTTGGAATGCTCCCTGGAACTCGTTTTGTGAGATGGTGTGTAGTTGTCTCTGCGAATTCTGTTGAATCTCGTCAACACTTTGTAAACGACGTCCTTTCAGGGTGGTTTTCAATTTTGGAAACTGGAAAAAGTCCGCGGGGGCCAAGTCTGGAGAGTACGGAGGGTGAGGAAGGACAGCTATTTCGTTACCGGCCAAAAATTGGCTGACTAGCAGAGACGAGTGGCTTGGCGTGTTGTCGTGATGCTACACCCAGCTCTTGTTTTTCCACAGCTCAGGCCTCTTCCGGCGCACATCTGCCCTCAAACGCCTTAAAACTTGTATGTAGAACTCCTTGTTAACAGTCTGACCCTGTGGCACGAATTCGTGGTGGACTACTCCTCGATAATCAAAAAAAATAATCAACATCAACTTCAAGTTTGACCGACTCATGCGTGCTTTTTTCAGTTGGGGCGACATTTTTCCAATCCATTGTGACGATTGCGCCTTGGTTTCGATGTCGTAGCCATAAACCCATGTTTCATCTCCTGTTATGATGGTTTTTATAAAGTTTTTGTCGGTACTGGCATGATCAAGCAGCTCTTGGCTGATCGTGACACGGTTCTCCTTCTGGTCGTCAGTCAACAGACGTGGCACGAGTTTTGCAGAGACGCGATGCATGCCAAGTTTTATGGTCAAAATTCCGTGGCACGACCCGATGTTTTCATTTTTTGTTGACGTCGAAGGTCGTCCCGATCTTGACTCTTCCTCAATCGATGTTCTGCCCGATTTAAAACGTTTAAACCACTCGTGACACTGCGAACGGCTCATACAGTCTTCCTTATAGGTTTGCTGAAGCAAAGCCCACGTTTCAGTAAATGTTTTGTCGGTCTTGCAGCAAAATTTCACACAAACGCGCTGCTCCATAAAATCTTTCATCTTTACTTCGCAGAACGGTGAATGCACGTGTTTACTTCAACAGTTTTATGCCACCCACTAATATGAGTAGAATGACACAACAGTCGGGGTTAAGTTGCCGAAGGTGGCCGCTAGGCGGCACCACATGTCGGAACACACTCCGTACACTGATCGGAGCGCTATTTCAAAAGTCCTGTCTTTATTTGAACGGTAATTATGCTTGATCCGGATTATGCTCAAATTGCGGTGAAATATTTCTTTTCCTATTCTTCTATACTATATAAACACGAGAAAAATAATTTTAAACGGCGGTCGAACCTATTTACGGAGAAAAAAAATTAAATAATTACTCACATAAGAACGCCTGCAACAGCCGGTGAACGGCATTTTCAGACTGTGTAATGTGTACACCGGTACAGGACGGCGCGTGACGTCACCGCTTGTACATCAGCTGTCACTCCAAATTGGCCTTTGGGATGTATATAATTCTTGCAAAAATGAAGGCGAACCATTTTCCAAACATTTACAAGCTAGTTGGATGAAAAGCGAGTTGAGCCGATACCTGCCGGTTAGGTTCGGAGGGGCGGCCCGAAGGGCCGCAGTATATAGTTTATTGTTCCAGATAATACTTGCAAAAATTAAGGCAAACCATTTTTCAAACATTTACAGGCAAGTTGGATGAAAAGCGAGTTGAGCGGATACCTGCCGGTTAGATTCGGAAGGGCGGCCCGAAGGGCCGCGGGATATAGTTCATTGTTCCAGATAATTCTTGCAAAAATTAAGGCGAACCATTTTTCAAACATTTACAAGCGAGTTAGATGAAAAGCGAGTTGCTCCGATACCTGCCGGTTAGGTTCGGAGGGGCAGCCCAAAGATAATTCTTGCAAAATTTGGGCTGTATTGCTGAAATCCGGACAAATTTTGCCAAACGCCAAAAATTACCAAAGGCTGATGTAATGCTGCCCGGCTGGGTTCAAAATTTTGTAATCTCGCATTTGTAATTGGTTAAGACAAAACAGCGGTTTCACCGTTGAGAATAAACGCGCGAATTTCACCATAAGTTGCATATTGTGTACTGTCGCCGCGTTAGGTAGTCTGGTGCGTGAATGTTTGGTATGTGATTTTTCAGTGCTTTAGTTTGTATTTGTGTAATTGTGTGGTGTTATTAATTATGTTTTAATTATTTCTGTTGTTTAGGGTTATTTACTATTATTAACATTTGTAATATTGAGCCGATTACTTTATAAATTTATGAAGTACAGTGCTGGGTACTCCGCGTAATGTGATTTTCAGTGCTTTAGTTTGTGTAATTGTGTAACGTTTTAATACACAATGGCCTGCTACATTAAGGTAAGATTTTCATCTTTTCATAATTATATGCATGGATTCCATGTCACCGTGTGTGTGTGTGTGTGTGTGTGTGTGTGTGTGTGTGTGTGTGTGTGTGTGTGTGTGTGTGTGTGTGTGTGTGTGTGTGTGTGTGTAATATTCAAATTGCTGTGAAATATTTCTTTTCCTATTCTTCTATACTATATAAACACGAGAAATATAATTTTAAACGGCGGTCGAGTTGAGCCGATACCTGCCGGTTAGGTTCGGAGGGGCGGCCCGAAGGGCCGTGGTTATAGTTCATTGTTTCATATAATTCTTGCAAAAATTAAGGCGAACCATTTTTCAAATATTTAAGACGTCAAAAAATATTTAAGACGTCATACTCGTCATTCGCTGTGCATTTGTGCGCCGTCGCTCAGTTAACATGGCGGCCATTCACTTTACATGCGCGCTTATGGGAGTAATTATTTAATTTTTTTCTCCGTAAATAGGTTCGACTGCCGTTTAAAATAATTTTTTTCATGCTTATATAGTATAGAAGAATAGAAAAAGAAATATTTCACGGCAATTTGAATATTTCACACACACACACACGGTGACTGGAATCCATGCATATATGTTTATTTTTCTCATGTTTATATATTATATAAACACGAGAAAAATAATTTTAAACGGCGGTCGAACCTATTTACGGAGAAAAAAAATTAAATAATTACTCCCATAAGCGCGCATGTAAAGTGAATGACCGCCATGTTATCTAAGAAACGGCGCACAGTTACACAGCGAATAACGAGTTATGACGTCATTGCGCAGAGTACTCAGCGCTGTACTTCCTAAGTTTACGCGCCAAATAACGTAGCGTTTTTTGGCGCCTTATGGGAGAAATTATTTAATTTTTTTTCTTCGTAAATAGGTTCGACCACCGTTTAAAATTATTTTTCTCGTGTTTATATAGTATAGAAGAATAGAAAAAGAAATATTTCACGGCAATTTGAATATTTCACACACACACACACACACACACACGGTGACTGGAATCCATGCATATAATTATGAAAAGATGAAAATCTTACCTTAATGTAGCAGGCCATTCTGTATTAAAATGTTACACAATTGCACAAACTAAAGGACTGAAAATCACATTACGCGGAGTACCCAGCGCTGTACTTCATAAATGTATAAAGTAATCGACTCAATATTACAAACGTTAATAATAGTAAATAACCCTAAACAACAGAAATAATTAAAACATAATTAATAACACCGCACAATTACACAAACACAAACTGAAGCACTGAAAATCACAAAATACATTCCCACACACACGACTTGACGGCAGCATTTTCTCTAAAACCTAAACGGCCAAACCACTCTCTTCCTCTTAACCAATTACAAATCAGAGATTACAAAATTTTGAACTCAGCCAATCAAAAGTCAGCATTACGTCGGCGTTTGGTAATTTTTGGCGTTTGGCAAAATTTGTCCGGATTTCAGCAATTGACTCAACTCGCTTTTCATACAGTCCAATTTTTGCGGTTCGCCTTAATTTTTGCAAGAATTATCTGGAACAATGAACTATATCCCGCGGCCCTTCGGGCCGCCTCTCCGAACCTAACCGGCAGGCATCGGCTCAACTCGCTTTTCATCCAACTCGCTTGTAAATGTTTGGAAAATGGTTCGCCTTAATTTTTGCAAGAATTATCTGGAACAATGAACTATATCCCGCGGCCCTTCGGGCCGCCTCTCCGAACCTAACCGGCAGGCATCGGCTCAACTCGCTTTTCATCCAACTCGCTTGTAAATGTTTGGAAAATGGTTCGCCTTCATTTTTGCAAGAATTATATACATCCCAAAGGCCAATTTGCAGCGACAGCTGATGTACAAGCGGTGACGTCACGCGCCGTCCTGTACCGGTGTACACATTCACAGTCTGAAAATGGCGTTCACCGGCTATTGCATGCGTTCTTATGTGAGTAAATATTTAATTTTTTTTCTCCGTAAATAGGTTCGACCGCCGTTTAAAATAATTTTTTTCGTGCTTATATAGTATAGAAGAATAGGAAAAGAAATATTTCACCGCAATTTGAGAATAGTCCGGATCAAGCATAATTACACCCTTTTAATGTACACGAACAAAGTAAATTTTATTTAAGTTACATTGTCGTACATAACCTCCATAAGCTGGCATTACTTACTTCAAATAAATACAGTCGGTAATGTTATATACAGCCTTTTATACATACAATAAATACAGCCTTTGAATGTACACTAACTAAGGAAACGTTTGTTTTGTTAAGTCTAATTAATTTTAAAAATGTAAAAGGTTAAGTTATATTGTTAAACATAGCCACAACCTCCCAAAATCGTCTCTGTACCGTAATTATGTACGATAAATGTAAACTAATTTCTGTACTTCCAATAAATACAAGCTTTTAATGTACACTAACAAAGTAAATTTTATTTAAGTTACATTGTCGTACATAACCTCCATTAGGTACTTGTGAAGAAAACGGTTGGATGTACACATCGGACACCGAAGTATAGTACACGCTCGGCGACAGAAGTTACATTTTGCCGCTGACTATTCCCCAAGACCCCTTATTTGCAATACAAGTCATTTCACTCGAGTTTGATTTCATGCTTCGGTTACTTATTTATATAATTACGTGTTAGGTTATGATGAAAGACTTTTATAGTTTCTATGTTGGATGATAAGGTAGTTTGTATATGACTTTCGCATTGTTTGATTTGTATGGCACTGTATTTGAATTCTAACCATGTTAATACGGTGAATAGTTGGGTTTGTACTTACTTATTCCAATGCCATCGTGATCTCCAGGCCGTACTGTACAAGCCTAGCCAAGGCGATCAGCTGTTCAGTCCAGGCGGTCGTGGCGAAGGAAATCGTAGTCGAGACTTGTGAGAATAATGTGATGTTTTCGGTAATAGTGTTTAATGTTAGAACCGTTTAAACTTAATTTTCAATACGTGTGGTTATATATGAGTACATGTTGTTTACGGCATATATAGTGTATGTACCAGTGTATATACCGGTGTGTAGTACAGGTTAAATCCGACTATCTCACGTGGTGGTTTATTACCAGTGTATATACCGGTGTGTAGTACAGGTTAAATCCGACTATCTCATGTGGTGGTTTATTTTGATTTTCCTGATGGAAATGTTTTTCTTTTTTTGTTAGTGTTATATTTTAGAATTGTTTTTATGTAACTCATTCTTCGAGGTGTGATACCTAGTTGTATTTTAACCAAATAATGCTAGCTTAGGCCTATCTGGTTTGTGAATAAGAACGCGATTTTCACAATGCCAAGAAGTTGTTGTGTACCAGGGTGCAAATCTAACTATAAAAGTGACTATACACCAATATTTTCATTTCCCTCTGCCGAAGAAAGATTAACTTTATGGAAGAAAGCAATTCCCAGGGAAAACTTAACTGTTACAAAAAATTCTGGAGTATGTATTATTCACTTCCCAGAAGACCAAATTGTGAGAGAAATTAGAGGAACCCGTAGAGATGGTAAGTTCTGCATTTATCTTCATATTACTGGTATTATGTATGTAGGCCTGTCACTGCGATTTTTCTATTGTAGGCCTATACTTAGGCTTGAAAATTAATAACTAAGTTAAGCCTACATTTGTACTATTAATCGATGGTCATATTCCCTTTTACTCTTATTAATTTGATATAATTGACAACAGGAGTCTTAACTATGTTGCATTGAATTACAATGTATTTTTAACATTCTAATCTACCTTTAGAATTTTAACATAATACACCACAAGAAGTAAATTAAACTACCATACTTTTAAGTAGGCAACATTTAGAGGTTAACTTTTTTATTCAGGTACAGAATTGGTGGTGCCACGCAAGAAATTGGAACTGAAAAGTGATGCTGTGCCATCGATATTTCCAGATGTACCCAAATATCTCACTAGAGATAATCCTGTTCATCGTAAAGATCCTGAAGAAAGAAGAAATGCACATATTGAGTATCAAAACCAAAAATATTCTCAGTGGTTGTTAGATGATAAAATCTTAAATGTAGATCACATTTTAAACAATAAGTCAAAGTATAATTACTCAGACTGGATGATTAAGAAGAACAAAGATAAATTGTACTTTATGAAAATAGATTTCAATGAATGTCCTCTCAGTAGAATCTTGGTTATAGATAAAGATTTACATGTTAGCATAATTGCTGATAGTATAAACATTGAGGCAAGACAGTTTTATTGGATTTTAGGCTCAAAACTAATATGTGATTCTTATTCCAAATTAGAGAATCTCTTAACAGCAGTAAACAATTTGGAGGGTAAAGATGTCTCAATTAAAGAAAAAATCAATCACATACAGGGCATTATCAAAGAATGTAGTGAACATTGTGATGAAAGCAGGATGAAAGTTGGACTTAATTTCATTAATGAACAACTGAAACTTTTAATAAGTAGTCAGCTAAGGTATTCTGTAGATACCTTGGTTTTTGCCTGTAGTTTTTTCTATTCTTTTCCTGCTGTATACAGATTTCTTAGAGATATGGAAATAATTGTTTTGCCACACCCCTCATATCTCAAAACATATAATTTATCAAATATTAATTCTGATGTTAATGGTCCCCTTAAGAAATATCTACAGATTAAATGTGATAGTCTTGAACCTCATGAAAAACTCGTGTGTCTATTATTAGATGAAATTTATGTAAAATCAAGACTGACATATAAAGGCAACAAAGTTGTTGGTATGGCAAAGAACTCGGTGGATCTGACTTCAGCTACTACTGTTCAGACATTCATGATGAAATCACTTCTGTCAAAACAGAAGGATGTAGTGGCATTAATACCAGTAAAAAATTTAGATGCTAATTTTCTCCATCAATTGACTCTGAAAATTTTAAATGTACTTCATGAGACAGGGTATGAGGTTGTTGCTATTATTTCAGACAATGCTAGGGTAAATGTAAAATGTCTTAAACTCCTATGTAATGACAGTGTAATTCACCCTTATATAGTCAATCCATGTGATGACCAAAAGAAATGCTTTCTGTTATTTGATACAGTTCATTTGCTGAAAAATCTTAGAAATAACTGGTTAAATGAGAAAGACAGTACTTTCATCTACCCATCAATGAGTGATAGCACAGTGCAGCAAAGTAAATTTCAGGATGTTAGAAAAATTTATCAGGGTCAGAAACTTAATCTTGTAAAGCATGCTCCAGGGCTGTCTTATCGAGTATGTTATCCAAATAGTTTTGAGCGGCAAAATGTTTCTTATGTTGTAGCACTTTTTGATGATAAGACTATTGCAGCTATGTCCACAATTCAGGGTTCAGAAGGTACAAAAGAGTGGTTACAAATCATCAAAAACTGGTGGACAATTGTTAATGTGAAACATCCCAAGAAAGGCACTCATTTAAGGGATAATTATGCAGAGCCCATTAGAAATATTGAACAGGAAAATATTCAGTATTTGTATTCTTTCTGTTCGTGGTTAAAAAGATGGAATGATATTGTTATTATGGATGCTCCCAAAAATTGTGGAAAACTCAGTAAAGAGACATTTTCAGCTTTGTTACATACTACTGAGACTTTGCTTCAATTGTGTATGTACCTTCTGAACGATCTGAAGTTGCATTATGTTCTATTAGGAGCTTTTCAAACTGATGACCTGGAGCAAAAATTTGGAAATTATAGGCAAATGAGTGGCAGCAACTATAATGTTTCAGTTCAGCAGATAATAGAATCTGAGAGAAAATTAAAAGTAACAAATATCCTTAAGTTAGCATGTAGACAAGCTGGAAATTTAAATGTTTCTGAAATGTTAAGTGATATTAATGGAGCTTCAGAACAAGACATTTCTGATGAGTTACTTTGGTCTACAGAATATGAGGATGTCATAAATGATAGTGAAGACTTTGAAGTGGACTCCTCAACTTTAGAAGTTATCATATTCCTTGCAGGCTATGTTAGTTTTAAGGTCTCGATGAAATGTGAATGTTCAATTTGTAAAACAACTTTAATTACAAATTCAGATCTTATTTGTGAATTACACCCTGAAGTGAGGTATATGAAGCATTTAAACCGTGGGGGTTTAAAATATCCTTCTAGTGTTTCCATTGAAATTGGTACTCAAGTTTATAAAATTTTTCAGCTTCTAGTGTCTAACAGATATAATACATTATTCTTGCATTCTAAAAGCCCTAAATCTTTGACCAAAACTTTGGTACTGGAAGCAATGAAACCGACATAATCAGACATTAAGTGTGAATGTGGGAAGAAATTAACAGAGCTTGCTGAACAGTGCATTAACATTTGGGTGAATATATTTTTAAACAACTATACTAAAATTCAGACAAATGTTTGTGTGGAGGAAAGTGCCACTAAACGATCGCAGAAAAACTGGCCTACTGCTGGTACATCAGGGAAAAGAACCAGGAAAGCTGCCATATTTATGGACATCTGAAGATAAGGAGGTAATAATCTGTCATAATTTATATTATTAATCTACTTATTGCTTTCATTAATCTAAAAAGGCTTGAGTGTTGCTACCAACTCGTAAAATGAAGCACGTTTTACGACTGTGATAGACAATTTTCGGTAATTGTGCACGATCCGGATTATGCTCAAATTGCGGTGAAATATTTCTTTTCCTATCTTCGATACTATATAAACACGAGAAAAATAATTCTAAACGGCGGTCGAACCTATTTACGGAGAAAAAAATTAAATAATTACTCCCATAAGCGCGCATGTAAAGTGAATGCCATGTTAACTGAGCGACGGCGCACAAATGCACAGCGAATGACGAGTATGACGTCTTAAATATTTTTTGGCGTCTTAAATATTTGAAAAATGGTTCGCCTTAATTTTTGCAAGAATTATATGAAACAATGAACTATAACCGCGGCCCGAGAACCTAACCGGCAGGTATCGGCTCAACTCGCTTTTCATCCAACTCAGTTGTCTTATGTAATTATTTAATTTTGTTTTCTCCGTAAATAGGTTCGACCCCCGTTTAAAATTATTTTTCTCGTGTTTATATAGTATCGAAGAATAGGAAAAGAAATATTTCACCGCAATTTGAGCATAATCCGGATCGTGCACAATTACCCAATTTTCAATATAACTAACTTCAAATTAATTTTATCCTAGGTTATATCAAACATTTAAGGAAATATTCAATAACAAGTGTATTATATATGTATATGTTTTTCTTTCAAACATTTGTTAGTTGGAAGACACGAACGACCGTGTAACTCTATAATTCGTTATGTTCCTCGCGCAACTGACTGATCGTCCGCCTTAACGCGTGACGTCATCAAAGCTATAGTACGGCCTGGAGATCACGATGGCGTTGCTTATTCATTAGTCAAGTGTTGTTAGCGTGCTCTCGAAAAGTTTATTACCAGCAGCGGTGTACTGAATAGTTTATGTAGTGAAACTAATTTATAGTAGAGTAACCTTGAGTCGTAGTATACTTCAGAAGGTCTAAGGTAATTTACTTATTTAAAGACAACTGGATGTTAGGTTAAGGTGGAAATAACGATAGTATTCATTGATAGGTATGAAGTATAATTAGGGTTAATTTCATTAGGATTAATATAATGCAGACACATTCTTAAAAAGTAATTTCAACGAAGAACAAAAACAATGTGGTTCTTCGTTGTTATATACCTATTATACAAGAGAATTTATAGGCCTATCTCTCTTTGGGAATACTAATTTAAGTTTTCACTAGGAATAAACAAACTGACAGATTTAACATTAAATTATTGATTCCATGTTAGACAAATTGGCAATTATTGAAGTGAAATATTATTTTTTCTATTCTATGTCATATAAACACGCGAAAAATAATTGTAAACGGCGGTCGAACCTATTTACGTAGAAAAAAATAAATAATTACTCCCATAAGCATGCATGCAAAGGTGAATGATCGCCATATTGTCACTGTGTATAAGGTGACAAATGACATTTAACCTATCTTGCTTACACAGTCGTTTATATGCGATAACGGCTTCACTGATATCACTGTATACTATTTTTCAAATTGTTTCACTATAGTTTTGGATCACGAACATCACAATATTCACAATAGCACCACTAACCTTTTACTTTTGAACATATTCACGCATGGAGGGGGGGCACTCCGGCCTTCCGCGCTTAACCTAGCGATCAGCTGTTGTTAACGCGTGACGTCACCGCGGGGAAGAACTACACAGTAAGCGTTTGAGTTTAATTGCAAAGGGAGAGTAGATATTTAATTATGGTCCGAATTAACAGAATTTTGTACAGTGCGTTATTTTTGAGTGTCGTTTTTGTAAATTACAATCGTAAGTTGTACCTTATAGCTTGAACCAGTTTTCGCTTATTATAAGTTTCATCAAAGGCTGATATAATACCCCTATGAAGGTATGTATCAACTACATAACTATTTTCATCTCATTAACAAAGGTATTTATGTTTATTATATTATTATATATACACCACCAAAATCAGTAAAAAGTAAATCAGTAGTTGTATTTATGTTTACAACTAAACATACAAGCTTCAGTTTTTAACGTTATAACATGTGAAAATATTGATAAAGATAATTATTGTGATATTGATTATAATTACAATAATTAGAAGCTTGTTTCAAATATAGTAGGATACATAGAAATGTTTACACACGCAAGCGCGCGCACAACTTGTGGGTACACACACACACACCACAGGCCTGCTATATCGCCTCCTTTCCGACTTATTTTTTTACATATTGTGCCATTTTGTCAATATTATATGTAGACAGACTTGCTTACTTTTCTATTAAATGTGGAAATATATTTTACCATTATTTTTTGTCACAAACCATTTAATCTTATTGTTTAATCCTTTTTCTATATGAATAGCTCTTTACAATTATTGTTAATACTCCATGTAAACAGCAGGGACATGCTAAATAGGGCAGTGTTTCAGGTAATATTGCATTGGTAAATCAAGGTTCGCGTGAATTCCTTCCACACGGTGACATCACAGCGAAGCAACCAATGGGAATGTCTGATGCCAAAAACCCGCGAATTTATGAAAAGTCGCTTATAAGGCTGACGGCTGATTGGTAGAAACAAAAAACTACCGCCTTAATAAACCGTTAAGTTAAAAATTGTGCATATTCTCAATTGTAATTGGTTTGTCGTTAGTGGGTGTGTGTCCGTTAAGAGGAAAAAGCGCCAATGTGTTTTTCGCGTGGTTTCGCCCGACCCATAAGGTAGTGTATTTATCGTGAGCAGTATTTATTTTGTGAATTTCAGTGTTTTCGTTTGTGTTATTGTGTTGTGTTATTGTGTGGTGTTATTATTAATTATTTCTGTTGTTTAGGAAACACCAGATTCTTATTAAAAAATTACATTAAACAATTTAATAGTGCAATGGCCTGCCAAGACATTCAGTGGAGTAGGAAGTCGGACGATTGCATTCGAATGAATGAGTCTGACATTATCGACTTTTTAATTTCCCACGGGGTAATTAAAGAGTCAATAAATTGTCCTTCGTGTGGGTACCTATTAGCACTGAATAGAGAGACATTATATTTTCGGTGTCATCTTTGCGAGAAGTCGTTGCCAAAAAAAAAAAGAGGAGATGCGACATCAAACATTCTGCACGAGAAGGTAGTTTCCTTTCTAAGACCCACCATCCTCTCTCAACCTACTTTTTCCTGGTCTGCTACATCCTTCATAACCCTCCGCCTCGTCAACACCTTTTCATGTGGAATTATGATGTGAGTGCTGAATTCATCGTCGACTGGTACAGTTTTTGTCGAGAAGTTTTTATTTTCGACGCCCAGCGCGCTTCATCTAAGCTGGGGGCCCTGGAAAGACTGTAGAAGTCGACGAAGTAAAATTTGGGTGCCGGAAATATAATGGGGGCAGGGCAATTGAAGGACAGTGGGTGTTCGGGGGAGTGAAACGCGGTTCTGGGAAGTGTTTTTTAATACCGCTTGAGCGCCGGGATTCCACTAATCCCCTCAACATAATTGAGGAGTGGATTCTTCCAGGCACAACTATAATCAGTGACTGCTGGAAAGCATATGAGTGCCTGGAATAAGTGGGGTTTGTTCACCAATGTGTGAATCGTCAACAAAACTTCGTGGACCCCGCTACCGGTGCTCACACAAACACGCTTGAGAGGGCATGGAGAGAAGTGCGACAGGGTATCCCACGATTCGGGCGCAGAAAAAAACATTTCGTGGGATACCTGGCGGAATTTATGTTTAAGAGGTGCCACCCATAACAATTCTGCCTCCATGCCTTCTTCAGAGCCGCAGCCGAGTTGTATCCCCCGATACATTAAGGTAAGAAAGAGTTTCATCATTATATGCATGCATTTCCTGTGAGCTCACGCGCGTGCGTGTGTGTAAAATATTTTTTTCTATTGTTCTATGTAATATAAACACGGGAAATTGTTTTTACGTTGAATTCACTTTTTATTTGTCGGCCGACTTTAAAATTTTGCTCGAGCACTTTTTATATGACCGCGCGGTCTGAAGAATTTTGGCCAACTGAAAGCATCCAAAATGGCGAGAATATGCTCGGTGGACCTTCCGATGCCATCAACTTGCTCCCTGATTGGCCGGTGAATGTCCCGCGCCTTTCTCGACATCTCGTGAAAGGCGGTAAGGATACGATGTACGTGATTTTTACGTCGCACAAGGCGGCACACACGTGCTTTTACACATTCCAACATTATAATTTCTTTTGTACCTTGCACAGCATGGTACCGAACTGATTACCGGGTGTTCATAAAAGTCACACCTTTGGTGATCTTAACGTGTTGCCTAGCATGGTTTGCTACAGATTGTTAACATGAAATTTATGAAATTAAAAAAAACCCCTTAGTTTGCCCCGTTACAGTACCCCCCCCCCCAGTGAGAGGTTTTCTGTCGAAACAGAAAAAACTCTCATTGCCTAAAATCCAAGAGGACCAGCTAGGATATGGGGCCACGACCCCCCTGTAATTTATTACTATACTCATGGGTAACTTACACCCCTAGTCCGGTGACTGCGGCTGCACCTGCATGACCTTACTGGACTTCCCTTGTCAAGATCCCAACACCATAAAGTCAGACAGGCTTGTCACCACAGTATCACCAGACTCTGTAACAATTCAATAAAAACGTCAATAACTGGCCTTTCACCATGCCATATCCTCAACTGATTTGGTTTCCTCTTAGCCCGTACTGGTTTGTCTTTTGCAAAGTACTGGTTTCATCTACTTAATTTTTTTTTTAACATACATCTTACATGGTTTACATATAAATATTGTTACAATGTCACAGAACAATCTACGTGTTTATCGAACGTTCCAGAGAGATCCAGAATGTAAACGTGTGGCGTACATGCTACTAGACACATTTTGCGAGAATCTTCTCGACTGTGCCGGGCTTTGCTTGGGTGCTCGGCCTGTGTCAAGGCCGCTGTTAATTATGTAGTTCACACGAGAGATAAGATGCAGTTTGGAAGCTTCTGGTATGTGAGTGGGACTATAAATACATGGCGGTAGCGGCCTTAGTTTTCAGTTTTAGTACGAGATATGTACAGAGCGGTTCGAGAGTTATAGTAGCGAGATTACTGTGTACGTTCAAGTAGTTATTAGTGAAGTGTTGCGTTTTATAATCGGGCGGTATAATTATAACTTATTGTAATACAATTGTGTTAATATTAGTGACATTTTATTGCGTGTGAACAATTTTGATTTGATTTGTTGTAGTAGACTGTGTTGGTAATTACGAACTGTTTTACTGTAAACATTAAAGGTGTGATTAGTGACTTAATTGTTGTCTTGTACTTATTTTGTTTCCACTGTATCTACGACGATCGAGTAGACCGTCGTAACAATATCCTTAATCTAACATGGTATATTTTATTCCTTCTATTTCTATTCATTTAGAAGTTACAACTCCAATCACAAAAAAATTAACCCATTCCATTATTAATTCAATTAACAATACTCCCTTTCCAGTAAAATCTACATTTACTCTTTCAATGTCCTTATTACAAGACACACTACTTCAGTTAACTTTATACAATCCAAAATAGGATTAATACCGTATAGCAAATTATTTAAAACCACGGCTATCTAGATCATCAGAACAATCAACTTCAACGTGATTTATGATCACATCATAATCCATAACTGACTACTCAGTTATACTCCACCTTCCACAACATTTTTTTTTTGTATACACCAATTTGGTCCTTATTCACTTCGTTACAACAAATGCCAATTTTGGAGGCTCTCTACACAACTCCTTTAATGCTGCCAAACGTGCTTTCAATTCGTATTCATTCACGTGTGGAGTCTGACCATCACCGACCCCATCTCTATAAGCCATGATTCTGTCAGGCTACACAGAAAATTTGTTATTTGCGGTTTGTTTCTCAACGAAAAAAACTTTCATTACCTACCACCCTGTTAGGGAATGGGATAACAACCTGCAAACAACACCTGTTTAAACTTGAAGGTTGTCTTATGATCACCTACTTTTGCTTTGAAAAAAAAAAAAATAAGGCAATCGTTGGTTCGTGGGATGTGGCAATTGACGCACCTCTTTCTGTAACTTTTACCCACGAATCTTAAGAGTCCCCCTCCCCACTCTTGACACTATGTAAATTTCTACTTCTACCAATTTGGTAGGGAAAGACCATCGTTGTCCCACCCCATATATGAGGTTGGCTCCAACCATGGTCCAGCCCTAAAAGACCAAAATCCACGACCAGGGCTGGTGAGACCGTGGTCGCCCGAAATTGGGGGAGAGTCCCTTCTGATAACATTTTACAATTACATTAGTTATTCATATATTTTATGTTGACCAATACATTTTTAAATTTGTAGCGTTATGGGTACCCACTATCTCCCGCGTTACTTGGTTCTGTAAGACAAACGTTTTGTCCATTTTAATTTCTATGATTTCATATGGGCCTTCATACAACAAAAAGAATTTTTTAATTTCTTTATCTTGGGCATTGGATAAATCATGCCTCCTTACCAACACCAACTGACCTACCTCATATTTGGTCCGTTTACTTTTTCCATCATGGCGCCGTTTTCTTCTTTCCCATTTAGTCAATAAATTCTCATTAGCGAGTTAAATTTTATGTTTACTTCTATTGTTTTACTTTCAGGTGAATAATTGAAAAGTTGTTCTAAAATTCTAGGTGGGCGTGTCCCCTTGACTAACTCATATGATGTAAACCCGGTTGACTCATGTGTAGTACAATTTAACCAATCTTCGATCTTATTCACATATGTCGGCCACTCACTGTGTTTAGTATGGCAATACGCCCAAAAAATTCTACCTAATTCACGCATTACCCTGTCGGCCTTGTTTGACTGGGGATGATATACCGCTGTGTGTTTAGGTATAATTCCTTCCCTACCCAGAGTTTGTCACCAAGTCCTGCTAATGAATTTTGGGGCCCATGATCAGAGAGTATTACCTTAGGTTTTCCGGTTTTTATCATATAATCCTTTGTTATCTTTTCACTTAGGACTCTACTCGTTGCCCTCTTAATTCTATACAGCTTTACAAATTTAGTAAAAGTATCTAATACTACAAAGATGTACATTACTCCTCCCCTACCCTTTGGGTAGCAGCCGAACATATCCACTGTGACTAAATCAAAACCCATAGTAATTTTCTGACCTGCCGTTCCATATTTTTAAATAGGCACGATTCTTTTAGGACTTTCACACATTTTCTAGCCCCAAAATGCCCATACCTAATATGACAATCCCATATTATTTTGTCTACTAACCCTTCCGGTATAACTAACCTCCAATCACGCTATCCCCCTCTACTTTCTTTCTTTGTTTTCCACGCCCTTAATATATTCCCACGAGCTTGTAGAGCTAACACCCACCTGGTTAGTCTGTTGTGTGTCAATCTGCAGGTGTTTAGGACAGATAATGCCTTGTGGTCCGTCCTGATGATGGTAGAATTTCACAACAGATAGGTTCGGAATTTTGTCACGGCAAAGACAATACTTAGTAATTCCTTTTCTGTTGTCGTATAATTTCTTTCGACCCGGTAGCAAGGTACGGCTGGCGAAAGCGATGGTGTGATGTTACTTGTAGTCATCCTCCTGGTACAACTCAGCACCTAGAGCGACATTGCTAGCGTCCGTATGTAAGTAAAATTTGTGTTCAAAGTTAGGGCGATTCATCATAATCATGTTAACAAAGTGGTCTTTTATCTCGCTAAATGCATTTCTTTCGTTTTCTCCCCATCTCCACTGTTTATTCTTTTGTAACACCTTGCTCAATTTTGAAGTTATATGGGCATAGTTTTTCTGAAACTTTCTATAAAAATTGCATAACCCTAAAAAACTTTGCAACTGTTTGATATTTCTAGGTTCAGGGAATTTCAAAATTGACTCTACCTTCTGTGGGTTGGCTTTTATCCCTTCTGGTGTAATTATGAAACCTAAGAAATGTATTTCTTTCTGTAAAAATTCAGATTTTTCCCAGTTGACAGTCAACCCCCCCTTTATGCAACTTGTCTAACATATTCTAAATGCTCCATGTGTTCTGAGAACGTGCGTGAGGCTATCATTATGTCATCTACGTAAATGGTTAAAAATTCTAAATTGTTTGGATGTAATATCTCATCTTAACACTTTATAAAATGTGCTACTCTCTTGTTGATGATAAAATCTATTAACACAAAATACAAATCAATTTTGTTTGTTACCTACCGTCACGATCACTTCTGTAGGGTCCCAGGGTCCGTTCACATGTACGCTAGATACAAACATGGTTTACAGGTTAAATTTACAGGCACCATTTATCCTCTACTCATAACCTAACATAGCAGGTACCACAAAATAATAATTAAACCTTTTGGTTACAACTTTTACGGTGAAATATTTTCCAAAATTATTTTTTCTTAATTACCTGTAAATAGGTTATATGTTATACATGATTATAAAATTTTCATACTTACAATCCATTTAACACGATATACACACAAAACATAATCACCACCACAATACTTTTCACCTCACCTCTGTAACATTTAACACAAAATATTAGTCTACATCAAATAATTTATCATTCATTACCAAATTCCCACTCTCATAAAATAAATTAAATTCATTAAAAAAGTTTAATTAATTAACATTCAAATAATCAATCAAAATATTTAGCATGTATCAAATTGTTTTAATTACATTAATTACCAAAAATATAAATTATATAGTTATCAAAACAATTACCATTAATCAATTACTGTTTTCACAATTAATTCTATTTATTTAATTAAACTGGCAAAATATTGATATTATTATTATCACAACAATCATCTTACGTACACACATTATTTACTTAACATTCCACAATGCACACAAATAAATTCACTATATTTTATTTACAAACTCTTGTTATTAATTGTTCCGTTTTTTTCACACCTCATTGTCCAAATTCGCCATGTCAAAAAACCATTAAACACAATGTTTATACTGTCTTTTATTGTTTTAATAGTTTACCCTCCATCGTTCCAAATTAACCTTGGTTTTACATAACATCATTCTATTTTATCATCACACAAATGACTGTTTTGTGTGTTGTAACCATACAAACCAAACTCATTAATCATACCAAAATACTCATTACACCAGTCTACCTTAGGTAATTTTGTCAAGTCTCCATTAGTAAGTATATTCAATATCAAGTCAATTATTTTCTCATTCATTGCAGCATAAGGTAAATTATTATTCTTTAAACATGTATCATCAAAACAATCTTCACTCGCTATTGTAACAGGTAAGTACTTCAAATCATTTAGCATCTCTTTCAACTCATTATAGTCTCTCATTAGTTTATATAATTCTATTTCTTTATCAATGCACAACTCTCTCTCAAAACATCTTTCATCATCATAACACCATATCACACTTTTATCATTCCACGCAGAGGGTACAAAATTATTCAACAAAAATAAACAACTCAAATCTTTCATTAATAAGGGTCTCTTGCCCAAAAATAACACTTTTGAACACTCTGGTTCATCACAAATAAGGGGAAAATTTACCCTCTGCCCTACACATTCATCTACTCTTTCTTTCCATTCTTTTTCTAATTCAACAACACTAATTATTACTTCGTTACATATCACTCTCTCTCTCTCACTCACTGTTTCACTATCTATTTTCAACGTATCACTTTCTGATACCACCTTTTCAATTACATTACCACTTTCAATATTATTGTTAACAATTGTTGTCTTACTCTCTACTATCACATCTTTAATTATGTTCTCATTTTCGACATTATTTTTCTCACTAGTTACTTGTTTACTATCATTATTATTTTTACTTTTACTCTGTTCTACTGACTGACTCTACTATTTTCTCAATGTCTTGTTTCAATTCGTTACAACTATTTTCGCATTTCATTTTTACCTCATCAATATCAAATTTAAGTACATCAAATTTACAATTGAATTCGGTCTTAATTTCATCAAAACGATTATTTAATTCACTACTTTGTCTGTCTAATTTTCTGTCATTGCTATCAAAACGTTTATTTAATTCGTTAAATTGGTTATTCTGTACGTCAAATTTGGTGTCAAAATTACTATTTTGCTCTAGGATTAATTGCAACATATTCATTACATCATTATTAAATTGGCTGTTACATTTTGTTGAAGTCGGGGTCAATTGCACGCCCGAATCTTCAGTTACCTTACTCTGGTCACTTAAATTTATCTCTGCTTTCTCTTGACTCACACTTGGAGTCGAATGTATCTCGAAATTACTTATATTTGACTCATCAAAAACTTCGACACTCGTCGTTTCATTTACGTTATTTTCATGATCTGACATTTTTATAATTGATTAAATTAAGTTAAAGAAATTAATTAAATAAATAATGTAATTAATTAAATTTTGTAATGTAACGTTATTTTGCTACGCTAACCTACAACATGTTTGTATCTTTGTAGATGTGGAATTTAATTATATATATAATTATAATTCGTCCCTGTTCGGGCGCCATTTGTGCTACTCTCTTGTTGATGATAAAATCTATTAACACAAAATACAAATCAATTTTGTTTGTTACCTACCGTCACGATCACTTCTGTAGGGTCCCAGGGTCCGTTCACATGTACGCTAGATACAAACATGGTTTACAGGTTAAGCAAAACACTGACACAACTCATTTTTGGAAGAGAATTACCATTTAATAATTTAGTTTTGAATCATTTAACTTGTTTACACAGTTTACTACATATGAAATATTTTCATAAGAATTGATGCTTTGCCTGAGTTACATGATTACCACTCCTATTCTATCTTATACTACGGCTTACCTTATTTTATATGCATACACACAAAACTGCCCAGCCTGCAATTTTGCACACACTCAGACACACATAATTATAAAACCCTTAACATTTTTAATAATATAAACCCCAGACCCCTAACGCCGGCCACGCGGTCTTCGTGCGCGCACTCATCGATAGTTAATTCATTATGTTTGATTTTTTAACCAAACTCTTCGATACTGTTCGGCTTGTTAAACTGACCGCGGTCACATACTATTTACGGTTGCTACAACTTTTTTCTTTGTTAAATTAAAACTTTGGTGACGAGCCAACTTTGGCCGTACCCGGTACCGGGAAATTCAGCTGGTAGACTGCCATGAAAAGCGGAATCTGTATTACTCATGTGATCTCATAGTTGGTATGGAAGTCACTGCCTTGATCTTCGTCGCCGAAGCTTCGTCCTATGTTAAGCATGTAGTTTTTTGGAGCTAATACAGCATATGATCTCAGCTAGGCATTGGCTGACGTCATAAAAGGGGCAGGACTTAAGCAGCACTTCCTGAGTGAAACTAAAGGAACGATGTATACTTTCGCACTTTAGCCATCTTGTTTTTCGTACTGGTCGCGTCCCCTGAGCGCGTGAGTGTACAGTTGCGCTCATGCCTCGACACACATGTGCAGATTTCTAAGAATTTCGAAGGGGGCGCAAATTCCTTTGCCGCGTTACTCAACTCAGTAACTGCGCCTATGCTTTGTTACACCACTGTTTCAGTCTCCACGTGTTCTTTCGTAACCGAAATAACGTTGCCGCATAATACAATTTCACAATATTTTATAAGACTCCCGCATAAAACGAAATAAATAAAATTACCAACGCCCCATACCATAAAAAATAAAATGACCCAAAACTGACCCACTACAAAAACTGGCCACACTGGTATTAAGCCCGAAGGGTAACTGTTTAAATTGGTAATTTTTTCCATTGAAAAGGAACGCCGTGTATTTCCTACTTTCACACGCTAACGGGACCTGCCAATACCCCGCTGTTAAATCTAATGAGGTCATGTATTTAACTCCGCTAAATTTTTGAAATATCTCATCTATTGCTTCGGGTGACTCCCAGTCCGGAATGATGATCTGATTTATTTTACGGGCATCTAGGTACAATCTTACACTCCCATCTTTCTTGATAACTACAACTAACGGGTTAGAATACGGGGACACCGATCTCTCAATAATATCTCCCTCCAACATTCTATCCAACTCTACTTGAACTGCTCTCCTTTTCGAATATGGTACGGGATAACTTCTTTGTATGTAGGGTGCGTGTTCCCTTACTTTTGTAACGGGACAAATAAAGCAGAGGGTTTTAATTCATAATTATTGTAACAATCTGTAACAAACCATTTTGGGTAACATTTGTTATTAAACACCCTATGGTTGAAACCGTACGAGGCAGTCAGGTACGGGTGAACAATGGAATGTGTAAGAGCGCGCGTGTGTGCCGCCTTTTGCGACATGTGCTCAGAGGACACGAAAGGGCATGAGAAAATATGTAATCTTTAACCAGAACTTTATAACGGAAGTAAGGTGAATTATTCCCGCTCGCTGCATTTAAACCAATCACGGAACGAGTTGACAGCAGCAGCAGCCAACGCCTAACGTCTGGCCTGTCAGCAACCATGCGCACGAGGTTCGCCAAGTTGGTCACCATTAGTCAAACAGTGTAGTCGAAAGTCCAGCACCGTCTCAGTAAAAAAGTGACGGGAGGCCACGCGTGTAAGTACATAAGCCCCAAACGTTATGTAAAGAAGAATATTTAAGTGATGAGACGCCTTATTCCCCCAAAGTTTTTGAAAAAATTTTTTTGTAAAAAAAATGATAAGTGTTTTTTTTTTGGGGGGGGGGCCTCTTGTAAATTTTAAGACTAGGCAAGTGGCCTAGATGGAAGCATAAACTGCACTGAGCTCAGAGTGACAGGACTTGCAATGAAACTCCATTTAACATAACAGCATTTTATTTTTGTGTTTGATCTTAAGTATGAAGAGCATTTCTACATATTATATATATTGTAACGTTACATAACCCAGTTCCAAAAATGATAACTTAATTATCCTACCATAAAGGTCAGAAATGGGTATAATATAACTGGCTCTATATTACTTATAACTGGTCAGCAAACATTATAAACTATATTTAAGTGACATACAGTGTAACAAGTGAGTTATAGTGTACCCAGTGAGTAAATAAGTGACTTTGAAGGGAGCATCTTACAGACTTGTGCTGTAGATGTAGGAATTATTGATTATAATAGTAGACTGTGATGCTACTAACCAGTTATGTATTTTGTTTAATTATTGTATGATATGTATTGTGTAGGCTACTAAAATTTAGTACCTAGGTTTAATTTTATATTTAATAAAATAATTATGTTTGAATATAAGATAACCCAGGGTTAAAAATAAAAGAGTTGAATATAAGATGATAATAAAAAATAAAATAATACTGTGTGAGGAAAATGGCAGAAGAAAATAGTGCAGTGTAAGGATACTATAAGAAATTAATAAATAATATATAAATTCAATTAAAGGAAATAATGATATTAAAGACTTATATCTAAGGTTATAAGAAAATAAACGAAAAAACTTTATATAAATCAAATTGGATAATAAACCAAAGTTAAAAAGAATTATTTTTCTATAAATCAGAAATAAATTTATAATAATTAAAAACTGCCTATATACTCAAAAGTAAATAGAGGCACCAATAAAAAATGATATAGAAATTATGGGTTACTAAGAGTAACGGGATAACAACATATGAATTAATTGTTAAAAAAGATTGGAAACCGTTCGGTTGAGAAAAAGTGATGACACAAAAATTGTATTAAAAAACATTTTAAACTTTCAGAAACGGTACAAAATTGGAACAAAATTAACTCACAGTATCCACTTATGTTCAAACTCCTTCAGATATGAAATATGACTTGCTTTACCCGATAACAAAGTGAAATAAACCATTCCAAGATCTGGCCTAGCCGAACCGCACTTCGAGTTTTTAGCGAGATTGTATCTTAGAGACATTCAATGAAATTACAAAACAACTAGAACTACAACACTAGAAACAGCTCCATGCAAGTAAGAACTTCGAGGAAAGAGGTAATATAAACGTTTCTTTTAATAATTAACCAAGAAAACCTCATATAAAATCGTTGTGCAGTTCAGAAATTTTGTAAATGATTTCATGTGTCTAATAAAGAAATAATCTGCACTCTTGCGGACAAATCCGGAACTACATACTACGAAATAAACAAAAAAAATTCGAAATTGATTATTTTTATCTTGTAAAGCGTAGTATATAATTATCCATTTCTGACCATCTCATAACACAAAGAACTTACCCTTAACCCTGGAGAAATTAATAAAATGAATTATATGTTGATTAATGTCTAATTAAGGATAAAATTGTAAAATCATTAAAAATAGAGTTTATGATAATTCAAATGTTTACCTAACTAAATCGATACAATGTATTATTGACTGAAAAGATCGATTATAATATTTGTATACTGGAAGAAGAGGAAATCAATATTATACAAATAAATACTCTTAATATTTTATGTTAAATAATAAAATGTGTATTCTTTATTGTAGAGGGTAGTTGTAGATTTTTAGTAAGCCAAAAAGAGGACTATCCACCGGGGAGTATTACTGAACAGTGGCGTTTGGTTAACCTAACCTTTGGAAGTTGATGTCAAAATCAGCTGATCTTATGAACAGCGAATATTTAAAATTAAGAAATTTTATACTCTGGGTGTAACCAAATTGTTCTTACTCTCTCTTCTAACTAAGATTAAACAACTTCCTTAATCTCTACCAAATCACACACGCTGGATTTCTGTTTCTTTTGGGTAAACTTCCAATCCGATTTAATTAAACAATAATTATAATTCATAAGTGACTATCGCGAAAAGGTACTCTGACCGCTCTGAGACTGTCAAAAGACGGACGTCATACCTTATTTAAGATTACGTTACAGAATGGCGCTTACAACAGTGGGGCTTAATTAAATAAGACGAGCACACAATAGGTCACATCCAAAGACTCCGCGGAAAGTACCTCAGAGCGATATACGTTACAGAGTGACGTACTAACATGGGGCTTAATTAGGAAAGCGTAACAAATAAGCAGAGACTTTTGAGATACCCGCGAGTCACGTTACAGAATGGCGCTCAACGTAAAATGGCTATAATTAGAAAAGAATTTTGAGGTATTTAACAAAGTAATATAACAAACAACCTAATTATCGTCGGCAGTTATGAGAAAACAAGAAATGCATAATACCAGAGGCAGATCGAAGAAGACGGCAGAAGAAAAGGAGAAGGAAGAAGGTGGACAGGAACAAGAGATAGAAATAGTTACGGACAATGAAATGGAACAACCAATGGGTGATAAGGAAGAAACCGAAGTAATCACAGACACGGAAAAGGAAATAGTTGAAGAGGATGCCCAAGGGGACCAACCAGGCAAAGTGGTAGCCAGAGAAGAACCCAATTGGCAAGACATGATGGAATTTATGGCTGAACAATTTAGGAAACAGGAGGAAACTTCAAAGCAAACTAATGACAAAATAGATGAAAATTTTAGAAAACATGAGGAACAAAACAGACAAACCAATGAGAAAATAGATAGTATTCAAGAAAGTTTAGTCAAACAACTAAACGAAAAAATTGAGACCATTCATGGAAATATCAGAGAAACCATGAATGAACAAAACCATGAGTTGAGAGAAATAATTAATGGACAAAGGGAATATATGAACGCAAAATTTGAAGAAAGTAATAAAAATATAAAACAAATTCATGAGAAGATTGAAATGATCAGTAACACACTTAGCCAAAAAGCAGATTCATACAAGGGGGAGACAAATAAGCAAATGGATGAAGGTTTCAAGAGTTTGGATGAAACATTAGACAGCACTTCCGAAGGTATTATAGTAAGTCCAAATACAGAAGAGAGTAGCAAGGAAACAGAAATTAGAGAAGACCAGAATGCATTGCTATCTGAAAATAAGAATAGAAAAGACAAGGAGAAGATCCAAACCATGGAAGAGAATATCAAGAAAATAAGGAAAATATGGAGAAAGAAAATATTCAATACAAAAGAAGAAATGGAGATGAGGAAGGGTGGATTTATTAATATATTTAACCCTGCCATTAATAAACAAAGTGAGTTAAATAAAGTTAGAAATTGTAGACAAAACTCAATAAAAATATCAAAGGTAAACCACCATAGAATAATAACAAAAAACTTAAATAAATTTAAATATCATTTAAATATATCGACGATCAAAGAGTATCTAACCACATCAATTATATTTTCAAGACGGAGTATACCAACAGAACATGGTGTAAATAATACAGAGGTCAAAGAGAATGGAATAGTAGCATATATGAGTGATTACATTAAAATAGAGGAGATACAATACCTATTAATTAAGAAGGATCTAAATATGACCGAAACCGTGACTTAAATGAAGACTTTGTATCAGCCGAGTTACAGTACCAGATACACGAGAGATATTTAACACCGACAAAAATCATTATGGACACTGCAGTAATCCGTACGACGAGTGCAGACGAATTAATGGACCATGGTTAGAAGAAGAAGTAGTCAACCAGAAAAATAGGACTGATTTTCTGAAAACTGACCAAGCAACCCATTGGAAAGAAAACCCCAAAATTCGAAAAAAAACTAAGAACAACTTACTAAATATTTATTCAGGAACAATATGATTTAATAAAAAGTATGCAAGTACCACTTACTTAAGATATTTCACAACAATTTGATTTAATAAACAGTAAAACACCAAGAGTATGTAAGAACAGAAGAATAAATAAATAAATAAAAACAATTGATGGTAATGTGCTCAAATAAGAAGAATAACGAATAATTTAATGACTACAATGAAACTGAAGGAGGATGATAATTAATACAACAATAATTTAGAATTTCTCGGAATTTAAAATGATATAAGAAGAAATGCTACGGAGAAATATGTCACAAGAAGGAAAGTCAAAAGGATTTTAAAATAATGCCTATCAGTAATGTTATATGCTATTAGTTAATGGAAAAGAAGAAGGAATCAAGAAGAAGAAGAAATATATAATTTAATGCAAACAGCTACAGTATGAAGAATCCCAAAAGTGTTTAGTATTAGTCGCTAATCGACTACTTATAATCTTTTTATTATATCGAATTGACCGTAGAAATGTTCCAGCAATAATTTTCCTGAGCAGGGATGGTGTTCCCCTGGTCTCAGAAGGTGTAAGGATGGACAGCAGAGTTATGGACCCAAAGGTGGCCACCCGACTGGTACCACCGCACAGGATAGGGAAAAATGTTGGGGAAATTGAATATTTAAGGGATAATAATTATAAAATAGCTGAAAAGAGTGATATTAGATTCCAGAAGTATATATGAAGAAAATAGAAGGAAGATAGCAGACCGAAGCTTAATTGATAAAGCGAAATTATAGAAGTAAATAGAAAGAGTGTTAAAACAAGTTTAATATGATTAGTGTGACCAGTCCTTATCAAGTAAAAGGTGGAAGTACCACTACCCAGAGAAATAAATAATTAATAAATTTTCCTTCAGGAGAGAGAGTGGAGTTCAATAAAGTCGAAATGCACAACAGATTGTTGCATAAAGTGGAACTTCAACAAAAAAGGGATCAAGATAAAAAGAAAAGGTTAGATACATACCAAATGGGAGATAAGGTATTAATAAAAAATAGACAACTACCCAGTTCTATAGAGGGTATTGCAAGGAAGTTGCTCTTACTTTATACTGGACCTTACATCATAACCCAGGTGAAGGGGAATAATACATATGAAATCAAAGCAATTAACAATAACCGAATAAAAGGAGTATACAACCAGTCTGAAATGAAACGATATCACGAAGAATAAAACCAGATATGAAAATTGAAGCAATCAACAATTTATTTTGGTAGACAAGTAAAACAAAAATAAATTTGTTCTAGTGGGGGGGGCTTTATGTAACGTTACATAACCCAGTCCCAAAAATGATAACTTAATTATCGTACCATAAAGGTCAGAAATGGGTATAATATAACTGGCTCTAAATTACTTTATATCACCAAACATTATAAACTATATTTAAGTGATATACAGTGTAACAAGTGAGTTATAGTGTACCCAGTGAGTAAATAAGTGACTTTGAAGGGAGCATCTTACAGACTTGTGCTGTAGATGTAGGAATTATTGATTGTAATAGTAGGCTGTGATGCTACTAACCAGTTGTGTATTTTGTTTAATTATTGTATGATTTGTATTGTGTAGGCTACTAAAATTTAGTACCTAGGTTTAATTTTATATTTAATAAAATAATTATGTTTGAATATAAGATAACCCAGGGTTAAAAATAAAAGAGTTAAATATAAGATGATAATAAAAAATAAAATAATACTGTATGAGGAAAATGGCAGAAGAAAATAGTGCAGTGTAAGGATACTATAAGAAATTAATAAATAATATATAAATTCAATTAAAGGAAATAATGATATTAAAGACTTATATCTAAGATTATAAGAAAATAAACGAAAAAACTTTATATAAATCAAATTGGATAATAAACCAAAGTTAAAAAGAATTATTTTTCTATAAATCAGAAATAAATTTACAATAATTAAAAACTGCCTATATACTCAAAAGTAAATAGAGGCACCAATAAAAAATGATATAGAAATTATGGGTTACTAAGAGTAACGGGATAACAACATATGAATTAATTGTTAAAAAAGATTGGAAACCGTTCTGTTGAGAAAAAGTGATGACACAAAAATTGTATTAAAAAACATTTTAAACTTTCGGAAATGGTACAAAATTGGAACAAAATTAACTCACAGTATCCACTTATGTTCAAACTCCTTCAGATATCAAATATAACTTGCTTTACCTGATAACAAAGTGAAATAAACCATTCCAAGATCTGGCCTAGCCGAACCGCACTTCGAGTTTTTAGCGAGATTGTATCTTAGAGACATTCAATGAAATTACAAAACAACTAGAACTACAACACTAGAAACAGCTCCATGCAAGTAAGAACTTCGAGGAAAGAGGTAATATAAACATTTCTTTTAATAATTAACCAAGAAAACCTCATATCAAATCATTGTGCAGTTCAGAAATTTTGTAAATGATTTCATGTGTCTAATAAAGAAATAATCTGCACTCTTGCGGACAAATCCGGAACTATGTACTACGAAATAAACAAAAAAATTCGAAATTGATTATTTTTATCTTGTAAAGCGTAGTATATAATTATCCATTTCTGACCATCTCATAACACAAAGAACTTACCCTTGACCCTGGGGAAATTAATAAAATGAATTATATGTTGATTAATGTCTAATTAAGGATAAAATTATAAAATCATTAAAAATAGAGTTTATGATAATTCAAATGTTTACCTAACTAAATCGATACAATGTATTATTGACTGAAAAGATTGATTATAATATTTGTATACTGGAAGAAGAGGAAATCAATATTATACAAATAAATACTCTTAATATTTTATGTTAAATAATAAAATGTGTATTATTTATTGTAGAGGGTAGTTGTTGTAGATTTTTAGTAAGCCAAGAAGAGGACTATCCACCGGGGAGTATTACTGAACAGTGGCGTTTGGTTAACCTAACCTTTGGAACTGTTAAAAGACGGATGTCATACCTTATTTAAGATTACGTTACAGAATGGCGCTTACAACAGTGGGGCTTAATTAAATAAGATGAACACACAATAGGTCACATTCAAACACTCCGCGGAAAGTACCTCAGAGCGATATACGTTACAGAATGACATACTAACGTGGGGCTTAATTAGGAAAGCGTAACAAATAAGCAGAGACTTTTGAGATACTCGCTAGTCACATTACAGAATGGCGCTCAACGTAAAAGGGCTGTAATTAGAAAAGAATTTTGAGGTATTTAACAAAGTAATATAACAAAAAACCTATTATCGTCGGCAGTTATGAGAAAACAAGAAATGCATAATACCAGAGGCAGATCGAAGAAGACGGCAGAAGAAAAGGAGAAGGAAGAAGGTGGACAGGAACGAGAGATAGAAATAGTTACGGACAATGAAATGGAACAACCAATGGGTGATAAGGAAGAAACCGAAGTAATCACAGACACGGAAAAGGAAATAGTTGAAGAGGGTGCCCAAGGGGACCAACCAGACAAAGTGGTAGCCAGAGAAGAACCCAATTGGCAAGACATGATGAAATTTATGGCTGAACAATTTAGGAAACAGGAGGAAACTTCAAAGCAAACTAATGACAAAATAGATGAAAATTTTAGAAAACAGGCAGAACAAAACAGACAAACCAATGAGAAAATAGATAGTATTCAAGAAAGTTTAGTCAAACAACTAAATGAAAAAATTGAGACCATTCATGGAAATATCAGAGAAACCATGAATGAACAAAACCATGAGTTGAGAGAAATAATTAATGGACAAAGGGAATATATGAACGCAAAATTTGAAGAAAGTAATAAAAATATAAAACAAATTCATAAGAAGATTGAAATGATCAGTAACACACTTAGCCAAAAAGCAGATTCATACAAGGGGGAGACAAATAAGCAAATGGATGAAGGTTTCAAGAGTTTGGATGAAACATTAGACAGCACTTCCGAAGGTATTATAGTAAGTCCAAATACAGAAGAGAGTAGCAAGGAAACAGAAATTAGAGAAGACCAGAATGCATTGCTATCTGAAAATAAGAATAGAAAAGACAAGGAGAAGATCCAAACCATGGAAGAGAATATCAAGAAAATAAGGAAAATATGGAGAAAGAAAATATTCAATACAAAAGAAGAAATGGAGATGAGGAAGGGTGGATTTATTAATATATTTAACCCTCCCATTAATAAACAAAGTGAGTTAAATAAAGTTAGAAATTGTAGACAAAACTCAATAAAAATATCAAAGGTAAACCACCATAGAATAATAACAAAAAACTTAAATAAATTTAAATATCATTTAAATATATCGACAATCAAAGAGTATCTAACCACATCAATTATATTTTCAAGACGGAGTATACCAACAGAACATGGTGTAAATAATACAGAGGTCAAAGAGAATGGAATAGTAGCATATATGAGTGATTACATTAAAATAGAGAAGATACAATACCTATTAATTAAGAAGGATCTAAATATGACCGAAAACCGTGACTTAAATGAAGACTTTGTATCAGCCGAGTTACAGTACCAGATACACGAGAGATATTTAACAAGGACAAAAATCATTATGGACACTGCAGTAATCCGTACGACGAGTGCAGACGAATTAATGGACCATGGTTAGAAGAAGAAGTAGTCAACCAGAAAAATAGGACTGATTTTCTGAAAACTGACCAAGCAACCCATTGGAAAGAAAACCCCAAAATTCGAAAAAAAAACTAAGAACAACTTACTAAATATTTATTCAGGAACAATATGATTTAATAAAAAGTATGCAAGTACCACTTACTTAAGATATTTCACAACAATTTGATTTAATAAACAGTAACAGACCAAGAGTATGTAAGAACAGAAGAATAAATAAATAAATAAAAACAATTGATGGTAATGTGCTCAAATAAGAAGAATAACGAATAATTTAATGACTACAATGAAACTGAAGGAGGATGATAATTAATACAACAATAATTTAGAATTTCTCGGAATTTAAAATGATATAAGAAGAAATGCTACGGAGAAATATGTCACAAGAAGGAAAGTCAAAAGGATTTTAAAATAATGCCTATCAGTAATGTTATATGCTATTAGTTAATGGAAAAGAAGAAGGAATCAAGAAGAAGAAGAAATATATAATTTAATGCAAAAAGCTACAGTATGAAGAATCCCAAAAGTGTTTAGTATTAGTCGCTAATCGACTACTTATAATCTTTTTATTATATCGAATTGACCGTAGAAATGTTCCAGCAATAATTTTCCTGAGTAGGGATGGTGTTCCCCTGGTCTCAGAAGGTGTAAGGATGGACAGCAGAGTTATGGACCCAAAGGTGGCCACCCGACTGGTACCACCGCACAGGATAGAGAAAAATGTTAGGGAAATTGAATATTTAAGGGATAATAATTATAAAATAGCTGAAAAGAGTGATATTAGATTCCAGAAGTATATATGAAGAAAATAGAAGGAAGATAGCAGACCGAAGCTTATTTGATAAAGTGAAATTATAGAAGTAAATAGAAATGAGTGTTAAAATAAGTTTAATATGATTAGTGTGACCAGTCCTTATCAAGTAAAAGGTGGAAGTACCACTACCCAGAGAAATAAATAATTAATAAATTTTCCTCCAGGAGAGAGAGTGGAGTTCAATAAAGTCGAAATGCACAACAGATTGTTGCATAAAGTGGAACTTCAACAAAAAAGGGATCAAGATAAAAAGAAAAGGTTAGATACATACCAAATGGGAGATAAGGTATTAATAAAAAATAGACAACTACCCAGTTCTATAGAGGGTATTGCAAGGAAGTTGCTCCTACTTTATACTGGACCTTACATCATAACCCAGGTGAAGGGGAATAATACATATGAAATCAAAGCAATTAACAATAACTGAATAAAAGGAGTATACAACCAGTCTGAAATGAAACGATATCACGAAGAATAAAACCAGATATGAAAATTGAAGCAATCAACAATTTATTTTGGTAGACAAGTAAAACAGAAATAAATTTGTTCTAGTGGGGGGGGGCTTTATGTAACGTTACATAACCCAGTCCCAAAAAATGATAACTTAATTATCGTACCATAAAGGTCAGAAATGGGTATAATATAACTGGCTCTATATTACTTTATATCAGCAAACATTATAAACTATATTTAAGTGACATACAGTGTAACAAGTGAGTTATAGTGTACCCAGTGAGTAAATAAGTGACTTTGAAGGGAGCATCTTACAGACTTGTGCTGTAGATGTAGGAATTATTGATTATAATAGTAGACTGTGATGCTACTAACCAGTTATGTATTTTGTTTAATTATTGTATGATATGTATTGTGTAGGCTACTAAAATTTAGTACCTAGGTTTAATTTTATATTTAATAAAATAATTATGTTTGAATATAAGATAACCCAGGGTTAAAAATAAAAGAGTTGAATATAAGATGATAATAACAAATAAAATAATACTGTATGAGGAAAATGGCAGAAGAAAATAGTGCAGTGTAAGGATACTATAAGAAATTAATAAATAATATATAAATTCAATTAAAGGAAATAATGATATTAAAGACTTATATCTAAGGTTATAAGAAAATAAACGAAAAAACTTTATATAAATCAAATTGGATAATAAACCAAAGTTAAAAAGAATTATTTTTCTATAAATCAGAAATAAATTTATAATAATTAAAAACTGCCTATATACTCAAAAGTAAATAGAGGCACCAATAAAAAATGATATAGAAATTATGGGTTACTAAGAGTAACGGGATAACAACATATGAATTAATTGTTAAAAAAGATTGGAAACCGTTCGGTTGAGAAAAAGTGATGACACAAAAATTGTATTAAAAAACATTTTAAACTTTCGGAAACGGTACAAAATTGGAACAAAATTAACTCACAGTATCCACTTATGTTCAAACTCCTTCAGATATCAAATATAACTTGCTTTACCTGATAACAAAGTGAAATAAACCATTCCAAGATCTGGCCTAGCCGAACCGCACTTCGAGTTTTTAGCGAGATTGTATCTTAGAGACATTCAATGAAATTACAAAACAACTAGAACTACAACACTAGAAACAGCTCCATGCATGTAAGAACTTCGAGGAAAGAGGTAATATAAACGTTTCTTTTAATAATTAACCAAGAAAACCTCATATAAAATCGTTGTGCAGTTCAGAAATTTTGTAAATGATTTCATGTGTCTAATAAAGAAATAATCTGCACTCTTGCCGACAAATCCGGAACTACATACTACGAAATAAACAAAAAAAATTCGAAATTGATTATTTTTATCTTGTAAAGCGTAGTATATAATTATCCATTTCTGACCATCTCATAACACAAAGAACTTACCCTTAACCCTGGAGAAATTAATAAAATGAATTATATGTTGATTAATGTCTAATTAAGGATAAAATTGTAAAATCATTAAAAATAGAGTTTATGATAATTCAAATGTTTACCTAACTAAATCGATACAATGTATTATTGACTGAAAAGATCGATTATAATATTTGTATACTGGAAGAAGAGGAAATCAATATTATACAAATAAATACTCTTAATATTTTATGTTAAATAATAAAATGTGTATTCTTTATTGTAGAGGGTAGTTGTTGTAGATTTTTAGTAAGCCAAAAAGAGGACTATCCACCGGGGAGTATTACTGAACAGTGGCGTTTGGTTAACCTAACCTTTGGAAGTTGATGTCAAAATCCGCTGATCTTATGAACAGCGAATATTTAAAAATAAGAAATTTTATACTCTGGGTGTAACCAAATTGTTCTTACTCTCTCTTCTAACTAAGATTAAACAACTTCCTTAATCTCTACCAAATCACACACGCTCGATTTCTGTTTCTTTTGGGTAAACTTCCAATCCGATTTAATTAAACAATAATTATAATTCATAAGTGACTATCGCGAAAAGGTACTCTGACCGCTCCGAGACTCAAAAGACGGACGTCATACCTTATTTAAGATTACGTTACAGAATGGCGCTTACAACAGTGGGGCTTAATTAAATAAGACGAGCACACAATAGGTCACATCCAAAGACTCCGCGGAAAGTACCTCAGAGCGATATACGTTACAGAATGACGTACTAACATGGGGCTTAATTAGGAAAGCGTAACAAATAAGCAGAGACTTTTGAGATACCCGCGAGTCACATTACAATATATATATATATATATATATATACAAGGTGCGGCAGAAAAACCTCCCACATTTCGCTGAGTCATTGCACTGGCACTGGTGGAGTGGGGGGTTTGTGGTGTTGGTTTCCGGTAGCGTGTGCCTTGCCGTTTCAGTTGCCGTCATGGCGTGGACTGGTATACATCGTGAGTTTGTTGTTGAGTCATTTATCCGAAATAACGAATCTGTGATCGCCACACAGAGCTTTTCGAATATATTTCGAGCTTAATCGCGGCAATGCTGTTCGAGACAGAAAAACCATACTGTTATGGGTTCCAAATTTTCGGTCTACAGGGTCAGCAACAAAATCCTCGACAGCTTCATGAAAGGCCTCTACACACTCCACATGTTACTGTTTGGTGTGCTGTTGGAAATTGTGGTGTTTATGGTCCATACTTTTTAGAGGAAGAAGGCCAAACAGTTACAGTGAATTCCGCTCGGTATTTGCAAATGTTACAACACATTTTGCAACCAAAACTCGCCGCACTTGGAAATCGGAATGTGTGGTTTCAACAGGATGGGGCCACTGCCCACACACCCAGAAACTCGATGGCTCTTTTGAGAGAACTGTTTCCCGGGCGCTTGGTCTCGTTACATGGTGACATTCGGTGGCCCGCACGATCACCCGATCTCACCCCTTGCGATTTTTTTCTTTGGGTCCATCTGAAGGCTAATGTTTACCGACATCGACAACAAACCATTGATGAACTGAAGGCTGCTATATGCCAAGAAATTGCAGCGATAACACCGCAACTCACCCAGCGAGTGATGCAAAACTTCAGAAATCGATTAGAAACGTGTATCGGGGAAGAAGGCCACCATTTAGGCGATATCATTTTCAAAACCAAGTGAAATAAACTGCATTCTGTATCCTTTCATATTACATACATACATCCTCGGCGCTACAGCCCAGTCTGGGCCCTGGCCTCCAAAAGAAATCTTCCCCACTGGTCTCTACTCCTGGCCAATGTCCACCAGTTTGCTGCACCCAGCCTCACTGCCTCCTTACCAACCTGGTCCAGCCGTCTTGTACGCGGTCTTCCTTTCCTTCTTCTTCCCATCGGCAAATAATTCATAACTCTTTTTGGGATTCTATCCTCCGCCATTCTCTGCACATGACCAGCCCAACGCAATCTGTTAATTTGTATGAGTTGCACGATCGGAAGATCTTTAAACCTTTTGTACAACTCTCGATTATGCAGTCGCCTCCAAATGTTGTTTTCCTTCACAGGGCCATAGATTCCCCTCAGTACCCTCCTCTCAAAAACGGATAGTTTCTGCTCATCTAGTTTTTTTAGCACCCAGCATTCCGAGCCATACATCAGGACTGGTGTGATCAAGGTCTTGTATAGGGTGGCTTTTGTATCTTTACTTATTAAATTTGACTTAAAATGTTTCACCAGTCCGTAGTAACACCTATTAGCAGATAATATCCGTTTTTCAATGTCTCTAGAGGAGTCATTTTCAGAGTCCACATATGACCCGAGATATGGAAAACCCTGAGCCTTTTCATAATCATTAATGTGCAGGGACAGGACACGAGTGTTGGCACCTACAACCATATATTTGGTTTTGCTTTGGATTATAACCAAGCCCATAGCCTTAGTGGACAACTCCAGTTCCTGAAAGGCTTCCTTTAAGCCAGATTCAGACCTACTTATGACGTCAATGTCATCGGCATACGCCAGAAGCTGTACCTCCTTGTGAAATATGTGTCCGCTAGTTTGAATTCCTGAATCCCTGATGACCTTTTCTAGAGCTATGTTGAACAACAGACACGCTAAGGCATCTCCTTGTTTCAACCCATTCAATGTTTTTAAGGAGTTAGATAGATTTGATTGTATTATGATTTGGCACTTAGAATTGGACATAACTACTCCAACCATACGCACCAACTTAGATGGTATATTCAACTCCTTCATAGCTCTAAATAGCATTTTCCGGTTGATTGAATCATATGCCGACTGGAAATCCACAAAGAGATGGTGATTGGCCACTCCATATTCCAACGTTTTTTCCAGGATTTGCCTTAGTGTAAATATTTGGTCTGTTGTTGACCTATTCCTAGTGAATCCACATTGATATTCTTTTATGTTTTCCTCAGCGTAGGGAAGCAGCCTAGAAAATATGATGTTGGACAATACCTTATATGCTGTATTAAGTAGAGAGATGCCCCTATAATTTTTACATATGAGCGGATCACCCTTTTTATGTATTAAACACACCACCCCATTGTTCCACTCATCAGGCATTACTTCCTCCAGCCATATTCACTCTATGAGATGGGAAAATTCCTTTATTAAATCTCCTCCTGCGCTCTTTAATAGTTCCCCTGGTAAACCATCGGAACCTGCTGCCTTGTTATTTTTAAGCTTTTCTAGAGCTTCATACACCTCATCATAGGATGGCACCAACTCCTCTCTATCATCCTCGAATTCTCCTGCTTCCTCTTCATTCTCAGATGCCTCCATCGAAGCCTCCCCAACTGAGCCTAACAACTCTTCGAAGTGTTCTGTCCATCTCCTGATTACGCCAGCAGTATCACTCACAAGGCCACCATTATTATCCCTACAGGCATTTGTTGTAGATATTTAGGATTAATATTAGGCAATTACCTGTATTAACTTCCGTCTTGTGACTTATTTGGTCACAAGACGGAAGTTAATACAGGTAATTGCCTAATATTAATCCTAAATATTTAGTAACGTGTCTTGGAGACAAGTAAAACAAAATGAATTTGTTCTAGGCTGAAATTCCTGTCTCATATCATTCACCTTCCTGTACATATCTCGGCTCAGCCTTTTACTCTTATATTCCTCTATCTTTTTCATCTGTCTCATCATATACTCCCTCTTTTTTCCTCTATGAATCTTCTTTTCCATCCGCCTGGCCTTCCTGTATTCCTCTTGAACAGCCCTAGTGCATTTCCTTTGGATCATAAATTTGTATGTCTTGTTTTTGAATTCAGTTGCCTCTTCACACTCCTTATCAAACCATTCATCTCGCCCATGTCTCTTCTTCAAACCAACGATTTCTTCTCCCGTGGTCACTAATATGTTTTTTAGATTAAGCCAGTGGTTTTCTATATCTTGTTCCTCATGGCATTCAAGTCTCCACTGTCTAATTTTCTCATTAGTAACTTCCTCGAACCTCCGTTTTATTTCTTCTTCCTTTAGTATTTCTGTGTTGTATCTAACAGTCTTTATTCCTTTTTCATTTCTATTATTGGAGATTCTAGCTCTCAGTTTTGCAACTACGAGATAGTGATCGCTATCCATGTTGGCACTTCTATAAACTCTAACGTCTTGTAAGTCTGACTTATGGCGGCCATCCAATAGGACATGATCTATTTGATTGACCATTCTCCCGTCTGGAGAGATCCATGTGCCCTTATGTATGTCTTTGTGGTCGAAGAAAGTCCCTCCTATGATCATATTTTGACCAACTGCGAAGTTCAGTAGTCGGAAACCATTGTCTGAGTGTTCAGAGTGTAAACTATACTTTCCTATATTACTACAAGCATGGCTGCTTCCCACTTTGGCATTTAAGTCACCTATGATTATTTTTATGTCATGTCTAGGGCTGCTAGCTATGCATTCTCCAGCAAGTCATAAAAATCATCTTTCCCCTCCTCAGGCTTATCATCAGTTGGGGCATGCATGTTTATTATAGTATAATTAAAGAAGATTCCCCTAAGTCTTATTTTACACATTCTTGGTGTAAGGGGTTTAAAATCAATGATATTTGCTTTCATTCTACGGCTTACCAAGAAGCCAGTTCCAAGCACATGGTCCCGGTTCTGACAGCTGTAATACACCGAGTAGTCCCTTCGATCCATGATTCCAGCGCCAGTCCACCTCATCTCCTGCATAGCCAAAACATCTATCTTATATTTGAGAACCTCTCCTATTAATATCTTCAAGGCTCCAGGTCTGTATAAGGAACGCAAGTTCCACGTCGCAAGTTTAAAATCTTTGTCCCTTTTCCACGATCCAGTCCTAATTCCATTAATCCGTCCGGCTTTTCCTTTTTCTTTTGGTTTCATAACAATGTTATTTTATGGGGTGGGTTGTTAACCCTACGCCCAACCCCCAACCTGGAGGACCAGGGGTTTTATGTTTAGAGTTCCTGTCTCTTTGATGAGTTGCCTTCACTGAGCTAACGAGTCTCATCCACCCGTCCGCAGTAGACCATACTCGCTAGACCTTTTAATTTGCCCCATTTCAATCTATGGGCGCCGCCATTGACATTTTTATGTTCTTCCGCTGCCAACCCCGCCATGCATCCTGCTGCCGACACACTACATCTTGGTAAGCCGGGTCCCTGATTACCTCAGGGCCACCTCGCCCAGACCCCCATCTCTCGTTGGCTCGCCGACCCAAGCTGCCGAAGGGATTGGTTACCACAACCTTAGCATGGGTTGCTCGACTTAGCAGGGCCCACCCCTTGTAGGTGAGAGTTGGAGTTGGAGAGGAGATGAGCTACTACAACTTAATAGCCAAAATAATTATTTTAATATATATTGCAACTCTTACCTTGTTCGGGTCCCCAGGTCCTTCGCACGAATTCGTGAAGAATAAGCGTGACTTAGGTTAACACTCTTCAATAAATTATACTCTCAATTTCAGCATTATAGTTATATTTATTTCGCAATTCTTTGACATTAAATTTTACTTTCTTTTCTTTTATTTATATTCCCAAACAATATTATGGACATTTACTTAATTTCTTTCCAAAAGCAAATCAAACCAACATATTACTTTGTTTACTCTAATTTATAATAAATATTATTTGCCATTCTTGCGATGTTTTTCTCTCTCCCGGAGTTATACTCCAAACAACAGAAACCAAGTATGTATACATATTATTAAAATCATTTCTTACCTAACAGAAAATATAATGCTCTTAAAGTATTCGTGAAACATCTTATATTAACAGAGTTACACATATATCTTATACTCACAGAAAACAGCCCAGCCTGCCCGCACTCACATTCACACCATTTAAAATCTTTACCACTTTTTGTTAAGCCCCATATTTACGTTCATTGTTTGGTTAGACAAAATGAAATATTATGCTGGATTACCCAACCGGTGTTACTCTTCCTTGGCCACGTGCGTATTATTTCACAAGTTTAACTCACATTTCACTTCACTTTGTTCTATAATAACTTCACATCATCCGTTTTAATTTAGTGCGCCCGTTATTTTTGTGGATCCCGGCCAGGATGATAGCTGTATTAGACTGGGTTCTTCATGTTTTATAAAGTTCAGGCCGACCGGGTCCACGCGGCACTATTTGCGTCCGTTAGGTTTTGTGGTTTCTCGAGGACTGCCCATACATGAGGCCGGACATCACTGCCTTGGCTGAGAACAAATTTTGTCTTTGCGCACAGCCTTCGTTGTCAAAGTCTCATTAGTTGCACACACGACACACGGGATTTTCGTGTGTTGGACGTTGACGATATTAGGTGTTCAGAGGTTTACGTCACAAAATAGGCGGGACTTCGTCAAGACTTCCGCCGTCACAAACGCACATGTTAGAAAAATATCAGCTTCAAGCCATGTTGTTTTTCGCTTCTTGGCGTCGTTTAGGCGCTCCACAGATGTTGGTGCTTGCGCGTTTGTGGGTATATGTCACACAGTCTCAAAATTCTCAGAATGGTATGGCGTGGTAGCACGTTGACGCATTCCATTGTACTAACTTCGCATTATGCGTTCTTTGTTTCAACAAAACTTTTAACACGTGGCTGGTCACACAGGTGGAAAATGAATTTAAAAATATTTTAATAAAAATAAAAAAACCCTCATTTCAGCCCCGTTACAGAGAGGCTAGTGACCAGCTCTTGTATGCAGGCCATATATTACGCATCACACCCCCATTTGAGCCCCATCCTTTCATATTATGTAATAAAATTTAGAATAGTATCGCTCATGTTTTTTTTGTTAGCCTTTTATATGTGGGAGGTTTTTCTGCCGCACCCTGTATATATAGATATAGCAGCCCATCAGTTTAACCAATACCACATAGAAATTAGCTGTGATTGTAACACATTTTTGATGCAGAATAATTCACCATCAGATCGGTGTTCAACAATCGATGGCGTTGAACTGATGCCCTAAATTGAAGAAAATATATACAAACGTTTATACAAGTAACAATTCACCCATCAATTCAAACTCGTTTTATACACTTTTACTCCTTATGACTATATATATATATATATATAATCACGTTTATCCATCATTAGCTAAACATGCAAGTTCTGACCAGAGAAGTTGATCTTTTTGAGACCCCATATATAAAAGTTACGAGTAAGCTTAGACATTTTATTCTTACATATTCGTAATCAGCATAAAAAACCGTAAAAATATATATCCGTTTCAAGATAGTTTGTTGAAAAAAGTTGAATAATAATTATCCTGTTAACTTAATCGTTACAAACGACTCACACGTTTAAAAAAATGCATTACTATTTTATCACGGATATCGGTTTAGCTTTTAGTGATGAAAAATATGCACAGTGTTGCCACAAAATGTATATAAAGTCACGAAGGTCACAACGTTGCCAAGTCTACTGAACATAAGCAATTACTGCAATATTAGCAGGTGGTGTGTCTCGGCTGTTTATACAATTACTGCTTCCAGTCGCCTACGTTTAATTCCTGTATACGATCTTAGTTATTTTTAATTTCAGTACCGTAGTAAAAATAATCTTTGAAAGACGCAATCAACTATTTTTCAACGCTGTTATTAAAAAGTGGGTTAATCATTCAATGACAGAAAACATATAAGGTATAAAATGTTGTGACACTTTATGCACACGTTCTTTTCTTGACACGTAAATAACTATATACTAAATAAAGATATAATAAGTATATCTTCATTGTACATTAGTATAATATGTAGTTAAAAAGTACAGTACAACCTGTCACATCCGGACCTGTGATATCCGGAACCTCCCATATCCGGACGTATCTCCAAACTAATTTTTGCAATTTTGGTTAGCGAATGGTTAGGGATGTAAAGATACTACTCTTGATGTTTTGGCTGATCACGACTTTTTCTTCACTACACTTACGTCATTCTGCGATATGGTTCACTATTTTTGAATATTTAAGTTTTTACAATTGAAATACTTTATTTGGGGCAACTGAGTCTGGGGCAGCGGCGTTAGGTCGACTCACTTTGGCTTCATGGCTTCCAAAAAACGTGTGCATTGTATGAAGCAGCCGAATCACAAACTTTTTCAAAAACTGATGTAGGCGTACTGTAAGTAAAACTTTTTAACCAATTTTACTTTTTGTATTTTAAAGAGTACAGTGTACAAATGCAAATGCTAAACCAATAGAAACGTCTAAAAAAAACACGTTCTTCTTCTGTGTATCTTCTGTAATTGTTAATTATATTAATTGAGATTTTGGCTACTTATAGAGATTTAATTACTGAACACAATGCAGTTTTCAGAATTGCTGTATATTTATTGGTTTTGAAGTTATCGCAGGTTGAACTGCAAAAATGGATTGAATAAAATTTACTCATCCGTCCACGAGTTTGACTGACGAAGTTAGAGCGAGATAGTTGCTTATTATACCCTCTCTGTCTAGCCTACGGCGCAGCGCACAGTTCCATACTATGAATCGTTATATATACCCCGACGATAATTTGAATGAGTTGAACTGATTTTGTGTATAATACAGTATATTTAATGTATCTTTTAAATGTCAATAAATTTCAAATGAAATTTTGGTATATCTGAAATCCTTGAATAATTTACGCACCCGAAATTTTCGCCGGTATTTTTCGTCAAAAAAGTGCGTTAATTATGCGAGAAAATACGGTATTTATAAATGACCTTGTGATATCCGGATTTTTCCATATCCAGATCGGCCGGTCGCCATATTAGTCCGGATATGACAGGTTGTACCTGTACTGGTAAAAGTATGAATACGGTACAGATAGACTTTTATTACAAATATTTTTTGCTACGGTTTTCTATAAATAGTAACTATTCTCGGTAAAATAAAAATAAAATAAAATAAAAGATTAAATACAAATATCTAATATTTTCTGAATAAAATATATGTATATTTTAACAAATAATAATTATGTAACTCTGAAAAAATTTAAGACAAATCTCCATTAACTCTTGTAGGGAATTAATTAAATCTTCATTGATCTTTAAAACTCTTGTAGGGAATTCGTTTTACACACTTAGGCCTATATGTATTGAACATAATTATTATAAAACCATTTATTATTAAAAGGGATTGTTTAAATTACATATTTATTCCTACCATTCGCCCACTCCGATTATTTCTTTTGTTAAATAAATCTTATGACATGTCTTTTATATGTTTTGTACACCTCAGATTTTGTGTACACTGTATATATTTCGTATTTTTAATGTTTTTAGCTAAGTTTTCATTGGCCTAGGACACCGGTCCTTCTCAAAATTTGCATATAATTTTACCCTGATTAACGAAACAGCTCCTCTCTGTCACGCATAGTAATGTTTATTTGGCTGAGACAAGATAAACGAGAAACGTGACACATTTCTGGCGGGAACGATTATGCATTTTGCAAACTGGCGTCTACGTCACACACGTCCGTATTTTCTACAAACATTGTGCACAGTTTAATCTGAGTTGTGGTATCTCGAACTCAGAAATGGTTAATATACGTCAGCCACTGGTATGTACAGTGATATGTGTTGTGTCTATTCAGCGCTAACACCACAAGATTTCTCATTCCCGTCAACATGAGTACCTACTCAAGGTCAAATAACATTCTTAATGTTGTAATGACAGACGTGTACGTTTACAAAACACTGTTTTGGCTGACACATATATACACATATACGTCTGAACTCGTAACCTCTTATTTATCAGCTGGCCGGTTTTACGTTTCCACCAAACGTGTTCCAGAAAATCATATTAAAATAATATGAATATTTTATAGTAAAAACATAATAAAAATAATAATAATATACAATTTAAAAAGTTAATACACTACCTCTTGCTTATCCTAAGTTTTGTGCGGAGAAATACCTGACCCAGTCAGTTTTCCAAGGATTCATAAAATTGTTATCTCGAATGATACATGGATCTTGTAGAGCTCGTAATCCTAATGTTCCTTGCATGATTGATGGAATATGTACACATAATAACCGAGCAACATTTTACGTTAAACTATTGAAAATAACAATGGTTTTCCAAAGTACCGGAGACGAGATGACGGAATTGTTGAACTAAAAGGAATACCGTATATCATTTGATAATCGTGATTCGTTCAATACAATCGCTTCCTAATTCTACAGTACAATGCTCACATCAATATTGAAAACCGATAAATACATGTATAAATAGGCTTACCATACGTCCCGGTTTGACCGGGATTGTCCCGGTTTGACGACCTGATCCCGGGGTCCCGGCCAGTTTGTCAATTGTCCCGGTTTGAAAATTGACGAGAGTAGTTTCCGTCCGGGCGAAGACGTTGTGCAAGCTAAGCTCCCGATTTTTGGTTAAATCAATAGAAAAGAGAGTTTGAAAGATTAAAAGTAATTTTTCATGAATGGAAAATTCAAAAGCTGCAGTAGTCACTTTGCACGAGTATACACATTCAAATGACTTAGGGAGCACAAAAATCCTAATGTGTGCTATACTTGCTTTCCTTCGAAAAGATGTAGAATGTGGCTGGCAGTATATCCATGGTCAAGTTCCAGAGGAAGAGAAACTCGATTAATTCTTTAATTGTTTCGTAGAACAATAGCTAGACAATGATTAGTGCCACAGGAGTTACGGAACTGCTACTTCCGACGTCATACAATGAATAATACCGTACAAGCACGCATCAGAAACTAAACAGCCACGTTGGAAGACCACATCCAAGAATAAAAAACATTATCAAGTGTTTATAATCTGAGGCAGAGAAATGTATTCAGAACACGATGTAACGATGGAGTGAAATTTTTAAGCTATGAAAAGGACGAAAAAGTATACTGAATTGGATAAACTAAAAGATATGAAAAAGATTCTGAAATTGGGATGTTTCTCAAGATCACGTCGTCCGTTCTACAAGTTGACTAATAAAAATAAATAAAAAATAACCTTCCTTTTTAATTTAGAGAGAGAGAGAGAGAGAGAGAGAGAGAGAGAGAGAGAGAGAGAGAGAGAGAGAGAGAGAGAGAGAGAGAGAGAAAGGGAGCGGCTATGCAAGTGTGTGTGTGTGTGTGTGTGCGTTTTATAAAAATTGTAACTTGGTAAACGTAGTTGGTAACAAAAAATACATTTAACGAATTATAAAAACATAAACACAATACAGGGTGGATGTACATACATCGTTGTTTGTGTGTTCGCAAGTGGGAGGTACTCTCACGTATCAAAAATTAATTACGTGTCTTATCTACTTGAGTGTTCGCAAGTGAAACGAGTTGCAAGTGCCACTGTTCGTAAGTGGGAGCACACCATCGTCGGCCGGATACGAAAAGCAGATTAATTTACCTGGTTTCTTCGAGACAAAAGCATCAACATGAATCAAAAAATTTAACTTGCAACCATTATTTTAGTAAAACGTAGATGATTGTGGGTATCATAGCTTAGGCTTTTAGAGCATAGGCTTGTACATTTATCTAGGATTTACATTATGTAGCTGATGATAGAAGTTCAAATGCGAGTTCCTGGTCCCTAAAAACATGGGTATCTCAGCTGGGAGAGTGAACTCCAAGACAAAATACTGATCCTTCAAATGTGTGCGTGTCGGGTAGGTATAGGCCTACTCTGGGCTCCTTAAAAAAGCTACTGCTAAAATAACTGATTTGTTCTAATTTTGTTTGCTACATAATAAGGTGACGCCGTATAACATTAAAATTTGGGTTTGGCAAAGATTATCAGAATTGGCACATTCAACAATTAAAAGTTTTGTACGAATGAGCAGAAAATAATGGTATTTAAAAGGAACTATAAAGACATATCTTATGGTCATAAACAAACCGTAGAAGAAATTACTATTGTATAGTAATATAGTATAGTCATATTTGGACAGGTGTAGAAAAATATGGAGAAGCCTGTACAGGTGTGTCGGTGCTGATGGGAACACACATAAAAACGTTTGTATGAGATTAAACGTATGTATCCAAGATAAATACCGTTTTATCTACAACAGGTGGATTCGAAATATGAATTTGGGGATTTCCCTTTTATTTAGGGAGAATTGTTATAAGGTAAATACAGTACAACCTGTCACATCCGGACCTGTGATATCCGGAACCTCCCATATCCGGACGTATCTCCAAACTAATTTTTGCAATTTTGGTTAGCGAATGGTTAGGGATGTAAAGATACTACTCTTGATGTTTTGGCTGATCACGACTTTTTCTTCACTACACTTACGTCATTCTGCGATATGGTTCACTATTTTTGAATATTTAAGTTTTTACAATTGAAATACTTTATTTGGGGCAACTGAGTCTGGGGCAGCGGCGTTAGGTCGACTCACTTTGGCTTCATGGCTTCCAAAAAACGTGTGCATTGTATGAAGCAGCCGAATCACAAACTTTTTCAAAAACTGATGTAGGCGTACTGTAAGTAAAACTTTTTAACCAATTTTACTTTTTGTATTTTAAAGAGTACTGTGTACAAATGCAAATGCTAAACCAATAGAAACGTCTAAAAAAACACGTTCTTCTTCTGTGTATCTTCTGTAATTGTTAATTATATTAATTGAGATTTTGGCTACTTATAGAGATTTAATTACTGAACACAATGCAGTTTTCAGAATTGCTGTATATTTATTGGTTTTGAAGTTATCGCAGGTTGAACTGCAAAAATGAATTGAATAAAATTTACTCATCCGTCCGCGAGTTTGACTGACGAAGTTAGAGTGAGATAGTTGCTTATTATATCCTTTCTGTCTAGCGTACGGCGCAGCCCACAGTCTCCCTTTATGTACATAAATATGTAGGAAAAATAAGGAAAATATGTAGCTAAATATGTAATATTTAAGAAATATGTAGTATTAAAATACTTTCACATCAACAATATAATTTACATTTTACGAGAACATAACAGTGCCCTCTTTGAAAGGTTTTGAAAATAATAGGTGCTTCATTTTAAACTTTTTAAAATCACTTTCAAAACATGCAAATATATTTTGAGCAAAGTCAATGTAATCCATAAAATACTAATCAAGTTCGGGGCTGACACTAATCACCAGTTAGATTACCACTTCTGTTACAGAAAATAAGTTAACCCTCAGAATACACAGTATCTGAAAGTTCAACTCTTTGTTGAAGAGTTTACAATAAGACAGCATGCATAAGAAATGAATTACTTTTCAATTGTTTATTGTACTTTAGAAAATTTATGAAAACATATTTTAGAAAACAGTATTAAAAAAGAAACCTTGATATTATAAAATTAACAACAACAAAGTATTTTACCTATGGATTTCTGTAGTATAGGACATGAGTATAAAGTAAAAAATTGAGAATTATTAACTATTTAACAAAGTATTTTACTAGGAGAGTTGAAATTACTATAAAATTAAAGGTAGATTTTTGACTTGAAAATCTATATTGTATATATATATATAACTCTACTATAACTCTGCATAAGAATAAAGTGTCCATGTAAGTTTTTTTTTTCCACTGTTTAGTTGCACAATTAATTATTAAATACTTTTCTATATTGTCTGTTGACATGGACTGTCTTCGGTCTGAGAGTATGTTTTTATATATAGAAAAGGATCTCTCGACATCACATGTCGTCACCGGCGCATGTTTATATAGAGGAATCGTACTTGGAAGAATATTCTCAATCGATTCTACAGTTTCGCCGTTACATATGCGATAAATGGTATGTAAAGTTGAGTAACCAGGGTTTCTATTCAGCACAGCATTTAATTTAGTAGAAACTTTGTCACCGACTTCACCCTGCACAGCATTTAACTTGTTAACTGTTTCTTCAACTATTCCTATGGCCTCTTGGAGAGTCAGACCTGCAGTCTCCAGTTTCTTGATACAACTGAAATGCGTTTTGATGTACGAAACTGAACATATCACCTTAGAGTTGTTGAATGCAGACAAGGATTCGCTCGCTGACACTGCAGAATCGGGAGATAATGTTTCCACCACATACTTCACAGCTTCAAAGTTGTCACTGTAGAAATTTACGGCTTCGATCCAGGTTCCCCATCTTGTAATTACGGGTTCTGGAGGCAGAGGTGTGTCAGGTAGCCTTTGTTTGTAGCACTGGATACGGTAAGGAGCTTTCAAGAACACCTTTTTTGTTGCTGATATTAATGTATTTACTTCGGGGAAAAGGTCTCTGACGGTTTCAGCTACTCGATGCAATCCATGAGCCAGGCATGTAACATGTAGTAGGTTGGGGTAAAACACATTTAGAGAATTACCTGCTTTTAACATGTATGCTGCTGCATCTGTATACAACAGCAGTACCTTCTCTTCTTTAACACCATTTGGCCATAACAAACTTGGCAAAATACAGCTTTATCGTCAGTTGTAAAAGCACTGTCAATCTGTACCCATGATTTTAACTTAGATGACAAAGATGATGCGGTCGGTGCCATGATAAAACAAGGATATTTGTATTTAAAACTCTTAAGAACTTGCGTTGAACAATACCGCACAATATATTATTTAAGACGTCTTTTGTCCAACAACGAGAATCCGCCAAGGCAAGAAACAAGCAAGCGCAGAAGTGTAGGCGAAAGACAAAACACTGACTTGACAATAACTTCAACACACCACACTGCACACCAGATTGTTATTTACGTGTAGGCTTACACTCCGAGAGCGTCGATAATACTGGCGTCAAAAATCACATTGTGCCCTACAATAGCATAGAGTTATATAGATATTTGTTTGTTTAGGTAGATGGAATCCGTTGCGAGAATTGCAAGATCTGCGAAGAGTATTTATTTACCGCGGACAGCACGTTCTTTCCCCATCGAGCCTGCTGAACGTGCGAACGAAACGTAAATAAGGAGTGCGGCCGCGCATACCATTCTCATCTAACATCCCGTGCAAAATGTCTTACTTGTCGCTTGAGCTCGTAAAAAATTTTACTTCTTGAAAGTAGAATCTGTGTGCAATTGCAACAGATGCAATATTTTGCCTTTTCTTGTAATAAATTTAATTGGACCTGATTCTGATTAATTGCACATTTGCGCATCTGAGTAATGTTGTTATAGGCCTAACTATTTTTTGCCATTTCAATTTTCAAATTGAAGTAAAGTATAGTAAAATAGCTAAAATATGTAGAAATATGTAAGATGGAGTGAAATATGTAATATGAACAAAATATGTAAAAATATGTAAAATTAAACTCGCGGATAAGACACCTATTGGTATGATTCGCCGATATCTGGCTTTTCCGTGTAAATGTGCACTCAGCATTCAAATATGTAATTACATAAAAATCCGGGCCTTAATCATCACCTACACCTGCATAAATATGAATGTAGGGGCTACTCATTACAGTATTCACTTCCCCTTCCTTTGTATTTTGATTTGACAGCATTACAGGATGTTTACACTACCTTGTAAGCACGTATGTTTCCCCTTCTGTTTTGTCCAATATACAGTAGATTTGATAGAAATTTTAAATGAAGAAGGAAACTGCTACTTGGTAAATTAATATGTATTGTGTTTTTAAAAGGAAAAGAGAGATAGCTACCGTTTTTCTAATTCTATCAGTAGGATAGAAAACAGATATAATATAAAATGTATGAGACCCCATTAATATTAAGTATTTATCTCTAAATCACCAGTCGATTGTCTCAAAATAATGCGAAAAATTGCGAAAGAAACTACCGTGTAGTTATTTTTATCTCGCAAGGGTGTGTACGATGAACTATAGAAAAGAAACTTGTAGATAAATGTTTTTAAATAATGCCGTTTGGTTGCTAATCCCCGACCTTATAACTTTTTTATATACTTGCTTTTGTATAGAAAAGTCTTATGAAGTGAAAAGAAATTAGTAAAAGAGAATGGAAAATTCCAGGGTGAGGAAGAATATTTAACGTTACGAATTATAAAACGAAGGAGATATTACAGCTGCAATAAAGAGCAGGCAACGAATTATATCAAGGGCTCAAGAGAGAAGTAACGCAACGGAAGGCTGATTGGAATTCCTCAACTTAAATGTGAAGGAGGTATTGTATAATATTAATACTACCTGTAACTACCGCAGACCTTCCTTTGTCATAAACCGTCTCCTCACCATTCCCGATGGACCTCCTCCCAGAAACCCCCGCCAACGGAGAAATAGAAATAATTAAGTCTCTTCGTCATACTTACTACACCTGGCTTCCTTCTTGATAACTTAACATCTTAAATTTTCCTATCTACCTATCCGGTCTTTATCCCTCTCCTTTGTGCCTCCCCGCCTTACCTTGACGCCTCTCTGACACCTCCCTCCAGCTTTGGCGTCCTGCGTTACTCGACCTCGTCTTGGCTGTCGTTTGACTTATACTTTTATTATGGCTCTACCATCACCCATTTGGCTCTGCACACTACGTAAACACACAAATACACATCCATACACTACACTCTATCCTGAATGCCTCCACCTACTTCGCCACCGGTCCGCGCTGCGCTGGCGTGCGACTCCTCTAAATCTCCAATCGGCGGAAGGGTGCTTGCCCCAGATCAGCCTGAGTCTTATCCTCTGAGACAAGTCTCAGACAACGCAAAAAAAGGTATAATATTATAGCCTACTGTCTACTATGACTGTGAGACGCGAATATGACAGCAGATATGCAAGAATGTAGGAGGCTACAGAAGAATAAAGGAACGGTCCAACTTCGGATATTATGGCTTAAGTAATATTAGAAAGGATTATTACAATTTATTTTATACACCACACAATATGTGATAATTTTAATTTTTTATTTATCTATAAATTTTGAAATGAATTAAGACCTGTATTAACATCAACCGTTGTGTATATAATTCTTTTCACTCAGACTTTTCACAAAGTTTAGTGATATATTAAAACCATGTGTAAGATAATCAATTTTTCTGAAACCTATAATATACCCATTAAATAGTGTAGACTAGACAAGTATGATAGTAGCTTAATACAGTCTTTTTTCCGGGATGACAGGGAAATTATAATATTGTGCGCTTAAGAATGAAACTTTTTTTGTTACTAGACCAACGTTTATGAAAATCTATTTGTCTTCATTTCTCAGATTGTAATAAAATTGGAATCAATTATAGCCTATATCAAATTAAAAATTTTTGCCAAAATTATTTGTTACTAACCAAGTTTACTTTATTTTCTTAACCGATGGATTTTTGCATATCAAATTCCGTTTATTAGACATCGATTTTTCAATATAAAATTGGTCTCTAGATTACTGATTTGCGTTAATGCGTCCAAGAAAAATAGTAGTTTGATAAACCTTATTACTAAGTTTTAATGTTTGTTTACATACGGCGTTTTCAAGAAACTGTAACAGTGTTAGAATAAATAGGCCTACTTAAAAATTTGATTACATACCTGCACCTAGTTTCGTATACAGAAGCAGTGTAAAAAGTATTTTGTAAAGCTTTCTTACAAAATTATAACATAACTGAAGCCCAAATGATGTTTAAGATTTTGCACGTTAAGTCATATGAAGTTTACTTAAGAACCTGTTACGTTCAGACTTCCTGAGATACAGTTATTGAGAAGAACAAGAGTAACAGAAAGAAAGAGAGAGAGAGTGAGAGAGAGGTCAAAGTACATGATGTTTACTACAGTTGGCTACTTATAAGGAACTTGAAAATAATTAAACTTATTGTAATGTAGAAAGTTAACGAAACATGAACCAAAAGCGAGGATTATGTGCAGCAGACTCAAGAGTTTTATTAACAGGATCCAAACAGCCTTTGGTGAAACGATTATTACGTTAAATAATTTATTCGCAATTAAGAAGTGGTACATTTTGAAGAAAGGAAAAAACCGAGGATGAGGAACTTATAAGTTGCTATTAAAATATGTAACTTACCTTTTGGATACCTAATTATTTTACAAGCAAGTTACGGAAACTATAAAAAAAAATTAATTCTTAATATATAAGCCTTCACGTATTATTTCAAAAAAATTAGATTACTGCTCACTGTGATATACAAAAAGCAAAAATATAATTAATGTAACATTACAACTCTTCAACTCTGTAAGATATAAACTCTTCTGCTTCTGCAGGTTGTTATTTATATTATTGGTACTTGTAGAAATTTTTATTAATCAGAATGGTGAATAAATTTCCAACGGATGGGAGTCAACTTGAAACATGTTGCTTCGGTACTACTGTATACCAATAACTGCATAACTATATTCTTACAAATGATATTCGGTATGAATGAGAATAATTAAAAATTCGTAATTCTCTCTCCCCCGTCTCTCTTCTCCCCCTCACTCTTTCTCTGTCAATTTTCCCCATCTACCTCACTAATAGGGACAAACCTCACTACTACCTTTAATTAAACATGACTACCTCACTATTAATTTTCTTTTATTTTCATTAAGTTAGCACGGCAGGTCCTTCTGCGACTGCACCCAAAGCGCGCCTCTTTAAGTGTTTGTTGAAATGTTACACTGCTACAAACAGATTACTCAAGTTTGAATGTGTAGTCTATATGAACACAATGAATGATTAAACAAACACGCACAAACAAACAGTGAAGGATTGTGTGTAACACTGAAATTGTTGACAAGAAAAAGAAGAAACTGTACGAGTTGGCGCGCGTGCGTGTGCGCGCGCGAGAGAGAGAGAGTTAGTGAGTGAGTGAGAGGACTGAAAGAGAGAAACATGGGCAGAGGTAAAAAAAATCTGTCGCATTAAATTCACGCCAACAACATTCTTAATGTCGTAATGACACAACAGTCTTTGTTTACAAAAATTACTACCGTTGTCACGACACAAATATACAGATCTAATGTGTGTTGGCAGGCTGACGCGTTCGTACTACTAATTCATTCGAAGGCTGTATTCACCCCTGTCTGTATTAAAATAATACAAATGTTGTTTTATAGTAATAATATAATAATAATAATAACAACTATCATGATTTGTAGGCTTAAGCATTCATAACATAAACAGTTTTCTAACGTTCCCTCCTCTCAAGACTTCTACGAACTTTTTTTAACCTATTGATTTTACTCCATTTTTAATAATTCACCAATCCCTTCAGTTTATAACTTACTGCTTACATGTCGGAGTCATGTGATAGTATGAAACTTTTATTGAGCAGAATTCAGTATGACGGATATTCGTGGCATACCTACGGAGATGTGAAAGTAACGTAGTTTTACTTCAATTGCAGCTTGGATTCACTAAATTCTGTTGTCTTCTGTACGAGCGGGTAAATTCTATGCAGGAATGGGAAAATTATTATGTAAAAAAAAGCAGTGATCATTAAAGACAGAGGCACTGAGTGTAGGAGATCAGACCGTTGTAGGTCAAGTACTAGTAAAACCTGGAAAAGCTTATCGTCCACTACTACATATTAAGTAGGTTTAATGAAAATTATGTAAATGGAACGGATGTAATTCGAAACTGTTAATTTCCTTCAAGTGTGTACTAAAGTAAAGAATGTTACAATTTATAAGTTGGTAATTACACCAGGTAGGCTTAAACAGGTAATGCTAACAACCAGTAGCCTACTGATTCGAATGTGTGTGTGAAGAGGGCTTTTGAGTCGATAATAACGCTATTACCTACTTGACACAGAAATTCCCGTGTCACCTGCATTTTGTATTATGCAAACGTTCGGAGGATGTAAACTTTTCAACAACATTGTTGGAGTGCCAACCTTTAGAATGAACCGTTGTGGCGGAATGCAAGATTGATTTAAAGAATTCAAAAATTCTTGGAGATAGTACACTATATTTTCAATATTAAATGCGGTGTTAATAGATTCTTCGGACTTTTTATTATCCCCAGAAAATTTTTCCAAACTTGTATCATTATTTTCCTTCACAGATTCGATTCTTTGGGAATAACCACTTGTAATTTTTATCAAGTAAACACTTGACGTTTTGCACAGAATTTAGCAATTAATACAGTGCTGTACTATTTACTATGTCCCAGTTTTTCGTCAATTTCTGTGAAGCTATCGTCATTAGGAACACTACCGTCACCGAGGTGCAGTAAGTTTGTAGAAAAATCACCATCTCCTCCTCCTCCTAAATGGGCTCTCATATTGCTTTGCAAATTTAGTCTGAATAGCATTCCACATCGCCGAGGACTTTAAACACACTGAGACAATATCAGCGCGGGTTCCTCTTGCAGTTACCGGTAATCTCTAGCGAGAATCCTCTGAAATAACAAATGTTACGCTACCCACTAATTTGTTACAATTTCTTAAGTCTTGGAGAGTTTGATTGACCGTTTCTATACAGTCCACAAATCGCCTTCGTTTTACCGTTCATGATTAGTTTCCGTTTTGATCGCTCTTTCTTTTGTCATGCCTCCTCTTCAATACGAATTGCTTTTTTAATAGGAGTCAGTGAGAATACTTGACTTTTTCTTCTTGGCACATTTTTATTTTATTTTTGCAGTCGCTTTCGGATAAGGGCGAATTTATTCTGGTGTCAATTGTGATAAGGTATTAGCAGATGTCTCGTTTATTCCCGACGTGGAAGGTCCGGCTACTGTGGTCTCTTGACAATCTTTTGTTGGTGTTAATCTTCCTTCATAATTACTTTTGTCTCCTATCTCTCTGTCAATTACAGGTGAACACAGAAACTCTTCGATACTGAATATATTTTCATTTAAGGCCAAATTCCAGTTGAACTAAAACCTGCTGTCAGTTAGATGGTGTAGCTGCCTTTGAAAGAGTATCTTTTGCTAGCCCAGGTATGTCATGGTTTTACCTGGGTTTATTGTCACCAGCTCTCAGCGGCTGCACCGAAACAGGCCATATAAACACTTGTCTAATGGCTGAAGTCAGATTGTAACGGGTATGAGGTATAAACTGTTTCATAAATAGTAAAAAAAGAGAGGCTGTAATTTATCTTGATGGATGTGCTACTCCAATACAACCTGCTGGTCCATAAATAATCAAAGTGATATCTACATAACACTCTGTGGATATAACGATAAGTGGTGGTTTCCAGCTGCCATCTAGGAAAATACCACTGGTTTCACCCTTTTCCAAAGGGGTAACCCTGCTGACTTGTTTATTTCCCTTCAAACTGACAACTTTGTTAGGACAGTGCACTGTCGTTATGCTGCCTGGTTTCCTTCACATTCCAAATATTGTGACAATAAAAATGAAGGCGACTTATCACAGAATTCCAATATTGAAGAAAGTTTTATGTTATGTTTATTAAAACTAAATGCTATTGCAAAACTTGTTGCTTCAGCCTCTCTAAAAGACAACCTTGAATGTCGCTGCATGAAGCCAGTAAAACAATCTTTTACCGGCCCAGTTCACCAGAAAATCGACATTATTTGCAAACACGTATTAGGAGGCTAACATACGAATATTCTTAGGGTACAAACCATAATAACTAACAGAATAGTGCAGATCATAACACAGAAATCTGATTTTTCTTTTTGTTCTTTTCTAAATACAAGTTGTGGAAAACGCTGAGTCTTTGTAGGGTTTGTGAGCTACATCGCCCCTGAAAGTTTTTCACTTGTACGTTTGAACCAAATATGAAAAAAAGAAAACAGAACAAAATGTTTTACTTACATTGTACCAACATACCACTTTCCTTCTGGTGAAATTGAAGGTACACCTTTAATTTTAAAATTAGTGGCTGAAGTGTAGTGCTGCTGGCCACTCTACCTTTAGTGCGTGTGTCGAACACTCACTTTAGGCAACCTATTCTACCTCCTAAATTTCCTAGGCGGCATAAAAAGGAGCCATTATTACTATTATCATTTTAAAAATTTTAGTTTTTTAGGATTTAATAAACACGTAAGCTTTATTATAGGATCACAAGTAACTGACACATAATTAATTCTGAGATCTGTTAGGTTATGAATTAATTTTCTTTTAAAAGTTATAGAGAAACATAACTTGCCCTCATGTTGCCACATTCCTTTTGTATTAGTATGAATCAATTGTACACTTACCATGGATCCAACAAAGTACGTAGCTGTAAACACCCATAGCAAATTAGTGACAAAAAGGTTGCTTTACACGTTCTAAAATACAAAAGGGAACAAAGACTCATTTTACTGTACACTGCTATAATCAGACTGGAGGAGCATGTACTACAAGCTATAACAAAAACGTTATACAGTTGCAGAGGTGCTGCGACTAAGGGACACTTGAAGAAGTACAAAGTATCAACTTATGTCTCTCTGCTCTCCCCTATATGGTAATACTGTCTTATAACGACTGTTAAACAAATCAAATGTATTGTATACCTTTATATGTGTATTTATACACAATATATCATAAACGTTTTTTGTGACAAAAATATCTGTCAAATTTTTGTATGTTGTAATGGTACATATAACACTACCAACACCAGCGTACCACAAATAAGTTGAAAGCCACTACAATTAAGAATACCTACAAGGTCAAGCATACGATCATGGATAAAAAAGGAAGTATCATAAGCCAAAACCAAGTGAATTAAAATGAAGAAGGAATTACCAGTAAATGTGCAACTAAAGAAGATAAAGCAAGACTAACGACGAGACGACATACATAATTACCCAATAGATCAAACAGTGAGAAGGAAACCCATTAAAGACAAAATCAAGAAGAAACCTATTAACCGTGAGAAGGAAACCAGTGAAAACAACGCCATGAAGAAACTTATTAAGAGGGAGGAAGGAATCGGTGAAGAGAAGAAGAAAATATCCAGATCAAACACAAAAAAGGGAGATAACATGAATTATAATGAACTAACATATGGCAATAAAAGAATTATTATAAAAGAAGAAAGAATAAATGGAATAAACAACATGATTTAAACCCCGAAGCTGCAAAACAAATTGACACTGACCAAAACTTATTAAGTGAATACCTTCCTTGACAATGTAATACAAACAATAATCAATAAGAATGAATTATTGAACATAAAAAGTAACAAAGAGAATGAATAATAATAAGTTCTTAGCTAAATTATGTGCAGACATGAAAAGAGGGCTATGTCCAAAACACCAATGACCAATTGTAAAGTGGAATTGATATTAGAAATAACCACTAATTACCAATAGTAAAGACTGTAAAAGATAAACAAAATGTAATCTAATAATAACCAATAGATATACCAGTACTACATAAAGTCAAATAAATCAAATGTAATACAGAAACACAAAACCGACAATAATCCATTGTTGTATATTATAACTAGGCTATATGCTTGCCATAGAATGGATGCATGATGAACAAAATTATCTTGTAAACTTATCATAAAAGAGTAGGAACTAAACCAACAACATTGAATGAGGCAGAATACTATTCGAATAAGTAAATTCAAGGATTATAGCCACCCAAATACTAATAATAACAATAAAAATAAATAAACCATGTTGACAGCTAGATGCAAGTAATCTTGGTTACTTTAAACCAAAGCAATTATCAGTATAAATGCAGAATGAACTACTGCACAATAATAACAGTGCTATCAAAACAATGATAAGAGATATTCAAGCAATAAGAGAATAATTTGATAGGATTACAACCCATATAAAAAGGTAACTTCCTAAAGTATAGTAAACTCACTTAACAAACTATAGTTAAGGTAATAAAACCATAAGATGAAGAAAAAGGACACTATCAGAAGTGACAATGATGACTGCAGTATGCATAGGCCATAATAAAATGTTATTAACTATTAATGTTAGTATAATAGTAAGTATCATGTACATGTTGTGTTTATGTTAGTGTCTATACAGGAAAGTACCGAGCAACTCACCGCAGCTAATAATAGAAGAGTCGACGCAACTTCTTCAGAATCGAACTCAAGAAATGGAACAAAAAATATTCTAAACTGTTTAAACAAAATTAATAAACGACGTCAAAGAGTAAGTAAACCGATTTATTCATATCGGATTCAACAATAGATTGAATTGGGTAGAATAAATCAATAAACCAAAAATTAATAATAAAAACCAAAACATTAAGAATAATAATAAAACAGACGATCTCGTCATGCTAAAATGTTGATACACACTTTTAAAGAGGAAATTACTTAAAACTTCGAATCTAACAAGAAAAATATTGTGTTGAGTATTCATAATACAAACCCTTAGATATCAAATATGAAATGAAAATATAAGAACCAAGTAAAATGTATATTCTATAGCCGGCAGAATAAGGGAAGGACAAATAAAATAGAGGCAGGATATCAAGAGAATGGAAAACATGGGACTACCTAAACAAGTAATAAGATACAGACCTCAGGGAAGACGAGATATAGGTAGGGCAAGGAAAAGAGATGCCTTCAGTGAAGGCAAAACAGGCTGTAATCCTATACCTTGACATGGAGAAGATTCCTAATACTTAATAGCACACTTAAGAACAAAATATTGGTATGGAGAATCATACACGACTTCCATGTTCTAAGATTTATATTTAAAATCATTTTTGAAATGAAATATTTCCATTAAAACTACTTCTTTCTACTTACTTCTTCAGCCACTTACTGTGGGCACTAACGTATACCACCTCACGTTATCGCACTTGATTTTCACTGATGATGGAAGTCGATGGCACTGGCGAAACGTCTGGTTTTGCAGAAAACATTGGTCTACGGCCAAACAGGCCGGGAAGGAATTTTAAAAACAAACTGCTTCTTTGTTGTCAATAACGTAGTACATATATACAAAAAATTATCAGGTAAACTATTACGTTACAACAAAAAAATGTTTCAGGTAAACTACCCTTTCCCCGTAACCGATCTTCACCAAAATCAATAGGCCTTGAGTCCTCTATAACTCGGGCACATATGTAAAAAAATATCTGATTCTGTTTGAATTTACGGCAGTTATCGTTCGTCATGAAAAAATTTCTCTTGTTACAACATAAAATATTGCAGGTAAACTACCCCTTTATCTTAACCGATCTTCACAAAAAACAATAGGTCTTGAATACTCTACAATTCAGGGCTGTATGCAAAAAATTATTTGATTCTGTTTGAATTTGCAGCTCTTATCGTTTGCCATAAAAAAATCTAGACAGACACACAGACACTTTTCGAAAAATTACTTTTTTTCATGTTTTGAGGGTAGTATAATCAGAATCTGCAAAAATCTCTAACACGATTTTTTTTTGCCATCACCATACTTCCATTTCCTTATGGAACATGAAAGTAAAATCAAAGTAAATTCTGATGGCAACAAAAATCAAATATTCTATCAAAAATTGGGGATATACATTTTTGGTAGGTATTTGGTAGGCCTACTTGCATTGCACAAGGAATGTGTTATTTTCAATAGGTTATTGATAAAAAATGACTTACAAGTACATTGATTTTTATTACAAAATTTATACAAATAGTTTCAATTCTAAGGTATCAATAATTAATAAATATTAAGGATAATGAACAAATTATTTCTTCAGAGAAGATACATAAAAACATTGCAAAAATAATACATATCAGACAAATATTATTACAACAAAAATACCACACAGACATTTGGGCTTTGTTACTTTATCAGTAACTATAAGATTACATTAATAAAGTACATAGAATATTTATTTACAAGAACATAATTACAAAAAGTGAAAACACCTTTGATGAAATAAACATTTTATTTATTACATCAAACATAACTAAACTCAGATGACAATATAAATGAACTAAATATAGGTTTTTCTGCGAGGGAGTGTAGGATTGACTAGGGGTTCACTTAGTTCAAATTATTAAAAAAAAAAATAGCATAAACTATAAATAGAAAAACTAGACTGGTATGTTTACAACAAAATGAAAACTTCAAGTTACATTTAAGAGATATTCCGTGTCAAATCAACAAGTGCTACAACCTGACCCTCTTAGATTTATTTGAAATTAAGTATGCATGTAGTATTCATAAATAGTAACACAAATCAATTTTTTCACATTTTTCTGACGAAAGGTTACTGAGTAATGGGTGCTCAAAAATGAAAAAAAATAAATAAAATTTTTGACTTGCGCAACAATATTGATTTGTTCACAACTTGTGTTCTAATTAAGCTAGAACAATGACATCGAGTTCATTTGAAAGCTCTTTTAAAGGGCTTTCATATGATATAAAACATAATTAGTTGAAAATATATATATTTTTTATAAACACATCATTATTGCATTTACTGAATTTTGAAAAACTGTATTTTTAAAATTCTCAAAAAAATATATGTGAAAGATATTGTTTTCCTCTACATATTCTGAAAGTTTCAACTTGGGATGAGCATGGGATCACTATCAAAAGTAATTTTATGTTTATCACGATTCTGTAAAACGTCATTCAGATCGGTGAATTATTATTATTTTTATTTTCCTACCCGTGACAATTTTTCAGAATCATAGTTGGATTTATTACTTGGCCTACAAAATTGTACTTTTCTTTCATACAAATAACTGTGTTTTAAAGCTTAACACTAGCTAAATTAATAGCTCAAAATTAATAAATTGACCTACATATCTAAAATATATATCTTAATACAGTGATCCAGGTTTTCCGTGTACAAGCAAAAAAATCTCATTTTAAAGACTATATACAAAATGGTTGGTTGGTGTGACTATCTCCCATCTGTTTAGTATTTTGTCATCGGATAATATTCAGTCAGCTGTTGTCAACTGTTGTTGAAAGTGACCTGTACATTTTCTTTTGGTGTGACATAGCCTATAAAGTGAAAAAAATGTGATTAATTCTGAAATGTTGTGTTTTGAAATTAGCTTAAAGGTACTTTTGTACAATTCTCACAACAGTGTATAAGTTTATATGCCTACAACCAGTTAATATTGTAACGAGACATATGAGCCCAAATATTTCAGTAACCCAAAATATTAACACATGTCAATAATTGAGTGAAAGAGACAAACCAAGTGTTTCTTCTAAAAGGCCAAGCATGAAACTACATGAGCTACTCATCACCAAGGATAAACTCACAACAATAAGAGTTAATAAAACTAATGGTAACTAACAAGTGAAATAACATTATAAGAAAAAGAAGATGCACCGAACAATGATTGTACCACAGGAACCAACAACCCAATAGTTTTCGGTCAGTAAGGAACCAATGAAGACAAGGAAGAAACATACTACGAGAAAGACACCTAACAACCATGGCATAAAATATAGATTCCAAGAGCCAGTCAACTATATAACATCTTACCCGTATATGCAATGACTGAACAACTTACAGATTGAAGAGATGGACAAGAACTGACTAACTGCAATGACCAATATTGTAATGCAACAGAAATGCTAGCATTCAAGTTACATAAAAACAAGGTTCACAGAATAATAAACAAGTCAATATTTAACCCCATGATAGAACAAAGATCTAATAATTATATTTATAATCATAGATAAAGGTAAATAAGGATGCAAGGTAATATTAACAAGAATAACCGAACCTGTAAGTTAGACAATAGTTGATGATATATGTTTAATGAAAAACAAACAAAAAATGAAACAATAATTTACTAATAGCAAATAAGAATTTTGAGTTAAGAGGTATTATTTTGTGACAACAAATGTTATGATAAAGTTTATGTTATGTTATACCAAATATGTATTGAGTTAATGAAAGATAATGAAACAAGATGTATTATTCAATGACTGTTGTAGAATGAAGTGTGAAGCAGTTAATAGATTTGAATTTTCTTATATGTGATCCATAGGTCAAGATAAAATTGTTATTAGATATGGAAAAAATAATTGTTTATGTAAATGTTAATAGTTAAGATTTAATTATATGTATGAATTTATGTAAAAGGGGCTATAGATGTGTACCAGTTATAAACACAGGTAGATCTGTTTACAATAAAAGGCCTAACAGCCAAAACCACTATATAACCACTCATAACATAAAGGTTAGGTACATCAATTAATAATAATTAATGAATACGATTTGAAGAGCTAGAAAAAACATTAAATTAATAATGATATATAATAAAATTTATACAAATTATGATAATACCATAATGCCATGATATTGATTAATAACATTTAATATCGAAAGTGGATTAAATATAAAAAAAGGAAAAAACCGGCTTATATCAAAAAACCAGCAGAATATGTGTAGAAAATAATAAACCAACTATCGGTAAAGTTACATTCCGATAGGATAGCAAATTGATAAGGAATAGACAAAAAATATATGAAATAAACACTATATTCAAAACATGTGGAAGGAAGAAGTCATGTGTTGCTAGGGACGACAGAAGAAGAGGAAGTTGTTAATTTGACAATAATTGCTTTGATGATCTGAATGTGATGAGATTAAAAAACCCAAGAATTATCTATTTAATCGGAATATTTTAAATCATCAGACATGATTATAAAACACAAAATCCTAATGACAATATTTATGACTATCACCAGTACAGTTTAATCCAAATAACACTACAGTATGAAATCACAACAGAGAATAAATAACTGGATTATACAAGGAAGAACTTGAACTGTCCCATATCCGAAGGGAATTGATGATATATTAAACCAAATAGAAAGAATTAACAGTATCACAATTAATAACATTCACTACACCAGAAGTTATAACCTTTCAAAAACACGGAACAACACTAATTGCTTCAACCAAGAGAAGAACGTATTTGGATCCTGGCGTTGCAGAAGAAGCATCAATCGGGCTGTAAACCAATCCAGAAAGCTGTAATTCCGAAGTGGACAGGAGAAGAATTCCATTCTATTAAATCGAAGAAAGAAAATCGTACGGCATAATTGTCCAGAACAGTAAATTTATCAATCAACCGCCTACACGATTGGCTTCGTTCTAGTCTGGTAAATTATTATTATATTAATCATACTAACTACACAACACTTTAAATTTGTAAATCTTGCATTCTTATCTATGTATTTTTAATCTTCCCCACAGTTACAAGAACCTTCACACCCTGAATTAAATTAATTACAAATTAAAACACACTATATAACTAAATTTAAATAAAGTATCAGAATAATCAACAATCGATTCATACAATCTATAGCCCAAGCATATGTTAATTAGAACATATATTATTCAATGTTAAAGAAGTAAACAAATAAAGAACCTTTTCTTTTATAAAATTGCTAAACTGCTATAATTGTTTTTATTATTTAGACAAAGCTTTTCGTCATTACTGACATTTTCAGGTCTTAAACAATACGAAAAATAAAGAACCTTTATATATTGGCAAAATCTTGTTATTTGGAGTATGGTTTAATGAGCTAGGAATAAAAAAGTAACTGAATAAGTATAGAATAATTGGTTAACATAAACATTGAAATAACCTATAAGTTTCGTTGAGCCGATACTACAGTGCTTATAGCGGAATTATCTGACACCAAAGAGAGAGCGTAAAAATACAAAATTAGACAGAATTCTCTTCAAGGTATAATAGGGTTGAACGGAATTATAAAATAACTCGTTAATTATTTAAGTTACAGGTACACAAACACTGATAGTTTTTAGAGAGCTAAGTTAATAATTAATTACTTACATCAATACATCCCACAACTCCAAATATCTCCAAGATTTACATAATTAAAATAATTCAAAACACATTGGCATAGGTGTATGTACAAATTGACAAACACAACAGTGGGGTTTTAAGGAGAGGAAACCCATTCCTGTACAATATACAACAGATAATATTATAAATGTATAGGACAAGATATGTTATAAAAGAATGAAATTAACTATACTGTTAACTGAATAGAAGCTGTGAATAAAAGCATAGTAACATGTTATACATAGCACCCATGTAACATAAAGAAGTATTAAAATTGTCTCATAATAATAACAAATATTACTCAAATAGTCAAACAATCATGTAAGATAAGAAAAGGCAATAACTAAAGAGTTATTAGTTATCATTAATAAAACCAAACTTGAGAAAATAAGGTTAAAAGAATGTAAATTTGTATCAACCTAACATACACATTGTTGGTACAAATTTCACCTAAATTCACATCTATCAGTAGGAAAAGCCTACCTAAACCAAAATGTTTTGTGCCTTAAACCAAGAAGAACTGATAAGCTTTCTACAGGTACCAATATAAGATACCCAAAATGGATTTTAAATAAGAATTTAAGTAAATAAAGTGAACCAAAACCGACCAAAAGGGGATTCACTAAGTAAAACGTGAACAAAACCACTTTATAATACCAAATAGAAGTAAAGGTTAATGTCTATACCACAAGTAAGGTGTAATGCCACTATTGTAATAGTATAAGAATATTATAAGAAAGGACATAATGTATTATAATCGTAATTAAGAACACCTGTCATGTGACACCACATTTAAGTAATGTTAGTCAATGATATACACTAAGGGACAGACCAGTGTACAAAAAACAGTAAACCAATTATAAAGAGACTACTATGATTAAACTATTGTAACTAAATAATAGTAGAAAGAGATAAAAGAATACCAAATAAGAATGGAAATAAGTGTACACTTCATAGTGCAAAATAGAGGTCAGAGAGAGATAACTATATAAGAATACAGCAGTTCTATAAGGAGAAATTTACCTCCAAACTTATAAATTTTGCACAATCATCTGGCGATATAAGAGCTTCTACAACAATGGACTCTGTAACAAAGAAAGAATTTTAGCTAACAGAGAAAAATAATTATCATTGCCAGTATCAACAAAAGTGCAAATTACTAAATGAAATAATTGCAATTTTATGGGAAATAATGTTATTAAACTAATTATGTACTTTATTAAGAACTTTTGTTTTCCAGCAGCTTCCAAAACTCTTTATATAAAAAATAATATAAACAAACTTATTTAGAGCTTCTAACAATACTTATCTTAAAATTATCATATGATTATACTTTCCAAAGGAAGCCCCTGATTTGAAAGCATTGACACATAATACTACTAATTAAAAATGATTCCAACTACTATGTTACTAAATTTTCTCATTTAAAATGTAAATGGGACTGTTAATAACTTTATATTGTTGTCATTAACAAGACAAAACAATCATTAATGGCTATTTTATCACAAACTTCAAAATCTCCTTTAAAGCTTGCTCAATGAAATAGGACATTCCTGATGCAGAAAATTAACTTTGCCATAACACAAATTAAATAGGCTAACACCCAAACAAAAAAATGCTTTGAAAACAAAACATTAATGAAATATGGTATGAATTAATTGTGCTACATTCAAAGCTGATTTTCTTAATTGATTTAAAGTACCTATACAAGTCTAGTTTGTCAAGTAAAGATAATTTAGGTAAACCTAACACTACATATGAAACAAACATTAAATCAAATATGCTAATGTTACAAAATTCACAAACAGAAAAAAAAATTTTAAATTATCTATAGGCTAAATTGCTTTGATTATATTACCTTCTCCACTTCATATGTTTTCCACATCAATATCATCTGATGTTGATACTACTGATGGTGCAATAATAGTCATTTTTTCCCAGTCAATTCTAGAAAGTTCAGGAGAAACCTGAAAGATCATTACAAAACTCATACATAATTTTTCACTAAGTTAATAATTATAATAATATTAAGCTAATAATTAAGAGAATAATTTATTTTCTTAACCTAGCACAATATTTGTAGGTTAGCACTATGAATTTACAAAAAGTTAATGGATTTTGTGTAAATTTCTAAAAAAAATTAAATTTACAGCATAATCTAGTAGTTATTTTATAGTAATCTATTTTAATTTAAATGAACTCAAGTCACTATTGCTTGGTTACATCCCTGCACTGAAGATTCCTGAAAAGATTTCTAATATAATCATACAAACTCGAAAAACAAAAACTGTTCAAATGATTAACATTGAATAATATAATCCTGATTATAACGGTATTATAACTAGCAAATACATTACGGATAATTCATCCATACTCTGTATCATTTAAATCTACTATTAAGTATAACACACCCCATAAAATATTTTAGAATATTAAGATACTAATTTTTTAAAATTTCATGTGATATTAGTTGAGTATCATTTAGGAGGTTAAACAATATAAATACAATTCTACACATTAAGTTACAGATTATAAATACAGATAATAAGAAATTAAATAAAAATAACACTATAGGCCTACATCAATTATCGGGTTTAAGAACCTGCTGCTGTAAGCAGTGATAATTTTAGTTTAGTGAGCTTTAATCAGACTTGCATGCAATAATAAATTTTACATAAGATAAAAGAACGATGCTTTCTTTAGTCACCAGCAAAACCTTTTCTGTCTGCAAGTTAATATTATAAAATTTAAAAACAGCACAATTTTATTAAAAAATTTAATCGAGATTAAAATGCATGTTTAAGTCAAAAATTAAAGAAGTCACAGGTCAAATTCTCTTTTCAATTTTTCTTTTACCTGACAAATGTTAGCCCTTAATTTTTAAAGCAGAGCTGTGTTAAAACAAAATTTTTATGACAAATATATTACAATTTAATGGACTCAATGGTATGAAAGTAACTATGTGTACAAACAATTACAACAGTTTGCTTCAGTGAGGATATAGTACACATAGGCCTATATTGTAAATTTTGTTATATTAGGTCTTAAAATTAACCTTAACTTTCTTAAGTCATATCTTATCAAGTAATTACGTTTCTCTGAAAAATGCTGAATTTGAAAGTATATTTAGAGTAATATAGCTGGACTGAAGAATTAAATAAAATATGTAACTAGTTAAATACGAGCAGAGTTCAAATTAAATATATTATGGTAAGGCCTATCATTTTGTGTTAGGTAGGACGACATTTTACGAATAAAATGACTTACAAATTGGATACATTACACAAATATAGGTAGGCTAGAGTAGTAATTGTCAGACTTACAGGAGTATCTATATTAAAGAAAAAATTATTTAATTAAATTGCAGTCAGTGCCTTACAGGGACTTTTTTTTTTTAAATGAGTTAATTACCCCTTGGGTAATTATGAAGATTCTCATCAATGCTGATATTGCGCTGATATATTTTTAATATTCTTCTATGTTATATAAACATGAGAAAAATAATTTTAAACGGTGGTCGAACCTATTTACGGAGACAAAAAATTAAATTTTTACTCCCATAAGAACGCACGGTGTTAGCCTAGGTATATTGTATTAATTAAATTAGAATGCTAATTTGCTCCATTATTAAATTTTGGACAGAACACAGTGATATTATGTATAGTTGGGTCTATAACAACCGGTAGGCCGTGTTACAGACGCAAAGTAATCGAGACATTCATACTTAACCTAACACAGCTAATTTTCTACAAACAACGGACAACATACACTAAATAAATGATCATCTTACCTTTCATTATTATTCCTAGCGCCTCCAACATATTTTTACTTCGACTTGCAATCACAAACACTTCATACGAATAACAAAATTCTGTCCCACACACGTTAACAAACGAAACAAATTACCACACAGCGACGACAAAACGGAATAAATATGGCAGGTCGCAATATTTCGTTATACCAACTAAACAGAATAAAAACACACTTCCGTCTGTAGTGTCTGTCTTTTTTACACATGTTACAAATTTTATAGAATAATTATTACGAATGCCAATATGGCCGACTAACTACCCATATTTCATTATATACATTTGTATATATCGAACAGGTTGTCTGGCTTCAGCGTACAGCAAAAATACGATGTATAAAAATTTGTATAAGTTTTTCGTACGCTGACACACCATAACTTGGGCAAAATAACTTCATCACCTAAAAATGTACTTATACAAGTTCCTCAAATTTGTTTTAGATACCCTGGGTAAAAATTGGGGTGTGATAAAGAAATTATGTGGCGCTAAGTCTATATATATATATATATATATATATATATATATTTAGTCACTTTCTGCTACAGTCCGTTTCTTGATGTATATAATACATTTAATATTTATAATTAAATTTACCTCAAGATGTTATTTTTTTTCCTTTTTTGGAACATGTTTCGGGTACTATCTTGCGGAAGGCTGAGGATGGGTACAAGATAGTACCCGAAACATGTTCCAAAAAAGGAAAAAAAATAACATCTTGAGGTAAATTTAATTATAAATATTAAATGTAATATATATATATATATATATATATATATATTGATGGTAAGTTAGATTGTCAGTTTTCTTTCCTGATTTACTCCGCCACGTTTTTGAAGTTAGTTCATCCCTTATTCCTTTAGTCGTCCAATTTACTCTCGCACTGTTTTAGTCCGAAAAAGTTTCTGCTGGTTAAATTTTGTATGCCACTGAATTGCAACTGCTCTCCCATTTTTTATACCACTTTATATTATACTTTAGACCACATTTTTGAAAGTTTTAATAAATTTTCGGCTCGCAAGTCTTTATGCTGAACCGCAGCCGCAGCTGTAGGACGACAGACGCCAAAACGACGCTCCCAAGATGGCCAAGGCATTCTCATACACACCAACTTGCTTTTTGATAGGCTTAAAAGGAATCACGTGACACAGTAATTAGTGACTACGAGGTACGGTAGATTCCCTTTGGCTGACTGGCGAGCCTTGTACGTGCCGATTCATCTGTGCGGGCAAGCATGCGCGCGCTTTGAGACATTCCAGAGCACTTGAAAACGGTGCATGTTGACAGACTTTCTGGACAAACGTGCAACTGGGTGTTCCACAAGTGAACGCCGATTGTTAAAGACTGAGGCTCCATATGGGTAACTCCCTGTTAATACACTTGATGACATAATAAAAATACAGCCCAAATATTTGTCCCGTTACAATTTTCTATAAATGAAAATGATAGGTGAAGGGGAGGGGATAATTTTTTATGTGTACTACGTTATCGGCAACAAAGAAGTAGTTTGTTGATAAAATTCCTTCACGGGCTGTTTGGCCGTGGTCCAATGTTTTCTGCAAAACCAGACGTTTCGGTAGTGCCATCGACTGCCATCATCAGTGAAAATCGAGTTCACTAACGTGAGGTGGTATATGTTAGTGACCACAATTCTGTGGTTGAGGCTGAAGATAGAAGTAGTTTCTGTGGAAATATTTCATTTCTAAAATGATTTTAAATATAAATCTTAAAACATGGAAGTCATGTATGGTTCTCCATACTGATATTTTAATTGTTTGCATCAAATAGTATTATTGTTTAATAAATGTTCTATCCAGAACAAATTATGTGTATACAGTTCTAAAAAAATTAGACAGGCATAAAATTTTGTTTGTTTATTGTAAACTGTATTATATTTGGAAGTATCCTGAAGTAAATTTAACATTAGTCATGTCAATCAATGAGGCCAGTCCAGTTTTTTAAGGCCAGGAGAATCCTTGAAATGTTTGGACCATCACTAGGTAGACAATTTGTTTGTCAATTTCCTTCATTCCTGTATTGGGCAAAATTGTCAATATTTGTTAAAAGCTAACAGTACTTTCATCATTTTCTTTTAATGTAAACTTGTAGAAAATTCAATTTTTGCTATGTGTACATAGGTCTGGAAAAATTAGATAGGCATAAAATTTTGTTTATTGTAAACTGTATTATGTTTGGAAGTATCCCAAAGTAAATTTAACATTAGTCATGTCAATTAATGAGGCCGTCCAGTTTTTTAAGGCTAGGAGAATCCTTGAAATGTTTGGAGCATCACTAGGTCATGATGGATCTAATCATCAAACTTCAGTTTCTGTGAAAAACTGCCAGATTTGAGTAGTCACTTTATAAAGGATGGTGTTGTAAAAGCAACAATTCTTTCAGAATTATTTTATAACCCTGTCAGTCTGCAAATAACTATCACTCCTTTAGATCATAAGCAGATTTAAACTTTTCTTATTCGTGTTAGGAATGTATCTTGTAAAACTGCTGGAAGTATGGAATACAAGGACGTTAGGTACACTTTACAAAACCTTTTCATCAGATGTTCAAAAGAGCAAGCTTGTAATTTTTTTTATAAGCCCCTTAGTAAGGTTTCTCAGCAACAGTTACTGGATGTCACAGTTTGTTTCTAGGATATGTTTTATAAAGTAGTGGAAACTTGCTACTTGAATTCTGTGTTTCTTTGACTCCCTAATCTTTCAGCTTTTTCAAGGGATTCGAAGATAACTCTACTAGGAATAAATCTGCATGTTAATAAAGTACTACACATAAGTATAGATGGGTCTGATCCTAAATCGAAATTTTAAGAACAATTCAGAATACTGTGACTCTGGGAACACAAGTTGATAAAATGTAAAAAAGGGTGAAGTAACTGTGGATAAACACAGAATCCATGGTGTTAAAAGGTTTGAAAAAATTTCACCCTGAGTTATCTTGTCTTTTCCAATCAGTAGTAGTATACCTAGATGTTTTTCAGTGTAATGAGTTGGTTTCACCTTTTCTTAATTCTGAACCTCATATTATGAGTACAAATGTATGCCTACTAATAAGTAACTTTACTAATGAAAAGTCTTTTTAAAAAAGAGCTCTCAGTTTCTCAACAGTTATTTTATGATGAGGTCGAAATGTTAAGGGTAACAATTGAAAATGTAATAACAAACAATTGAGTTTTTTACAAAACTATTAGTCCTGTACAGAGAAGAACTTGTAAGAAATTAACATATGCAAGATGTGTCCATGTTAACAGCTAAGATGACTATTACTGAACCTCTGAGAACTGTCATATGATAATGGCATGGCAGTGTATCAGTTAGAATAATCAATAACTTATTAAGGCACACATAGTGTTACAACATTAATACATAGTGTTACTAATTTCACTATTCCACAATATTTTTAACTATTGGGTAGTGAACATTGGATTTCAATATAGTAAGTGTACACATATTAATGTAGGTCGTTTCACAAAAAGTGAATGGAAAAGAAAAGAAATACACAATTTCAACTTTTTTAAACTGAAAAAAAGAAATTCTTTAGAGTTAGTGTAACGTGTTGTGTTACTGTAAGACAGAGCAGTGCTGTTAGTGTACTAATTAAGATCCATTAAATGTATAAATAAAGATAAATGGCCTAATGAGTTATTCGTAGATGACATCATTAATCTTCTTGGTGTTGGTGTACAAGCCTTTCCACAGTGGTTGCAAGTTCGAGCTGATTTTTTCTTCCTGATCATGTTATAGAACTAAGCCTGGCAGCAGGTGTGAACCCTGAAGAAATTGCAACCAGGGTGTACAGTCTTCATCTTTGTATTTGCCAAAATAAAGTTCTTCTGAGCCAGGTCATGTAAATTCAGGTTAAGCTAAATTGCTCATTAAACTTTGTCTAAATTTTAAAGATATAAAGTGTTGATAAAGATGTTTAGGACCAAAATATAGTAAGGGTACACATATTAATGTAAAGCACGTTTCCATAAAAAGTGAATGGAAAAGAAAAGAAATACACAATTTCAACTTTCTTAAACTGAAAACAAGAAATTCTTTTGAGTTAGTTTAACGTGTTGTGTTACTGTAAGACAGAGCAGTGCTGTTAGTGTACTAATTAAGATGCATTAAATGTATAAATAAAGCTACATGACCTAATAAGATATTCTTAGATGTAGTAATTCAGGTTAGGTCAAATAGCTCATTAGACTTTGTCTAAATTTTAAAGATGTTTAGGACCATACATTAAAAACATTGTTTGCATATATGAGTAGGAAGCAGATGTATTAATATAATGTTATCCAACAAGATCAGGAACAATTATGTATATTAAATTAAGTAGTTAAGTGGACTTAAAAACCTGCAATAGAAACTCCAGTTTTTATAAAACAAATAGGGACAGAATTGAAGATTTCTTGTTCGGAAATGTTATATCTGTTTTCTTCACAAGTAACTAAAATATTGTTAATGACCTTTTATTTAAGAGTATGAAAAAACAATAGATACTGTACTTGAAAAAAGGTGAATTAGTATGTATTGGTACATACTAAAGTATAGAGTCCTATTTGTTTCTATTCATTAACAAAGGTCCGTACTGTAATAATTTTGTGTGTAATATACAACCATTCTTTAACATGTTTACGAGATTCTCCAATTTTATTTGCATTAATTCAGACCGTAGTAATTGGAACTAGGTTTTAATTCCGGTACTTCGAATAAATACAGCCTTTTATCCATACAATAATTTAATGTACACAAACAAAGGAAATGTTTGTTAAGTCTAATTAATTTTAAAAATCTAAAATTTTAAGTTAGATTGTTAAACGTAGACACAACCTCCAAAAATCATTTCTGTAACGTAATTATGTGCGATAAATGGAAACTAATTTCTGTACTTCCAATAAATACAGACTTTTAATAAAATATGTACCAATAAACCCCAATAAAATATGTAGGAACCACATCCATGAGGTACCAATAACATACTAGGTTAAACGTTCTAAATTGGAAGTAGGTTTTAATTCCGGTATTTCGAATAAATACAGCCTTTTATCCATACAATAAATACAGCCTTTTAATGTGCACTAACTAAGGAATTGTTTGTTAAGTCTAATTAATTTTAAAAATCTAAAAGATTAAGTTATATTGTTAAATGTAGACACAACCTCCAAAAATCGTCTCTGTACCGTAATTATGTGCGATAAATGGAAAGTAATTTCTGTACTTCCAATAAATACACCCTTTTAATGTACACTGACAAAGTAAATTTTATTTAAGTTACATTATCGTACATAACCTCCATAAAATGCCATTAGTTACTTGTGAAGAAAACATATGTAGTACACATCGGACACCAAAATAAAGTACAAACACGGAGACGGAAGTTTGATTTTGCCATACGAAAAGAACATAGATCCTACTGCTGAAATAAATAAAAAGCCATCGTTGAGGAAAACATAATGTTTCATGTGTTATACAATGCTTCTAACACAGTAACACTTAAAATAAAGAATTTAGCGTTTTTGATTTAACAGGTGCTTTATAAATATCTCCAAAGGCTTTATAAACGGATAGTTTTAAATCTCCAAAGGCTGTTGCACCAACATAATAATTCAGTACAAGTTAAAATAGTTCAAGCCTTGGAAACAGCTTTGGAGAGAATTTAACTAATGAGTACAAAATTGTTATACATGCTGACAGAACGCCATATAGACATAGACAATAAAAAATATATTAAAATACTTATCAAAAATCAAATATTCGCATGCGAGCCCGCAGGTAATAGCTAGCAATATATATAAGTATCATCTAAAATGGTCTTTGAAATATGCCCGCTAATAATATTAGAGTATAAATAACTTATTGTCATGATCCGTTAAAGTTAATAAATTAGCTTTTTGTTGCAGACAAGTTAATTACAGTTATGTATATTGTGGCAATACATATCACCACCATGCATAGAAGAACTATTCAGATAAAGAAACCATAGTTAACTAAGTACTAGAATAAATAATAAATGAAAGGAAACTTACTAATAAGGGGGTATTAAGCAGTGTATTCTGGTTCCAAGCTAAAACAAAACAAGCGATGAAGCAAAATAAATGTTAAAGCAAGGTAATATTGTAATTATAATGAAAATCAGAAGAATAGAACTTAATAATGTGATAAACCCAATAGATATGGTAAGTGAGAGGTATAAACAAACCCAACGATGAAACAACTAACTGAAATAAAGATATGCAACAAGACAGTGAGGACCACATTAATGACAAGACAACACAAAGGAATGAAGAACTAAAAAATAACAAAAGAAAATAAACTAAAAACATGTTAACGACCAAGTAAAATATAAATAAAAAATATCACTATAATATTGACGACTCGGAACACAAATTTTTTTATAAGTAAAAACGTAAAGTTTTTCCTTACAGCCTAAACCGGCTTTCACCTATAGAAGGCTTCATCAGAGGCTGTCGTTAGTAGCGCTGCTCGTCTTGTTGTTGGCGACGAGAAAGTGTTTCGAAAGATTGAAGCTGTGTGTGTGTGGTGAGATGTGTTCGAATAATGTGTGCGATTTAAATTGTGTCTGTTCGTTTAGGATGTCGTTTTTATTTGTTTTTGTGTGTTTGTATATTTCTAATTGTTCTAGAGTGTCTAGTTTTCGGCCTTTTGTGTGTACGTGTAGTATGTTCATGTTATTGTCGATGTTTTTATATGTGTGGTTTGCTTCAATGAGGTGGTTTGTGAAGGTAGATTCTGTAGTGGTGTGGAGTGCTTTTGTGTGTTCAATGTATCTCTGTTTGAAGCTACGTCCTGTCTGGCCTATGTAGAATTTACTGCAATTTGAACAATTTAGTTTATATACACTGGGTAGATCGAATTTGTTTTGTGCTTTGGGCATGCGTTTTGATAGTGTGTGTTCTGTTTTGTTAGTAGTTTTGTAAGCGATTCTGTATCCTGCTTTTTTGAATTTGTGGGCAATTTTTTCTGTTTGTTTGTTGATGTATGTTAGTGTTATGAATTTGTTGTTTTCTGTCTTTGTCTGTTGTTTGTTTTGTGTTTTGTGTAGGAGTTTACTGACTATTGTTCTGTCATAACCGTTAGATTCTGCTAGATATTTTATCGTGTTTAGTTCGTCTTTGTAGTCTATTTCATCTAAGGGGATGTTGTTAAGTCTATGTATCATGGTTCTAAAAGCAGCTAGTTTGTGTTGTACTGGGTGATTGGAGGTGTTGTGTATTAGTGTGTCAGTTGTAGTTGGTTTTCTGTATATACTGAATTTGTGCCTGTGTTCTAGTTTTGTGATGGAGAGGTCTAAGAAGTTTATGGTATTGTTGTGTTCGTATTCGGCAGTGAAGGTTATGTTTTTATGTATTTTGTTTATGTACGTTAGTAACTGTTCACATTGTCTTTTGTTTCCCACGTATCTGTGCCAATATAGTATTTTATGTGAGTGTCTGTCATTGTTTGTGAGTATTTTTGTTTTTTCTAAGTGTTGGAGGAAGACTTCTGCTAGAATGCTGGATATGGGGGAGCCCATGGGTAGGCCATCGTTCTGTGTGTAGTATTTATTGTTATAAGTAAAGTAGTTTTGTTTTGTGATAATGTTCAGAGTTTCTGTTATTTCATTGATAAGTTCGTCAATTACAAACATAACAACCAAACACTAACAAAGCTCATAATTGACACAGAAACAAATATACAAAACACAGCACCAGAACATCAAGACACATTAAGACATAATATAAACAACACAATAGGAGTACATAAGACACCAGACAACAACAACCACAACTCAGAAATACACACAGCCATCAAACTGAGGGAAAAGGCACACAAACACAACATCACATTTGTAAAAGCTGACAAAGGCAACACGACTGTAATTATCCCCATAGACAACCTACACAAAAAAGTACAAGACTTCATAGAACAGAACAACATCACAGAACTAAAACACGACCCCACCGACAGATACCAAAACTCAGTAAAACAAATAGTCAACAAAGCCAAACACATTATGACACATAAACAAAAGCCCTACATGAAACAAATCCGACCATCAGCACCTACACTCCAAGCGCTTCCCAAAATCCATAAAGAAGACATTCCGATCCGCCCCATTATCAACTACCGTAATGCCCCTGCACACAAACTGGCAAAATATCTAGACAAAATTATTAGACAACACACACAAATAGACAACAATATTGCAGTAAAAAACAACACTGACCTAGTAACAAAAATAAAAGACATACACATCCCCCATAACGCCACATTAGCCTCCTTTGACATTAAAAACCTGTACACAAACATCCCCATCTCTGAAACAATCACCATCCTACAAAACAAACTCAAACAGAACAACACACCAGACGAACTTATCAATGAAATAACAGAAACTCTGAACATTATCACAAAACAAAACTACTTTACTTATAACAATAAATACTACACACAGAACGATGGCCTACCCATGGGCTCCCCCATATCCAGCATTCTAGCAGAAGTCTTCCTCCAACACTTAGAAAAAACAAAAATACTCACAAACAATGACAGACACTCACATAAAATACTATATTGGCACAGATACGTTGATGACATTCTAATACTATACGGGGGAAACAAAAGACAATGTGAACAGTTACTAACGTACATAAACAAAATACATAAAAACATAAACTTCACTGCCGAATACGAACACAACAATACCATAAACTTCTTAGACCTCTCCATCACAAAACTAGAACACAGGCACAAATTCAGTATATACAGAAAACCAACTACAACTGACACACTAATACACAACACCTCCAATCACCCAACACAACACAAACTAGCTGCTTTTAGAACCATGATACATAGACTTAACAACATCCCCTTAGATGAAATAGACTACAAAGACGAACTAAACACGATAAAATATCTAGCAGAATCTAACGGTTATGACAGAACAATAGTCAGTAAACTCCTACACAAAACACAAAACAAACAACAGACAAAGACAGAAAACAACAAATTCATAACACTAACATACATCAACAAACAAACAGAAAAAATTGCCCACAAATTCAAAAAAGCAGGATACAGAATCGCTTACAAAACTACTAACAAAACAGAACACACACTATCAAAACGCATGCCCAAAGCACAAAACAAATTCGATCTACCCGGTGTATATAAACTAAATTGTTCAAATTGCAGTAAATTCTACATAGGCCAGACAGGACGTAGCTTCAAACAGAGATACATTGAACACACAAAAGCACTCCACACCACTACAGAATCTACCTTCGCAAACCACCTCATTGAAGCAAACCACACATATAAAAACATCGACAATAACATGAACATACTACACGTACACACAAAAGGCCGAAAACTAGACACTCTAGAACAATTAGAAATATACACACACACAAAAACAAATAAAAACGACATCCTAAACGAACAGACACAATTCAAATCGCACGCATTATTCGAACACATCTCACCACACACACACAGCTTCAATCTTTCGAAACACTTTCTCGTCGCCAACAACAAGACGAGCAGCGCTACTAACGACAGCCTCTGATGAAGCCTTCTATAGGTGAAAGCCGGTTTAGGCTGTAAGGTAAAACTTTACGTTTTTACTTATAAAAAACTTTGTGTTCCGAGTCGTCAATATTATAGTGATATTTAGTTAAGTAACGGACACGTCATGGACAACGAAATCCAAGAATAAATAAAAAGTACTACATCAATTAATAACAATAATACTAATTAAAAGAGATAAGATCAGAAAGTAGGTAAAGTTGTGGAAAATGCAATACAATGATATAAATGAAAGTAAGAAAAATGTGCATTAGTTTAAGAAAAATTGTAAAAACTTATATTGTAAGGAAGTGAAGTGATTAGTGTACAAGGTAGGAAATAGTGATGATCAAAGATCATGTTATAAACCAGTGGGAAGGGAGAAAGTGATGTAATGGTCTTATGTATAAAACAATATACATTAAGAACCAGTAAATAAAAAGTTATATGTGTTTAAAGGATTCTATATACCCAGGAGTTATTACATTATAATTAATTATGTAAAGGGTTTTCAAATACCCACAGGATGTATTATGTTATAGTTAATTGTTTGAAGGATTTTTGTACACCCATGATTTATTATGCTAGAATTAGTTATTTAAAGGTTCTATATATAGCCACAGGATTTTGTTATGTTACAATTAATTGTTTGAAGGATTTTTGCATACCCATAATTTTCTTATGTTAGAGTTGTTTGTTAAAAGATTTGATAACTTTTCAAGAACAGTAATTATAAGAGCTGTTCAGAATTATCAATATCAGGTACAGGGTGAAACACCATATTGTGTAAAAAATCATTGTAAAAGAATGGCAAAATGCTAGACCTATAGGCCAAAAGAGGTGAGTTGAACTTAAACAGTAAAATGTCCAAAATAGTCTTAACCAAACCAAATAAAATCAAATAGAAGCCTGACCTTAATGAAACAGGGAAGGTATTGACAAAATTATATGTAAAAACTCATAATTGTAATAATCAGATGAATAGGGAAAGTAATATTAACACATAAGATAAGCCATTGAACTGACATGCTGTCAATATCATTATTATTATTATAAGAAAATGAAGAATAGGTATTCAAAATTGTAATGTTATATATAATGTAGAGGTATCAGACATTATTGTTACTAATAAGTACAACCCTATTAGGATATATTTAAATAGCAAAGAAGGCAATAAGAAGTGTTAAGAAAAAATATGTAAAAGCCTAAAAACTTAAAAATATAAATGTGTTAAAATAAGTGATACTGGGCCGAAATGGGCCACATTCGGTATCAAAATAATTCTATTTTTCCAAACAACAACATTGTATAACCCAAATTTAACTTAATCTAAAAATAAATAAGGAGTAATTTGAGGTGACAGATTTAAAATTTACAGATTTCGAATAATTAACGTCATGTGACCAAGGGTCGGGAATAAGAACCAATCAGAGCTCACAAAAGCTTGGTCATAATCGCTAACTAAACGGATTTTTCGAATTAGTCTATTGTTAAAACTCAAGCTGTACAGATGAACTCCATGTAACAGAGAATCACATTTTGATGAATAATTAATGACCAAAAGTAAAAACAAAGAGATGTCGATACCAAATTAAGAAAAAACATTAAAGAATTACACAGGCAAACCATACTAACAGAAATAATTGAAGACCGAATAACAAGACGACGATTTACCCAAAATAATACGTTCCAAGATACAAAAGTCGTATCGCCGAGTGGTGAGATATCTTCATAAACTCATAACAAAATAATCTTATCATACACAACACGAGATTCGCCAAAAACACTTACTCCAGACCCTTGTGGACTTCAACAAACCTTTATTTAATAACATTGAGGACACAAAACCATTAAAACACTTTTTAATTTAAAGAAAATAGGTGAAACAGATTTCGGTACACATAGACGCTGGCCGACGGCCATTTTGTTAAAGCATCTCCACCATTTCGAGTGACACTTGGAACAAAACACAGAATTGTAATACTTTTAAATTAATACTATTTAAATTTTATTATTTATTAAGAATATTAATTAACTAATTTTGATGTATTGTATTTTGTCCGTAAGCATTTTCTGATCTTTCTTAGCAGCTCAAAGTAACGACCTGATATAAAAAATAATATTTTGATTCATTTTAAACATTGTATTTTTTCGAGTCAAGCTTGGTGAGTGAGTCAATACGGTTACTATCCCGTTCTGATTCACGAACCATTGTACTTACCCTGAGTTTAAAAATCATCAAATAAATTGATTTGTTATTTTACAAAGCATATTATTTCTTTAAAGTAAATTAAGATAAAGGATTTGCAGACGATAAGTAAGAAGAGGAATACGGCGAGAGTGAGGAACATCAAGCAATCAATAGAAAAGGCCAGGTAACCTATAAGACTGAGTCAAATCACCAATCGATTGTGAAGAACCCACACAATCTATTTTTAATTATTAAGAACAATTATTTTTTTGTGACATTTTTGAAAACAGTAAACTCAGCAATGACCTATTTTTTGACTGATCATTCTTATTTATTAATTAAACTAAAGTAAATAAAATAAAGTCAAACTAAATAAACAACAATTCAATAAATAATAAACTTATTTCAAAATTAATAAATTAAGTAACCAACCAACTGAAGGAGTAATAACTCCGGTTTCTTACAAATTGATTTAACCAACGTGTGGCTAAATAAACCCTTCGTAATAAGGTTTCTTACAATATATATGTTCATTCATTTAATAGGTATGACCGCATACACATACTACAAAGTCACGCCTCTCAACTGTGTCTTATCATTACTATTTATGAATTATATATGAAACTGGTGAGACATTAACAGTACAAAGAATGCACAGAATTCTGAACAATAAACCATGAGATTATTCATAATAGTATTTGAGGGGGCGAGGTTGTTTACGGCAAACATATGACAAGTTTGGAATCTTTAAACTGTTTGGGATCATGTTGGTTGTTACCTTATGCTCCTCCTTCCGAGGGAAGTAGGAGTGTGTAAAAACACACATTAAAAAAACATCAACAGGAAACCATGTCAGCCTTTTCAAAAGAAGCATAAATGCACGCATGTACAAACACACACACACACACACAAAAGGACTTAGCCAGAATATGGCATATAAACTGTTCCTAGAACAGTAATAACAGTAAATCTCCAAGACAACAAATACTAAAACACAGGCTACCAAAGAACCCTACTGGCCTAAATATAAGGCGTCGTCACATGTAAGACGATCCTAGATTATGAAGGCGTTTCACAGAAAAAAAGGGTGCATATAAACGTTGAATGTTTTGAGGAATTCTAAGAGAAAGGTCTAAATATCATACCTTGAGGTGAAACTAAATAAATACAGCTTTTTACATTAATGGTAAAATTGTAAGTAATAAAGTACCTTCTTATTTCTAGTCCCAGTCATTATCCTCGGGTTTTCTTCCTCTTCTTCATCTCCAAGTTCACCTTCAGTACTGCTACTGGAATCAGATTCATAACTGGAGTCTTTCCACAAAATGTCATCCTCACTCCCATCCATGTTATTACAAACAATATTTTTTACACTCCTTTACAATGGATTCAGTTGTGATTTTTCCTCAGGACGTGATTATCCACTGAGCCAATAACTGTATGCTTGGTTTCTTTAACTTCCCTGTTGGAGTCAATGCACGGTTTCCATAACTATAGTTTTTCCATAGGTAGTCCTTCTTAAATGGTTTATTAACAACCACATCTAGATCTTGAAGGTGAGAAGTCATTCACCAGGGATTATAACAAGATCAGTGTTAATTTCTGCAACCAGTTTCTTTACTTTCTCGGTTCTATGACCACGAAAAGTGTCAAAAATTACCATGGCTCTCTGTCCCAGCAGAGCTCCTGCTCGGCATCCCTGAATAATATTAAGCCAATCTCCCATACATTCTTCAGTCATTCACCCCTTCTCCTGTGCTCTAAAAACATTACCAGCTGGTAACTATTACTTTGGAAGCATGTTTCTCTTCAAAATAATGTATGGTGAACGTTTTCTACAATCAGCAGTTACACCTAGCATCACAGCAACACTCGACTTAGTAGCCTGTGGTGTGCTGCATTAAACATTATACTTTGACATTTTCCCAGCTGTGGTAAAATAAGTTGTGAAGTTTACTACACAATACACAATTATAAATACATGATTTTATTTATTTCACTCACCTTTAAGATTTTCTTGGGTCCAGAATTCGATCGCACGAACATAGGATGCAAACGTGTTTTACAGGTTAATGGAATAATTTACTCGACTCATTGTTTGAAGAGAATTAATAATGAATTTTATTTTTAACTTGTTTTTAAAAAACTTTATCAGATCTTTACTCAAAATTTAGACAGTGAAATCATAGCATAATCATTTCTTGTTTGGTTAGTTACTCCATGACCATAATTACTATATTTAACTTAAGCTAACATCTTACCTTATTCTAGGATACACAGACAGCCCAGTCTCCCATTCTCTCATTCACACAATTTAATACCCTCCCCTGATCATTTTATTTAACACACCCTTAACCCTTTATAAAACATTATGAAATACCCCCTGCCGGCAACGTGGTTTTCACTCGCGCTAATGACTTCTCATTTTTTAATTTATTCGTGTGTCCGAATAGATTTGATGTATTTGGGTTGGCTACTCACACCACTGTCACATTACTATTAGCTGATAATTCACTTTTTACTTGAAGATTATAAAATTTTTTAAGAGAGCCCCTTGGGGCAGATGTCTGTCCAGACACCGTCTATGAGTGAACTGCCGATAGCGTCTCTGCATTCACCGCCAACTAGATTGCGTCTTTTTAGGTGGAAAACAATGCCTTGTATTTCGTCGCCACTGCTGTGTCCCATTTAACACACGTAATTTCTTGTGTGTTGGTCGTGGATGATATTTGTTCAGCACTGGTTGACGTCACAAAAAGGGTTTGGCTTAAGACTCACATCCTCCAACTTGGTCAAGGAAGCGAACAGCGATTCTTCTCTTAGCCATTTTTAGTTTTACAGTTCGGCGTCGGTCTGCGCGCATGCTCGTCTGGTGCATACGGGCGCGACGCACAGATGGAAATTATGTTTATGAATATTTTTAATAAACCCCAAAAATTTAATAAAATAAAATATCCCTCAAAATCGTCACGTTACAAAGTTCATTTGAAAAATAACTGTGGAAAAAAAAGATTGTTTTAACATACAAAATTTTGTTGTATCACTTAGTGTAAATATATATATATATACACTGTTAAGTTAGCCCTATAAATACTGGTGGTTGTGCAACCTTACAACCTTAACACCAGCCGCCACTGCTATACACGATAGTAAACTTTACAGAAAAAACTTCTTAACTAATATTGTATTGTGACTGCTTTATTGTAGCCCTTGTTGTGTTGGGAAAGGTTCACACTTGTACTCATTACTGCAGTGTGAACCCCACTTTACATACAAAAATGATTTGTCTTCAATGTTCAGCTGCACTCTGATCAGTTGGAGATGTTCTGCTGTACTACAAACACTACATACTATACTCTATACACTAAACACTGTTCCTCTTGATGCAACAATCTTCTTGAATGAACACATGCTGCATCTTCAGTGATAAATTGTGGCCCTTGGTGAGATGGAAGATCCTTCCTTTTTTAATTGTTCCTTCTTCTTGCTTAATTATAATGTCTCCTCTGTACCCCTTGATGGAGTATGATTGCTTGATTGTGACCCTTGATGAGATGGAAATCAACTCACTGATGCCATCTGACACAGCTGCTGCTGAAAAAAAATTTTGTTTCTTCAGCTTAATGCTTGTCCTTATCACTTCTACTCACAATTTTATAAAACACTGTGCCCAGAGAGGATGGTAAAATGATGAGGGTCCTCCCAAAGCTGAAGAAAGGGAAGAAAAAAGATACTGAAACAAACCATAAAACAACAAACTGCATAACTGGTTCTGAGAGTACTTCACTTCAAAACTGGCTCAGTTTGTATCTTGGACTCGGGAAATTAGACAGAAAGACGAACAGAAAGAGGAAGTTCTTATCAACTGTTTGCCTGATACCAAAATGAAGACATGACAATATATCAAACTGAAAACTGCATAAGGCTACAGATAATTAAGTTAATGAAACAGACAGTGACATCTGAATAATACGAATTAGACAGACAAAGTTCCGTAGATTAAATTTGGAAAGAATAAATGAAGAACAGGAACAAGTACAGAGAAATTACATCAAAAGTTCAGTACAGATGGGGACAGGATTCCATAAGGAGAAGAAACAAATTGTCTGGAACTGAAAATCTATGATTTATTTTGGGAATGTGAAAAGTGTGATTATATGGTTGTGCCAGAAAAATTAGGCTACATTATACAGTAGAGCAAATCACATAAAATGCCAATTAAAATAATTATATTTTATTTAAATTTCAAGTGAAACAATAAAAGGAATGGTATTTAATAACACTTCTTGTGAATAATCTTTAAACCTTGTTATAAATAAACAGAAAAAGTTTTAATTACAATGAATATGAACAGTTTTATATCCTTGTAGGTACACTGGTGCTCCTCCTTGCAACTTCAATGTTTCTTTAAAAACTACGCGTTTCGGGACTCATGGTCCCATCATCAGGTTGATAAAAAACAAGAATCACTCACATGGAGTACGTCAACTTAATAAGAAATAAATAAAAAGTTTCACTCGCACATATCGCGTGTATACAATTACACAACTACACGATACGCATCGTGTAGTTGTGTAATTGTATACACGCGGTATGTGCGAGTGAAACTTTTTATTTATTTCTTATTAAGTTGACGTACTCCATGTGAGTGATTCTTGATTTTTATCAACCTGATGATGGGACCATGAGTCCTGAAACGCGTAGTTTTTAAAGAAACATTGAAGTTGCAAGGAGGAGCACCAGTGTACCTGGATACACAAGGTAATATTAAATATAGTTAGTTATATGCAACTTGGAGACCACAACACAATATGTATATCCTTGTAGGTTTAAACACATAAAAATGAAACACAAACATTTACATAATCACAGAAACACCATTTCCAACAATTGTAATACCTAAATCTTATTAGGTAAACCTGTATTCTACAGAAATATTATACATTTTTTTACAAGCTGTAATAAATTATATAAATTAAAATTAATATCAAATTATTGCTCACACATTTCTGACTAATGAAGCTTGAAAAACAGTCTTAAAAAATCTGTAACCAAATAAATTAAATTTCCTTTGTTTTGAAATATCTAAATATTTTTACTACCTCAACAGCATTGTTGTCCAAATAATTAAAAATAAATAATGAACAAATTAAGATTAATGCTTTCCAGTAATAGTATTTTCATGCATTGTATATTTTCAGTAACTTTGTTGTCTGCCAAAACTCAGAGCAACCTGCAACACAAAGACAATGTATTAATTTACATAATAGATTTGGTCATGTCAATTTGGTCATACACATTTCAAGTACTGAGTGTGACCACAGGCTCAAATACGATTTTTTCAGGCGACCACAAACTTAATGTAACTCGTAATGATCATCACCATCGTTACGTTCATTGTGTAGCGAATGCTTACCAAGTCATTCCATAGTAGTTTATCTCCTGGGAAACTTTTATCCAGTTCAGTATAATGCAGTACTTAAAAACCCAGATGATGCATCCTGCAGAACCAGGTCATCTGTCCTTCGTATTGTGGTCTTTTGGTCTCCTGTGTGATCACAGGTTACCAACCTTTGTGATCAGCCATCTTGTTGCCTAATCAAATATACCCTGACAGTTCTACTTTATATTTTTTTAATTTTGTAAATCAGAATGTGTACTTTAATACTCTCATGATATTAAAATCTACCAAATTGGTCATCACGAGAAATTGCTTAATAACAGTAGTAATAAGTTAAATAATAGGAAAGAACAATAGCAAATTACTATGAACATTAAGTGAAAGAAAATTATAAACTGATTAATTTCTGTGCCACTGTGTAAATCTGCTAAACAGATTCAGCTAATCGGAATCAGCCACACAAGTTGGAATTAATACTGAGTGCTGCTGCTGCTGATGGGGTACTACTGCTTGGTGGATTGGCAGCAGCAAAGAAGTTCAGATTCTTAAAAGTATTAGGCTTGTCATAACAAAACTTAGATTAACCTTACAATTACCTTTAAAAGACAAAAAAAATTGTCATAACAACTATATGTTATAACATGCAATTTTTACTTCAGAAGTTTATTGCAATCTAGTGTGTTCATACAATGGTTCTTATATACCGGTGATAACATACAGCAGCGAGACTTGGACTCTGAACAAACGAGTTGCTAATATACTCAATACCTTTGAAAGGAGAATTCTGAGGAGAATATATAGATCATTCCAAGTCAATGGGATATGGAGAATGCATCACAATGAGGAACTATACAAACTATATAAAGACAGTGATCTGGCCACCACCGTCTGACAGTATTGATTGCAGTGGGCAGGGCACATCATTAGGATGGACGGCAACTGAATACTTAGGAAGGCACTGTTTAGTCAAATCGAGGGAAGAAGGCCTGTTGGAAGACACAAGCATCGCTGAATTGACGCAGTGACAAGGGATTCTGATACTTAAAATAAAACGATGGACATCGATCACCAAGGACAGGTAAATATGGTGGCAGATGATTATGGAGGCTAAGCTTCGACTCTGAACTGTGACACCATAGAAGAAGAAGATTTTCAAACACAGAGTATTATTATAATAACAGTATAGTGTTTGAAAAAAAATACTATAACTTGCAGTCGCAATGTAATAATTAAGGCTGTCCAACTTCATAGTCTCAGACGACCACAATGTTATAAGTGTGTATTTCCAGGGCAACACAATATATGCACCCATTTACTGGCCCAATTTATGCCTGCAGACAGACAAAAGTTGTACCAAGTGTGCCTTGGTGTGTGTGCATTTTCCATGTATAGCGAGTTTCTTGTAGTACAGCAGTGGTCATGTGATCAAAGCATAAAGAAAGTAGGTGCGTATGTGAGGATTTCATACACATTGCATTGCTTTGGTCTGACTCCATGCGTGCTATGCAACTCCATGGCTCCCTTAAAGAATACCTGCAGGGACACCCAGCTGTACTCGTGTGGTACAGCTACTGTAGAGCGTCAGCCAGATTGATGTCATGCTGAGTTGGATGACATTCCTACCACAAGGAGGAATTCCATACTTTGTTGTTTCTTGTGGCAGGATGATAACATAGTCGAGGAGGCTTGAGCACATGCAGTATGGCTTGAGATACAGCTGTATGGCTGCCAGAACGTGGCTGCTGAAACTGTAAGCATACCACATGCAGGAATATAGCTCCTCCAAGCTGGCTCAAGACACAGAATCTCGCTAAGCATAGGGAAGTCGCTACAATGGGATGTCATCTGGCTTGCTTATTTCTAATTAAAAAAAAAATAATATTCCCATAAACCTATTGCAGAGAATAAACAGAGTTACACACATTCGTACATATATTTGCGTCTGTTAGGATTATTAAACTATGTACATAAAGTCAGCCATTTTCATACAGTCATATGTTTGATAAATATTGACGGGTTGAAGTTGAACGATACTTGTTGCGTTCAGAGAAGAAGATGGCATTTTATTTACTAAAAGCGGGAAGATATTTAATCCAGGACTGATGTAGAACAGTATTCGAAATGTGCTGAATGAATTCACTTTTTAAACTGACTATAATATGAAAACTGAATAAAAAATGTGACTACTAATTAGCTTATGTGATAACTAAAAAGAAATAAAGTACTTTTCATCAATGCAAATGTCTTTCTTGAAATGAAAACTAAAAGGCTTACCTTTTTTTTAGAATACAAATATGCCACAGTTCATACAATTTAACATTTTGGATACGTTGCCTTCACTTTCTGTGGGTATGTCTGTTTGTGTCTGTGGGAATTTAATTATGTAAAACCTGCGAGCTGTGTGACCTGTAACATAATCTCTTACATATTTGGTTCAAGAAAAAAATACAGATTGCAGCAACTCTGTGTTTTACATTCTTGTTTTTTTGCAAATAAGAATCATATGTTTTCACAGCCTTTCCGTGGCAAATTATTGTTAAATATACTGCAGAACATTGTGAAATTACTTATAAATATCTTTTATATATATATATATCATTTTCTATATAAGTAACTCGATGTTTCTTGCAGTAATTATATATATATATATATATATATATTTGATGACTATTTAGATACATAATTAGATTTAATGTAGCATTTATAAATTCAAACTGGCGCAAAATTTGTATGACACTTTTTACATAAAAATGCATTTTTTTAAACTGAATTTAAAAATATTAAACATCATAATGTAAATTTGTTTGCATCAGTTTAATAAAAAAAAAGAAAAATTTTGACTTCTGTATGCTATGTATAAGTTTCAGTAAATGTTAACTAGTCTTCACAGAAAAAATTATGAAATACATGAAAAATAAACTTATTTGCAAATTTTAGACTAATCATTTAATTTTGAAAAATTTCTGTGTTTAGAGCTGGAGGTGATGCCATGACAACACATTACTCTGTAAATACAGTAAGAGAACACTGTGTACTGTGCAGCCACAGCTACGCTACAACTTTTTCACTTTCACACAGTTTAAAGCAAATCAAACAATACATTTTGTTGAACAGGTGTATTTAAAATAAAATCTACTCCTGATACTGTTTGGTTTAATGTCAATTCAGATTACTGATGTTTAGGTCGGTGCTATTTAAATGTTTCATAATTATAATTTTAAACAATAATATAAATTTGTGTAAATTTAAAGTTTTCAGTGTAAAAATTAAGATACCATTCATGTAATGCATTTGTTTCATAAACAAAAGATATATTATGAAGGATTTTCTACTTCTTTAGTTTCATACACAAATCTTTTCAAATTGTTTAGTGAATCTTTTAACACATTATTACTAAATGTGGGTTTATTAATTGTGTGGGTAGGAGGTGAATGTGCGTGGGTATAGTCGCAAACAAGGGCGCAGGGACGATGTTTGTGACTGGGAACAGCTGAAGCGTTTAGCCGCTGTTGACTGCCTCATGTCTGCTTCTGATCAGGTATTCGTCATCCATGTACTGTACTTGGATGTTGTCTGTTCTGTTTACCTGTTCTATGTATAGCTAGTTTTGGCAGTCTATAGTGAGATGCGATTTTTAATATCATTAAAAGTATGTATTTGATACAGTTTTACTGTACCGATCATTAACACTGCTAGCGATATCTAGAGTAGCAAGTTCAAAGAAACAGCGGCTGGAATATTCTAAAATAACATAATTTCAAAAATCTATTTCTAATTTTCTAAAAATCTGTTTCTATTTATTTCTAAAAATGAAACAAATGTAAGGCCCACCTGTGAGCCTAAATATAGAATGCAATGCCTTCACTTTATTGAAATGCATCGCTTGTATAAACTACAGAATAAACACATTTTAGTGGACTATTGTGTATACACTACATTACACTTTGTATTAGCTCATGGTATTAGCTCATGATGAACAGCCTTTGAGCCTCTTGGCTCGTCTTCAAATTGAAATCACTACTTTTAGTTACTAGGTAGTGATTTTTAATTTCTGAAAATGAGCTGAGAGGCTTATCATGAGTTATATTAGTGGTTGTAACATTAAGTGCCATATAAACCTGACAGTGGTTTTTGAACGATGACAGAGTCAGTGAAAACTGTCCCCGCCTATGGGCACTGGAGAGGAGAGAACGTGATAACAGTTTGCTCTCTCGCCGAGACACATTACTCCTTGTCATCGTTTCATGACATTTGCACACTTCTAATGTACTCACCAGCGTTGTTGCAGTTAATGTACACACTATGAAACACTATATAGACCTGATGATAGATTTTGAGCACTGACTTTGAGATGTGCAGCAGACAAACACCTCATTGTAAGGCTAAGAAAATTTTCATTCATTTTTAAAAATTCATGAGGCAAACCTGGTTTGTAGAAGAAAAAAAATCAGTTTTCACCAAGACAATGCACCTGCCAACAAAAGTGTTTTGGCAATTGGAAAATTAAGAGATCTCCGCTATGAATTGTTGGAACATCCTCCCGATTCCTCAGATTTGGCTCCCTCAGACTTCCATCTTTTCTCAAAACTCAACATTTTTCTCGTTGGTGAGTTCAACTGTAGAGGGGTATTTTGCAGACCTTAAAGAAAACCACTTCAGGGACAGGATAGTAGCACTGGGACACCGCTGGAATAATCGCGTTATGCTAAAAGGAAATTATGTTGAAAAATAAAAATATTTTGAAATTATAAATTTGTTTTTTTCCGAGTACTTTTCAGACCGTCTCGTAGTACTACTATGGTGCTACAGTGTAGAGTCAGGCCTCTTACAGTTCATGTGCGACTCCTGTGTTTGGGTTTTTATTAACCTCCGTCCCTGACTTGTTCGTCTCAATCTTTGTAATTTAACAAATTCTGATACAGGCGATACCTTATAGTATATCTCATTTTTGAATTTTAATTCACTCCAGATGTAAACAGCGATTGGTTAATTGTTGTTTACCAATTTAGTAATCTTTGCAGGATTGTCCTTTTAAAGATGTTTAATTTCTCCAAACATATCTCATTGAGATATTTCAGAGCCACAAAGGAATTGATCTTACAGCAGAGAGTAGTTTTATATATGAGTTTATATATATATATTGTAACGTAACATAATTGAGGTTCCCCAACGTTACATAAAAGATTGAATGAAATATGGTCAAGGACCATACCCTGACTTAAGGTTGTTCAATAGGTCATGTGCTCGAGAAGTAACTCAAACCAGAAGGAGGCAATGACTAGTATTAAATGTATAAAAGCCAGACTAAGGAATGATTGAATGTTATGAATTGTTTGTTTTGTACTGTGGCATGTTCAGGTCACAGAGTATTTTATATTGTATGTTGACTATACTAAAGATGAAATAATGTTATTTGATAATAATACTTCACCAATAATTATGTTTATGTTTATATTGGATTTGTATTTATATAACCCAGTATAGTTACCAATGTTAGGTACTGTACTAAGTTGTCAGTATTGTATAATGTTGAAAAATACTGTTGTTCTAATTAATGTTTATAAACTGGATCAGGAGTGTGACCAGTGTTTTAAATCTAACAAGTAGTTCTGACAATTATGTCATAAATTAATAAAGGGTTCCAGAACCAGTTAATTAATATAAAAAACAACTAACCACCAGTAAATTAAAATTCATGTAATTAACTATGTAATCAATAATTAATTGTACAGTAGGTCAGGTAAAAAAGAAAATTAAGTTAAAAACCAAATAATGTTATAATGGTTGTAAATGAATCTATAGGCCTAAATTCCATATTAGTGAAAGAAAATTAATACCTTTTTAGTAAACCCAGTCCAACGAAAATCTGGTAAAACATTTACTGTTTAATAAGGAAGGTTAGGGGAGAATTTTATGTGATTCAATATTAATCCAAGCATGGAGTATTTTATTGGAAAGGAGTAGTAATATTCTATAATGCCGGCTCAAGGATATATAGAAAACATGGTTGTTAAGGCAACTGATATATAATAAGTTGTTGATTTTGAATAGATGGTACTGATTGTTACAAGCTATTAGATTGAAATGAACCGATATAAAAATATATGAATAAATATAAAAGAAAGATATGTCCAAACTGATAAAGCCTTTTTTGTAAAACAATTATATTTGAACGCTAATGAATCGTACAAATTAAATAACACTCTAAATTATCAATGAGTAAAATAAAAAAGAATTGAAAGCTTCTCACCTCAATCACTAAATAATTCCGCTGAATTTGGTATCAAACCAATTCATGCTATAAATTGAAGACCAGTAAAGAGTTAAAGCCTGAATTAACGGAAATATTTGGAAATACAGAACACTCGGTTGACGAAATAACCTTCATTGACAGCGTAAGCTGAGATCCTAATTCCAGTTCGTTGGGACCAAGAATTGTGAAGACGCAAAAGAAGAATCGAAGCACAAGAGTTCCTGTGGGATTACCATCATCAATTCATTGAAAACCAGAGCAGTTTTACTGGGTGAAGACGATATAAACTGGATTTTGACCGCTGTTGACAAACATTCACCGCCTAATGAAGCTTTCGCCGTTTGGGTAAAAAACAAATTATTTTCATATCATTGTATTTTAAGTAAATAATTTTATTCTTTTTGTAAATTGAACAACCTTAATTATGCGTTTTACCTGGCCTTACTAATGGTTCAAAGAACTACACGAACCCTGGTATAAGAATTATTTGTCATTAATTTCCAAGTATATATGTTTTTTTTTAGAGTTCGAATAATTAAGAATCGATATATGTTGGGATAGTCGATTGGATCGTCTTATTGTTTGTCTGAGACAACGTAACTTGTTAAATACCAGAGAAAAATAAATAAAGTACATTTGTTGTATGAGATAACGTTTTAATCATTGCAGAGAAAATACTATATGTAATTGGCGTAATAATTTATTAACAGATTGATACAAACACTCCGAATAACTAACCTATAAGTACACTTATTTCTAGTAATAGCGCTCCAAGTTTACAGCTGGTGGGACGGGAGACTGCTGAACTTACCGGTTTTTTCATACTAAATTTGAATGAAATTTTTATCGTTGAGGGACTAGGGTTGAGACAAAAACCACTTACATTCAGTAAATACTCCATATATATTGCTCATATTAAACAACCACTGAGAACTAAATTAAGTCTACAGAATAATACCATTATAAATTCAGGAACATAATTCTAAGTTTGTGGACTTAATAATCTGTGTTCTGAGGGTTTCACTGGTCACAACCGCAAGGTATATTAGTTAATAACATATTAATTAAACCAGGTAACAGCATTTTAATTGTTACGAATCGCCACCTACAACGTATTACTTGGCGTTTGTTACACCGGAGTCTCTTATAACTAATTACACTCATAGACAAGATTTCTTTACAATTTGACGTCTCCAGCTGGTATCATACATTATAACATACGTCCTCACATAATTAACAAGCAGTTCGTTACTAAATTGATTACAACAGTGGGGTTTGAATAAGACGGACGTTCCACCGCTAGTACCCAACATACTTATTCCATAACAAATTGACGACTCCTACGAAGGAGACTGATCAAAGAAAGACTCACCATACGTAGTTATTTACAAATTGCCGCTTGCAAATAAGGGCATATAAAAACATTCATCACTGGAAATTGTTTTATTTACAAATTGGCGCATAACAACGTGGAACTTATTTAAACACGTACTCAACACATTCTATTTTATATTATTTACAATATATATATATATATATATATATATATATATATATATATATAGTTTTATATATCTGTTAGTTTTGTTTTTTCCTGGTTTGGTCTATTTTGGATGTGAAAGTTTATAGCAGAGCGAAATAAGCTTTGTTGACAAATGATATTCTTATTTCAGTTCTTATCCTCCATTGTATCGTATCAATTCCTAGGTGTATAAAGTTATATATGCCTTGATTTATTTTTACAAAATTAACTAGTTTTTCCCAGTATTAACCTCAAGTCCCCCATCCAGTTGTATGAATGTCCCCTGCACTGGTGTTTATGTTTCTTGTATTCATTACTGTCTAATCAGGTCGAGTCCAGTGTCTATGTCCAAATATTGTTCGTCCCATAATAGAGATTTCCTTGGCTGTTTCTTGTTTGAACATAAACGTATACAGCCAGCAGTGCAGCAGTCGTCACACCTGACTGCTGTGTTGTCACTGAATTTTGTATTATGCACATTATAATGTATGTTTCTAAGTTCTTTGAATGTAAAAAAAAAACCCGGAAAACTACACAAAGTGTTTTCTGAATTCGTCAAAGGTTGCATCTTTAAACGTTTTTTGAAAAGTAGTTACAGTAGTGGAATGAAATTTAAGTATAGATATGTTGAATTAATTTTCTTTCTCAGCTACTTGGATAGATTTTATGGAGGATTAGATATCAGCATCCCTAATTGTGAAATTAAATTGTGGACAACATAACAATCACACCTGATGTTAACCCTCTTCTTCCCAAGAACTTGTTATTTTAAATGTATTTTATGTATAATGCATTTATCTTTTAAAACTTACAAATACCTTTACAAAGTGGATGATCTTCATGTGCAAAACGCTCCTGCTGTACTGTCTACAGAATAGTTATTATTATTGAAATATCAGTCTTCTGGAAGGAGACCAAGAAGAAGATTGGTTCCAGAATAGGTTAACTGAGGCCTGGTCCTTGGACTGAGACAACAAGTTGAACCTCAAGAGTCTGTGGTCTCATCAGAAACTGAAGTCATTGTCAATAATAAAAATTATTGTGACGGCCTTTCTTTTTCGGTATAAGGTCTGTGATACAGGTCAGATGTTTCATTTCAACAAATGTGAGTTTTGTTGAGTATTTGTTATCATTCATGCATGAGTAACATTGTTTGTTTGTTATGTCTGCTGCATGGAGGAGTTTGTAAACTGTAAACAAGCTTGTTGTTGCTTGATGCTGCTGCTGCTGTTGTTGTGATCGTCAATAATAATATTTTAACAACTGGGTTTTTGGCTTTTACATTTTGAAAAACATTTATCGATGCCAATGGTTGAAACCAATTGTACATTTATATATGAAATAATATTAACAAATGATGTATCTGTGGTACTTAAAAATTTACAGACCATAACCTGCTGACTTCAGTCAAATTATTTTCCGGGCTGGTGGGCCTTGGTTGTCTTTTTGTAGATCCAAAATTTTGTAGATAGGCAGCTGTGGCAGTCATCTTCAGTGGTCTTCTGTTCTGCTCCTCTGGTGACTAGTTGATGATGTGACCACAAACCGTCACACTTATATAGCCGTCTGGGTGCAGGCTGTTAGCTGATTGGCCAGTCCCATTGCTCACCTGTGTCGACAACGGAGTTAGACTTTATATCCGTGGTAGTCATCTGATAACCTCTGAGTGCCACTGGATATCAGGCCTTATTCAGCCTCAACAAACACTCTTCCTTCCTGTTGAGGCTGAAGATGACTACCACAGCTGCAGTCAGAACGTTTGGATCTACAAAAAGAGGAAGACGGCCCAACAGAGAACACTATTGGAACAACAGAGTTGAGTGTGTTTAGCTGTGTGTGAGGGGGGGGAGTGTGTACAATTCTACACAGAATTGTAGAAGAATATAAAAGATGTGAGCATGTTGAAGAACCAAGAGCATGTGAATTGGAGATCCTCCAGCCAACAACCATCTTCTAGCTTTATTTCTTATTTCCTTTTAGCATTTGTTTTTTTTTTCTTTAGCTCCTCATTACTTCTTATTACATAATTTTTGCAGCGTTAACTTGTTTAGTACCAAGTTCAGCCACTAGTTGATTTTTGTTTGGCAATGCAGTAAGGACTAGAGATGGCTCTAGTTTCCTTTCCATAATCATTGTTTTCTCTATAGGCAAACAAGGAGAAATTTGTTTGGGGGGGGAGGTAGATTTAAATCAGGAGTTTTTAAGAACAACGAGCTGGTTCAAAGTGCTGTGATTTTATTTAGATATCCTAAGGGGTGGTTAGGATTCTTTAATGCTACTTATATCATGAGATGTCTTGACATAACTATCTTTCTCATGCTTATTTTCACCAACAGGAGCAGTCTCATTAGAAACAGAAGCATCAATACTTTTTCCAGTTTAGGTTTCTGTGAGCGAGACAGCTAGAAAATCTTCAGAAATCAGAACAGATCGATGATTGGAACTATATCCATTCCCAGTTAGTCGTGATTAACACTTTCGATCCGATGTCCATAAAATTTACGGGTGCATGATTTTCCTCAAAAACCTGATGCCCATAAATTTTACATTTGTCACTCCACATGCGTTTAATGGCATTTATACAAAACATTTACGGGCTTCTGTTGTTTGTGCTTGTAGACTAGACTTTGTAGTTGCCAACTGAAAACACAGATAGCAGCACAATCAGTTTTCTGCTCGGTGATTTCTGACTATTTTGAAACTTGCAATGTCGGTTTGTGTTACCATGACTGGTTTCATTTTGTACCATACAAAAGCAGATAATTGCAAGTAGACTGATTTTTATTATATTCTGTGCCTTAATATTATAAGAAAAAGTAATTTTTGTACCGTAGTTATTAATAAAAAACCATTTATTATGTGAAAATTCTTTGTAAAAACTTTTTTTGTTTTCCAAAAACATGCTTCTGATCTAGATACTAAAAATTAATTTCGCCTACAGAAAAAATAAATAGTGTATTGTTACGACATCACAGAACAATCTACGTGTTTCTCGAACGATCCATTGGAAGCCAGCTGAATGTTATGGCGTACGTGATTTCAACATGCGCTTGCGAGACTTTTCTAGACGCCGCCATGTCTTAGTGTAGAGATAACGCGTAGTTGTGGAATGTTCTGGTCTGTCAGCGGATTCTATAAATACAAGGCATCAGTGGCCTTAGTTCAGTATACTGATGGGCGATTACAAGTGATTACTCTGTGCATTCAAATGGTTATTGTGGCAAAGTGTTGTGTTTTATAATCGGGCGGTATAATTGTAATACAATTGTGTTTTATATTAGTTGACATTTTTTTTTAATTGCGTGTGAACAATTTTTATTTGATCGTTGTAAGAGACTAACTTGTTGATTACAAACTGTTTAATTGTGATAATTAAAGGTGGTGATTAGTGAGTTAATTGGTGTCTTGTATTTTGTTTTCCACTGTATCATACGACGATCAGTAGACCGTCATTACAGTATCATTTTATGAAAATAGAAGGTAAAATCTTTAATTTGACATGTAATTTGTTGTTTTTAACAAATCGTACTATTAAAAAAGAAATGTAGAAAACAGCCAGGGACTGTCCATTGTATATCCAAGGTAATATTTGAGATTTATGCATGAAGTGTGGGACTCCCGTCTCAAGTTGCTACCCACTAAAACATCTCCTCTGACCTGGGACCGTTAATCAGACTACTTCGAATTAGGCCAGTGGGCTCACATCTTCCTTGATTTACTGAGTCAGTCTAAGTCTTCCTTGTTTGCCCGGAGCATAGTGTGCTATGCAATTCCAGATGTTCTCCCATCGTAGCAGACTCCGACAATGTTATTGTGATCAGAAATACTCTTCTCTAGCCCAGTTGAATAATGTGTGTCTCATGTTATCCTCTATAACCGAGCAGTACAGGCAGCCTGTAGACAAGTGTCTACCCATCTTATGGATGTAGGATTGGAAATATTCATGTCCACTCAGGGAGGAACAAACTCGCCTTAATATTCAGGCTATTGGACGTCAGATATCAGAGAAAAGTGAAACAACAACTACAACACAATACAGTAACATGTAGCTAAAAAGACAGAACATAAAAGAATACTGAAGGTTAGCTTCATTGAAATTCATTAGGCTTTTAGCATTTAAAACATTGTGAATGAGTTACAGTGTGGGGTTTATTTTTTATTATTGAATTTAATATAAATAACACTATTACATTAACGACTCGGAACACTAGAGCCTCTGAAGAAGCCTTTTAAAGGAGAAAACCAGTTCAGGCTGTAGGGTAAAACTTTAGCTTTTACTTATAAAAAACCTAGTGTTCCGAGTCATTAATGTAATAGTGTTATTTAGTTAAGTAACGGACACGTCATGGACAACGAAATCCAAGAATTGAATATGTTAAAACTGGTCTGTAAGACCAACCATCAACTTATCTCTAATACCTCTTAATACTAAATACACATCAGCCAAATTAAGTGCAATGACATCCTTGTAGTTAGTTCTGGTGTTCTTAAATATCAGTATGGAGAACCATACAGGACTTCCATGTTCTAAGATTTATATTTAAAATCATTTTCGAAATGAAATATTTCCATAGAAACTACTTCTTTCTACTTACTGCTTCAGCCTTAACCACAGTACTGTGGTCACTAACGTATACCACCTCACTTTATCGCACTCAATTTTCACTGATGATGGAAGTCGATGGCACTGCCGAAACGTCTGGTTTTGCAGAAAACATTGGTCTACGGCCAAACAGGCCGGGAAGTAATTTCAACAACAAACTACTTCTTTGTTGCCGATAACATAGTACATATATACAAAAAATTATCCCCTCCACCTTCAACTATAATTTTTGTTTATAGAAAATTACCACCACCCCATTCAACTAGCCTCTTCATTTATAGATATTTCATCTACGTTTCTACAGTGGATTATTAAGATCTTATCAGGATACTTATTTTATCAAAATTAAGTACTTTACTCTTGTTACAACAAAAAATGTTTCACGTAAACTGCCCTTTCCCTGTAACCGATCTTCACCAAAATCAATAGGCCTTGTTGTTAACCTTTGAACCTATGTGAACTTTGTATTGCAAAATGCTGCATTGCGGTGCGTGTAGTGACGTCACGTTTTTCTCTGCTATCTGCTGCCGGTCTTGAGATAGGCTGACAGCAGTCAAAATTAAGTTAGTTCCTTGCAAGACTCCGTACAGGCAACACGCCTTGTTCGCCAGCCGCGGATACATAGAATTTTCAATATTTCATACTATTAGCATGATCACCATGCTGCAATTTACTTAGATGATCTCGGCTTATACATATTGCCATGTACTTCAATATTTTATTTCTATCTTAATTCTCTGGCACTTATGCCACGCTAAAACTGCACGCGCAAGCAATTATGTCTCGTTAACTTTCAATAAACAATTATCTATAAAGGTATATACAGTCCACTTCATTATTTCATTTCACACCAGCACCACAATAAGCGTTCTAAGATCAACTCAAGATTCATCGGGAGCTTCTAAGACGCAACATTTTGGTCCTCCGCGACTGGATCTGTTCATACGGGCCGTATTTTGGTGCACCACGATTTCAGAAATATTTCATTTAATGGGCCAAACGACGTTTGGTTCAAACCCCAACATTTTCAACTTCAGATTGCTGGCCGTTGCGTGCCTCCATTGTTCTAAAAATTACTTCATATTCGACACTGCAAGATTCTGCAGAGCAGCAACTCTGAGACAACAAGACACGGCAAGACAGCATCATTTGTTCTACAACAACGAAATTCCACAACTTTAAAATTACGGAGAGCTACAACTTCAAGCGTCACCTGACCGGTAGTGACAAGAGGTGCGCCAACTTATAAGGATTGCCGAACAGGATCGAACAACGGGATCGAAGCCAGCTCATGCACGCCGGGATTCAACATCCACGTGACTATAAACTTTCATTTTTTATAATTTTTCATGTATAATTGAAGGGTACAGCAAACTAAGTAATATTTTTTAGCAGATTCAATAACATTTAATATAACATCATTAATGATTTTTACATAGACAAATATTATTGTCAAGTGGCCGTAAACTTGTATTTTATCTAGATTTTCATATGTACATATGTACATAAATTTTCAGTTACACAGCTGTACAATAACGCATTAAGAAACTTAAGTGACGTGATAAGACTATGTGTATATTGTTATTTTGAATAGTTTATATTTTCAATAATGTTCATAACTATTTAAAAAAAAAAAAAAAAATAGGAAAATAAGTACCTATTATAGTAAGTAACATACAGTTATTAATACACCCGTATTAAGGTGTATACAGGTCACTGGGTCCTGCATCATATCAGATTTTAGCAAATTATTTAAAATTACAACAATTGTTCACCTGCTCTACGTTTAACTATCGTTTTCAAATCACATTTCACATTTTGGTCATGGCTGATGTGAAGGCGTTAATTAAGAAACGGGGCACAATTAAGGCATCTATATCCTGTGTGAATACTTTCGCTGACAATTTCGATCAGGATATAAGCGATCACCATGCACTAAAAATTAAACTCCGCCATTTGATGGAATTGTCTGCGAAGTATGACGAAATTCAGACTCAAATTGAGGCTGATGATTCCGATTTCACATCAGTCAGTGACAGAGTGCAAACAGAGGATGATCTCTGTAATATAGAGTGCAAATTACATCATTTATTAGAGCAAGTAGAGGAGGTGAACAAGAAGTCATTGATCCAAGCTGAAGTCACACCAATTAAAACCACCCCTATACAGTTAGAGCCAATTAAATTGCCCTGCTTCTCAGGCAGCATTATTGATTGGCAACATTATTGATTGGCAACATTATTATAATTTGTTTGTGGAATTAGTACATGTCAGAACTGACCTGATGGACATTCAGAAGTTGCACTATTTGCACTCGTCATTAAGGGACGAGGCGTTAACTGTAATAAAATCTCCTCCAATCACCCATGAAAATTATGCAGTAGCCATTGATCTATTAAGAGCCAGGTACGACAGCAAATCAATTGTCTCAGCCTATCACATAAGGAATGTCTTGGGAGTGAAGTCCATTCAACAAAAGTCCAGGGTTAGCATTTCCAAATTCATTGACGAGATCACCGCGAATGTAAATGCCTTAAATTCATTAAACTTAACAGTAACTACATTTGAAATTATTTTCGTTCAATACTTAACGCAAAAACTTGATAATCACACATGTCGGCTCTGGAAAGAAAGCTTGTCTGACGAACGATTTCCTAACTTCAGTAATTTTATTAAATTTTTAAATAACAGAAGGCAGTTATTGCAAAACGTCGATGGCGCGACCAGCTCAGTAAGCAAGATACACGTTAGCGATAAGATTCCCTATCGCAAGGCTATTAAACCGGTTAATATTACTAGGTCGACATTCCGTTCTCATATCAGCAATAACATATGTCAGCTGTGTCGTGGTAAACACGGCCTAGCCGAGTGTCCACAATTTGTAGCTATCTCTCCCCTGGAACAAAAAATATTCTAATTAAAAATAAACTCTGCTTAAATTGCATACATCCAGGCCATGATCTCACGCATTGTCCTTCCAAATTTGCTTGCAGAACGTGTGCTAAACGTCACTATACAATGATCCACATATCAGGCAATAACGCTTCGTGCAGAAACAATCAGTTTTCATTAAAACTGCAAACAAACAAATCTATATTATTATCCACTGCTGTCTGCATGACAACTGATCATGCCGGTAGGAAGCACCCAGTTAGGATTTTATTGGACTCAGGATCGCAAGATAACTTCTGCACCATGAACTTCGCACGTCGCATGGGTCTAAAACTAATTAAATCTCAATTGCCCATCACTGGTATAAATAATTCATTATCTCAGGCTGACTTCAGTACTAGGGTAAGATTGCATTCACGTTAAAGAATTTTAATTTAAACATACATTGCGCTGTGCTTCCCAGTATCACGAATAATCTCCGTGCGGAATCATTTGATATCTCATCCCTAAATTTACCAAAAGGCATATTCCTAGCTGACCCGCAGCTGAACGTTTCTTCGCAAATCGACATATTGCTCGGTGCTCAGTATTACTTACAATTAATTGAACCTGTCAAATTCGTCCATAGCCCACATTTTCCCATAATACAGGAGACAAAATTGGGATTCATTCTCGCAGGTAACTTGCCATTTAATGTCGACATGACAAAACCTGTCTCATCATTCATAGCATGTGAAGATAATAATGCCATTTCCTCGCAACTAAAGGACTTTTGGAAGTTAGAGGACGTTGCTATTCGTGCTCCCTCCATTGAGGACTCGGAATGCGAAAGTCATTTTGTATCTAATACTTTCCGTAATAATGATGGCAGATTTGTGGTGTCCCTACCACGCAGGTTACGCAATTGTCATTTAGGCGATTCTCTCTCCGGAGCTATCCGCAGGTTTCAATCACTGGAACTCAAGTTCAAGCAGAACCCTGCCCTTCACAAAGACTATAGCGCATTCATGCATGAATATTTAGCTCTTGGTCACATGTCTTTACTTGATGTGTACGATTTATCGGTGGACAAGTCAGATACCTTTTACTTGCCGCACCACTCAGTTTTTAAAGGCTCTAGCATAACAACCAAATTGCGAGTTGTTTTCGACGGCTCTGCCAAAATGACGAATAATTTGTCCTTGAACGACACACTGATGGTTGGCCCCACGGTCCAGCAGGATCTGTTCTCTATTATGGCTCGATTTTGCACTCACCGATATGTCCTCATTTCGGACATTGAGAAGATGTATCGGCAAATTTTAGTTAATCCCAAGGATTCTAATTTGCAGCGTATTGTTTGGCGCGACGCCCCCCATAGGGAACTCCAACATTACGCCTTGAGGACAGTCACATATGGAACTGCAAGTGCATCATTTCTTGCTACAAGATGTCTGGCTCAAATAGCCCAGGATAATAAAACTAAACACCCTATAGCTTGTGCAGCCATCGCGAACGATTTTTATGTGGAAGATCTTATGACCGGTTCAGATAACCCACACATCCTATCCAAAATGAAATCCGACATCACAGATTTATTAAGCCAATACGGTTTTACCTTGCACAAGTGGTTCTCCAATGATCAGACCATTATAGCCTTGCACGCTCATTCTTCCCATGACTTTAGCAAAAATCAAACTGTGCGTACGTTGGGTATTCAATAGAACATTGACGAAGATAGTTTCATATATAGTGTTCAAAGACATGTCAATGTAGAGGTATTCAACAAGAGAAGTGTATTATCAGTCATCGCAGGAATTTACGACCCTTTGGGACTCATTGACCCGGTTACATTCTGGTGTAAGCATTTTATGCAGCGATTGTGGTTAGCAGGTACAAGTTGGGACGAACCCTTATCAGATTCATTATCTAATCAGTGGTTAGAGCTTTATTCTCAGCTGATTTCAGACACTTACTTTAAAATTTCAAGGTCCGGAAATAGTTTAAACAATTCACAAATCATTTCATTCCAGCTCCATGGATTTGCCAACGCGTCAGCTAAGGGTTACGCGTGTTGTATTTATGTGCGTACGGTCTATTCAAACTACGCCATTTTATCAAACCCGTTATGTTCTAAATCTAAAGTCGCTCCCTTGAAGCAGATAACATTACCCAGGCTTGAACTTTGCGCCTGTCTATTGTTGGCTCAGTTGGCTTCCAAGGTTATAGACGCCGTGAATTACAAATTCGACGACTTATATTTTTACTCGGACTCAAGGATAGCCTTACACTGGATCCACCAGCAATCTTCCAGATGGAAGGTATTTGTCGCCAACCGTGTTGCGGAGATACAGCGTCTCACCACAAGGGGTACTTGGCATCATGTCTCGTCACTGGACAACCCTCCCGACATTTTATCGCGTGGTTGTCTCCCTTGGGTTTTACACTGTCACCCTCAATGGTGGCATGGTCCATCCTGGTTGTCCCATGAGTCATCATCATGGCCTATCAGTGCCTTCGATGCCCATTCACCTTGCACTCATCCCGATCTTGAGCAGGAACAATGGAAGCAGGGCCAAACCTTATTGATTGTCGCTTCATCCACATCTAGTTATTTTGAAAACTACTCATCGCTTTCAAAACTCCTTCGCGTATTTTCATATTGCCGTCGATTCATTCGGAACTCTAGGCTTCCCACCGCGGATAGGAACACTTCCTTTTTAACCTCCCATGAATTACATGGTACACTTTTGGTGTTTATTCGCCAGTCCCAGAAGTCGCACTTTGGCATCGAAATCAAGGAGCTTGAGGCGCAACGCTGCATCCCTAATAATAGTAAAATTCTTTCACTTAACCCCTTTCTGGACAAGACAGGAATATTACGCATAGGAGGACGCCTTCAGCATTCCCAGCTTAACTACGAGAGCAAGCACCAAATCATACTACACCCGCACTCTCATCTCAGCAAATTAATCATACAAAGCGAGCATCTTCGTTTATTACACGCTGGTGTTCAATTGACTCAGTTCTCTCTATGGCAGAAATATTGGATAATTAAGGATAAATCTTATATACGTTCGGTAATACATAAATGTATCACTTGTTTTCGATTCCGTGCTAAGGGCGCAAACCAATTATTCGGACAATTACCCCCTTCACGGGTTATGCCTGCTAAGCCATTTTCCCAATCTGCAGTCGACTATGCCGGTCCCGTATTTATACGTCATGGCGGGCAGCTTTCAAAATCGACGTCAAGGGCTTATATTGCTTTATTTATATGCATGACCACTAAGGCCATTCACCTGGAACTAGTCTAAGATCTTACTTCAGACGCCTTTATAGCGGCCATAAAACGGTTTATAGCGCGTAGAGGTATCCCTGATAAGATATTCTCCGACAATGGAACAAATTTTCGTCGTGCTAGTAGCACACTTCGCGAATTATATAAACTTTTGCAGTCCAAGGGATTTGAACAGTCCATCCAGGATTTTACCAGTGCCCAAGTCATTAAATGGTCCTTTATTCCTCCCTCAGCTCCGCATTTCGGCGGCCTGTGGGAAAGCGGAGTCAAGAGCGTCAAGTTTCATTTGCGGCGCGTGGTAGGCGGAACCATTCTTACTTTCGAGGAGTATTACACTATCCCAACTCAAATAGAGGCCTGCCTTAACTCACGCCCCTTGTTCGCCATCTCTAATGACTCTAGGGACCCCGAACCTTTAACTCCAGCTCACTTCCTGGTTGGTTCTCCGCTCACTGCACTCCCTGAACCTGACTATTCCCAAGTCAATATTAGTCGTCTGGGCAGATAGCAGCTGCTCCAAAAATTCACCCAGTCGATATGGAACAGGTGGTCGAAAGTTGCAACAGCGCAACAAATGGCGCATCACGTCAAAAAATTTGACTCCCGGACAACTCGTCCTTATTCTAGATGACAGTCTCCCCCCCCCGCTGCAGTGGAAATGCGGGGTAGTCACGAATGTCTATTCGGGTCAGGATTCAATAGTGCGCGTCGCGGATGTTCACACCGCAAATGGTATCCTACGTCGACCCATTCATAATAAATATTATGTCCACTTCCGGTGGCCTTAGACTAATCGCATGAGCATTCATGCGACACATATCAGTAATATGAACCTTATCACATTATCGTGCTTCACGCCTGGGACATTCCCCGGGCGATCACATGATTTACATTGTTATAATTACTACATTATTATTATTACGTATATTGCATTATTGTGTATCACTATCATGTTTTTGGGGTATTTTTGAATTTTTGGGGTTTGTTATAATATTATGCATATCAATTATTATGTCTTTACTATTGTATTACTCTATGGTTTATGTATTCTTGAATTTTTTGGGGATTGTTATTATAATATTATGCATGTAAAATTATTAGGTCTTTGTCATTGTATTATTACCTGTTACATATTATTGAATTTTTTGGGATCATTATCCTAGTATTATGTCTGCCTGATTATTGTATTATCATGTATCATTGCCATGCTATTATGTATTATGGAATTTTATTATCATTGTTCTATTACTATGTAACGTAAATCATTATGTATTATGTATCCTTACATGAATTTGGTATGTTAATCATATTGTTGCTATTAATTTTCTGGGTGTCATTGATCTACTGTTATACATGTCAATTGTTATGTCGTTGTTGTTGTATTAGCAGTTTTTTTTATTATTGAATTTATTATCATGTAATGTCAATTACCATGTACTATTCACAATTACTTAAGTTGCAAAATCGCCACGATTTTGTGCGGGCAGTATGGTTAAACTTTGAACCTATGTGAACTTTGTATTGTAAAATGCTGCATTGCGGTGCGTGTAGTAACGTCACGTTTTTCTGTGCTATCTGCTGCCGGTCTTGAGATAGGCTGACAGCAGTCAAAATTAAGTTAGTTCCTTGCAAGACTCTGTACAGGCAACACGCCTTGTTCGCCTGCCGCGGCTACATAGAATTTTCAATATTTCATACTATTAGCATGATCACCATGCTGCAATTTACTTAGACGATCTCGGCTTATACATATTGTCATGTACTTCAATATTTTATTTCTATCTTAATTCTCCGGCACTTATGCCACTCTAAAACTGCACGCGCCATCAATTATGTCTCGTTAACTTTCAATAAACAATTATCTATAAAGGCATATACAGTCCACTTCATTATTTCATTTCACACCAGCACCACAATAAGCGTTCTAAGATCAACTCAAGATTCATCGAGAGCTTCTAAGACGCAACACCTTGAGTCTTCTACAACTGAGGCACCTATGTAAAAAATTACTTGATTCTGTTTGAATTTACGGCAGTTATCGTTCGTCATGGAAAAAATTCTCTTGTTACAACATAAAATGTTGCAGGTAAACTACCCCTTTCCCTTAACTGATCTTCACCAAAATCAACAGGCCTTGAGTTCTCTACAATTTAGGAATGTATGCAAAAACTTATTTTATTATGTTTGAATTCACGGCAGTTATTGTTTGTTATAGAAAAAATTAACCTTGTTATCACATAAAACGTTGCATGTACACTACCCCTTTCTCTTAACTGATCTTCACCAAAATCAATAGATCTTGAGTCCTCTACAATTCAGGGATGCATGCAAAACATTATTTGATTCTGTTTGAATGTGCGGCAGTTACCGTTCTTCATAGAAAGAATTACTCTTGTTAAAACATTAAATGTTTCTGGTAAACTACCCCTTTCCCTTAACTGATCTTCACCGAAATCAACAACCCTTCAGTTCTTTACAGTTCAGAAATGTATGCAAAAAATTATTTGATTCTCTTTGAATTTACGGCAGTTATCGTTCATCATAGAAAAAATTACCCTTGTTAAAACATAAAATATTGCTGGTAAACTATCCCTTTCCCTTAACCGATCTTCACCAAAATCAACAGACCTTGAGTACTTAAAACTTCAGGAATGTATGCAACAAATTATTTGATTCTCTTTTAATATGCGGCAGTTATCATTCGTCATAAAAAGAAAATTACCCTTTTAAAACATAAAACGTTGCAGGTAAACTACCCTTTTCTCTTAACCGATCTTCACCAAAATTAATAGTCCTGTACAATTCAGGGATGCATGCAAAACATTATTTGAGTCTGTTTGAATGTGCGGCAGTTATCGTTCGTCATAGAAAAAATTACCCTTGTTAAAACATAAAATGTGGCAGGTAAACTACCTCTTTCCCTTAACCGATCATCACCAAAAACAATAGGTCTTGAGAAGTCTACAATTCAGGGCTGTATGCAAATCATTATTTGATTCTGTTTGAAGTTGCGGCTGTTATCGTTTGCCATAGAAAAAAATTACCCTTGTTAAACTACCCCTTTCCCTTAACCGATCTTCACCAAAAACAATAGATCTTTAGAACTCTACAATTAAGGGCTGTATGCGAAACATTATGTGATTCTGTTTGAATTTGCGGCTATTATCGTTTGCCATAGAAAAAAAATTACCCTTGATAAAAAAAATGTTGCAGGTAAACTACCCCTTTCCCTCAACCGATCTTTACCAAAAATAATAGGTCTTGAGTAATCTACAATTCAGAGCTGTATGCAAAAAATTATTTGATTCTGTTTGAATTTGCGGCTATTATCGTTTGCCATAGAAAAAAAATCTATAGACACAGGCACTTTTCGAAAAATGACTTTTTTTCATGTTTTGAGGGTAGTACAATCAGAATCTGCAATTATCTCGAACACGATTTTTTTTTGCCATACTTCCATTCGAACGCATCACCATACTTCCATTTCCTTAAGGAACATGGAAGTAAAAACACTCTCACCCGCGCACAGTGCTCTGCTTTTATAATACAAAACACTACGCAAGTTCAAATGGCTTTGTTCTCTTCAGTCTTCGGAACACGTTTTGATTGTCCAGCAGCTGAAGAACTTCTGCATTTTCGTGGAAGTGAAGCCTTATAGTGTGCATGAAATCTCACATGGCTTACTCTGTGTGAGCGGTAGACTGTCACAGTAGTATTAGACAAACAGCAAACCACGAAACAACCTCACAGTACCATATTTATATGTATATATATTGTTCTTAGTATTGTATCAAGATTTAGAATACTTACTACAAAGTTTACACATGTTAAATTAAAATGGAGTTAAAAACCGAATTTTGTTGAAACTGTCATCAGCACACCACAGAAAAAGGTATTTTTTATTTTATTTAAATTCAATAAATAAACACTGGGTATTGGTCTACAGACATCTTTTGTTTTCCTGCCAATTGTTTCATCAGTTACGGCAGCTTCAGAGAGATTATTGAAGATTCAGATCTACACCAAGACACCAAATCTTTATATTAAATTTAAATATCATTAAAAATGTTCTACCAAGTGCCGAGCAATGATTTGATTAGTGAAATTTTTATGTTAGAAATGAAAACAAGTTGTTAGGGTACCACTGTGGTGTAACTAGGAGCTTGGGGGGGGATTGGATTCCCTAAGGGGGAAAATGAGAAATTCACAATTCTTCCCTTGTAATTATTTCTACAATTATTACCTTTATTTCAACATAGGCACACAACTGGCCTAAAAATAGCCCTAAGTTAAGTGTTAGGGAATTTTATTGACATTTTTAATAGCTGTGAGAGGGTGGTTGGAACATCACCAATTTACACAGTGATTCAGCTGTTTCAACAGCTCTCACTGCCATCTGTATAGGCTGAGTGAAAGTTGAGATTTAAATTAACGTGTAGAATAAAGATGGCAGTGGATGTCATTGAAATGCTTGAACAATGAGATGAAGAAATTAGTGATGTCCCATTAGCATGTTTAAATGTCCATCCCAGAATATTTAAATGTTTAAAACAGATTTGTAAAAATAAAGTTTGTAGTTTCTCAGTACTTAGTTACAGTGAGTTGTCACTAGACAGCATGACAATGCACATTTCAGTGTTCTGCATTACAAGGTGCATATAAGAACTGTGACGATTTAAATGGTAATAAAAAAATTCATAATAAAAATATAAAAAGAAAATGGAAAGCAAGTGAGTATTTTAAATCACACGATTAAACCAAATACCCCTGAACTAATTCAGAATAGTTATGAGAATTAAATTAAGTAAATCTAACTAAATAAGTAATAAAAAAAATCGTAATGTAAAAAGTTAAGAATAATACAGTTAACCCTTTAGTAAATTATCATGCGTTGACCTGCTTAATTCCGGACACAACGTGCATAGCGAACCGTCTGTAACTTAGAAATATCTGAAAATCGTAATGTAAATAATTAATAATTTGAAGTCACAAGTAGTAGTTATAATAATCCCTGTAAACTAAATAAGTCTAGATAATTTGTTTGTCTTATTATAAGAAGGTATATTTAATAAAAAGTTGGAACTATATTATGGCGGAGTACTCACTCCGCTTCGTTGCAATCTACCTGTTGTAGCAACGCAAGAGTTACGATGCGGCGTTCAGACTGTAAACACCTCCAAGCGAGGGCTCTTCAGCAAAATGTTTGTTTTAAATTTTTAAATGAGTGTTAGCTACCACTAAAAACGTGGAGAGTTAAATCTAATTATATATAAGATGTAGTGAGCAATTTGTTAAAGAAATGTGGTAATATAAAAAAAAAAGAACTCGTATATAAGGTGATGTCTCAGGTTAATTAAAAGACGATCTCTCGAATATTGTTCGAATGATGTAATTCAGATAGTAATGTAAAAAGAAGAAGATGCAAACTCCAGTACTACTCTACCAGTGAATATGTGACGTGCTCAACTGCATATACGGACGACTACCACCTATACAACACTTACCAGAACCGCCGAGGATCAACCCGATTTCATGCAGCATAACATCCATCTCATCATGAATACACCTAGAAGACTTTCACCGGAAACGCGACCCAGATGACTACCCCGAGGAGGCGACTGCATAATCGAGAGTTGTACGAAAGGTTTAAAGATCTTCCGATCGTGCAACTCATACAAATTAACAGATTGCGTTGGGCTGGTCATGTGCAGAGAATGGCGGAGGATAGAATTCCAAAAAGAGTGATGAATTATTTGCCGATGGGAAGGAGAAGGAAGGGAAGACCGCGTACAAGATGGCTGGACCAGGTTGGTAAGGAGGCAGTGAGGCTGGGTGCAGCAAACTGGTGGACAGTGGCCGGGAGTAGAGACCAGTGGGGCAGATTTCTTTTGGAGGCCAGGGCCCGGACTGGGCTGTAGCGCCGAGGATGATGTAATCTTCTCTAAGCATTAAGTAAAACAAAAGAAATGTAAACAGTAATTTCTAAAATCATACGTTGTAACATTAATCTTGAAATATAAGTTATAATCCCTTAACTAAATAATACCATTCTTCAAATGGTTTATGTAATCATGCAAGCTCCTTGATAAGCAAAGTAAAATTCAGACGTCTTTACTAGATTTAAAGAGACTCGGATCCGAGGTAAATTACATGATCAATATGATCCCTTGTCTGACAGAAAACCCTTTTTAAATATTTCAGTATAATTTTTTTTATGTAATGGGATCTATATATATAATTTCTTAATATAGAGATGTCATCTTATTACAGATTGAAGTGAGTGCAGAAATCAGTGAAAATACCTTCCCTTGTGTCCTAATAATTAAAGTAAATTTTATTGTTCTATGTGTTGAGTTGAATTTCAGTTTGTTAAAACGTAGGCAGCCTGTATAATTGGCTAGCATCAATTATTACGGGTTGCCTGGATTTATAACGTAGCCCGGAACGTTATAAAGTTGCGCTACTCTGCTAAAGTTAAAATAGTTGTAAGCATCGTGACGCAATAAAGTTGCGCCACTCTGCTTATTAAAAAAGGTTTGTGAGCATCGTGACGTATAAAGTTGCGCCTGTAAAATAATTGTTACGTAGTAAAATAAAATAGATAACTCTCTGCTGATCTATGCACTCAGTTAATGTATTTCATGTTAATATTAATTTACATAATGTATTTCATGTATTAGCGGTTAATACTGTCGCTACCATTAATAGATTATTACATTATATTAATTGACCATTGTGAATTTATTTTGTATAAAATTATGCACGAACTTGCGTATAATTTAATTAAGATACGCAAGATAATACAAACTATCATTGTATTACACCAATGCAAGTACGTACATGAATTTTAGTGCTTGTCAAACTGTTCAGTCTTTAACAGGTCTATATTGCGACAATTCAAGACCTGTAGTTTCCTGAATATGCATGCATAGAATGTAAGTTGTATGTCTGTTGTCACTATCACGGTGAAACATACAAACTCTTGACTAAAGTAGACCAGGTTAATTACGTGTAAATAAATTCGTAACTTAATTTTGTTACTAAAAAAAAAAAAATTATTACAGAAATTAAAATTAGAACGTAAAACAATTTTAATAACTAAACTCAGCTTGTTACAGCCCGTAATACACCCTGTAACTTGTAAAGCGTGTATCGTTGCATCGGATTCACCCCTTGTTGAGACTGGCTTCCCCAGTTGAAACCAGTCAATAAAGATAGCCGTCTGCTATTGTTATATAGAACAATACCTGAGTGTGTTTCTCGCGTTCCCATGCATACAACAAGTATGCATTGTTTACAAAGTAAACTAGGGTGACCTACATTCCAGCGAACAGCTGATCATTGACTTTACAATGACGTCTGTATGGAATTTTTGTCTTTCCCTTAGGAGAGAGATGCAAAAGCTTATGAACAATGCAAAAGCTTTAACCATGAAATAAATTGTCCATGTAATTGTGTATAGTATAGTAGAGCAAGTATTTTCACCGTGACAACAATTAAATAATATAATGACTTAAATTTCAAATAAATAAATGACTTAGTTATTAGTTAACCCTCTATTGTTAGACAAAGTATTAAACCCCTTACCCCGAAACAAAACCTTTAAACTGAGTAAAAAGTAAAACGAAGTATATAAACGTGTCCTAAATAAAAAGAATATAAATAATAAATTTTTTTTAAATAAATGATAAGTCCTTGAAAAAAAAAACTGAATAATATCTTAAGTATAAAAGTGTATTAGTAAAATAAGTAAAAAAAGGAAGTAATAATAAAGGTATGTTTGAATAGTGTAAACACCCGGTTGTAGCCTTCTTGAAAATAACTCCCCAGCGTGCCAGAATAAGACAAACTCGTTCGTGCAGGAAATAATCGTGTTAAGAATTGTAGTAAGCCACCCCTTATTGTTCTGAACTGGTACCGAAGTAAACCACCCCTGTGTATATTACAATGCACCTGTGTAGAGAATAAAAATTATCTTCGTGAAATTCCGCTTCTCTCAGTACCGTAAGAAATTAGGATTAGAAATAATCTAAAGTGGAGTATGGGATCCACTTTAGGTTATATTAGAGGTAATTTTATAATATATAAAAGAATTATATATGTAACGTAACATAGTCACAACGACGCCGACTGAAAAGGGTAATGATGGTGCAAAAAGGTGTGCCAAGGTAATCATTAGAGAGTGCTGAAAGCTAACTGATGTGGTTAGAGTAAGCCGATGTCAGTCGGGCCACGATATTGTGAATTACGGAAAATAGGGAAATTAGTATTAAGAATTAAAATCTAAGTTAGCGTTTTAAGAAACGAGACAAAGGGAATTTCACGAATGAGAACAAGACAAGAAATAAATAAATTTCAAGAGAGATAGAGAAAACTAACCGTGTACTAAAAAAAATTCCACACAGTAACTGTAAGCATACTCCCAGTACCCCACTTTCGAATTTTCCTTATTAAAATTCCCCATGTCGATTTTAAGCGGCGGAGTATGTGACGATTTAAATGGTAATAAAAAAATTCATAATAAAAATATAAAAAGAAAATGGAAAGCAAGTAAGTATTTTAAATCGCATGATTAAACTAAATACCCCTGAACTAAATCAGAATAGTTATGAGAATTAAATTAAGTAAATCTAACTAAATAAGTAATAAAAAAAATCGTAATGTAAAAAGTTAAGAATAATACAGTTAACCCTTTAGTAAATTATCATGCGTTGACCTGCTTAATTCCGAACACAACGTGCATAGCGAACCGTCTGTAACTTAGAAATATCTGAAAATCGTAATGTAAATAATTAATAATTTGAAGTCAGAAGTAGTAGTTATAATAATCCCTGTAAACTAAATAAGTCTAGATAATTTGTTTTGTCTTATTAATAAGAAGGTATATTTAATAAAAAGTTGGAACTATATTATGGCGGAGTACTCACTCCGCTTCGTTGCAATCTACCTGTTGTAGCAACGCAAGAGTTACGATGCGGCGTTCAGACTGTAAACACCTCCAAGCGAGGGCTCTTCAGAAAAATGTTTGTTTTAAATTTTTAAATGAGTGTTAGCTACCACTAAAAACGTGGAGAGTTAAATCTAATTATATATAAGATGTAGTGAGCAATTTGTTAAAGAAATGTGGTAATATAAAAAAAAAAGAACTCGTATATAAGGTGATGTCTCAGGTTAATTAAAAGACGATCTCTCGAATATTGTTCGAGTGATGTAATTCAGATAGTAATGTAAGAAGAAGAAGATGCAAACTCCAGTACTACTCTACCAGTGAATATGTGACGTGCTCAACTGCATATACGGACGACTACCACCTATACAACACTTACCAGAACCGCCGAGGATCAACCCGATTTCACGCAGCATAACATCCATCTCGTCATGAATACACCTAGAAGACTTTCACCGGAAACGCGACCCAGATGACTACCCCGACTACCAGAGTTCCGAAGATTCACGCCCCAGGACACGGACAGCAAAAGCTTATTTGAGAGGTGACTCGGTGGCTTGCCTACCGAGAATTATGTACATTTAAAATATAACTTTCATACATGCCAGAGACTTTTCAAAAGACAATAATCTTCTCTAAGCATTAAGTAAAACAAAAGAAATGTAAACAGTAATTTCTAAAATCATACGTTGTAACATTAATCTTGAAATATAAGTTATAATCCCTTAACTAAATAATACCATTCTTCAAATGGTTTATGTAATCATGCAAGCTCCTTGATAAGCAAAGTAAAATTCAGACGTCTTTACTAGATTTAAAGAGACTCGGATCCGAGGTAAATTACATGATCAATATGATCCCTTGTCTGACAGAAAACCCTTTTTAAATATTTCAGTATAATTTTTTTTATGTAATGGGATCTATATATATAATTTCTTAATTAAGAGATGTCATCTTATTACAGATTGAAGTGAGTGCAGAAATCAGTGAAAATACCTTCCCTTGTGTCCTAATAATTAAAGTAAATTTTATTGTTCTATGTGTTGAGTTGAATTTCAGTTTGTTAAAACGTAGGCAGCCTGTATAATTGGCTAGCGTCAATTATTACGGGTTCCCTGGATTTATAACGTAGCCCGGAACGTTATAAAGTTGCGCTACTCTGCTAAAGTTAAAATAATTGTAAGCATCGTGACGCAATAAAGTTGCGCCACTCTGCTTATTAAAAAAAGGTTTGTGAGCATCGTGACGTATAAAGTTGTGCCTGTAAAATAATTGTTACGTAGTAAAATAAAATAGATAACTCTCTGCTGATCTATGCACTCAGTTAATGTATTTCATGTTAATATTAATTTATATAATGTATTTCATGTATTAGCGGTTAATACTGTCGCTACCATTAATAGATTATTACGTTATATTAATTGACCATTGTGAATTTATTTTGTATAAGATTACGCACGCACTTGCGTATAATTTAATTAAGATACGCAAGATAATACAAACTATCATTGTATTACACCAATGCAAGTACGTACATGAATTTTAGTGCTTGTCAAACTGTTCAGTCTTTAACAGGTCTATATTGCGACAATTCAAGACCTGTAGTTTCCTGAATATGCCTGCATAGAATGTAAGTTGTATGTCTGTTATCACTGTCACGGTGAAACATACAAACTCTTGACTAAAGTAGACCAGGTTAATTACTTGTAAATAAATTCGTAACTTAATTTTGTTACTAAAAAAAAAAAAATTATTACAGAAATTAAAATTAGAACGTAAAACAATTTTAATAACTAAACTCAGCTTGTTACAGCCCGTAATACACCCTGTAACTTGTAAAGCGTGTATCGTTGCATCGGATTCACCCCTTGTTGAGACTGGCTTCCCCAGTTGAAACCAGTCAATAAAGATAGCCGTCTGCTATTGTTATATAGAACAATACCTGAGTGTGTTTCTCGCGTTCCCATGCATACAACAAGTATGCATTGTTTACAAAGTAAACTAGGGTGACCTACATTCCAGCGAACAGCTGATCGTTGACTTTACAATGACGTCTGTGTGGAATTTTTGTCTTTCCCTTAGGAGAGAGATGCAAAAGCTTATGAACAATGCAAAAGCTTTAACCATGAAATAAATTGTCCATGTAATTGTGTATAGTATAGTAGAGCAAGTATTTTCACCGTGACAACAATTAAATAATATAATGACTTAAATTTCAAATAAATAAATGACTTAGTTATTAGTTAACCCTCTATTGTTAGACAAAGTATTAAACCCCTTACCCCAAAACAAAATCTTTAAACTGAGTAAAAAGTAAAACGAAGTATATAAACGTGTCCTAAATAAAAAAGAATATAAATAATAAATTTTTTTAAATAAATGATAAGTCCTTAAAAAAAAAAAAAAACTGAATAATATCTTAAGTATAAAAGTGTATTAGTAAAATAAGTAAAAAAAGGAAGTAATAATAAAGGTATGTTTGAATAGTGTAAACACCCGGTTGTAGCCTTCTTGAAAATAATTCCCCAGCGTGCCAGAATAAGACAAACTCGTTCGTGCAGGAAATAATCGTGTTAAGAATTGTAGTAAGCCACCCCCTTATTGTTCTGAACTGGTACCGAAGTAAACCACCCCTGTGTCTATTACAATGCACCTGTGTAGAGAATAAAAATTATCTTCGTGAAATTCCGCTTCTCTCAGTACCGTAAGAAATTAGGATTAGAAATAATCTAAAGTGGAGTATGGGATCCACTTTAGGTTATATTAGAGGTAATTTTATAATATATAAAAGAATTATATATATAACATAACATAGTCACAACGACGCCGACTGAAAAGGGTAATGATGGTGCAAAAAGGTGTGCCAAGGTAATCATTAGAGAGTGCTGAAAGCTAACTGATGTGGTTAGAGTAAGCCGATGTCAGTCGGGCCACGATATTGTGAATTACGGAAAATAGGGAAATTAGTATTAAGAATTAAAATCTAAGTTAGCGTTTTAAGAAACGAGACAAAGGGAATTTCACGAATGAGAACAAGACAAGAAATAAATAAATTTCAAGAGAGATAGAGAAAACTAACCGTGTACTAAAAAAAATTCCACACAGTAACTGTAAGCATACTCCCAGTACCCCACTTTCGAATTTTCCTTATTAAAATTCCCCATGTCGATTTTAAGCGGCGGAGTATGTGACGATTTAAATGGTAATAAAAAAATTCATAATAAAAATATAAAAAGAAAATGGAAAGCAAGTAAGTATTTTAAATCGCATGATTAAACCAAATACCCCTGAACTAAATCAGAATAGTTATGAGAATTAAATTAAGTAAATCTAACTAAATAAGTAATAAAAAAAATCGTAATGTAAAAAGTTAAGAATAATACAGTTAACCCTTTAGTAAATTATTATGCGTTGACCTGCTTAATTCCGGACACAACGTGCATAGCGAACCGTCTGTAACTTAGAAATATCTGAAAATCGTAATGTAAATAATTAATAATTTGAAGTCAGAAGTAGTAGTTATAATAATCCCTGTAAACTAAATAAGTCTAGATAATTTGTTTTGTCTTATTAATAAGAAGGTATATTTAATAAAAAGTTGGAACTATATTATGGCGGAGTACTCACTCCGCTTCGTTGCAATCTACCTGTTGTAGCAACGCAAGAGTTACGATGCGGCGTTCAGACTGTAAACACCTCCAAGCGAGGGCTCTTCAGAAAAATGTTTGTTTTAAATTTTTAAATGAGTGTTAGCTACCACTAAAAACGTGGAGAGTTAAATCTAATTATATATAAGATGTAGTGAGCAATTTGTTAAAGAAATGTGGTAATATAAAAAAAAAAGAACTCGTATATAAGGTGATGTCTCAGGTTAATTAAAAGACGATCTCTCGAATATTGTTCGAGTGATGTAATTCAGATAGTAATGTAAGAAGAAGAAGATGCAAACTCCAGTACTACTCTACCAGTGAATATGTGACGTGCTCAACTGCATATACGGACGACTACCACCTATACAACACTTACCAGAACCGCCGAGGATCAACCCAATTTCACGCAGCATAACATCCATCTAGTCATGAATACACCTAGAAGACTTTCACCGGAAACGCGACCCAGATGACTACCCCGACTACCAGAGTTCCGAAGATTCACGCCCCAGGACACGGACAGCAAAAGCTTATTTGAGAGGTGACTCGGTGGCTTGCCTACCGAGAATTATGTACATTTAAAATATAACTTTCATACATGCCAGAGACTTTTCAAAAGACAATAATCTTCTCTAAGCATTAAGTAAAACAAAAGAAATGTAAACAGTAATTTCTAAAATCATACGTTGTAACATTAATCTTGAAATATAAGTTATAATCCCTTAACTAAATAATACCATTCTTCAAATGGTTTATGTAATCATGCAAGCTCCTTGATAAGCAAAGTAAAATTCAGACGTCTTTACTAGATTTAAAGAGACTCGGATCCGAGGTAAATTACATGATCAATATGATCCCTTGTCTGACAGAAAACCCTTTTTAAATATTTCAGTATAATTTTTTTTATGTAATGGGATCTATATATACAATTTCTTAATAAAGAGATGTCATCTTATTACAGATTGAAGTGAGTGCAGAAATCAGTGAAAATACCTTCCCTTGTGTCCTAATAATTAAAGTAAATTTTATTGTTCTATGTGTTGAGTTGAATTTCAGTTTGTTAAAACGTAGGCAGCCTGTATAATTGGCTAGCGTCAATTATTACGGGTTCCCTGGATTTATAACGTAGCCCGGAACGTTATAAAGTTGCGCTACTCTGCTAAAGTTAAAATAGTTGTAAGCATCGTGACGCAATAAAGTTGCGCCACTCTGCTTATTAAAAAAAGGTTTGTGAGCATCGTGACGTATAAAGTTGCGCCTGTAAAATAATTGTTACGTAGTAAAATAAAATAGATAACTCTCTGCTGATCTATGCACTCAGTTAATGTATTTCATGTTAATATTAATTTACATAATGTATTTCATGTATTAGCGGTTAATACTGTCGCTACGATTAATAGATTATTACGTTATATTAATTGACCATTGTGAATTTATTTTGTATAAAATTACTCACGAACATGCGTATAATTTAATTAAGATACGCAAGATAATACAAAGTATCATTGTATTACACCAATGCAAGTACGTACATGAATTTTAGTGCTTGTCAAACTGTTCAGTCTTTAACAGGTCTATATTGCGACAATTCAAGACCTGTAGTTTCCTGAATATGCCTGCATAGAATGTAAGTTGTATGTCTGTTATCACTGTCACGGTGAAACATACAAACTCTTGACTAAAGTAGACCAGGTTAATTACGTGTAAATAAATTCGTAACTTAATTTTGTTACTAAAAAAAAAAAATTATTACAGAAATTAAAATTAGAACGTAAAACAATTTTAATAACTAAACTCAGCTTGTTACAGCCCGTAATACACCCTGTAACTTGTAAAGCGTGTATCGTTGCATCGGATTCACCCCTTGTTGAGACTGGCTTCCCCAGTTGAAACCAGTCAATAAAGATAGCCGTCTGCTATTGTTATATAGAACAATACCTGAGTGTGTTTCTCACGTTCCCATGCATACAACAAGTATGCATTGTTTACAAAGTAAACTAGGGTGACCTACATTCCAGCGCTGATCGTTGACTTTACAATGACGTCTGTGTGGAATTTTTGTCTTTCCCTTAGGAGAGAGATGCAAAAGCTTATGAACAATGCAAAAGCTTTAACCATGAAATAAATTGTCCATGTAATTGTGTATAGTATAGTAGAGCAAGTATTTTCACCGTGACAACAATTAAATAATATAATGACTTAAATTTCAAATAAATAAATGACTTAGTTATTAGTTAACCCTCTATTGTTAGACAAAGTATTAAACCCCTTACCCCGAAACAAAACCTTTAAACTGAGTAAAAAGTAAAACGAAGTATATAAACGTGTCCTAAATAAAAAAGAATATAAATAATAAATTTTTTTAAATAAATGATAAGTCCTTAAAAAAAAAAAAACTGAATAATATCTTAAGTATAAAAGTGTATTAGTAAAATAAGTAAAAAAAGGAAGTAATAATAAAGGTATGTTTGAATAGTGTAAACACCCGGTTGTAGCCTTCTTGAAAATAATTCCCCAGCGTGCCAGAATAAGACAAACTCGTTCGTGCAGGAAATAATCGTGTTAAGAATTGTAGTAAGCCACCCCCTTATTGTTCTGAACTGGTACCGAAGTAAACCACCCCTGTGTATATTACAATGCACCTGTGTAGAGAATAAAAATTATCTTCGTGAAATTCCGCTTCTCTCAGTACCGTAAGAAATTAGGATTAGAAATAATCTAAAGTGGAGTATGGGATCCACTTTAGGTTATATTAGAGGTAATTTTATAATATATAAAAGAATTATATATGTAACGTAACATAGTCACAACGACGCCGACTGAAAAGGGTAATGATGGTGCAAAAAGGTGTGCCAAGGTAATCATTAGAGAGTGCTGAAAGCTAACTGATGTGGTTAGAGTAAGCCGATGTCAGTCGGGCCACGATATTGTGAATTACGGAAAATAGGGAAATTAGTATTAAGAATTAAAATCTAAGTTAGCGTTTTAAGAAACGAGACAAAGGGAATTTCACGAATGAGAACAAGACAAGAAATAAATAAATTTCAAGAGAGATAGAGAAAACTAACCGTGTACTAAAAAAAATTCCACACAGTAACTGTAAGCATACTCCCAGTACCCCACTTTCGAATTTTCCTTATTAAAATTCCCCATGTCGATTTTAAGCGGCGGAGTATGTGACGATTTAAATGGTAATAAAAAAATTCATAATAAAAATATAAAAAGAAAATGGAAAGCAAGTAAGTATTTTAAATCGCATGATTAAACCAAATACCCCTGAACTAAATCAGAATAGTTATGAGAATTAAATTAAGTAAATCTAACTAAATAAGTAATAAAAAAAATCGTAATGTAAAAAGTTAAGAATAATACAGTTAACCCTTTAGTAAATTATCATGCGTTGACCTGCTTAATTCCGGACACAACGTGCATAGCGAACCGTCTGTAACTTAGAAATATCTGAAAATCGTAATGTAAATAATTAATAATTTGAAGTCAGAAGTAGTAGTTATAATAATCCCTGTAAACTAAATAAGTCTAGATAATTTGTTTTGTCTTATTAATAAGAAGGTATATTTAATAAAAAGTTGGAACTATATTATGGCGGAGTACTCACTCCGCTTCGTTGCAATCTACCTGTTGTAGCAACGCAAGAGTTACGATGCGGCGTTCAGACTGTAAACACCTCCAAGCGAGGGCTCTTCAGAAAAATGTTTGTTTTAAATTTTTAAATGAGTGTTAGCTACCACTAAAAACGTTAAAAACGTGGAGAGTTAAATCTAATTATATATAAGATGTAGTGAGCAATTTGTTAAAGAAATGTGGTAATATAAAAAAAAAAGAACTCGTATATAAGGTGATGTCTCAGGTTAATTAAAAGACGATCTCTCGAATATTGTTCGAGTGATGTAATTCAGATAGTAATGTAAGAAGAAGAAGATGCAAACTCCAGTACTACTCTACCAGTGAATATGTGACGTGCTCAACTGCATATACGGACGACTACCACCTATACAACACTTACCAGAACCGCCGAGGATCAACCCGATTTCACGCAGCATAACATCCATCTCGTCATGAATACACCTAGAAGACTTTCACCGGAAACGCGACCCAGATGACTACCCCGACTACCAGAGTTCCGAAGATTCACGCCCCAGGACACGGACAGCAAAAGCTTATTTGAGAGGTGACTCGGTGGCTTGCCTACCGAGAATTATGTACATTTAAAATATAACTTTCATACATGCCAGAGACTTTTCAAAAGACAATAATCTTCTCTAAGCATTAAGTAAAACAAAAGAAATGTAAACAGTAATTTCTAAAATCATACGTTGTAACATTAATCTTGAAATATAAGTTATAATCCCTTAACTAAATAATACCATTCTTCAAATGGTTTATGTAATCATGCAAGCTCCTTGATAAGCAAAGTAAAATTCAGACGTCTTTACTAGATTTAAAGAGACTCGGATCCGAGGTAAATTACATGATCAATATGATCCCTTGTCTGACAGAAAACCCTTTTTAAATATTTCAGTATAATTTTTTTTATGTAATGGGATCTATATATATAATTTCTTAATTAAGAGATGTCATCTTATTACAGATTGAAGTGAGTGCAGAAATCAGTGAAAATACCTTCCCTTGTGTCCTAATAATTAAAGTAAATTTTATTGTTCTATGTGTTGAGTTGAATTTCAGTTTGTTAAAACGTAGGCAGCCTGTATAATTGGCTAGCGTCAATTATTACGGGTTCCCTGGATTTATAACGTAGCCCGGAACGTTATAAAGTTGCGCTACTCTGCTAAATTTAAAATAATTGTAAGCATCGTGACGCAATAAAGTTGCGCCACTCTGCTTATTAAAAAAAGGTTTGTGAGCATCATGACGTATAAAGTTGTGCCTGTAAAATAATTGTTACGTAGTAAAATAAAATAGATAACTCTCTGCTGATCTATGCACTCAGTTAATGTATTTCATGTTAATATTAATTTACATAATGTATTTCATGTATTAGCGGTTAATACTGTCGCTACCATTAATAGATTATTACGTTATATTAATTGACCATTGTGAATTTATTTTGTATAAAATTACTCACGAACATGCGTATAATTTAATTAAGATACGCAAGATAATACAAACTATCATTGTATTACACCAATGCAAGTACGTACATGAATTTTAGTGCTTGTCAAACTGTTCAGTCTTTAACAGGTCTATATTGCGACAATTCAAGACCTGTAGTTTCCTGAATATGCCTGCATAGAATGTAAGTTGTATGTCTGTTATCACTGTCACGGTGAAACATACAAACTCTTGACTAAAGTAGACCAGGTTAATTACGTGTAAATAAATTCGTAACTTAATTTTGTTACAAAAAAAAAAAAATTATTACAGAAATTAAAATTAGAACGTAAAACAATTTTAATAACTAAACTCAGCTTGTTACAGCCCGTAATACACCCTGTAACTTGTAAAGCGTGTATCGTTGCATCGGATTCACCCCTTGTTGAGACTGGCTTCCCCAGTTGAAACCAGTCAATAAAGATAGCCGTCTGCTATTGTTATATAGAACAATACCTGAGTGTGTTTCTCGCGTTCCCATGCATACAACAAGTATGCATTGTTTACAAAGTAAACTAGGGTGACCTACATTCCAGCGAACAGCTGATCGTTGACTTTACAATGACGTCTGTGTGGAATTTTTGTCTTTCCCTTAGGAGAGAGATGCAAAAGCTTATGAACAATGCAAAAGCTTTAACCATGAAATAAATTGTCCATGTAATTGTGTATAGTATAGTAGAGCAAGTATTTTCACCGTGACAACAATTAAATAATATAATGACTTAAATTTCAAATAAATAAATGACTTAGTTATTAGTTAACCCTCTATTGTTAGACAAAGTATTAAACCCCTTACCCCAAAACAAAACCTTTAAACTGAGTAAAAAGTAAAACGAAGTATATAAACGTGTCCTAAATAAAAAAGAATATAAATAATAAATTTTTTTAAATAAATGATAAGTCCTTAAAAAAAAAAAAACTGAATAATATCTTAAGTATAAAAGTGTATTAGTAAAATAAGTAAAAAAAGGAAGTAATAATAAAGGTATGTTTGAATAGTGTAAACACCCGGTTGTAGCCTTCTTGAAAATAATTCCCCAGCGTGCCAGAATAAGACAAACTCGTTCGTGCAGGAAATAATCGTGTTAAGAATTGTAGTAAGCCACCCCCTTATTGTTCTGAACTGGTACCGAAGTAAACCACCCCTGTGTCTATTACAATGCACCTGTGTAGAGAATAAAAATTATCTTCGTGAAATTCCGCTTCTCTCAGTACCGTAAGAAATTAGGATTAGAAATAATCTAAAGTGGAGTATGGGATCCACTTTAGGTTATATTAGAGGTAATTTTATAATATATAAAAGAATTATATATATAACATAACATAGTCACAACGACGCCGACTGAAAAGGGTAAGGATGGTGCAAAAAGGTGTGCCAAGGTAATCATTAGAGAGTGCTGAAAGCTAACTGATGTGGTTAGAGTAAGCCGATGTCAGTCGGGCCACGATATTGTGAATTACGGAAAATAGGGAAATTAGTATTAAGAATTAAAATCTAAGTTAGCGTTTTAAGAAACGAGACAAAGGGAATTTCACGAATGAGAACAAGACAAGAAATAAATAAATTTCAAGAGAGATAGAGAAAACTAACCGTGTACTAAAAAAAATTCCACACAGTAACTGTGAGCATACTCCCAGTACCCCACTTTCGAATTTTCCTTATTAAAATTCCCCATGTCGATTTTAAGCGGCGGAGTATGTGACGATTTAAATGGTAATAAAAAAATTCATAATAAAAATATAAAAAGAAAATGGAAAGCAAGTAAGTATTTTAAATCGCATGATTAAACCAAATACCCCTGAACTAAATCAGAATAGTTATGAGAATTAAATTAAGTAAATCTAACTAAATAAGTAATAAAAAAAATCGTAATGTAAAAAGTTAAGAATAATACAGTTAACCCTTTAGTAAATTATCATGCGTTGACCTGCTTAATTCCGGACACAACGTGCATAGCGAACCGTCTGTAACTTAGAAATATCTGAAAATCGTAATGTAAATAATTAATAATTTGAAGTCAGAAGTAGTAGTTATAATAATCCCTGTAAACTAAATAAGTCTAGATAATTTGTTTTGTCTTATTAATAAGAAGGTATATTTAATAAAAAGTTGGAACTATATTATGGCGGAGTACTCACTCCGCTTCGTTGCAATCTACCTGTTGTAGCAACGCAAGAGTTACGATGCGGCATTCAGACTGTAAACACCTCCAAGCGAGGGCTCTTCAGAAAAATGTTTGTTTTAAATTTTTAAATGAGTGTTAGCTACCACTAAAAACGTTAAAAACGTGGAGAGTTAAATCTAATTATATATAAGATGTAGTGAGCAATTTGTTAAAGAAATGTGGTAATATAAAAAAAAAAGAACTCGTATATAAGGTGATGTCTCAGGTTAATTAAAAGACGATCTCTCGAATATTGTTCGAGTGATGTAATTCAGATAGTAATGTAAGAAGAAGAAGATGCAAACTCCAGTACTACTCTACCAGTGAATATGTGACGTGCTCAACTGCATATACGGACGACTACCACCTATACAACACTTACCAGAACCGCCGAGGATCAACCCGATTTCACGCAGCATAACATCCATCTCTTCATGAATACACCTAGAAGACTTTCACCGGAAACGCGACCCAGATGACTACCCCGACTACCAGAGTTCCGAAGATTCACGCCCCAGGACACGGACAGCAAAAGCTTATTTGAGAGGTGACTCGGTGGCTTGCCTACCGAGAATTATGTACATTTAAAATATAACTTTCATACATGCCAGAGACTTTTCAAAAGACAATAATCTTCTCTAAGCATTAAGTAAAACAAAAGAAATGTAAACAGTAATTTCTAAAATCATACGTTGTAACATTAATCTTGAAATATAAGTTATAATCCCTTAACTAAATAATACCATTCTTCAAATGGTTTATGTAATCATGCAAGCTCCTTGATAAGCAAAGTAAAATTCAGACGTCTTTACTAGATTTAAAGAGACTCGGATCCGAGGTAAATTACATGATCAATATGATCCCTTGTCTGACAGAAAACCCTTTTTAAATATTTCAGTATAATTTTTTTTATGTAATGGGATCTATATATATAATTTCTTAATTAAGAGATGTCATCTTATTACAGATTGAAGTGAGTGCAGAAATCAGTGAAAATACCTTCCCTTGTGTCCTAATAATTAAAGTAAATTTTATTGTTCTATGTGTTGAGTTGAATTTCAGTTTGTTAAAACGTAGGCAGCCTGTATAATTGGCTAGCGTCAATTATTACGGGTTCCCTGGATTTATAACGTAGCCCGGAACGTTATAAAGTTGCGCTACTCTGCTAAAGTTAAAATAATTGTAAGCATCGTGACGCAATAAAGTTGCGCCACTCTGCTTATTAAAAAAAGGTTTGTGAGCATCGTGACGTATAAAGTTGTGCCTGTAAAATAATTGTTACGTAGTAAAATAAAATAGATAACTCTCTGCTGATCTATGCACTCAGTTAATGTATTTCATGTTAATATTAATTTACATAATGTATTTCATGTATTAGCGGTTAATACTGTCGCTACCATTAATAGATTATTACGTTATATTAATTGACCATTGTGAATTTATTTTGTATAAAATTACTCACGAACATGCGTATAATTTAATTAAGATACGCAAGATAATACAAACTATCATTGTATTACACCAATGCAAGTACGTACATGAATTTTAGTGCTTGTCAAACTGTTCAGTCTTTAACAGGTCTATATTGCGACAATTCAAGACCTGTAGTTTCCTGAATATGCCTGCATAGAATGTAAGTTGTATGTCTGTTATCACTGTCACGGTGAAACATACAAACTCTTGACTAAAGTAGACCAGGTTAATTACTTGTAAATAAATTCGTAACTTAATTTTGTTACTAAAAAAAAAAAAATTATTACAGAAATTAAAATTAGAACGTAAAACAATTTTAATAACTAAACTCAGCTTGTTACAGCCCGTAATACACCCTGTAACTTGTAAAGCGTGTATCGTTGCATCGGATTCACCCCTTGTTGAGACTGGCTTCCCCAGTTGAAACCAGTCAATAAAGATAGCCGTCTGCTATTGTTATATAGAACAATACCTGAGTGTGTTTCTCGCGTTCCCATGCATACAACAAGTATGCATTGTTTACAAAGTAAACTAGGGTGACCTACATTCCAGCGAACAGCTGATCGTTGACTTTACAATGACGTCTGTGTGGAATTTTTGTCTTTCCCTTAGGAGAGAGATGCAAAAGCTTATGAACAATGCAAAAGCTTTAACCATGAAATAAATTGTCCATGTAATTGTGTATAGTATAGTAGAGCAAGTATTTTCACCGTGACAACAATTAAATAATATAATGACTTAAATTTCAAATAAATAAATGACTTAGTTATTAGTTAACCCTCTATTGTTAGACAAAGTATTAAACCCCTTACCCCAAAACAAAACCTTTAAACTGAGTAAAAAGTAAAACGAAGTATATAAACGTGTCCTAAATAAAAAAGAATATAAATAATAAATTTTTTTAAATAAATGATAAGTCCTTAAAAAAAAAAAACTGAATAATATCTTAAGTATAAAAGTGTATTAGTAAAATAAGTAAAAAAAGGAAGTAATAATAAAGGTATGTTTGAATAGTGTAAACACCCGGTTGTAGCCTTCTTGAAAATAATTCCCCAGCGTGCCAGAATAAGACAAACTCGTTCGTGCAGGAAATAATCGTGTTAAGAATTGTAGTAAGCCACCCCCTTATTGTTCTGAACTGGTACCGAAGTAAACCACCCCTGTGTCTATTACAATGCACCTGTGTAGAGAATAAAAATTATCTTCGTGAAATTCCGCTTCTCTCAGTACCGTAAGAAATTAGGATTAGAAATAATCTAAAGTGGAGTATGGGATCCACTTTAGGTTATATTAGAGGTAATTTTATAATATATAAAAGAATTATATATATAACATAACATAGTCACAACGACGCCGACTGAAAAGGGTAATGATGGTGCAAAAAGGTGTGCCAAGGTAATCATTAGAGAGTGCTGAAAGCTAACTGATGTGGTTAGAGTAAGCCGATGTCAGTCGGGCCACGATATTGTGAATTACGGAAAATAGGGAAATTAGTATTAAGAATTAAAATCTAAGTTAGCGTTTTAAGAAACGAGACAAAGGGAATTTCACGAATGAGAACAAGACAAGAAATAAATAAATTTCAAGAGAGATAGAGAAAACTAACCGTGTACTAAAAAAAATTCCACACAGTAACTGTAAGCATACTCCCAGTACCCCACTTTCGAATTTTCCTTATTAAAATTCCCCATGTCGATTTTAAGCGGCGGAGTATGTGACGATTTAAATGGTAATAAAAAAATTCATAATAAAAATATAAAAAGAAAATGGAAAGCAAGTAAGTATTTTAAATCGCATGATTAAACCAAATACCCCTGAACTAAATCAGAATAGTTATGAGAATTAAATTAAGTAAATCTAACTAAATAAGTAATAAAAAAAATCGTAATGTAAAAAGTTAAGAATAATACAGTTAACCCTTTAGTAAATTATCATGCGTTGACCTGCTTAATTCCGGACACAACGTGCATAGCGAACCGTCTGTAACTTAGAAATATCTGAAAATCGTAATGTAAATAATTAATAATTTGAAGTCAGAAGTAGTAGTTATAATAATCCCTGTAAACTAAATAAGTCTAGATAATTTGTTTTGTCTTATTAATAAGAAGGTATATTTAATAAAAAGTTGGAACTATATTATGGCGGAGTACTCACTCCGCTTCGTTGCAATCTACCTGTTGTAGCAACGCAAGAGTTACGATGCGGCGTTCAGACTGTAAACACCTCCAAGCGAGGGCTCTTCAGAAAAATGTTTGTTTTAAATTTTTAAATGAGTGTTAGCTACCACTAAAAACGTTAAAAACGTGGAGAGTTAAATCTAATTATATATAAGATGTAGTGAGCAATTTGTTAAAGAAATGTGGTAATATAAAAAAAAAAGAACTCGTATATAAGGTGATGTCTCAGGTTAATTAAAAGACGATCTCTCGAATATTGTTCGAGTGATGTAATTCAGATAGTAATGTAAGAAGAAGAAGATCCAAACTCCAGTACTACTCTACCAGTGAATATGTGACGTGCTCAACTGCATATACGGACGACTACCACCTATACAACACTTACCAGAACCGCCGAGGATCAACCCGATTTCACGCAGCATAACATCCATCTCGTCATGAATACACCTAGAAGACTTTCACCAGAAACGCGACCCAGATGACTACCCCGACTACCAGAGTTCCGAAGATTCACGCCCCAGGACACGGACAGCAAAAGCTTATTTGAGAGGTGACTCGGTGGCTTGCCTACCGAGAATTATGTACATTTAAAATATAACTTTCATACATGCCAGAGACTTTTCAAAAGACAATAATCTTCTCTAAGCATTAAGTAAAACAAAAGAAATGTAAACAGTAATTTCTAAAATCATACGTTGTAACATTAATCTTGAAATATAAGTTATAATCCCTTAACTAAATAATACCATTCTTCAAATGGTTTATGTAATCATGCAAGCTCCTTGATAAGCAAAGTAAAATTCAGACGTCTTTACTAGATTTAAAGAGACTCGGATCCGAGGTAAATTACATGATCAATATGATCCCTTGTCTGACAGAAAACCCTTTTTAAATATTTCAGTATAATTTTTTTTATGTAATGGGATCTATATATATAATTTCTTAATTAAGAGATGTCATCTTATTACAGATTGAAGTGAGTGCAGAAATCAGTGAAAATACCTTCCCTTGTGTCCTAATAATTAAAGTAAATTTTATTGTTCTATGTGTTGAGTTGAATTTCAGTTTGTTAAAACGTAGGCAGCCTGTATAATTGGCTAGTGTCAATTATTACGGGTTCCCTGGATTTATAACGTAGCCCGGAACGTTATAAAGTTGCGCTACTCTGCTAAAGTTAAAATAGTTGTAAGCATCGTGACGCAATAAAGTTGCGCCACTCTGCTTATTAAAAAAAGGTTTGTGAGCATCGTGACGTATAAAGTTGCGCCTGTAAAATAATTGTTACGTAGTAAAATAAAATAGATAACTCTCTGCTGATCTATGCACTCAGTTAATGTATTTCATGTTAATATTAATTTACATAATGTATTTCATGTATTAGCGGTTAATACTGTCGCTACGATTAATAGATTATTACGTTATATTAATTGACCATTGTGAATTTATTTTGTATAAAATTACTCACGAACATGCGTATAATTTAATTAAGATACGCAAGATAATACAAAGTATCATTGTATTACACCAATGCAAGTACGTACATGAATTTTAGTGCTTGTCAAACTGTTCAGTCTTTAACAGGTCTATATTGCGACAATTCAAGACCTGTAGTTTCCTGAATATGCCTGCATAGAATGTAAGTTGTATGTCTGTTATCACTGTCACGGTGAAACATACAAACTCTTGACTAAAGTAGACCAGGTTAATTACGTGTAAATAAATTCGTAACTTAATTTTGTTACAAAAAAAAAAAAATTATTACAGAAATTAAAATTAGAACGTAAAACAATTTTAATAACTAAACTCAGCTTGTTACAGCCCGTAATACACCCTGTAACTTGTAAAGCGTGTATCGTTGCATCGGATTCACCCCTTGTTGAGACTGGCTTCCCCAGTTGAAACCAGTCAATAAAGATAGCCGTCTGCTATTGTTATATAGAACAATACCTGAGTGTGTTTCTCGCGTTCCCATGCATACAACAAGTATGCATTGTTTACAAAGTAAACTAGGGTGACCTACATTCCAGCGAACAGCTGATCGTTGACTTTACAATGACGTCTGTGTGGAATTTTTGTCTTTCCCTTAGGAGAGAGATGCAAAAGCTTATGAACAATGCAAAAGCTTTAACCATGAAATAAATTGTCCATGTAATTGTGTATAGTATAGTAGAGCAAGTATTTTCACCGTGACAACAATTAAATAATATAATGACTTAAATTTCAAATAAATAAATGACTTAGTTATTAGTTAACCCTCTATTGTTAGACAAAGTATTAAACCCCTTACCCCAAAACAAAACCTTTAAACTGAGTAAAAAGTAAAACGAAGTATATAAACGTGTCCTAAATAAAAAAGAATATAAATAATAAATTTTTTTAAATAAATGATAAGTCCTTAAAAAAAAAAAAACTGAATAATATCTTAAGTATAAAAGTGTATTAGTAAAATAAGTAAAAAAAGGAAGTAATAATAAAGGTATGTTTGAATAGTGTAAACACCCGGTTGTAGCCTTCTTGAAAATAATTCCCCAGCGTGCCAGAATAAGACAAACTCGTTCGTGCAGGAAATAATCGTGTTAAGAATTGTAGTAAGCCACCCCCTTATTGTTCTGAACTGGTACCGAAGTAAACCACCCCTGTGTCTATTACAATGCACCTGTGTAGAGAATAAAAATTATCTTCGTGAAATTCCGCTTCTCTCAGTACCGTAAGAAATTAGGATTAGAAATAATCTAAAGTGGAGTATGGGATCCACTTTAGGTTATATTAGAGGTAATTTTATAATATATAAAAGAATTATATATATAACATAACATAGTCACAACGACGCCGACTGAAAAGGGTAAGGATGGTGCAAAAAGGTGTGCCAAGGTAATCATTAGAGAGTGCTGAAAGCTAACTGATGTGGTTAGAGTAAGCCGATGTCAGTCGGGCCACGATATTGTGAATTACGGAAAATAGGGAAATTAGTATTAAGAATTAAAATCTAAGTTAGCGTTTTAAGAAACGAGACAAAGGGAATTTCACGAATGAGAACAAGACAAGAAATAAATAAATTTCAAGAGAGATAGAGAAAACTAACCGTGTACTAAAAAAAATTCCACACAGTAACTGTGAGCATACTCCCAGTACCCCACTTTCGAATTTTCCTTATTAAAATTCCCCATGTCGATTTTAAGCGGCGGAGTATGTGACGATTTAAATGGTAATAAAAAAATTCATAATAAAAATATAAAAAGAAAATGGAAAGCAAGTAAGTATTTTAAATCGCATGATTAAACCAAATACCCCTGAACTAAATCAGAATAGTTATGAGAATTAAATTAAGTAAATCTAACTAAATAAGTAATAAAAAAAATCGTAATGTAAAAAGTTAAGAATAATACAGTTAACCCTTTAGTAAATTATCATGCGTTGACCTGCTTAATTCCGGACACAACGTGCATAGCGAACCGTCTGTAACTTAGAAATATCTGAAAATCGTAATGTAAATAATTAATAATTTGAAGTCAGAAGTAGTAGTTATAATAATCCCTGTAAACTAAATAAGTCTAGATAATTTGTTTTGTCTTATTAATAAGAAGGTATATTTAATAAAAAGTTGGAACTATATTATGGCGGAGTACTCACTCCGCTTCGTTGCAATCTACCTGTTGTAGCAACGCAAGAGTTACGATGCGGCGTTCAGACTGTAAACACCTCCAAGCGAGGGCTCTTCAGAAAAATGTTTGTTTTAAATTTTTAAATGAGTGTTAGCTACCACTAAAAACGTTAAAAACGTGGAGAGTTAAATCTAATTATATATAAGATGTAGTGAGCAATTTGTTAAAGAAATGTGGTAATATAAAAAAAAAAGAACTCGTATATAAGGTGATGTCTCAGGTTAATTAAAAGACGATCTCTCGAATATTGTTCGAGTGATGTAATTCAGATAGTAATGTAAGAAGAAGAAGATGCAAACTCCAGTACTACTCTACCAGTGAATATGTGACGTGCTCAACTGCATATACGGACGACTACCACCTATACAACACTTACCAGAACCGCCGAGGATCAACCCGATTTCACGCAGCATAACATCCATCTCTTCATGAATACACCTAGAAGACTTTCACCGGAAACGCGACCCAGATGACTACCCCGACTACCAGAGTTCCGAAGATTCACGCCCCAGGACACGGACAGCAAAAGCTTATTTGAGAGGTGACTCGGTGGCTTGCCTACCGAGAATTATGTACATTTAAAATATAACTTTCATACATGCCAGAGACTTTTCAAAAGACAATAATCTTCTCTAAGCATTAAGTAAAACAAAAGAAATGTAAACAGTAATTTCTAAAATCATACGTTGTAACATTAATCTTGAAATATAAGTTATAATCCCTTAACTAAATAATACCATTCTTCAAATGGTTTATGTAATCATGCAAGCTCCTTGATAAGCAAAGTAAAATTCAGACGTCTTTACTAGATTTAAAGAGACTCGGATCCGAGGTAAATTACATGATCAATATGATCCCTTGTCTGACAGAAAACCCTTTTTAAATATTTCAGTATAATTTTTTTTATGTAATGGGATCTATATATATAATTTCTTAATTAAGAGATGTCATCTTATTACAGATTGAAGTGAGTGCAGAAATCAGTGAAAATACCTTCCCTTGTGTCCTAATAATTAAAGTAAATTTTATTGTTCTATGTGTTGAGTTGAATTTCAGTTTGTTAAAACGTAGGCAGCCTGTATAATTGGCTAGCGTCAATTATTACGGGTTCCCTGGATTTATAACGTAGCCCGGAACGTTATAAAGTTGCGCTACTCTGCTAAAGTTAAAATAATTGTAAGCATCGTGACGCAATAAAGTTGCGCCACTCTGCTTATTAAAAAAAGGTTTGTGAGCATCGTGACGTATAAAGTTGTGCCTGTAAAATAATTGTTACGTAGTAAAATAAAATAGATAACTCTCTGCTGATCTATGCACTCAGTTAATGTATTTCATGTTAATATTAATTTACATAATGTATTTCATGTATTAGCGGTTAATACTGTCGCTACCATTAATAGATTATTACGTTATATTAATTGACCATTGTGAATTTATTTTGTATAAAATTACTCACGAACATGCGTATAATTTAATTAAGATACGCAAGATAATACAAACTATCATTGTATTACACCAATGCAAGTACGTACATGAATTTTAGTGCTTGTCAAACTGTTCAGTCTTTAACAGGTCTATATTGCGACAATTCAAGACCTGTAGTTTCCTGAATATGCCTGCATAGAATGTAAGTTGTATGTCTGTTATCACTGTCACGGTGAAACATACAAACTCTTGACTAAAGTAGACCAGGTTAATTACTTGTAAATAAATTCGTAACTTAATTTTGTTACTAAAAAAAAAAAAATTATTACAGAAATTAAAATTAGAACGTAAAACAATTTTAATAACTAAACTCAGCTTGTTACAGCCCGTAATACACCCTGTAACTTGTAAAGCGTGTATCGTTGCATCGGATTCACCCCTTGTTGAGACTGGCTTCCCCAGTTGAAACCAGTCAATAAAGATAGCCGTCTGCTATTGTTATATAGAACAATACCTGAGTGTGTTTCTCGCGTTCCCATGCATACAACAAGTATGCATTGTTTACAAAGTAAACTAGGGTGACCTACATTCCAGCGAACAGCTGATCGTTGACTTTACAATGACGTCTGTGTGGAATTTTTGTCTTTCCCTTAGGAGAGAGATGCAAAAGCTTATGAACAATGCAAAAGCTTTAACCATGAAATAAATTGTCCATGTAATTGTGTATAGTATAGTAGAGCAAGTATTTTCACCGTGACAACAATTAAATAATATAATGACTTAAATTTCAAATAAATAAATGACTTAGTTATTAGTTAACCCTCTATTGTTAGACAAAGTATTAAACCCCTTACCCCAAAACAAAACCTTTAAACTGAGTAAAAAGTAAAACGAAGTATATAAACGTGTCCTAAATAAAAAAGAATATAAATAATAAATTTTTTTAAATAAATGATAAGTCCTTAAAAAAAAAAAACTGAATAATATCTTAAGTATAAAAGTGTATTAGTAAAATAAGTAAAAAAAGGAAGTAATAATAAAGGTATGTTTGAATAGTGTAAACACCCGGTTGTAGCCTTCTTGAAAATAATTCCCCAGCGTGCCAGAATAAGACAAACTCGTTCGTGCAGGAAATAATCGTGTTAAGAATTGTAGTAAGCCACCCCCTTATTGTTCTGAACTGGTACCGAAGTAAACCACCCCTGTGTCTATTACAATGCACCTGTGTAGAGAATAAAAATTATCTTCGTGAAATTCCGCTTCTCTCAGTACCGTAAGAAATTAGGATTAGAAATAATCTAAAGTGGAGTATGGGATCCACTTTAGGTTATATTAGAGGTAATTTTATAATATATAAAAGAATTATATATATAACATAACATAGTCACAACGACGCCGACTGAAAAGGGTAATGATGGTGCAAAAAGGTGTGCCAAGGTAATCATTAGAGAGTGCTGAAAGCTAACTGATGTGGTTAGAGTAAGCCGATGTCAGTCGGGCCACGATATTGTGAATTACGGAAAATAGGGAAATTAGTATTAAGAATTAAAATCTAAGTTAGCGTTTTAAGAAACGAGACAAAGGGAATTTCACGAATGAGAACAAGACAAGAAATAAATAAATTTCAAGAGAGATAGAGAAAACTAACCGTGTACTAAAAAAAATTCCACACAGTAACTGTAAGCATACTCCCAGTACCCCACTTTCGAATTTTCCTTATTAAAATTCCCCATGTCGATTTTAAGCGGCGGAGTATGTGACGATTTAAATGGTAATAAAAAAATTCATAATAAAAATATAAATAGAAAATGGAAAGCAAGTAAGTATTTTAAATCGCATGATTAAACCAAATACCCCTGAACTAAATCAGAATAGTTATGAGAATTAAATTAAGTAAATCTAACTAAATAAGTAATAAAAAAAATCGTAATGTAAAAAGTTAAGAATAATACAGTTAACCCTTTAGTAAATTATCATGCGTTGACCTGCTTAATTCCGGACACAACGTGCATAGCGAACCGTCTGTAACTTAGAAATATCTGAAAATCGTAATGTAAATAATTAATAATTTGAAGTCAGAAGTAGTAGTTATAATAATCCCTGTAAACTAAATAAGTCTAGATAATTTGTTTTGTCTTATTAATAAGAAGGTATATTTAATAAAAAGTTGGAACTATATTATGGCGGAGTACTCACTCCGCTTCGTTGCAATCTACCTGTTGTAGCAACGCAAGAGTTACGATGCGGCGTTCAGACTGTAAACACCTCCAAGCGAGGGCTCTTCAGAAAAATGTTTGTTTTAAATTTTTAAATGAGTGTTAGCTACCACTAAAAACGTTAAAAACGTGGAGAGTTAAATCTAATTATATATAAGATGTAGTGAGCAATTTGTTAAAGAAATGTGGTAATATAAAAAAAAAAGAACTCGTATATAAGGTGATGTCTCAGGTTAATTAAAAGACGATCTCTCGAATATTGTTCGAGTGATGTAATTCAGATAGTAATGTAAGAAGAAGAAGATCCAAACTCCAGTACTACTCTACCAGTGAATATGTGACGTGCTCAACTGCATATACGGACGACTACCACCTATACAACACTTACCAGAACCGCCGAGGATCAACCCGATTTCACGCAGCATAACATCCATCTCGTCATGAATACACCTAGAAGACTTTCACCAGAAACGCGACCCAGATGACTACCCCGACTACCAGAGTTCCGAAGATTCACGCCCCAGGACACGGACAGCAAAAGCTTATTTGAGAGGTGACTCGGTGGCTTGCCTACCGAGAATTATGTACATTTAAAATATAACTTTCATACATGCCAGAGACTTTTCAAAAGACAATAATCTTCTCTAAGCATTAAGTAAAACAAAAGAAATGTAAACAGTAATTTCTAAAATCATACGTTGTAACATTAATCTTGAAATATAAGTTATAATCCCTTAACTAAATAATACCATTCTTCAAATGGTTTATGTAATCATGCAAGCTCCTTGATAAGCAAAGTAAAATTCAGACGTCTTTACTAGATTTAAAGAGACTCGGATCCGAGGTAAATTACATGATCAATATGATCCCTTGTCTGACAGAAAACCCTTTTTAAATATTTCAGTATAATTTTTTTTATGTAATGGGATCTATATATATAATTTCTTAATTAAGAGATGTCATCTTATTACAGATTGAAGTGAGTGCAGAAATCAGTGAAAATACCTTCCCTTGTGTCCTAATAATTAAAGTAAATTTTATTGTTCTATGTGTTGAGTTGAATTTCAGTTTGTTAAAACGTAGGCAGCCTGTATAATTGGCTAGTGTCAATTATTACGGGTTCCCTGGATTTATAACGTAGCCCGGAACGTTATAAAGTTGCGCTACTCTGCTAAAGTTAAAATAGTTGTAAGCATCGTGACGCAATAAAGTTGCGCCACTCTGCTTATTAAAAAAAGGTTTGTGAGCATCGTGACGTATAAAGTTGCGCCTGTAAAATAATTGTTACGTAGTAAAATAAAATAGATAACTCTCTGCTGATCTATGCACTCAGTTAATGTATTTCATGTTAATATTAATTTACATAATGTATTTCATGTATTAGCGGTTAATACTGTCGCTACCATTAATAGATTATTACGTTATATTAATTGACCATTGTGAATTTATTTTGTATAAAATTACTCACGAACATGTGTATAATTTAATTAAGATACGCAAGATAATACAAACTATCATTGTATTACACAATGCAAGTACGTACATGAATTTTAGTGCTTGTCAAACTGTTCAGTCTTTAACAGGTCTATATTGCGACAATTCAAGACCTGTAGTTTCCTGAATATGCCTGCATAGAATGTAAGTTGTATGTCTGTTATCACTGTCACGGTGAAACATACAAACTCTTGACTAAAGTAGACCAGGTTAATTACGTGTAAATAAATTCGTAACTTAATTTTGTTACAAAAAAAAAAAATTATTACAGAAATTAAAATTAGAACGTAAAACAATTTTAATAACTAAACTCAGCTTGTTACAGCCCGTAATACACCTGTAACTTGTAAAGCGTGTATCGTTGCATCGGATTCACCCCTTGTTGAGACTGGCTTCCCCAGTTGAAACCAGTCAATAAAGATAGCCGTCTGCTATTGTTATATAGAACAATACCTGAGTGTGTTTCTCACGTTCCCATGCATACAACAAGTATGCATTGTTTACAAAGTAAACTAGGGTGACCTACATTCCAGCGAACAGATGATCGTTGACTTTACAATGACGTCTGTGTGGAATTTTTGTCTTTCCCTTAGGAGAGAGATGCAAAAGCTTATGAACAATGCAAAAGCTTTAACCATGAAATAAATTGTCCATGTAATTGTGTATAGTATAGTAGAGCATGTATTTTCACCGTGACAACAATTAAATAATATAATGACTTAAATTTCAAATAAATAAATGACTTAGTTATTAGTTAACCCTCTATTGTTAGACAAAGTATTAAACCCCTTACCCTGAAACAAAACCTTTAAACTGAGTAAAAAGTAAAACGAAGTATATAAACGTGTCCTAAATAAAAAAGAATATAAATAATAAATTTTTTTAAATAAATGATAAGTCCTTAAAAAAAAAAACTGAATAATATCTTAAGTATAAAAGTGTATTAGTAAAATAAGTAAAAAAAGGAAGTAATAATAAAGGTATGTTTGAATAGTGTAAACACCCGGTTGTAGCCTTCTTGAAAATAATTCCCAGCGTGCCAGAATAAGACAAACTCGTTCATGCAGGAAATAATCGTGTTAAGAATTGTAGTAAGCCACCCCCTTATTATTCTGAACTGGTACCGAAGTAAACCACCCCTGTGTATATTACAATGCACCTGTGTAGAGAATAAAAATTATCTTCGTGAAATTCCGCTTCTCTCAGTACCGTAAGAAATTAGGATTAGAAATAATCTAAAGTGGAGTATGGGATCCACTTTAGGTTATATTAGAGGTAATTTTATAATATATAAAAGAATTATATATGTAACGTAACATAGTCACAACGACGCCGACTGAAAAGGGTAATGATGGTGCAAAAAGGTGTGCCAAGGTAATCATTAGAGAGTGCTGAAAGCTAACTGATGTGGTTAGAGTAAGCCGATGTCAGTCGGGCCACGATATTGTGAATTACGGAAAATAGGGAAATTAGTATTAAGAATTAAAATCTAAGTTAGCGTTTTAAGAAACGAGACAAAGGGAATTTCACGAATGAGAACAAGACAAGAAATAAATAAATTTCAAGAGAGATAGAGAAAACTAACCGTGTACTAAAAAAATTCCACACAGTAACTGTAAGCATACTCCCAGTACCCCACTTTCGAATTTTCCTTATTAAAATTCCCCATGTCGATTTTAAGCGGCGGAGTATGTGACGATTTAAATGGTAATAAAAAAATTCATAATCAAATATAAAAAGGAAATGGAAAGCAAGTAAGTATTTTAAATCGCATGATTAAACTAAATACCCCTGAACTAAATCAGAATAGTTATGAGAATTAAATTAAGTAAATCTAACTAAATAAGTAATAAAAAAAATCGTAATGTAAAAAGTTAAGAATAATACAGTTAACCCTTTAGTAAATTATCATGCGTTGACCTGCTTAATTCCGAACACAACGTGCATAGCGAACCGTCTGTAACTTAGAAATATCTGAAAATCGTAATGTAAATAATTAATAATTTGAAGTCAGAAGTAGTAGTTATAATAATCCCTGTAAACTAAATAAGTCTAGATAATTTGTTTTGTCTTATTAATAAGAAGGTATATTTAATAAAAAGTTGGAACTATATTATGGCGGAGTACTCACTCCGCTTCGTTGCAATCTACCTGTTGTAGCAACGCAAGAGTTACGATGCGGCGTTCAGACTGTAAACACCTCAAGCGAGGGCTCTTCAGAAAAATGTTTGTTTTAAATTTTTAAATGAGTGTTAGCTACCACTAAAAACGTGGAGAGTTAAATCTAATTATATATAAGATGTAGTGAGCAATTTGTTAAAGAAATGTGGTAATATAAAAAAAAAAGAACTCGTATATAAGGTGATGTCTCAGGTTAATTAAAAGACGATCTCTCGAATATTGTTCGAGTGATGTAATTCAGATAGTAATGTAAGAAGAAGAAGATGCAAACTCCAGTACTACTCTACCAGTGAATATGTGACGTGCTCAACTGCATATACGGACGACTACCACCTATACAACACTTACCAGAACCGCCGAGGATCAACCCGATTTCACGCAGCATAACATCCATCTCTTCATGAATACACCTAGAAGACTTTCACCGGAAACGCGACCCAGATGACTACCCCGACTACCAGAGTTCCGAAGATTCACGCCCCAGGACACGGACAGCAAAAGCTTATTTGAGAGGTGACTCGGTGGCTTGCCTACCGAGAATTATGTACATTTAAAATATAACTTTCATACATGCCAGAGACTTTTCAAAAGACAATAATCTTCTCTAAGCATTAAGTAAAACAAAAGAAATGTAAACAGTAATTTCTAAAATCATACGTTGTAACATTAATCTTGAAATATAAGTTATAATCCCTTAACTAAATAATACCATTCTTCAAATGGTTTATGTAATCATGCAAGCTCCTTGATAAGCAAAGTAAAATTCAGACGTCTTTACTAGATTTAAAGAGACTCGGATCCGAGGTAAATTACATGATCAATATGATCCCTTGTCTGACAGAAAACCCTTTTTAAATATTTCAGTATAATTTTTTTTATGTAATGGGATCTATATATATAATTTCTTAATTAAGAGATGTCATCTTATTACAGATTGAAGTGAGTGCAGAAATCAGTGAAAATACCTTCCCTTGTGTCCTAATAATTAAAGTAAATTTTATTGTTCTATGTGTTGAGTTGAATTTCAGTTTGTTAAAACGTAGGCAGCCTGTATAATTGGCTAGCGTCAATTATTACGGGTTCCCTGGATTTATAACGTAGCCCGGAACGTTATAAAGTTGCGCTACTCTGCTAAAGTTAAAATAATTGTAAGCATCGTGACGCAATAAAGTTGCGCCACTCTGCTTATTAAAAAAAGGTTTGTGAGCATCGTGACGTATAAAGTTGTGCCTGTAAAATAATTGTTACGTAGTAAAATAAAATAGATAACTCTCTGCTGATCTATGCACTCAGTTAATGTATTTCATGTTAATATTAATTTACATAATGTATTTCATGTATTAGCGGTTAATACTGTCGCTACCATTAATAGATTATTACGTTATATTAATTGACCATTGTGAATTTATTTTGTATAAAATTACTCACGAACATGCGTATAATTTAATTAAGATACGCAAGATAATACAAACTATCATTGTATTACACCAATGCAAGTACGTACATGAATTTTAGTGCTTGTCAAACTGTTCAGTCTTTAACAGGTCTATATTGCGACAATTCAAGACCTGTAGTTTCCTGAATATGCCTGCATAGAATGTAAGTTGTATGTCTGTTATCACTGTCACGGTGAAACATACAAACTCTTGACTAAAGTAGACCAGGTTAATTACTTGTAAATAAATTCGTAACTTAATTTTGTTACTAAAAAAAAAAAAATTATTACAGAAATTAAAATTAGAACGTAAAACAATTTTAATAACTAAACTCAGCTTGTTACAGCCCGTAATACACCCTGTAACTTGTAAAGCGTGTATCGTTGCATCGGATTCACCCCTTGTTGAGACTGGCTTCCCCAGTTGAAACCAGTCAATAAAGATAGCCGTCTGCTATTGTTATATAGAACAATACCTGAGTGTGTTTCTCGCGTTCCCATGCATACAACAAGTATGCATTGTTTACAAAGTAAACTAGGGTGACCTACATTCCAGCGAACAGCTGATCGTTGACTTTACAATGACGTCTGTGTGGAATTTTTGTCTTTCCCTTAGGAGAGAGATGCAAAAGCTTATGAACAATGCAAAAGCTTTAACCATGAAATAAATTGTCCATGTAATTGTGTATAGTATAGTAGAGCAAGTATTTTCACCGTGACAACAATTAAATAATATAATGACTTAAATTTCAAATAAATAAATGACTTAGTTATTAGTTAACCCTCTATTGTTAGACAAAGTATTAAACCCCTTACCCTGAAACAAAACCTTTAAACTGAGTAAAAAGTAAAACGAAGTATATAAACGTGTCCTAAATAAAAAAGAATATAAATAATAAATTTTTTTAAATAAATGATAAGTCCTTAAAAAAAAAAACTGAATAATATCTTAAGTATAAAAGTGTATTAGTAAAATAAGTAAAAAAAGGAAGTAATAATAAAGGTATGTTTGAATAGTGTAAACACCCGGTTGTAGCCTTCTTGAAAATAATTCCCCAGCGTGCCAGAATAAGACAAACTCGTTCATGCAGGAAATAATCGTGTTAAGAATTGTAGTAAGCCACCCCCTTATTATTCTGAACTGGTACCGAAGTAAACCACCCCTGTGTATATTACAATGCACCTGTGTAGAGAATAAAAATTATCTTCGTGAAATTCCACTTCTCTCAGTACCGTAAGAAATTAGGATTAGAAATAATCTAAAGTGGAGTATGGGATCCACTTTAGGTTATATTAGAGGTAATTTTATAATATATAAAAGAATTATATATGTAACGTAACATAGTCACAACGACGCCGACTGAAAAGGGTAATGATGGTGCAAAAAGGTGTGCCAAGGTAATCATTAGAGAGTGCTGAAAGCTAACTGATGTGGTTAGAGTAAGCCGATGTCAGTCGGGCCACGATATTGTGAATTACGGAAAATAGGGAAATTAGTATTAAGAATTAAAATCTAAGTTAGCGTTTTAAGAAACGAGACAAAGGGAATTTCACGAATGAGAACAAGACAAGAAATAAATAAATTTCAAGAGAGATAGAGAAAACTAACCGTGTACTAAAAAAAATTCCACACAGTAACTGTAAGCATACTCCCAGTACCCCACTTTCGAATTTTCCTTATTAAAATTCCCCATGTCGATTTTAAGCGGCGGAGTATGTGACGATTTAAATGGTAATAAAAAAATTCATAATAAAAATATAAAAAGAAAATGGAAAGCAAGTAAGTATTTTAAATCGCATGATTAAACCAAATACCCCTGAACTAAATCAGAATAGTTATGAGAATTAAATTAAGTAAATCTAACTAAATAAGTAATAAAAAAAATCGTAATGTAAAAAGTTAAGAATAATACAGTTAACCCTTTAGTAAATTATCATGCGTTGACCTGCTTAATTCCGGACACAACGTGCATAGCGAACCGTCTGTAACTTAGAAATATCTGAAAATCGTAATGTAAATAATTAATAATTTGAAGTCAGAAGTAGTAGTTATAATAATCCCTGTAAACTAAATAAGTCTAGATAATTTGTTTTGTCTTATTAATAAGAAGGTATATTTAATAAAAAGTTGGAACTATATTATGGCGGAGTACTCACTCCGCTTCGTTGCAATCTACCTGTTGTAGCAACGCAAGAGTTACGATGCGGCGTTCAGACTGTAAACACCTCCAAGCGAGGGCTCTTCAGAAAAATGTTTGTTTTAAATTTTTAAATGAGTGTTAGCTACCACTAAAAACGTTAAAAACGTGGAGAGTTAAATCTAATTATATATAAGATGTAGTGAGCAATTTGTTAAAGAAATGTGGTAATATAAAAAAAAAAGAACTCGTATATAAGGTGATGTCTCAGGTTAATTAAAAGACGATCTCTCGAATATTGTTCGAGTGATGTAATTCAGATAGTAATGTAAGAAGAAGAAGATCCAAACTCCAGTACTACTCTACCAGTGAATATGTGACGTGCTCAACTGCATATACGGACGACTACCACCTATACAACACTTACCAGAACCGCCGAGGATCAACCCGATTTCACGCAGCATAACATCCATCTCGTCATGAATACACCTAGAAGACTTTCACCAGAAACGCGACCCAGATGACTACCCCGACTACCAGAGTTCCGAAGATTCACGCCCCAGGACACGGACAGCAAAAGCTTATTTGAGAGGTGACTCGGTGGCTTGCCTACCGAGAATTATGTACATTTAAAATATAACTTTCATACATGCCAGAGACTTTTCAAAAGACAATAATCTTCTCTAAGCATTAAGTAAAACAAAAGAAATGTAAACAGTAATTTCTAAAATCATACGTTGTAACATTAATCTTGAAATATAAGTTATAATCCCTTAACTAAATAATACCATTCTTCAAATGGTTTATGTAATCATGCAAGCTCCTTGATAAGCAAAGTAAAATTCAGACGTCTTTACTAGATTTAAAGAGACTCGGATCCGAGGTAAATTACATGATCAATATGATCCCTTGTCTGACAGAAAACCCTTTTTAAATATTTCAGTATAATTTTTTTTATGTAATGGGATCTATATATATAATTTCTTAATTAAGAGATGTCATCTTATTACAGATTGAAGTGAGTGCAGAAATCAGTGAAAATACCTTCCCTTGTGTCCTAATAATTAAAGTAAATTTTATTGTTCTATGTGTTGAGTTGAATTTCAGTTTGTTAAAACGTAGGCAGCCTGTATAATTGGCTAGTGTCAATTATTACGGGTTCCCTGGATTTATAACGTAGCCCGGAACGTTATAAAGTTGCGCTACTCTGCTAAAGTTAAAATAGTTGTAAGCATCGTGACGCAATAAAGTTGCGCCACTCTGCTTATTAAAAAAAGGTTTGTGAGCATCGTGACGTATAAAGTTGTGCCTGTAAAATAATTGTTACGTAGTAAAATAAAATAGATAACTCTCTGCTGATCTATGCACTCAGTTAATGTATTTCATGTTAATATTAATTTACATAATGTATTTCATGTATTAGCGGTTAATACTGTCGCTACCATTAATAGATTATTACGTTATATTAATTGACCATTGTGAATTTATTTTGTATAAAATTACTCACGAACATGTGTATAATTTAATTAAGATACGCAAGATAATACAAACTATCATTGTATTACACCAATGCAAGTACGTACATGAATTTTAGTGCTTGTCAAACTGTTCAGTCTTTAACAGGTCTATATTGCGACAATTCAAGACCTGTAGTTTCCTGAATATGCCTGCATAGAATGTAAGTTGTATGTCTGTTATCACTGTCACGGTGAAACATACAAACTCTTGACTAAAGTAGACCAGGTTAATTACGTGTAAATAAATTCGTAACTTAATTTTGTTACAAAAAAAAAAAAATTATTACAGAAATTAAAATTAGAACGTAAAACAATTTTAATAACTAAACTCAGCTTGTTACAGCCCGTAATACACCCTGTAACTTGTAAAGCGTGTATCGTTGCATCGGATTCACCCCTTGTTGAGACTGGCTTCCCCAGTTGAAACCAGTCAATAAAGATAGCCGTCTGCTATTGTTATATAGAACAATACCTGAGTGTGTTTCTCACGTTCCCATGCATACAACAAGTATGCATTGTTTACAAAGTAAACTAGGGTGACCTACATTCCAGCGAACAGATGATCGTTGACTTTACAATGACGTCTGTGTGGAATTTTTGTCTTTCCCTTAGGAGAGAGATGCAAAAGCTTATGAACAATGCAAAAGCTTTAACCATGAAATAAATTGTCCATGTAATTGTGTATAGTATAGTAGAGCAAGTATTTTCACCGTGACAACAATTAAATAATATAATGACTTAAATTTCAAATAAATAAATGACTTAGTTATTAGTTAACCCTCTATTGTTAGACAAAGTATTAAACCCCTTACCCTGAAACAAAACCTTTAAACTGAGTAAAAAGTAAAACGAAGTATATAAACGTGTCCTAAATAAAAAAGAATATAAATAATAAATTTTTTTAAATAAATGATAAGTCCTTAAAAAAAAAACTGAATAATATCTTAAGTATAAAAGTGTATTAGTAAAATAAGTAAAAAAAGGAAGTAATAATAAAGGTATGTTTGAATAGTGTAAACACCCGGTTGTAGCCTTCTTGAAAATAATTCCCCAGCGTGCCAGAATAAGACAAACTCGTTCATGCAGGAAATAATCGTGTTAAGAATTGTAGTAAGCCACCCCCTTATTTTTCTGAACTGGTACCGAAGTAAACCACCCCTGTGTATATTACAATGCACCTGTGTAGAGAATAAAAATTATCTTCGTGAAATTCCGCTTCTCTCAGTACCGTAAGAAATTAGGATTAGAAATAATCTAAAGTGGAGTATGGGATCCACTTTAGGTTATATTAGAGGTAATTTTATAATATATAAAAGAATTATATATGTAACGTAACATAGTCACAACGACGCCGACTGAAAAGGGTAATGATGGTGCAAAAAGGTGTGCCAAGGTAATCATTAGAGAGTGCTGAAAGCTAACTGATGTGGTTAGAGTAAGCCGATGTCAGTCGGGCCACGATATTGTGAATTACGGAAAATAGGGAAATTAGTATTAAGAATTAAAATCTAAGTTAGCGTTTTAAGAAACGAGACAAAGGGAATTTCACGAATGAGAACAAGACAAGAAATAAATAAATTTCAAGAGAGATAGAGAAAACTAACCGTGTACTAAAAAAAATTCCACACAGTAACTGTAAGCATACTCCCAGTACCCCACTTTCGAATTTTCCTTATTAAAATTCCCCATGTCGATTTTAAGCGGCGGAGTATGTGACGATTTAAATGGTAATAAAAAAATTCATAATAAAAATATAAAAAGGAAATGGAAAGCAAGTAAGTATTTTAAATCGCATGATTAAACTAAATACCCCTGAACTAAATCAGAATAGTTATGAGAATTAAATTAAGTAAATCTAACTAAATAAGTAATAAAAAAAATCGTAATGTAAAAAGTTAAGAATAATACAGTTAACCCTTTAGTAAATTATCATGCGTTGACCTGCTTAATTCCGAACACAACGTGCATAGCGAACCGTCTGTAACTTAGAAATATCTGAAAATCGTAATGTAAATAATTAATAATTTGAAGTCAGAAGTAGTAGTTATAATAATCCCTGTAAACTAAATAAGTCTAGATAATTTGTTTTGTCTTATTAATAAGAAGGTATATTTAATAAAAAGTTGGAACTATATTATGGCGGAGTACTCACTCCGCTTCGTTGCAATCTACCTGTTGTAGCAACGCAAGAGTTACGATGCGGCGTTCAGACTGTAAACACCTCCAAGCGAGGGCTCTTCAGAAAAATGTTTGTTTTAAATTTTTAAATGAGTGTTAGCTACCACTAAAAACGTGGAGAGTTAAATCTAATTATATATAAGATGTAGTGAGCAATTTGTTAAAGAAATGTGGTAATATAAAAAAAAAAGAACTCGTATATAAGGTGATGTCTCAGGTTAATTAAAAGACGATCTCTCGAATATTGTTCGAGTGATGTAATTCAGATAGTAATGTAAGAAGAAGAAGATGCAAACTCCAGTACTACTCTACCAGTGAATATGTGACGTGCTCAACTGCATATACGGACGACTACCACCTATACAACACTTACCAGAACCGCCGAGGATCAACCCGATTTCACGCAGCATAACATCCATCTCTTCATGAATACACCTAGAAGACTTTCACCGGAAACGCGACCCAGATGACTACCCCGACTACCAGAGTTCCGAAGATTCACGCCCCAGGACACGGACAGCAAAAGCTTATTTGAGAGGTGACTCGGTGGCTTGCCTACCGAGAATTATGTACATTTAAAATATAACTTTCATACATGCCAGAGACTTTTCAAAAGACAATAATCTTCTCTAAGCATTAAGTAAAACAAAAGAAATGTAAACAGTAATTTCTAAAATCAAACGTTGTAACATTAATCTTGAAATATAAGTTATAATCCCTTAACTAAATAATACCATTCTTCAAATGGTTTATGTAATCATGCAAGCTCCTTGATAAGCAAAGTAAAATTCAGACGTCTTTACTAGATTTAAAGAGACTCGGATCCGAGGTAAATTACATGATCAATATGATCCCTTGTCTGACAGAAAACCCTTTTTAAATATTTCAGTATAATTTTTTTTATGTAATGGGATCTATATATATAATTTCTTAATTAAGAGATGTCATCTTATTACAGATTGAAGTGAGTGCAGAAATCAGTGAAAATACCTTCCCTTGTGTCCTAATAATTAAAGTAAATTTTATTGTTCTATGTGTTGAGTTGAATTTCAGTTTGTTAAAACGTAGGCAGCCTGTATAATTGGCTAGCGTCAATTATTACGGGTTCCCTGGATTTATAACGTAGCCCGGAACGTTATAAAGTTGCGCTACTCTGCTAAAGTTAAAATAATTGTAAGCATCGTGACGCAATAAAGTTGCGCCACTCTGCTTATTAAAAAAAGGTTTGTGAGCATCGTGATGTATAAAGTTGTGCCTGTAAAATAATTGTTACGTAGTAAAATAAAATAGATAACTCTCTGCTGATCTATGCACTCAGTTAATGTATTTCATGTTAATATTAATTTACATAATGTATTTCATGTATTAGCGGTTAATACTGTCGCTACCATTAATAGATTATTACGTTATATTAATTGACCATTGTGAATTTATTTTGTATAAAATTACTCACGAACATGCGTATAATTTAATTAAGATACGCAAGATAATACAAACTATCATTGTATTACACCAATGCAAGTACGTACATGAATTTTAGTGCTTGTCAAACTGTTCAGTCTTTAACAGGTCTATATTGCGACAATTCAAGACCTGTAGTTTCCTGAATATGCCTGCATAGAATGTAAGTTGTATGTCTGTTATCACTGTCACGGTGAAACATACAAACTCTTGACTAAAGTAGACCAGGTTAATTACTTGTAAATAAATTCGTAACTTAATTTTGTTACTAAAAAAAAAAAAATTATTACAGAAATTAAAATTAGAACGTAAAACAATTTTAATAACTAAACTCAGCTTGTTACAGCCCGTAATACACCCTGTAACTTGTAAAGCGTGTATCGTTGCATCGGATTCACCCCTTGTTGAGACTGGCTTCCCCAGTTGAAACCAGTCAATAAAGATAGCCGTCTGCTATTGTTATATAGAACAATACCTGAGTGTGTTTCTCGCGTTCCCATGCATACAACAAGTATGCATTGTTTACAAAGTAAACTAGGGTGACCTACATTCCAGCGAACAGCTGATCGTTGACTTTACAATGACGTCTGTGTGGAATTTTTGTCTTTCCCTTAGGAGAGAGATGCAAAAGCTTATGAACAATGCAAAAGCTTTAACCATGAAATAAATTGTCCATGTAATTGTGTATAGTATAGTAGAGCAAGTATTTTCACCGTGACAACAATTAAATAATATAATGACTTAAATTTCAAATAAATAAATGACTTAGTTATTAGTTAACCCTCTATTGTTAGACAAAGTATTAAACCCCTTACCCCAAAACAAAACCTTTAAACTGAGTAAAAAGTAAAACGAAGTATATAAACGTGTCCTAAATAAAAAAGAATATAAATAATAAATTTTTTTAAATAAATGATAAGTCCTTAAAAAAAAAAACTGAATAATATCTTAAGTATAAAAGTGTATTAGTAAAATAAGTAAAAAAAGGAAGTAATAATAAAGGTATGTTTGAATAGTGTAAACACCCGGTTGTAGCCTTCTTGAAAATAATTCCCCAGCGTGCCAGAATAAGACAAACTCGTTCGTGCAGGAAATAATCGTGTTAAGAATTGTAGTAAGCCACCCCCTTATTGTTCTGAACTGGTACCGAAGTAAACCACCCCTGTGTCTATTACAATGCACCTGTGTAGAGAATAAAAATTATCTTCGTGAAATTCCGCTTCTCTCAGTACCGTAAGAAATTAGGATTAGAAATAATCTAAAGTGGAGTATGGGATCCACTTTAGGTTATATTAGAGGTAATTTTATAATATATAAAAGAATTATATATATAACATAACATAGTCACAACGACGCCGACTGAAAAGGGTAATGATGGTGCAAAAAGGTGTGCCAAGGTAATCATTAGAGAGTGCTGAAAGCTAACTGATGTGGTTAGAGTAAGCCGATGTCAGTCGGGCCACGATATTGTGAATTACGGAAAATAGGGAAATTAGTATTAAGAATTAAAATCTAAGTTAGCGTTTTAAGAAACGAGACAAAGGGAATTTCACGAATGAGAACAAGACAAGAAATAAATAAATTTCAAGAGAGATAGAGAAAACTAACCGTGTACTAAAAAAAATTCCACACAGTAACTGTAAGCATACTCCCAGTACCCCACTTTCGAATTTTCCTTATTAAAATTCCCCATGTCGATTTTAAGCGGCGGAGTATGTGACGATTTAAATGGTAATAAAAAAATTCATAATAAAAATATAAAAAGAAAATGGAAAGCAAGTAAGTATTTTAAATCGCATGATTAAACCAAATACCCCTGAACTAAATCAGAATAGTTATGAGAATTAAATTAAGTAAATCTAACTAAATAAGTAATAAAAAAAATCGTAATGTAAAAAGTTAAGAATAATACAGTTAACCCTTTAGTAAATTATCATGCGTTGACCTGCTTAATTCCGGACACAACGTGCATAGCGAACCGTCTGTAACTTAGAAATATCTGAAAATCGTAATGTAAATAATTAATAATTTGAAGTCAGAAGTAGTAGTTATAATAATCCCTGTAAACTAAATAAGTCTAGATAATTTGTTTTGTCTTATTAATAAGAAGGTATATTTAATAAAAAGTTGGAACTATATTATGGCGGAGTACTCACTCCGCTTCGTTGCAATCTACCTGTTGTAGCAACGCAAGAGTTACGATGCGGCGTTCAGACTGTAAACACCTCCAAGCGAGGGCTCTTCAGAAAAATGTTTGTTTTAAATTTTTAAATGAGTGTTAGCTACCACTAAAAACGTGGAGAGTTAAATCTAATTATATATAAGATGTAGTGAGCAATTTGTTAAAGAAATGTGGTAATATAAAAAAAAAAAACTCGTATATAAGGTGATGTCTCAGGTTAATTAAAAGACGATCTCTCGAATATTGTTCGAGTGATGTAATTCAGATAGTAATGTAAGAAGAAGAAGATGCAAACTCCAGTACTACTCTACCAGTGAATATGTGACGTGCTCAACTGCATATACGGACGACTACCACCTATACAACACTTACCAGAACCGCCGAGGATCAACCCAATTTCACGCAGCATAACATCCATCTAGTCATGAATACACCTAGAAGACTTTCACCGGAAACGCGACCCAGATGACTACCCCGACTACCAGAGTTCCGAAGATTCACGCCCCAGGACACGGACAGCAAAAGCTTATTTGAGAGGTGACTCGGTGGCTTGCCTACCGAGAATTATGTACATTTAAAATATAACTTTCATACATGCCAGAGACTTTTCAAAAGACAATAATCTTCTCTAAGCATTAAGTAAAACAAAAGAAATGTAAACAGTAATTTCTAAAATCATACGTTGTAACATTAATCTTGAAATATAAGTTATAATCCCTTAACTAAATAATACCATTCTTCAAATGGTTTATGTAATCATGCAAGCTCCTTGATAAGCAAAGTAAAATTCAGACGTCTTTACTAGATTTAAAGAGACTCGGATCCGAGGTAAATTACATGATCAATATGATCCCTTGTCTGACAGAAAACCCTTTTTAAATATTTCAGTATAATTTTTTTTATGTAATGGGATCTATATATATAATTTCTTAATAAAGAGATGTCATCTTATTACAGATTGAAGTGAGTGCAGAAATCAGTGAAAATACCTTCCCTTGTGTCCTAATAATTAAAGTAAATTTTATTGTTCTATGTGTTGAGTTGAATTTCAGTTTGTTAAAACGTAGGCAGCCTGTATAATTGGCTAGCGTCAATTATTACGGGTTCCCTGGATTTATAACGTAGCCCGGAACGTTATAAAGTTGCGCTACTCTGCTAAAGTTAAAATAGTTGTAAGCATCGTGACGCAATAAAGTTGCGCCACTCTGCTTATTAAAAAAAGGTTTGTGAGCATCGTGACGTATAAAGTTGCGCCTGTAAAATAATTGTTACGTAGTAAAATAAAATAGATAACTCTCTGCTGATCTATGCACTCAGTTAATGTATTTCATGTTAATATTAATTTACATAATGTATTTCATGTATTAGCGGTTAATACTGTCGCTACGATTAATAGATTATTACGTTATATTAATTGACCATTGTGAATTTATTTTGTATAAAATTACTCACGAACATGCGTATAATTTAATTAAGATACGCAAGATAATACAAACTATCATTGTATTACACCAATGCAAGTACGTACATGAATTTTAGTGCTTGTCAAACTGTTCAGTCTTTAACAGGTCTATATTGCGACAATTCAAGACCTGTAGTTTCCTGAATATGCCTGCATAGAATGTAAGTTGTATGTCTGTTATCACTGTCACGGTGAAACATACAAACTCTTGACTAAAGTAGACCAGGTTAATTACGTGTAAATAAATTCGTAACTTAATTTTGTTACTAAAAAAAAAAAATTATTACAGAAATTAAAATTAGAACGTAAAACAATTTTAATAACTAAACTCAGCTTGTTACAGCCCGTAATACACCCTGTAACTTGTAAAGCGTGTATCGTTGCATCGGATTCACCCCTTGTTGAGACTGGCTTCCCCAGTTGAAACCAGTCAATAAAGATAGCCGTCTGCTATTGTTATATAGAACAATACCTGAGTGTGTTTCTCACGTTCCCATGCATACAACAAGTATGCATTGTTTACAAAGTAAACTAGGGTGACCTACATTCCAGCGCTGATCGTTGACTTTACAATGACGTCTGTGTGGAATTTTTGTCTTTCCCTTAGGAGAGAGATGCAAAAGCTTATGAACAATGCAAAAGCTTTAACCATGAAATAAATTGTCCATGTAATTGTGTATAGTATAGTAGAGCAAGTATTTTCACCGTGACAACAATTAAATAATATAATGACTTAAATTTCAAATAAATAAATGACTTAGTTATTAGTTAACCCTCTATTGTTAGACAAAGTATTAAACCCCTTACCCCGAAACAAAACCTTTAAACTGAGTAAAAAGTAAAACGAAGTATATAAACGTGTCCTAAATAAAAAAGAATATAAATAATAAATTTTTTTAAATAAATGATAAGTCCTTAAAAAAAAAAAACTGAATAATATCTTAAGTATAAAAGTGTATTAGTAAAATAAGTAAAAAAAGGAAGTAATAATAAAGGTATGTTTGAATAGTGTAAACACCCGGTTGTAGCCTTCTTGAAAATAATTCCCCAGCGTGCCAGAATAAGACAAACTCGTTCGTGCAGGAAATAATCGTGTTAAGAATTGTAGTAAGCCACCCCCTTATTGTTCTGAACTGGTACCGAAGTAAACCACCCCTGTGTATATTACAATGCACCTGTGTAGAGAATAAAAATTATCTTCGTGAAATTCCGCTTCTCTCAGTACCGTAAGAAATTAGGATTAGAAATAATCTAAAGTGGAGTATGGGATCCACTTTAGGTTATATTAGAGGTAATTTTATAATATATAAAAGAATTATATATGTAACGTAACATAGTCACAACGACGCCGACTGAAAAGGGTAATGATGGTGCAAAAAGGTGTGCCAAGGTAATCATTAGAGAGTGCTGAAAGCTAACTGATGTGGTTAGAGTAAGCCGATGTCAGTCGGGCCACGATATTGTGAATTACGGAAAATAGGGAAATTAGTATTAAGAATTAAAATCTAAGTTAGCGTTTTAAGAAACGAGACAAAGGGAATTTCACGAATGAGAACAAGACAAGAAATAAATAAATTTCAAGAGAGATAGAGAAAACTAACCGTGTACTAAAAAAAATTCCACACAGTAACTGTAAGCATACTCCCAGTACCCCACTTTCGAATTTTCCTTATTAAAATTCCCCATGTCGATTTTAAGCGGCGGAGTATGTGACGATTTAAATGGTAATAAAAAAATTCATAATAAAAATATAAAAAGAAAATGGAAAGCAAGTAAGTATTTTAAATCGCATGATTAAACCAAATACCCCTGAACTAAATCAGAATAGTTATGAGAATTAAATTAAGTAAATCTAACTAAATAAGTAATAAAAAAAATCGTAATGTAAAAAGTTAAGAATAATACAGTTAACCCTTTAGTAAATTATCATGCGTTGACCTGCTTAATTCCGGACACAACGTGCATAGCGAACCGTCTGTAACTTAGAAATATCTGAAAATCGTAATGTAAATAATTAATAATTTGAAGTCAGAAGTAGTAGTTATAATAATCCCTGTAAACTAAATAAGTCTAGATAATTTGTTTTGTCTTATTAATAAGAAGGTATATTTAATAAAAAGTTGGAACTATATTATGGCGGAGTACTCACTCCGCTTCGTTGCAATCTACCTGTTGTAGCAACGCAAGAGTTACGATGCGGCGTTCAGACTGTAAACACCTCCAAGCGAGGGCTCTTCAGAAAAATGTTTGTTTTAAATTTTTAAATGAGTGTTAGCTACCACTAAAAACGTTAAAAACGTGGAGAGTTAAATCTAATTATATATAAGATGTAGTGAGCAATTTGTTAAAGAAATGTGGTAATATAAAAAAAAAAGAACTCGTATATAAGGTGATGTCTCAGGTTAATTAAAAGACGATCTCTCGAATATTGTTCGAGTGATCTAATTCAGATAGTAATGTAAGAAGAAGAAGATGCAAACTCCAGTACTACTCTACCAGTGAATATGTGACGTGCTCAACTGCATATACGGACGACTACCACCTATACAACACTTACCAGAACCGCCGAGGATCAACCCGATTTCACGCAGCATAACATCCATCTCGTCATGAATACACCTAGAAGACTTTCACCGGAAACGCGACCCAGATGACTACCCCGACTACCAGAGTTCCGAAGATTCACGCCCCAGGACACGGACAGCAAAAGCTTATTTGAGAGGTGACTCGGTGGCTTGCCTACCGAGAATTATGTACATTTAAAATATAACTTTCATACATGCCAGAGACTTTTCAAAAGACAATAATCTTCTCTAAGCATTAAGTAAAACAAAAGAAATGTAAACAGTAATTTCTAAAATCATACGTTGTAACATTAATCTTGAAATATAAGTTATAATCCCTTAACTAAATAATACCATTCTTCAAATGGTTTATGTAATCATGCAAGCTCCTTGATAAGCAAAGTAAAATTCAGACGTCTTTACTAGATTTAAAGAGACTCGGATCCGAGGTAAATTACATGATCAATATGATCCCTTGTCTGACAGAAAACCCTTTTTAAATATTTCAGTATAATTTTTTTTATGTAATGGGATATATATATAATTTCTTAATTAAGAGATGTCATCTTATTACAGATTGAAGTGAGTGCAGAAATCAGTGAAAATACCTTCCCTTGTGTCCTAATAATTAAAGTAAATTTTATTGTTCTATGTGTTGAGTTGAATTTCAGTTTGTTAAAACGTAGGCAGCCTGTATAATTGGCTAGTGTCAATTATTACGGGTTCCCTGGATTTATAACGTAGCCCGGAACGTTATAAAGTTGCGCTACTCTGCTAAAGTTAAAATAGTTGTAAGCATCGTGACGCAATAAAGTTGCGCCACTCTGCTTATTAAAAAAAGGTTTGTGAGCATCGTGACGTATAAAGTTGCGCCTGTAAAATAATTGTTACGTAGTAAAATAAAATAGATAACTCTCTGCTGATCTATGCACTCAGTTAATGTATTTCATGTTAATATTAATTTACATAATGTATTTCATGTATTAGCGGTTAATACTGTCGCTACCATTAATAGATTATTACGTTATATTAATTGACCATTGTGAATTTATTTTGTATAAAATTACTCACGAACATGCGTATAATTTAATTAAGATACGCAAGATAATACAAACTATCATTGTATTACACCAATGCAAGTACGTACATGAATTTTAGTGCTTGTCAAACTGTTCAGTCTTTAACAGGTCTATATTGCGACAATTCAAGACCTGTAGTTTCCTGAATATGCCTGCATAGAATGTAAGTTGTATGTCTGTTATCACTGTCACGGTGAAACATACAAACTCTTGACTAAAGTAGACCAGGTTAATTACGTGTAAATAAATTCGTAACTTAATTTTGTTACTAAAAAAAAAAAATTATTACAGAAATTAAAATTAGAACGTAAAACAATTTTAATAACTAAACTCAGCTTGTTACAGCCCGTAATACACCCTGTAACTTGTAAAGCGTGTATCGTTGCATCGGATTCACCCCTTGTTGAGACTGGCTTCCCCAGTTGAAACCAGTCAATAAAGATAGCCGTCTGCTATTGTTATATAGAACAATACCTGAGTGTGTTTCTCACGTTCCCATGCATACAACAAGTATGCATTGTTTACAAAGTAAACTAGGGTGACCTACATTCCAGCGAACAGATGATCGTTGACTTTACAATGACGTCTGTGTGGAATTTTTGTCTTTCCCTTAGGAGAGAGATGCAAAAGCTTATGAACAATGCAAAAGCTTTAACCATGAAATAAATTGTCCATGTAATTGTGTATAGTATAGTAGAGCAAGTATTTTCACCGTGACAACAATTAAATAATATAATGACTTAAATTTCAAATAAATAAATGACTTAGTTATTAGTTAACCCTCTATTGTTAGACAAAGTATTAAACCCCTTACCCTGAAACAAAACCTTTAAACTGAGTAAAAAGTAAAACGAAGTATATAAACGTGTCCTAAATAAAAAAGAATATAAATAATAAATTTTTTTAAATAAATGATAAGTCCTTAAAAAAAAAAAACTGAATAATATCTTAAGTATAAAAGTGTATTAGTAAAATAAGTAAAAAAAGGAAGTAATAATAAAGGTATGTTTGAATAGTGTAAACACCCGGTTGTAGCCTTCTTGAAAATAATTCCCCAGCGTGCCAGAATAAGACAAACTCGTTCGTGCAGGAAATAATCGTGTTAAGAATTGTAGTAAGCCACCCCCTTATTATTCTGAACTGGTACCGAAGTAAACCACCCCTGTGTATATTACAATGCACCTGTGTAGAGAATAAAAATTATCTTCGTGAAATTCCGCTTCTCTCAGTACCGTAAGAAATTAGGATTAGAAATAATCTAAAGTGGAGTATGGGATCCACTTTAGGTTATATTAGAGGTAATTTTATAATATATAAAAGAATTATATATGTAACGTAACATAGTCACAACGACGCCGACTGAAAAGGGTAATGATGGTGCAAAAAGGTGTGCCAAGGTAATCATTAGAGAGTGCTGAAAGCTAACTGATGTGGTTAGAGTAAGCCGATGTCAGTCGGGCCACGATATTGTGAATTACGGAAAATAGGGAAATTAGTATTAAGAATTAAAATCTAAGTTAGCGTTTTAAGAAACGAGACAAAGGGAATTTCACGAATGAGAACAAGACAAGAAATAAATAAATTTCAAGAGAGATAGAGAAAACTAACCGTGTACTAAAAAAAATTCCACACAGTAACTGTAAGCATACTCCCAGTACCCCACTTTCGAATTTTCCTTATTAAAATTCCCCATGTCGATTTTAAGCGGCGGAGTATGTGACGATTTAAATGGTAATAAAAAAATTCATAATAAAAATATAAAAAGAAAATGGAAAGCAAGTAAGTATTTTAAATCGCATGATTAAACCAAATACCCCTGAACTAAATCAGAATAGTTATGAGAATTAAATTAAGTAAATCTAACTAAATAAGTAATAAAAAAAATCGTAATGTAAAAAGTTAAGAATAATACAGTTAACCACAGTAACAGTTAACAGTAACAGTAACAGTTAATACAGTAAATTATCATGCGTTGACCTGCTTAATTCCGGACACAACGTGCATAGCGAACCGTCTGTAACTTAGAAATATCTGAAAATCGTAATGTAAATAATTAATAATTTGAAGTCAGAAGTAGTAGTTATAATAATCCCTGTAAACTAAATAAGTCTAGATAATTTGTTTTGTCTTATTAATAAGAAGGTATATTTAATAAAAAGTTGGAACTATATTATGGCGGAGTACTCACTCCGCTTCGTTGCAATCTACCTGTTGTAGCAACGCAAGAGTTACGATGCGGCGTTCAGACTGTAAACACCTCCAAGCGAGGGCTCTTCAGAAAAATGTTTGTTTTAAATTTTTAAATGAGTGTTAGCTACCACTAAAAACGTGGAGAGTTAAATCTAATTATATATAAGATGTAGTGAGCAATTTGTTAAAGAAATGTGGTAATATAAAAAAAAAAGAACTCGTATATAAGGTGATGTCTCAGGTTAATTAAAAGACGATCTCTCGAATATTGTTCGAGTGATGTAATTCAGATAGTAATGTAAGAAGAAGAAGATGCAAACTCCAGTACTACTCTACCAGTGAATATGTGACGTGCTCAACTGCATATACGGACGACTACCACCTATACAACACTTACCAGAACCGCCAAGGATCAACCCGATTTCACGCAGCATAACATCCATCTCGTCATGAATACACCTAGAAGACTTTCACCGGAAACGCGACCCAGATGACTACCCCGACTACCAGAGTTCCGAAGATTCACGCCCCAGGACACGGACAGCAAAAGCTTATTTGAGAGGTGACTCGGTGGCTTGCCTACCGAGAATTATGTACATTTAAAATATAACTTTCATACATGCCAGAGACTTTTCAAAAGACAATAATCTTCTCTAAGCATTAAGTAAAACAAAAGAAATGTAAACAGTAATTTCTAAAATCATACGTTGTAACATTAATCTTGAAATATAAGTTATAATCCCTTAACTAAATAATACCATTCTTCAAATGGTTTATGTAATCATGCAAGCTCCTTGATAAGCAAAGTAAAATTCAGACGTCTTTACTAGATTTAAAGAGACTCGGATCCGAGGTAAATTACATGATCAATATGATCCCTTGTCTGACAGAAAACCCTTTTTAAATATTTCAGTATAATTTTTTTTATGTAATGGGATCTATATATATAATTTCTTAATTAAGAGATGTCATCTTATTACAGATTGAAGTGAGTGCAGAAATCAGTGAAAATACCTTCCCTTGTGTCCTAATAATTAAAGTAAATTTTATTGTTCTATGTGTTGAGTTGAATTTCAGTTTGTTAAAACGTAGGCAGCCTGTATAATTGGCTAGTGTCAATTATTACGGGTTCCCTGGATTTATAACGTAGCCCGGAACGTTATAAAGTTGCGCTACTCTGCTAAAGTTAAAATAGTTGTAAGCATCATGACGCAATAAAGTTGCACCACTCTGCTTATTAAAAAAAGGTTTGTGAGCATCGTGACGTATAAAGTTGCGCCTGTAAAATAATTGTTACGTAGTAAAATAAAATAGATAACTCTCTGCTGATCTATGCACTCAGTTAATGTATTTCATGTTAATATTAATTTACATAATGTATTTCATGTATTAGCGGTTAATACTGTCGCTACGATTAATAGATTATTACGTTATATTAATTGACCATTGTGAATTTATTTTGTATAAAATTACTCACGAACATGCGTATAATTTAATTAAGATACGCAAGATAATACAAACTATCATTGTATTACACCAATGCAAGTACGTACATGAATTTTAGTGCTTGTCAAACTGTTCAGTCTTTAACAGGTCTATATTGCGACAATTCAAGACCTGTAGTTTCCTGAATATGCCTGCATAGAATGTAAGTTGTATGTCTGTTATCACTGTCACGGTGAAACATACAAACTCTTGACTAAAGTAGACCAGGTTAATTACGTGTAAATAAATTCGTAACTTAATTTTGTTACTAAAAAAAAAAAATTATTACAGAAATTAAAATTAGAACGTAAAACAATTTTAATAACTAAACTCAGCTTGTTACAGCCCGTAATACACCCTGTAACTTGTAAAGCGTGTATCGTTGCATCGGATTCACCCCTTGTTGAGACTGGCTTCCCCAGTTGAAACTGGTCAATAAAGATAGCCGTCTGCTATTGTTATATAGAATAATACCTGAGTGTGTTTCTCGCGTTCCCATGCATTAAACAAGTATGCATTGTTTACAAAGTAAACTAGGGTGAACTACATTCCAGCGAACAGCTGATCGTTGACATTACAATGACGTCTGTGTGGAATTTTTGTCTTTCCCTTAGGAGAGAGATGCAAAAGCTTATGAACAATGCAAAAGCTTTAACCATGAAATAAATTGTCCATGTAACTGTGTATAGTATAGTAGAGCAAGTATTTTCACCGTGACAACAATTAAATAATATAATGACTTAAATTTCAAATAAATAAATGACTTAGTTATTAGTTAACCCTCTATTGTTAGACAAAGTATTAAACCCCTTACCCCGAAACAAAACCTTTAAACTGAGTAAAAAGTAAAACGAAGTATATAAACGTGTCCTAAATAAAAAAGAATATAAATAATAAATTTTTTTTAAATAAATGATAAGTCCTTAAAAAAAAAAAACTGAATAATATCTTAAGTATAAAAGTGTATTAGTAAAATAAGTAAAAAAAGGAAGTAATAATAAAGGTATGTTTGAATAGTGTAAACACCCGGTTGTAGCCTTCTTGAAAATAATTCCCCAGCGTGCCAGAATAAGACAAACTCGTTCGTGCAGGAAATAATCGTGTTAAGAATTGTAGTAAGCCACCCCCTTATTGTTCTGAACTGGTACCGAAGTAAACCACCCCTGTGTATATTACAATGCACCTGTGTAGAGAATAAAAATTATCTTCGTGAAATTCCGCTTCTCTCAGTACCGTAAGAAATTAGGATTAGAAATAATCTAAAGTGGAGTATGGGATCCACTTTAGGTTATATTAGAGGTAATTTTATAATATATAAAAGAATTATATATGTAACGTAACATAGTCACAACGACGCCGACTGAAAAGGGTAATGATGGTGCAAAAAGGTGTGCCAAGGTAATCATTAGAGAGTGCTGAAAGCTAACTGATGTGGTTAGAGTAAGCCGATGTCAGTCGGGCCACGATATTGTGAATTACGGAAAATAGGGAAATTAGTATTAAGAATTAAAATCTAAGTTAGCGTTTTAAGAAACGAGACAAAGGGAATTTCACGAATGAGAACAAGACAAGAAATAAATAAATTTCAAGAGAGATAGAGAAAACTAACCGTGTACTAAAAAAAATTCCACACAGTAACTGTAAGCATACTCCCAGTACCCCACTTTCGAATTTTCCTTATTAAAATTCCCCATGTCGATTTTAAGTGGCGGAGTATGTGACGATTTAAATGGTAATAAAAAAATTCATAATAAAAATATAAAAAGAAAATGGAAAGCAAGTAAGTATTTTAAATCGCACGATTAAACCAAATACCCCTGAACTAAATCAGAATAGTTATGAGAATTAAATTAAGTAAATCTAACTAAATAAATAATAAAAAAATCGTAATGTAAAAAGTTAAGAATAATACAGTTAACCCTTTAGTAAATTATCATGCGTTGACCTGCTTAATTACGGACACAACGTGCATAGCGAACCGTCTGTAACTTAGAAATATCTGAAAATCGTAATGTAAATAATTAATAATTTGAAGTCACAAGTAGTAGTTATAATAATCCCTGTAAACTAAATAAGTCTAGATAATTTGTTTTGCCTTATTATAAGAAGGTATATTTAATAAAAAGTTGGAACTATATTATGGCGGAGTACTCACTCCGCTTCGTTGCAATCTACCTGTTGTAGCAACGCAAGAGTTACGATGCGGCGTTCAGACTGTAAACACCTCCAAGCGAGGGCTCTTCAGAAAAATGTTTGTTTTAAATTTTTAAATGAGTGTTAGCTACCACTAAAAACGTGGAGAGTTAAATCTAATTATATATAAGATGTAGTGAGCAATTTGTTAAAGAACTGTGGTAATATAAAAAAAAAGAACTCGTATATAAGGTGATGTCTCAGGTTAATTAAAAGACGATCTCTCGAATATTGTTCGAGTGATGTAATTCAGATAGTAATGTAAAAAGAAGAAGATGCAAACTCCAGTACTACTCTACCAGTGAATATGTGACGTGCTCAACTGCATATACGGACGACTACCACCTATACAACACTTACCAGAACCGCCAAGGATCAACCCGATTTCACGCAGCATAACATCCATCTCGTCATGAACACACCTAGAAGACTTTCACCGGAAACGCGACCCAGATGACTACCCCGACTACCAGAGTTCCGAAGATTCACGCCCCAAGACACGGACAGCAAAAGCTTATTTGAGAGGTGACTCGGTGGCTTGCCTACTGAGAATTATGTACATTTAAAATATAACTTTCATACATGCCAGAGACTTTTCAAAAGACAATAATCTTCTCTAAGCATTAAGTAAAACAAAAGAAATGTAAACAGTAATTTCTAAAATCATACGTTGTAACATTAATCTTGAAATATAAGTTATAATCCCTTAACTAAATAATACCATTCTTCAAATGGTTTATGTAATCATGCAAGCTCCTTGATAAGCAAAGTAAAATTCAGACGTCTTTACTAGATTTAAAGAGACTCGGATCCGAGGTAAATTACATGATCAATATGATCCCTTGTCTGACAGGAAACCCTTTTTAAATATTTCAGTATAATTTTTTTTATGTAATGGGATCTATATATATAATTTCTTAATAAAGAGATGTCATCTTATTACAGATTGAAGTGAGTGCAGAAATCAGTGAAAATACCTTCCCTTGTGTCCTAATAATTAAAGTAAATTTTATTGTTCTATGTGTTGAGTTGAATTTCAGTTTGTTAAAATGTAGGCAGCCTGTATAATTGGCTAGCGTCAATTATTACGGGTTCCCTGGATTTATAACGTAGCCCGGAACGTTATAGAACTTTCTTATTGTACATTATATGATTAATACTAAGAAATTTATGTGAAAAGATAAAGTAAAATTATTTGCATAAAAAGCAAACATTGAAAATATAAACTTCTTCTCCTTTAGGCTGTGGACCTTACGATCCATTGCGCACTTCTTGGTCCGACCATCTCTTCTTTGGTCTTCCAATATTCCGCCGTCTTTTCGGATTATAAGCCAAAATTTGTTTTGGTATCCTGTTCTTATGCATTCTTTCAACATGGTCCATCCAATCCTGCCTGTCTTGCTTTATCTTTTCATTTAGGTTGTATATTCCAAGGATGTTCCTTATATCATAATTTCTTAGCCGGTGATACTCCTAGTACAGATCGTAAAAATCTCATTTCAATAGCCTGTATCTGACTTTGGGTCTGTGCGTTCAGTGTCCAAGTCTCATTGGCATAAAGGCCACATAGCATTGCCATCACTTTATAAGATTTCAAAAGAGTATCTCTTCGGACTTTTCCATTCTTATTGTACCACACATGTGATTGAACTTTTATATTTTTTGGTCCGCATCTATCTCAACAACAAAAGATAAGTCACATCCAAGGAACCTGAATGAACAAATTTTGACGATGCTGTTAGAGAATGGAAGCAGAGGCTATAAATACTGAACTTCAGTGACAGTTTCAGTGAACGTAATTTTGTCAAATTATAAACATAAAGAGCAAAACCTATATTCTGTGTAATATGTATGTATAGTTTTAGTGTGACTGAAATAAACTGAGAACAGTAAAATTTGAAAAAAAATGAACAGATTAGTTTACATCTACTAATATAATATAATACATTTATCAGGCCAGTGCTGACATACGCTTCAGAAACCTGGACAACAACAAAAACATAGCGAAAGACTTCTAAGTTGCTGTGAAAGACGGATTCTAAGAACAATTTTTAGAGGAGTACAAGAAAATGGAATGTGGTGCAGGCGCTATAATTATGAACTATACCATCTTTACAAAGAGCTGGATATTGTCACGATAATCAAAATATACAGGCTAAGGTGGGTTGGACACAGAGAGAGAATAGAGGAAGGACAGCCTACGAAACATATTTTCTACCAGAAATCAATGGGTAATAGAAAAAGGGGAAGACCCCGAAGTAGATTCAAAGACCAGATAGAGGAGGACCTCAGAAAGCTGAACATAGGAAACTGGAAAGCCAGGGAAGAATGGAGTCGATTCTTGGAGCAGGCCAAGACCCACCAATGGTTGTAGAGCCACGGCTGATGATAACTAATTATGAATACAATCACCCTAAACCCTTATGAAATACTCAGCTTTTGATCTGCTGAATAGTAAATCCGTTCTTGTTTTTACATTTACTGTTCATTGTCACTTGGTTTCAAAAGTAAAGCTAAAATGCTTTGAAGATAACATTTGTTATGGCGTTACATTAAAACCATATAAGTGGTGCAAAGATTTTAACAATGAGAAAGCAGAGAATTCAAAATATTTTGTTTATTTTAAAATATGTTTTTATTTTAAATATAGTTTTACCGTAAAAATACAATAATAATGATAATAATAACAACGAATAATGGCTAGCTATTTTTACTCCCTAAGCAGTGAGGTGAGGTAGGCAGGGTAGGGTTAGGCTGCCTTTTATGTGTCACACATACGCTTGATTATGTGGCAAGCATTACGCTTCACCCATCGATTATTACCCCCGGCTAATCATTTTCACAGGCTTAATCGACTTGGGGGGGAGGGCGTCTTGCTTTTATGGTGCGCCCAGGAACCGAACCCGGGAGGGACACCTCTAGATTAGTAGCCGCGCACTGTTAAAAATATGCTTTTTTTAAAAACAGCAGCTTGTATACAATTTTCTTGTATTAAACTAGTTTATCTAACGGCACTTATGTCCCGTGTCACCGACCTCCGTTAAGAATTTAACGGGAGATAACCCGTTTCGGGAAGCTCAGTTAAATATATCGGGCTTTAAAATCACCAGTTAACAGAAGATATTTGTTAGTTGGGCTGTTAGGTAACTAACGGGCCATTAAAACGACGAGAGCTAACCTTAAAATTACGTTTGGTGTCATTTATTTTGTTTTCCGTGAAGTAGTCGTTTGTGTAACATAAATAAAATATACATACGCATAGTTGTAGAATTTTTACAATCAGAAAATTTGTTTTTCTGTTTTCTGTTCTTCATTAACTTCATTTTCAGTTGTTGCGTATACGTATATAATAAAAGCTATTGTCAAACCAAATTTCTCACGAACATTAATGCGCCAAAATTCCTGCTAACAGATATTGGTCGAATAGAGAGGGTTAGAAAATTTAAGTATCTAGGGTAAATAATTCAAGAGAATGGTTTAGAAAAATTTGCTATAGAAGAAAGCATTCATAAAATGGAAAGAGCATATGGTATAACTAAAGATATTTACAATAAAAAGTGCATATCTAAAAATGCGAAAATAAGGCATTGGCATTACAGTAAGTTACAGTAGTGAAGGCAGAATACCTATATGCAAGTGAATGTCTAGCATTGACTTATAATTTAGACAAACTAAAAATATTGGGAAGACGAATTATTAGGTAAATATCACTATAATATTGACGACTCGGAACACAAAGTTTTTTATAAGTAAAAACGTAAAGTTTTACCTTACAGCCTAAACCGGCTTTCACCTATAGAAGGCTTCATCAGAGGCTGTCGCTAGTAGCGCTGCTCGTCTTGTTGTTGGCGACGAGAAAGTGTTTCGAAAGATTGAAGCTGTGTGTGTGTGTGTGGTGAGATGTGTTCGAATAATGCGTGCGATTTGAATTGTGTCTGTTCGTTTAGGATGTCGTTTTTATTTGTTTTTATTTTATATTATGTTTTATATGTTTATATTAGAAATACAAGAATTATTAGGAAAATATTAGGCCCACGAAAAACGTCAGAAGGTTGGAAACTAAGAAGCAATGATGAAATATATCAGAGTATAGAAAATATAACAGAAACAATGAGAAAAAGAAGACTATTATTTTTTGGACATTTATATAGAATGGACGACAATAGGTTAACAAACCAGATCTTCAGATATCTGTGGGGGAAGAAATCAACATCAAGTTGGATTAAAGAAGACCAGAAGGATTTAGAAAAAAATAATGTAAACTCAGAAGAAGCAATTGAAAAAGAAGTTTTTCGGGCAAAAGTGTTAAAAATGGAAGGAGTCCAGGGTAGGAGAGGGAAAAACGCAAGTTCAAAGTGGATATAGTGAAAAGATGAAAGAATATTGGAGAAAAAGAAAAGAACAAAGAATAAAGAATTGAAATTGGCATGTGGTCCTTAGATGGCCGATACAAAAAAAAAGAGCTATTGTGACAAAAACGGAGCAGAGAGAAATTTGTTACCCAAGTTATTTTAATTTTTCAGCCAATCTGAAGCGAAATCGACACTTATCATGGCAGCATAGTTGTGTTAACGAGAGTTTTACTAACCGGGTCGTAAAGGACGTTTGTAAAACCTGTTAAGAAAACGGCCTTTTAAATGTATTTGTCCAGTTAACAAACGGTCCGTTAGGAAGAAAATTAACAAACGTTGGTGAAACGGGGCATTAATGGTGTATATTTGGGAATAATATTGTTATGTTGTGGTTCACGGGTTATTTACCCATTGCTTCCACTAATTAGGAATACAATATCGGTACGTGGCGTTAAGTGTTCTAAGAGTGCAGTACCCCCTCCCCCCCAACTTTTACCACCACAGCAACACATTTCGCCGTTTTCACTTCTATATCGTATAGACCAGAGTGTGCCAACTGATGGCGGTCTTGGGTCACGACCTTGGGGGTAAAAACAAGTTAATAATTTCTGTTATTGCCCTAAACATAATAAATAATTAATAAAATATAACTTTCAATTGCAGTGATCTTGCAAGAGAAACGTATTCACTGATGAATGTAGGCCTACAGTAGATTTCAGTGTATTTGGAATGTGTTCGACCCTCTTTTACTTCATCGTACGTATTCCGAGACCCAGTCCCTCAGCTGTAGACAGAAAGGACGCGGCCCTTGTCCGATGTTTCGTAATCAATTAACGTCTGTTGCGTGTTTTCAAACTAGATAAGACTCGCTCTCCCAAGTTCTTTGATTCCATTAACACGCACTGCAGATAAGAGAGGTGGTGACTAATCGAATTGAACAATTACGTATGGTATACAGTATATAGACCCCTACAAGTTTTTAATATTATATCTTCATTATTCTGCTGACGACTTAATAAAGATTGCGTTGCGTTAAAGATATATGAAACGTGTAAATTACCTCAGTTTGTTGCTTGTTTACAAAATATTTATTAATAAAGTTGTGTTAGTGGTTATAATCACAAACAGAAATAACACTGTTGCACACCACTATAGATAAAAATTCCCGATTAGCTCCTTGAAGCGTCACAGGTCATTATCGGGATCGGAAACATGATGATGACGATATGAAACGAAGCAAAACAAAGCGAGGTTCAGAATATCTCTATGCCAAAGAGACGAAGCTGTTTTTAATAAATGAAAAACATTCATTCTGATGTTGCATTTATTCTCGTGTGTTATGCAGATACACGATACAGATTGTAATAACAAATTATATATTATGCTAGTCACCAACTTGGTAAAGCGAATTATATTGTGTTACAACCTACAGAGTGGCGTATAGGCCATATAGTACCGTACTTTTTTGTTAATTTCGCTACTGATTTGTCTAACCAAATTGGAATTAATAATTTAATATTACATCTATGTCAGTTTGTGTACTCCTAGTGAAAATTTAAATTAGTATTCCCAAAGGGAGATAGGCCTATAAATTCTCTTGTTTCTTATTTTGTTTTAAACAGTAATAGTTTAATAAAGTCACAGTGTAAAGTAACACTGTTAATAATTTTAGTTTCAATTTATTTCTTATAACAAATTAATATAGTAATGTTATTTTGTTGTTGTTGTTGAACGGTTTCATTTGTACCTGCTACTTTCAAATACAATATTTGTTTAGCACAGCTCTAGACGGTTGGCTTACAGATAGACAGTTCTTGGCTTTCACAGTTGACTGAACTAATTCATAGCTTTATACCTGCGTCCGTTGCTCATAGGCCTGTATGCAGCACAGTGAGTTTGTACAAAACAAATTGTGCTCCTCTTCCCGGCAACTTACTCGTTCTACCATTAACGGTAATTCACCCAACTTTCTTGAATAAATAGACGATGTAATAATCTACTAGGAATTATTTCAAATAATGATAACATTCCATTTCATCCTTATTTCTCCATTAAAGATATTTTTGGCCCCAAAACCATGGTCTTTAAAGGTAAATACCCAGCGAGGACTAAGACAATTATAAACAACAGCACTTTAGAACAAGTGAGCCGTATCAGATATTTCGGCTGTGCAGTAAGCTATGAATCTGAATATGATATAAGAGAGAAGATGAATAAATTTACGAATATTTGTGGTACGATTCATAGAAATCATAGAAATAAAACAAGACACAGCATAAGGATTAAATTTTATAAGACAATTGCAATACGCACGTTGATTTATGCGAGTGAAGCGTGGGCCATGGCAAAAAAGGAAAGCGGCAAGATTCAGCGGCTGAAATGGAATTTCTTCGAAATACTTTAAATTATACATTGCAAGATAGAATAAGGAGTGAGAATATCAGAGCAGAAATCAAAGTAAAGGAGTACTGTCCCAATAACCGTACCCGCACTCATTTTCGATATTTCGATTATGCGATTATTGGTATCGATATGTACTGAATATGGCATATAATTTTATATAATAGAAATCGTGAAAATTTAGTTGTGTATGTTATAAAATGGTTTCTGGGCACTGATTGTAGTCCCCTTTCATTGTCACGTTTCTAGCAATAACTGCGATGTGAGCCTGTGACGCCAAAAGTTGGCGTTGATAGGTTAACATGCAAACTAAAATTACACATGGAAACCAATGTACCTTTGAAATCATACTGCTTTTTTTTTGTATGAAAACCGCGTAAAAAAAACTCGAAGTAAAGCCTATTACTTACTGTACATGTCTCCCTTTTTGTGCAGATAACTGGAAAAACAACTAACTCTAAGGAAGGCGGGATGCTAAACCTGTTTCCAATTTTTCTTTTTTAGTTTCGCACAAAATTTACCCTAAATGGAGTTTACAAATGTTATAACATAAAAGAATATGACCACCTAATGAATAACAAATCTTGTTTTCATTTGTTAGCACACTTTTTTAACATGATAATGTTTTAGGCTGGGGGTCATTCCACAAAAATGTAACGTCATCGAAAAATGTAACGCTTCCACACTTTCGATTCCCCACAGTCTAGAAATCCCCACGGTCTTTTAATGTATCTCTTTCAAATATTTAGAGACGTATTAAACGTCACATATTTCCTCAGGCTTTTATTTCTTTCAACAGTAAGCTAAAAACCAAAAAACCATTATTACCTAGCATGACAAATGAAAACAACACGCATTTTCGCTTTATGTTAAGAAGTAAAACAATTTACAATTAGAAACTTCTTCACATTGTAGTATATCGATACAATCGCATATTCAGAACATCGAAAAAACAAGTGCGGGTACGGATATTGCACCGTTCCGTTTTTTTTTTTAATCAAGTGGTTTACGACTGTTTCGAAAACAAATCAAGAATTAAAATCGTAAAACGTGTCCATTATTCCGCACGGACGCAAATCCAAGACCGAACGCGCGACGCCGTCTGTGCTGACTTCAGCAAAATTTGCGGGCAATCAGTACCGTATTTGCGTACCGTGTACAGGCCCTGTAGTGACCATTTTTTAAAAATATTTCATTAACTTTTATTGGTAAACGAGTTGACCGATTTTATTCCATTTGGTGCAGTATTTACAGACACAGACAACTAAGACGCGATATTCGTACAAAACAACGTCAGCGTCTCCTGAAGACGGGACATAATTTGCTATCGGTTTCCTGTCATCGTTTACATATTTAGTGTAAATGTCATCTTTATTGTTTCTTGGCTTTGTTAGATTGTGTGTGTGTGTGCGCGCGCTGGTGTGGTGTATATAAAACTAATGATTCTACACTTAATTCCCTGATTACAATAAATATAAATATAGTAAATAAGGACTTCCTTTTTTTGTAAGTGTGTAGTCATAAGAACATACCCCCTCCGCAAGACGGAAATCCAGGCCGCGCTTCTGATACACGTGAACGTATGCATACATACATATAATAATTATAAAAATATTTGTCTTCTACTCCAAACATTATAATTGGAGCTGGACATATATATTCACCAGACCTTTTCATGTGTCATTAGAGAAAGCTTAAACACCCCTCTGTACAGTTTGCAGAGGTCAAAGTCTAACCACTTGTGAATAACAGTAACGGCTACCCTTACTTCCTGGGTTAGGTAAAAGAGAGAGAGCGAGTCAGAGTGTCCTTTTCTTGTTTGTCTTGAATGTGTGTGTGTGTGTGTGTGTGTGTGTGTGTGTTTGCGTTTGCAATGCTGTGTTCTACCATCATAACATAATTCACAGAACTACTTCTGAATCATTTTCGTTTATATCCTAACACCCTAATGGAAGTATATAAACATTAGTACATGAGTATTTTTTTTACATACTAATTTGCATAATATTGGTGAAGGTTTAATATTAACAAAGTTTCTTTTGTTCTGAAAAGTGTATCAACCTATGTAGATTGATACGTAAATTAAAAAACCCTTTTAAATTTTATATACAAACATGTACACACACGCGCACGTGCACACACACACAATATTTGCTCACAGTTGTTCTTATTATTTTTATAAAAAATAAATTTTTAGTAAGAGTTAATTTTTATTAATTTGTTTTCAAAAACTGTTTTGACAATCTTCTTTCCTGTCATTACTAGAAATGTGTAATAATACATTTCTGAAGATTACAGTAAAGAAGACTGTCAAAACAAATTAAAAATATTATTTATTTGTTATATTATTGTTTATATGTAATATCTTCAAATAAATACACTGCAATTAGGTTTATTTTAACCTTACGCACATTTCACAGACATTATTTCTGTATCCTGAGAGGTTTGTTAAGTCTCAAAAACATCCGTCTTGGACCTCACAAATCTCAATGCCACCACTGCTGAAACATATGCTGCTGTAAAGTTTATTTATTTATTTTTTTTTACATACGTAAATATTGTCAAATAGAAGATCTTTTTAAAATTGTAGAACCAATTTTTATTTTTAAATATGTGATTTTATTGCCATATTTAGTAACTAATAGATGCTGCGTAGAAATATATATTTGTTTTGTTTCACAAAGTAATGTAATATTTTTAGACAATGTTACATTAGAAAATATATATTAAAAAATAAGAAAATATTGTAAGCAGAAATGCAAAATTAAGACATTAAAAACAGTGATATGTCCTGTAGCCTTATATGGATGTGAATGCTTGGGAGTCTTGTCTGCAGAAAAAAACATTAAAAGTAGAAAGAAGGCTATTAACAAAAATGTATGGTCCAAACAAATGAAAATGTTTTTAATTTAGATTAAGATTAAAAAAGAAATTTACAGTGTTTTCTGAACTTCAGTGGAAGTACAGAAGAAAAGATTCAAATTTTATGAACATTTATCAAGAATCAAAAATGTAGGATAAATACAAAATAAAAGGAAAATTCAAAGCCACATTTGAATATCTAAGAAATGTGAAAACAAAATTTGGATAATGCAGAAAGATTTACAACAGATCCCAAATATAGACGAACGTACAATGAACATGAATGAATGCAGAAAAGTAATGTGTGCACAGGACAAGGAAGAAGAAATTGAAAACCTATGGGAAAGGGTGAATCCATGTGAAATCATCCAAAGAACCTTGCTCAATGTTTTTGAAAATTTTGATTGTTTGCCAGTTAATTTACCAATATATTGAGAGTTCAAAACGAGACTTACACAAGTTTTATAAAAAATGTAAACCCTTGAATTTTTTGGTGGCTTTTTAAAATGGTGCCAGGGACGTTTTTTTTAAATAATTTTTCACAGAAAACTTCATAACCTTTTTATTTTTGAAAATATCAAAATTATTAAGAAAAATTATGTTCAGTAAGAAATGAATTAAAGTTTTGGTAAGAACACGTTTTTTCTAACTTGTTAAGTAATTGCATAAAATTTACTTCAAAAACTTCACCTTGCAAACAATTATATTTTTTACATGAAAATTTTAGAAGGAAGTAAGACTCGCCTTTATAATTTTTTCCCTGAATAGATATCTTGTAGTATTATTAACTCTCAGGGGAAGTATGGAATCTTAGAAGCATCATTTTAACATGATAATGTTTTTAGGCTGGGGGTCATTCCACAAAAATCGTCATCGAAAAATGTAACGCTTCCACACTTTCGATTCCCCACAGTCTAGAAATTTGATATGTAAACGCATCCCAGACAGAAATAATCGCTGCTGACATTGAGTTTAGCAAACGTTTTAGTGAGAATAAATTTGGTTTTACATGCTCTGTTTGTGATCGTCTGTGGTTTGGAAATGATTTACGTAATCCACATTATACGTTTCAAAAGCCTAAAAAACATTATCATGCTTCGATGTTTCGGTTTCGTCGAAATTCTTTGAAGCTTAGGTGCATAAATAGAGAGAGAGAGAGAAAGAGAGAGAGAGAGAGAGAGAGAGAGAGAGTTTTTATGATGCTTTCACTCTTCATATAAAATCAGTTAACAGCCGTCGGTGTATTGAAAAATTATAATTAATATAAATTGTCCCCTTTATAAACGTTGTTGTAATTATAATACAGATTAACTGCTTTTACAGATTCCGCGACTTACCACGGAAATTGACCAGCTAAAATATTTATGTTTGTACAGAATATTAATTTTCTTATTTGTTCACATATCGCATTAATAAATATAAAAATAAACCTCTACCCAATAGTCTATAAAGGACCAAGGCATACCGCGCGACTTTTTTCTTTCTATTTTTATATGTAGTTTGTCAAACATGGCATCTTGTCATAAAAATGCAGAGTTTAAGGTTGAATATTTGAAAAGGGACTTGGTAAAAAATGACGAAATTTTCACACGATAATCCTCTTTCATGGGTGGAAACTTGAACCATAAATTTTATGAGATATACTTATTAAATTAATTGTTGTTAGGATATTGGTATTATTTACTGTAGTAAAAGTTTGTGAAGTAAGATTGGGTCTTGGGAATGGTGACTGAGCACAAGAAAGACAAAAGCATGCATACATTTACCTAGCCAAGGCAGTAAGGGTTATTTTGGACTTTGACCAGTGGGCAGTCAAGCGTGCTATTTAGTGTTTACAAAAGGAAGGATTAACTATGTGCTGGCTGGCAAGCTAACAGTTATATTTAAAACCTGGTTGTGATTTTCACCAATCTTTGGTAAATTTACCCCAACCCCTCCCCCAGTCAGACAGACATTTCTTATACCTGGACGGTCAGTGGTAGGGGTGGAAATAGTATGCATAAATATTCTGTATGATTTGGGTTGCAAATTGTCACAGTGCAAATCGTCTTCTCACTTGTAAGATCAGACCAGGAAGTTGTTTTGTAGTAGTAGAAGAGTTGTGTTGTGTTGGTAGTCATGTCTGGAGGAAAGGTGTGCAAGTTCTACTTATACAAGGAGGTAAGCCTAAAGCCTAGTACGCACTGGGACTCTTTGAATCGACTCTTTGCGTCTGGGGTGAATCCCGCGTGCGACTGGCCTGTGTCCGGGCTGCCCCGACTCATTATCGCGGTGAATCTGGTGTGTTGCTGGTTAGTATTTTCTGCGTCGTTTGAATCTCGTCCGATATGGGATTCACTGACTCTTTGTTGCGCAACATTGGCCAGTGTAGACGTGAATCCGAACAGGCTAGCGACTCGCGCCGCTACGCACTCATTTTTCGATTCGTTTCGGTGATTGTTTTTATTTTATTTTTGCAATTATGTTGTGGAGTACAGATTTAACGTTACAGTTTATAGAGGAGATGCATTCCCATCGTTGTTTGTGGGATGTGTCCTTCACAGACTATAGAAATCGTGAATTAAAAAGCAAAATATTGACGGCTTTGGCTGGTAAATACAGTGTATCCCTGGGGGAAATTGAAAAAAAATTGCATACATTGAAAGGACAATTTCGGCGCGAACACAAAAAGATGAAAAATATGAAAAGTGGAACCTCACCAGTAAATCTTGAAGGTGTACATGAGGCTTGTGTATGAGTCTCCACTAGCTAGGAATCTAAGAGTGACAGCTAATCTGTTGACCGGGGAGATAGATTCCCTAAAGTTGGTACTTTTCTTACAAATTTTATTACCAACTTTGGTTAAAATGGTTTCAAAATCGGTTGGGGACATTCTCAAAAAATTTCTAAACCCCATGCCATCTTCCATTTTTAAAGTGTCCAAAAGATTATTCCCGCACTGATTCCCGCCATGAAATAATTTGCGAACCCACAATCTTTTTTGTCGTTTTTTATTGCGCTTGTTTCTATTATTAATTATACAAAAAAAAAGAGCTAGGGAAATTTCCGAGAGAGCAATTTCCTCCGTCATTTTTCGCAAAGGACTGAATCGCAACATGAATCTTGGTGTGGACACGGTTTTTTGTCGCGGAGCAGCGTCTGGGCTGAGTCCGAACAATGAATCTACACAGCGCGGATTCTGAATCGCGACATGAGTCGATTCAAAGAGTCCCAGTGCGTACTAGGCTTAAGGCTTGTGTCTGGCTGCATGTATTGGTCTATGAGAAAGCTATTGTGCCATTCTGTTCTTTTTCGGTTCATTACTTTCAGTGCCACAACTGTTACCAAGAGATTAACGCCCTGTTTTTCACGAACGCCTGTTAATATTCTTCCCAACGGACCGATTGTTAACTGGCGAAATAAATTTCAGCGGGTGTTTTCTTAAAGCCCGTTAGGACCCGGTTAGTAAAACTTGTTAACACGATAAGTGTTGAATTTGATTGAGATGGGCTGAAAAATTAAAATAACTTGTATACAATCTGTAGGGTGACGTTCCTGTTTCATGATATTCTATTTGTATATTTTATACTTCATTGTACATTTTGTTTTGTTTTATTCCTGTTACTGAGGATATTTCTTGTAACCTCAATTCAAGAATTTTGAGAGTACCTTTTTTTTGAACGCCTATTAGCTTTCTATAAAACTGACACGCTGAAATGATCAAAACCGGTAGGCCAATTCTACGTATGCCGCTGACATTTGTTTTTCGTCAACGTTTGGATAATTTTTAACACTAATATTACTTAAGCGTAAAAATGTTCTCTCTGCTTCATTTTTGCTTATATTATATACGTATTCGCAACAATTAAAAGTAAAATTTTAAATTTTTTAATGAAAGAACAGAAAACAGATTTTCTGATGATCGTAGAAATCAAACAAATATGCGCACAAAATACATTTTATTTGTTACACGAACGACTACTTCACGAAAAACAACGTAGTTCAACATGATATAATTTTAAGATTAGTTGTCGTTTTAACGGCTCGTTACCTACAGGCAAAATATCTTCCGTTAACGGGTGATATTAACGGCCTATATCTTTGATTAAACTTCGTGAAATTGGTTATCGGCCGTTAAATTCTTAACGGATGTTGGTGAAACCAGGCATAAAAGTTTCTAATATAATTTTGAACATTTCAGTAGTAAAAAAAAACTTGGATTTCGTTGTCCATGACGTGTCCGTTACTTAACTAAATATCACTATAATATTGACGACTCGGAACACTAAGTGTTCCGAGTCGTCAATATTATAGTGATATTTAAAAAAAAAACATTTTATTTTACTAACAATGTAAAATAATTGCAACCCCGGTAATTTATTGCAAAATTGTAATAATTTATTAATTTTTATTTTAGTAAATTGTTAAGAATAATTTTCTGGAATCAAGATCATATAAATAATAAATACTTTAAAACAGAGTCAAATAATGATTGATGTTTTGAAATGGAAAAGAGACTGTTCTTTTGAAATGTTGACCTATGGTAATATCAGTTCAAATTTTATAGATTGTTATAGTTAGTTTACAAGTTATAGTTTTAGTTACAAGACCTTGTGAAGTGCAACAAACTCTCTTATTGTGTTGTGTTGAGTTTAAACACGGTCGGGTCACACGTCCCGCAATGGACGCCCCAAAATTGCAACAACTCCATCGTAGTGAATGATGTCGTAGACATATTACATAGCATGTGTATTATGCTTTAATTCGAGAAATTGGTGTGAAAAAATTTTATGAATAATGGTTTCGCACTTTTGGGGCGTCTCCACTGCGGGGCGTGCGACCGCGACCGCGTTTATACTCATCCGCTCGCTAACTTACAAACCATTGTTTCGAAGGCGCAGTCCTGCGTCTCCTAACACATTTACCATTTCATTTCGTCTTGAATTTCTATTGACGCTAGCTTTTTTTTGCTTCTTGCAAAGAATTCAAACACGGCACAATATTTGATTTGTCTGTTTTCGCACGCAAAACACGACGCGTGACACGTAAATTTCTAACAGCTGGTAAACAGTTAATAAATAAATTGGCAGCTCGATTTAGAAACTAAACATGTGTTTACACGAAATATGAAAGCTTTTGGTCTACCGCTAAGCTATAGATTTGTATTTCTACTACCTAATCGATCTATCACAATCTCAGATCATCTTCAGAATAATATCTAAACCTGAATGAAGTGGATACACAAACTCTGTCGCCTTTGCTTTCCTTCAGTTTAAATATTATTGTGAAGATGAGCCAATGTTGTAACAGTACAAAAATATGATGGATTCAGTCTGATACAGGAGTTTTACTTCATATTGTTGACCCATTATGAAAGCAACTGTGTATTAACATCATTAATACGGTATTTAAACATTAAAGCTATATACTACTATCTTGGATGGTAATCTAGAGAGAATTTCATATAGAGTTCATCCAAATTTTCACATAAGTAGGAATTCAAATTGTGCATGTATATATTAATTTTGAAACTTTTCCTGTTGCTTGCTTCAGAAATCTGGTTGGGAAGTTATTTTTCCTTCCACAACATTCAGGAAAAGAATTCAGAATCATTGATTGTGGACCTTTAATACCAATGCTTTCTTATTCTATAACTGTTGAACTTACAAAGAAATTATTTTTACCTTAGGGCATGTTTCCCACCCCTCAGGATAATAAGAGTGCCGCACCCACTGACGTACGTCCATCCTCAAACAAGGGTGTTGGAAGGCTGTTGGCAGTTATGCCGGGGGGGGGGGGGCTTCTTATGCCAGGAATCACCCAGTTGTCAGAATGTCATTAGTTCTAACAGGGTACACTCCGTGAAGTCGAAATTGACATTTGATTGAAAGAGACTTGTCTTCTGTACATCCTCTTGAGCCAGTAAGGAGCAGGTTCCGAACAGTTTACAGGAAAAAAGAATAATTCTGGAGAGGAAGAGAAACTTCTGACTCTGCTCCAAGAGAAAAAGGAATATTAATAAGTTTCCATGAGGCTACAGAGGAAGGGGGGATGAAAAGAAATTTGTAATGGTAGGAGAAGAGGTTATAAGAAACGTCTATCTGGGATAGGAGCCGTTGGGGGAGACAAAGTGTTATGTGGGGGAATGTTAAATTTTATAGTTAAGTTTCAGACGTTAAAGAGTTTTAAATATGTTGTTTTTGTAAAAATTATGTTTTTTTTCTGATAAATTGGTAAATTTTTGAATTCAAACTGCCTTATCTGAATGCGCTGCTGTTTTTCAGTCTAAAATCATCAGTTCTGTCAAAGTATGCAAACTTTGTATACACAAACAAAATTTTAATGCTACCTCGTAGTTTACATAAAAATTAGTTCTAAACCTGTAGAGGCTGTAAAACTGTTTTGTGACATTTTGTGTAGGGACATTTTTTGATCAATAAAACGTGCACTGGAAGTATTTCCATTATTTTATAAAACACACCCCATATGTATTAGCATAATAATTTGATGTTTTCTCGTGGATGTACAAGAAAATTTCTAATTGTTGAAGCGACTGTAAGCCGGGCTAGTAGGTCATAATTGTATAGTATTTAAACTGGACATTTATACTCACCAACGGAAGGTATCTTCAGTGGTAAAAGAAAAACATGGCTGATGTTTACCAGATAATCCCGGTTTTTAAACAACTGGGGGTTATTTTGTGAATATCAGCCACATTCTTTTTTTTCCACTGAAGATGGTCTCCTTTGGTGAGGCCAAAACATCTGGTTTAAATACCACAAGACCACGGCCTCACAGAGCTGATGCCGCCCGTGAAAGGCTTAGAACAAAATTGTCTAATGTGTGTGTGTTCTGTCTTTTACAGAACTGTGGAATTGAATCGCTCGACGAGTTATGTGCTAAACTCAAGGAAATCCAAGGTGAAGGTAAGGGAAATTCATGAGTGGTATTTCACAAGTATAAAATGTTAATTGAAACTGGTTAGTCATACATTTTTATTATGTTTTTTATTTGCACATAATGGGAGAAGGTTGAACTTTTTTTAAGATGTCAGATTTATTGTTATTAAAAATAGTAGTATTTTAGGATTTTAAATACATGTTCTATTTTGACTGATGCCAACAGTACCAACTACGCTAAAAACTCGTTTATCCGAATTTGATGGGACCACGCCCATTTCGGATAAACGAAATTTTGAATAAACCGAAACTTCTATTTGAATAATAATACACATGTAAGTACAGTAACTTTATTTAATATTAATAATTTAAAAGTTACTTACAGTGAATATGACACAATAAACTATAAAACGGCACCACACTGTAAATTATAGTTTCTACAGTACTGGAACAGTCCTATTGCTTGTTCGTACAGTAATCAATCATAGTTTTTTGCCTAAGCTTTGAAGCTCGTTTGCTGGTTGCCCTATCTCGAAATCGTTTCATTGTTAGAAGTTCTGCAGGGAAAGTTTCAATGTTTACATTCATGTTTATGTTACTTTATGTTTACAATATATGAACATAATACTTTGTTCGAAAATCCGAACAAATCGATAATTTGGAGTACCCCTTATTATCCCAGACAGTTCTGATTATTGACTTTCTACTTTATATCATGTGGAATCACTTGTCTACACTATTAAATATAAATATATATATATATATATATATATATAGCGACAGGAAAATGCTTTTGTGTATTTTTAAAATTTACTAAAAATTGTTTCAGATAAATCGGATTTTCGGATAAGCGCAATTCGGATTAACAAGTTTTTAGTGTACTATTGTATGCATGATTTGTACTCGGAGATCAGAACAGGGCCATTGATAATGACCATCATTGTAGAATGGATGGGATGTTCGGTGGCAGTGGTTGAAATAGAAAATGTATTCAAATGGTGTTAAAATAATACTATGTGTATTAAATAGTTTTTATATAGTGAAGTAACATTGCCACACTATGAGGCATCTTCAGTGGTTTGACTGAGACTGAACCTGAGCAACAAAACATTTGGTTTTAAGAGAAATAAAATGACATGTGTTAAACTGAAAAGTCACAGTATTATTATGCGACAGCTAATCTGTCATTTATTTCAGCTGTAATTCTTCTGTCATTGTGTTTTTTTTTACTCACAAATATTTGAGCATGACGAGAAATTTTTGAAACTTTTTGGCTAAAATATAAATGTGGGTAGAGAGCCGAGAGGGGGGACAGGATAATTACCACAGCTAGTAGTGTACCAGACACTACTGTTGTGTGTATCTGCCACCTATTTCCACTTTTGTGTTCATTTGTCTTGACTTCTTCAAATAGTAGGTAGATATGTAGTTTTTTTTTTTGCCTACTGACTGTCAAGCCATTGAAGATGCCTCTTCATAGTATGGACAAAACGTTTATTTTAAGAGAAATAAAATGTGTGTTAAGCCGAAAAACAGCGTTGTTGTCCAATTAAATATATTTTTGCGCCAGCATGCTTTCTTAGCCCAATCATGTTAAAACTTTTTTCTCTATTATATTTTGACTTATTTGTCAAAGACAGGGTTCCCACAGACCTGTAAAGTCAGGGAAGTTCACTATCTGTAAGGGAATATCAGGGAAGGCCTTGTAAATTTGCTAAAAGTCAGGGAAAAACAATAAAACTGGTGAAAAGGCAGGGGAATCTCATAAACCATAAATATACCATAAATGTTTATATTCATAAATGTATAGTTATTTAAATGTATAGTTTTTTTATACATTGTGGAAATTTATATAGAAAAAGGGTTGTAAACTGGGAAACAAACTTTATTTTTTAAAGTAATATACATACATTATTGTAGTGTATTACATTTTTTATGTAAGTTAGGTTTGAACATACAGTATTTGAATTTCATTGAGCTGAATGATTTTGAGAATTTAATAGAAACCAAGAAAATTTATATAGGACTTGAAACATCTAAATTGTTAAAGGAGTGACTGAGCTAGATATTACGAAATTTATGAAGGAATGCCTAACATTTCTTATTAAAATTATTGAAAAAAATCTAGGAAAGAAGTCCATTAAAATGCAAAGCTGTTAGAGGTCTGGTGTCATTTGATCCTGTAATTATAAGTAATCGGACAGTTTGAAAATTAGGCACTTAGAAGATTCTTTAAATGACACATAACTAGTGTTTCTGTAAATACTAATTACATATTAATTTGTTTCCCTGCATATTGAAAGTGAAGTGAAGCTATCCTGTCTATGTTAAATAAGACATTTTTTGTTTTGTATAATCTAAACAACGTTTACTTTTTGATATTTAAATGTTAAGTGTAGGTTTCCATGTTTAAAAATACTCTAATTGTTTTTTATGTCTTACATTTAATATAAATGTTATGTAGGCCTAGTTAACAAAAAATAATTATTTTAAAAATGTGTGTAATCTTTCTGAACTTTCTGTATGTCAGGGAAAGTTTTTGAAACCGTCAGGGAAATTAATTTTGAAAATTTTATGGGACCCCTGCTCTGGGAAAGCCATCTCTAAGTGACCACTAGTTTCTCTGATAACGGAGTTGATTGTGAATTGAAATTTTTACTTATTTTTAATATATTCCTCGTCAAGTTCCCAGACTTCAGAATTGCACAAAGCAACATCTTCTAAGGTTAAGTGTTAGATACTTTTTTCTTTGTACAGTCTCACAGTACACCACATTATTTTCACAATTATGCTCATTTTACATGTAAAGCTGTAAACCTGTAAGGTATAAAGCATGCGCTTTCTCCTTCAGTCTGAGTGAGTAAATTGTTGGTTTGACTACCAGTAGTATAGTAATCTACCAGTGTTTATGTTGATTTTTGGCTAGGCCAACTAATTTTTTTAATCTTACAATATGCACCATGTGCATAGGACAGTTCCTCCTATCCTCGTTTGTTATTTATCCCAATTTTCATCATAATTTAATTTCATCTTAGCATTCGTTATTGGTCTGATGATTCAAAATCCATGTATTCTGTTTTCTTTGATAGATGGTGATGTAAATCAGCATTTAACATGAAATTTCATGCACCGTTTAGCTTCTTAGTTATCTTTAAGTTCAAGACTTGAAGCATTCGTCTTTTTGGAACTGAATGTTCCATGTTCGTACTGTTTAGAGGCATTATAAACATACCCAAAGTCCTCCACATGTGAGACCAAAGTGTGATATTAACAAAATGAAATAATTGTGTCTTTAGGAAATAAATTGTAATTGATCAGTGATGTATTGTTTTTCTGTTACAGCAAATGGACAGAAGGATGATCTAATTAGTTCTGTTAAAACTGCCTCTACGGATCTGCTAGCAGTTCCGTCATCCAACAAAGATTTTCCACTTAAGTAAGTAGTATAGACCTCTAAATAACCAAAACTTGAAAAGTTCATACACCAGTGACTAGACATATTCCAGCACCCCATGTTTAGCTGAAACACATTAATTATTAATAGTCTTGTAATAGGCAATCACTGAATGTGTTAAGAGACTGTAATAAAACAATATTTCTTCTAAGTTGTCAGCCATACTAGCATGGTATTCTGCCTGTCACAAATGAGACATTCGTTATTATGCTTTGAGAGGGGGGGGGATAAACATGCTGTAACATGGCTGGCTCTAGTAGAAGGCCAGAATAATATTAAACGTAGCAACGTTGCGTCTGAGGCCTATAATCATAGTGTAATAAAATAGCTAAAGTGAACATGTTATATTTTGATTTAATTTCATACCATTACTAAAATCATGAGTAAGCCTATTTATAGCTAAATCTAAATTAAAGGTCTGTGTGCTCTTAGTATTATTGTTTAAGTTAAAGAAATTAGTAAATTAGTGTTAGGCTTAATGAATTAATTTTGTATGAATTATTGAATTCATATCATATGAACGAGTTAATTAGTATATTTCTTAAATAATGTAACAGTGTTTTACATAATTACCTTTTAATTTGCCAAAAAATGAAGAATTATAAAACTGCTGTTAACCGGCAATTAAAAATGACTTGATTTGATTATTGAAATACATAAATTAAGAGATCGTCTAGTTGGCTTCAAATATCAGCTGGTTTCAGTGTTGTCACATTTAATATTTCGGCCTTCTACTAGAGCTGGCCGTGGCTGTAATCATGAGATGATGAGTCATACTGTTGTGATGCAGCAGTAAGATTCTGTTTTGTTGTTGCTGATACTAGCAGAGTTAGGGGGGGGGGCAAGTTCTAGTAGTAAAACACGGGAATTAGTATTAGCAAGCAGTGTAATTTGGTGGTATTTGTTGTGGTGTATATGTTTGTTTATTGTTTTGTGTTTTGCCTTAGTTACACACATGCATACAACCATAGTGCCATGCCGCTGCCATCTGTCTGTCTATAACTGTGTGTGTGTGTGTGTGTGTGTGTGTGTGTGTGTGTGTGTGTGTGTGTGTGTGTGTGTGTGTGTGTGTGTGTGTGCGCGCGCACAGGTGGATGGTGACAACATATCAGCGTGTGAAAATCTAGGTTAATATTGTTTTGAGTCACTTCCACATTATTGTAATTATGTAATTAGCAAGTTTTTTTTTAGGGAATTTAATGTTTTCATTGGTTGTGAACATTTCTTCAAAGAAGAGATTTTTATCAAAAAGTTCATGCAGTTCTTGTTTATGCTAAAAATTATGGCTGCATTCATCAACATTTATACTGCCCCCTTCAAAGTAGTCTCAGTCGAATGTAACACGATTAAGCCAGCTGTTTTACAGTCTTCAAAACATTTCAAGCATGCACTTTTTGGTACAGCCTTGAGCTTGCGTAGCAGCTGTTTTTGTTTTACGTCTTCGGCGATTGTAAAACATCCTTTCATAGAAATTATCACTATTGGTGGGGAGGAAAGGATCGCGTTGGGACACACATCTGGTAAATACAGCACTTGTCGTGTCATCATTATGACGTTTTCTGTCATCACTAGCCTGGCAAAATTCTTAAGCAATGATGTGCGTCTAGCCACGTTATCGGGCTGCAGTTTTTATACATTATTCTTCCGTGAATCTGGCCATTTTCTAAGAATAGTTTCGTACAAATGGCATAAAATCTTCAAATAGTATTCTCTGTTTACCATTGCGCTTAGTGATAAAATTTTGTGGAACACAAAAATGTAATCTTCATCAGAACCATGATGTTCAACTCATTTACAGCAGTCTTTGAAGCTTGTAAACCTCTTGTTCACGCACAGCAAGTCTCGCCTGAAGCCTTCTGAACACATTTACCAGGACAGAGCCATTTATTTCACAGTTTACACAAAAATTAATTCTTGTTCTTCAATCTTGCCTTGTAGAATGATAAAAAATCACCTAATACACCTAAGGACAACTTACTTGATTAGCTGTGAAATCTACACTCTGCATCAAACAGGGCTAAAATTTTAGACGATTCTCACCATCACGTAAAAAGAGATTTTTGATCGGAGACTTGTAGCGATGAAAATGGCAAAATTGCATGAACTTTTTGATCAAATGTCATATACAAAATTTAAAATTTGATACACACTGTTTAAAAAATTGGAGCTGTACACTTTAAAAATATTTGTAGAAATTAAACGCAAAATGTGATTAGTAGTTTCCGTCTTTATGATACTTTTCCTTTCAATTAACACCACTTTCACAGACCGCGTTGCACATTTTGTTCTCTTCTCTCTTCCAGTAGGTTTTCATTCACTTGTGCTCTCTCTTCTTCTGTGATTTCACCCCACCTCTCTTGTCTGTTGATTGTTTCTTCCATCTTGAATTTCTCTATTACAATAGAGCATCGATTATCTGAACCTCTCGGGACGAGGGCCCATTCGGATAATCGATTTTTTGGATAATAGATCATAAATTGAAAACATTATTTCTTTTTACAAAAGCAAAGGTTTTTATTACAAAATCATTTCTAACACACTGTTATATAATTACAGCAACCTGTATACTGTACTGTAATGTATTACTAAGTCTAAAAATCATTGAATTAAAACTGAATGTAATGAATAAAAACCAAAAGTTAATTTAAACAAAATTAGAGTTTAATGATAAACACTGTAGTATAAAATTAATTAAAAATTAAAAAACAAAACAAAATATACAGTACCAAGGATTTACACTTTTTTTAAAGAATTGTTCTATCACTGTCTGCTTCAAACCAGTTTTCTCACTGCTAAAGACTGAAGGCATTTAAGATTCATAAGCTGAATACAATCTATCTCGTCTTAATAATTTATAGTATACAATTTGTTATGTTCAATAAATATCCAATATACATACCTACATGTGTCCAATACATTACTGTACAGTACAGTACATAATTGTATTTTTAATTGAGTTCAGCTAATAGATTGTTCGGTTAATGGATGTTCGGATAATTGATGCTCTACTGTATATTTCTGTACTTATTTCCTTTCTTAATTTCTTTCTTTGCCTATATTTGGTAACTGTTCTAAATATTTCTCCACTTCTATGTACTATTCAAATTTAGTTTCTTATATTCAGATATCCCTTTCGTTAATCTTTCATTTTCAATTTTTAATAAATGTCCATACAATTTTAATGTCCATCTCCTCTTCCTCATTTCTGTGGAAGGTTTACAGAAATGTTTTTACATTTCTTCATTTTATTTTAATCCAAGTTTAAAATCTTCATTTGTTTTGGAACATAAAGTTCTCTTAATATTCTTCTTTCAACTTTTAATAGGTTTGGGTGGAAGCTGCTTGTTTTAGGTGGGTGGGGCAGTATGTTTAAGACACACAATCTAGACGCTGGTGCAACAGGTACAATAGTGTGGAAATCTTTGTAGTCTGGACAAAGGTTAGATAATTCGATACTTTATTAAATCATGTTTTACAAGCATAGTGATACAGTATTAATATTGACTTGGCCTCCTTTGGCTTTGACAACTCCTTCACACTGTGGACACAGGTTTGGTAAGTTTTCACACATGTGTGTAATGTCTTTATCATGAAACCACACTTGGATCACATCCAAAATCATTTGAGTTTGAATGTGTGTTGTCCATTGGTCAACACATATGAAGCTTTCCATTAATAATCACGGGTCAACAAAATTGAATTTGTTGTTTGTTAAATGAAAGTGAATAACTGATTCTTATAGTATTTTTAGTGCTGATTTCAAATATGCTAACAGTTTTTTCGTATCGGGTACGGTTTTTTAGTAATTAACATTTTTTTCTTTTGCAAAAAGAAAATTATGTACCTAAAATCTACCTCTTATGGATTCTCTGCTGTAATTTGCTATAGGTAGATCCCTTTTTAGATTCCAGCAGTAGTCGGCTAGCATTTTGGGGTTCCATTTCTCTGGTAGCGTGTTTCCGTGGTGGATATTTCATGGTGAAAGCATTCACCATGTTCATCACTCATGGCGCCAAGATCGTTAGGGAAAAAATCCAAATGTGAATCTAAGAAATGAATTTTTAGTGACATATTACATCCAAGTCTCTGTAGTTTTGAAAAAGCTCAGTTACAAGTTCTCTTTAGTTATCCACCTTATGGTTTTCCAGGAAGTTATTAACCACACTTCCATGAAATGTGGAAGTTATTTCCATGAAATAACCACAGTTATTTGAAACGATTTCCATGCAACAACCTCAAAGTCATTCAAACTTTCTTCAAATGCAGGATCATTCTCACTAGTTTTCTTATATGTGATCTAACAAATGTACCTTCCTTAATCTTAGCATCACTTACATTAGGGAACTTCTTTATTAGAAACTGAAATCCTGCAACATTATGATCCATTGCTTTAACAAAATTTTTCATTGAATTGAGCTTAATGTGTAGTGGCGGAAGATAAACTTTTCAGGTTTTACTAGGGCTTGACTTACAACATTCTTCTCTCCTACAGGCAGTGCCTCTCTCTTTGGCCACTGGTTTTAATGTAATGAGTCTTCCTATCCCTGCTGTCCCATTCACACAAGTAGCAACAGAATTTAGTGTACCCAAGTTGCAATCCAAATAAAACTGTTAAGATTTCCACAAATATGCCATGAATATTTCTCAGACTAAATCCTGCTCAGTACAAGTTTCCTGTTTTTGTATCACTCCTTCATGTGAGCAACATAAGTTAAAGGGATTGATGGGTATTTATTTACAGTGCGAAGTAGGGACTGCTTTCAAACTAAGCTTTGAAGAGTATATAAATAGACAACCATTCTTTAGGATGCTGCATATGTATCAAAGCTTACAGTAGAGAATCCATGTCATTGCAGTACACTGTCCTCCTTGGACTGGGAAAAGAAATGTTTAAATTCAAACTGCCTGTTATGGAAAACACTATTTTAGTATTCTGCTGTAAAGATTTCATGCTTTCACTGTTGATGCCAGTATTTCTTCTTGATTCTGATACGTTTAGGTCATTTAATTCTGACTAATTGAGTTCAATATGTGTATTTTCCAAAAAATCTGGGTCTCTTTTCTCTTCACCTGGTAAGTCTGCATAGGTTCAACATTAATAACAACTTCATCTTTGTCTGGTGGTACTGCAATTGAAAGCTCTGGACTGTGTGACAGTGGCAGAGGGCATTTTTGGGTATTTAAAATTACGTCTAATCTTAGCTATTATCACAGATATTTTTGTTACATAAACATAACAGTCAGTGGAGTGATCCTTTGGTTCCCTTAGAATCACTGGAATTACAAATGGTATGTGACGAGATTGTAAATAATAATACGGATGAACTGATTCACTAACCCAAACAATTATATTGACGTATCAAGTTGGTTGGGTTGGTGTAATAAATAAAGCAAAGCTATTTAGTTGATTTAAAGTACACAACATTCTATGTGTGCATATGGAGTTCATGCATGGTACGTACTGAAAAATGCAAAGGGCAGTTACAAAAAAACTGATGATGATACAGAAATTCTGACCACATATTCATAATCAGTGCCCAAAAATACATAAGAATTAGCAAAAATTGAGCTTTAACAAAATCATCAGTAAAATAAAGACCAAAGGTTCTCAGTTGGATTGAGATCTGATGCATTTCCTGGCCAGTCAAGGATGTAGACTTTATGTATTTTTGTGATACGCCATTACTTTCTAGTTTCTTTACATTGGGCAAGTGATCTTGTAAAATTCCATTTTCTGGAGGAAAAAGGTTTTCCATCATTGAAACGACTCTCCTATTCCAAAACTAATATAGTTTGTGAGAATTCATAATCCCATCCTCTGTCCAAGCTTTTTTTTTTTTTAATCGACACACTTCTTCATTTGGGCTATATTGTTTCTTTTGAGCTACCAAAAGTCTGTGTTGAACTGTAGACTCATGTACGTAGACCCCAGAAGCGCCCAACTGCTTTAGTAAATCAATTCTGGCAAGGTAAGGGTTTCCATTTGACTTTCTTAGCAAAAGAGAATGATCTCTGCAGGTAGTTTTAATGTTTCGTACCTTTTACCACATTTACGTACTCTGTATGAACTAACATAGCCAGTTTCTTTTATACAGTTTTAAAATATTGTTAACAGTGCCAAACTGTTAACATATTTTGGTCATGCTGTTTGATGATATTTTAGCATACTAGTCTTGCTTGTTTTCCTTGGAGTAGTTGAGGAACACAAACTTAAATTAACAGAAATATAAATACAAATGAAAACACAGAGATAGAAATGCTAACAGCACACAGATAACGTCTTCTTCTTCTTCCGCAGTTCTACAGGCCGGGATGATCCTTGGCTTCCGCCACCACTCACCTCCAGTTCTCTTGGGCAGTCTCTGCTGTGGCATTCTCTCCACATGTCCCAGCCAGCTGATCTGCCTTGCCTGTATGAAGCGCACTGACTTCCTGCTGCAATATTTCATCAATTTCAGAATTTTGAAGGCATTCGCCACTCTCCTGCTTCCATTATTGGGCTGTATATCTTTCTCAGTATTTTCCTTTCAAATAGTCTCAACGAATTTATTGATACAGCCATGAGTGGCCCTGCTTCAGATCCGTAAGTCACAACTGGTCTGATCAAGCTTTTGTAGATTTTTGAGACAGAAGCTTGGACTCGAGAACATTAAGATTTGTATAATATGCTCTATTGCCAGTCATGATTCTTCTATTTATTTCTTGTGATATTTTGTTATCCTCATTGAGACACAAATAACCTTAGGACAATGTAAACAAAACTTTAAAATCATAGCTGAAGTGAAGTGGGTGGAGGCAGTCTTGCCATGTACATAAAACTGAATAACTGTAAAAAAATACATGTTGAGAAGATTAATTTGCATTAGTTATGTAATGAGACGGGTGGGAAGGAACTCATATTGGCTGCATGTAAACAAAGACTGTGCTGCTCCATCCTAAGCTAGGTACACATGCAAGTCAGTGTTTTAATACTTGTTTTTATAAAGTAACACAGTTTGTTATTTTTTTTCAGGTATTACACTCTTTTCCCAGCCCTGAATGCTAAATCTGGTGGTTATAACACTGAAATTTCATGTTTTAACTTGCCTCGTTCATCAGTGTGGTCCGGTAAGAGAGTACTAGGGAGTTCGTTTGGAAAGAATCGCACCTATTCTGAAGGTCATAATAGGGAGAAATCGAACGCCAACTTCAGCTGGTTGGAAGAGAACAAGGAGAATCAGGCACGTAAAAAAGATGCTTTTGGCAAAGAAAAGATGAGGAGTCATTCATCAGTGAAACAAAAGATTTGTGATAAAGGGCAGAGGAACATGGCTAAATCGTTAGACCGCAAAGATGATGATAGTTTCCAGGTCGTAAAAACAAAACCCGAGACTGGCAAGTGTCGGTTGTATCAGTGGCCCAGTGACTCATCAAACGAACCCAACTACTGTAAGCTGATAACTTGTTCAACGATTAAAGCTCTGTGGACGACTGAAAAATCATCTGAAGATCTGTCTGGATGCTATAAAGTTCTGCCAATGGATTTTCAACAATTACTTGAATCACCTGAAGCTACCAAAATTCGATTTGATTTTTCAAAGGGCATTAGCAGAAAAAGGCCTTCTTTCATTCAGGGTGGTACCAATATTACTAGCTCCATTTGGAGTGAAAAGGTAGAAGATAATTCTATGGATTGTACTGGTTGTGAAGATATTGCTGACTTAAATACAGGAATGCACAAGTCTGTTGGCGAATCTGTTTGGAAGAATCCAGTATTTGATAAACAAGAAACTACTGTCAGTAACAAAAATTTCTTGAATAGCAGCACTGATGATTGTTTTAAGCCATCCCACCAGCCATGGAGTGATGGTGAAAATAAGTACTCAGAATCACCGTGGAACATGTGGAATACTTTTCATAATTTTGAAAATATTATGCATCAGTTCTGTGGTAATGATGCAACATCATCGTCATCGTCAAAGTGGGCAGACATTGAGGGCACTAGTTTGATACTAAACAGTAACGGGAAGCACTATTCGTCATTTTACAGTTCTTATGGTTCTAGTCTATCAACATTAAATCACAATAAAGAAGACAGCAGTTTCACAGAGGTTATTCCAAAGAACACGGGAACAGGTGTAAACAACAAACAAATAGCAGTTGAACCTGTAGCAACACAGAACACGTTGGATGCAAAGAAAGAAGAGGAAGATCTGCTGACGTCAATGAGAACCCATTTTCGTCCAATACAACAAGAGACAGTCGAGACCAATGTGACTGCTACTACAGCTCTTTCGTTTCCCGATGGAACAACCTTTCCCATTTCAAATAGTTTAGACAAACCGTCTTTTCAGCGCAGCACAAGTGGAGCTATATACTTAGATGCCGATTATCAGCAAAAGTATATGGAGTTTCACGACTCATCAACGCGAAATTTTGGGAGTAAATTTGTTCCAAAATTTCGTGTAGAACAGAACGAGAAATTCTGTCAGACTGAAGACGTTTCCAGAATCGAAGAAAAGGGAGAGAGCGAGGCGCCGTCTGATCAGAATGCAGATGAGTTTGAAGAATTTTATTTCCCCGGGGATGAAAGCTTTGTCAAAGGTGTCGTCGTTGACGACGATGAAGTAGACAGCGGCGTGGGACAACCAGAATGGAGTGGTTTGTGTAGCAAGGTGAATGGTTGGGCCGCTGCATGGCCTGCCACCGACATTTGGAGTGTCAGCGCAGCCAAGCCTGATCAATCGTGGTAAGTACTACGCTACTCTACGTGTTCTGTACTCTAGTATATAGCATTTTTGTAGACTTAGCGTTTGTAGGTGAGAATGTTTTATACGTGTGTTGCATACAGTATAAAACTATTTGTATCATAAATAAAAGGGATAGTAATTTGGATTTTGAGATGTTCTTAGAATTTGAAATAGATATGTATGTTTTATTTGTGTGCTTAATCCTACAAGTGACAACTATAATTCCTGTAGCTGCAAGAGTAGTCAATAGTTGTTGCTTTTGAAGCCTCATAGCCTTGCAGCCAACTCCCAAAAGTGTGTGTTGTACTGTAGACTCACAGACATAGACACCAGAAGCAGCCAACTCATTTAGTAAGTCAATGCTGGTGATTCGAGGGTTTTCTTAGCAAAAGAGAATCTCATTTCTGTGGGTAGTTCCAATATATTCTACCACATTTACTTATCTATTATGGACTAATGGAACCAGTTTCTTTGTACAGTTTTAAAATATGATTAACAGTGTCCAAACTTAGCTGACATGTTAAGTCCTTTTGCAGGATATTGTATATTAGCATATCAACCTTGCTTGTTTTCCGTGGAGTAACATTCATTACAAAAAAAAAGTACATGAGGAAGACAGAAACTAAAATTAACCGAAATTAAATAAATACAAATAAAAACACTTAAAGAATCCAGCAGAAATGCTAACAAGCACACAAATAACCTCAGAACAATGTAAACATAACTTTAAAATCATAGCTAAAGTGAAGTTGATTGAAAACTCAGCTGTTGGCAGTGTTGCCACATATGTAAAACCGAATAACAGGAAAAAAACCTTATGTTGAGATTTATTTGTGTGCTACTATATTTTATTAACTGTGTGTTATGTAATGAGACTGATGTTCCTTACCTTGCTGGATGCATGTAGTATCGACTATAATAAACAATGACTGTACTAAGCTATTTTGCCACACTATGCAAGGTCACATTATATATCAAATTAAAGATAATATCCACTAAAGGAGTAAATGAACTCATTATGGGATGTGGTGAAACACTTTATACTTGGTAAGTAAACTTTTTTGTTAAAAGAAAAAATATTACAGTTGACGCACATTAGAAAACTGTAGCCAGCACCACCAATGCTTGTCATTATATATAAAATGCGTTTCAAAGTATAATCTGTCAAAACTAGACTAAAAATTACAACAAAATTATTGAAATTTTTTACAGTTTGCAAATTCTTATTACAGCTGGACATTACTGAAAACACAATCGTGAAAGTCACGATTTACTACACATTAATGTTTTCTTTTTTCCCACACTTTTCATCTTCACAGTAAATATGTAAAACATAAGCGAAAATGCAGTCCCACATATTCTTGGCTTCACACATTCATATTTTCATTTTTTAAAGATTTTCACACTTTGGAACCTGACTCAGCATATAACAGATGTTAATGTGCTTTACGTATCCCCAGGGGCTTGTAACGCAGTCAACGTGTTAAGTATAATTGGATCCAAAATAAAATTTATGTTTATTATTTTAATGTGATTTTTACAGTAGTTATCGATGAGATATTACTATTATAAAAAACTTGATAGATTTCCACTGTCCCTAAAAGATAATGTTTTGACCATTTATAACATGTGTCAACCACTGATTGTGAAAGATCAGGGTGAAAACTTTTTAAACTAAGAGTTTGAAAGCCTAGAAAGTCACTTGTATGAATACTTTAGGTTCTGATTAAATATGGTAAAAACACTTCAAAAAAGCAAAAAAACCAAACACTCTTCACAGCAAATATTAAAATGTAACTAACAAAACTCATTAGCTAATGCTATTTTTGAACTAATTTTGAAGAAAAACTAATTATCAGAAAGAAAAACTAAGTTTTGTTAGCTGTCTGTGAACTCTTCAGATTGCTCTGACAAGAATTGGCTGTAAAACATAATTTCGAAGTGTACTAATATTTAGTTCTGAAGAAAAGTATGAACACCTCTTTGCCGACAGAAAATGAGTTGCTGGAAGTATTTCTAATTTGGATGGTTGCTTACAAATGACATGACATGTTTCACGGATAATGCTAGACTAACCATTCTGCCTAGTGGGAAACGATACTACAGCTGTTGGAAACAGTTTACCAGTGTTGCCAACAACTATCAAAACATCTCTTTTAGGAAAGCAAATACGGGCAAATGCAAATAACTGATTGACTGTTCCTCATATATCACAGTTGGTGGTATCCAAGTACTTGAATTGGCAGCACTAGATATTTTGTGGGTGTAGAGAATACTACCTGTTCTTTTGTACTTAAATTTTCTTTTGTTTCAGGGTTTTTCCTACTTGGTTAACATTGTTTTGCAATCAGTAATAATAGTTGTTGTTATCTTATTGATTAGGTGTAATGTTTGGAGCGGTGGTGTAGCAGACATAAAATGTAACACGGCTGGTGGCGACCAGTATATGAAGCTGAGAGACGAGTGGAATGAAGAAGTGGATGATCTTGATCTGAGTTCCATACAGAACTTGTTCCTTGCCAGCGACTACATGGACAGTAACGATAGCCCCAAAGTCCTCACAGCTAAAGTAAGACATTCATTGTACGTTTGTCTCTGTAGATGTAGGGTGCACTAGTTGGCAGCTGAAGAACTGGTGGCTACCATTCATATGTGATATAATGTATAATGCTGATTTCATCTCATATGAACCTGATCACTATGCAAGTCAGTTGAAAAGTTTGCATAGCAACATCGATTGGCCTAGCAGTAGAACTAAAATTTTTCATGTGTAAGATTTGTATTTCATGTAAACACCTGTTCGTTTCCATATCTATTGTCAGTTTATTCATTGTTTATCAGCTGTTCGAAATTTATATACCACACATGTTTTGAAAAATGCACCAAATCAAACATTGTTCTGTGATTAAATTCTTTGTAAAAAAATGTCTGGCAACAATGGAAATTCACAATGAAATGGTAATGTGTTAAGGGGTTGGTGTGCCTTCAAAAACAGTAGTTTGTAAGTGGGCACTTGAGTTTAAATGTTGTACAAACAAACACTGAAGATGATTCATAGGGTAGTCGCTAAGTAAGTGTAACAACTACAGATATCATTAAAGCAATTTCATACATGGTGTCAGAGGAATGACCGACATTGCTGAGATCACAGGCGTCTCGCAAGTCTGTGTGTATCATATTTCAACTTAAGAACTTGGTATGAAAGAACTTTGTATTGCATTTGAAGTTATTGCACTTTTTGGATGACCAGTGTGAGTTTCATCTTCAATACTCAACCACGTTTAAACTCTGTGGTCTTCAAACCATTGTTTTGAAGGCGCAGCACCTGCCAAACATCATCATAATCACCTTCACAACACAGCATAGGCAAGGTGTTGCCTGTTCTGCCTTCAAAGATCCTCCAGCCATCTCTTCCTGGGTCTGTCCATACACCTGTGTCCTATACGTTTGTATTCCAGACTTGTGTGGCCAGTCTGGAATCTGACATTCTTTGTAAGTGTTCTTTCCACCGTTGTTTGTAATCTTTTAATTTTTCATTCACGTTATAAACTTGTAACTGTTCTCTTACGGCCTCATTCTTTATATGGTAAAGTTTAGAACACCTTTTAACTCCTCTTAAGAATGCCATTTCCGAGGCTTGTATTTTACTGCCGTGTTTCTTGGCTGTTGCCCATAATTCACACCCATAGGATAGTACAGAGACTGACATAACTGTATAAAACGTTAATTTTGTATCTCGACGTACATTGTTTCTAAAAATACGGTTGATTGTCCCGTAGATCGTTTAGAACTTATGTATCAATATTAATGTCATAAATCGTATCATAGCCAATATCATTTTCAAATAATTAAAGTGGCTCACCTGGTCTAGAATTCAATCACTAATCATTATTTTTGTTCTTAGTGGCCACTTGCCTCGAAATGCCATTACCTTTGTTTTTGTAGTGTAGTGGAGATTTTCATATTGTGTTGTTTGCAAGTCCGATGAAGCTTAAAACAGATTTTTGTAAATCAGATTTTGTATTTACTATTACAATCATGTCGTCAGCAAACAACAACAGATTGAAATGTCTCTCTTGTAACATCAGGGTTTACTAGATTTTGCCATTTCCTTACCAGATCGTCAATATAAATGTCAAAAAGATTAGGTGATATAGCTCCTAAACATTCATCATTTTATTATTAATTTCTATCGGCACTAACCTTTTCAGAGTTCAGTCACATGATGTTCGATTTAGTTCATTTTGCTCATAAACCATACATTTTGAACAGCTGGTAGACAATGAATAAATTGACAGATTTGGAATTTACAGGTGTTCATACGAAGTTACAATCTTACAACGCATTTAACAATTTTAATTGTATCGCTAAGCTATAGTGGTTGCTGCGTGAACTGTTCAACTAACTCTCGTGAATTTATTACCTTATATATTCACTAGCAACAAACAATACTTATTATGACATAAATCTGTTTGTCGTATACAGTGGATTCCGCTTTATCAGACACATCGGGACCATATCAAGTTAGCCCAATTAAGCGGCCCTATTATCCAAAATTTCTAAAAAGTAAGCAAATAAACCTTATAAATAGAAATTTCTTAATAATGGAAAACCAAAAAGAACTCTTAACTACTATAAACACCACAATTATAAGTATTATAGTAGGAATAAACCTGTTTTAGTACCAAGCCACGTTTCTGTTAAATATATGAAAAATATATTATACTAACTGTCTGTGACTTATCGTATTTGATGTCCCTTCTTATTACGACATGTTTCGAGACTCTTGTCCCATTGTCAAGCATAAAATTTGTAGCACATATCAGATACGTTTGTCAAACGTTAAAAACCATGTCATAATGACCACAAATAACGGATTATTAAAATAACGAACTATACTAATTTGTAACTTGAATACGCGCATCGGGCGAACAGTGTACACTGCACAGCGACCTACCGTGCATTAACCGCAACTGATTCTTGTTATCTCAATATCTCAATGCGGTGTCATACAATACATTATACTTGAATAATAATTGGTCGTTCAAAATGTGTGGCTTGGTATTAGTGTCTCTGAACGCTTTGTACACCTCAAATTCCTCGAGTGTGTTCATATAACGTCCTTTACTGCAAAAGTGGAGGGGTTTTAAATTAGTTCTGAAATCAGTATAACTATGATTTTCATTAATAAGATGTTTGGCAAAACTTGATTTGATAGTATCATAGTTACGACAGATAGTGGGTGGTTTGTGTTCATTGAATCTTTTGAGAAAACCAAGGCCCGTCTGGCTCACATAGAAAGCGTCACAATCATTGCATGACAATTTATAAATTCCCGTTTTATTCTCAATACAAGTAGATTCGTGGGTACGAAGATTATTTAAGATATTATTTGTAGTCTTGTAATTGACTATGATATCAGTATTTTTGTTTATGAGAGATTTTAAAATGTTCGGCATGAAATTGGTATATGTTGTGGCGATATATCTATGTGGCTTTTTCTCCCGTGCAGTCATTGATAATTGGTTAATGGTCCTTATTCTATTTTTATGTTTCTTGAGAATATTGTTTATGACGTTGGTATTGTAACCATTTGCGACTGCGATATATTTGATGGTATTTAACTCGGTAAGAAAATCTTTGTTATCAAGGAGTAAAGATAAAAGTCTATGTATCATGCTGTGAAACGCAGCCATTTTTTGCGATATGGGATGAAATGACATGGCGTGTATCACGGTGTCTGTCGTCGTTGGTTTTCTGTATATATTAAAATGTAAATTATTGTTGGTGTTTTTTGTGATTATCAGATCTAAGAAGTTTAGTTGTCCATTGTCCTCATGTTCCAAGGTGAATTTCATATGTTTGTTAATATTATTTAGATAACCGTGTGAACGATCAATCTGCCGCTGTGTACCTTTATAAATTAAGAACGTGTCATCGACATATCTACCATAAAATATAATATTGCCGCTATGTATATCATTCTCAAAGATATAGGAATTCTCGAAGTAATTTAAGTATATATCTGCAAGAAGACACTTCTTAATATCCCAGATTTCAGTGGGAAGACTGTAAAGTGTAAAGACATGGGAAAGATTTCATATACAGAGGAATACATGTATTTAGGGGTGAAAATTATGGCCAGTGGGAAGAAAGACAAAGAAATGCAATCCAGAATTAATTTGGGAAAGATTGCTTTATCTACATTAAATGGTATCCTGTGGGATAAGCAAATTACAGCAGAAACTAAAACCAAAATATTTAAAACCATTGTTAGAAGTATTATGATTCAGAAGTTTGGACTACTAATAAACACACAAGAACAAAATTAATGACAGCAGAGATGGACTTTTGGAGACGTTCTGCAAGAGTATCCAAATGTGAGAAAATTAGAAGTGAAATCATTAAGGATAGGATGAATGTGAAAAATTCAATTGTTGATTTTATCCAAACAAAAAAGCACAATGGTTTCTAATTGTTTTTAGAACAGACTTCTGGAATGATGTGTGCAAAATAATTAAAGCATACCTCCTTACAGTGTGCCTTAATAAGTTGTTGATTATTCTAACTGATACATTGTCATGCCATTATCATATGACAGTTCTCAGAGCTTCAGTAATAGTCATCTTTGCTGTTAACATGCATACAAGTCTCTTTTTTAAAAAGACTTTTCATTAGTAACGTTACTTATAAGTAGGCATACCTACATTTGTACTCATAATATGAGGTTAAGAATTAAAAAAATGTGAAACCAACAACCAACTTTACACTGAAAAACTTCTAGGTATACTACTACTGATTGAAAAAGACAAGATAACTCAGGGTAAACTTTTTCTTCAAACCTTTTAACTGTGGATTCTGCGTTTATCCACAGTTACTTTGCACTTTTTTACATTTTATCAACTTGTGTTCCCAGAGTCACAGTATTCTGAATTGTTCTTAAAATTTCCATTTAGGATTAGACCCATCCATAGTTATCTGTAGCAATTTATTAAGATGCAGATTTATTCCTAGTAGAGTTATCTTCGAATCCCTTGAAAAAGCTGAAAGATTAGGGAGTCAAAGAAACACAGAATTCAAGTAGCAAGTTCCACTACTTTGTAAAACATATCCTAGAAACAAACAGTTGGATGAAATTCAGACTATATTGAAGGAACGAGAAATTGAAGATCTTTGGATGGACAAACAGCCAGTAGAAGCTGAGAAATCAATCATTTCTGTAATCTTTGGTTCTGGAAAATGTGTAAACATTGTACAGCAAGAATAATAATAGACAGTAAAGTGTAGAAAGGAGAGGAAAAGATGACGTGCTTCTGCGCTTGACACCTAATGGGTGTGAGACAAGGATTAGCTGAATCAGTAAGTTGATGTTGTTTTGCAAGAGGAGAGTAAGGGCCATTAAAGGTTATACGTAGAACCGAAAGAACATTGCACCACAGGTTTATGAAGTTTAATGCACGCGAGTCTCACTGCTTGCAGTTTGTATCATTAATTGTGTACATCTGTAGACAGTACATATACCAATCTGTTTGTCTGTTTTAATTTGTAGTTTTTTTTTGTACAGAAGGTAGCAGTATGTTTTTGTTTAGTAACTAGAGGATGCTTTTTGTTTTTGTTTTCCATTATTTTGTGTTTGTTATGCACAGCAGCCAGTAACAGGCAACAACACAGTGACGACGACAACACCAGCTCAAAATACAATCACGATTCCGCCGTTTGAGCGGAAAACAAACGAACGACTTGTGATGAATTCTTTCAAGACTGTTCAAAAGGAAAGGAAATGGTTAGTGTTGGTTGTGGTGTGTGGTTTGTTTTTTGCTGGCATTACCCACAAATCCTTTCCACAACATGTTTGCGATTATACATATACACATCACCATTATGTTTTATGTGTGCTTTTGTATTTAGTAACTGTAGACACAGCCATATGTTAACATGGTCGGGAGTTAACTATCTTCTGTTGATGGTCGCTTGTTTTCTATCATTTTAGATGATTCATATTAACATTTTGTAAAACTCACTACATGTGTGGAGGGATGTATCTTCTTTTTGTAATCTGTCAATTACTCTGTAAATCTTGTTTTTATACTATCTTGTATCTTGTTAGTCTCATGTTCAGCCACAATTTGTAAAGTGATTACAGATTCAATGAAGTTTACATCCCAGATACGAGGGTAGTTAAAAAGTCCCACGTAGATAGCTACAGGAGTATCAGATGGCTATAATTGGTCACAAACTTTTATCCATCAGATGGCGTACCATAATATTTACAATAGATGTATTGACTAGTTCGAGTGTTGTGGTCAATAAAAAGACAAATGTGTGCAATTGTCTGACCAGTGACCTCCATAGTTAAAATTAATCTTTTTCCAGCAAGCCTATACTTCAGATTCAAAAACATTTAAAGTCACTGAGGGCCAAATGTGGTATGATGCATGTGGCGGTAATTCGCAGTTCATTTCATAAAGTTTTGCAACTGTAATCGATGAGGATTCATTGTCTTGATGGTAAAGCATTTGTTTCTTCACTAAATGAGGCCATTTTGTCTTAATAGTCTATGAACACCACATCCTTCAAAAAAAGCCATCACTTTTGTGGCTGATTGAATGCTTTTCACCTTTGGCACTTTAGAATGTGTTTAAATAGACCGAGCCCTCTTAATTTAAATGAGTTTCTGATCAACCAATAGCAAAAGTGGCATCAATCACACTGGAAACTTTTTCATATGCAAATGTTAGTGTAATATGTTATGGACATGATCTGTTAAGATGTTTTAAGAGTAACGAGCTTATACGTTTTCATACGTCCATCATTCACACAACATTGTGGATTTTTATCAATTGTAAAGGTTTTGGGTGACTTAAAACATTTATTGTCACAAATGGACAGACAACCACATTTGAATTCAGCTTCATTGTTGAAAACGATAGTGAAGAGTCTCCCAGAGTGGAATCCAACTAGGTTTTTTCCTTTTTTTGGCATTAAACCTTTTTATACTGGAGTAGTTTATCACTGTGTGGCATGTGATTTTATCCATTTTTCGTAAAACCTCCAAGCTTGTTTACTTTCTTTGATCATAACAATCAAACTAGTAAATAAAGCTGTTGTGAATGTTATGCTATACTATCTAATGGATTGAAATTTTCAACAGTCATAGAGCCGTTTTGATACTCCTGGGTCGGGAACATTTCGAACTACTCTTGTTAAGTTTAAATGCATGAAGCTATTTTCATTTGTTCCTGAGTGCGGCTTTATATTCTTTTCAAAATTTAAAACTTCATTCTCCTTCATGGAACCTTGATCCATAGATTGAAGAGCATAAACTAGAAAAGTAATACGACAGCTTGAAGGTGGTGGGTACCCATTACTATTTGCGTCTGAAGTTGTCAGATTATCCCATTGATCACGCTCAATTAAAAATCCCAGTCAAGGACATTTGGTTGAACTTGTATCAACCACCTCTTCTGTGGCTCTGTAACACTAATTAAAAATCAAAATATTAAACTATGAGGCTGGAATCACACCCAAAAACGCATATGAACTGACGAGATAAGAACGCATCCATCCTGAACTCAGCTGCGCTATGGAGTGAGGGAAGTCATGTGAGTCAGTGAACCAATAAGGTAGCACGCCACCTTACTACATTGCTGCCTTCCGTGAGGCAAAACCGAAATAATTTGTTTGTTCTTGCCTCACTCTAACAGTAAGCGACACAGTAATGTAATACATTAATCATCTTCGACATGTTCACTCCTATTTAAATCTATACATTTGTTATGACCTCACTGTCGTACAGTACAGTAATTTCTCCCAGTAAGCTGCAGTCTACCAGTAATGCTGCTTCCGGCATGTTTGTACCCTAATGTATCAAACTCCGTAGACGTCTGTGGACCGTCTTTGTGATCTTTTCCTCCATTTTGTTGACTTAATTTTTATGAGTCGTCTACACTACGGTAGTTTATGGAGTTGAGTACTCTGTGTAGGATTTGTGTAACTATCTGTACTAGTTACAAGTAGTTTATCTTATTTCGTCCTGACATGTTATCCTTTTCGAGGCATACCGCTGCTTCTTCTTGTCTCGTACACTCTTTGAGTTATTCCTCACTCATTGTTTTGATATGACAGAATCGTCTCGTTTTGTTTTCTTTGTGTTGCACAAATGACACAGATCAGTGGTAATATAATTGTATTTAACTACACTTCCCAGTGGCCAGCCGCCTTGTCTCCTCTACTTTTGATATTGACTGTATTGCCACTATGTACAAGTAAAAATGTTAATATTTCTTGATTCACATTTTCTATTTACTGTTTAACATTTGAACTGAGAGTGCTTTATATTTAATGCACTTTGATTAAAATTATTTTTGTATAACTATAAGAATAAAGTTTTAGCTCGTATCGTTTATCTAACAATATAATTGCTAAATATTGTATAATGTGAACACCACATGATTTTCTACATATTGTGAACCAATACCAACAATCAAAGTCATTACAAATTAAATCAGGCGATTAAGTGATAATGTTATTAATTTGTACAAGGAAATGCTTCTGCAGGTATTTACAAAATCCCATTGCCATTGTACGAAAAAATATTATTTGGTTCTGTACTCGTGTTTATATATCCAACATGTTTAGTTACTGTTTGCTGCGGAATTGTTTATCCAATAGCAATATAGGATAGACAGATAAACAGTATGGTAGTTACTTATTGACAGAAATAATTTATATAACAATTGATAAGCTCAATATAGGATGACGAGGATTAGAAGGATTTCTTAATTTTTGTTTGATTTGGACTTTTATAAACATAAGATTATCACATTATGGTATAAAACCATGTACTCTGTGATATTTTTTCTACAACACTAGGTGTTATCACACCACTAATCAATACTTTTATTTGCAAATAATAGAACAATTGTTTTTGACGATGGAGGGGGGGTCTCACCTCCATCCTCAGACCCCAGTCAGGCTGACAGGTTGTTGCTGTAATGTGGTGTGAAAACTTGTCTCTCTTGTTTATTTATGAGACGAAGAATTTCCACAACTTATCTGTTGAAGCAATAAATAGAATCTTCGTTTTTGGTTGTTTTCATTTTACCACATAAATGAACAGTAAATGTAAGTAAACAAAAAGTTTAACACATTAAGACCTAGCTTCTTACGGTGCCTACATACTGCTGAGTTCTGAGCAGTTTTGTAAAGTTTGAGGGCCAATAAAAAGTTTCTCTTCACTTACCTCTGTTCTGTAAACAGTGTTTTTTCTAGAAAGTCCACTTTTGGGAAAGTCACATCCATAATATGTAACAAATGACAATTTAGAAAATTGTCAACTAAATGGAGATTTTACTGTATATACAGTTCAGTCACTGGAGTAGTGCAGAAACAAGTAAATTGCAATACAAAATTATGTGTAATTAAAATAAATTATGTGTATTTAAAATCATTGGTCCTCTGTGACGTGTAACATTATCCCCACATGTATGTATTGTTTTTTCAGTAAAGGAAACAATTGAACGTCTGCAGTACAGTAAAACCTTCTCCAAATCAGGAAGTAACAGATTTCTTAGTATTAACTGTGTACATATATTTAACACAGACTAACATGCCAGTTTGGCTAATTCACTTATTCTTTGATAAAGTATAATCAAAATATTTGTTCTTAGCACTTGTTGTTTGAAGTGTAGAGTCTTAAATCCCCACCGCCTACTACATATGTGCATGTCAGAATGATGCAACAGTTCTTGGTAACAGTATAGTCATAGCAAACAAGTAATAATGCCTCGGCCAAAAGGACGATAGTCGGAAGTCTTTGACACTGTGTCTGTGCACCAACCAGATTACAGCACCATTAGCAAGACCAGTCCACTTTGCCACAACTGAAACTTATCAACTGCAGCTTGTCTCCTTCAATGGAGTCAACCTGTAATGTTGTCAACAACATGATAGCTACACTGGTGCGAGATGAATTGTAACAAAAAATTAATTACCACTGATAGCGGTTGCTTCGATCCTGGCTGATGTCCTTTTGACCAAGCCAGTATTAACTTTAATAGCAGATGCATACTGCATGTACAAGAGCTGTGCTGTTGTGTAGGCAAGTCATTGAAACAGACAAAGTGTACTGCTCAGTGCTGAAATTGTACACTACTAGGGGGTCATGTCAGTAGTGTTGCCTAGAGGCAGCAGTGCCCACAGCATGGTGCAATGGTGCAAGTCGCAACACTGGAATTTTGGGATGGGGATTTTTCAAGGCGTTTTTTGTAATATTGTAGGGGTAGGAATTTCCGTGGAACTCAAAATTGTACTTTTAAATCCTCCCCCCCCAGAATTTACTTATTTCCCATAATTCAGTTATTGATTAGGCATACTAGAAAGCCTTTTGGTATTGATAAAAAGAATAACATTAGTTCTTTTATTCCATTAATTGCTTAGATGGGTGTAGTTTTCAAAAATTGTTGGATAAAGCACCAAGATCCTTCGTTAACTGTGGGGGTTATTGCATAACCTCTTATAGTGATCCCCCCTTACCCATGAAATCAAATTTGGGGGATTTTGGAATACTGGAGGAAGGGGGAGGGGTACCTCTTCCTAGAGGTAGCTTGTGCCAAGGACACATATTTTGATTGTATATATTGAGCATGCTTGTCTTGTCTGCTGTAGACACACTGTATCAACTTTTGTCTCTGTACCCTCCAACTACGTGTACCCAAGAAATAATAAAGTAAACCTCAAGTTGTGCTCTTGTTGTCGTATATGTTTGTAACAATACTAATTTTGCTTCACAAATGTGACTCGGTTGCAGGATGGAACTGGCAGAGATGAACTCCAGTATGTTTTTAATGAACACCCTTGGATGGCTCCATTAATTAACACCAAAAAACCTCCACATGTGTGCAGCGACTTCTCCTGGTTTTAGCAGTAGAAAACGAAAAAAATTACACATTTTTTACACGTGCGCAGCGACTTCTGGTTTTTGCAGTAGAAAACGAAAAACTTTACACATATTTTTTAAAGAGCTTTAGTTGGTGTGTCAAAAGATGACTATCGTTGAAATAAAAATTCTGATCGACACGAATTTTTTGAAAATGACCTCTTCATTTCCTTGCACTACACAATACATGTAGCATTTACAAATCTAGTTTCAGTATATTTATTTGAAATGCAGACCTAAGAATTTGTAGTGCATGTGTAACTTTCCAGTGTTTTTCTTAAAAAGTATAATTAGATTTGTATTCTGCGATTGGAAGTTGTGACAAGAACCGTACGCCAGTTAGTGCATGTGATATGTGCGCAAATTATGAGATCTTGTAATACATTGTACGTAGCCTGGTTCTGTCTTACTACATTAACTTGTTCAAGCACATCCATCATTGGAATAAGAATAACATTCTACAATGTTGTTTATAAATAAACAAAATACAAACCTTACAACCCTATCCTTAACACATCAAATCTATAAATAATCCCCTATTGTGTTTGGTGTCAGTTTATAATAAAAATCTCAAAACATTATTTCTTTAAGTAATAAAAAGTCATAATACTTTAAGTAAAACCATTATGTCACTTATGTTGTATATCAATGTGAAAGAGACCCAGCAAAAACCGTATTGTGGAAGAAGAAATAAATATAAAAAAGAACAATCCTTCATAATAAAATCAGTTCCCTTTATTCTTATTAATAAACTTCCTCCAATGTTTTCCTATTCTTTCTGAGCTTCTGGGCTTTCAGCTGTTCAAGTATTGATTGCACTGTTACAATTGTCACTATGTTTATCACTCTTTGTTCATATGATGATGCACTACAAAACTTTGCATACAGTAGAGAATCAGTTTGTGAACCATCATGTATCCAAACTGTAAAAAAGTTTGTAAATGGGATATAAAATTGGTCATCATATGTGCAACACATACTGAACTTCTTTCCCTATTGATCGATTCAATTTTATGTTAATTTAATGTTATTAGGAGTTTATATTTTTTTTAAATAATGTAATATTTACTGATGTTTTTAGAACACAAATATGTAGTGGTTCCAATCAATATTTGTAAAAAGGGTTGAATCATGAATACCTTGGAGGAGGATACGCAAACACGAACAGTCTTTGCGGTTTTGTATTGAATGACCAGCTGAACTTTAAATCCAATCCGCTATACAATACTGCCTTGAACCTGCTTCATCAGATAGAGGCGAACAACCGCTCCGTGGTTGACCAATGAGACTAGGTGCGCTCCTACTGATGCATATACAGTGCATAATGATAGTAACTAATGACAACCTCCTACGAGGGATATTGTATGATCTGATGATAAAGCATTTGGTTTGAAACGCAAATTAGTTAGTCCTTCAGATTCTAAAGCAAGCTCAGGATGATAGAAATTAAAATCATGACACAACAACTATATATTCAAGGAAATACTTCGTTTTTGTTGAACCATTTAAAAATAAATTTATGAATTTAATAACTTAATGTTTACACTATTTAAATATATATTAAACATATGCAGCATATCACAGACCGCCAAATGTTAAAACTTATTAATTAACACCTGAATTTTAACATTGAAAATGTTTATAAGGATGTGTCGCACATTTGAAAACTACCGCTGGTGCGTGATCGAAAATGGGAACCATTGAGTTTCCATAGAAACTACTTCTTTGTTGTCAATAACATAGTACACATATAAAAATTCGCTTATGAATGTGACTACATTTAACTTATAATCTGTACATTGGTAAATGAAGAATGAATTCATTGATTGGTGAATGCACATAAATATATATATTTTTTAGATTTATTGAAGCATTTTCAATGCCCTTCTCTGTGGATTGCATTTGTGCAATGCCTGTAAATTTTTGACTATCCAGACTAATCTCTATAGTAATTAGTTCAAATAACTGATGCTGTGTTGTACATTGTTGAAGATGGTTGATTTTTCCAACTGTTACCATGCCCCATTGATGAGCATTTTCAGTCTTGAACTATAAGGAACTGTATAATGTCACATCTACTTATATACAGTCACTATTCAACCTAGATAGTTTTTGTCAGATCAGAATTTAATTTAATGCAGCATGTACAGTTTGGACAGTTGGTTCAAGTTTTCTTCTTCTTCTTCTCTTCAAAGGTTAGGTTATTTAAACCTGTTCCAGCACCCATCTCGTCCACAGACGACCCACGTCTCATTCCAGACCTTACTCCGAGGCTGCTTTGGGTATTACAAGTATTATAGTTTTATATGAACATGTTACTGGTCTGTTGCACAACCTCCTACTAGGAGGACCAGAGACTCTTCTGTCAGGGTTATCATACCTTAGCCAAAAGGCCCCTGTTTTGGGGCACAGGAGATTCACCCTCACCATTCTCTTTCTGAGATAGGATTTGGTGGCTTTGTATCAGTTATTCTGATACTGAACGTTTCTTAGTATTTCCAGTGCCTGTCAGCATCAGTGAGCATTCTTAAGATCCTAAGCCACCCAAAATTAGGAAACTAGAATAAAATAAAAGGAATGCACCCTAGGCCTCAATTACTCTAGTAGCATGTTGGGGTCAGAAAAGAACAGGAATCAGTCAAGAGAGACTAGACAGGAAAGACTACAGGAAGGGATCACACACAAGACAAGTTGAAGCAAAGTGAGAATCTAGCTAGGGCAAATTGGGATTGCCAAACCCTATCCACAAGATGTGGACTCCTGATGGAGATTTTTTTTTATTACTGTGCAGTTGGTTCCAAGTATTATATGTGAGTAATTTATGGGTGGTGGGACAAGCTTCTTTTGGCAGTGTTACCAGGACATGGAATATAATATCTGCTACTAACATAATGTACCAAAATCTTCACTGCGTATGGGGAAATGAATAAACATGTCTTGTGCCATGTTCAGGAATTCCTTTGCCCCAAGCAAAGGTAATTTTTGTGTATAGCCAATCTTACCACCCCAGCACGATTAGAAAACACCTGTATCTCTGACTTGCACCAGTAAAAAGAACTAATCATAAATCAGTAAATTGCATTGCCAGCAGAGCGAGCAACTTTTAATAATGGAGAGGCAACGACATAGGTTCGTGACATTTAGTTTGATGAATGTATTGTTAGCAGTGAATATGTCCTGTCTGTGGATTCATTTCAGCCACATCTCTTCAAACACGATACGGATAGCGTATATTGTGCCATGTCCAGTCTGTTTCATCTTCTGGTAACCACATTGACCCCCTGAACCCCATTCACCATTAGTCAGACAGATGAGCTCTGATAAGTTATTGATGTTATTATTTCTTAAAGTATTTGCTGTTTCAACTTCAGTATATGTTTACAAAAAGAAAACAGTTGCAGTCTTAGAGTGATGGTAGGTAGAGAGCTTCTTAAAAAATCCATCCAGATGTTGACGCATGCAAAATTCAAATGATATTTTCTTCCTTCATTCTGGAATAAAGTTCTTAAACGTATGCTCATAGCAATCGCATGGCTAGGTGTGAAGCTGCAGGGACCCTGTAACTCCTGGACAAGACAACACCCTGATCAACAGTTGTTATTTCACACCTTGAAGTAATTATGTAGAACAGCAGTTGGCAACCCTGCGCCTATCAATAAGATTTGATGCGCCCGTGAACCAATTTGTAATTTTCTTTTCTTTTGAACCTTCGAGCACACCCAGATTGTACCTGCTTTGAAGTACTGTATTATAAAATAGTACAAGCCATTTACCGAACCGAGCTACATCTTCCCCCAATACGATTGTCAAGCTTTTCGTCCAGAATTTTATTTATTATTTTTTTTTAATACACTAATTACTGTTAGTTTTGTTATGAAAAAGAACTGAAACCTCCATTTATGTTTTAAATGCGATTTTTTAAATTTAATATTTCTGTGCACTTTATGAAAATAAATAGTGTTATTATGGTAAGTTCTTTAATTTATTTTTATTAAAATGGTTTTTCTGTTTAACCATTGTTTTCATTTAAAGTTTTGTTAGTTTTAACGTGATTGTGCGTGATGTCAAAAATGTTCACAAATTTATATGAAAAATACTGCAAAGTTTTGTTTGATTCGCTGTTCCACATCACTAAATAGAAGCACAAGGGTATTATACAGCAACAGTTAATGTTTGTAATGTCCGGCGCCTTTCTATTTTCCATTGATGAGGTGGGGAGGGGTGCGCTCATCAAAGTAGTCCTGAGTTATACATGCGCCCCCATAAATTCAAACGCTGCCTGTGACTGTTCTAGTATTTTGATATGAGAGCTGTCAAATGTAAGCAAGCCTTTTTGAGAAACTTTCTACATAGCTTTCCCTATTATCTACACATTTTTGCTATTGAACTGTCAGTTTTTTAATTGCTTCTTCATAAAAATTCATTGGTCATGTGTTCATGCCAATTGTACATGAAGTCTTGTACCTCTTTGTCACTGGAAAATACAATCACAGAAAAGCATACACCGTTTGTACATTTCTTGAGCTTTGAAATGCGTACATTTGCCAAATTCTGCACACAGTCTGTAGAAAATTTCAGCTGGTTTAATGCCTTCATATACTAAGCACTTAATAATTACACATGCTAAGCACTGCTCATTGTTATCGTTGTTAACGAGCATTAAAGTATCTCGTCCAGTTTCAAAAGGGATGTTTGTATTTGATCGATTTTTGTATTTATATGGGTGCAGTTGAAATATTGCTTGAAAACTAATGTTTTTATGGTTGTAACGTTGTAGTTTGCTGCTGATATTTGAATAAATAAAAACACAGCAACCAATACACCAGAAAAATTAATCATGATGGAGTTTAAATACAAAATTAGAATTATTAAAAGTAAGAAATTCATTTCCTCACTTTCAGCTCATTGTCTTTCTTCTAACTTTGCAATTGGACTTGACGTTTACCCCTAAGATCCACCCTGCATATGATTGCCAAAAAGTAAACACATGAATAGAACATATCTGAAGCAAAAGGTAATTTTTTTAGGAAGTTAAACGTTTCTTTGAAGGTGATACAAAAACCCAACACAAATAGCTGGTTATAGTCAACTCTACTCATTGCCAGTTAGAGTTAGTATCAGCATTATTGGCAGCTGGGAGGTATAACAACCATCATCACTACTCTCCATAATAGAAATGTTTACATCTGTCTGTGATCAATGTCATGTACAGAAAGGTCTTCACCCGTGCCTCCATCTCTTGTTACCCCCATCACCATGCAATCTCAGACGTCCCCAAGCTTTGCTTGATGACTCTCCCTCGTAACCTCTGTTCTACCCATTCTGTTGGCCTAGTGAAACTTCCTGCCAACACCGCGTCTGAGCGTAATGACAAGACGAATTGGAAGCTGCTCTTGACCGAGGTGTGCATCCTTCCTGCAGTTCACAATTGCCTCATGGCAGCCTCTTGTGACTTTTTCTGGGTGGTCAGACATGTTTTGACCTGTTACGGGCGAGCTAATCCTGCCTTCCCAACCAAAAGGTCTCTATAGGCTCCTTTATTGTAGCCATGGCAGATTGCTGCACAGGTCTGAATGAATGAAGATAGTGTTCCATCCCTCTGAAAAAAATTAAAGAATAGGTTTCCATCCCAAAGAATGAGTCACTGCTATCCATACATACAGTCATCAGGCTCGCCCAGACACTGGGCCACATCTAGCTGTTGCCCCCTCTCCCAGACAGTGCACACCTCATAATGCAGATGCAGAAACTGTGATGGTTGTCTCTTGTATTCCTCCCCAGTTATCCACACAAAACTGGTTTCTCTGTGCATGGCAGGGATGGTGAACATTTTCTGGACTGTTCAGTTAACTTGTCAACTCCAACTGAAAGAGCAGCAGGGAAATGTAGTGAAATGTTAGTTTGTGTTGATGGGATGGTTGGGCATGATAGTTGGCATCTTCTCACTTCTTCCATCCCATCAATTTGATATATGAGGGTTGATCAAATATAAACAAGACTTTTACTATATTAATATATCGAGAGAACATTCTACTATATTAATATATATGTGAAAATTAATACACATACAAGAATAATTTCTTACTTGGATTCCCCTATTATCTATACATTTTTTCCATCGTGCTGGCAATTCTTCTTCCTTTGGAAATCCAATTCCAATTCCTCTTTATCACTGGAAAATTTTTCCTGCTTAAATCTCTTTCAAGGGGACCAAACAAATAAAAAATGATGTCATAAATCTGTACTACAGGGTGGAGGGGTGATCCAAAGCTGTCCAGTGAAGATCTTCCAATTTTGCTTGTGTAGCAGCACCAGTGGAGGGTATTGTGAAGAACCAAGGCACTGTGGATCACAATATGCTATTTTGGACTAATAGGCCTCTCAAACCTTGCTGCAGAGTTCAGAGTAGTATGCAGAACTCATTGCTCTTTGTTGAAGTAAACAATTACATACACAACACCTTTAGCATCCCGTGAGAACCTTGCAAACAGACAAATGTGTTTCATCTTCACGAGAGATGTTTCATTTCTTGCATGCCACTCTATACTCAACCTTGTGGTTCAAGATTATAATGAGGTGCCCCCAAATCATCACATGTGAGAATGCACATCAAAAATGCTTCTCTCTCTCTCTCTCTCTCTCTCTCTCATTGCTGCAAAGCAATTCAGAAGCCTCTGACAACACTCACCACTTACAGCCTTGTTAATTGCATTCAGAATTGTTGGCAGACATATGTTGTTATATTCTAATCCAATTTAAATATATTAAAATACAAAATTACAGTTACCACCTACCTGCACAATCTATCTTCTATCAGGGATAGAATAACATTGACACGTTACAATGTAACTTTTTGTAATTATTAGTGGGGGTTCTACAGCCTATGCTGCATCCCGCATTATTAGTGGGGGTTCTACAGTCTATGCTGCATCCCGCATTAGTGGGTGTAATACAGTCTATGCTGCATCCCGCATTAGTGGGGGTTCTACAGTCTATGCTGCATCCCGCATTAGTGGGGGTTCTACAGTCTATGCTGCATCCCACATTAGTGGGGGTTCTACAGTCTATGCTGCATCCCGCATTAGTGGGGGTTCTACAGTCAATGCTGCATCCCGCATTAGTGGGGGTTCTACAGTCAATGCTGCATCCCGCATTAGTGGGGGTTCTACAGTCTATGCTGCATCCCACATTTTGATCGCCATTTCTCCCTATCCTTCCAGTCATCATCATCAACAGCTCTCGATCTCTCATGCTTTTCCTAATTCATGTTCTCCATTGTGTTGTCAGTCTTCCTTTTCTTCTCATGTTTTGTGGTGTGTAAGTCAGTGTTTTCTTTGGCCATCGCTTCTCCTCCATCCTCGTTACATGAACCATACCATAGCAACTGTCTGGATTCTATTCTTTCTGCTGTTGTAATATGTGTCCTGTTTTCCTTCTTATATCTCTAACATGTTGCATTCTAAAAATATTACACGCTTTACTTAAGAAGTCCATCCCCACAGTTTCTATCATCTTTTTCTCGTTATCTGAAAGTTCTCAGCATTCACGGCCGTAAGTTAAAATGGGCTCCACAATAGTTGTGTAGATTGTCAGTTTAGTTTGAAGTTTCATTTTGTTCGACCAAAGTAACGAGTTTAGCAAACGGATGGCCTTTTTTCCCTGTTGTATCCTATTTTTGATGTCGTTTTTTGTTGTTCCATCTTCTGAAATAATGCTTCCCAAATATTTGAATTCACTACACTTTCCGATTCCATAGATTTTCAGATCCGGGTCTTCTTCTTGCATGTCTCCTATTTTCAGATATTCTGTTTTAGTAGTGTTTATATTTAGTGTTTATGGGTTATTGCATAACTTGTTTTGTATAAGTGTTTTGTAATGACTTACATAACCTAGTGAAGTTAGTGTACACAGTTCGTTGATGGTTATGAATAAAGTCTTAAACTCGCAAAACGTTATGCAGCATAATGTTGTTTGTGAGAGGTGTGTGAGTGAGATTAGAAACTTCTTTCTGATCGTCACAGAAAACTTGAGCCTTTGAAAGTATATCATTGCTGAAGTATGCACACAATCTGTGCAAACAATTTCAGCTGGCTTAACACATTTTTGCACACTAAAAACTTGATAATTACTCACTGCTACATGGATCTCCTGTTCACTCATCGTGAGAACAACTAAAACAGTTGTACAAACAACTGCGTAGCACTGTGCATCAGAGCATATTTTAAGGAATTTGCACTAGGCGGCACTAAACCAACCAATGTGTACGTGTAATATTGAAAATTATGTAATTTGAATTTAACATGACCATGATCATATTCATTCTCTACTCATGAAATTAACTGTAAAAATAGACACAAATGCTTTAGAAAAAAAAACCCAAACACTCAAATGGGTTCATTATAATTAATTATGTAATGTACAGACAATGCTGAAAGCTAGTGTACACAAATGCAAACACGCCTTCTTGATTTGCTGATTACTCCCATTTTTCTCATTTTTTGGCACCGGCAATAGTGCCGCCTATTTTATTGCTTAAAATATGCTCTGCTGTGCATATGGTAGACACTACTTGCCACTGCTCAGTGTTGCCAACATTAATGACTGTTACAGTATTTGGTATCAATTTGATCAACTCTGTACTTCGATTGGCCTCACAAAAACATGGATGAATGTCAGCAGTGACCAGCAGAGTTGTGGTGTCCAGCACTTCTGTGATGCCCATTTACTTCTGAGCAGATATTCCTCTCTTCTTTATGGTTAAACAGAATATGCTGCAATGCATCCACCTCCCTATTGGAGAATCGACAAAGACCAAAGCAGTGCGCAGATATGGTCACAGATATACGATCAGTTCTGGCCCATGCAACAAACATTTGTACCTTTTTGACATTGCCTGGTTCCTGCCCGTATATCATATACCAATTTGGTGTGACCACCAAGTTTAATTTAATGTACAAAAACATTATACTGTGCATAACACAAATGCAGAAAGGTAATACATCAAAGGACAGTAGAGCATCGATTATCTGAATCTCTCAGGATGAGGGCCCGTTCGGATAATCGATAATAGATAGTAAATTGAAAACATTATTTCTCTTTACCAAAACAAAGGTTTTTATTACAAAATCATTTCTAACATACTGTTATATAATTACAGCAACCTGTATACTGTACTGTAATGTATTACTAAGGCTAAAAATAATTTAAGTAAAACTGAGTATAATTAATAAAAACCAAAAGTTAATTTAAACAAAATTAGAGTTTAATGACAAACACTGTTCTAAAAAATTAATTAAAAACAAAACAAAACATACAGTATCATGGATTTACACTTTTTTGAAGAATTGTTCTATCACTGTCTGCTTCAAACTGATACCCCTTTTCTCGCTGCTAAAGACTGAAGTTGTTTAAGATTCATAAGTTGAATACAATGTATCTCGTCTTCTGTTCCACTTCTCAAGTGCGTCGAAAGCTTTTGCTGCCGTAGGTGGTTTTGTATTAGTAGCATTGTTGCCGTCTTCATCTGAATCAGTTTCATTATCATTATGTTCACTCAACTATCTCTTCGTCAGTTATAACTGTACAGTTCCTACTGTAATAACTTATAGTATACAGTTTTTATGTACAATCAATATCCAGTACGTCTAACGTGTCCAATTACATTACAGTACATAATTGTACTCTTTATTGAGTTCGGATAATAGATCGTTCAGTTAATGGATGGTCTGATAATCGATGCTCTACTGTATATGAAAATGATAAGCTCATAAGAGCGCAATCCGTATACAGATTAAATTAGGTGTTTCTTTAACCTGATCTCACAGTTCTGTATCCATCCGTCAATTACAAGTCTTCTACAACTGTTGCAGGCTTCTGTACCACCAGTGATCATAGTGTAAGCCTCTGGCCACTTCTGTCATATGTCTAGCAGCTTGTACACTTTGATGTCAGGGTCTTGAAATGGGTGACCTTTGCCCAATTCTGGCCTTTTTTCCTACTCCTTTTAAATGTGTGTCTTCTACACCATACAGTAAATATATGTGTTACCTATATCTTCATAACCATATAAATGCCCTCTGTTTATTTTTTTATATGCTGTGTACGATTTAGGCATCTATATTGCCTGTAATTACTTTTCAATAAACTGATGTTTTGTAAAATTAAAAATTCTCAAGACACATGTAGTTACTAAAAACTCACTGTGTTATTAGTATTTATTATAAACATGTAACACAATGTTTCTATTATAGTCAGTTTTATAATTTTTTTAGTGATTTAAAACATGGCTCTTAAGCACAGTGGAATTTCATATGTAACACGCGGTGAGTATTTATTAACTGTTCAAACACGATGAAACTGTTGGACGTCAATTGACGACCATTAGCATTCTCAGAAGTTGGCGAAAGATGTCAGCTGAAATCCATCATTGATGTCAAACATTTTAAAGTGTTTAAAAAAAAAATTAAATGGCAGAATTTTCCTACATTATGTGTGGCGGCGGAGGCTGGGATTAACAAATTAATTGATTCTGCACAATTAAGACTAAAAGTGCCCCAACAGAATGAACTGTAAATGTTACTGTGAAAAACTTGGCTGTTTTCAAGCAGATGGTTGGGACGTTGATACACTGTCCAACAGAGAGAGAGAGAGAGAGAGAGAGAGAGAGAGAAGAGAGGTGTGAAGTTCTGTACAACACAGTTTTGCACTCCATACTAAAAGTTATTGGAGTCTTCTTCTTCACTACAAGGACTAGGTTATATAAACCTGTTCCAGTACCCATCTCATCCTCAAATGACCCACGTCTCTTCTACCAATGGCTTTTTATTTCAGCGCTGCTTTTGGGAATCAGTCATCTGCCAACCTTTGCTAATGATCACACCATTGTCTTCTATAAATGATTTTGTGTGTGTGTGTTTGTGTGTTTTACTTCTAGTTCTGATCGTACATCCTTATTCCTTTTTTTATCTTGCAATGTATAGGTTAAAGTGCTTTGAAGAAACTGAATTTCAGCACGCTGAATCGTGCCGCATTGCTTTTTCGTTATGACCCACACCTCACCTGTTATATCAAAGTCTGTATTGGCAGTTGTCATAATTCTTGTGCTGTGTATTGTTTTATTTCTAATATTTGTAGGAATCGTTGCACAAATGTTTATAGTAACGAAGAATGTGTTTGTTGTTATAGGCGCCGTTGGTCGAGCCAGCATATGTTCAGTGGGGTGCAAAGTTGGCGGCAGCCACGTTTACACAGACCCTTCCCTTCCAGACCGCTTACTCTGTGATGCAGACGTAAACGCGCGCCGCCGCTATCTAATATTATTTATATTTATATGTAATATGCCAAAGAGGAAGCTTAACAATGAAAAAAAAACTTTTAGATCATTCATATTACAAATGGTGATAACTACACCGAGCAGCAGAGACTGGCAGAAACTGCAATGGCGACAACCACCAGTCATACTACTACTACAGATATTGTATAATTTATTTATTACAACCACAATTAATAAAAGTATATTATGTGACACGTTGTTATATTACTAAGATGATGATGATGATTAGTATTATTTATTTTCAAAACTGCTGTTCTAGAGGATAAAGTGTGTGCGACGGAAGATTCAATTGTATCGTGTGAAAGCTGTGTATATATATTGCAATGAATCACAGGATACTGATAAGCGGGGCAAGCTCATATAATACACAGACTATGAACATTCATGTTTATATTGGTAGATGGTTAGATTTGGTTTTGTTATCAGTTGTATTTTAGTAAGGATAAGGATTTAAGTTTAGTAAAACTGTGTATTATTTATTTATTGTTTATTCATGTACTGTGTTTGTGGAAATGTGTGCGCGTGCGCGAGTGGTAAACGTTTCCCTAGCTGTGCGTGAATAAATTATCGTTGTGTTATGACATTGAACTGAACATAGACATATGTATTCGCTACAATCCCTGTATATTTCTGGCTATTATTTACATTCATATATTATATTATTAAAGTATGCAGTTATGCATGAGATAAGGGTATTCTGATTACCGCTATGCATGCTCTTACAAAGTTAATGCACTTTACAGCATGAAAAGTTGCATGTCATGGTGTATGTAACCATGTGACTTCCTTCCACCAATAAAATGCTGGAAGGTGGTCGGAAATTTTCCTAAGCCTGTTGTTACACAGGCAGTTCTTCTCAGCCAGCTACCGCAAACGGGACGTACAATTCTTGTTCAAGATTTTGTCGCTTGCAAGAATTTGTAAAGACTATTCGGCGATAGTAACGCGTGTGTAGACGCAGAACAGTTGAATATTATCTCTTTACACACGGCTTTATTACTAAAGCATTACGTGTGTAATAAGTGAGTGTGAACTGTATCACTGTGTGAGATTTTCTGTAGTGTCAGTAAAATTTAGTAGTTATGCAATAGTAAGTTGTTTCATCAAGAAGTTTCCGTGTTAGTGCAAGATTTCCGCATAGGGTGGTCTGCTGATCGCGGTAGACCTTGTGATTCGCGTGAACACTTGAAGAGTCCAGAGTGGTATAAGTTCAATATACCGTTGTTAGATTAAACTCACTGTCACCTGAGATACTTGTTAGTTATAAACTCTATATTAATTTAACGAATAGTAAGATCCATAGAACTGTTGTGGTGTGCGAAGCTTCAGAGTCATCGTGGGAATTACAGGACACCAGCCCAGCTGTTTCAGGACACCAGCCCAGCTGTTACAAGACACCAGCCCAGCTGTTACAGGACACCATTCCAGCTGTTACAGGACACCAGCCCAGCTGAATGCGTTTCAGGGTGAATCATCTATCATCTATGAACCACGCCTGACGACTCAACAATGCAGCAAAACCCCCCTTTCCTCTTCAGCAACGTCATCGTGGGAATCTTTACTTATGTAACGTATCACATCATGTGTATGAACAGTATTTAACATTTAAAAGACTCTATATCAAACACTATCATTATTGTACATATCAAATATACCATATAAACAATTACATATGTCTTGTGCAATAAATAATCTTAAACCCTCCAATATAGACTTTTAATTTAAGATACACATACTATCATATCCTATGCGCCAATAGTTTGGTAATTCATGTTGTCGCACAGTGATGTGGCACTTAGCAACGTGGGGCACGTAAAATAGCGATAATTTTACGCTATTCTATATAGGTCTATGGGTATAAAATTTGTTGGTAAAATCCGACGTATAATTATAATTAATGTAATATTTGTATGTGTATGGTTCATATGAAAATCTGAGGATATAATTTATCAATTGTGCATATTCTCTTGTGTGTCATATATAAACAAATTTTATCTGTATATTGGAGGTAGATTATTAGTTGTTGTGTGTTAGATAAGGTTTATTTACATGTTGATATTTTGAACTGCTTTCTGTGTGTGTATAAACTGATTACACTACGTTAATAATCTGGTAGTAATAATAATTTTCTTTGCGTATAAATCAGTGAATTTAAATTTACTAAATTTTAAATTAATTTGTGATCACTATGGCGAAGGCAAAAAGGCTTATAGAATCTTTATTTGCCATATCAGCTAGTTTAAAAACCATGTCTGAGGAAACTAAAGCCTGGCGTGAGAGGAACAAAGCCAAGGAAGAGGAGAGTAGAGCCATTAGGCAGAAATTGTGGGAAGAAATGGCGAAACCACTATTCACCACTTATGGGGAAAAGTCAGCTGATATTGAAGACGATTTAACTGTTGAGAATATTGTACCTTGTGATAAATTGGAAGTACCAAATGTTCTTGTTGAACATACTCTCAACGAAAGTAATATGGAAGTTAACCAAGATGTTACATCTGAAGGATTAACGGAGAACAGTAGCGTAGTAGATGAAATTGAAAGTGATTATACAGAAACAACCCAGTTAGGGCCTAGTAGTTCATATCTCGGTAAAGTCGAGTATTTAGATTCTGCATCAAATTGTAGTGAAGATAACAGAAATGAAATTAGTAGTAACAACACTATTAGTCTGGAACATACTTCAGGTACTATAAAATAGGTTATTTACCTTCTGTCGACGTTTCTTAAAATCCTTTTAGGATTACTCGAGTTTCGACACCATTTGGTGTCATCATCAGATCAGAATATGAATTAAGTTAAAACATTTCGATGTATATGCATCTCGTCAGATATTTAAAGATTAAAACAACACATAAAATTATATATAACAATAAATAAACTATATCACAATAAAATAACATTAATAAAAGAATATAAAAAACAACGCGGCCGCAACGAACCTGCACAGGAACGCACTCCACGGTAAAATTAATCAATGCCGGTTTGACCTCGGTTCAATTTTTCGATCTGATATCGCCAATCTCTCGTTCCATAAGATCGATTCTATTAAATAAAACATTATTGTTATATATTGCTTTTTCATTAAGGACACGATTGTGATCCTTCTTTATGGCTTTGTATATCTCGAATCTTTCAAGGGTGTCCAGCTTTAGTGACTTTTTACATTTATGTAGGATATCTAAATTATCATTGATACTTTTTATATTATGGTTATATGAGCTCAAATGTTCTGCAAATGTAGATCTTGTTATATTTGATTTGGAGCTTGGGATATGTTCTTTATAGCGTAATTTGAAAGAACGACCTGTTTGTCCTATATAGAACTGTGTGCAATCAGAACAATTAAGTCTATATACACCAGTACCATCAAATATATCGGAGGGTATATTTTTGTTAGTAAAAGTGAGTTTTTTCTCAAGTTTATTACTTGCCTTTGAGGCCAATGTAATATTATGCTTTTTTAATAGGGTTTTTAAAGTATGGTATAGATTTTCGCCATATTCTATAGCAATGTATTTGTTTTCTTTGGATACATCAATATTTATTGGTTTGTTTTGTTTTTTATTAATTAATCTATCTACTATATGACTTTTGTATCCATTGGCCAATGCTATGTGCTTGATAGTGTTTAGTTCACTGTTATAATCATCTGTAGATAAGGGCAATGCCAGCAATCTATGAATCATGCAGTTAAAAAAAGCCATTTTATGTGACATAGGGTGATACGATGAGGCATGAATAGCATGATCTGTGGTTGTTGGTTTTCTGTAAATATTAAAGCTAATTTTATTATTTATTTTAGTTAAAGCTAAATCTAAAAAATTAATTTTATTATTCATTTCAGTTTCTAATGTGAATTGTAAATTATTTGTAATGGTATTCATATATTTTTTAAGCATTTCTAATTGTCTGCAATTGCCATTGTAAATCATTATTGTGTCATCCACATATCGTCGATAAAATAAGATTTTTGTATAATGTTTGTTTTTAGTCGATAAGATTTCGTTTGTTTCAATATGATTTAGGTAAATTTCAGCTAGGATGCCTGACAATGGGGATCCCATAGCTAAACCATCCCGTTGTAAATAATATTTGTTTTCGAAAGTAAAGTAATTTTGTTCTAATATTACTTTTGTCAAATTGATTAACTCATCAACTGCTTCATAATTTAATGTGGATTTAGATAGTAATAAATTTTTAGCTATTTCTAACGTTTCGGTAATAGGTATGTTCGTGTATAGATTTACTATGTCGAATGAGGCGAGAGTGTGTCTCGGTTCGATTGTAATAGTTTTTGTAAGTTCGACCAATTCTAAGCTGTTTTTTAAACTATAATTTTTGTTAAACGTTATGTGTTGTCTAAAAATTTTTTCAAGTTTTTTGGCAATTTTATATGAAGGTGCAGACATAAAATTAACTAAAGGACGGATAGGCATATTATTTTTATGTATTTTTGGAAGGCCCTTAAGTTTAGGGGCCTTGGGGTCTATCATTTTTAGGTGTTTTTTCTCATCATGCGTAATGACATATTTTGATTTATTCAATATTGATTTCACTTTATTGTTAAATGTAAGAGTGGGATCGCTATGAATTTCAATAATGTTATTGTTTTTAATGAAATCCAGTATCTTATTTTTATAATCATCATAAGTTAAAATTACTAGAGTTTGACCTTTGTCCGCTTTGGTGACGATTGCGTTATGGTCTACAAATTCAAATCTATATTTCCAAACAAACGTGTGCGTTTCAAAACTGAGAAAAATTTATACAAAAAACTCAGAAATAAATGTCAGGATATAGGGGTAAGAATGTGTAGCTATTTAAATATGTCGTTCAGGTTTGAAATGTTATATGTAAGATGACTCTGTGAACGAGCGATAATCTAGTTAAGATAAGGAATGCAGTCTGTGTACTTTGTGACCCTGCGTAATTTTGTTATCTGCTTGTCAAGAACATGTGTATGTGTTTTGGTTTTAATTTTACCACGTGTCTTTGATTTGTTGCTTCTGCCAAAGTGACAGTTATGAAATGTTAGTATTGATATGAGGATGTTTATTTGATTTTTGGTTTGAGGGTATTAGTATTATTGTTTCAGGATTAGGAAATTGTTTTGGTTATATCAAGAAAAAAAAATTTTTATTTTTGTTAGTTAACTAAAAAAAAAAATTTTTTTTATGCGGGAAGGGGTTAATCCTGCAATGAATCACAGGATACTGATAAGCGGGGCAAGCTCATATAATACACAGACTATGAACATTCATGTTTATATTGGTAGATGGTTAGATTTGGTTTTGTTATCAGTTGTATTTTAGTAAGGATAAGGATTTAAGTTTGGTAAAACTGTGTATTATTTATTTATTGTTTATTCATGTACTGTGTTTGTGGAAATGTGTGTGCGTGCGCGAGTGGTAAACGTTTCCCTGGCTGTGCGTGAATAAATTATCGTTGTGTTATGACATTGAACTGAACATAGACATATGTATTCGCTACAATCCCTGTATATTTCTGGCTATTATTTACATTCATATATGATATTATTAAAGTATGCAGTTATGCATGAGATAAGGGTATTCTGATTACCGCTATGCATGCTCTTACAAAGGTAATGCACTTTACAGCATGAAAAGTTGCATGTCATGGTGTATGTAACCATGTGACTTCCTTCCACCAATAAAATGCTGGAAGGTGGTTGGAAAATTTCCTAAGCCTGTTGTTACACAGGCAGTTCTTCTCAGCCAGCTACCACGAACGGGATGTACAATTCTTGTTCAAGATTTTGTCGCTTGCAAGAATTTGTAAAGACTATTCGACGATAGTAACGCGTGAAGACTCAGAGTTATACATGTTTTACAACTTCACACTGTGTTATTATTACAGCAGTGTGTGTATAATTACGAGAGTTCTTCTCTACCATCTATCACGATCGGGTCGCGCAGTTCTTGTTCAAGATTCTGTCGCTTGCAAGAATCTGTAAAGACTATTCGGCGATAGTAACGCGTGTGTAGACGCAGAACAGTTGAATATTATCTCTTTACACACGGCTTTATTACTAAAGCATTACGTGTGTAATAAGTGAGTGTGAACTGTATCACTGTGTGAGATTTTCTGCAGTGTCAGTAAAATTTAGTAGTTACGCAATAGTAAGTTGTTTCATCAAGAAGTTCCGTGTTAGTGCAAGATTTCCGCATAGGGTGGTCTGCTGATCGCGGTAGACCTTGTGATTCGCGTGAACACTTGAAGAGTCCGGAGTGGTATAAGTTCAATATACCGTTGTTAGATTAAACTCACTGTCACCTGAGATACTTGTTAGTTATAAACTCTATATTAATTTAACGAATAATAAGATCCATAGAACCGTTGTGGTGTGCGAAGCGTCAGAGTCATCGTGGGAATTACAGGACACCAGCCCAGCTGTTACAGGACACCAGCCCAGCTGTTACAAGACACCAGCCCAGCTGTTACAGGACACCAGCCCAGCTGTTACAGGACACCAGCCCAGCTGAATGCGTTTCAGGGTGAATTGTCTATCATCTATGAACCACGCCTGACGACTCAACAACGCAGCAAAACCCCCTTCCTCTTCAGCAACGTCATCGTGGGAATCTTCACTTATGTAACGTATCACATCATGTGTATGAACAGTATTTAACATTTAAAAGACTCTATATCAAACACTATCATTATTGTACATATCAAATATACCATATAAACAATTACATATGTCTTGTGCAATAAATAATCTTAAACCCTCCAATATAGACTTTTAATTTAAGATACACATACTATCATATCCTATGCGCCAATAGTTTAGTAATTCGTGTTGTCGCAATATATATATATATATATATCATACATTGTATTGTATATGACTGTTTGTAATTTGATTGTTCTGTCTGTTTTTTTTTAATGGTTTGATGAACTGCCCTATACATAAATACAACTTGAAAAAGTATATACCTCACACATATTATTATAATATTAGAGTATTATAAGAATAATAATACTGTAATAATTGTCAAAAAACGTGGTTTATCATACGTTTTTGCGTTACAACACTATACACTAGTCACAAAAAAAAAGGTTAAAAACATAAGATACAATTTAATATTATATAATAAATGTGTAACAAAACATCATAGTGAAGAAGATGATCTTCACAAAACACGTACTGTGTACAATATATACATATCAAAATCATTTGTCCAAATAAATTAAAAAAAAATTAGTTAGAATATACTGCAGCTTGACTACCAGCAAACAGAAATTGTCATGTCAATGCTTTGGTTTTTTCTTAGTTTAGTTCAAATTTTCTGTATACATTTTTCAGACAACAAATGGTATAATACACGGGTCAGTTCTCTGTAGTGGCACCTCTTTGCTATGCATTTGGTAATTGTGTTGTAAAAAAAAATTAGGTTAACAATTTGTTTGTTTGTATTATTACTAGAGAATATGCTGTCTGTATCTGCAGTAAGAGAAAACATGCCACCTGTATTAGGAACGAACATCTACATTTTGTGTGTGTGCATACCTGTCTGTATTCATAACACATTGAGCATTGGAGGGCTGCCTATGGCTGTGGCATAAGCATTTTAAATAAATTTATACCTAATTTAAAAAATAAACTACTTATTCCCAGTGTAGTACATATACTGCCTGTAAACTCAGATGGTCCTCTTTCATATGGTGTAATGTGTGTCCAGTAACATTACCCCCATTGCAGGCATCCTAATTATACTGTTTTCAAAAGTCATACATTTTTTCACAGCAGTATTTCCGCACATCAATATCTAACCCAGAATAACTCCAAAGGTAATAAATTTCATCTCCGACAAGATGTTTATGCAAATACATTATTATAATAAACCATTAAACTAACACAAAGTACTGAGTGAGTGCATGTCACAACACATCACAAAAAACGCAAAATGGCTTCACTTTAAATACACATGTTCACAAACAAATAAAATCTGTTTTCAAGCTATTTCTGCCCTCTGCAGTTGTACTGCAGAACTAAAATATTAACCATTAATACCAAACAGACCTTTGGAGTATTAGCTCAATATGAATGCTGTTAAAACCATGGACGAGTTATGCTCGTCCATAAGCACCAGTGTGTTGAAAAGAACATATACTGAATTAAAACGAAGGGAAGTCGGCTGTTAATTTCTTCTGTTTCTTCAATGCGTGTTAACTAACTTAAACATCATTGACAATTCAGTTGTGTTTATTTGTAAGTTAATAATGCATACAATTTCTTCAATTCATTGAAGAATGCAGGGCATTTGTGTGTGTGCATAGAAGTTTGAATTTATTATGAAAGTAATATTGAATGGCTCAGCAGTTTGTTCTTGAACTATATTCTACAAACAGTAGTTGAACCATGGAAAAATGATGTGTTGATCTATACCGTATAATTTTCATAAAAGCTTCAAACTAAACTATTGCACCATGTGCATGACCCTTCCAATAGGTTAATTTTGGAAGTTTAATTTTATAACAGTGTAGTCATTTGAAAACAGTTATTGTTTGTTTAAATGTTAGTACATACGGAACATAGTTTTGCGATATGATAATAAAATGAAATTAACATTGGATTAAGTTAATCAAGAGTGTATCAGCAAGACTGCTGAACACTGTTGTTCTTGCCAACTGTGCTTCATGGGAACATTCGATTCAGGGTGTTCATTCTGACGTTGCAGCGTATGGCAAAAAACAAAAACGGGGAAATTGAATTTTCCTACTTTGTGCTTTCTTGATCATGGAAAAGGTGTGTGCACATCTTTCCTTCTGTGTGTATTTCTGTGGGTTATGCTGAATTAGCAACATATATTACACAGTAGTGAAAATTACTCAACAGAAAAAAATAAAATTTGGAACCAAGTTTAGGTTTTCTGTTTCCACAGGATTGTAATAAGCAAGCTTTTTAAATAATCATAATTTGTTGCATAACGTTTCTAAACTTCTTGACAGTTCATTTTACATATTTTCTCTTACTGTAGGTGCAAAAAGTGTATTGATAAAGGGCAACACACAAATACTTCACCAGAAACAAGATGGCGAAGGCTGAAGATGAGAGAACAGGAACTCTCGAAACATGTTCCAAATAAGGAAAAGAACATCTTGAGGTAATATAATTATAAATTTTAAATACTTTATATATATCAAGAAACGAACTGTAGCAGAAAGTGATTGAATATATATATATATATATATATTGTAACATGGCGGTTATTTAGCGAAACGTCCGTCTTATTCAAGCCCCAATGTTGGGTTCGCCATTTTTGTAACGTACCGCCTTTAGAGTGTGTGTGTGTATGACGTCCGTCTTTTTTAGTCTCGGATCGGTCAGAACACCTCTTAGCAATCGCCACTTATGAATTATAAAGACTGAGGTTTAAATAAAGTTGTTGGTAATGTTACTCAAACAAAGCAGAAATCGAGTGTGTGTGATTTGGGTCAAGTAGGGAAGTTGTTTAGCATTCTTTTGAAGAGAGAGCAAGTACCGTTTGTTTACCCTCGGTTTAGACGATTTCTAAATTTTTTCAAATATTTGCCGTGAACCAAATCAGCTGATTTTGACATTAGTCTCCAAATATAGGTTAACCAAACGACACTGTTGCTGAATACGACCTGGTGGATCGTCCTCTTCTTATTTTTTCTGAAATCTTCTACAACTACCCACTACAATAAAGGAAACACATTTTATTATTCAATATCATTTCTCAATAATATTTATTTATAATATTATTGGTTTTTCTCTTCCGCCAAAATACAAATATTACAATCGATATTTTCATTAACTAGTACATGATATCGACTTCATTGAGTAAACATGGAATTGTCATAAAATCTGGTTTTGACCAATTTTATCTTTTATTTAAACATCAATCAACATATAATTCTTTTATTTATTTCCCCAGGGTTAAGGGTAAGTTCTTTTTGTTATGAGATGGTCAGAAATGGATAATTATACTACGCTTTACAAAATAGAAAAACTTCGAAAATTTGTTTATTCTCTTAGTACGTAGTTCCGGATTTGTCCGTAAGAGAGCAGATTGTGTTTTATTAAAACATGTGATTACACTTTAAAAATTTCTGTACTGCACGACGATTTTATTTGAGGTTTTCTTTACTAAATATTAAAAGAAATGTTTATATTACCTCTTTTCTTGAAGTTCTTACTTGTGTGAAGCTGTTTCTCAGGTGGTGTTCTTAGTTGTTTGTAATTTCATAACCGTCTGTCAGATACTATCTCGTCAAAAAACTCGAAACACGGCTAGGCTAGGCCTGGTCTTCCAAATGGTTTTTCACTTTTATTATGGAGTATAGCAAGTTACCTTTGATAATTAAGGTAGTGGTACATAATGTTTATACTGTTATTTAAATTTTGTAACAATTTTGTGCTGTTCAAAAGATTTCTAAAGGATATTTTAATACAATTTTTGTCTCATCATTTTGTCAACCGGACGGTTTTCAATCTCAAATTCGATTAAACAATACTTGTTATTTCATTACTCTTAGTAACCCATAATTTTTATATCCTTTTTTATTGGTGCTGCTATTTACTTTTTAGTATATAGGCGGTTTGTAATTATTATAAATTTATTTTTGATTTACAGAAAAATAATTCTTTTTAATTTTGGTTTCTTTCCCAATTTGATTTACATAATAGTTTTTTGTTTATTTCCTTATAACTTTAGATATAAGTCTTTAATATTATTATTAACTTTAAATGAATTTATATATTATTTATTAATCTCTTATAGTATTCTTACACTGCACTATTTTCTTCTGCCATTTTCCTCATACAGTATTATTTTATTTTTTATCATCATCTGATATTTAAATCTTTTATTTTTTTAAACAACCCTGGGTTATCTTATATAATAACACAATTATTTTATTAAATATAAAATTAACATAGGTACTAAATCTTGTTGCCTACACAATATAAATCCTACAATCTAAACAAAATACATAATTAGTTAGTAGCATCATAGTCTACTATTATAGTCTATACTTCTCACATCTACAGCACAATTCTGTAAGAAGTTCCCTTCACCTTCACTTATTACCTCATTTGGTACACTATAACTCACTTGTCACTGTATATCACTTCAATATTGTTTATAATGTTTAGTGATACAACTTAATTTTTAGCTAGTTATAGTTTACCCATTTCTGACCTTTATGGTAGTACAAGAGGTATCAGTTATTGGGACTGGGTTATGTACCGTTACATAAAGCCCCCCCACTAGAACAAATTTATTTTGATTTTACTCGTTTACTAAAATAAATTGTTGATTGTTTCAATTCTCCTAATATTCTTGGCTTTTTTCTTCGTAATATTGTTTCATTTCCCACTGGTTGTACACTCCTTTTATTCTGTTATTGTTAATTGTTTTAATTTCATAGGTATTATTCCCCTTCACCTGGGTTATGAGGTAAGGTCCAGTATAAAGTAACAGTAGCTTCCAAGGAATACCCTCTATAGAACTGGGTAGTTGTCTATTTTTAATTAATACCTTATCTCCCATCTGGTATGTATCCAATCTTTTCTTTTTTACTTGATCCCTTTTTTTGTTGAAGTTCCACTTTATGCAACACTCTGTTGTGCATTTCAACTTTGTCGAACTCTACTCTCTCTCCTGGAGGAAAATTTATCAACGAGGTAATTTCTCTTGGTGGTGGTTTATCAAACATTACCTGATAAGGGCTAGTTCCGATAGTGTCATGGTATGACCAATTAAGGAAAGTCTCTGCTGGTTCGATGTACTGGCTCCAGTTTTTATGTTCTTGGTGACAGTATGTACGTAGAATTCTGCCAACTTCCCTTAATACACGTTCAGCAGGATTACTACTAGGGTGGTACACTGATGTTTTGTAGGTCCTTATTTGCCATTTTCTCAATTCTTCTTTCCACTTTTTACCCTGAAATTGCGTTCCATGATCCGTTATAATTGTTTCCGGTTTTCCCACCTCAGGTAAGTATTTTTGAATGATGACTTCTAGAATTTTCTTCGTTGTGGCTCTACTGATAGTGTAGAGTTTTGTATATTTAGTATAATGATCAAATATAATGATTATATATTTATATTTATGTCTCCCTCCACTTCTGGGAAAAGGTCCACATATATCCAAGAATGTCCTTTCAAGTTTACTATTAGATTTTATTGTAATCATTGCGCCCGTTCTCTTCTCATTATTTACTTTTACTAGCTGGCATATGTTACAGTTTTTTACTATTTCCCTTACTCTCTTATTTATAGCTTTCACGTAACAGTGTTCAGATAGAGCTTTAATAACTTTGAGTGATCCCATGTGACCATATCTTTCATGATAATCTTTAATCAGGGCTACTTCTGTTGCTTCTGGCACATACATCTTCCATTCATGATCCTTAATGGTAGGACGAATAAAAAGGATTTCTTCATAAACACAGAAAAATTTCATTATTATAGGGTCATTTTGTAATATTCGTTCCTTAATTTTTGTTAATTTAGTGTCCCTTTGCTGATCGATTTTTATTTTATTAATTATATCTTGTAACTCCTTTTTCATCTTAATAATATAATATATTTTTCCAATACTTTCTGGTTCTATTTCACAAGTTCCTTTTTCTAGATTAATCCGTGTTAATCGGTCTGCTATTACATTCTTCTTACCCGGAATATATTCCCAGTCTAAATTATACTGTTGAAGTATTAATACCCATCTGGTGAGTCTGCCGTGGTTAAGTTTACAATTTTTTAAAAACGAAATTGATCTATGATCGGTTCTGATGGTTACTGGGTATCCCAATATAAATGTTCGAAATTTTATACATGAGAACACAACACTCAGCAGTTCCTTTTCAGTTACTGTATAATTCCTCTCACAACTACTCAGTACTCTGCTTGCAAAACTGATGACCCCATGATTTCCTTCCTCATCTTCCTGATATAGCTCACTTCCAAGGCTAATGTTACTAGCATCACAATTTATGAAAAAACGTTTATTAAAATTTGGGTGATGTAACATGATGCTGTCAAGAAATTTATTTTTTACTACCTGAAAATTATTATCTTCACTTTCTTCCCATTTCCACTTGTTTTTCTTTGAAAGTAAACATTGGAATTTGGCTGTTACTTCTGAATAATTCTGTTGAAATTTCCTATAATAGTTGCATATCCCCAGAAAGGATTGTAATTGTTTTAAGTTTTTTGGTTTAGGAAAATCTTGGATAGCCTTTACTTTTTCAGGAGATGGTTTAATTCCAGTAGCAGATAAAATGAATCCTAAAAATGGTAGTTCATGTGTGATAAATTTAGATTTATCCAGTTTTAAAGTTATATTATGTTGCAATAGTTTATTTAATACTGTTTCCACTCGGTTACAATGCTCCTCCCAAGTACAAGACGTAATTAATATGTCATCCACATATATGGTAGTAAAATGTAAAACTTCCTTACCTAAAATTTGGTCCATGCATTGGATGAACACAGCCACAGAATTTACCAATTTGAAAGGCAAATGCTTAAAATGATAATTTCGTCCTTCGAATATGAAAGCAACATATTGTCTGCTGTTAGGGTGCAACTCTATTTGCCAATATCCACAGACTGCATCCCAAGTACTCATGTACTTGCATCCATAGAATTTTTTCATTATTTCTTCAATCTCACCTGGAGACGTGCGATCGTTAATGAGCATTTTATTCAACTCCCGAGCATCAAGACATAGTCTGACTTGACCATCTTTCTTCGGTATAGCTACCAATGGGCTGGTATACGGAGAACTACTTCTTTCAATTATGTCTTCCAATATCATTCTTTGAATTTCTTTCCTTGCTGCCTCTTTCAAAGCTTGAGCAATAGGGTATGATCGTTTATTAAAATTTACATTTTCCTTGAACTTTAGTTCACACAAGAAGTTTTTTGCTTTTCCTGGTGACTCTGAGAATACTGATTTATATTTATCATAAATTTTTATAAGCTGTTGTTTTTGTTTTACATTAATCATTTCCGGTGCCTGCCTATTCTGAAACTCAATTATCTCTTCTATCTTCTCTTGCCAAATCTTTGATTCTGTTACTTCTGTGTTTTTACCTAGGGTTAATCTATTATCCTCCCTAATAAAAAATGAGCTCGGACACTGAGGGGCACTTTGGCTACCAATTATCTCAGCCGTTAACTCACCATTTTCTGTGCTCAAGGTTACTATACCCCTGGCCAGATTTATAATTGCAGTGTGTCGCCGTAGCATATCACACCCTATTAACACCCTAAATGGTAGCCCTTTTGCTACTAAAAATCCCATAGGTATTCCTATTCCACTAGTGGTAACATTCAAAGACACTTGTTTCCTGATTGTTTTATTTTGTTTCCCGGTGGCACCAACAATTGTTAAATTATTAATTGGTAAAGTAGGTATGCTCTCAGTAGTTAGCTCAGTAATACGGTCTAGTTCTAATTGATCAATAATTGAAATATTTGCTCCTGTATCAATCATGGCCTCTGCTGACACTCCATTTAATTTTATTTGTATATAGACTATGTCATTGTTTGGCGATGACTCTTTAATTGCTCTTTCTTCCATTAACTCTGACTGTATATTTGTTAAAAAATTATTTCTGATAATGGTTATTGGTTTGTTTAATTTATTATTATAATTGGGTTTGTGGTAAATTCTGTGCCCGGTTGTTTCTAGCAGTGACGGGCAGTCACATCTTCTCACTGCTGGTACCCGTTTCCCCTATTTCCATCATTATTATTGTTTGATTCAACATTTTCATTATGTTGAATATCGCTTATTGGTCTCCTTTCTTCATCACTATCTCTGAATCTAGGTTGCTCTGCACTCATACTCCTTTGTGGACCTTCTTCTCGGTGATAAGAATCATGTCTGTAATTTTGACAGTTATAATTTGGCCATCTTCCTCGATACCTGTTATTAAAATAATTGTTATTAGCATGCACATAATTTACTCTAGGTCGATTCTCTCTTGGTGGTTCATTCTTCCTCTCCTCGGTATTCCCTGACCTCCATCTACTTCTCCTATAATAAGATTCCTGCTCATAATTTTCTAGTAGCGTTTCCATGCCTCCAATAGTTTTTATTTGTCCACTTAATCGAGCACTGATGATCTTCTCTTCGAAATGATACGCAATTTTGGTCACCAGACACTCTTCAGGGATCTTTGGGTCTAAATACTTTGCTATACACACCTTCCCCAAAAAGTAAGCAGTAGGTGTTTGTCCCATTGTACGGTCATACCTACCATGACAGATATCGTCCCTAATAATGTTTTGTACTGACTCCGACCAGTACTTAAGTTTGAACATTGTTTTGAAACCCCCATAATCACACACCTCGTTCCTGATTGCCGTCCACCAATTATCATTGATGTTTTTGAAAGATTCGTCTAATATACCTTTGATCATATTCCATCGATTCTCCTTTGATCTGTTCAAAATTTCGTCTACTCTCCCTAAAAATTCGAGTGGGTCTCTGCGATAATCCCGAAAGTTTACACTTTCCTTACTATCTTGAAAAACATGATGACTGTTGCATGCAGATCTAGAACTTATTCTATCTACATCACCTTGTAAATTGGTTTGTATTTGTTGCAAATTATCTAATTTCTCTGCTTGGCTATTACACTGATTTTTTACATTCTCTACTGTTTTATGAAACTCTGAAAATTTACAGTTTAGACTGCTTTTGATACTATCTAACTGGTCATTGTTTTCTTGGCGTATGGGCATTACACGAACTTGATTATTTTGTTCCTCCTTTTCCATTCGGGCATCGATTCCTGTTTTAATTAGTTCCATCTTTTCTTCTGTTTTATCCAACCTTTGATTGGTTTCTATTAATTTCTTCTCTGCCTCTTCCTTATATTCATCTACTCTTTGGCTAAGCATATTACTGAGCAGTTCAATTTTACTCTCAAGATTTTCTCTTAATTCCTTATTGAAACTCTCCATTTTACCCTCAAATTGTTTTAAATTTTCTTCGTTTATTTTCTCCATTTGTTTTAAACTGTCCCTCAAGTTTTCATTTTGCTTCCTCTAGTTCTCTTCCTGTTTCTTAAAATTCTCATCTATTTTATCAAATTTTTCCTCCTGTCTCCTAAATTTTCTTTATTTTCCTCATTGGTTTGTTTTAAGTTTTCCTCCTGTTTTCTAAAATTTTCATCTATTTTGTTGAAGTTTCCTCCTGTTTTCTAAATTGTTCAGCCATAAATTTCATCATGTCTTGCCAATTAGGTTCTTCTCTGGCTACCGCTTTGTCTGGTTGGTCTCCTTGGGCATCCTCTTCAACTATTTCCTTGTCCGTATCTGTGATTACTTCGGTTTCTTCTTTATCACCCATTGGTTGTTCCATTTCGCTGTCCGTAAATATTTCTATCTCTCGTTCCTGTCCACCTTCTTCCTTCTCCTTTTCTTCTGCCCTCTTCTTCGATCTGCCTCTGGTATTATGCATTTCTTGTTTTCTCATAACTGCCGACGATAATTAGGTTTTTTTGTATATTAATTAATTAAATATATCAAAATTCTTTTCTAATTACAGCCCTTTTACATTGAGCGCCATTTTTGTAACGTGGCGGTTATTTAGCGAAACGTCCGTCTTATTCAAGCCCCAATGTTGGGTTCACCATTTTTGTAACATACCGCCTTTAGAGTGTGTGTGTGTATGACGTCCGTCTTTTTACAGTCTCGGATCGGTCAGAACACCTCTTAGCAATCGCCACTTGTGAATTATAAAGACTGAGGTTTAAATAAAGTTCTTGGTAATGTTACTCAAAAAAAGCAGAAATCGAGTGTGTTGATTTGGGTCAAGTAGGGAAGTTGTTTAGCATTCTTTTGAAGAGAGAGCAAGTACCGTTTGTTTACCCCTCGGTTTAGATGATTTGTAAATTTTTTCAAATATTTGCCGTGAACCGAATCAGCTGATTTTGACATTAGTCTCCAAATATAGGTTAACCAAACGACACTGTTGCTGAATACGACCTGGTGGATCGTCCTCTTCTTATTTTTTCTGAAATCTACTACAACTACCCACTACAATAAAGGAAACACATTTTATTATTCAATATCATTTCTCAATAATATTTATTTATAATATTATTGGTTTTTCTCTTCCGCCAAAATACAAATATTACAATCGATATTTTCATTAACTAGTACATGATATCGACTTCATTGAGTAAACATGGAATTGTCATAAAATCTGGTTTTGACCAATTTTATCTTTTATTTAAACATCAATCAACATATAATTCTTTTATTTATTTCCCCAGGGTTAAGGGTAAGTTCTTTTTGTTATGAGATGGTCAGAAATGGATAATACTACGCTTTACAAAATAGAAAAACTTCGAAAATTTGTTTATTCTCTTAGTACGTAGTTCCAGATTTGTCCGTAAGAGAGCAGATTGTGTTTTATTAAAACATGTGATTACACTTTAAAAATTTCTGTACTGCACGACGATTTTATTTGAGGTTTTCTTTACTAAATATTAAAAGAAATGTTTATATTACCTCTTTTCTCGAAGTTCTTACTTGTGTGAAGCTGTTTCTCAGGTGGTGTTCTTAGTTGTTTGTAATTTCATAACCGTCTGTCAGATACTATCTCGTCAAAAAACTCGAAACACGGCTAGGCTAGGCCTGGTCTTCCAAATGGTTTTTCACTTTTATTATGGAGTATAGCAAGTTACCTTTGATAATTAAGGTAGTGGTACATAATGTTTATACTGTTATTTAAATTTTGTAACAATTTTGTGCTGTTCAAAAGATTTCTAAAGGATATTTTAATACAATTTTTGTCTCATCATTTTGTCAACCGGACGGTTTTCAATCTCAAATTCGATTAAACAATACTTGTTATTTCATTACTCTTAGTAACCCATAATTTTTATATCCTTTTTTATTGGCGCTGCTATTTACTTTTTAGTATATAGGCGGTTTGTAATTATTATAAATTTATTTTTGATTTACAGAAAAATAATTCTTTTTAATTTTGGTTTCTTTCCCAATTTGATTTACATAATAGTTTTTTGTTTATTTTCTTATAACTTTAGATATAAGTCTTTAATATTATTATTAACTTAAATGAATTTATATATTATTTATTAATCTCTTATAGTATTCTTACACTGCACTATTTTCTTCTGCCATTTTCCTCATACAGTATTATTTTATTTTTTATCATCATCTGATATTTAAATCTTTTATTTTTTTAAACAACCCTGGGTTATCTTATATAATAACACAATTATTTTATTAAATATAAAATTAACATAGGTACTAAATCTTGTTGCCTACACAATATAAATCCTACAATCTAAACAAAATACATAATTAGTTAGTAGCATCATAGTCTACTATTATAGTCTATACTTCTCACATCTACAGCACAATTCTGTAAGAAGTTCCCTTCACCTTCACTTATTACCTCATTTGGTACACTATAACTCACTTGTCACTGTATATCACTTCAATATTGTTTATAATGTTTAGTGATACAACTTAATTTTTAGCTAGTTATAGTTTACCCATTTCTGACCTTTATGGTAGTACAAGAGGTATCAGTTATTGGGACTGGGTTATGTACCGTTACAATATATATATAATTCTTGTAGAACTGCTTTTTTTGTAGTCTTTAAATCCTTAAATTTTTAGTGACCGTCAATCAGTGAATGTTTTAGTGGATGGTTAGTGAGGATTGGTCAATAATACAACTTTTAGTTATTTTGCGTTGACGTGTCGACAATATTTATTGTCATCTTCAGGACCTGTGTATGAAATACAATAGAAATATCAAACATAACGAAACAATTAAATATTTGGGTGAACGTGTTGGTGATGTGAGTATGTGCGTGCGTATGTATGTATCATTTTTTATGTGAAGACTTATGATAGTTTGTTTACATCTTCAAATTATCTTTAAGAAAGCTAGCAAATTATAGTATGAGAGAACTTAATTTATACAGTATTACAATTTAAATTACTAAATATAGTCTTTAAAGTTTGTCCAAGTGTCTGTGTTAATCTTCCTCCTGGTTATATGTTTTATTTGTAATGATTTTGATAATTAAAACAGAAAACTCTTTGTTTGCCATTAAGTTCCTAGTCAATAATATCAGAATTTGCATTTTCTTTTTTTTTTATAAGATTAAAATTTTCAAAAAAGTGCGTAATAAATTTTGTTGCGTAACTCGTACAGTTTTATGCAAAACGTCCGAGTACATTTGTGCAAAAATGGAAACCATTTTTAATTATATAATTAGTAAATAACAAGATTGACAGACTATAAGTTATTGTAGAAAGCAGTGAAGATGATTATTGATAAATACAACTGTGTGGGGGTATTTTTTTTTTTTAGTTTAAATTATTTTTAAAAAGTACTTACTGTTCTGTACATAGTGTGGAGTTTTTCAGTTCATTACCAGAGCTGTACAGGATTCGTGACTGGCTGACTTGCAGTGTGCACACACTACAAATGATGGTACCAAATTATGTGATCAGTTACAGAGCCAGCAGTTGTGAAGGTGAATTACAAGCTGTATGTTGTATACGGTGTACTGCTCCTTGTATAACATTTGGGGGCGTAGAAGAATGGGTTGCCTTAGATTCCTCAATAACTTATTTCAAGCATGGTTGTTTCTGACTTGAATCCATTTCAGAAACATTACATAATTAGCTAATTGAGATTTCATGAGAAACGGATTAAATTAATGAGAGTTAAGTTCATTTGTAATAGACGCATTTCATGTAAGCATAAAAATGACTTGTACTTTTTGACACGATACTCAGACAAACAGGAGGAAGTTTAGTTTTTTGTTTTCTGTCCTATGTTACTTTCGTTTTCTAAAAAATCTGTACCGCTGTATCACTTTGTTCAATATTAACCATTAGTTTATTTTTATTTGTTTTTTTTTGTAAATCAATATAGTTGTATAGAATTAAAAGCGTATTAGTAATAAATGATAATGAATAGACGAGAAGGAGGAGGAGGAGGAGGTGGTCGGCAACCAGTTACGGAGGAATAAGTGTTGTATTATTTTTACGTTATTCCTCGTAAAACGCTGGTTATAAAAATATATTATTTGTTTTCACTCTGCAATAGAGGAAAACAAACAAGTGTACTAAAGATAAAAGAAAAATGTAAATAGTTAGTACACACACCAAGAAACAAAACAAAACCTGTGCAACATATAAACACTTTCAATACAAGATTTTAACTTTCTGTACTAATGTGTATTGAAGTGTTCAGGTATGTTTGCATCAGATACATAGATGATTGATTAAATAGGCTTTACCATCTGAGCCTTGTTTCGGAAGAAACAAAAAATTATGGTGCTGTCATCATATGCCAAAACATTTAATGTGTTAAAAAAAAGCGACATAACATTTACTGTGTTATGGAAGTAAAATAAAAAAAGTGTTTGTGTTATCTAATGATGAACACAAATGCAAAATTAATCGGCACTTGTGTAACATCTTGAAACTCGTGCCTGAATGTATGTGTAAAAATTAGCACATTGCAACAACGTCAGTGCTAAATAAGTAAACGAGATTAGAATTTAAGTTGCACTATACTTATGATTGTCATCGTAATGTTTTTGTTATTTGAAAATGGTGTTTTCCTCCAGTGTTATAACTACCGAACTTTGGTTCATTATTTTCATGTCATTCTTATTTGTTGAAAATATCGGTGGAAAAACACTGTTAAAAAAACTATCTGAATTATAATTGTTAGTGCAAATTAAATACTAATTTTGTGCGAAGCCTTTAGTTGAATAATAATTTTTAGGTAGATGTGGTATTGATGGAAATATTATTATTATTATTATTATTTATTAAAATTTTCAGTATAATGAATCCCTTGTATACATTTCAATATTCACTGTTCTATTGCATTGGATATTTTCAACTTTGCAAAGCATAATTCTTTTTAATTTTGTAAAACTGTATAAAAATAACCTAAGAATTTTTACTTTTCTTCTACTTTAACGGTGTATATATTGTTCGACAAATATGCATATTGTTACAACACAAATAAGCCACCCCAGTACCAGGGATAAAAAAGATAATTTTTAATATAAATATACTTCATACCAAATAAAATGATTAAATATAAATAAAACATAAAAACCATGACACGACAAACGACGACATTACCCAACCCAAGTGATTGACCAAACAAACAGGAACCAACAAAGAAGGGAAAAAACAAAAACCAAAGAAGAATAAAGACAATTCAAGGAAGTGAACGAATTCTTACAACTAAATAAAATCAAACCAGACGAGAAGGGGAGAACCGAACTAAAATGAAGCCAATTGAAAATGAAGAAGAAGGAGAAGAAGCAGAAAAATGAAGAGGAAACGAAGTGAAATCAAGAAATAAGAAACACCACATATAAAAGATAAACTCAAATGATAAAAATGATAAATGATATAAAAGACATGTAAATGATAAACTCAAATACAAAATATTGTAAATAAAACCAATAATTATCCAATAATGGAAATAAATATTATTATTGTAAATGAAATAATTAATATAACTGTTATAACCAAAACAGTAAAGTAATCTAATAAAGAAAAGTACACTAACCCAAAAATTGGAGTTAGATATAGTAAAATATATAGAAAAATATCATTAATACTATGTATAATTTATGATAAAAGAAATAGTGAAATAGTGAAAAAGTGAGAAAGAGAAATAATTATAGGGATTACCCACTAAGAAACACTTAATGTAAACAGTTAAAAAGTGCAATAGTGAATGTGTAAATACCCCAAAATAGTGAGTGTATCAGTGATAAACACCAATTAATTAAAGGTGAAAGTGATAAGTGGAAAAAGATATTGTAAGTGATAAAAAGATAGTAATAGGTAAGAAAACACTTACTAATTATCAATGATGAACCAATAGATGATTTAAGAGTGAGCTTATAAAAATTATATAGTTAAGGATAGTTAGAAATAGTATTTAAAGTAGAGATATGATGGTGTAAAGGTAAAGGATATGATGTTATTCAGGGGAGAAAGCCCATGTAAGATGAACAGTTTGTGTTAACATGGAATGGAGAAAGGAATTAAGAAACTAAGTATATAATTAATAAACACCCTATGTTATAAGGGAAAATAAATTAAATAAGTTTGAAGGAAGTGATGATGTTTCTCATTCAAGATAATAGTAAAAGAATGAAATGTATGTTAAACCAACAGTAACTAATAACTTGTAAAGAATTGTTCGTTTTAATGTTATGAATAGGATATGGCTGAAAGAAGCTTACAGTCCATAGGCCTAATTGTTATATTTTAAGTATTAAGATATAGAAAATAATCTTGATATGTAATCAGAACAAAAACAAATTCAAGCACAACAACCACTAAACAAATCAATTGTAACAACAGGACAAAACGCTTTGTAATAAAATGAAATATAATTAGAATATAATAAGTAAAAATACTCAATGGCTACTTAGGCCTAGGAAATGCCTAACTATCAAAACCAATAATAACAAATTGTATAAAATCCACCAGGAAATTTACAAATCTAAGGCAAGTAACTAGCCAATAATTATGTATAAATCATTTTAAAAGAAAAACTTTACAATAAGAGTTTAAATTAAAGGAAATATGTAATTATCAAATGTCAGCATAATTAGACAAAAGTTAATATCTAATAGAACATGACCTTCCTTATGAGGTATTGTTTTAATCTTTGAAAGGAAATAAATACGATAGTGATAATATTTAATACCCAGAAAGGAAGACAGAAGAATAAAATCAATCAGAAAATATATAATAAATTTTGAAAAAAAATTCAAATATAATAACAATGCTTTTAATCTAGGCCTTAACCAATCAAAGGGTTTCAGTTACCATAGAAACGGGCCGTTGGTTACTAATTTTCCGTTAAATTTGTTTACTCAAAAAATGACGCTTGGGTAGTAGGGACGCAAGATATTGTATGACCGACATTTTATTTTAAAAAGTTTAAAAAACATTCAGAAGTCAACAACATGAACCAGTGACAAGGAGATGATGAAGAGTTTCAAAGATTAACAGATGTCCAGGAACCAAATAAACGAAAATTAAATAGCAGAAATTCCCAAGACAATTTAGAAGAAGACGCCAGCAGCCTAAATCACTCCAAAGTTGATGAAATTTCCATTACCCCAGAACAATGACCTATCACAACCTTCTAAACTGATAAGTATCATTTAAATACAATAATCCCAGGAATAAAAGCACTTTATATATTTCTCACATCAATACAAATTTCTCACTATGAAATCAAAATAATTTTCTTTCAAGGATTGAATAACATAAACTTACGTAAAGAAACTGTTAACTAAGAAATAACCTCGCACTAATTTGCAAAATTTGTAACAACTATTACTACACTGCCGAACAATTTGTAAACACACTTTATACCATTTAAGTATGGATAAGGTACGGTAGTGTACTTTTTTAATGTAACCATATTTTATGTTTTCCTTATAATCCAAAGAACTTTAAATTTTGAGCGAGTTGATATATAGTGTACAAACAGACGCCATGTCGGCATCAGTATAACTTGTTTCAAAATTAATTTCGTCAGCCTAGAGATTTATGTTTCATGTTTTAAGCGGGAGCAATTTTATTGAAAACTAACTTATAATATTTGTGTCACATTGATTAATGACCAAACCATAATTAAAGGTACAGTACAGAGTATTACCATTGTTTTATTTCATAGGAAGTTGTATAATATATGTGTGTGGTAGCAATTTCACTGAGCAGACAACTAGTGCTCTTGCCATATGGGCAATACAGTAAGCTGTACAGAGGCGGGAATCATTCCAACAATCCAGCCGTCACCGCTGATAACACCAATCTAACTTATAAATTCACAAATTTAATTGTTTTCGTTAAACAATTTGGCGCCACCTGGGATTCACGACCCCTATGAAATTACAGGTAGGTTGTACTGATAATTGTGACAACGCTACGGACTTTGGTAGCAACAACCATTAATGTAACGACAGGTGTGAGACGAACACACCACACTAACACTTTCTACAAATAAAAAACAGGTGTACACATTTTACAGATACGACAAGAACGAGTAGTTACAGATTGGCGACCAAAGTAGTGAGGCTAGAAAAGGACGACTAGCGGCGATTATGAAAAGACATCATATGGTTACAAGATTCAAAAGTAAGAAAGGAACAAATCAAGAAGAAATGGAAGAAATTGAGGAAATGATTGGAGGATTGTTTGAAGAGGATCCCCAGGGTGACCAACCGGAAAATCCAAACCTACCAGAACCGGAAATCAAAGTAGTAGTTGACGTCCAACCAGTTAAACCAACCGAAGAGACGAAATGGGATAGCATGATGAGAATGATGATGGAGCAATTCGGACAAGCAAGGGAAACTTGTCCGAACCACAAGTGCAGAGGAACTGATGGACCATGGGTAAACTAAGCGAAGATGCCATACACCAAGAAAAGGGACTGATTTTTGAATTACCGACCAAGCAAACCAATGGAAAGAAAGAAGTATTAAAATTAAATTCAACCACTAAATAATCACCAAAACAAGAGGGGACAAGAAATGACTCAATGACCAAGACGATTTAAATGAGAACTACTAAACCATAATAAATAAACTTAAAAAAATATCCAGAATAAATGTAGAAGATCAGACATTTGAAGGAGAAAAGGGGAAGATAGCAAAAGTGTATTATATATTGAAAGATAGGAAGGACCTGGAAAATATCGTAAACGAAATAGTGTTACAACAAGAGCAAGATACCAAAATATTAAACATACGAAAAAGACTGATGGAATCAGAAGCAATTATAAATAAATTTTACTGTATATACAAAGACATATTATTCATAAAAACAAAAAAGAACCAATCACATGGACACTAGTAATTCCTCATTCATTAGAAAACCAGATCATCAAAGACTACCGTGTAAGATATGGACACATGGGAACAGTCAAAATAGTAAAAGCTTTAGAGGAAGATTTGTTTATAAAAACTATCACAAGAAAGGTAAATAAAAATATAAAAACCTGCACTTTATGTCAGATGGTCAAAACCAATAATGAAAGGAAGAATGGAATGATGATACCCATCACGTCAAATGCCAAACTAGAGAAGGTGTTCCTCGACATATGTGGAGCATTCCCACGTAGCGGAGGAAGGCATGGATACAAGTTCATCGTAATTATACTTGACCATTACACCAAGTACACCAAACTATACGCTATAAACAGAGCCACAACAAATAAAATATTAGATATTATCAAAAATAAAAACATTTCAGAAATTGGAAAACCATACATGATAATAACAGATCACGGGACACAATTTAAAGGGAAAAGGTGGAGAGAAGAGTCAATGAAATTGAACATCAAAACATATAAAACTTCCGTATACCACCCTAGTAGTAATCCAGCAGAAAGGATGTTGAGAGAGGTGGGACGCATTTTGAGAACTTATTGTCATAATAACCAAAGGGAATGGCACAAATATTTAACTTCAAACGAAGTATTTTTAAATATCAGCCGTCACCAGTTTACTGAGAATACACCGTACTTAATGATGTTCGAGAGGAAACCAAATAGAGAGATACAAGAGATAACAGAATTCCCAAAAAACCCAGAGGACCCGTATGATAAAAACAAATGGTGCAGCCTAATTATGGAGAAGATTGAGAACAAAAAGCCAAATATGCTAAAAACCAGCACAAAATAATCAAACATAAAGAGGGAGAAAAGATATTAATCAAAAATCGTGAACTGCCAAGTACACTGGAAGGTATAGCAAAGAAATTGTTATTGCTCTATACCGGACCATATGTCATCACAAAGGATAATGGTAACAATACTTACCAAATAAGTAATATAAACAGAAGAAAAATAAAGGGAGTTTACAACCAAGCTTCAATGAAAAAGTTTTATGAAGAAAAATAAATTACTAGAAATAAAATAAACAAATTTCAAAATTCAAAAAGTTTGTAAGAGCAACTTACTACCTTATTTAGATGACATATGAGGAATGAAAAAAATGAAATAAATGAATAAAAATATAAAAACAAAGGAATAAGTTACACCAATTCCTACCAAGTAAAATCAACTTACAGTCAAAGAAAGTTGATATATGAAGTATAAAATAAAAAATTATAATAAGGGAATAAGTTACACAAATTCATATAAAAAAGTAAGAATCACAACTTACGATAATGTTTAAACAAAAAATACCAAAAAAGGAATAAGCTACAAAAATTCCTAGAAAGTGAGAAAAACTAACTTACAAAAAATTATCAAAAATGATATTTAAAACAAAATAAAGTAAACAAAAATAAAATCAAGCACAACTGCTGAGATAAATAACTAAAATTATAACGAATTTAATGTATTCAAAGAAAAAAAAAATTTTCTGAACTGGTACAAGGAAGAAAAAGAAATTATGTATAAAACAAATATACAAAAAATGGCTAAAGCAGAATATTGCTAAACAACCAAGAAAAGAATAAAAATGTCTAAGATAATTAAAATGATCACAAGAAGAATAGTAAACAAAATAATGAAAAGTTAGATATGATGAAATTAACATATGAATAAATAAAAAACAATCAACTGTATGAGTAAATGACAGTATATAGCAATGGTACAGTGGAAGGAAGAATGAGTAAAAGGCCAAAGTGATCTAAAAACAAACCACAAGGTGGACAATCCCAAAATATATTATTCTTATTAATTTAAGTCACAAGTTGACAAAAAAGGTATTTACGATTGACTGTTGAAAAGTCCAGCAATTCAAAAAATAAACTGAGCAGAGATGATGTTCCTCTGGTCTCAGAAAAAATGAGTAGTAATGGAAGAAACCAGCTACTAAAAAGTTAGGGAAAATTTTGTGTATAAGGGAGAACACACCAATGGAAATAAAGAAAAACAGATCCAAATAAAATGGAATGAATCGAGTAAGAAGAGAAATAAAGAATGGAGAAACAAACAAGAGAGAAAAGGAAAAAATAATATATAACTGATAATTTCATAAAAAAACTATGTTAGTGTTTTATTAAAATGATCAATTTTGAAGGAGAGGCATTACGTTACAACACAAATAAGCCACCCCAGTACCAGGGATAAAAAAGATAATTTTTAATATAAATATACTTCATACCAAATAAAATGATTAAATATAAATAAAATATATAAACCATGACACGACAAACGACAACATTACCCAACCCAAGTGATTGACCAAACAAACAGGAACCAACAAAGAAAGGAAAAAAACAAAACCATAGAAGAATAAAGACAACTGAAGGAAGTGAACGAATTCCAACAACTAAATAAAATCAAACCAGACGAGAAGGGGAGAACCGAACTAAAATGTAGCCAATTGAAAATGAAGAAGAAGGAGAAGAAGCAGAAAAATGAAGAGGAAACGAAGTGAAACCAAGAAATAAGAAACACCACATATAAAAGGGGGAAATGATAAAATCAAATATAAAATATTGTAAATAAAACCAATAATTATCCAATAATGGAAATAAATATTATTGTAAATGAAATAATTAATATAACTGTTATAACCAAAACAGTAAAGTAATCTAATAAAGAAAAAGTACACTAACCCAAAAATTAGAGTTAGATATAGTAAATATATAGAAAAATATCATTAATACTATGTATAATTTATGATAAAAGTGCTGCGGCACTTCCCGCTGCTGGGCCCCGGAAGTGTTCAGCATACACACAAATAACATAACATAACATCTAAATGCATCAAAATGCTTAATACACTTTTTCTGTGTTGTGACTTACCTCTCAAGTATTTCTATAATTAATATAATTCTGTAAAGGGAGGAGGTGTAAGTAAACGAAATTGTTGAATGCGTCAATCTGTGAGCAGAGTCGGTTGCGACCCGTTTATTTCAAAAACATTACGAGCCTCAAAATGTATCTAATTATGTGCCAGTCAGCAACGGTCAGTATTGAGCTAATTTTTTTTTGAAAAACTCAATATAGAAAATGTTAAATGCTAAATATGTGGGTGTCGCATAAATCAATGCTAGTTTACAAGACGTGTTCAGCGTACACGCTGTGATCTACTAATAAATTTCTGACACTGTTATCTATCAAAAAGGTTTATAAAATTGTTTCAGACACTTGTAAGTAACTAGTTTGTCTCGTTTTTTGCTTCGTGATGATGCAACACTTGCCACCGTAAGTTGTTAAAGGTAAAAATGTTACTTGGCAATCCAGATAAGTCGTTTTGCAACCTGCTGTATCTGGTCGCTACGGCTGCGTGTTCCTCAGTACCTGGTTTCAACCACTGCTATGTCTGTGCTGGAAGATCGTGTAAAACTGTACGAATTTCGTGTTCTCGTGTCTTCGGTCCGGAACATTGAACCAAGTTTCGAACTGAAAGTTTTCACATCTTTTAGTACACTTTTATACCCACATTGTTCGATTAACACGCACGCATGCATTCATACAGTGCATGTTACAATTTACAATATTACAAAATAGCATTACAAGATTATGACTTTAAATTACATATATAACGAGTACTGACAATCAACCTTACATATCTTAGGTCTTTTCATCAAGTTGACTGACTGAAATTTAAATTTAGGCGAGGCTGACCATTACAGACAAGATATATCTTGGTTGGTTATGGATAACAATCTTTTTATATCTATTACAAGTTTCCTTTTTTCTTACAAACGTAATATACAAAATTATTAGCCACTAGCATTGATTTACAATAGCTCAAAAACAAACATAGTTACCTCAAATATTGAGGCTCCCAAACTTGACGAAAGTCCGGCGACGTGCCGCTCAGCTCACAGCGTTTGATGGGAGACTGACGAGATTTTACAAAGCAAGCGATAGGGTTGGTAAAGGGGAGGGCGTGACGTCAGGGCGTCGGGCAAGGTACAATACGCGGATTGTTGTATTCGGCAGTGTGCCGACTGAATAAAATCGGTGCTTATACAAAAACCTTATACTGCATTTAACGAATACGCTAAGAAAAATAGGTTTCTGTATTTAGCGGCGGGCGTTCAGCCGTACTGTGTTTAACGGTTATCTCTGAATCTACATGAGGTAACAAAACGGTGCTTGATTGGTGCTGCTCCCGTGTGGTCGCCTTTAAGCGCAAGTGAAAAATGTGTAGAATAAACGGTTCTGTTCTTGTCTGATTTTGCTGCTTGAACTAAACACCTCGCCTCGTCTCCGACAGAGAAGTTTTTTTAATTGTACCATCTTCCACCTATGGCAGGCTAAATTAAAACAGATCTGCGGTAAGTGAGTGCAGTATACTTATATATATTAATTTGAAGTACGTAAAAGGGGTTTTGTTTAATATACGTGCAAGAATGAATGAAACTTGTTAACCTATTACCCGCACGCCGCGTGGCGAATTAGAGTATGCAAAATTAGTTAATTGTATAACAGTAATTGAAGTCTTAACTAAGGCCCCGTAATTGATCTATGTTAACGCAAAATAATATGTACTTTAGCCAAACTTAATGTTTTCAAAGATAGGGCCACATGCCCGTATAACCTGTTGTAGAGTGTGTCAAACTTTTATTTCAAGTATGCCTAAAGCAGTGTTTAAAATTATAAATGGATTTTGGTGTGTGTGAGAGTAACCTGGGGGAATAAGTGTTGGAGCATCTCGCTGATAATATTTGTATGCTTAGGGTCCCTCACTTCACGCCGAGGACCAGTCCCAACCTGAACAACTGAACATCCAAGGCTCTCAGCTTCATCTGCCGGAGGAGAACAGCGAGGACAGGCCATACCAAAAATAAAATGCTTTAGACCAGGACGTCAAACTTCACACCAGGGAATAAATCAGGTGACACCAACCCAATATTACTTTTTCACACAAGGGAATGTAACCCACTAGAACTCGTGGGCATATAGCGACACACCATAAAATGATTTTAAGCTTTACACATTTTAATTGAGCCCCCTGTTAAAGGGACAGAATAGTGCGCGGACTTGGGGGGGGCAATCTTTTGTACATTTTGTAATACTATTTATATTAAATGTGAGCCCAGAGGTTGGCATGTATCTGTGGCTGATTACCATTCAGACATGTAAATTTCTTTCTAGTTTTCTGTAAAAGGGTTACATTAGTGCTAGTAATTCTATCATTCATCATGTAACTTCACAGGTTAAATTTAGTTTTCAATTGATTCATTAATTTCACATATTTATATTCAGTTTGGGTCCTATAATGGATAGGAGTTTCTTTTGTTAGTTTCAGTCGGGTGCCCAGTTTAATCCTGTATAGGCGGATTTTTCATGCAGACTTGAACATGCTCCTGGGACAGGTTTAGTTATGCACGATCTTGCCTAGGAACAGTCAGCCTTTGGGCCAAATTAATTCTTAAAGGTTATAAAGCATCCTGGCACATTACTGTTATTAATATTTCACAAAATTTATCATGCTTAAATTCTTTTTAATTTATTATGGTCACTTGTATTTTAACTGAATTATGATTATATTTCCTCCAAGTCTAAGTGCACAGTATGGGAGCACTTTATAGTAGTATCAGGCATTATGCCAACCCCTGAATTTTAGTATGCCCTGGGGGCACTGGTGTTACACACATATATATGGGTTACTATGTATTAAGATCTTGCAATAGGTGTTGCGTTCAATAATATTTATGAATTGTCAATTATGTACCTCCTGGGGTGAAAGAGGTGTGGCAAGATGTTAATGTTGAAAGTTGTAATTGTCCTGTGATGTGGAACGTGTGTATGTGTTGTAGCTGTAGACATATATATTTATATGTCCATTTATATGTATTGTATATTCATGTGTTATTTCTGGGGGTTAGGTATAGGGCTAAGTGAGGAAAAGTAACCCCAATTGTAAAAGAAATCATGATCTTGAGTTCATTTAAATTTTATAATTATTTTTAAAACAAAAAAAATTAACCAAAAATATTTTAAGGAGAATACACTGATTCTGTTGGGAGATAGATATTTAACGTTTGGTTATAATAAAAATTTATTGGTTGTTAATTTTGTGAGTTTTAATTGCAAGTCCCGTCTCACTGGATCCAGCGCATTTTTGGCTTCTCTAGGCTTTTGGCCTAGTTTTAATTATTTTGTGGCCCCTCTTTAAAAAAAAAAAAAATTCAAAAACAAATTTTTTTTATAAGTCAATACAATACTTAAAGAGGGGTTACATTTGGTAGCAGAGCGTGGTTGAGATTAGGGTCAACCCTTGGGTCCTTTGGATGTGTGACGGGGCTTGCAAACTCAGGAAACATTTTGGGGTTCGAATCGGACTTGGAATTATTACTTGAAGTCCCTATATCTATAAGTACCTATGTCTTGTTATGTTTAAGGTTTTGTTAATTATATGTGCGTATCATTGCCCGCCTGTTGGTATTGTTGAACTGTAGGTCGCCACGGGGTGTGAAATTTTAGGGGGGAAATTCCTTGGAAACTCGAAATATCGCAGATCTGGGCCGAGGTGGAGAAATGGTTTTCACGTATTACCTTGCCAATAATAGGGAAGGCGTTTTTAGTTATGCGGTATGGCCCGATCGGCAGTCGGTCTCCTCCGAGATACGGGAGCCGAAGTTATTGCAAATATTTATGGGAATTTGTTGTTGTTCGTTGGTCGGTAATTTTGTCATGTCGTGTATTAGTGTGTGTGTTGCGTTCCTTCGTGTGTAGTGTTGTTGAGAGCTAGTTCAGGTAAGTGGGCTGGGTCCTCGCAACGGTAGGGGGACCCACAGTCTGCTTGAAGGAAGGACAGTACTCAAGTATTCCTGTGTTCTTGATTGTCAATTTTTGTAGGGTGTTAGGTGTTTTGTGGGAATTTATGGTTTGTTGATTGTGTGTTGTGAATTGTGCAATTCTGGCGGAGGTATGCTATCAGAAATTGCCCCACCCCCTTTCAGGAGTTCTCCAGAAACTTTCGGTGGTAGATGGAATAGATGAGGATGGGTTGCTGGTCTTCTTGGATCTTGTCCTGCAGTTGGCAGATTTTCCTGGTGTGTCCGATGGGGAGGTCTTGTCCCTTATATACCCGTATTGCCGGGGTTCATTGGCATGGTTGGTCACCAACCCTCTGCGTCGGGGCGGCAGTGTCGACGCTTTCCATGGGGAAGTGTTGGATTTCTTCATACCCCATCGACGACGTGCCCAGCTTAAGTTTAATTTATTCTATCACCTACAGGCCAACGGAGAGGCATTGAGGGACTTCGTGCATGATGTACGGAAAGCTGCCCGGGTATTAAGATTAGGGTTGCCCGAGACGGAAGTTATACAAGCAATCCTGGAAGGACTGAATCCCCAAGAGAGATCTTGTTTGATATTCGCAGACCGTCCCCGTTGTTTTGCGGATCTGTACCAGTTGTGTGTGGTTTCTAATACTGTCCAGGCAGGGGATGAGTCCTGAGGTGAAAGAGGTGCTATGGATGTCCAATACTCCAGTGGTTTGTTAGGAAGAGCTAAAAAGGACAAACATGGCGGTTGGAGAAGAACACAAGAGACTGTCAGAAAAACTGAATATTCCGGAAGTAATGGAGGCTACAAGGGGGTGGCAAGTGCGAAGACGGTAGCAACAGTTACAGCAGAGAAAAGAAATAAGTATGAAATTAACAGGGAAAGAAGAAGTTATATTAGAGAACAAACATCGGCAAGTAGGGATCCTGTAGGAAGTCTTTATTCCTATTTGGAGAGAAAGGAAACTTTAAAGCTTCCAGAGGAATTACCAGTGCCTAATAGAGTAGTGGATGAAGAAGGTGAGGAGAAAGAAGAAAAGCGAAGTAACTTCTGTGGATCAATACAAGACGACAAGAACACGTCTGTTGATATTGAATTACAGGACTCTGAGAGGACGTCATGGTTGAATCCAGATGCCGCAGAATTTGTTCCGGTATCTACATCTCGGTTCGTGATGGATCCAGAGCCGGTAACATCATCATCGCCTACGCCGGGAGATGAGAAGTCACTTGATGGTGGAGCTTTACCATCGTCAGTAGAATTTAATTTAGACATTGCACATGGACCTGGACAGCTGGATTCCAGGTTGGGAAATGTTGAGGAAGTTGTAGTTGCTGAGAGTGGTGAAGAAGAGGAATCGAAGGAAGAGGCAGAAGAGTGGTCTGCACATGCTGCGCAGGGGAGTATGGTTGTGAGTGTTAGGGAGACTGAAGAGTCGGAGTTTGCGGATGGACAAGGGGATGTCCATGCTGCAAGTGTGGTAGAAGTAGATGAGGTAGAAGTTGAGGAGAAAGTGGGTGGCAGCGTTGTGGAGTGTATGAGTGAGGATGATGTAGTGTGTGTGTGCAAATTTGCGGATGGCTTCTGTAAGTAGTGTTGAGGATTCCGAGGAATGGAAAGAAGTTTCATGCGGACCAGGTGAGCAACTAGAGGATGAAGATGTGCAGTGTCGTGATGGTGATTTGGATTATGTAGAGGAGGAAAAGGAAGAGGTGGAAGAAAGAGAACCAGGGGAGATAGAAGCAGAGGAGTTAGAGGTTGAGGATAATCCAAATCGGGGTAAAAGTAGTCAGGTAAGTTGCCTTGATTCTAATTCAGAAGAAACAAATCAGTACAGCTCAACACGAGATAGTTTCTCAGAGAGAGGTGTCCAAAAGGAACGAGTACCTAAAGTTCGTCATAAAAAGGTGAAAAAGCGGTTAACGGGTAGCGGGTAGATGTTCCCCACAGTCCCAGTGGTGTTCGTCTACTTCAGGGTTGCGCCCCTGCCTCTGCGAGCCTTGGTTTTCTCCACCCATCCTTATTCTCGGAGGGAACCATGTCCTTACCCTTAGTCCTAGCTATTGACCTTTTAATGATCCTTGCCCCATTTCATCTTCCCGATTTTCCCACCCCTACCCTTAAAAAAAAAAACAACAACAACAAAAAATTAGATTGTGGTCCTGGAGATTGTCGGTTTCCCCTGTTTTGAAGTCAAGATGGAGAAGTTTGTTGTTTCGTTGTTAAAAGTGGTTGAATTTGTTTGTTGATCATTGTAGGGTCGGGGCCATACCCCCCGATTCCCTGGTTGATTCCCCTGGTGTTTTGTTTGGGTTGAGAGTGGTTTGTTAGATGATGCCGTGGAGAAGTAACCCCCCCCCCACCAGTTACGCTGTATTTGAAAAGGTAAGAGAAGGGATTGATGTTCGCGTGCCCTCTTGCGTTTTCTCTGTCCGGCTAAGCGGGGCCGTCCGCCCTAGTGTAGGGATGCGGGCCAGCCATATGGCAAGGATGGAGATGCCTTGTTGGTGCATGTGGCTGGCCGGTCCGAGAGGTGGATTGACCAAACAAACAGGAACCAACAAAGAAGGGAAAAAACCAAAACCAAAGAAGAATAAAGACAATTCAAGGAAGTGAACGAATTCTTACAACTAACTAAAATCAAACCAGATGAGAAGGGGAGAACCGAACTAAAATGAAGCCTATTGAAAATGAAGAAGAAGGAGAAGAAGCAGAAAAATGAAGAGGAAACGAAGTGAAATCAAGAAATAAGAAACACCACATATAAAAGATAAACTCAAATGATAAAAATGATAAATGATATAAAAGACATGTAAATGATAAACTCAAATACAAAATATTGTAAATAAAACCAATAATTATCCAATAATGGAAATAAATATTATTGTAAATGAAATAATTAATATAACTGTTATAACCAAAACAGTAAAGTAATCTAATAAAGAAAAGTACATTAACCCAAAAATTGGAGTTAGATATAGTAAAATATATAGAAAAATATCATTAATACTATGTATAATTTATGATAAAAGAAATAGTGAAATAGTGAGAAAGTGAGAAAGAGAAATAATTATAGGGATTACCCACTAAGAAACACTTAATGTAAACAGTTAAAAAGTGCAATAGTGAATGTGTAAATACCCCAAAATAGTGAGTGTATCAGTGATAAACACCAATTAATTAAAGGTGAAAGTGATAAGTGGAAAAAGATATTGTAAGTGATAAAAAGATAGTAATAGGTAAGAAAACACTTACTAATTATCAATGATGAACCAATAGATGATTTAAGAGTGAGCTTATAAAAATTATATAGTTAAGGATAGTTAGAAATAGTATTTAAAGTAGAGATAGATAAAGGATATGATGTTATTCAGGGGAGAAAGCCCATGTAAGATGAACAGTTTGTGTTAACATGGAATGGAGAAAGGAATTAAGAAACTAAGTATATAATTAATAAACACCCTATGTTATAAGGGAAAATAAATTAAGTAAGTTTGAAGGAAGTGATGATGTTTCTCATTCAAGATAATAGTAAAAGAATGAAATGTATGTTAAACCAACAGTAACTAATAACTTGTAAAGAATTGTTCGTTTTAATGTTATGAATAGGATATGGCTGAAAGAAGCTTACAGTCCATAGGCCTAATTGTTATATTTTAAGTATTAAGATATAGAAAATAATCTTGACATGTAATCAGAACAAAAACAAATTCAAGCACAACAACCACTAAACAAATCAATTGTAACAACAGGACAAAACGCTTTGTAATAAAATGATATATAATTAGAATATAATAAGTAAAAATACTCAATGGCTACTTAGGCCTAGGAAATGCCTAACTATCAAAACCAATAATAACAAATTGTATAAAATCCACCAGGAAATTTACAAATCTAAGGCAAGTAACTAGCCAATAATTATGTATAAATCATTTTAAAAGAAAAACTTTACAATAAGAGTTTAAATTAAAGGAAATATGTAATTATCAAATGTCAGCATAATTAGACAAAAGTTAATATGTAATAGAACATGACCTTCCTTATGAGGTATTGTTTTAATCTTTGAAAGGAAATAAATATGATAGTGATAATATTTAATACCCAGAAAGGAAGACAGAAGAATAAAATCAATCAGAAAATATATAATAAATTTTGAAAAAAAATTCAAATATAATAACAATGCTTTTAATCTAGGCCTTAACCAATCAAAGGGTTTCAGTTACCATAGAAACGGGCCGTTGGTTACTAATTTTCCGTTAAATTTGTTTACTCAAAAAATGAAGCTTGGGTAGTAGGGACGCAAGATATTGTATGACCGACATTTTATTTTAAAAAGTTTAAAAAACATTCAGAACTCAACAACATGAACCAGTGACAAGGAGATGAAGAGTTTCAAAGATTAACAGATGTCCAGGAACCAAATAAACGAAAATTAAATAGCAGAAATTCCCAAGACAATTTAGAAGAAGATGCCAGCAGCCTAAATCACTCCAAAGTTGATGAAATTTCCATTACCCCAGATCAATGACCTATCACAACCTTCTAAACTGATAAGTATCATTTAAATACAATAATCCCAGGAATAAAAGCACTTTATATATTTCTCACATCAATACAAAATTCTCACTATGAAATCAAAATAATTTTCTTTCAAGGACTGAATAACATAAACTTACGTAAAGAAACTGTTAACTAAGAAATAACCTCGCACTAATTTGCAAAATTTGTAACAACTATTACTACACTGCCGAACAATTTGTAAACACACTTTATACCATTTAAGTATGGATAAGGTACGGTAGTGTACTTTTTTAATGTAACCATATTTTATGTTTTCCTTATAATCCAAAGAACTCTAAATTTTGAGCGAGTTGATATATAGTGTACAAACAGACGCCATGTCGGCATCAGTATAACTTGTTTCAAAATTAATTTCGTCAGCCTAGAGATTTATGTTTCATGTTTTAAGCCGGAGCAATTTTATTGAAAACTAACTTATAATATTTGTGTCACATTGATTAATGACCAAACCATAATTAAAGGTACAGTACAGAGTATTACCATTGTTTTATTTCATAGGAAGTTGTATAATATATGTGTGTGGTAGCAATTTCACTGAGCAGACAACTAGTGCTCTTGCCATATGGGCAATACAGTAAGCTGTACAGAGGCGGGAATCATTCCAACAATCCAGCCGTCACCGCTGATAACACCAATCTAACTTATAAATTCACAAATTTAATTGTTTTCGTTAAACAATTTGGGGCCACCTGGGATTCACGACCCCTATGAAATTACAGGTAGGTTGTACTGATAATTGTGACAACGCTACGGACTTTGGTAGCAACAACCATTAATGTAACGACAGGTGTGAGACGAACACACCACACTAACACTTTCTACACATAAAAAACAGGTGTACACATTTTACAGATACGACAAGAAGAGGATCCCCAGGGTGACCAACCGGAAAATCCAAACCTACCAGAACCGGAAATCAAAGTAGTAGTTGACGTCCAACCAGTTAAACCAACCGAAGAGACGAAATGGGATAGCATGATGAGAATGATGATGGAGCAATTCGGACAAGCAAGGGAAACTTCAAGGAAAACGAATGAAAAAATAGACCGAAACAGTGAAGAATTGAAGAAAATGAACGAAGAAATCAAGGAGGACATAGAGCTCCTGAATAAAAAAATGGAAAGCAATCATGAAACTTTGAAAAAGAACCAAGAGATCTTAGAAAAGAAGAGTGAAGAGCTGAAGAAACAGATCAAGAAGGATCTGGAGATAGTGAATAAGAAGATCGAAAATAGTAATGATACACTCCTACGACAGTTGAAGGAAGATGGTGAGAAGAACAGAGAAGAATTAAGATTCATACTAATAGAGTTTCATGAAGAAGTCAAACAGACAAAAACGGGGATGAACAAGAGATGGGAAGAAACAAGTTACCCAGTAGACCAACTTAATGAAACGTTAGATAGTGAGTTCAAACCATTGAATGAAACACCAGACACCACTTCTGAAGGTAGTAAGGAGATGGAAATTGTAGAAGAATCAAGTGTATTGTTTTCTGAAGAGAAAGGTAACAATAACACCGAGAAAACCAAGCGCATAAAAACCAACCGTAGGAGAATAAAGAAGAATCGAATCATTAAGAAGAATAAGAAAACAGAGGAAATGGGAAAGATATATAAAAAGGATATAATCAAAATAAGAGAAGAAATAGAGATGATGAAGAACGGACTCATTGATGTGTTTAATTTGCCCCTTACCTACCAAAGCAAATTAATGAAGTATAAAGATTGTAGGAGGACTCTGAAGGAAATTATAAAAGGAATTCACAAACCAACCAGTGGATGAAAAATTCAGCAAATCTATGCTTAGATGGAAGATGCCAGAAATAGAAAGGACTGACAACAAAACAGTGTATAACAAATTAAGGAGGTCCCTGAAACACTGGAGCACACCAGAAATGGAAATACAAAATAAAAGATCAATAACATTAATGAGAGAGGCACAATTAACTTCTCTGATTAATCAACAAAGTAATCAAATGATTGAGGTAGACATTAATGCTACGGAACATATGGTATTAGTGGAATTATGGTACAAGATGGAAGATACCTATATCACAAGGAAGAAAATAGTTCTACACGCCAAGGTTATCCGAACCACAAGTGCAGAGGAACTGATGGACCATGGGTAAACTAAGCGAAGATACCATACACCAAGAAAAGGGACTGATTTTTGAATTACCGACCAAGCAAACCAATGGAAAGAAAGAAGTATTAAAATTAAATTCAACCACTAAATAATCACCAAAACAAGAGGGGACAAGAAATGACTCAATGACCAAGACGATTTAAATGAGAACTACTAAACCATAATAAATAAACTTAAAAAATTATCCAGAATAAATGTAGAAGATCAGACATTTGAAGGAGAAAAGGGGAAGATAGCAAAAGTGTATTATATATTGAAAGATAGGAAGGACCTGGAAAATATCGTAAACGAAATAGTGTTACAACAAGAGCAAGATACCAAAATATTAAACATACGTAAAAGACTGATGGAATCAGAAGCAATTATAATAAATTTTACTGTATATACAAAGACATATTATTCATAAAAACAAAAAAGAACCAATACACATGGACACTAGTAATTCCTCATTCATTAGAAAACCAGATCATCAAAGATTACCGTGTAAGATATGGACACATGGGAACACTCAAAATAGTAAAAGCTTTAGAGGAAGATTTGTTTATAAAAACTATCACAAGAAAGGTAAATAAAAATATAAAAACCTGCACGTTATGTCAGATGGTCAAAACCAATAATGAAAGGAAGAATGGAACGATGATACCCATCACTTCAAATGCCAAACTAGAGAAGGTATTCCTCGACATATGTGGACCATTCCCACGTAGCGGAGGAAGGCATGGATACAAGTTCATCGTAATTATACTTGACCATTACACCAAGTACACCAAACTATACCCTATAAACAGAGCCACAACAAATAAAATATTAGATATTATCAAAAATAAAAACATTTCAGAAATTGGAAAACCATACATGATAATAACAGATCACGGGACACAATTTAAAGGGAAAAGGTGGAGAGAAGAGTCAATGAAATTGAACATCAAAACATATAAAACTTCCGTATACCACCCTAGTAGTAATCCAGCAGAAAGGATGTTGAGAGAGGTGGGACGCATTTTGAGAACTTATTGTCATAATAACCAAAGGGAATGGCACAAATATTTAACTTCAAACGAAGTATTTTTAAATATCAGCCATCACCAGTTTACTGAGAATACACCGTACTTAATGATGTTCGAGAGGAAACCAAATAGAGAGATACAAGAGATAACAGAATTCCCAAAAAACCCAGAGGACCCGTATGATAAAAACAAATGGTACAGCCTAATTATGGAGAAGATTGAGAAACAAAAAGCCAAATATGCTAAAAACCAGCCCAAAATAATCAAACATAAAGAGGGAGAAAAGATATTAATCAAAAATTGTGAACTGCCAAGTACACTGGAAGGTATAGCAAAGAAATTGTTATTGCTCTATACCGGACCATATGTCATCACAAAGGATAATGGTAACAATACTTACCAAATAAGTAATATAAACACAAGAAAAATAAAGGGAGTTTACAACCAAGCTTCAATGAAAAAGTTTTATGAAGAAAAATAAATTACTAGAAATAAAATAAACAAATTTCAAAATTCAAAAAGTTTGTAAGAGCAACTTACTACCTTATTTAGATGACATATGAGGAATGAAAAAAATGAAATAAATGAATAAAAATATAAAAACAAAGGAATAAGTTACACCAATTCCTACCAAGTAAAATCAACTTACAGTCAAAGAAAGTTGATATATGAAGTATAAAATAAAAAATTATAATAAGGGAATAAGTTACACAAATTCATATAAAAAAAGTAAGAATCACAACTTACGATAATGTTTAAACAAAAAATACCAAAAAAGGAATAAGCTACAAAAATTCCTAGAAAGTGAGAAAAACTAACTTACAAAAAATTATCAAAAATGATATTTAAAACAAAGTAAACAAAAATAAAATCAAGCACAACTGCTGAGATAAATAACTAAAATTATAATGAATTTAATGTATTCAAAGAAAAAAAAAATTTTCTGAACTGGTACAAGGAAGAAAAAGAAATTATGTATAAAACAAATATACAAAAAATGGCTAAAGCAGAATATTGCTAAACAACCAAGAAAAGAATAAAAATGTCTAAGATAATTAAAATGATCACAAGAAGAATAGTAAACAAAATAATGAAAAGTTAGATATGATGAAATTAACATATGAATAAATAAAAAACAATCAACTGTATGAGTAAATGACAGTATATAGCAATGGTACAGCGGAAGGAAGAATGAGTAAAAGGCCAAAGTGATCTAAAAACAAACCACAAGGTGGACAATCCCAAAATATATTATTCTTATTAATTTAAGTCACAAGTTGACAAAAAAGGTATTTAAGATTGACTGTTGAAAAGTCCAGCAATTCAAAAAATAAACTGAGCAGAGATGATGTTCCTCTGGTCTCAGAAAAAATGAGTAGTAATGGAAGAAACCAGCTACTAAAAAGTTAGGGAAAATTTTGTGTATAAGGGAGAACACACCAATGGAAATAAAGAAAAACAGATCCAAATAAAATGGAATGAATCGAGTAAGAAGAGAAATAAAGAATGGAGAAACAAACAAGAGAGAAAAGGAAAAAATAATATATAACTGATAATTTCATAAAAAAACTATGTTAGTGTTTTATTAAAATGATCAATTTTGAAGGAGAGGCATTACGTTACAACACAAATAAGCCACCCCAGTACCAGGGATAAAAAAGATAATTTTTAATATAAATATACTTCATACCAAATAAAATGATTAAATATAAATAAAATATATAAACCATGACACGACAAACGACAACATTACCCAACCCAAGTGATTGACCAAACAAACAGGAACCAACAAAGAAGGGAAAAAACCAAAACCATAGAAGAATAAAGACAACTGAAGGAAGTGAACGAATTCCAACAACTAAATAAAATCAAACCAGACAAGAAGGGGAGAACCGAACTAAAATGAAGCCAATTGAAAATGAAGAAGAAGGAGAAGAAGCAGAAAAATGAAGAGGAAACGAAGTGAAACCAAGAAATAAGAAACACCACATATAAAAGGGGGAAATGATAAAATCAAATATAAAATATTGTAAATAAAACCAATAATTATCCAATAATGGAAATAAATATTATTGTAAATGAAATAATTAATATAACTGTTATAACCAAAACAGTAAAGTAATCTAATAAAGAAAAAGTACACTAACCCAAAAATTAGAGTTAGTATAGTAAATATATAGAAAAATATCATTAATACTATGTATAATTTATGATAAAAGTGCTGCGGCACTTCCCGCTGCTGGGCCCCGGAAGTGTTCAGCATACACACAAATAACATAACATAACATCTAAATGCATCAAAATGCTTAATACACTTTTTCTGTGTTGTGACTTACCTCTCAAGTATTTCTATAATTAATATAATTCTGTAAAGGGAGGAGGTGTAAGTAAACGAAATTGTTGAATGCGTCAATCTGTGAGCAGAGTCGATTGCGACCCGTTTATTTCAAAAACATTACGAGCCTCAAAATGTATCTAATTATGTGCCAGTCAGCAACGGTCAGTACTGAGCTAATTTTTTTTTGAAAAACTCAATATAGAAAATGTTAAATGCTAAATATGTGGGTGTCGCATAAATCAATGCTAGTTTACAAGACGTGTTCAGCGTACATGCTGTGATCTACTAATAAATTTCTGACACTGTTATCTATCAAAAAGGTTTATAAAATTGTTTCAGACACTTGTAAGTAACTAGTTTGTCTCGTTTTTTGCTTCGTGATGATGCAACACTTGCCACCGTAAGTTGTTAAAGGTAAAAATGTTACTTGGCAATCCAGATAAGTCGTTTTGCAACCTGCTGTATCTGGTCGCTACGGCTGCGTGTTCCTCAGTACCTGGTTTCAACCACTGCTATGTCTGTGCTGGAAGATCGTGTAAAACTGTACGAATTTCGTGTTCTCGTGTCTTCGGTCCGGAACATTGAACCAAGTTTCGAACTGAAAGTTTTCACATCTTTTAGTACACTTTTATACCCACATTGTTCGATTAACACGCACGCATGCATTCATACAGTGCGTGTTACAATTTACAATATTACAAAATAGCATTACAAGGTTATGACTTTAAATTACATATATAACGAGTACTGACAATCAACCTTACATATCTTAGGTCTTATCATCAAGTTGACTGACTGAAATTTAAATTTAGGCGAGGCTGACCATTACAGACAAGATATATCTTGGTTGGTTACGGATAACAATCTTTTTATATCTATTACAAGTTTTCTTTTTTCTTACAAACGTAATATACAAAATTATTAGCCACTAGCATTGATTTACAATAGCTCAAAAACAAACATAGTTACCTCGGATATTGAGGCTCCCAAACTTGACGAAAGTCCGGCGACGTGCCGCTCAGCTCACAGCGTTTGATGGGAGACTGACGAGATTTTACAAAGCAAGCGATAGGGTTGGTAAAGGGGAGGGCGTGACGTCAGGGCATCGGGCAAGGTACAATACGCGGATTGTTGCATTCGGCAGTGTGCCGACTGAATAAAATCGGTGCTTATACAAAAATCTTATACTGCATTTAACGAATACGCTAAGAAAAATAGGTTTCTGTATTTAGCGGCGGGCGTTCAGCCGTACTGTGTTTAACGGTTATCTCTGAATCTACATGAGGTAACAAAACGGTGCTTGATTGGTGCTGCTCCCGTGTGGTCGCCTTTAAGCGCAAGTGAAAAATGTGTAGAATAAACGGTTCTGTTCTTGTCTGATTTTGCTGCTTGAACTAAACACCTCGCCTCGTCTCCGACAGAGAAGTTTTTTAATTGTACCATCTTCCACCTATGGCAGGCTAAATTAAAACAGATCTGCGGTAAGTGAGTGCAGTATACTTATATATATTAATTTGAAGTACGTAAAAGGGGTTTTGTTTAATATACGTGCAAGAATGAATGAAACTTGTTAACCTATTACACGCACGCCGCGTGGCGAATTAGAGTATGCAAAATTAGTTAATTGTATAACAGTAATTGAAGTCTTAACTAAGGCCCCGTAATTGATCTATGTTAACGCAAAATAATATGTACTTTAGCCAAGCTTAATGTTTTCAAAGATAGGGCCACATGCCCGTATAACCTGTTGTAGAGTGTGTCAAACTTTTATTTCAAGTATGCCTAAAGCAGTGTTTAAAATTATAAATGGATTTTGGTGTGTGTGAGAGTAACCTGGGGGAATAAGTGTTGGAGCATCTCGCTGATAATATTTGTATGCTTAGGGTCCCTCGCTTCACGCCGAGGACCAGTCCCAACCTGAACAACTGAACATCCAAGGCTCTCAGCTTCATCTGCCGGAGGAGAACAGCGAGGACAGGCCACACCAAAAATAAAATGCTTTAGACCAGGACGTCAAACTTCACACCAGGGAATAAATCAGGTGACACCAACCCAATATTACTTTTTCACACAAGGGAATGTAACCCACTAGAACTCGTGGGCATATAGCGACACACCATAAAATGACTTTAAGCTTTACACATTTTAATTGAGTCCCCTGTTAAAGAGACAGAATAGTGCGCGGACTGGGGGGGGGGCAATCTTTTGTACATTTTGTAATACTATTTATATTAAATGTGAGCCCAGAGGTTGGCATGTATCCGTGGCTGATTACCATTCAGACATGTAAATTTCTTTCTAGTTTTCAGTAAAAGGGTTACATTAGTGCTAGTAATTCTATCATTCATCATGTAACTTCACAGGTTAAATTTAGTTTTCAATTGATTCATTAATTTCACATATTTATATTCAGTTTGGGTCCTATACTGGATAGGAGTTTCTTTTGTTAGTTTCAGTCGGGTGCCCAGTTTAATCCTGTATAGGCGGATTTTTCATGCAGACTTGAACATGCTCCTGGGACAGGTTTAGTTATGCACGATCTTGCCTAGGAACATGTCAGCCTTTGGGCCAAATTAATTCTTAAAGGTTATAAAGCATCCTGGCACATTACTGTTATTAATATTTCACAAAATTTATCATGCTTAAATTCTTTTTAATTTATTATGGTCACTTGTATTTTAACTGAATTATGATTATATTTCCTCCAAGTCTAAGTGCACAGTATGGGAGCACTTTATAGTAGTATCAGGCATTATGCCAACCCCTGAATTTTAGTATGCCCTGGGGGCACTGGTGTTACACACATATATATGGGTTACTATGTATTAAGATCTTGCAATAGGTGTTGCGTTCAATAATATTTATGAATTGTCAATTATGTACCTCCTGGGGTGAAAGAGGTGTGGCAAGATATTAATGTTGAAAGTTGTAATTGTCCTGTGATGTGGAACGTGTGTATGTGTTGTAGCTGTAGACATATATATTTATATGTCCATTTATATGTGTTGTATATTCATGTGTTATTTCTGGGGGTTAGGTATAGGGCTAAGTGAGGAAAAGTAACCCCAATTGTAAAAGAAATCATGATCTTGAGTTCATTTAAAGTTTATAATTATTTTTAAAACAAAAAAATTAACCAAAAATATTTTAAGGAGAATACACTGATTTTGTTGGGAGATAGATATTTAATGTTTGGTTATAATAAAAATTTATTGGTTGTTAATTTTGTGAGTTTTAATTGCAAGTCCCGTCTCACTGGATCCAACGCATTTTTGGCTTCTCTAGGCTTTTGGCCTAGTTTTAATTATCTTGTAGCCCCTCTTTAAAAAAAAAAAATTCAAAAACAAATTTTTTTTTATAAGTCAATACAATACTTAAAGAGGGGTTACATTTGGTAGCAGAGCGTGGTTGAGATTAGGGTCAACCCTTGGGTCCTTTGGATGTGTGACGGGGCTTGCAAACTCAGGAAACATTTTGGGGTTCGAATCGGACTTGGAATTATTACTTGAAGTCCCTATATCTATAAGTACCTATGTCTTGTTATGTTTAAGGTTTTGTTAATTATATGTGCGTATCATTGCCCGCCTGTTGGTATTGTTGAACTGTAGGTCGCCACGGGGTGTGAAATTTTAGGGGGGAAATTCCTTGGAAACTCGAAATATCGCAGATCTGGGCCGAGGTGGAGAAATGGTTTTCGCGTATTACCTTGCCAATAATAGGGAAGGCGTTTTTAGTTATGCGGTATGGCCCGATCGGCAGTCGGTCTCCTCCGAGATACGGGAGCCGAAGTTATTGCAAATATTTATGGGAATTTGTTGTTGTTCGTTGGTCGGTAATTTTGTCATGTCGTGTATTAGTGTGTGTGTTGCGTTCCTTCGTGTGTAGTGTTGTTGAGAGCTAGTTCAGGTAAGTGGGCTGGGTCCTCGCAACGGTAGGGGGACCCACAGTCTGCTTGAAGGAAGGACAGTACTCAAGTATTCCTGTGTTCTTGATTGTCAATTTTTGTAGGGTGTTAGGTGTTTTGTGGGAATTTATGGTTTGTTGATTGTGTGTTGTGAATTGTGCAATTCTGGCGGAGGTATGCTATCAGAAATTGCCCCACCCCTTTCAGGAGTTCTCCAGAAACTTTCGGTGGTAGATGGAATAGATGAGGATGGGTTGCTGGTCTTCTTGGATCTTGTCCTGCAGTTGGCAGATTTCCCTGGTGTGTCCGATGGGGAGGTCTTGTCCCTTATATACCCGTATTGCCGGGGTTCATTGGCATGGTTGGTCACCAACCCTCTGCGTCGGGGCGGCAGTGTCGACGCTTTCCATGGGGAAGTGTTGGATTTCTTCATACCCCATCGACGACGTGCCCAGCTTAAGTTTAATTTATTCTATCACCTACAGGCCAACGGAGAGGCATTGAGGGACTTCGTGCATGATGTACGGAAAGCTGCCCGGGTATTAAGATTAGGGTTGCCCGAGACGGAAGTTATACAAGCAATCCTGGAAGGACTGAATCCCCAAGAGAGATCTTGTTTGATATTCGCAGACCGTCCCCGTTGTTTTGCGGATCTGTACCAGTTGTGTGTGGTTTCTAATACTGTCCAGGCAGGGGACGAGTCCTGAGGTGAAAGAGGTGCTATGGATGTCTAATACTCCAGTGGTTTGTTAGGAAGAGCTAAAAAGGACAAACATGGCGGTTGGAGAAGAACACAAGAGACTGTCAGAAAAACTGAATATTCCGGAAGTAATGGTGGCTACAAGGGGGTGGCAAGTGCGAAGACAGTAGCAACAGTTACAGCAGAGAAAAGAAATAAGTATGAAATTAACAGGGAAAGAAGAAGTTATATTAGAGAACAAACATCGGCAAGTAGGGATCCTGTAGGAAGTCTTTATTCCTATTTGGAGAGAAAGGAAACTTTAAAGCTTCCAGAGGAATTACCAGTGCCTAATAGAGTAGTGGATGAAGAAGGTGAGGAGAAAGAAGAAAAGCGAAGTAACTTCTGTGGATCAATACAAGACGACAAGAACACGTCTGTTGATACTGAATTACAGGACTCTGAGAGGACGTCATGGTTGAATCCAGATGCCGCAGAATTTGTTCCGGTATCTACATCTCGGTTCATGATGGATCCAGAGCCGGTAAGATCATCATCGCCTACGCCGGGAGATGAGAAGTCACTTGATGGTGGAGCTTTACCATCGTCAGTAGAATTTAATTTAGACATTGCACATGGACCTGGACAGCTGGATTCCAGGTTGGGAAATGTTGAGGAAGTTGTAGTTGCTGAGAGTGGTGAAGAAGAGGAATCGAAGGAAGAGGCAGAAGAGCGGTCTGCACATGCTGCGCAGGGGAGTATGGTTGTGAGTGTTAGGGAGACTGAAGAGTCGGAGTTTGCGGATGGACAAGGGGATGTCCATGCTGCAAGTGTGGTAGAAGTAGATGAGGTAGAAGTTGAGGAGAAAGTGGGTGGCAGCGTTGTGGAGTGTATGAGTGAGGATGATGTAGTGTGTGCAAATTTGCGGATGGCTTCTGTAAGTAGTGTTGAGGATTCCGAGGAATGGAAAGAAGTTTCATGCGGACCAGGTGAGCAACTAGAGGATGAAGATGTGCAGTGTCGTGATGGTGATTTGGATTATGTAGAGGAGGAAAAGGAAGAGGTGGAAGAAAGAGAACCAGGGGAGGTAGAAGCAGAGGAGTTAGAGGTTGAGGATAATCCAAATCGGGGTAAAAGTAGTCAGGTAAGTTGCCTTGATTCTAATTCAGAAGAAACAAATCAGTACAGCTCAACACGAGATAGTTTCTCAGAGAGAGGTGTCCAAAAGGAACGAGTACCTAAAGTTCGTCATAAAAAGGTGAAAAAGCGGTTAACGGGTAGCGGGTAGATGTTCCCCACAGTCCCAGTGGTGTTCGTCTACTTCAGGGTTGCGCCCCTGCCTCCGCGAGCCTTGGTTTTCTCCACCCATCCTTATTCTTGGAGGGAACCATGTCCTTACCCTTAGTCCTAGCTATTGACCTTTTAATGATCCTTGCCCCGTTTCATCTTCCCGATTTTCCCACCCCTACCCTTAAAAAAAAAAAAAAACAACAACAACAACAAATTAGATTGTGGTCCTGGAGATTGTCGGTTTCCCCTGTTTTGAAGTCAAGATGGAGAAGTTTGTTGTTTCGTTGTTAAAAGTGGTTGAATTTGTTTGTTGATCATTGTAGGGTCGGGGCCATGCTGCATTCCCTGGTTGATTCCCCTGGTGTTTTGTTTGGGTTGAGAATGGTTTGTTAGACGATGCCGTGGAGAAGTACCCCCCCCCCACCAGTTACGCTGTATTTGAAAAGGTAAGAGAAGGGATTGATGTTCGCGTGCCCTCTTGCGGTTTTCTCTGTCCGGCTAAGCGGGGCCGTCCGCCCTAGTGTAGGGATGCGGGCCAGCCATATGGCAAGGATGGATATGCCTTGTTGGTGCATGTGGCTGGTCGGTCCGAGAGGTGGATTGACCAAACAAACAGGAACCAACAAAGAAGGGAAAAAACCAAAACCAAAGAAGAATAAAGACAATTCAAGGAAGTGAACGAATTCTTACAACTAAATAAAATCAAACCAGACGAGAAGGGGAGAACCGAACTAAAATGAAGCCTATTGAAAATGAAGAAGAAGGAGAAGAAGCAGAAAAATGAAGAGGAAACGAAGTGAAATCAAGAAATAAGAAACACCACATATAAAAGATAAACTCAAATGATAAAAATGATAAATGATATAAAAGACATGTAAATGATAAACTCAAATACAAAATATTGTAAATAAAACCAATAATTATCCAATAATGGAAATAAATATTATTGTAAATGAAATAATTAATATAACTGTTATAACCAAAACAGTAAAGTAATCTAATAAAGAAAAGTACACTAACCCAAAAATTGGAGTTAGATATAGTAAAATATATAGAAAAATATCATTAATACTATGTATAATTTATGATAAAAGAAATAGTGAAATAGTGAGAAAGTGAGAAAGAGAAATAATTATAGTGATTACCCACTAAGAAACACTTAATGTAAACAGTTAAAAAGTGCAATAGTGAATGTGTAAATACCCCAAAATAGTGAGTGTATCAGTGATAAACACCAATTAATTAAAGGTGAAAGTGATAAGTGGAAAAAGATATTGTAAGTGATAAAAAGATAGTAATAGGTAAGAAAACACTTACTAATTATCAATGATGAACCAATAGATGATTTAAGAGTGAGCTTATAAAAATTATATAGTTAAGGATAGTTAGAAATAGTATTTAAAGTAGAGATAGATAAAGGATATGATGTTATTCAGGGGAGAAAGCCCATGTAAGATGAACAGTTTGTGTTAACATGGAATGGAGAAAGGAATTAAGAAACTAAGTATATAATTAATAAACACCCTATGTTATAAGGGAAAATAAATTAAATAAGTTTGAAGGAAGTGATGATGTTTCTCATTCAAGATAATAGTAAAAGAATGAAATGTATGTTAAACCAACAGTAACTAATAACTTGTAAAGAATTGTTCGTTTTAATGTTATGAATAGGATATGGCTGAAAGAAGCTTACAGTCCATAGGCCTAATTGTTATATTTTAAGTATTAAGATATAGAAAATAATCTTGACATGTAATCAGAACAAAAACAAATTCAAGACACAACAACCACTAAACAAATCAATTGTAACAACAGAACAAAACGCTTTGTAATAAAATGAAATATAATTAGAATATAATAAATAAAAATACTCAATGGCTACTTAGGCCTAGGAAATGCCTAACTATCAAAACCAATAATAACAAATTGTATAAAATCCACCAGGAAATTTACAAATCTAAGGCAAGTAACTAGCCAATAATTATGTATAAATCATTTTAAAATAAAAACTTTACAATAAGAGTTTAAATTAAAGGAAATATGTAATTATCAAATGTCAGCATAATTAGACAAAAGTTAATATCTAATAGAACGTGACCTTCCTTATGAGGTATTGTTTTAATCTTTGAAAGGAAATAAATACGATAGTGATAATATTTAATACCCAGAAAGGAAGACAGAAGAATAAAATCAATCAAAAAATATATAATAAATTTTGAAAAAAAATTCAAATATAATAACAATGGTTTTAATCTAGGCCTTAACCAATCAAAGGGTTTCAGTTACCATAGAAACGGGCCGTTGGTTACTAATTTTCCGTTAAATTTGTTTACTCGAAAAATGAAGCTTGGGTAGTAGGGACGCAAGATATTGTATGACAGACATTTTATTTTAAAAAGTTTAAAAAACATTCAGAAGTCAACAACATGAACCAGTGACAAGGAGATAAAGAGTTTCAAAGATTAACAGATGTCCAGGAACCAAATAAACGAAAATTAAATAGCAGAAATTCCCAAGACAATTTAGAAGAAGACGCCAGCAACCTAAATCACTCCAAAGTTGATGAAATTTCCATTACCCCAGAACAATGACCTATCATATTTGTCTTGTTTGTTCATCATCTTCTTTCACTGTGCTACACTTTATATAATATTGAAAACTTTCTCAAGTGAATCTTACTTGTCTGTTTTGTATGTAGAACGCGTTTCGGCGTCGTGTTCGCCTTCTTCAGCTTTGCGACAGACTGCCAGTACCTAGTAACGTTTGTTGGTTGGAAGGTATAGTGGTGGTGGTGTATAGAGGAAGGGGATTAGCGCGGGGATCCGAATTATTGTTTGTTTTGTGTATAACTGTGTCGAAAAGTGTATGTGATTTATATTGCAATTGGTCATTTAGTATGTTGTTTGGTTGTGTTGTGTGGTGTTTGTATATTTCATACTGTTCAGCTGTGTTGAGTTTTCGCCCTTTGGGTAAGAGGTGTAATATTTCAAGATTAGTATCTATGTTGGTGTAGCTATGGTTGTGTGTGTGTGTATGTGTTTGGCAAACGCAGAATGTATATTGTTGTTGGAAAGGGCCTTTAAGTGTTCAGAGTAATGGGATGAAAAAGATCTTCCCGTCTGGCCTATAGACAAATACAATAGAACAGGTGTCTACAAATTAAATTGTAATAACTGCAATAGTTTCTACATATTCATAGTTACAATATTCATATTTGGTAAAAATTCTCTTGATAATTATAGTAAAATAAATTTTGAATTTTGCACACTTCGTAAAAGTCCTAGTAGAACATAGTTGTGAATTTCTATCAAGTACCTTTTTTTGCAATCTACAATTGTTGCTTCCAGTGTTTTATGTTGCAACGCACTTGTTGACATGTGACTATGTAATAAAACTGTATCCACTGACATCAATCTTCTTGCTTTCTTCTATGTTCTTTTGGGATTCATTATTTATATTTTTTCTTTTTGTTTCCTGAGAGTTTTCTTTATGAAAGGAAAATACAGAAAATACAAAATTATTTTAATTTTTGTCAGAAAAAAAATAATAAAAATCCTTTTTCTGTTTGTTAAGAAGAAAAATAAAGAACATTGTGCATCAGAGTGTATATGTATTTATTTACATATGCAGTAAATCGTACATCCCAGTCAATATTAGATGCTTGGTATTACCTAACAAAATATCATTGTGTAACATTAACAGACATATTATGTAGATATAGTGTTCGTCAGGGGCGTAGCCAAGGGGGGCAAGGAGGGGCAGCTGCCCCCCTAGATCAAGTTACAAAGTAAAAAATATAAAATAAAAGTAGATAAAAAACGCATGCGAGGAGTGCTAGAACAGGAGCAGTGATGGATAGTTATCCTTACTTTACTTTAAAGAATTAAAGAAACATATATAGTTAATTTACAGTTTTGAACTTCCCGCTTTTGTAAGTCCCTAGTTTTAAAGCATCCGTCATTTTCCTGGTGAACAGACCAGTCGCGTTATAGCTCAACTCGGCTTTGCAAGCTTCTTTTTAGTTTCCGTCTTTATTTAAATATAGTCTAACCTCATCAGAGACCTCACTTCATCCACAGTACCTACAGGACACATCAATAGTTAGCAGTAAAATGGATATACGAAAGTTTTTTAAAGGTAAATTAGCCATTAATTTTGTATGTCGAGTTCTAAAATTTCAGGATATTTCTACAACGTTGAATAGTATTAAAATATATTGTTCACGTAATAGTATTTATAATTATACCTATAGTGGTTACGTTATTTTGTTTGTCTCAAAAAAGTCAAGACTACAGAACTCTCCCTGAGTAAAGAAAGTTAGGTTAAATTTCGATTATTCGGACGCTTCCAATTTCCAAAACTAAAATTTCGGATACACTAATTACAAGCAGATGTGTATTTTATGATTTCAAAATACCTCTCGCAATAACAAGATATAAAAAAAGAAAAAAAAAATTACATTTTAATCGGCCATTTTGTCTCATTCCACTTTGCAAATATTCATTTACTTGGCGTAATAACCAGGGTTGTGAAATTTTTGAAAAAAGATGCTGGATATAATTTTTTTACAATGCTTGTGATCAGGGTTGTAGCAGAGTAAGCATGAGAGTATAAGTCTAGTCTAGGGATAGTAGTGCTGATGCCTTAAGATTGCTGATAGGGATGGGTATCGATATATTGATATATCAAAATATCGATATTGTCTCTTCAATTATCGATGTTTTTCTTATTTTATGATAATGTTTTCTTATTTTCTTGTTTATGTCCTTGACAGCTGAATACGAGAATAGTTGGCTTCGTGTAGTTTTATTTTAAAATCAGTTTCAAATTACCTTTTTTGAGTTTTTTTGCGGAACAGTTTAGGAACCACTCAGCTATTCAACATCCATTTAAATGAGTGTCCAAGTATCGATATTTACTATTTATAATAACAATTGGTCTAAGTTATGTTTGTTTTTTACATTATTTCTATCCAAGTCACATAAAAGATAAACAGAATCAAAGACGGAACAGACTCACTTGGGGGAAATTATAAATCTCTGTACTTCCAACTTGAACTTAAATCATGACCGATATATCGATGGTTTTCCTTCAATAATATTTATATATCGATGTTAATGACTCGATGTTTTATCGATATCAAATATTAATAAGTTGGCGATCGATACCCATCCCTACTTGCTGATTGGTTTCCGCCATATTCAAAACTGCTATGTTAATTGAGCCGGTGAGAATGAAAGTGGCATAAGTCATAAAATATGAATATATAAAGTATACAAAAACATGCAGAATACATATTTATAAATCAGATTAATCACTTACATGTAGACAGTGATCAGTGTTTAGTATTACAGTATCTTTTTATTTGATTTTTCAATAACAATTTTAACAAACCATTAAATTTCTGCAATTAGCCATAAAGTGACTTACGCCACTTTCATTCTCACCGGCTCAATTATATTCGCCTTGTTTCGGCATCAGCAGCGCCACCCTAGCGACTTCTTGATGAAATGTCTAAACGGTGAAAAATTATATTTATATAGAAAAAATGTAAAGTTATTTCATTTAATAAAAAATTAAAAGAAAAGTAACAAACTAAAAGAAATTTGGACACACCTTCCTGTATGCGGTAATGTAAAAATAAATTTGTTTAATTTTTCCTGCATAATCTTCTTTATTTGGGAATTCTCTTCTTTATTTTAGGGAGCAAAAAAAGGGATTTAGATGACAGCGATAAACGTGAAAGCGAGAAGAAAGTTAAAACCTCACCAGCACCTTGCCCTGTTGAGCTTCAACCAGGGCCTTCTTCCATTCCAACACTCAGCGAGCCACCTAAACCTGATGTTGAAGACTGCTGTGAGTGTGAGAATGATTTGGGTCGGTGGATCGGATGGACGTCTCAGATGACAGCGCAAAAAAAAAAAGGAACTGTTGACAAACTGTTGGGTTCCACCCACTACTTATGACTTTGCTAAAGATGTCGGCCTCTCAAGCAGGAAGTTTAATCACGGTTGGCTTCAAACTTACTCCCCTTGGTTAGCATATTCGAAGGGGTCGAAAGGCGCACTCTGCAAATTCTGTGTGCTGTTCCCACCCCTTCCTGGTACAGTGAAGGGTGTTTTAGGATCGTTCATTGTAACTCCTTTTATACGTTACAAACATTTACATGAAAATTGCAAAAGTCATGCTTCCACCCACTGGCACAAAGCTGCAGTCAGTGCAGCCAAAACCTTTATGGACGAAATTCCTGTCGACGTTCAGGTGATATCGGGCCACAAGATACTAATAGAAGAAAACAAAAAAATCTTAGCATCGATAATTTCTACAATCATATTTTGTGGTACCCATGATTTGCCTCTGAGGGGAAATGAGCAGCATGAAGGTGTATTTCAAGACCTGATCCACTTCCGAATCGATGCTGGAGACCAAGAACTAAAACGTCACTGTGATATCCTTAATATGAGAAAAAATGCAACATATATGTCCCCTCAGATCCAGAATGAAATTATTGATCTCTGCGGAGCTGTTATCAAAGATGACATTATAAAACAAGCAAAGAAGGCATTTGCCTTTAGCGTGCTGGCAGATGAGACTGCTGATATATCAGGGAAAGAGCAGCTGTCTATCGGTTTGCGCTTCTTCGATGAAAAAGAAATGCAAGTTCGGGAAGAGTTTGTGGGTTTTGTGGAACTTCCTGCCCTCAATGCCACCACGATTGCAACAGCGATAGACAAGTTTCTGGAAAAAGAAGGACTTGACCCGAAGCAATGTGTAGGTCAGGGTTATGATGGATGTTCAGCTATGGCTGGCAAGTATGGAGGTGTACAATCAATTATAAGAAATAAGTATGAGAAAGCTATCTTCTTTCATTGTGCATCACGCAAATTAAATCTTGTTGTAAATGACTTGAATAGTGTTCCACAAATACGCAACACCATCGCCACTATCAAAGACATTATAAGGTTCTTCAGAGAGTCAGTGTTGAGAAGACGCTACACCCCAAACATTCCAATGCTCTGTGAGTCGCAATGGTCCCAAAAATACAAGAGTATTTCAGTTTTTAACGAGCATTTCATAAAAATTGTTGAAGGGTTGAAGAGATTATCACTGGAAGAAGGAAATTTGAACACGAGGAATCAGGCATTTCAATTACATTCTGCAGCCACAAAACCTGAATTTATTGTTGCTGTTGCCTTGATAGCCAAATATTCTGCCTTATTGGAACCTGTTGTAAATGCTCTTCAATTTAAAACCCTGGACCTGGCCCAATGCTCAAATGGATCCTTGGAGTGATAACAGCTCATCGTAGTGATGCAGAGGAAGTTACTACAGAGCTTGTAAATGGTGTCGACGAGATTACCAAAGATGTTAGAGTGGAATTGACAGTCCCAAGATCTATTCAAAAACAAAAACATCGCTCCAATCCTCCAGCTTCCAGTCCTTTAGAGTACTGGAACAGATCCTTGGTAATTCCTTACTTGGATTCATTAGTTTCTTCACTGGAGGCACGTTTTTCAGATGAACACTCACCTGCCTTTTCAATTTTGTCTCTACATCCGTTAATTATGCTCGAGATAACCATGAAAGACTTTAAAATAAAAGTCAAGGAGTTCTCAGATGTTTATAACTTTGTTGCCTCCGAAGTTGAATTATGGTACACTATGTGGGAGAAGAAGAAACTCAATAAAGAGCAGCTAAAAAAACTGACAATAGCAGATCTAGTAAAAGAGGCTGAAATCTTTTACCCGGCCACAAAAAAAGCACTGCTTATCTCTATTACTCTGCCTTGCACCACTTGTACTGTAGAGCGGTCGTTTAGTACGTTGCGGAGAGTAAAGACCTGGCTTAGGTCGATGATGACAGGGTAGCGTCTCAATGGACTATGCTTAATGAGTGTCCACAGAAAAACTGCTTTAGAAAAAAAGGAGCAATTGGAGAAGGTTGTGCTGAAAAGGTTTTCTGAAAATCCAAGAAAACTTATTTTAGTTTAACATTTTTTAGTTTTTTGATTTAGTTTTTATTTTAGTTTAACTTATTTTAGTAAGTTATTTTAGTAACATGTTTTAGTTTAATACTTTGTGATAATATATCCTTTGCTAGTTTGCATACGAAAAACTAATATTGTTTTAAAAATATATAATTGTATAAAATTATACTGTACTATACTAATTTTATATCATACCGTACTATAAAACTTTAATTCTTCATTCATCACGGTATTTGTACGTAATTCTGTTTTTTCATTGTTGCCACGTTTTAATTAAAATCACATTATTATTTGTGACTTTTGGTGATTATTTAACCCTTAAAGCATCTTGGGGTCTCAGACACCCCAGAACATCTTTTCTTGGATCAAGTGTTCCAATCTTTAATTTTACCCCTTGAATTAAAATATTTTTGAACTTCTTGCGGTATATATTGTAACATGACATAAGGTAGTGAAGATCCAGTGATATTTAACTATAAAAATAAAAAGGCTGAAGATAAGAATAAGAGGCAAAAACTTATAAATTCAAAGATCAATAACCCAGTAACCCAAAAATGACAAATGACTATTAACCTGACAATGACCTGACACAATAGATCGGATAAATACCAAAGGAACCAAGAGACAATGAAGAAGCAGCCGAGACCTAAGTGTAATCAAATAATCCCAAATAATGACCATTATATTGTAATTTAAATAATGAACTGATATAATTGTAGTAGATGAGATTTACCTAGGGTAATAAGGTTAATGGAAAGTAATAATGTCAAGTATATTTTATTGATAAAAGAATGTACTTATAATATAAGGTTAATGGAAAGTAATAATGTCAAGTATATTTTATTGATAAAAGAATGTACTTATAATATAAGGTAGGGAGTTAGAAACTAACCATACCCAAATTAATAGTGATAATAATAGTCAAAGCCAATAAACGATGCTTTGAGCCAAACAAAAGCAATAATTAAGTAATAACCCAAAGTGATCAGAGTGATTTGAAAGTAAACTAGTTATTCATGACCCATAATCACACAGTGATATCAAAATAATCAGACAAACCGTGTGAATAAATAAGTGAGTGAATTAAAAGTGTGTGTAAAAATAAATAAGTGGTGAAGTGCTAGGTATAGCATGTAATGGGAAAAAGTGATAGTGATAATAAATAAAGAAACCTTCTATGAAAGGAAAGGTGCAGTGGGGGTGTAGAACAAAGTATTTTATAAGCAGACTATAATAAATAGCTAAACAATCTTTGATAAACTTTATGTTAGCAAGTAAGATTAAACTGATTGTGCTATTATGAACCAAGGTAATAGGATGTCAGAATTATAAAATAAGGTAAAAATTAAGTTATTAGAATAAATAGTAAAATAAGAAGGACAGACACTGTATTTAAGTGAAGGGATTAGTAAGTAAGACATATCGAGTAAGGCGCAGTTTAACAGTAGTATTATAAGAGTTTTGTTATTGTTCAAAAAACCATAGAATGTAGTAAATTATAGGATAAGCAAGATAATAGTAAAAGACAGAAAAGGTAGTTAAAAGTTATTTCAGGCTTGAACCTGGCAAGGAATATTTTTATAATAAGAAGTGGAGTTAGGAACACTGATGTTTATTGCTTATTTTATTTATAAAATTGTATTAGAATTACCAAATATGTTATTAAGAAATGTTAGATGGGAGTAGAATAAAATCTAGGCTCTAGGCCTAACTGTTGAATATAAATTTAGTAGATCTGAGAACAAATAATAATCCAAAATTGAAGCAGAGTATACCAAATGGTTAAACAAATTAAGTGAGTATTTCTAGTACCAAAATATATGAATAACAACCAATTTTGCATAAAATATATGTAAAATATAAATATGGAAAATAATAAAAATGTAATTAGCTATTCAAAAGTGGGCATGAGGGATGTCAAAATGATCATTATGAAAAATTAGGAAGAATGGTACTCATGTAATAACTCTAGCTATTAATATAAGATAGAAATCTTCGTTTGAAGATATTTTGGTAAAATTAGACTAAAAAAGACGTTAAAACATAACAATGACTTAAGATAATGACCAATGAGAATTAGCATAATTTATTAGGTAACCATAGCAACCAGAAATTTATTGCCAAAAAACCGTTAGATTTTCATTACTGTATTATTGACCGACGCCGAGAGTGTATCGAGTAGCTCTCACACTAAAATTTTATTACTAAAGTGAATTTTAAATTAATTTAAACCAAAAGAAGATAATAACCACAGTCCAGGGAATCCTGAATAAAATTTTGTGTAATAAAAATTATCAACGAACCATAATTATCTGAGGAAGCCGGGAAGACGCAGTGAAAAAGAGACGACAACGGATCGCGAAGGAAGATCATCGGGACATGGATCAATAGAAGAAGACGGACGATCACAGAAGAAGTGCGAGGCCGGACTTTGCGAGGATAACCGTCGGGACAAGAGAAATAAACTCCCAAAGAACAGAAGAAGACGACATCTCAGGAGTTATCCGGAAGAAGAAGGCGACAGCAGGATCTTCAGCGGAAAATCGATGAGTATAAACATAATCCCATTATCGAATTCAAACTTTTTTGGTCAGAATTAACAAATAACTATTTCACTTCACTAATCACTATTCCGATATAGAACTAAATGCTTTGTTAAAAACTTTAATCAATTAATAATTATTAAAAGCAAAATATAATAAATAATTGACAAACCTTTTGATAAATAAATTTGACAAACGAAAACTAACCCAAAATTTTATTGAGTTTTCATTGGTAATTACTTACTTGAATATGATAAGATATTAATTTCTTTATGTAACTAGTATTAAGGATTGTTATAATTTTGTATGTCTTAGCCGTAAGTATATATTTCTGGAGCCGAAAGGACTTATTAACACCCCTGAGAAAAACCATATTAACTGTAAACTAACTTTAAAGACGAATTGTATACAAACACGGGAACTGAGCAAGTACCAACCGAACAAGTGTAATAGCCGGTGCAGAAAATAAATTTGATGTATAATAAAGTAATTGAAATCTTCTAAAGTGTCAATAAATGTTCTCACTCTGCAATTCTGTATGTTTGATTCAATTAATTTACAATAACAACTAAGAATTTATTGAAGTGAAAGCGTCAAAGCAAAACGTTAGCCAAGTCAACACTGCAGAAAGCCGTGCGCCAATCAGGTGGCGAGGCGGCAACATTTGAATGCAACAGAGAGAAATACGGTTTACCCATAAATGATAAGAGAAGTTACAATTTGACCTATTGAACACAAATAACACTAATTATAAATTTTAAACAACCCACATAAACTTACAGTTACAAAGTGACGCATCCAAAGTGGGGCAGAATAACACGCATTCTAAAATTTTTGAACAACCCACATAAACATTAAGTTACAATATTGACAATCTAGGGTACCCTCTTAACGACCAAATAGAAGTAATCGCCCAAGAATATAACAGTGCCTAGTACAGCCACTAAAGTAAAATATATCAAAACTAAGTGTGCACTACTATGGTTAAATCTGAAACATTTCTTCGTAGTATTCTTCATTCCAGAGAAAAACTTCCTAAAGTTTTTAAATAAAGGAAAAATTTAATTTTTAACTCGATAACGGTGCGTGTTACTAAAAAGTAGCTAATAAAAAAAAATTTTATGTGAGAGGTAACTCACAAATAAAGTAACATAAAAGTCTTTTAAATAGATCCGACAATCACTGCTTTGGATCAATAGAGTAAAACTTTTTTAAATTCCCTTTTGGATTAATTTTAAAAATTTCTTTTTAGCTTAGATTCCTATAATAGGTATGCCATAGTTATACTGACGAGCCTTAATAACATACCGAGACGAAACAATTTGCTTATTCCCCCCCATGGCGCTTTTTAGGTAACCCTTTAGTCCTCTGCCCCCCCTATCCAAAATCCTGGCTACGTCCATGGTGTTCGTTATTTGTTACTAAAGCCTTACTAACCTGTGTTTATATTCATATGCGTACAGAATATGTAGTGTTTGACATTGTTTTGTGCAAACGAAAAATAAATTTTTTATCAATTTTGATTCGTTGGTACATCAGATTTATTAAACCTACATTATTTTTGTTTTGCAGTAACTTTTTTTGCATTTTACTGAAGAAGCTAAGAACAACACCCTCTGTATTTGTAACAAACAAAAGAAATATTGCAAATTTTTAGCATAATTTTTTTAATGTTTATGATTCATATTATACATTTGTGAAACATTTACAGACACGTATGTAGGAATTTTTGTTTCTGATAATATTTTTTTCATAATTGATATAGTTGTATCTGAAGTAATTGAAAATTACAAAGAAAGAAGGCATTGAGGTTTTTGTGATTTGTCTTTAGGTATATTTGTAAGAAAAGGATGTAAACACAAAAACAATAAAATATTGTAAATATTTGCTCTGAAGAAGCCTTTTAAAGGTGAAAACCGGTTAAGGCTGTAAGGTAAAACTTTTTGCTTTTACTTATAAAAACCCTAGTGTTCCGAGTCGTTAAAGTAATAGTGATATTTAGTTAAGTAACGGACACGTCATGGACAACGAAATCCAAGAAGTAAATATTCTAGTACAGGAAGTTTTTTTTTTTTTTTTTGTATTGGTTGCTGTTGTGAGAGGAAAAGTAAACATTGTATTTAGATTTACTGGTAAAATAAAACTCCATCTGTTTATGATTGAATAACAGTTTTGTTGTACAATGTTTGACCATATTGCCTTTTTCATTCTTTTACATTGTCCAGAAAAATAAGTGATCATGCATAAGTAAGTGCTCCAGATCGAAGAGTTCTCTAATAATATAAAATGTTATTGTGCTGGTTAAGAATATTTTACCCAATCATACAATATATACCAAACATTGTATTTTACCCAAGTCTTAAGTTTGTTCATTTGACTAATGATCTATTGTGGTGAGAATTGTCGCCAAAGTGTTTCATACGTTTATAAATCAGCATCATCTCGGTCACACATTGGACTGTGCAACCAATGCCAAGTCCATTTATTTTCATTTGCTTGATGCCATCTCTCCTGTTTATAAACATCTTGTGCTCAAGATGTTATAAGACGCAACACAAAAGTATAACAAATATTGATGAAAACTCACAGTCAGTCCACACAGAGCAGTGGTTAGATTCCAGATCAGACCATTCATGGGAATGTGGAATTTTTTAATGAATCGTGTCATTCACAAACAAGCCTAACATCATCAGCTTGCAAAACCAAAGATGATCTAGAGGTAATACTAACCATATTGTTCTTGTGAACTGTGTGTGTAAACTACACACAAGGACCCTAAACATCATCAGTATGAAAGATTAGTAACTTTTCATTATCACAAGTTTTTCTTATGCTAGTGACATTTGTACCTGCATGATTCAGTGTACAGCTGTTAAACAGTTGGTGGGGGGGAGGGGGCACCCAAACCATATTTCTCTGATTACTTGTTACCTATTTACCGTTTCCGTACAGAGTTCATTCCTGTCTCTTTTGACAGGACTGTGACAATTCGTCTGTTTAGTTTCTTCATTAGCCTGTCACTAGGCTACTCTCCACTGACTGCATTATATAATGTAGTCAGGTGCCTGATTGTGGGGCAACAATGGCAGTGCATTGTTCCATCCAGCCACACCATAAGGGAGCCACGTAAAGTCAGGTTGGAGCAATCCACAAACACCTTTCATGCATGCTCATCGTGCATAGGGGAACTGCGATCCAACTCCTTGTGGCTAACAAACGACCACGCAGTTCTCTTTTGAACCTGGCAAATTATGAAAACATGTTATTTCACTCAACAACTGAAACATTTAACGATAACAAACTTTTCTGTTTGTAATAATAAAAATTCCTCCCTAAAAATAAAAGAAAAAAATGACTTCTTTCAAAAATTTGAAATTGGTTTTTCAGTATTCTCACATGTTTTAAAATAATTCAGCGCACTAGAAAAAATACAACAGTTTTCTCCCAGTATGGATTTGGAGAATTTTTTTGTAGATTTTCAAGTTGTAGGAAAGCTCTTATTTCCTATTTTACACGGGAAGTAAAACTACTAAGACCTTGTGCTAACATGATTAATGTATTGATCACATGCATGATTTATTTCAGTATGGAGTGGTGTTAAATTTTGGAATACTTGAGACAGTTTGGTTAACAGTCTTTGTGTTTGCTCTTCAGTATGTTTTTTAACTATCAAAACACTTTCAACATTTGAAAGCACATCATTCATGATAGATAGTGTAAATAAATTACATATGGTAAAGAATTTTACATAATTCTAGGCAGTAAATTCATAAAACCACATGTAAAAGTGTGTGTGTGTATGTGTGTGTGTGTGTGTGTGTGTGTGTGTGTGTGTGGATTTAAAAGCACAATATGTGTCAACAAACCCAAAGTCAGTTTCACTTTAATAGTTGTCCACTCTGAAAGAGAGGATTGTTAATGGGCATCGTCAGAAAATTGTATGATTTTTTTTTAACATGATAATGTTTTTAGGCTGGGGGTCATTCCACAAAAACGTCATCGAAAAACGTAACGCTTCCATACTTTTGATTCCCCACAGTCTAGAAATTTGTTATGTAAACGCATCAAGACAGAAATAATCGCAGCTGACATTGAGTTTAGCAAACGTTTCAGTGAGAATAAATTTGGTTTTACGTGCTCTGTTTGTGATCGCCTGTGGTTTGGAAATGATTTATGTAATCCACATTATACGTTTCAAAAGCTTAAAAACATCGTGCTTTGATGTTTCGGTTTCGTTGAAATTCTTTGAATGCTTAGGTGCATAAATAGACAGAGAGAGAGAGAGAGAGAGAGAGAGAGAGAGAGAGAGAGAGAGAGAGAGGTTATCCAAAAGTACAGTCCTTCCTCACGAAGGTTGTTTATTTGGTGTTCTGCCCTAAGGTAGGTCTTCAAATGGTAAAAGGTCTCCAGGCTGTCCTATTGCATGCCAGTCTTTTTGTTAGGTTGTTCACCTCACCATTTCAAGATATCATTTTATTAAAAAAATGTTTGAAACATAGGAGGTAATATCTTTTACCTATATCAAAAAATAATATGATTCAGAATTCATATGTTATCATGATGGCACTGGATATGAACTTAAAAAGCAAAATATATGATAAATCTGTCTATTGTAAGAAAATTGTGACGTCTCCCTTGTTAAGATATCACAAATGTCGGGAACCAGTTTAATTTGTTACCTTTTAATTGAACTAGCTGCCGTTGTTAGTAAACCTCAATCACTAACAAATTATAACACTTTATTATTCAGGAATTAAGCAAGGATTGTATAAATTTATTCACTCGTTGGGTGTTAGCAAAAACATCTCTTTATTAACATATTTATCTCTCAAAATTTACTTTACTTTTAAAACTCAGATTCTAAAAATTTCTGCATTAAATATTTTGAAAATTTACCTTTTATTCTTTTTATATCAAAATCATTCAGCAAGATATTGTTTTATTGTTTTAAGTACCATGGATCCGGGTTTCAAGTTTGTTATGTTTTTATTACAACTTCAACCAAATTATTAGAAGAATAATTTTGGTTGTAAATTTTAAAATTAATTTAAATCTAAACATCGTAATGTGATTACTACTTCATTACAATAATTACAAAAATATTTATATTAAACTTTAAATCATCAAAGTTCTTTACTGTTCTTTTGTTACTGGTCATGTTGTTTTACAATGAATTTGTGTTACAAATATTATGTTTTGATATCACCTGGATATAACATGTGTATGCTGTGGGGTCCATGATGGTCATCTTCAGTCCTCTTCTAGGGTGTGATCCACGGTTGCTCTTGAAGTTCCATGAGGTTGATTGTTTCTGGTAGTCTCTTCCTAGACGATTAGATTTTGGTACTAGAAGTTCATCTGGTTGCTGTTTGTGTTATCTTCTTTCGGAGTCGGTAGTTTACATTTTACTTTTGGTTACAGTTCATATTTTATCAGCACTAAAATCTGGTAATTAACATTTCTCACCATTTACAGCTTGCTAAGAGATGTGTCGGCTAAGTTTCTTTTTTATTCTTTGCATGTTTCTTCACGTACTACATTATAATTTTGTTTTTATTATTATTATTATACTACATAGGTCAAATTGAACTCATTATAAACTTGATTTTAAATATTGTTTAATGGTATACACCTATGTGTATGTTCACAACACAGCAGCTACATCCTTACATCTCGGTGTCTATCGGGCGAATGAATGCAATGTTTAGCGGCAAGGGGTCAGTAGCTGGCGCGGTTTTACGCACGGAGAAAATAGTTCGTTCTTTTAAGTTATATTAATTATTTACTAATTAATGGATTTTGTTGTCCATGACGTGTCCGTTACTTAACTAAATATCACTATAGTATTGACGACTCGGAACACTAAGTTTTTTATAAGTAAAAACGTAAAGTTTTACCTTACAGCCTAAACCGGCTTTCACCTTTAGAAGGCTTCATCAGAGGCTGCCATAGGTAGCGTTGTCCGTCTTGTTGTTGGCGACGGGATAGTTATTCGATAGATTGAAGCTGTGTGTGTGTGTGGTGAGATGTGTTCGAATAATGCGTGCGATTTGAATTGTGTCTGTTCGTTTAGGATGTCGTTTTTATTTGTTTTTGTGTGTTTGTATATATTTAATTGTTCTAGAGTGTCTAGTTTTCGGCCTTTTGTGTGTACGTGTAGAATGTTCATGTTATTGTCGATGTTTTTATATGTGTGGTTTGCTTCAATGAGGTGGTTTGCAAAGGTAGATTCTGTAGTGGTGTGGAGTGCTTTTGTGTGTTCAATGTATCTCTGTTTGAAGCTACGTCCTGTCTGGCCTATGTAGAATTTATTGCAATTTGAGCAATTTAGCTTGTATACACCAGGTAGATCGAATTTGTTTTGTACTTTGGGCATGCGTTTTGATAGTGTGTGTTCTGTTTAGTTAGTAGTTTTGTAAGCGATTCTGTATCCTGCTTTTTTGAATTTGTGGGCAATTTTTTCAGTTTGTTTGTTGATGTATGTTAGTGTTATGAATTTGTTGTTTTCTGTCTTTGTCTGTTGTTTGTTTTGTGTTTTGTGTAGGAGTTTACTGACTATTGTTCTGTCATAACCGTTAGATTCTGCTAGATATTTTATCGTGTTTAGTTCGTCTTTGTAGTCTATTCATCTAAGGGGATGTTGTTAAGTCTATGTATCATGGTTCTAAAAGCAGCTAGTTTGTTAAGCTGCTTTTAGAACCATGATACATAGACTTACAACATCCCCTTAGATGAAATAGACTACAAAGACGAACTAAACACGATAAAATATCTAGCAGAATCTAACGGATATGACAGAACAATAGTCAGTAAACTCCTACACAAAACACAAAACAAACAACAGACAAAGACAGAAAACAACAAATTCATAACACTAACATACATCAACAAACAAACTGAAAAAATTGCCCACAAATTCAAAAAAGCAGGATACAGAATCGCTTACAAAACTACTAACTAAACAGAACACACACTATCAAAACGCATGCCCAAAGCACAAAACAAATTCGATCTACCTGGTGTATACAAGCTAAATTGCTCAAATTGCAATAAATTCTACATAGGCCAGACAGGACGTAGCTTCAAACAGAGATACATTGAACACACAAAAGCACTCCACACCACTACAGAATCTACCTTTGCAAACCACCTCATTGAAGCAAACCACACATATAAAAACATCGACAATAACATGAACATTCTACACGTACACACAAAAGGCCGAAAACTAGACACTCTAGAACAATTAGAAATATACAAACACACAAAAACAAATAAAAACGACATCCTAAATGAACAGACACAATTCAAATCGCACGCATTATTCGAACACATCTCACCACACACACACACACACACACACACACACACACACACAGCTTCAATCTTTCGAATAACTATCCCGTCGCCAACAACAAGACGGACAATGCTACCTATGGCAGCCTCTGATGAAGCCTTCTAAAGGTGAAAGCCGGTTTAGGCTGTAAGGTAAAACTTTACGTTTTTACTTATAAAAAACTTAGTGTTCCGAGTCGTCAATACTATAGTGATATTTAGTTAAGTAACGGACACGTCATGGACAACAAAATCCATTAATTAGTAAATAATTAATATAACTTAAAAGAACGAACTATTTTCTCCGTGCGTAAAACCGCGCCAGCTACTGACCCCTTGCCACTAAACATTGCATTCATTTGTCCGATAGACACCGAGATGTAAGGATGTAGCTGCTGTGTTGTGAACATACACATAGGTGTATACCGTTAAACAATATTTAATCAAGTTTATAATGAGTTCGATTTGACCTATGTAGTATAATAATAATAATAAAAACAAAATTATAATGTAGTGCGTGAAGAAACATGCAAAGAATAAAAAAGAAACTTAGCCGACACATCTCTTAGCAAGCTGTAAATGGTGAGAAATGTTAATTACCAGATTTTAGTGCTGATAAAATATGAACTGTAACCAAAAGTAAAATGTAAACTACCGACTCCGGAAGAAGATAACACAAACAGCAACCGGATGAACTTTTAGTACCAAAATCTAATCGTCTAGGAAGAGACTACCAGAAACAATCAACCTCATGGAACTTCAAGAGCAACCGTGGATCACACCCTAGAAGAGGACTGAAGATGACCATCATGGACCCCACAGCATACATTCACAACTTTGAAGGTTAGAAAGATTGTAGCTCACATAACTTTCAACAAAACATGCATAAACAAATCACTAACACCTAAATATGCCCAAATCAAAATTAAACATAACAACCAGGCCGCCCGAATAACACAAAACATCGCACAAAGAACATACATAAAAGAATCAATTAAACAACTGTATAAGAAAAAAGACGCCCTCAACCGCAAAGCACTAACACTACACCTACAAATCGCCAACACATACGGACACAATTACATGACTGAACTAATACATCACACAAATGAATGGACAAAAAAACAAATACATAACATACAGACAAAACACGACAGAAAAATAAAAAACCTGACACCAATCAAAACGGATATAATTCCCTCGCACAAATTCTACCCACGTACAGTAAACCTCACGAACGTCACACTCACAAAAAACGAACAAACACTCCTTGATAAAGGCCTAAAACATAACATACATTACAAACATAACAACCAAACACTAACAAAGCTCATAATTGACACAGAAACAAATATACAAAACATAGCACCAGAACATCAAGACACATTAAGACATAATATAAACAACACAATAGGAGTATATAAGACACCAGACAACAACAACCACAACTCAGAAATACACACAGCCATCAAACTGAGGGAAAAGGCACACAAACACAACATCACATTTGTAAAAGCTGACAAAGGCAACACGACTGTAATTATCCCCACAGACAACCTACACAAAAAAGTACAAAACTTCATGAAACAGAACAACATCACAGAACTAAAACACGACCCCACCGACAGATACCAAAACTTAGTAAAACAAATAGTCAACAAAGCCAAACACATTATGACACATAAACAAAAGCCCTACATGAAACAAATCCGACCATCAGCACCTACACTCCAAGCACTTCCCAAAATCCATAAAGAAGACATTCCGATCCGCCCCATTATCAACTACCGTAATGCCCCTGCACACAAACTGGCAAAATATCTAGACAAAATTATTAGACAACACACACAAATAGACAACAACATTGCAGTAAAAAACAACACTGACCTAGTAACAAAAATAAAAGACATACACATCCCCCATAATGCCACATTACCCTCCTTTGACATTAAAAACCTGTACACAAACATCCCAATCTCTGAAACAATCACCATCCTACAAAACAAATTCAAACAGAACAACACACCAGACGAACTTATCAATGAAATAACAGAAACTCTGAACATTATCACAAAACAAAACTACTTTACTTATAACAATAAATACTACACACAGAACGATGGCCTACCCATGGGCTCCCCCATATCCAGCATTCTAGCAGAAGGCTTCCTCCAACACTTAGAAAAAACAAAAATACTCACAAACAATGACAGACACTCACATAAAATACTATATTGGCACAGATACGTTGATGACATTCTAATACTATACAGGGGAAACAACAGACAATGCGAACAGTTACTAACGCACGTAAACAAAATACATAAAAACATAACCTTCACTGCCGAATACGAACAGAACAATACCATAAACTTCTTAGACCTCTCCATCACAAAACTAGAACACAGGCACAAATTCAGTATATACAGAAAACCAACTACAACTGACACACTAATACACAACACCTCCAATCACCCAATACAACACAAACTAGCTGCTTTTAGAACCATGATACATAGACTTAACAACATCCCCTTAGATGAAATAGACTACAAAGACGAACTAAACACGATAAACTATCTAGCAGAATCTAACGGTTATGACAGAACAATAGTCAGTAAACTCCTACACAAAACACAAAACAAACAACAGACAAAGACAGAAAACAACAAATTCATAACACTAACATACATCAACAATCAAACAGAAAAAATTGCCCACAAATTCAAAAAAGCAGAATACAGAATCGCTTACAAAACTACTAACAAAACAGAACACACACTATCAAAACGCATGCCCAAAGCACAAAACAAATTTGATCTACCTGGTGTATACAAGCTAATTTGCTCAAATTGCAATAAATTCTACATAGGCCAGACAGGACGTAGCTTCAAACAGAGATACATTGAACACACAAAAGCACTCCACACCACTACAGAATCCACCTTTGCAAACCACCTCATTGAAGCAAACCACACATATAAAAACATCGACAATAACATGAACTTCGTATTGTTTAAATTAGCAGCCATCTTTACTATTTCTTTTATGAATTTGCTAACTGCTATAATTTTTTATTGTTCGACTAAGCTTTTCGTCATTACTGACATCTTAAGCCTACAGCGTACAGTTAATAGACGTTGTTTAAGACCTGAAGATGTCAGTAATGACGAAAAGCTTAGTCGAACAATAAAAAATTATAGCAGTTAGCAAATTCATAAAAGAAATAATAACATGAACATTCTACACGTACACACAAAAGGCCGAAAACTAGACACTCTAGAACAATTAGAAATATACAAACACACAAAAACAAATAAAAACGACATCCTAAACGAACAGACACAATTCAAATCGCACGCATTATTCGAACACATCTCACCACACACACACACAGCTTCAATCTTTCGAATAACTATCCCGTCGCCAACAACAAGACGGACAACGCTACCTATGGCAGCCTCTGATGAAGCCTTCTAAAGGTGAAAGCCGGTTTAGGCTGTAAGGTAAAACTTTACGTTTTTACTTATAAAAAACTTAGTGTTCCGAGTCGTCAATACTATAGTGATATTTACTAATTAAGTCGTAATACATTATTTTACCTTTTGGTTACGAATTATGAATTTCTTTATTTATTTTGTACATATTTTATTTAATTAAAGTAATTATTATTATTAGCTAAATAACACCGTTCTTAACGTGTTGGTACGGGACAATTTGCATGTTGTTGCATGAATCTAGGCATAGGTAAGGGGTGGATAATACTCTTACTTATATTGAAAGCAATTTTTTATTTGTGCGATTTAAATATTTTTTAAAATCGTCACAAAATGTAAATATTTTGTTGTTTAATGTTATAAAGAAAGAAGGTAATAATATATTATGTATATGTCCAGTTAAATGTGGTGTCAAGTCCAGTAACAGGAAAAAAGATTTTTTTTCCTGTATAAAAAATATATCTAAATTTTTTGAATTAGTGTTTTGAATTTTCAAGAATTGAGAACAACAATTTGTTGAGCATACATTTTGTATGATATTAGGTTTGACTAATTGTGTAGTAATGTTGTCATACTGGATAGTTAAAAATTACAGTCCATGGGCCCACTCCATATAAGGTTGTATAAGATTGTGTGATGAAAACTTAATGGTTATTGTTTAACATTTTGATATACTTGATCTAAATTCTCATTTATAACCTCTGAATATTTGTTTTTAAGGAATGGAATATGCATGTATGGAAAGATTAGTTTTAATGTTGTAAAACACAGTCTTTACAAGCAATAGAATTGTTATTGCATGTTATTTAAGTTCCATATTGTTGAACAACATCATTCTCGAGGAAATATTGTTGGATCAATAGGAAAAACAGATTTTGATAATTCACCATGAATTAAAAATAATATATACAAGTGCAATGGAGATATTATGTTTTTCTTTAATATTTAGTAGGTATTTAATTTGTTACCAAAGAATGTTGAGAAAAAAGATCCCATTTAATTCTTGTAGTATTTCTGTTTAAAGAGGAAATTGTGGAAGTCTGAAAAAGGAGTTATATATCCATCATAATAGTTACGGTACCTTTTTTGTATAATTTTTTTTGTAATAATACTTTTGTGTGTGTTGTTGACAAATGTATTGTCATGTTTATTTTAGTATAATTCAAGTGTGACAATAGGCTTTAGATGAAATGTATTTATACATATTATTTTGTGTATAATGTGGTATATTTGTGTGAGGAAGAAAGAAGAGTCACAAAAAATTATAATTACACACACGACTCTTCTCCCACACTGACAGATGAGTGTGAATTTTCTGTTGTATTGTATTTTAGGCGACTCTGTATAAACAAGAAAAAAAGAATATTGTAGGGATTGATTAAATATGTTTGGTTAGAAACAAAAAAATTGTGTGTGTGTTGTAAATTTTCACTTCAGCTATTTGTCACTTTCTATATATAAAACACAACTCATTCATCTGTACAAATTTGATGTATTTGATAGGAAATTTGACAGTAATTCAGTTCCTGAAAATTTAAGGAACTTCTTTACAAACTTAATTTTGTGTGTGTGTGTTAAATTTCCTGTCTGGATATCTGCTGATAACTGTGGATGTTCTGTCGTTTATATCCAGAACCCATTTAAACTACAAAGACACAAAAGTGCACCAACAAAATATGGAAAATATTCCTAATAGAATAAGGCTACAGGTTTTTATGGAAAACACGTTTGCTGTAGTGCATAAATTTGGCCCAATGGTTTCGTTAGTCTGCTTCTGAAAAGCATGAGCCAGTGTTGGCAGGTATGCATCTATATAAACATTATTTATAAAACATTTGAAACTTAAAAACTTGAAAGTGAATTTGCAACATGTGCTACGAAAAAAAAGTATAGCCTGGGTATGAATTTCCAGGGAAGAAGAAAATTACATTTATAAAATAGGGCTTTGAAAGATTCTGTATTAACAGAGATCACAGCAAAGATATGCAATGCTTATTCCAAGAAGGGACAATTAAAAATTCCCTTTCAGTTTGAAAAATACTACATATATAAAACTAACAAGTTCTGTTTACAGGATATAGTAAGACATTATTAAATAAATAATGTACATTTATAGTTTCATTAATTATGGTATGTTAAATGAGGAAAACTTATCTATCAAACATAACAGCTTTTGTTTCTGTGTTGCAAGCAATGACATAATTTTGTGTGTTGATTATGGCAAAACTGTATTTGTCCTGATAACTGTTCTTTATTCTTTTTTAGTTTCTTGATTGATCACTTAGAATTTTAAAAACTAAAATTAACAATTGTGTGTTAAGTGTAAGTTAATTGAAACGGTAATTGAGTTCTAGTTGGTGAATATTTTAAAATTTATTACCTAGAATTTTATAAATGAAATTACAAAATAAAAAAGACTAAGGTTTATTCTGTTAAAAGAAAACGTATTGGTTATTAGCAAGTTTAACATTATAATATGGTCTAATAATGTGTAAATATTTATATATTGTGGATGTTGAAAAGTATTTTTTTGTGTTGCTAATGACTTTTAGTTAAATGTATCCTTTTGTAAAACTCCTATTGTCTCATATTATATAAACATTATTATTATTATTATATCATTGTAATGAAAATAATAAAGTAGATCAGTAATATTTATTTTATATAAACCTAATAAAAAAATGTTTTGTTGCAACCAAGAGTGTAATAAACCAAATATGTCAAGCATCTTTTATTGTTGGTGTATGTATTATATACATATAATTTTTGTCATTTTTTTTTAGAAAAAGAAATTTTTAAATAAAGTGACTTAAACATTTGTTTTAAAACAGAGAACAACTACCTTAGTATGTTTCTTATTATAGTGCCTTGTGGATTGTTTAAGATAATGTAACGTCTCTACATCCAGGTTTTACGTTCTCCTAAATACAGTTCATTAATTGAAAGCGTATTTGTTTATTTAAGAAGAAAAGAAGAACCTTCCAAATTGTATATGCGTTTCTTTGGTTTAAAAAAAGTAAAATATTGTATCTGTAATAATGTAAAATCTTTTTAGTTCCAAATAAAATTTGGCCAATGTTCATTTCAAATACTGTGAGTTTTATTTCTGGATTCAACCTCTACCCCCATATAATTCCCTTAGGCCGAGCGCCCACTGGAATGACCCGATAGCGATGTGATGGAGATTCAATAGCAATACGATGTAGATTAGAAGTTGAACACAGGTTAGGGTATGAGTCAGCGCCCACAGACACGATACAACACGCAAACGATAAGCAACAATTGTATCTCCATCGTAAGAATGCTGCATGTTCCACTTTTGTTGCGTGTTGTTAGTCCATTGTTACTGTGTTTACTGACAACTTTAGCTTTATTAATTATCAGTAACTTAATAGTTTTAGTGACAAGTGCCTTCAAAAAATGAAAGACGATCCAGAATTTAATGCAAAATTTGCATCTAATAGAAAAGCATCCTTGTTTATATGATTACACAAGTCCTGATTACAGCAAAAGGAATTTGCAGGATAAGGCATGGGAGGAAGTTACGAATGAAATTTCAGAATCCGGTAAGTACATTCGATTTTAACATTTTTCCATACATTTAATAACACATTTTAAAATAATTGATATAAATAATTACAATATCATAACTTGCTAATAAAACTACTGTATATTGAGAGGAAAAAACAAAAATTATTACACGAAGTACTTTGTTATAAATTTTTCTTAAATGGTGTATTTTTCTTGATTCGGAAGTGCTCCGTTGGGTTACAAAAAAAAAAAAATATCACGTAAAGTATTTCTGAAATCTAGGGCAGAAATTGCCGGTCTCTGGTGATTACTGACCCCAGAGTTGAAAAAACTAGTTGCATTTCGCTTTCCACTAAGGGTTGCATTCCTGGTTTGGAACAAATTCTTCCATGAATTCGAATAAAATTATGTAAGACACAAAGAGCTTGAATAATGTGGTCAATTTTATTAATGTTGCAACAAATTGATGTTACCAGCAATCTGATATTGGACATTAACATACCAAAGGCACATTCAACTGACCTCCGACCTCTAGATAATCGGTAGTTGAAAATTCTGTTCTTGTTTGTTAACTGTTGGCGAGCATATGGCTTCACTATATTGTTAGTAAGAGGAAAAGCCTCACCTGCCACAAAATAAAAGGGAAACAATTTATTTACGTCTTCTCCTGGTAACGGCGTGGGTTCTGGTAATTGGAGATGACCACTGAACAATGTTTTGCCAAATGGACTTTCTTTTAGCGCCCTTCCATCACTATTACGGCCATATTCACCAACATTCACACTTAAAAATATTCACTCAGCATCTGCTACAGCTAATAAAACTATTGAAAAATATCCTTTGTAATTGTAGAAAGCTGACCCACTCTTAGGAGGCGCTTTAATTCTAATATGTTTACCATCTATGCTTCCAACACAGGAAGATTCCACAATTCCCAATAATGCTCAGATATATTCAACCAGTGCTCTTTTGTAGGAACTGGCATACATTCAGGTTGTAAAGTTTTCCAAATTGCTATAGCTGTTTCTGCCACTATTTTTCGAACCGTAGTGTGTCCCCGCAGGAAATAAAATGACAGTGCTTTGAAGGAACAGCCAGTGAAATATCTGGAAAGAATTCAATTAATTAGGTTTTGTAATTTCTTTAAAGAAAATAGCCCAGTATTATTATTGTAATAAATATAAGGTATGTGTGCCAAATTTTGTTACCCGTAAGTAGTAATATAACATTTTCAAGAAAGTGGTGCTATCAAGTTAAGTACACGTAAAATAAGATATCTAAGCACTGTGGCAACATTGCGTACAGTGACAAAATTCCACACATGTACCTTAAGTAACTTTTAGTAATCATCTCTATAAATCTATAATACGTAATCTCTATAATAAATTAAAAGAAAAAGGCATATTGCTATTAATACAGAAGTCTTGAACCCCTTTTTGTTGCAGTTCAAGATTGTAAAGAACGTTGGAAGATTTTGAGGACTTGTTATACTAGGCACTTAAAATCATTATCTGGAACTTTGGGCTCAGCAGCTAAGGCAAAACGATCCTATTATCTAGCAGAACATTTACATTTTCTCCAACCGTTTACAAAATCACGTAAATCAATAGGAAATATTCCAGTCCCACTATCACAAGTTTGTACTCCAGAAGAAATACATGAAGAACAGAATGACATAAATAATTTTGAAGATTGTTCTGAAGATTTATTTTCAGAACAACATTTATCGAGTTACATAGCTCACACGTCCTCACAAGGCGGCAGTTTCTCAACCCCAACCAATACCTCTACAGTTCGGAAAGTCAGTGCTTCTCTAGAAAAGGTTAATAAATAGGGGCTAGAATATTTTCAGTACAAAAAGGCCATTACAGAGAAAAAAACTGAAAAACCAGATTTAGTTTTTTTCAAAAGTATTCTCCCAGATATGAGAGAGATGGATGCTGATCAAAAACTACGATTCAAAATTGGAGTTTTAAACTTGGCTGGACAGATTTTGAGTGAGTATACACCCACAGCACTACCTCAGAACCCTCATCAACCACTGTCTCAAAGCACTTGTCCTTATGAGAACAACAACGCTGCTGACATAAACTTGAGAAATTTTTTACAGTTTAATAATGAAAAGTAATTAATACATTCTGAAAGATTTATATTTTATTTCAAAAATTTTATTATTATTTAATTAATATTACTTCAACAGTTCTGTAATAAAATTTGCTCCATGACGTGTCCGTTACTTAATAATAGTTGTCTTGATTATTCATATCTTCTTTCACAGCACTAACACTTATCTAAAAATGAAACTTTTTCTTGTGAACTTACTGTTTATTCTCTTCTCGTCGAACGCGTTTCGGCGTACGTATTCGCCTTCTTCAGCTTAGAGACAGACTGCCATCATTTAGTAACGGTTGTTGTGTGGAAGGTGTGTTGGGGGTGGTGCGTGGAGGAAGGGGATTGGCGCGGGGATTCAACTTAATGTTTGTTTTTTGTATAATTGTGTCAAAAAGTGTATGTGATTTATATTGTAATTGATCGTTAAGTATGTTGTTTGGTTGTGTTGTGTGGTGTTTATATATTTCGTATTGTTCAGTTGTGTTGAGTTTTCGACCTTTGGGTAAGTAATGTAAAATTTCAAGATTAATGTCTATGTTGGTGTAACTGTGGTTTTCTGTGTGTATGTGTGTGGCAAATGCGGAGTTATTCTGAACGGGATGAAAAAGATTATTCTGAACACTTAAAAGCTTTAACCAACAACAATATACACTCCGCATTTGCCACACACATACACACAGAAAACCACAGTTACACCAACATAGACACTAATCTTGAAATTTTACATTACTTACCCAAAGGTCGAAAACTCAACACAACTGAACAATACGAAATATATAAACACCACACAACACAACCAAACAACATACTTAACGATCAATTACAATATAAATCACATACACTTTTTGACACAATTATACAAAAAACAAACATTAAGTTGAATCCCCGCGCCAATCCCCTTCCTCCACGCACTACCCCCACTACACCTTCCACACAACAACCGTTACTAAATGATGGCAGTCTGTCTCTAAGCTGAAGAAGGTGAATACGTACGCCGAAACGCGTTCGACGAGAAGAGAATAAACAGTAAGTTCACAAGAAAAAGTTTCATTTTTAGATAAGACTTAATAATAGTTGAATTTACATATTGAGTGTTGTTTATTTCTTTATTTCTACAGTAATATTTAACATTTGTGTATAAATTAACAAACGCACTTACCTCAACGTTATTAAAAGATGTTCTTCTGGTGTCACAGATGGCCTAAAATTAGTATTCTTTTTTATAATCTTTGGCATAATGTTTTGCACTAATAAATCAAACATCTCCCTGCGCATTCGGTAAAAACCTTGAAATCTTTCAGGATACACGTTTAGTTCTTTAAAAACTCTGAACGGGCCCTTTTCGTTCATTACTCTCAAATACGGATGCACCCAATAACGCCGTTTCTTGCATTCATAATTGTTCATATTTATTAACGTTAACAGTGCTAAAGCATCATCAGCGGAGAAAGAGGAGGACAACGACGACATTCTCGTGCACAATGACTTTTTGATGTGATTTGAGTATTAAGAGTGTTGATTTATTGATGTGTTTCAATCGCATCACTTGTCGTGTTGCTTTGGTGGGTGCTCTTACTTACATTATTCCTTTGTAAGTAACTTGTTGAGTTTCCTGGAGGTCTCACATCTAATATCTTCAAATAAATACACTGCAAGTAGGTTTATTTTCACCTCATGCATGATTCTCAGAAATTATGCTGTATCTTGAGAGGGTTGTTTGAATTGTATTTGAATGTTTCGCTTACAATATTGCTACGACAGCGTAGAAATATCTAGGCGTTTATCGAATGTCCCAGAAAGATCTCGACGTAAGCGTGTGGTGTACGTGCTACTAAACGCATGTTGCGAGAAATTTCTCGACTTTGCCAGCCTTCGCTCGGGCGCTCGGACTGTGTCAAGGCCGCAGCAATTACGTAGTTCGCGAGAGATAAGACGCAGTTTGGAAGCTTCTGGTGTGTGTTAGCGTAACTATAAATACATCGCGTCGCGGCCTTAGTTTTCAGTTCAATGCGAGATTTTTGACTGTGCGGTTCGAGAGTATTAGTGCGATATTTACAGGGCGGTTCGGGTTATTACGGTGTACGTTCAAGTAGTTATTAGTGAAGTGTTGCGTTTTATATTCGGATGGTATAATTGTAATACAGTTGAGTTTTAATATTAGTGGACATTTTATTGCGTACGAACAATTTCATTTGATTTGTTGTAGACACTGTGTTGTTAATTACGAACTGTTTTACTATAACAATTAAAGGTGTGATTAGTGACTTAATTGGTGTCTTGTACTTATTTTGTTTCCACTGTACCTACGACGATCGAGTGACCGTCGTAACAGTGGTGTCAGAAGTGGGATAGAACGGTTAACAGTGGAAACAGTGGACGCTTTGTACAAGACGAGTGTGATTCGTAATTAATCGATAAACAATGGATGCCAGTCAGATGATGGAAAATTTACAGGCGCTGCTGTTGCAGACAGAAAGACGACAGGATGAAAAACGGAAGCAGGAAGCAGATGACATCAAGGAGTTAATACAGCAGCAAAAGCAGACACAAGAACAAACCGCTGCAGAGTTGGGTCTCCTACGAGGTGAGCTTAATAAGCAAGTAACTAAAATATCGGAGGTACAACAATCAATGACATTAAAAATAGCTGAAGTAGAAAAATCTGTCTTGACTGTGGAGGAATCGATGTCTACAAAAATATCTGTTATAGAAGAATCTGTGTCAAATAAAATATCTGCAGTAGAAAACTCAATGGCAAACATAAGAGAACAAATTAAAACTGAAGTTGAACAGTGCATGAAGATTCAACCAAAACAAATTTCTGAACAGACTGTACCAGTGATCAAGACAGAAAATAAGTTAACAGAGAAAGTCACTTTGCCTGCAGTAGGGACAGTTCATGTCAAAGCTCCAACCTTTGACGGAAGCACTCACTGGGCAACGTACCTCCGCCAATTTGAAGCTGCTGCATGCGCAAATAATTGGACAAAAAAGACAAGGCTGTTTCGCTTGTTCTTGGATTAAAAGGACCCGCGGCAGAACTACTACAGAAAGTGCCACCTGACAGCGAGAACACCTATGCCGAGTTGATAAAAGCTCTGGAATTACGGTATGGTGATAAACATTTGCGAGATGTGTACTGCACCCAGTTGAGAGCAAGGCGACAACATTCCGGGGAAAGTCTTCAAGAGTTTGAAGCAAGTATCGACAGACTAATTAGACTGGCCTATCCTGAAGCGCCAGAAGATTTTCAAACGCGTTTTGCGATGCAGACATTTACTGCCGGTGTCCGAGATAACGAACTACAGCAAGTGTTACGAATGGCAAGACACCAGAACAGTGCGGACGCCCTGGTACATGCTTTGCAATTTGAGGCCGCCAAATCAGCGTCTGGTTGGACAAGTCATAAAGTGCGCGAGCTAAAAGATCGCGACGGCACAGACGATGAGGAGGAAGAACAAGGAACAGAGACTCGACGGTCGGCGCCACAGAATAAAATAAGAAAGGATGGAAGACCGAAGTGTTATCGATGTGGGAAACCTGGACATCTACAACGAGATTGTCGGGTTAGAATTCAGCAGCAGGGAAACGAGCAATAGTCGGTGCAACGGGGCGTGTGCTGACTAACTGGAGGAACGAAGCCCCTGGAGAATACGCAATTTCTACGCTTCAGAAAAACACCGGGAGCTTGGTAGTTACCGGATTTGTTCAAGAAAGGCCAACCTCGATTACAGTTGACACAGGCGCAACAGTTTCTATTGTGCGCCCCGACGTGGTGAAAGATCTCAAGCCAATCTGGTGCTCTTGCAGCTTGCGAACAGCTACTGGACGGCCTGTAAAAGTGTATGGAAAAGTGGAGATACACCTACGCCTCGGTAGACTTGAGTTTAATCATCAAGTACTTGTTGCAGACATTGTGGATGAAGCAATTCTTGGTGTGGACGTTATGAACGCATACGGATTTATAGTCGACTTCAAAAACAATGTCTTGAGAATCGGAGGCGAAGAGGTAATGCTATCAACAATGACGACAGCAGAAAAATCGATGGACGTCATAAACCAAGTGGCCGTAACTGTTCCGCCAAACTCCGAAAAGATCATCATGGTTAGAACTGCGGTAGATACTAGGGGAAATCAGTGCTCTATATTCGAACCCCAGGTAGTCAGCACACCGGGCATACTAATTGCCAGAAGTTTAGTAAAACCTGACGAAACCGGAAATGTACCTATTAGAGTGGCGAATATTTTGGATCAAGCTATCACTTTACAAAGCAATACGCTCCTAGGCAAATTGACTCCTGTGGCCTGGGTAGCCGGAATAACGCAACGAAGACCCAGTTCTTCGGATACTTCTAAATTACCAGAGGAACTGCAAGAATTATTGAACAGATCTTCTAACGACCTCTCAAGTGGTGAGGTAAAAGAACTCGGACAGTTTTTACACGAATTCAAAGATTGTTTTGCAGTTCGGGGACAGTCACTGGGAAGAACCTCTCTTGTGCAACATCGCATCAATACTGGGGACACAACACCGATACGCCAACCTCCTCGAAGGCCTCCATTATCTAAACAAGAGGAGATGTCTCGGTTAGTACAGGACATGTTGACAGAGGAAGTAATTGAACCTTCGTCAAGTGCTTGGTCTTCCCCTGTAGTGCTGGTAGCGAAGAAGGATGGTGGATTGCGTTTTTGCGTAGACTACCGGAGGTTAAATGATGTTACAAAGAAAGACTGCTATCCATTACCTCGCGTTGACGATACACTCGACACGTTGTCCGGAGCACAGTGGTTTTCCACATTGGACCTGAAGAGTGGATATTGGCAAGTGGGTCTTCATCAAGAAGACAAGGAAAAGACCGCTTTCTCGACCCCAAGTGGCTTATTCCAATTTAACGTCATGCCATTTGGACTCTGTAATGCACCGGCAACATTTGAGAGATTGATGGACCTGATACTCCGAGGCCTGACGTGGAAAACTTGCCTTGTTTACTTAGACGATGTCATAGTGATCGGGAAGACTTTCGAAGATCATTTGGAAAACCTTAAGGAAGTTCTAACTAGAATTCACGGTGCACAACTGAAGCTGAGCCCGAAGAAGTGTTCTCTATTCCAGAAGGAAGTACAGTATTTGGGCCATCTGGTTTCGGCAGCGGGCGTTAGCATGGATCCTAATAAAGTAGACACCGTAAGAGACTGGCCAGTTCCGAAGAATAAACACGAAGTTCGGAGTTTCCTGGGGTTATGCTCATATTACCGACGTTTTGTGAAAGGCTTCGCTACTATTGCTAAACCACTACATGAGCTAACGGAAAATAAACGTAACTTCCAATGGTCGAGAGAGTGTGAACAAGCATTTAGAACGTTGAAGATTGCATTATGTTCGCAGCCAATTCTCGCTTTTCCAGCTTCCGAAGGGAAGTACATCGTAGACACAGGCGCAAGCAATACTGGTCTAGGAGCAGTTTTGTCTCAAGTGCAGAACGGTGAAGAACGAGTAATAGCGTATTACAGCAAGACGCTTTCTAAACCAGAGAGAAATTATTGTGTTACAAGAAGAGAGTTGTTGGCAATTGTCAGAGCTTTGGAGCACTTCCATAAATACCTCTATGGGAGAGAGTTTTCACTACGTACCGACCATGCTGCACTTGCATGGCTCTTGAGATTTAAAAATCCGGAAGGACAGTTGGCAAGGTGGCTCGAACGTCTGCAAGAGTACAACTTCAAGGTACAACATCGGCGGGGGCGCCTGCACGGTAATGCAGATGGCTTATCACGAAGACCATGCCCAGAAGACTGCCGACATTGCCACAGAAAGGAAGAACAAAACTCAAGTGAACATGTTCGAGCCATCACTGTAGATTTCCTGGCTGATGGCTGGACAACACAAGACTGTCGACAAGAACAGATGACTGATGAAGACATTGGACTGATCTTGACAGCAAAAGAGGAAGGTCGCCGCCCGGATTGGCAAGATATCTGCCATGGTTCCGAAGTGCTGAAGGGCTACTGGGCACAATGGGAATCTCTCACCTTAGAAAACGGATTGCTGAAAAGGGCTTGGGAAAGTGCAGATGGACGAGACGTGGTCATGCAGTTGATAGTTCCCCGAAGTAAAGTGCAGTCTGTTTTGAAGGAGATGCATGATGGAACATCTGGAGGCCATCTTGGCGTTAACAAAACCCTTGACAAAATACGGAAGCGATTCTATTGGCTTCATCTTCGCCACGACGTAGAGGAATGGGTTCGGACGTGTGAAATATGTGCTGCAAGCAAGGGCCCACAAACCAGAAGCAGGGGAAAAATGAGACAGTATAACGTTGGACAACCTTTCGAGAGAATTGCCATAGACATTGCTGGACCATTCCCAGTTACTGACGATGGAAACCGGTACATCATGGTTGTAGGTGACTACTTTACTAAGTGGGTGGAAGCCTACGCAATTCCAAATCAGGAGGTTACCACTGTGGCAAAGCAGTTAGTTCACAACTTCTGTTGCCGTTATGGAGCCCCTATGGAAATCCATACGGATCAAGGGAGAAATTTCGAATCAGGAGTGTTTAAAGAATTATGCCGTCTACTTGGAATTCGAAAGACCAGGACAACGCCTCTGCATCCTCAGTCGGACGGGATGGTTGAGAGATTCAACAGGACACTTGAGCAGCATCTTTCGAAAGTTGTTGACGAGAACCAAACAGACTGGGACCAACGTATACCACTATTCCTTATGGCGTATGGGTCATCAGTACATGACACAACCGGCATGACTCCAGCAAAATTGGTGTTTGGGCGGGAGATTCGTCTTCCTGGGGACTTGATGTTTGGATCACCTGAGACTCAGTCCCAAGAGCCAAAGAACTATTCCTCGCAATTAGAAAACCAACTGCGAGAAATGAATAGCTTGGTAAGAGGACGGCTCAAGATTGCCAGTGATAAAATGAAAACTCGGTATGACATTCGCAGCAATAGTGTGGGTTTGCAAGAAGGAGATCAGGTCTGGTTGTTCAATCCAAACCGCCGTCGTGGTCGCTCACCTAAGCTTCAGTCTAACTGGGAAGGACCCTACACTGTAAAAAAAAGGATTAACGATGTTGTTTATCGGATTCAACAGGAAGGACAGCGAAAGTTCAAGGTCGTCCACCTAGATCGCCTGGCTAAATACAAATTTAGAGACGCTTTGCCAGTTCGGGACGAACAGGCTTAAGGAGGGGGCAGTGCTACGACAGCGTAGAACAATCTAGGCGTTTATCGAATGTCCCAGAAAGATCTCGACCTAAGCGTGTGGTGTACGTGCTACTAAACGCATGTTGCGAGAAATTTCTCGACTTTGCCAGCCTTCGCTCGGGCGCTCGGACTGTGTCAAGGCCGCAGCAATTACGTAGTTCGCGAGAGATAAGACGCAGTTTGGAAGCTTCTGGTGTGTGTTAGCGTAACTATAAATACATCGCGTCGCGGCCTTAGTTTTCAGTTCAATGCGAGATTTTTGACTGTGCGGTTCGAGAGTATTAGTGCGATATTTACAGGGCGGTTCGGGTTATTACGGTGTACGTTCAAGTAGTTATTAGTGAAGTGTTGCGTTTTATATTCGGACGGTATAATTGTAATACAGTTGAGTTTTAATATTAGTGGACATTTTATTGCGTACGAACAATTTCATTTGATTTGTTGTAGACACTGTGTTGTTAATTACGAACTGTTTTACTATAACAATTAAAGGTGTGATTAGTGACTTAATTGGTGTCTTGTACTTATTTTGTTTCCACTGTACCTACGACGATCGAGTAGACCGTCGTAACAATATAGTTAAAGGATAATCAATTTTACTTCGATTCTATTTTTGATTGTTGTAGTGTTTATGTATTCAGCTATTTGCAATAAATTTTGTGTAGGCCAGACAGAGAAAAAACTGTCCCAAGAGATTCATTCAGTATCGCAATGCGTTTTTAAAAACTAATATTTACAAATCTCATTTAGCCATACACTGTTTAAAAAAATAACATAAATTTCCAGCCATCCAAAATGTCAAATTAATTAAAAATGTACAAAAAGATAAGTGAATATCTGGGAAAATCATATTATTTATAAACACAATAATAATAATTTACTAATTAAAAAACAAATTCAAATAAAAACAAAACAAGACGGTTTATTTAAAATCGTTCATTTATTGGAATAATAAAATAAAACATTAAATGTATAATAAATAGCTGACTACATAAACTTTACAACAATTGAAGTAAAATCTATTATCTGTTAACTATATTGTAAGCAAAACTTTCAATTACAATTCAAACAAACCTCTGAAGATACAGAATAATTTCTGAGAATCGTGGCTGAGGTGAAAATAAACCTACTTACAGTGTATTTAAATTTTGAAGATATTAAATTCCCTTACATTAATTGATATGGACTGCAAACGATGTTATTAACAAAATGTCTTGTGTGTGTATTATAACTAATCTTTGTAATAGGTGTTTTCGTTGTTCAAGCCCTGCGATGGAGCATCACGTTGTAATACAACGAATAAATTTAGATGTGAATTGTTAATTTGCCACAAGTTGGATTCGTCACGTTGTAATACTATGAGTTGATGTGTACAGATGTTTCAATTATTATTATTGATTTAGCTCAAAACAGGTTTAGAAAGCTGAAAAAAAAGTTTAAATTCTCTTCTCGGACACTGGTGAGTTTACCTGTCACTTACCACTTACTTACTGGTGTCAATCTTCCGAAGTAGATTCCTTCTTCCTGTGATACACTAAAAATAACATGACATAGTTCATACAACATTTATCACTGGTGTGTATCTGGATATAATGTAAATAGTTGTTTGCATTTGATTCTGTTTTGAAATGATTCAAATCTTGGCCACTTGTTCGCCGTACTGCCACTTTGTAAAATAAATGCTCTGTTATTGTTGTTATTACAATCTACTTTGAAATGACGGACTGACTCGATTATAAGTAAAATGGTAGTTTGTTAACAATAATTAAATTTCATTTAAAACCTTTTAAAACATTCCATAAAACATCAAAAACAATTTAACTCGTTACAGAGATTCTTAAAGCTCAGGGCTGGTAACACTGATTCTTTATATCGTACTTTTCTAACCTGGTTTGGTTAGAGTTTTTATTTATAATTACAAAAATCGTGAATTCTTTTAGTATACAAGATACTTGCTACAAAAATGCTTAAATACGACAATAACGTATTATGGAGAGTGATTACAAAATTAGAAAAAAGTTTAATTATAATATTGGAAACTATCGTATCAGGCATGCCTGCTATCAACTTCGCAGGTTATGGTATAGTATGTGCAATACGATTAAAATTGTTGTGTATCGGAATAAAATTCCTTGAATGGTTATAAAAAATAAAATATAATGATTAATTTATCATCTCAGTGCAATTAAGAATATATAGGCTTTCTTGATTTGAAAGCACAGCACTACATTATCTGTGTACCTTTTAATAGCAGGTAGGTTAGAGTGACAATTCCTCTAGGTTAATTATTAAAAAATATTTAAATTGACTTCATTAAAATCTTATAATTACACATAATATTTGTTAATGATACATTTATTATTCATTAACCTTATTGACGGTTCTCAATTATTGTTGATAATCGAATTATTTTTCGTTATAGTTATAGTCAAATCAGCATCTATTTTTTTTTTTTACATCAGTATAGGTTAAGTAGTGATATAATTTGCAACTCGTTTTTAAAATTAATAATATTTTATATAATAAATAAAACTGAGAACTTTTGTTCAATAATTTGTTAATTAATAATCATTATTGAGGTTAGTCACGTATAAATGTACTTGACTAACGTGGTATCAACACAAATATTTATTATTCGATAATCATTTAAAATTCATTAAAATGTCACTAATTCTAAATACTCCCTTATTATTTCACTCATCATTGCCGATATTATACACTGGCAATGGTATATTTCACTATTTCATATCACTGATTACACTCCACACGTTTAAGGTTATTAACACCTAAGTTAGGTTAGATGCAACTGTTTACTAACTGGGGGGACGCGCACATTTTGAAAAAATACTTTCATCGAAGACACGTTCTGTCGGCGTTGACGATCAGTTTCTTAATAATGCTCTCCTTCGCTGCAACAATCGTTGTCTGCTGAAATCAGCGTTTCTTATTGGCTGGTAATCAATTAATCTCGTACCCAAACGTCATAATAAATTAATAAATTTTATTTCTAAGCATCTGGTTTTGGGTTTGAGATTACGAAAACGACGCTATCAATTCTTTTGGAATTGATTGAAAAATTATGATTGTTTATAACTTTGTTAATACATCTCTGATTTGGAAACTAAGGGTATCACGTTATTTCGGATGCTCTGCTCTTTATTTTGAGTCCACTCAAGCACTAATTCCGTCCATGATTAACTTATTTACCTTTTCGTCGATGCACTTTTTGTGGTTCTTATTTTAATATACGTTTTTTCCACTTTATAGTGTCACATGATACTTATATCACTCACTGTTAATAGTTAAAGTCATTATATCTCATCAACTATTCCTTAGATACTAAATATTTATAATATTTCATAATGCATTTTCAGGCAAGTAGGCCTTCAATGTCCTTGCATTATTTCTTATCAGTTCTAATATATATATATTTTATTCTAATACAATTCTTTTGTCCTTGGTTTGTATATCAAACGATACTACACCTTTTGTGCAGCTTAGTATTTATCAATATAGCTTCGTTTATTTACATCAAGTGGTTTTATTATACCATGTTATGTGTCCTGTCACATTGACACTCTTGTTTTATTATTAGTTTGGTATTAGGGATGTATTTTCATCCATTAATTTGTCTTTAGATTTTGTCTATAGCTTATCTTGGTACTTAATATTCCCTACTGTGCTACTTATTCACAATTCTCTGTTGGATTGTTATTTACATCTAGTTCCATCTGACATGTATTATTGTTTATTATTATTATTATTACATAAATTCATGTATTTAATGTGTGTTAATGGTTCTCAAAGAGGTATTGAGTATTCTTGTAACTACTGTTATGCTATTTTCCTCTTCCTGATTAGTTTTAACTGAGTTTTTTTTGTAATTCTGTCAGTCACCCTGTGGTTTGGTAATTTGGCTATGATTTGTTTAAACAATATAAGGTATATATTTGTGTTCCTTAGTTTATACTGGGTTTATTCTGTTTATTATTTATTCTAGTTGGTTGTTGCATCATGTAAATACTTTTGTCAGTGCTTTTCTAATTGTTATTTATGATTCTGTGTTGCAGATTCTGTTCAGTTGAGGTTATGTGTATACTAGTGGATAACAACAATGCTTATATGTATTAATTTAGTTTCTTGCTTATTTCCAAATGTATTTACTATGATGATTATTACTATTATCTAGTACAATTGTTTTCTTTATTTTACTTCTATTATATATTATCTGTTCACATATTGTTATCTAATTGTAACCGGTTATTGACATACCCATTGGGTTTTTACACTTGGTTTGGGTTGCTTGTTTTTTTTATCTAATATATGCTGCCTTATTTCTTATATACTATGAATTACGTTCTGTATTGACTTTACTTTTCACTCTCCTGATATTTAAATGTATGATTTTATAAAGATTCTATATTGAATGTCAGTCATGGTATTTACTGGTAAATAGTCCCATTTAACTTCATAATCGAGCAATTATTTTTTGTACTGAATTTCAGTTTACTTGTGATATTTATAATGTTTTACTTTATTATACGTTTTGTCTCATTAATAATACACTTTTTGTCTGTGTTGTTTATTTGAGATTGTTGTATATCTTTGTTATTGCTTATTATTTTCACTTTCTATAAACACTACACTTTTATTGTTTGTGTTAGTTTGCTTGAGATCGTGGTATTTTGGTATTAATCAATTCACTGTAAGTTACTCACTATTATTGTCTGTGGCTGCTTATTATATAGTCTACTTTGTTCTTGGTCACTTGTTTTCCTTCAGGTTCTTCCTTGTTGGGGTATCATTATTCACTTATTTGTTACTCTTCATACTGGTAATATAATCTTCTTATTTTCTGGGTATTTTCTTCATTTATTAAATACTTTCCTTATTTACTGTGTCTTCTTCACACTGGTAAAGTCGTTTTCTTGTTCATTATTAAATATTTTCATTATTTATTATACATTCTTCCTCTTCTTATATATAGGTTTTTTCCTCTTCTTATATATATTTTCCCTCACTTATCGGATATTTTCCCTCACTTATTGGTTCTTTTCCTCACTTATTGGTCCTTTCCCTCACTTATTGGATCTATTGGGTCCTGGTTGCTAACGTAGTTGCTTGGTTCACTCTTCCTCTTGTGATAATATTGATGATTTATTCAATTATAATTTCTTCCTTCTACGGTGCTTATTTTCTTCCACATTATTTATCCATGGATATACAATTGACTTCTACATTTTAGTGTTGTTTTTTCATTTTGTTGGTGTGTTTGGATATATCGGCTTAGATATGTTCCTGGTGGATTTTTATTCTGGGCATTTGATATTATATTTATGTAACAATAATTTTGATACGTTACAGTATAAACCACTGTTATGATAAACACACACACACAAAACAATATACTGTATTGAGATTATAGGGACTGCATGATGTCACTTTACATGCAGGAACACAGCAAATGTTCCATACACCCATTCCAGATGTCTGTCAGTTATTCTACAAGGTCATATATTGATGTAGTTCCAGAGCACTCCAGTGACTGTAACTATGCAATTTATTCTGTAGTGCAACATCTGGAAAATGTAGGATTTTTCTCGAATCTCAGTGGAGTATAAATATAAGCAGCAGCTGGCCAACTCACTTATGCCACTCTCACACAGGTCAGCATGGCGTGCCTTTGTCCAGCAGCCTTGCGGCCAGTATGCAAGCAGCACATACTAAATGACACTTGTACGCTGTGTGTATTCTTTTGAGTTCATCATGTCTGGGAAGTTAAATTTAGTGCGGGAAATTAAAATAGTACAATTTAAAGTGTCAGACGATTCTTGTACAGGTATACAGTAATTGAAACAGCATGGTAACAGGTTTCAAGAAAAACAGAACTCTCAGGTAAGAAATTTATTTTCTTTAATTATATATTATTAGGTATAATAAAATATAACAAAAAATACTTTTTTCTTTATACACAATAATTATACTGTCATGGAAGACATGGATGAGGTTTTATAAAATAACTGGCTAAATATTTATGCACAGTTTTTGCCAATGATTTTGAATGTAATTGAATAATATCTTTCTGTAAATTAAAATTTTGCAATCTGATATGTGGAATTGGTCCGTTAGGTGATACTGATTGCTGAATATCTTCTTTACCATGCACAACATTGTGCAAAGTACAAACAACTTTTATTATGTTTATAACAGTAGTGTAGAGCTGACACACAGAACTGAAATTTTGAAGTCGTCATGTCAAAACTACATTCTATTGTTTTCTTTCATGGACTCAGTCTATGATTGAAAATTCTTTTTTTTTATTATCAAGATTTATAGCAGGATATGGTACCGTTTTAAAGGGAACGCATTATCACCGACAAAGTAATACAGTATTTTCTGCCGACTTCGATCATGAGGCAAACACACACTAATAGGTATATTTGAACCATGTCCTTCTAATCAATAACTTAAATTAGATTCTCAGAATGTTCCACTATCATTGTATCGACCAGCAAATCCAGTTTCAATCATGCTAAGTAAGCCATCTGTGCCACAAACTGCTAACAGAACAATAGAATGGTACTGTATATAATTGTAATTAGTCCTCACATACTCAATTGCACTCAACCCATAGGCGTAATTTGGGAGGGGCAAGGGGGGCACTCGCCCCCCAATGTTCCAAGCATTATAAAATTTTGTTACCAGTTGTTATAAATAAAAACTAACAAATAGTCAAACAGGAGACAGTTTCTATACTTTTGAGCACAGTATAAATTTATTCTTATTTCTTTCGAAGAAACTTATAAGGAGAATGTTTGACAGATTTGAATGATATACATCAAAATAATATTTCTGTTTGAAAAAAGAAAACAAACGCTAGAGACCTAATTAACTAGAATACAATGCGTGTCTTACACAAACAAAGACTTGCTTTGGAACACATTGTAATGAAATAATAAGCGCAGCTGTATTTCAAGGAATTTGCTCTCTTTACTTCGTCTCTTTTCTAATAATATAATACATTTTATTAATTTTATTATATAGATGGTCTCACTACACACTTGAATTTAAGAAGCCTTATCCTGCCTCCCCCCCCAAGTTACGCGCATGACCCAACCTGTTTGGGATGTTCCATACTTCTTCTTGCTATTTCTTTCCACCTTTCTGTAGAGGGTAATTCCATGTAGGTATTATATAAATTTTGCCAGATGGCAAATGTTTCTTTTATAATTTTAGATATAGTATTATCTCCTCTTGCAAAATACAGTTCCAATGACACAAATGAACATATCATGTAACAGTACATTATAACATTGCCAAACCCTGATCACATTTGATATAAAAAAGTATGTAAAAAATGCCAAGAAACAATATATTTTGATAGATAAATGATAACGAGAATGAAAGTAGTAAATATAATCAATAGTGAAGGAGGAAGAATACAACCAAAGGTGGTCACAAAACAAGAAAATACGAACTAGACTGACAGACAACTGACATTGACCCAACCCCAGAGATTGGCCAGATATCAACCAAAGTGAAGCGAGACAAGAAGACAGTGAAGAAAAAAGAAGAAAATAAAAAATTACATGGCCATAACAAGTAACTAACAAGATTGTTTTAAAAGAGCATAATTTTTTATTATTGTTAATAATTTATGTTTAAATTTTTATTAGTGGTAACTTGTAAATGACAGTATCTCAGCAATTGTTATACGTAAAAAAAAAACCATGTGTAGATATGATTGTATGTATATCCTTATCTATAGGAGATGTGTCAGCTGTTATGTTTAAGATTACACTCATACAGACAGGGAATAGAAATGTGTGCGTGGTTCAATCAGAGAACAAATTGTATATCCTAATATATACTTTGGAACTTTTACTAAGATTATATCAGCAGTGTGTATATTATTACAGTATTATGTGTTCGAAAGTATAAGATGTTGGAGAGTTTATTTATTCAATAACATTATTGCTGTTGCTACAGATGTAGTATGTTTCAATTAACACAATATATTTTAACATTATTGAATTGTTGTTATTATTACTAATTATGACATTTCAGACCAATTTTTATCACTTTAATGACAATATATACAAAGTTATGTTTTGTTTGAAAGATGTATTTACAATACCATGTTGTTTGCATATTATAAAATGATATGTGACAGTCTGAAGTTAACAAAAGAGACATGAACTCATTAGATACAAAAACTTTGTAATAATAGTGAGATCGTGAGAAATATAAGGGTAATTAGAGATAGGTAGGGAGTGACAAAGTTGAACAGTGAAGTGATAAGTGTAATAAAATAAACAGCATATAATCTTAAGAAAAAAGAGTTAAACAAGTGTGACAAACCCAAAATATAAGCACATGTTAAATGAGCAACTAAGTTAAGTATATTAGACTGAAAAAACACAAAATAATTGTGAATGTAAAAAACAGAAAAAATATTATCTCAGTATAAAAATCACCAGGATGATTACTGTTATAAAAGAGATGGTGTAGGTATAGCACTCACCAAATTTGTTCATTTGTTAATTTAAAGAAAGAAGTTATTGGCTTAATGTTTAAGGCAATCATTACCAGAAGAAATAGTTTTACAGTAATATGTTAGTATGTTTTAAGTAAGTAAGGAATTTATAAAGAAAATAATAGCAATACCTTTATAAGAAATAATAGGCAAATTATATTAATTATGTGTAACGAAAGGGAACATGGCAGAATTATATTAAAACTTAGAAATAAGTAAATTATGTATTAACATAGTGTAGCGGGGCATTTTTGGGCATACCTGGGGTAATAACAGGATTTGTATTTTTTAATAATAAATAACTTGTTGAGTGATAAGGACAGAAATTATAAATTTTGTAACCGAGAGGTAAATTTGTTTGAAATGAAAACAACCGTGGCAACATTGACTGTGCAGAATTGTTTAACAATGTTTTGTACATTGTTATTTATTGATAAATATCAATAAAACGATATATCACAATAGTATTATCAATTTTGGACTAAAACATTAATACATGACTTAGACCAATCTTGTAAGATATCAAACTAATCGTTGAAAGAAAATAGGAACATCTATGTAAAGATTACAACCATTGAAATTATCCCCAAGTAAATATAGCCATTATAAAATATTTATTCAAATTAAACAAAAAATTCAAGGTTTGATAACAATGGGTTTATTTTGAGATCGACCAGGTAGAATAATTACGTTACCATGGAAACTGTGGAGTAACAAGCCAAAAATACCGTTAGATTTTTTACTGAATGTATGACGCTTTAATGAGATAGACGCTAATTTTCGAGTGACCAAAATTGTCCATTAAAACATAGAAAATATCAGAAAAAGTTATTACTAAGTGTATATCAAGACATAAGATAAAGGCTGGAGCCAGATTATTGAAGTTGAGGCCAAATTAACGAAAAAAGAAAATAAATTACTACCAGTTAAACTGAAAAAGATGCCTGATGTCCTGAACCCAGCAAATTAAAGAAGATTATAGTATAACCCATGAATAACAGATCGTATGAATTCGCCATAACTACGGAAGTGATAAGTACCTCTTAAATTACCCGAAATACATAAATAAACTCACGTTAATTATCTCACTAAAGGTCGAAATCTCACTGAACTGAAATTCATTACTTTCAAAGATTAAAAAGAAATTTAAGTCACTGACAATTTATAAACTAACCAATATAAACTGTTGTTAATGATCCATAACTTGTAAACACTTTTACTACACTGCGCTAAACAAATTACACCTACACAATATGTTAGTTAAGTTTACTTGATGTAAAGGTGTGTATTTTTATTGTTTTTAAAACATTTGTAATCCTTTGAACGTAACCTCAAGATCCTATGACAAACGACATTAATAATTTGTATACAATTTTTAACAGACGCCACATTAAACGTCTGGTATCAATTCAAATATCGATTGTCAAACCCTGTAATTGTCTCATATAAATAACCGGAGCATTTGTATTAGAATAATTTGTATTAAATGAATAATAATCACTAATAAAAAATGTGTAAGTATTGAGTGTAACCACGGTGTTATAATTTCATTAGGAGGTGCACAATATTTTATGTACATTTTAGCAGATGACTGACGATTTACACAGCCCACGCATCGAACGGCTGTGTGCTACAGTGGGCCTAGCTAGCGGAAATATTTGAATTATTCAAACCGCTTGAGCGGCGCTAGTCATACGCCCTTGAATTTTCTTTTAATTGTTTTAAGAAAACAATTTGGCGCCACCGGGACTTTCTCACCCCTAGTGAACATCAAGACCTGGTTATTCGTACGTTCGCCACGAACGAAATCTACAGAAGTTGCACGCATTCGAACTACGGATCGAGAAGACACGTACACTCATTACACACAAATTGTACATTATTTACATTTTGCAGAGTAAGACGGTAGACGTACTCACGGTAGAATACAAATTGGCGCGCCAACTAGTGGAGCTAGAATAATAAAGAATTTATACAATTAAACCCTATAAATTCTAGCGGCGATTACGAAAGATTACAAAATGCACACCAGAGGAGTGTCGAAAAAATTGGCAAAGGAGAAGGAGATGGAAGAAAACAGAGGGGAAGAAGAGGAAGGAACACCGATTGAAGAAGTGGAGACAATAATAACTACAACAGAACCAAGCCAAGACGAAGAAACGGAATTACAGGCGGGCGACAAGGGAGAATTTAGAGGAGACCCGAACATACTAAAATTAATGGAAATGATGAACAATAATTTGAAGGAGATGAACAATAAATTCGACAAGAATGAGGAGAGCTTGAAGGAGATGAACAATAAATTCGACGGCATGAAGAAAGAAACCAATGAAAATTTCAAAAAACAGGAGGAGAAAATAGATGAAAAATTGGACAAGAAGTTTGAGTCAATTAATGAAAAAATAGTGAGTACTAAGGAAGAATTGAGGAAAACAGTCAACCAAAATAATGAAATACTACAACAACGATTGCTGGAGGAAATTCAGCAAAGAAGCGAAGAATTGAAGGAAGAATTGAGGGAACAGCTGAAGGAGGACCACGAGAAAAATAAAGAAGAAATGAAGCTACAGATGGCACACCAATTAATGGAGTACCGAGAAGAAGCAAAACAGCAGGTTACGGAAATCAACGACAAATTAGAGGAAACGTTGGAGAAGCTAGAGAAGACCAACGAAAATGTTTCTGGAGTCCGCAAGGAGGTACTCGATAAAATGAACCGTCTCGAAGGAGAAAATAAGAGAAGAATTGAGGAAGGTCATGAAGAAACAGTCAGAAGATGTACCCAGATAGACCAGGACATACACCAAGTCCGGGAAGAAAACCAGAAAGAGGTAGCAGCTGTACGAACAGACTTGGGAGAACGAATGGAAGGAATTTACAGCAACTTAAATAAAGTAGATAGCAAAGTAGACAAAAACCAACAGAGGATTGACGAAATGCGCAGAATAGAAGAGTCATTACGGGAAGAAGTGGATGCCTGGCGTGACCGACCATGTAATAATAATCATGTCATGAACACAGACAACAGGGATGCTATTAATTTCCGTAATTATAAAAGAAACCCTATTGAATTCTTGAAGAGGGTAGAAGAGTTAATCATCAAGAATCGAGAGACTCGATGGACTACAATAAGAGGGATGTTGGACGAAATGTTCAAGGAGACATACGACAACTGGTGGACTGCCACTCGACCAGACATCCAAAACCTTCAAGACTTTAAGACTCAGTTCAAGGCTAAATACTGGTCTGAGTCAACTCAGAATATGGTCCGCAATAACCTGAGCAATGGAAGGTATGAAAACCAGAATGGACAATCCCTTACCTCCTACTTCTTGGGAAAAATCTGCATGGCCAGGAATTTGGAGCCACGTATACCTGAAGAGTGTCTGGTAATACAATTATCTTACCACTACGACGACGCCATCCAAAAGGCACGGATGTACAGCCAGGTAAAGACCATCCAAGATATGGCTAGCTTACTGGAAAGCCATGAACATGAGTGGCAGTACAGGAAAAATAGAGGGTACAGCTTCAGAAATAATCGAACCAATGAGGGACAATTGTCACAGAACCAACAGGGAGATAATAAACCACCGATAAATAACCCTAACAATTACCAAGGGAACACACGGGGCAATAACGTGCCCAGAAATTTTAACAGAAGTGGAAACCCTAATAATAACAACTTCAGGAACAACCACAGAGGTAATTTCCCGTCGAATGGTTACAACAACAATTATCGCCCTGGAAACAACGGTAATCAGAACAATACTCCAGGATACCGGCCACAGGTAAATTACATAAGGGGGCAAAGACAAAGGAGCCCAAGAAGAAACTATCCATCATCTAACTATCGGCGAACGTACTATAACCAGGTACCCGATACGAGAAGTCACCCATTCGAAGAAGATCACAGGCACAGCGTGGATAACCGGAATAATCAACAGGAGCCGAACGCTAACCAACCATCAAACACTACTGATGTTGGGGGCAATGAGGTCAACCCTCATTTAAACGCTTAAGGCCAGTGAAAACTGCGGACAGCCCATCACTGGACCAATCTCTGGGTGAATATAAGACAACACATGACAAGAAGATCACAATAATATGTACTAATTATTTGAAAAATATAAGGGACGATTTGATCGAAGAAAATGATAATATGATGCCCATTCGAAACAATGAAATAGTGTATGTGAGTGCCCAAATAAATGGAATTCTATCAACCATAATGATCGATACAGGGTCTAATGTCTCCCTGATCGACCAAATAGAATTAAATAGACTACAGCAGGGAAGTAGTGTACCCATATCAACCCTGCCCATAAACAATATAACTATCATTGGTGCTACCGGCCGACAAAACAAAACCGTCCGGAAACAAGTATCCTTGGAACTTAATAGCAAAGGTATAATAGTAACTATGCCATTTCTTGTTGCCAGCGGCCTACCTTTCTCATTACTTGTTGGATGTGATGTACTCAGACAACACTCTGCCATAATTAACCTGCGGCAGGGAGAAGTGTCACTAACCACAGAACAAGGAATATGGTCAGCCGATATAGTGAATGGTGGCAACTTACCATTGATAACAAACCACTATAACATGATCCAAAGCAATTATTGCCGACAATCACCTGAAAGAATATTGACAGATTGGAAGAATGAAGAATTACCCAGCTCCATAGAAGGCATCACTAGAAAGTTACTATTATTATACGTGGGACCATACACTATAACAAAAGACAAGGGCAATAACACTTACGAGATCACTCACCCCGTCACCAAGAAAATAAAGGGGGTATACAATCAAGCCTCAATTAAGAAATATTATGACAATCAATCATAACTGTAAAAAACAATTTAAAGTAAAAAACCAACAAAAATACTTTAAATAAAGAAAAAAAAATTAGGTGACAAACAAACAAGTCTGCCAATGCCATAAAGAAAAGATCTCTAAAGTACGTCAAAATTCCAAAACATTCGTAAGTACAGCTTACACTAAGCATTAGAGAAACCATTATGATGAATAAAAATTGTAAAAAATCAAAAAAAGATATGTAAGAAAAGCTTACCCAAATATCTTAATAATATTTTAGAACAAGTAAAAATGGAGAGATAAAAGTCACAAGGCATTCAGATAAAGTAAGAGCAACCAACTTACTACAATATTTAAATAAAAATTAACAATAGAGGAGTGTAGTTACAAAACATTCCTCCAAAATAAGGTTAAATTACCATAATATTTAGCCAAAAAATGAGCCATAAAAAGCATAACATACTGTAAAGGAATAAGCTACAAAAAATTCCTAACTAGTAAGAAGCCATAACTTACTATGATATTTTAAAAATTATGAAAAAATATCAATCAAAATGATCAGCTTCCACAACTATTTAGAAAGAGGGGAAGTAAAATTACCCAAACCAATGATCACAAAACAATATAAATGAAATCAACGTTCTAAGAGTTATAATGTGAAAGGAGATGAAACAAAGAGTAATTAAAAATGAATAAAAATGTGAATTGTATCAATAAAAAACAATGCTTCAAATAGTATCTATAAAGAAAGATGAAACAATATATGACTCGAACTGAGCTATAATGAAGTATAAAAGTAAAAGATTCCCAACAAATATTATGATTATGATTATTATTATTGTTATTTTGAGTCACGAGTTGACTATATTTAAGAATTATTAATTGAGATTGTCTGTTGAATGAACCAGCAATCATTTTACTGAGCAGGGATGATGTTCCCCTGATATCAGTATAAGAGTAGTTTTGATGAAAAAGAAGATTTATAGGGAATAAGTTATAATAAAAATTCAATAAGCCAGTTCGCAATATGAGAAGATAATGAAGAAAAGACTAAGAAGAATGGAATTAAAGGATACAGAATTAATTATAAAAAATGAATGAGAAGCAGGAGAATTTGAAAAAATAAAAAAATAAAAAAAATTTGATACGATACAATTGATAATTTCATCAAACTCAAATTCACGTTTTATAAAATGATCAATTTTGGTGGAAGGGCATTATATAACATTGCCAAACCCTGATCACATTTGATATAAAAAAGTATGTAAAAAATGCCAAGAAACAATATATTTTGATAGATAAATGATAACGAGAATGAAAGTAGTAAATATAATCAATAGTGAAGGAGGAAGAATACAACCAAAGGTGGCCACAAAACAAGAAAATACGAACTAGACTGACAGACAACTGACATTGACCCAACCCCAGAGATTGGCCAGATATCAACCAAAGTGAAGCGAGACAAGAAGACAGTGAAGAAAAAAGAAGAAAATAAAAAATTACATGGCCATAACAAGTAACTAACAAGATTGTTTTAAAAGAGCATAATTTTTTATTATTGTTAATAATTTATGTTTAAATTTTTATTAGTGGTAACTTGTAAATGACAGTATCTCAGCAATTGTTATACGTAAAAAAAAAACCATGTGTAGATATGATTGTATGTATATCCTTATCTATAGGAGATGTGTCAGCTGTTATGTTTAAGATTACACTCATACAGACAGGGAATAGAAATGTGTGTGTGGTTCAATCAGAGAACAAATTGTATATCCTAATATATACTTTGGAACTTTTACTAAGATTATATCAGCAGTGTGTATATTATTACAGTATTATGTGTTCGAAAGTATAAGATGTTGGAGAGTTTATTTATTCAATAACATTATTGCTGTTGCTACAGACGTAGTATGTTTCAATTAACACAATATATTTTAACATTATTGAATTGTTGTTATTATTACTAATTATGACATTTCAGACCAATTTTTATCACTTTAATGACAATATATACAAAGTTATGTTTTGTTTGAAAGATGTATTTACAATACCATGTTGTTTGCATATTATAAAATGATATGTGACAGTCTGAAGTTAACAAAAGAGACATGAACTCATTAGATACAAAAACTTTGTAATAATAGTGAGATCGTGAGAAATATAAGGGTAATTAGAGATAGGTCCCTATCCCTAAGTTGAACAGTGACAAAGTTGAACAGTGAAGTGATAAGTGTAATAAAATAAACAGCATATAATCTTAAGAAAAAAGAGTTAAACAAGTGTGACAAACCCAAAATATAAGCACATGTTAAATGAGCAACTAAGTTAAGTATATTAGACTGAAAAAACACAAAATAATTGTGAATGTAAAAAACAGAAAAAATATTATCTCAGTATAAAAATCACCAGGATGATTACTGTTATAAAAGAGATGGTGTAGGTATAGCACTCACCAAATTTGTTCATTTGTTAATTTAAAGAAAGAAGTTATTGGCTTAATGTTTAAGGCAATCATTACCAGAAGAAATAGTTTTACAGTAATATGTTAGTATGTTTTAAGTAAGTAAGGAATTTATAAAGAAAATAATAGCAATACCTTTATAAGAAATAATAGGCAAATTATATTAATTATGTGTAACGAAAGGGAACATGGCAGAATTATATTAAAACTTAGAAATAAGTAAATTATGTATTAACATAGTATTATCAATTTTGGACTAAAACATTAATACATGACTTAGACCAATCTTGTAAGATATCAAACTAATCGTTGAAAGAAAATAGGAACATCTATGTAAAGATTACAACCATTGAAATTATCCCCAAGTAAATATAGCCATTATAAAATATTTATTCAAATTAAACAAAAAATTCAAGGTTTGATAACAATGGGTTTATTTTGAGATCGACCAGGTAGAATAATTACGTTACCATGGAAACTGTGGAGTAACAAGCCAAAAATACCGTTAGATTTTTTACTGAATGTATGACGCTTTAATGAGATAGACGCTAATTTTCGAGTGACCAAAATTGTCCATTAAAACATAGAAAATATCAGAAAAAGTTATTACTAAGTGTATATCAAGACATAAGATAAAGGCTGGAGCCAGATTATTGAAGTTGAGGCCAAATTAACGAAAAAAGAAAATAAATTACTACCAGTTAAACTGAAAAAGATGCCTGATGTCCTGAACCCAGCAAATTAAAGAAGATTATAGTATAACCCATGAATAACAGATCGTATGAATTCGCCATAACTATGGAAGTGATAAGTACCTCTTAAATTACCCGAAATACATAAATAAACTCACGTTAATTATCTCACTAAAGGTCGAAATCTCACTGAACTGAAATTCATTACTTTCAAAGATTAAAAAGAAATTTAAGTCACTGACAATTTATAAACTAACCAATATAAACTGTTGTTAATGATCCATAACTTGTAAACACTTTTACTACACTGCGCTAAACAAATTACACCTACACAATATGTTAGTTAAGTTTACTTGATGTAAAGGTGTGTATTTTTATTGTTTTTAAAACATTTGTAATCCTTTGAACGTAACCTCAAGATCCTATGACAAACGACATTAATAATTTGTATACAATTTTTAACAGACGCCACATTAAACGTCTGGTATCAATTCAAATATCGATTGTCAAACCCTGTAATTGTCTCATATAAATAACCGGAGCATTTGTATTAGAATAATTTGTATTAAATGAATAATAATCACTAATAAAAAATGTGTAAGTATTGAGTGTAACCACGGTGTTATAATTTCATTAGGAGGTGCACAATATTTTATGTACATTTTAGCAGATGACTGACGATTTACACAGCCCACGCATCGAACGGCTGTGTGCTACAGTGGGCCTAGCTAGCGGAAATATTTGAATTATTCAAACCGCTTGAGCGGCGCTAGTCATACGCCCTTGAATTTTCTTTTAATTGTTTTAAGAAAACAATTTGGCGCCACCGGGACTTTCTCACCCCTAGTGAACATCAAGACCTGGTTATTCGTACGTTCGCCACGAACGAAATCTACAGAAGTTGCACGCATTCGAACTACGGATCGAGAAGACACGTACACTCATTACACACAAATTGTACATTATTTACATTTTGCAGAGTAAGACGGTAGACGTACTCACGGTAGAATACAACATATATTACCCACCCAAAACCTAATTAAATTATGTAAAAGTTATTTGAAAATATTATTGGGATTATAAACGAATAATATATATGTTTACAATAATATATACGTTATATTCGTATACGAATTGACTCTAGGTCAACAGTTTAACTGCTAGTGAGAGTTATTTTTAGCCATCTGACCTGTGCACTATGCACGCTAGACAAAGCTACATACGACGTCATTGACCAAGCCCTTGTTTATGTCAGTTTGGAATATAAGGCGCGGTCACCACTGCTTCAGAATCTGGCTACATCAGATGAATAAAACAATGCAATGAGACCACGTGACCCCCCTCCATCTGAGAATTCAACGCTGTCAATCTCGTCCCAGTAAAAATTACAATTTTGTTAGCAAGATGTCTGAAACAGAAAAGAAAATAACAAATATTAATATGAAGTAATGTATCTGAATATGAATATTATTTATTTAACAATTAACTCCAAATATTAGTAGTAAAAATTATAACTAAACTAATAAAGCTGTTTGTGTTTTCCAGTGAACGACTGTAAAGAAAAGTGGAGAAATATAATTTCACTGTTCCTGAGAAGCACGAAGTCTTTACCAAGCGGTCAAAGGCGAGAAAAGCATGTTATTTGAAAGATTATGTACAGTTTGTATTACCATAAGTCAAACCATTCAACAATGCAGACAATCCAGGTAACATTCTCATACATGATACAGAAATAGCCTCAACTTCAAGACAGTCAGATGACATAAATACTATTTAAGAACCACAGAATCCCTATAATGATAACAGGCCTGTACTATATACTGGAACAGCACCAAACACTCCAGCATCTGATATACCAACAGCAGAACCACAGTCGACACAATTAGAACTTCCAACTGTGGCAGAGCGCCAATGGAAACATATGCCAGAAGTTGAAAAAACTTTTACAGAGTATTTAAAATATAAAACCAAAAGATGACAGGTTGAAGAGACTACAAAAAATAATGCTGTGTTACATTTTACTGAGTTTGTTACCAGAATTTGACACAGTGACAGAAGACCAAATAAGAAAATTTTAAATAAAAGTTATGATGGTAATTGGAATCGAGCAGTTCTCAGTTCAGGCCCATTCCGTACTCCACAACTTCTTCTGTTGGATCTCTTTTTGAACCATCGTCATCATATACACACACTTCAACAGTAACATCTCCTCAGGCTAATCAATTTTCACCAGTAATTTACACTACAGAAACAAATAAGCCACTTTACGACCAGTATCAACATACAGTAGAACCTTGAAAATTAGGATCAATTGGTACTGGACCTCATCCAGATTTTCAATTTGTTCTGACTTTTAAAATATACTTTAAAATGGTAGAATTTTATGTCAGAAAACATTTGTTCTTTTTTACTTTTTAACCACTTAATTTTAATATCTTAAAGAATAATATATGGATTATAAGTATAATACTACTGACTCGGAACACTTAAGTTTTTTATTGGTAAAAATGTAAAATTTTTACCTTATAGCCTGAACCCATTTTCACTTATTACAAGCTTCATCACTTATTACAAGCTCAATTGAATCCAAGAATAAAAAAGAACAGTTTTAAGTTTCACAGTAAACTCCTGAGCTCAATACAGTAGCGCTGTTTTAGTGATTTAATAATGTAACCAGTTCATTAAAACAGTGCTGGGAGTGTATGTAGGTGCATTCGCTGTGGCCGATGGGCAGGTTCCAATTTTCCGAATTTTGATTTAACAACCATACCAAGAAATTGTAGTTTGAACGTTTGGGCAGCACCATGGTCCAAATATAACTTTCTCCTTTAATTTCTAATTCTCAGATCCCGTGCTTTTTTTTCCTGTAACCACCTTGCACTAGGTTGAAATCGGCGGACCCATTCAAGAATTTATTTTAATTTAGTGTCTTTTCGCACAGCATAGGGCCTGAGTGGGTGCACCCAAGGTTCTTTTCTGTGTAAACCATATGTAAATACCATCTTCCAAAGCTGTGTTATTGGCAGTCTACAATGTTTTTCTGTTTTGTGACTCTACTTCAGAATTCAATTTTTCGGTGTATTTTGCCAGTATATCTTTTTGTGCATAAATGTCACTTATGGTTGAAGTCCCCACATTGTAGATTTTAGAAAGAGATGCCTCACTTTCACCTTTTGATAATCTTTTCAAAATTTCTAACTTTTCAGTGGTCAAAAACACACGTTTTTGCTTTCCACTAGCTTTACTAACAGATGTACTAGCCATTCTGAACAACACTAAAGTATCTCTACTCAAACAAATATTTATGGTGTATTGAAATTAATAATGTAAACAAACATATAAACATCCACAGCACTGTAAAGTAACGCGAACATGCAAAAGTCTCGGAAGTGACTGACTGAGCGTGTGACAGGAATAGATAAGCACCCGCTCCACATGGAATGAATGCGGATGGGTAGTGTGTCTCATTACTCTTCTCGTGACTAGCCACAACGCTGCACTTACGGTTCCGGTGAGTGCTGAAAACTACGCTCAGTCTGGATTCGGTAAAAAAAATTATATTAGTTTTTTTAATATTATTATATATAAAAAACTTTCACAAATGAACTTACTTTTGTTATCACTTTCACAAACGTTTCAATGTAATGTGCCTCTTCCTCAGTGTGAGTATATACTGATGTCATATTCAGCACACACCTATAGTCCATAATTGTTATTCTGTAACAATGACATTCAGTATATACTCACACTGAGGAAGAGGCACATCACCTTGAAATGTTTGTGAAAGTGATAACAAAAGTAAGTTCATTTGTGAAAGTTTTTTATATATAATAATATTTAAAAAAAGTGAATGAAGAGGATGACTCAACAAGATATTTATTAGTTTTTTGTTGGCTCCAGATTTTAGATTTTTCCGGATTTTTGAGGTCTGAACTTTCAAGGCTCCACTGTATTACAAATGAAGAAAATAAAAATACCGAGACAAATAAAAATGATATTAACTTGTACCCATTCCCCAATAATTTCAATATTTTATTTATTATCAAAATACCCCTATACCATATTGGTGTCGGGTTACATCAACTACACTATATACAAATTTTTTCCATCTTACTCTATCCATAGACAATGTCTTTGCTTCTCTCCATCCCAAGCTCTTTCTCTCAAAATGTTTCCCATCATTTCATCCCAAGTCAGTAGCGGTCTTCCTCTCTTCTTTCTTCCCCTTGATTTTGCCTCCCAAACCTGTTTTACCATTCTATCACTATCCATTCTCTGCATGTGTCCCCACCAGCATAGTTGTCTCTGTTCAATAAAATCCAGAATCGATATCACTTCTAAATCCTCTCTTATTTGTGTATTCCTAACTCTATTCCTCCTTGTTACTCCTACTACTCTCCTAAGATATTTCATTTCTGCCAACTGGATTTTACTTTTTTGGTTTTTGGATAGCACCCACGTCTCACAACCGTATGTTTAACCGGTCTATATACTGTTTTATACACACTCATTTTCGTTTTTCTTGATATCTCCTTCTTATTTATAAATCTATTGTTTAATGCATAGTATACTTTTATAGCCTTTTCAATTCTTTCATTTAATGCGGCTTCTTGTTTCCCATTACTGTCTATTATAACCCCTAGATATTTAAATTGTTTGACTTGTTCTATCTGCACTCCTCCAATCTCTATATTTATTACTTTCTCCCTTGTAACAATTACCTTTGTTTTGGTCTTATTTATTGTCATCCCTTTTTCCTGGAGAACTTCAGTCCATATATTCAAATTACTCTGTAACGCCCTTTCACTTGTAGCCATGAGCACTACATCATCCGCAAAAGCCACTTCTGCTACTTCTATACTTCGCAAGTTCCTGTATCCAACATGCATTTTCTTAACCTTCAGTGAACACTTCTTAATAATGTCGTCCATGTACAAGTTGAATAATGCGGGCTCAGTCCACCTCCCTGTCTTAATCCATCATTTGTTGTAAATCCTAACGACCTCATATTTTTACCAATTACATAATTTACATTATTTTTGTATAACCTCTGTATTACCTTAATTATTTTACTCCTTATTCCTCTATTTTTTAAACTTTCCCATATTTTTGTTCTAGGCACACTATCAAAAGCCTTCTCAAGATCAATAAAAGCCAAACATACCAATTTATCTTGTATCGACTTCTCAGCTATCTGTTGCAGAGTAAATATGTGATCCTGCACACTTCTCCCTGATCTAAAGCCACTCTGCGATTCCTCCAAACTATTTTCTAAAATTGGGACCAATTTATTATTAATTATCTGTTCATAAACCTTAACAATTGTATTTAACAGATTGATACCCCTATAATTATTACAATCTCTTGCGTTACCTTTCTTAAAAATAGGAACTATCAATGCTTCCTCCCATTCTCTTGGTATGTCTACACTTGTCCATGCTTTATTGATAATTATAAAAGTATTTCTTTCCCCTTTTCCCCATATTCGTTATCATTTCTGCTGTAATTTTATCTGTTCCAGGTGATCTCCCACTTTTAAGTCCTTTAATCACTACCTCTAATTCATGCTACGTTATTTTTTCTTCTTCTGCAACTTCACCATCCTCTCTATCTTCTTCTTCATTAATATTGACTTTATGTTCATCTTTGTTGATTTCCTTACCACCTAGTAATCCTTGAAAGTATTCTTTCCATCTATTCATTATATCGTTTCTTTCTGTCATTATTTTCCCATTAGCATTATATATATACATATATCATTCTCAGTTTTTTTCTTTTCTAAAAGATTTCAATACTCTGAAGAAAAGCTTTTGATTTTCCCATCTATCTCTTTCCAATTTTTTTCCAAAATCTTTCCATGCACTCTCTTTCGCTTTTCTAACTAATTCTTTAACAATTTTTCTTTGTTGCTTATATGCTTCATAGTTATCCACTGTCCTATTAGCTGTATACTTTTTCCATTCCCTTTTCTTCCTTTTAATCTGCTTCTTTATTTCATTATTCCACCATACCGTCTGTTTTCTTTTATTATTCATTCTAGTAACACCACAAATCTCCACAGCTGTATCTATAATTATATCTTTCATTACTCTCCAGCCTTGGTGTATATTAGCATGCCTTATATTTTCACTTGTAATTTTTCCTCGATCACATCTTTAAACCTATTACTTACACTCTACTTTTCAGTTTATACGATCTGATAGATTTATATTCTATTCTTCCTTCTCTATTATTTATCTGTTTTTTATCTAGTTGTTCTTTACATTTGGTCATTACTAAATAATGGTCACTATATATTTCAGCACCTCTCCAGACTCTAGTGTCCATTATCATTTTCCTGTTGTTCCTTTCAACTAGTATATAGTCAATTATCGATTTCTCTCCCCTATTTGGTTGTTCCCTTGTGAATTTATGTATGTCTCTGTGCTGATAAAAAGTGTTCGTCACAATAAGTTCATGTAGTAAGCAGAAATCCAACACTTTCTTACCGTTATTGTTTCTCATTTCTTCTCCATATATTCCTATTACTCTTTTACTCATATATATCTCATCTCTTTTACCCAATCTACTGTTAAAGTCACCGACAATATATTTATTTCCTTTGGCTTCCTCTGTTACTTCTGATAGATCTTTCCAGAATTTATCTTTTACTTCCACCTTCTCATCCTCGCTTGGTCCATATACTACTATAATTGTAAAATATTTTCCCTTTTGACTCTCAAGCTCCACCAGTAGTAATCTTTCTGATACTGCTTCCCATTTCCGTATCTGTCTTACTAAATCCCTGTGTATTATGCATCCCACCCCCGCTGCAGCTCTCTTATCTTCTTCGTCTACTCCACTATATATAAGTACGTGATCATCATTCATAGTAAACTTACCCCTTCCTTTTTTTTAGTTTCCCTTAATGCTAAAATTTCTAATCTATATCCTGCAAATTCTTTAATTATTTCCTCCTCCTTACCATATAAACTTCTGATATTCCATATTCCTAAATTCCATTTACGTTTATTTATTCCCTTTATCCTATCCAGTTTCTCTGCTCTGTCCGTTCCCTTTATGTCCGTCCTCTCATTACTACTCAGTTTTTTGGTTTAGCTAGGTACACCTTCCCTTTACTCTTATTCCATTTCCATTCTATTCAATCTATAATTACTTTGTTGTACCCTTATTTAACTTCCCTTCTTTTTCCCTCTCCTCCTTTGCCATCTTTTTAACTGTCTTTGTATTTCTCTTTCCTGCTTCGTTAAGTCGTTATTAATGTATATTCCTTAAGTACCTGTATCCTTTTTTAATTTATATTTATTTTCTAGAATTTTCATCTTATCTTCTTCCTTTTCTAATCTAACTACCCACATTTTTCCCCTATTTTATACATTTCGCTGGTCTGCACATTGACCTCCAGGTACTGTCCTATAAATTTCTCTACATTATTTTTAATCTCTGTTTTGTTATCTGCATCTATTTTTAATCCACTTATGATCACATTATTCTTCCTTCTATCTTTCTCCAAATATTCCACTGTCTTTCTAACCTCAGCCAACTCCTTCTTAATGTCCATATTTTCTTTTTTTCTGAGCTCTTCATTTTCATCTTTTAGGGTTTCCATTTCTTCCGCATATTTCCTTTGGTCCTTTCTTACTTGTTTAATTTCTTAAGTTAACTCATTTTTCATTTCTTGTATGGTTTTTAATATTATATCTAACTTGTCTTCACTTGCACTAGATGTCTTATCTGGTGATCTCATCGTTTTTTTACTTCTTCCGAATGCTTCCTCATTACCTGATCCAATTGTTATTCTTTTCTTTGTCCAATCATCTGTACTATACTCATCACTATCCATTCTTAATAACCTTCTTACGGCTGTTGGCCGCGCAAAAAGTAGGACCCCAGTCGACCCGTCGGAAGTCCACACTTCTATCAGCCAACCGCCTTCCCAATTAATTAATACAATAGATTAATTTTTAAATACAATACAATAAAATTATAGTGATACAATATACAATAATATAACATAACAATACAATACAATAATACTATACAACAACTCGTCTACACCATTAATTAATACAATAAGTTAATTTCAAATACAATATAATAAAAAACAAATAAATATCACAGACAAGTTCCACTATAATTTAAAAGACAATAAGCAACAAAAATCCCAAATAAAAAATTAAATTCCTCAGTCAGAATCATACCCCCAAACTCCAAACAGAAATCTGCCACGCTACCGACGTCACTATTTATCTTGATTATACTGTATGCCGCCCTTTGTACATATTAGTCTTTATCAACACTTATCATAACAAAACAACCTTATCTGTTGTGCTTAATTTCTGCCCTACTTCTTAAGTTTATTTCAATTAAATCCTACTTCTTACTTATTGCCTTAAACATACCACACCTATTAATTATATATATTTTAAACATTTAAACAACGTACACTCTCTATAACAATTAACAACAAATCTTGCAAACTCATTAATATCTCTAAACATGACATATAACCTACACCCTGATTTATATCACTATACCCATTCACAAAACTTTCTTTTCTTCCAATAGATTGTTACATCCACATTCACCCTTCAACATTTATCTCTATACCGTTGTTTATTATCCTTGTCTTGCCAATAATTCAAAATGTTTAACAAGTATAACAACAAAACTATCACTACGAAGGCAGGCCGACTTATCGGTATCTACCTGTCACCACCACTCTGAAACTGTTTAAAAAAAAAATCAATTTCAATATTAGTTAAAAGAAAATTCTCAGTTTGATAATCTACAATTCAGATTCTAAATGATTTCAGTAATATAAAAAGAGAATTTTTAAATTTCATACATGTGAACAATAATTTTTTGTATTCATAACATAAAAAGTAAAGTTTTGTACATTAAAAACATGTATATTTTTTTACATACCTTAATGTTATTAAGAATTATTTCTTTGGTGCTGACACATTCCCTCATGTTTGTACTTCGTTTAGTAATAGCTGGACTGATAACCATAACAAGATCCTGAAAACATAACCTTTGTCATTCTAAACATACACTGAAATTTCTCATCAGGTTCCATTAGTTCTCTTGGCCGTTAACAAACAAACGACAATTAATATTTCTCTGAATGTAGGGGTGGAGCTAATACCGTTTCTTTTTCTCCACTGTAAATACATGTAAAACAAAATATCTTCTTCATCACTAGATGACGTTATTAGTGAAAACTGGCTTCGAGTGTCGAAAACGTGCAGCAACATGAGAGAGAGTTCAGTGCAGTACAAGATCGGCACAGCACATGTACCGCTGGCGCACTGCTACTGTGGATACCCGTGGGAGAACGGCATTAGTTTTTGGACTAGCTATATTACAGTATGGTTTGGAGTGATTGGTATTGTGACTTGTGGACTTAAGTGTTATTGGTTACTTTGTGAAAAACTAATAAAGTGACATGCATTGTTGTATGAATTATTGTATAAGAGTATCTTTGTTTATTTCTATCTACTGTTTGTTCCTAATTAAAGTTGTAATTAGTGACTTCATCTAGTGTCAGTTATTGAATTTTCACTGTACAACATGACGATCCGTGCAACCATCGTAAAAAATGTAGATCATCTCATGTATGTATATACATCTGGCGATATGATCATATGGTGTTTAAAGTGTTGTGACTTATGAGAGTGAGGCATGGAATCCAGCAAGATTCAGTGCTGAAATCAGTCTTTAAGACTTTGGGTACCACATATACGATCCAGTGTGACTTCCAGTTTGGTCAAAAACAACACTGTGTTGAAACACTAATAAATATTTACTACAATTTATTACTAACAAATCATCATCAGTAGCTCCACAGCCCACCATGGGCCTACGGTTGCCAACCATACTTTATAATAACATATCCTACTTTATTTTTGTGAATATACTTTATACTTTTGCATAAAAATAAAGTATGCAAAAATACTTTTTATTTTTAGTCTTTACTGTAATGCACGAAACGAAACACTCTCATACGTAATTTCCGAACGATTTATCGATGCCTAAGATAAAACAGAACGGAACACACACAATTAACAATGATTATTTATTATTGAACGAAACGGCAGATGGCAGTCCATATCGGTTTCCTTTCTAGATCATTATTTACGTTGTTGTGATCCTTGTGTGTTTGTTTGAAGAAAGGTTAGAGTTTAGAAGTATACATAACTTCTTTTGCATTGCTTAAAATGCCAAGTAATTCAGATTCTGATAGTTATACGCCAGTAACTCCCAAGAAAGTGAAATTAATAAAATCAAAAGAACTACAAAAATATAAAATCGAGTGGGAAAAACAATATGACTGGATTAAAAGTGATCCTCAAAATAAAAATTCAGCGAAATGTATTTTCTGCACCGTGAATTTTACAATTGGATCAGCTGGTATTGGACAGGTAAGTGAGTTAATAAATATATATATACCTTTAGTTAATATATACTGTTGTGTTGTGTTGTGTTTTGTGTATTGTGATGTTTGGTTATACTGAAAATCAGGGTTGCAACTTGCAAATAGCGCATTAATTCAGCATTGAATTATTGCTCAAATTAAAATTTTTGTATATTTTTTAATCCCAATAGAATGAATTGAAGATAACTTTTTAATTTTTAATCTTATATCTTTTGATTAAAAATTGAATTTGAATTTTTAATCCTGTATATCGGATTAAAAAAGAATTTAAAAAATTTTTAACCCCATATGTTTTAATTAAAAATTGAATTGAGAATTTTTAATTCAAAAAACAGGATTAAGGACCCTCGAGCGGTAAAAAAAATCTGTCAAAAAACGAGGAATTTTTGCGCCATAAATTCTCCGAATTAATCAACTTTTATGTAATAAAACTTACATGAAAATAAACGTTCTTGTTGTCACAAGCTCATATAGTTTTCTGAGCTTGATATCAGTATGAGAAATATTCTAAATTAATTTTTAAAGTCTGGAGATATCACGACATTTTTTTTTCAAATGTCAATTGTTTTGACAGCTCACGTGCTGTCATAATATCTCAAGACTTTAAAAATTAATTTAAAATACTTCTCGTACGAGTATCAAGCAGAAATTACAATATAAGCTTTTAACAACAAGACAATTATTTTTATGTAAGTTTTATTACATATCAGTTGACTAATTCGGAGAATTTATGGTGCAAAAATTCCTCACTTTTCGACAGATTTTGTTTACCGTTCCAGGGCCCTCAAGAAGCCATTTGTTATTTTTTAATCCAATATCTTTGAAATAAGAATTGAATTAAACATTTTTAATCCTGAAAACCGGATAGAAAAATAATTTTTGTAATTTTCTATCCCATAACTTTCAATTAGTAATTAAACACAAAGTTTTTAATCCCAGAAACCGGATTAAAAAATTATTTTTCAAATTTTAATCCTTTACCTGTCAATTGAAAATTAAATTGGAAAATTTTAATCCCAAATTCCGGATTGAAAAATTACTTTTTAATTTTTAATTCGTCAACTTTCAATTAAAAATTAAGTAAAAAAAATCATTCATTTCGAATTCTAAACAGTTTAACATTTCCATAAATGCTCTTTATACTATAGATGATAAACAAATTTGTGTTTACAAATTTTTTTTGAGAGTTGAATTTCTTTGTTACCGGATATTGCTCAAATGTTCGTGTAAATTTTTTTTTTTTTTTTACACGTGGTTTTCACTTCTTTGTCTTAATTATTCAAATTAAAAATATTTTTTTCCTTTTTAATACCGATTAACCCAGTTAAAATTTATTTTTAAGCCCAGTCATTATAATTTCAAATAATTTTACTGTTAATACTTGTGAACGTCACAGTCAAAAATCAATCCTGTTCATGTGAATTAAAAATTTATTTTTTATTTTTTAATTCTGACTATGTGCATTGGAAATCAATTTCAATTTTTTAATCCCGAGTTTTTGAATTAAGTTTTAATTAAATTTTTAACTTTTTATTCTAATTGTCTGAATAAAAATTTAAATTTTCAATCTCAAGTATTTGAATTAAAAATTTAGTTTTCAATTTTTAATCCAAACTTTTTCAATTATGAATTCAACATTTAATTTTTAATTGTAAATATTTCAATTGAAGAATTTGTGACCCTACTGAAAATAGTGATGGTTTGGTCTAGTGGCGGTAGTCTTTTCTTTCTGTTCTCAGATAAAGCAGCATCAAGATACAAAAAGGCACAAATTAAAAGGTGAAATGAAGAAAACATCCGGTGCGTTACAAAATTTTCTTACTTCAAATACTTCATCAGGGTGTCCAGGATCTATTGATGACAACAATATTACAGCAGCTGAGCTAGCATTAACTTTTCACACTGTCAAGCATAATCATTCATACAATAGTATGGATTGCACAAATAAATTAAGCAGAATATTATATGAAGATTCCAAGGTGGCCACTAAGATTTGCTTAGCCAGAACAAAAATGGAAGCTTTAGTGACAGACGTATTAGGACCATATGCTGTGGAAGGTGTCATAAATAATTTAAATAATGAAGATGTATTTTACTGTCTTCAGACAGATGCTTCAAATAAAAAAAATATTAAATTGTTCCCTTTGGTAGTGCAACATTTTTCAGTCAATAATGGGATCCAAAATAGGTTATTAGATTTTTATGAAAATCCAGATGAATCTGCTGATGGTATGTTTGCAGTAATTAAGAAGTCCATAGATTCCCACAACCTTACATTCAACCGAGTATCTGGACTCAGTGCAGACAATTTCAATGCTAATTTTGGAATTAACTAGTCATTGTATACGAATATGCAAAAAGAAGTGCCAAACCTAATAAAAGGCAACTGTCATGCTCATATTGTCCATAATACTGTGAAATATGCCATGGATTACTTGACTTGTGACATAGAAAATGTTGTTTTAAAAAATTACAGTCATTTTTCTGTATCAGCTTGTAGGAGAGAAGAATTAAAAAATTTTGTCTCTATGGTTGATGGCGAATTACATGAAATTAAACGTCATATTGGCACTCGGTTATCTTTACTTCCAGCCATTGATACACTTTTACTCAATTGGATGCCAATATGTAATTATTTTGAAAGTTTAGGTGATGATTGTCCATTAATTATACAAAATTTATTAAAGCTAAGTGATGAACAGGATCATGAAGTCGTTGAAATTTGCTTACACTTTACAAGCCACATGCTGAATATATTTAATAAAACAAGAAAACATCTGGAAGGAAACTGTGTAACTATATTGGATGTGTATAATATTATAGATAATTTAAACAAGGAATTAGTACAAAGAAAAATTGATAATTATTTTGGTTATGAATCAAAAACGAGATTAAAAAGGATTAAACAGTCATCACCCAAAATGTTCAATACAATTTATCAGTAATTTTTCACTCTTTATTGATATGAGTTTAAATTATTTAGAAAAATTGTTTGATTTTAGTGAGAATAACTGGCTTTTGATGAGCAGCGAAACAGTAAATAGAATCATAACCGGCAATAGAGCCTACTATGCAAACCAATCATTACTGAAATCAGCTTCTAACTCCAAGAACCAATTGATGTTATATAAAACACTGATCAGACCTGTTGTTACTTATGCATCCGAGACATGGACTCTCGTAAATAAGGATATAAGTGCACTAAGAATTTTTGAAAGAAGAATTTTGAGACAGATATTTGGACCGGTGAAGGAAGGGAATATGTATAGGATCCGAAATAACGGTGAAATAAATGAGTTGATTGGTGGACAAGACCTGGTGAGACACATAAAATCAGCTAGAATTAGATGGCTGGGACACGTATTCCGTATGAATGTTACGAGGATGCCCAAAACTATATTAAGTGGAACGATCCTGGGCAAAAGAAGAAGAGGAAGGCCTCGAAGAAGATGGCAGCAGGATGTGGAAGAAGATCTAAGAAAGATGGGCATTAGGAACTGGAGACTGAAGGCAGTGGACAGAGATGAGTGGAGATGGGTCGTAGCGGAGGCTAAGGCTCACCATGGGCTGTAGTGCTGGAGAGTAGTAGTAGTAACTGGCTTTTGATACTTAATAGCATATCTTTAAAAAATGAGGTTGAATTTAAACATCTTGAAAACGTAATTGAAAAGGTAGAGTTACAAAAAAGATTAAATATTAAAATGGATGATTTATATTCCAAGTCAATAAGACTTAAAGAAATCCAAAGACAATCAACAAATAATGACAAAGAATTTTCAGAAAATAATACTGCTGAAAAGTGGCAATATATACTTAAGAATGCGTGTGATAACTTACCAAATATAAAAAAATTTTCTTATCTGCTCTCTGTTCCCGCAACCTCAGCTTTCACTGAAAGAGTTTTCTCGGTGATGAATGTAAAGTGGCGAGAAGAGAGAAACAGAGCATCCATAAATTTAATAAAAATGAGTTATTTATTTATTTAAATCTAGATTTAGATTGTAATACTAGCTATCAAACTCTCAAAGATAACCAAAAATTGTTAGCTTGTGCTAAAAGCACAAAAAAATGTATTTAAGGCAATAAAAACTTAAATTTAAATAATAATTTTTTTTCTTACAAATACTTTTTTTTCCTCTTCCAACAGACAAATTACGTTATTTTCCTCAAAAAAAGTTGGCAACCCTACGTGGACCTCAGCTTCCCTCAGGATTTTCCTCCAGACTTCATTATCCTTAGCCAGTGTCCACCAATTTTTCACTCCAAGAGACCAGAAGGAAAGAGAGGACGATTACTAAAAAATGCCTACAGCATATGTTTAACCGTATTCTTAATGAATATAATTATATTTTTATTATCTTTTTTTATATATTTTAAGTAAAGGTGTATAAAATTAAGACTGTAAATTATAGAGAAAAAAATTCTTTTTAATCATATTATTTAACTGAAACAACTACATTACACTAGACATTACCCATATTGTATTGTTTATAACTTGTCTATTGTCTTCACTGAAGAAAAAGTATATGAAACTGATTAAAAAAATTATAATGTGTTTTACAGTGATACAATTTTAAGCATAGGTGGACAAACAAAACTCTCAGACCAGTAGGAACTATTGGGTCAGGATTTATATCCAAACATAAGTATTTATTTTCTGAATGTTGGTCTATAATTGGTTTAAAATGAAAAACGAAATATTCCGGAAAAATATTGGAAATTACTAAAGAAAAGTTGAAGTAGCATGTAAAGCATGTGCCAGCTAAATCCAGACAAAATTCACTTTGAATTTCCCTTTATTTACATTTCACTTAGTTGATTGTTGGCGTTTAGGTAACCCAGCTGTATGTGTAAGACATGCATAACCACAAAATTGGTGAGTTTGTAAGATCAAGTGCGGAATATAATCGACGATCTGTGGCAATTGAAGTGCTTCATGCCTGGTTATCATGGACTGAAATTATTCGCTTCTTCAGGTACCCGAATCGACCGTTTATGACCGACCGTTTATGACATCGAACAAAAGATGCGGAGAAGTCAGTAGACGGTTCTGCTAACCTGGCAAGGCAAAACCATTCGAGAGAGCAGACTGGAAGATCCCAAGTGTCATCCAAAGGGCACAAGAGCTCATTTTGGAAGATCCAGGGGTGACCCTTCGTAAATTGTCCACCACAATTGAGGTGAATGAGGCCCCCATGCGTTGACTCAGAGAAAAGGACCTGAGATACACGTTTTATGTGCTCAAGGTATGAGAAGTGCTCCTGAGGCTGCCAAGATCAAGAGAGTTGCCCGCTGCAAGTTGCTTCTTTGTTCAATGAAGCACGAAGCTGCGGGTCACCTCAGTTTTTTCCGATGAGATTTTTACTGTTAATGCAAAAGTGAACCAGAGGAACAACTGCTGGCTTGCCCATGATCCCGAGGATGTCTCTCTAGTAGCCAAGAAAAAGTTTCCGGCCAGTGTTCACGTCTTAAGCATAGTCTCCAGTGAGGGTGACGTCATGTCAGCCACATTTCTTTAACAAGGGAGAAACCATCACGATGAAGGTTTACCTGTAGATTCTGAGAACTGTAGTGAAGCCAATGGAAACTGTGGCTTCCGGGAAACTGTACATCTTTTAACAGGAAGGTACACCGGCTCACACAAGCCATTTAATGCAGAACTGGCTTTCCAATAACGTGGACACATTCTGGTCTAAGGAATTCTGGCCTCCCAATAGTCCTGATTTAAACCCCCTTGATTATTAAATTTGGGCCATTATTGAAGGGGCGTCAAACAAGTCCAGGCACCCCAGTGTGCCAACCCTTCAGACCAGTATTGAGGCAGCATTCACAGATTTGGACAAGTAGCAGTTGAAGAGACCGTACTTGTCCTTCAGAAAAAGGATCGAGGAAGCAATCGCAGCAAAATGGGAGTTATATTGGATAAATATTATTGTTTTATATAAATAATAAATTATAAAATATTATTGTTCTATTATTGTTTTAATAAACTGTTTGTTTTGTCTGGATTTAGCTGACACACCCTGATTAGTTTACTACATAGCGCTATGACGTATCGTTATTTCTAGGTTATCATCAAGTTGAGAGGATAACAATTTATAATATATCAATTTTTTATACAAATAATAACTCATAAACCTACAGTAACACTCAAAAGAATCATAAAATAACTTTGAAATACTCATAAACATAACAGTAACTCATGTGTTAAACACACAAAATGTAAACAAACTCATAGCACTTGCCGACAGTTTACATTATTTCATATAAACCCTTTCTTCCAGTTAGTGCTGTAATCTGAAGGCAGAAACAAGAACCAAAATGCTTGATAAACCTGCATTAATTATGTGGTTGTAGTAGTAAAACACGATGCATTTGAAAACAGTAATATTACCTCTTGAACTACCAAGTCCGCTGGCATCATAATATTACGCGTTGATCCTGAAAGTGTTAAATTATATGTTGCAATATAGAAGAAGGAATGACTTTATAAGCCTTTTTCTTCTTCTTCTGGCACTAAGGTCCTTGTAGAACCCTGGCCTGCTCAATGATTCTCCTCCATTCTTCTCTGTCCAGAGCCTTACTCCTCCAACATGCCACTTGCATCTCCCTCAAATCTCCTTCCACATCTTCATACCATCTTCTCCTCGGATGTCCTTCCTCCTTACTGCCCTCTGGCTTCCTTTGCCATTTTTGGGCCTCAGCCTCATTCTCACCACGTGGCCCAACCATTTCAACCTTTGCGTCTTCACTGCCGCAACAATGTCTGCTTCTCCATGCAGGTCTCTTAGCTCATGATTCATTCTTATCCTCCACATCTCTCCGTCCTGCACTGGTCCATAAATTCTTTTCAGAATTTTCCTTTTGAAAACACCAAGGTTCTTCAAATCTTTTAACTTCAGTACCCATGTGTTGTCGTGTTTTATATTTTTTATATAATTAATAAATAATCACAAGCTCCCACTTACCTTTAATCTGTTAACTCTCTGGGCAGATCGTCTAGTGGTGTAAACCCTATTTCGTATAGCGAATTTACCAGCACAGAAAATGAAATTAGGTATTTGAAATGATTATTCTAACACACATATATCAAGTGAAATAAAATATTAATTTATTATTTGATGTTGTAACATTCTTTGTTCTCCTCTCTCTTCATTTTCTTCTACATATTTTTTTATTCTGTTCTAAAAGTTATTCAAACCCATGTGGCTATGCCACTTATACAATTATAGCAACATTATATTTATTTATATTTTAATTAGATTATGTAAGGCAGCCCAGTTTGCTCACTCTCTCATCCACACATATTTAAATTTCCCCCCTTTATATATAGAGATCTCTGTAAATTATGATTTTCAGGATTTAAAAGTTTATATAATTTACGATTACTTGTTTTTGATGATCGGGTCGACCTCCTGCTACACAGGTTGTCCGAGTGATGTTCTCACTGTTGATTTAATTTAGTTATCACTGATTATTTTAAAAGACACAGTTAGTCCATGTTAGATTATTGTTAATTTGCACTCACTTTCTAATACTTTTACTAAATTTTTGGCCCACGAGCCTTTGTGTTCGTCTGGCCGCCGCCGCGGCTGTAAGTCGACTGCCACTGTTTCCGTTACATTTTAATATACGGGCATAATTACAATAACATAAGCACACTTCACTATGAAATTACATTAATTTTTCATGTAAAGATAATACATGAAACTATAATACACTCTACATACACAGTCTCACAGCTGTAACCGTTCTTGTTGAATCAGTGATTTAACACTTTCTGTTGTAACCGCAATGCTGCTCGTGACTATCTCCACTGTGGTGGCCTTGACTGTGACAATCGATGCTTGCAGATAACTATTCAACTCAACACACGTCACGTCACACCATGATACCTGAGTAACCTCGTCTTCTGGACTGACTCACTTCTGCATTATGGCTGTTTTTGTTACCACTGTTGTAGTAAAGGAAACTCCTCTCTTCTACTCCATCCTGCACTATCGTCTTTATGCTCTGAGTCTCAGGTTCAAAAGCATTCTTTCTCCAACCAACAATTGGACTTTTCTTCGCTGTGTCCTTTGCTGCAACAGAGGAACTTCTTCAACTCGCTGGTGTACTTAGACCATTAGACAATGTGACCCTGCTGATAACATAAAGAAATCGTCTCTCTTAAATGCACTGCTGACCTTATGATGATGTCATTGTGATCTATCATGAAAATACATCTTCTTTCTTCCACCCACTATCACACTAAGAACATCATACACTATGTTTTATTAGTCTACAAAAGTCTTCTATCTTGAACACATAATAGAAAACTATGAGCACATCATATTGCTACGACAGCATAGAACAATCTACGTGTTTATCGAATGTGCCAGAAAGATCTCGATGTAAGCGTGTGGTGTACGTGCTACTAGACGCATTTTGCGAGAATTTTCTCGACTGTGCCAGGCTTCGCTCGGGCGCTCGGACTGTGTCAAGGCCGTAGCAATTACGTAGTTCGCGAGAGATAAGACGCAGTTTGGAAGCTTCTGGTGTGTGAGCGTAACTATTAATACATCGCGTCGCGGCCTTAGTTTTCAGTTCAATGCGAGATTTTTGACTGTGCGGTTCGAGAGTATTAGTGCGATATATTTACAGAGCGGTTCGAGTTATTACGGTGTACGTTCAAGTAGTTATTAGTGAAGTGTTGCGTTTTATAATCAGACGGTATAATTGTAATACAATTGAGTTTTAATATTTGTGGACATTTTATTACATGAGTACAATTTTCATTTGATTTGTTGTAGAGACTGTGTTGTTAATTACGAACTATTTTTACTGTAACAATTAAAGGTGTGATTAATGACTTAATTGGTGTCTTGTACTTATTTTGTTTCCACTGTACCTACGACGATCGAGTAAACCGTCGTAACAGTGGCGTCAGAACTGGGATAGAATGGTTAACAGTGGAAACAGTGGATACTTTGTACAAGACGAGTGTAATTCGTAATTAATCGAAAAACAATGAATGCCAGTCAGATGATGGAAAATTTCCAGGCGCTGTTGTTGCAGACAGAAGAACGATGACGACAGGATGCAGAAGAAGCAGAAAGACGACAAAAAGAAGAACGAAGACAAGAAAGAGAAGAAGCAGAAAAACGACAGGATGAAAAACGCAGGCAGGAAAGAGAAGAAGCTCAGGAACGTCAGAAAGCACTAATGCTAGAGACAGAAGAAAGACAAAAAGATAAAACGGAAGCTCTCTTTGAAACTATGCAGAAACAATTACAAGAACATACTACCGCAGAATTGGGTCTCCTACGTGGTGACGTAGGTGAATTACGAGGTGAGCTCAACAATCAGATTACCAGAATATCTGACGTAGAAGAATCCATGTCAAATAAAATAGCTAAAGTAGAAAAATCTGTCTTGACTGTGGAAGACGTTATGTCAACAAAAATATCTGCAGTAGAAAACTCAATGGCAAACATAAGAGAACAAATTAAAATTGAAGTTGAACAGTGCATGAAGATTCAACCAAAACAAATTTCTGAACAGACGGTACCAGTGATAAAGACAGAAAAAGACACAGAAAATAAGTTAACAGAGAAAGTCACTTTGCCTGCAGTAGGGACAGTTCATGTCAAAGCTCCAACCTTTGATGGAAGCAGTCACTGGGCAACGTACCTCCTCCAATTTGAAGCTGCTGCATGCGCAAATAATTGGACAGAGAAAGACAAGGCTGTTTCACTCGTTCTCTCATTAAAAGGACCCGCGGCAGAACTACTACAGAAAGTGCCACCTGACAGCCAGAACATCTATGCCGAGTTGATAAAAGCTCTAGAATTACGCTACGGTGATAAACATTTGCGAGAGGTGTACTACGCTCAGTTGAGAACAAGACGACAATGTTCCGGGGAAAGTCTTCAAGAATTTGAAGCAAGTATCGACAGATTGATTAGATTGGCCTATCCTGAAGCACCAGAAGACTTCCGAATAAGGTTTACGGTGCAGACATTTATTGATGGCATCGGAGATTGTGAACTTCAGCAAGTGTTACAAATGGCAAGACACCAAGATAGCTCAGAAGCTCTTGTTCACGCCCTAGAGTTTGAAGCTGCCAAGTCAGCGTCCCGCTACATTAATGGGTTTGTGCCATCACATTGAAGTCAGAAGATCCCTGTATCACATTACCGTTACGATGGGTGCAGAAAAACAGTGTTGTCGGACAAACAATTCAAAAGTTCAAGAGAGTCGCAACGATTTGAAAAAGACAGAAGACCGAAATGTTACAACTGTGGAAAACGTGGTCATCTACAGGTAGACTGTTGGGAGAAGAAGATACAGAGAGAAGAGACTGATCGCACCAATTGGAGAAGTAAAGGCCCAGAACAGCACACACTTTCCACGCTACATAAGATCAGTGGAAACTTGATTGTTAGTGGATTTGCGGATGGTAAACGAACATCATTTACAGTTGACACGGGCGCAACAGTGTCCATTGTGCGCCCTGACTTAGTCTGTAACCGCCATCCTCTAATTAGCTCTTGTACAATACAGACTGTGACTGGAAGCCCCGTCAAGGTGCTAGGAAAGGTAGACGTACGTGTACGCCTGGGTCTTCTTGAGTTTAGCCACCAAATGCTCGTTGCAGACATTGTCGATGAAGTGATTCTTGGCACGGACATTATGAATGCCTACGGATTCATTGTGGACTTAAGAGAGAATGTCCTGAAAGTTGGCCAAGAGAAGATAAAGCTTTGCATGGCTAAAATGACAGGGTCTACCAACCATTCGATTAAGCGAGTGGCATTAGTCGAAGAAAAATTCAACAAGTCTGGTCAAGAGGAAACCTCCCTGTTGCAAGCGGAAATGGAGGAAGAACTAGCAGAGGAAGTACAAATAAGTATAACGACAAAAGAAGTGATTGGAGAGCCAACTATGGGTGTCGAGACAAAACTCTTGCTTGTTCCTGAGCTGATAGAAGCGCCCGAGGGTAAAGTGGCTGAAGATGAGGTTACGCAAGAGGTTGTTGACGAGAACCAAACAAACTTGGATCAGCCAGTGGTATTTAGGTCATTAGTACATGACGCAACGAGAGTGATTCCAGCGAAGCTAGTGGTTGCGCGAAAGATTCGCATTCCTGGGAACGTGATGTTCGGATCACACGAGACTGAATTCGAAGAACAGGAAAATTATCCTTCGCAAGGATGGCCACCTAGATCGCCTGGTCGAGTATTACTTCGAAGACGCTTTGCCAGTTCGGGACGAACAGGCTTAAGGAGGGGGCAGTGCTACGACAGCATAGAACAATCTACGCGTTTATCGAATGTGCCAGAAAGATCTCGATGTAAGCGTGTGGTGTACGTGCTACTAGACGCATTTTGCGAGAATTTTCTCGACTGTGCCAGGCTTTGCTCGGGCGCTCGGACTGTGTCAAGGCCGTAGCAATTACGTAGTTCGCGAGAGATAAGACGCAGTTTGGAAGCTTCTGGTGTGTGAGCGTAACTATAAATACATCGCGTCGCGGCCTTAGTTTTCAGTTCAATGCGAGATTTTTGACTGTGCGGTTCGAGAGTATTAGTGCGATATATTTACAGAGCGGTTCGAGTTATTACGGTGTACGTTCAAGTAGTTATTAGTGAAGTGTTGCGTTTTATAATCAGACGGTATAATTGTAATACAATTGAGTTTTAATATTTGTGGACATTTTATTACGTGTGAACAATTTTCATTTGATTTGTTGTAGACACTGTGTTGTTAATTACGAACTGTTTTACTATAACAATTAAAGGTGTGATTAGAGACTTAATTGGTGTCTTGTACTTATTTTGTTTCCACTGTACCTACGACGATCGTGTAGACCGTCGTAACAATATATTCCTTGAAGGGGGCAACTATGACAACCTTGTTATGGTCCTTGATGAGACATGGCAGTTGGAATTTCCTGACTTGAACTCGTTGTAGCACTGTGATTGCTCCGTTGTTGTCACCCTTGATGAGGTGGACATATTTCTCTCTTCTACTGTTTTTTTCTTTGACGCCAAACTTTTTACCAAAATCTATCAAATAATTTAAAACTGAAATAATTTCCTTATGCTACTTGTGATTACAAATACAATGTTACCATCACATGGCATTTGTTCTGCAATACAGGCCCGCCGCTAGCCGCCCTCACCCCCATCCTCTGTTTTCCCTGACTGGGCTTGTACAAAGGACTTTTAGTTTTGTTACATATGGGTGTGTAAAAAAGCAAAGAAATACTTTTCAAAGTCAAACAATTTATTGTCATTACTATGTTTATGACGTAAAATTTTCAAAAATCAATGTCCAATTTTAAAAAAAATAGGTACTAAGGTATTTTGCCAAAAGCAAGAACAGTTCAATTCGTATATTTTTATTAACTTAAGTATATGAATGAAAGTTGTTTATTAAGACTTAATAAACAACATATGCTAATAGAACTACCTACACAAATTGAACTTTTCTTGCTTTTATATTTGTGAAATCTGCTATTAATTGTCTTGTATCCAAACTATCTAAGATTTCATGTTCTATTGAAACAATAGATAAATTACTTAGTCTTTGCTGATGCACCGTTGATCTTAAATATTTTTTTATAATTTTTAACTTTGGAAAGGACCTTTCACCAGATGCAACTGAAACCGGCAGAGTAAGTAATATTCTTAATAAATTATTTACCTTAAATTATCTGCCGTGTGATTTCTGTGCTTCGTCTATGACACGTTTCAGAGCTTACGCTCCATCATCAGATATTAAAAAGTTAAAACTATCACTCTTGCGAGATCGTTAAGAAGTTAAAATGTCAAAATTTGCATATGAACCGTACGCGGATTTGGGTGCGAACTTGTGTGCCGGTGTAAATCCGGCCGTTGAAAAGGTTTTAGTTAAAGTTTTTGTTATTGTTAAATAAAGTATAGGCAAGGGTCAGCTGAAGCGAACTTTGCTCGCCTCGGTTACGGCTGCGCGCGCGACTGTTAGAAAGGGGGGCATTTCCTCTGCTGCTAACGGCAGACTAGTCACCGCTCCGCTACGATATACATCGGTCTGTCTGTCTCTCTCTTCAAACAATTACGGCGTAGTTTGTATCCGTCTTCATGGCAGGCTGAAGCGTAAACGACTCCCGGGTTCTTGAATTAAGACGGAAATTTGGCCTTGCTGATAGCCGTACACCTGCATCAGTCATGGACCATTAAACAAGATCCTGTACGAAGAGGGAGCTGGGGGACTGGTTCTCGATGTAGCACTTGCCAGCAGTACTAAGGTGATATTCACACTTTATTTTCCTTTTGCGGGCCGGGCCGGCAGTGCGCCTGTTTTACATTAAATATCTTTGAAGCCATGTGACCACGTGTCCAGACTGTCTGCTAGAAAGGGGAGCAGCTGATCATGACTCTGAACATTATAAGTTAAATTCAAGAACACTTTTTTATAACTGATTTACATAACACTAAGTGCACTGCCTGTAATTGTGTGCTGCACTGGGGGAGCGTGCCAGAGATATTTCACACTTGAACATTTTACAGTTGCATCTCATTATCATTTATCTCTTTACAAAATAATTTGTACAGGTTAGTAGCTCTGTTCCGGCTGGAACAGCAGTGAATAAATTTTAACTTCACTATGGGTTTAACATTTAAGGGCTGGGGGTTTCCTGTGTTTTTTTTTTGGCGTTTTCTGGGGTTTAATAGGGGACTTAGTTTTTCTCTGACACATGTTGGTGCAACCTCAGGCAGGTTGGAGGCCTGTCAAACTTTGTCAACCACATGCTGGCACGCTGCCAGAGCTGCTAGAGCACAACCGCCTTATTGTATCTTTTCATTTTAATTATATTTATATGGCCATTCGGGGTTAATAGAAAATAATTTGTTTTTTCTTCTGGACATATATTAGTTGATTTTGCCCCTTACAAAAGGACTATACTGATTGTTTTCTTAACTGGCAAAACACATATTGATTAACTTCCACTTGTAGTATCTGCTGTTTAATTTTCTTTAACTATAAAACATATACTCATTATTTTTTTGGTAAAACATATATTGTCTAAATTTTTCTGAAATTGTAAAGCCTCGAGTGATTAATTTCTGATTGTTAAAGTACATATTGATTTTTAAATCCTTCGGAATTTGTGAAGTAAAATAACCGTTTAGAATTGTATAACAACTGTTTGAAATCAGGTGAAGTAGTTCTGTGAATTTTTATTTAATGCTGTGAAAGGAACTTAAGGTTCATACGCTCATGATGGGTCATTGATCAGTGGAATGCTATAAAATGGGCGGTCCGGTTTTATTTATGCGTTATGAGTTTTTATCATCCTTTCTGGGGGTTTTGGCTTTTATGTAATTCTGCAAAAACGGGTTGTCGATGGGCGAATATTTTATCACTGCTGGGTTATGAATATTGTGGTTACACTGCCTGCAAGGCGGGTGCATTTCAGGGGCATTCGTGTTAGAATTAATGTAATTGTGAGTTTGTGTGCCTTATGTTTCTGTGTGTGTGTTATGTTTGTCCGTGTCTAGCTAGCCACAAGATGGGGGAGAACTTTATATTTATGTATACATATATTTACTGACTTATACACACTTGTTATGCTATTATATTTATACATATATTTACTGAATTTATATACACTTGTTATGCTATACACATGTTGTTTTTCTTTAATGCTGTTAAAGGTGGGCTTAAATTATTCGTGATATTTATGATTCATGGGGGGAGAATTATGTCATAGAGTTGGCCTGCATGTATGAATTCTAGGCATAAAATAAAATTGTTATCGTTATATTACAGCAGAGTTTCATTGCAAGTCCCGTCATACTGGACCCGGCACAATTTTTGCTTCTCTAGGCTCCAGCCTAGTCCTAATTAACTTGTGGCTTCTCTTTCAAAAAAAAAAATATTAAAATGAAATAAGTTGTTTTATACTCATAAAAAGGACATAAAAGGAAAGAGGGGTCACACTTGGCAGATTCGAATCTGCCACTTGGCAGTATGAACTTGAACGGGTGCGCACCCAAATCCGCGTATGGTTCATATGCAAATTTTGACATTTTGACTTCTTAACGATCTCGCAAGAGTGATAGTTTTAACTTTTTAATATCTGATGATGGAGCATAAGCTCTGAAACACGTCATAGACGAAGCACAAGTACAAGTGATTTGGTTACCATATTAAACATGAATATTAAGTAATATTCTTCTTTGAATATGATCTCCTAAATAGTGAGCCATACGACTTGAATCAGATTTCGAGGATTCAATTCTGCGGATATGTTCCCCCATAACTGAATCAAAAGACGCTACCATTTAGATTGCTTTTAGAAATTGCCGTTATTATGCTCAAATAATGTTTTCGATGAACCCCAAAAAGCCAGACATTGACGTGATAAAAACTTGATAACGGCAATAATTCTTTCTATTACGTCACACCTATGCTTTTTTCTGATTCTAATAGTCTCAGTTTCATTTGATTTACAGTAGTCTTAGTTTGTAGCATATTATTCAATTGCACCCATGATTTCACATTTTCATTGTGGGAAAATGAAACGCTTGTTTCATGTCTTTTTACAGTTAATGATAAATGCTGCCAATCCAAAAAATCATTCAAATCAGATACGCTACTTACAGTTTTACCAAAAATTTTACAACAAAAACAATAAACTGAATCTTTTGATATAGAGTAAACAAGCCAATCTCTATTAATTTTTTCACCATTAGAAAGATTTCTGTAATAGTAATTGTCAGTAAATTTTCTTCCATCGTCATTAATGGGAAAACTGTGGTTATGCACCTGTACAGGACCACGTCTAATTAAAATATTAACAAGATCACTATTAATACTAACAAGCCACAAACCCGGGTCATCACCACATGTTAAACTGCTACAAACCACTGATGACGACGTACCGCTTATAGGTTCTTCAGCAGTACCTTCTCTTTCTCTTGTATCACTAGAGTCACCATCTGAAGAAGGACTGCAACATATTTTTTTCTCTTCAGATACTTCCATAGGTTCGGGATCTGTGCTCGTCAACGCTGTGGCAGAGTCAAGAATTTCTTGACATTCCTTATTTTCAGGCTTGTTTAAAAATTTCATAATAGAACCTGCCAGTTTTTCTTTCTGTATCTCCTTTTCTCGTTTTTGGTGTCAAAATTGAGCCCCAGAAAGTTTTCTCCTCTTCTGTGGTTCCTGAAACAGATCTACTGTGAAGTGAACTGAAGCTAATGCAAAAAGAATTAAGTGAATTCATTCGTTTTTTGGGAGATTGTGAAGTTATTATCACTTTTTAAATATATAAAATACAAAATACACTTTATTTCCACCTACCTGCAAAGGTTCTTTCTGGGTCCAGAATCCGATCGCACGTACATCACACGCAAACATGTGTTTCATAGGTTAGTGAAATGACTTACTCTACACATTTTATGAAGAGAAATTATGATCCTTTTAATGTTTTAAATGTTAAATAAATTTTAACAAATTTTACTCATGCTTCGCATATTAAACAACATTTAAATGGGTTCTTCTTCTTGTGATACATTACAGTTATGCAATTTCTATTCTATCTTAGTCTACTAGCTTACCTTATTTTAAGTCATACTTAAACACAGACAGAGCCCAGCCTGCAATTCCTCACACTCACAACCACACAGAAAATTACCCCGCCCTTAACATGTTAATAAAAAAATACCCATTCCGGCCGGCACGTGGTAACCCTTCGAACTCGTTTTATCTGAGTTGGTAATTACGTCGCTGTCTAATATAACTGATTTTGTTCCTCTCCCATACTCACTGATACCACTGACACGTTTTGGTCACTTTGAATTCACTTTTAAGATTAAAAAACTGATAAAATTTAGCAGAGCGCACTTGGCTCTGTGTCGGCCGACACAATCAGCGTCGAACTGGGAGAACGAATGTAGCGGGTGAAGCTAACGTGATCTCATACTTTTGGTGGAAATCACTGCCTGTGGTTTCGTCGCAGTAGTTTCGTCCCATGCAATTCATGTAGTTGTTGGGGTGACGACAGTGTACGATCTCAGTGAGGCACTGACCAACGTCACGAGATGGGCGGATCTTAAGTTTTCATATCCGGCCTCATGGTAAATGAAACTGCATAATATTGGTTTCCTGACATCTTGGTTTTTTGGACGGTAGCGTCACCCCGAGCGTATACCTGTGTCGCGCGTACAGGCGCATGGTCACATTCAAACAAAGTTCTTGGAAACCTGAGGTGGCTGCATACCTCGGTACTGATTGCACAATGCTATTACGTCTTGCCTTTGTTATAAACTGTTCCATTCACTATGTGGTCTGTCACAATGGGATTAAATTTTACAATATATTTTTATGAAACCCCGAACATGAAATAAAATAAAAATTCCCACAATTTTGGACCGTTACAATACCCCCTCAATGAGAGGTCTTCTGTCAAAACAGAAGAAATCTCATTGATAAAACCCCTCAGAGGACCGGTGAGGAACTGGTGCCAACAACCCCCTCTTGTTCTTACACTTCATGGGTAAACGACCCCCCTGGCTCGGCGACTATGGACGCATCTGAACGAGATCACTGGACTTCTCTGGGTGAGATCCCAACACCGAAAAATCGAACAGACACGCACCACACCACACCTCACCTTCCATTATGCTACCCCAAAAATCCTCAACCCCTGGCTTAGATCACGCCAGATCCTCAACCGATATGTTTCCCCTTATATGCAAGCTGGGCTGCCTTTAGCAGATACTGGGCTCACACACACACTGATACTACATATTATAAAATGAAAATATCCTTAAAAATTTTACTAAACGAAAAATCATTAGCAGTTTTGTTTGAAAATTAAAACACAAATTTTGCATTTATACCAAATAATTCTCTTCAATCATTTTTTCTGTTATTTAAAATAAATCAATTAAACATTTCTTAAACTTAAGAACATCCTTAGCCTAACATGTGATTACATCTAGAGTCTAACAATACAATTCAATAAAATAAAACAATAAGAATAAACACGGTTAGAACACCAACAATAAAATAATCAAAGTTTAAAATCATCCATTAGCTGGCAGGCACAAAATCATTTCTTTTTTTTTTCTTCAAAAAAAAAATTTGTTTAATTAAAATTTCCAAAAAAATCTTAAATTCCAAAAACTTTAACTTTCTTAAAATATTTTTCTTTTCATATTGAAATTATTTACCGTTTGTTTAAATTGATCAAAAACAAAAGTTGAATTAACTTCCATAATAAACATGCCTAGTATATGACTTCACCCATCAGCTGACCAAAACTAGGTCAAGTCAAAAACCTTGACCTACATACGTTATGTACAAATTACATCTGTGAACACATTAAACATCAGTAAAATTCTGTCTTAAAACACAAAATATAATAAAATAAAACTTTTAAAAGAACAAAATATTATTATGATTAACGATTACATTGACATTTAAATTATTCAAAATAAACACTTTCTAACTTTACATTTCCAAATTCTATCAAAATTTTGTCACTGGTTTCAATAAAAAATTTTATATTCTTGTTATAAATCTCTTTCTTTATTGGACAATCTTATTCTCCATTACTGTGGGTGACTTAAATACTTATAACAATTTAATTTACCTTGGTAGGCCTATGTTTATAATCTCTACCCCTCTGACTCTAATACTCATCAACTTTAACTAGCATGACACCCCTCTCTATTAAAACATCTATCAAACACTCTCTAAACCCAACTTATCATTAAACCCAAATCGCCACCTTCTCTCGATATATATATATATATATATAAATACTCTCTAGCCCTTTGTACTTAGGATACGTGTTTCCCCCCCCCCCCCAAAAGCTCATTTCCCATTATGTTGGTTCCTGGATTCTACCTGAGGCAACCCCTTCCCACTAAATCGGTCCCTTCCCGTCCCAACCATTATGTTGCGGACTCCCACATTACACTACCCCTTATTACAAAATTGCCATCCCCAAAATCTCACTCTTATTACCTCACTTCAACTACAACAAAATAACATCATCAATTATAAACATCAATATATCACTCAAAACTCTACATATATTCCTCATAACTACTGTGTCAACATCAATACTTCTCAAATTCTATAACATTAACTCACAACAACATTACATTAACTCAAAACAATATTTTTCTCTCTACTACCCCTTTAACTTTGACTTGGACTGATCTGCATGTCCCAATAAAATATTTATCACCCAAAAACTATCTTTTATTATTTTACAAATCATTACTCTATTTCTCACCTTATCAAATTACTTTTCTCATTATTTTAAATAGTATCTGTAATACATTGAAACATTACATTTAACATTAATTACCTTGAACATCCATAAACAATTTAACAGTGACATTTTATTAATGATCAGCTGACATTCCTAGCTAATTGTAAACACATTTCAAAATTGTGCAAATTACATGAAATATATTTTTATCAATCCTTACATCTACCATCAATGTTTCCCCTTTCTCTGATTCTGGTAATTTTATGTTAACCGCCTGCCAGTCGGTTTAGTTATCTACTTAGTTTCAAAAATACACAAATTATATAAAACATATACCTTTTATCAATTCTTATTTCTACCCTATTACAATAAAATACTACATTTAAAAAATATAGAATGAACACCTTATAGTGAATGTATGAGCATCTAGTTATTTAAACGGAACACAAGCATTTTTATTAGATCAAAATTAGAGTTAGCAAATTTTTATGTTATAAATTTAAATTCGTGGCTCATCTGAGCCACCCCCTGATCCACACACAAAAATTTCCAAATTTATTATTAATAATTATTATATATCATCTTTCAGTTATTATTAAAGTTTTCAATTATCATTTTTATTTAACACAATTATTTCAAATCATCTCATTATTGAATTAAAATCTTCTCATCTGAGTTACACCTGTAGACAATTTTTATTATACATGATTCGTACTGTAAAAGTTCTATACTTACAGTCCATTTAAAATGACATACACAAAACATATTCACCATACACCCCAATACTTTCACCTCACCTCTGAAACATTTAACACAAATGTTAGTTTAAATCAAACAATTTATCATTTAATTACCAAATTCACCAATCTCGTAAAATAATTTAAATTCATTGGAAAGTTTAATTATACAACATTTAAATTAATCAAAATATTTAACACATCTCAGGTTATTTAATTAAATTAATTATTAAATATACAAATTTCATTGCTACCGAAACAATTACAATTAGCCAATTACTGTCTCCAAAATTAATTTTGTTTATTTATTTATTTTGCCAAAATATTAATATTATTATTACAACCCTCTACACACACTTGTTAGCTTAACATTCTACAATGCACACAAATAAATTTACTACAATTATTTACAAACTTCTATCATTAACTGTTACATGTCCAAGTCTGCCAGGTCAAAGCCATAAAACAAAATATTTATAACTGTCCTTTATTGTTTTATGGCCTACCCTCCATCGTCATAGATTAATCTTTGTTTTATATCACACTTTTCAGTTTTATTGACAAACAAATGGTTACTTTGTGTGTCATAGCCAAACACTTTCAATTTATCCGTTTTATCAAAATAATCCTGCATCAAGTCTACGTTAAGTGTTGCTGTTAAGTCTCCATCAGTAATTATATTCATTATCGGGTTATTTACTTTTGTATTATCAATTAAATAATTATTGTTTAAATATACTTCTAACCTTTCTTTCCATTCACCATAATTTCTATTCAAATTATACACTTCTGTTTCTCTCTCAACATACAATTCTCTATTTAAATCTCTCTCATCACAATACCATATCACACTCTCAATATTATTCCAGACAGAGGGTCCAACATTATACAACAAAAATAAACACTTCAAATCTTCTACTAATACGGGACTCTTGCCCTTCAAAAACAACACCTGTGAACACTCTGGTTCAGAACAAATAAGGGGAAAATTTACCCTCTGCCCCCATTCTACCACTATACTATCTTTTCTCTCTCTCTCTAACTCATAAGCATACATTAACATTTCATTATCACTACATTCTGCAATTTCATCAGTATTTATTTTCATTCTGCAATTTTTATTTTCTATCTACATTCTGCAATTTCATTATTTATTTTCACCGTATCACTTTCTGATACTAACTCTTCAAACACATTACTATTCTCAATATTACATTCATTATTTTCGACATTATTGTTATTATTTGTTAACTCTTTATCTGGTATTGCATTTTTGCACTTGTCATTACAATTTTCATTTGTTTTATTTTTCTTTGGATTCATTACAACTACTTCCATTCTCTCCATACTCTGTTCTAATTTATTCAAACTAGATCTTATTATTTCATTATTATTTTCAACATGTTTATTCATTTCTTGAATCTCATTTTTTAATTCATTATTCTGATTTTTTAACTCATCAAATTTACTATTCTGTACATTGAATTTCATATCTAACTCATTATTCTGATTTTTTAATACATTGAATTTAGCGTCAGAATCACTCTTCTGTTCTTTGTTTTGTTCTAAAAGTAATTGTAACATACTCATTACATCACTATTGAATTGGACGTTACATTTTGTTGAAGTCGGGGTCAATTGCACACCCGAATCTTCAGTTACATTACTCTGGTCACTTAAATTTAACTCTGTTTTCTCTTGACTCGCACTTGGAGTCGAATGTATCTCAAAATTACTCATGTTTGACTCGTCAAAATTTTGACACTAGTCGTTTCATTTATGTTATTTTCGTTATCTGCCATTCTTACTTGTTTATAATACTTGTGCGTACATATAATATACTCAATATGTAATATACTGTATAGCCAATTTTGTGTGAATGACGCACTTTTTATTTTATTCCGCTAACCTAACAACACACGTTTGCATCTTTGTAGGTGTGGAATTTAATTTATTAAATTCATCCCTGTATCGGCTGCGCCATTTGTGAAGTTATTATCACTTTTTAAATATATAAAATACAAAATACACTTTATTTCCACCTACCTGCAAAGGTTCTTTCTGGGTCCAGAATCCGATCGCACGTACATCACACGCAAACATGTGTTTCATAGGTTAGTGAAATGACTTACTCTACACATTTTATGAAGAGAAATTATGATCCTTTTAATGTTTTAAATGTTAAATAAATTTTAACAAATTTTACTCATGCTTCGCATATTAAACAACATTTAAATGGGTTCTTCTTCTTGTAATACATTACAGTTATGCAATTTCTATTCTATCTTAGTCTACTAGCTTACCTTATTTTAAGCCATACTTAAACACAGACAGAGCCCAGCCTGCAATTTCTCACACTCACAACCACACAGAAAATTACCCCGCCCTTAACATGTTAATAAAAAAATACCCATTCCGGCCGGCACGTGGTAACCCTTCGAACTCGTTTTATCTGAGTTGGTAATTACGTCGCTGTCTAATATAACTGATTTTGTTCCTCTCCCATACTCACTGATACCACTGACACGTTTTGGTCACTTTGAATTCACTTTTAAGATAAAAAAACTGATAAAATTTAGCAGAGCGCACTTGGCTCTGTGTCGGCCGACACAATCAGCGTCGAACTGGGAGAACGAATGTAGCGGGTGAAGCTAACGTGATCTCATACTTTTGGTGGAAATCAATGCCTGTGGTTTCGTCACAGTAGTTTCGTCCCATGCAATTCATGTAGTTGTTGGGGTGACGACAGTGTACGATCTCAGTGAGGCACTGACCAACGTCACGAGATGGGCGGATCTTAAGTTTTCATATCCGGCCTCATGGTAAATGAAACTGCATAATATTGGTTTCCTGACATCTTGGTTTTTTGGACGGTAGCGTCACCCCGACCGTATACCTGTGTCGCGCGTACAGGCGCATGGTCACATTCAAACAAAGTTCTTGGAAACCTGAGGTGGCTGCATACCTCGGTACTGATTGCACAATGCTATTACGTCTTGCCTTTGTTATAAACTGTTCCATTCACTACGTGGTCTATCACAATGGGATTAAATTTTACAATATATTTTTATGAAACCCCGAACATGAAATAAAATAAAAATACCCACAATTTTGGACCGTTACAAGATACCTTGTTCACGTTCATAGGAACATACGAACAGACCAACGGACACCGAAAATATTTTTAATTAAATTGATTTTTATGTGTTAATATTAAATTAAAATGACTTAAAATTACATTAAACTTGTTTACTAGAGTATCCTCTTTGTATAACCTATATAGCATTGGACTGTACTATACAATACAGATAGTGGGGACAAGTAAATGTGAGTATATCGGTCTAAAATTTTTAGGCGACAGTAGAGCACACTCAAAGCTTCGCGATTGATGTGTGCAATAAAAATATGACAATCATTAGGGACAATTATTATTAGTAAAATAAAAAAAAAAACGTACTTCCCATGTTTACGATTTTTCCCACTAATATTTTATATAATAATCACTGATAATACATTTATGACATTAACTAGTTGAAATAGCATTAATTATTGACTCAGAAATACTAGTTACAATTACTTGAATAACTCGTGTATAATAACGGTGACAATCAACGTGCGTTACGTGCAAACAAGTGAAGAAAGCAAAAACGCAAATGAAATTTCTTATGCAATCAAATTTACAATGCGACATGCCATGGGGATTCCCCTGTACGTGGAACTGACGCCCAGCTCTCACTCATTCTACACGGCAACACGGGGAAGTCCCTTCAAGTACCTACTATTGTTAAGGTGGTTCGAACCTGCAGACGTTTCGCATCTTAATTCCAATAGATGGTGTTGTTATGGGATAATTAAAAAAATAATAATTCCGAGACAATGCTTGCAATAAATGTAATGACATTCATAATGCTGTACTGATTAATGAGAATGAGTTTCAACATGACGAGATCGCTGTATTTGCCACCCCCTGAATGTGCACCCGCGTACAGTGCACGCCCGCTTACGGCGGGCCTGTTTTGATACCTTGCAAGGCAGAATTCTGTCTAATACTAACAAAGATACTATTTCTAACTTATGGCTTAATACAATATTTTTGTTAAAATATGTCCTTTTGCTACCTAATCAACATTCTGCTATTACCCATATTGAGTACAACGAATACAAAGTCTTTTGCTGTTATTATTAATAGCATTATATACATCCAATTCTGAATAAAACACAGAATCTGTCTCTAGGCTTCATAATGCCTATAGTACCTTGAATTAGTTTTGCTTCATACAATACAATTATTAAATTCTAATAGTTTATAACACTTGATACCTAATCCTAATGAACAATACCAACTTTTGGTTAACATTTGTTTTTTCTCAAGACATGCCTTTTTCCTTGTATATTATCATTAATATAACTTGAGTTCTTGTACAAGTAGGCAGCTTGTTAATTATTCTTATTCCTATATTATACACCTTTTATTCTATTCATATCTTACTCCTAATTACACATCTTAATTCCCTTTACATTTTACAATAGCTTGTCTTATTTTGACATCCTTATTCTCTGGTTATTTTACTAATGAAACATGCATCTTGATGCAACAAGTCATGCTCATTAGAGATATTATTAATGGTCTATTATTAGTGATAGTTATTATTTGGTCCACTGTCCAATAGTCAGTTCACTTATCACTTGTTATAGTAATAGTATTTACATTAATTAATTATTGGTATTTCTGTTGTTTTTTAATGTACAATATTAGTCTATTATACCCTATCACATTTCATCATGTTAATATGTTACAATAATACAACAATTACAACATCTTGGTGACCTAATCTTTGTTTTAGAATGGTCTATTTGGTTTCTAGTTTCATTTAGATATAACATATCATAGGTTTATAGTATTTTTTCTACATATTTTGTGTTTACAAGTGTGATTTCAGAGTTTGTTAGGTTAGGATGTCTTTTACCTTCAATGACTAAATTTAGTTCACATTACTTTGTCCTTATAATTTATTTCGATCACTTATTACTATTTATCAATAACGCTCTTTACTACTCATCATTATGACTACAATTAGTCAGTTTTTTCTATAATTCTATGTATAGAATATTGAAATTTTCAACTTGTGAGACTTACTTGTCTTTTCTTCTCGTACGCGTTTCGGCGTGGTGTTCGCCTTTGTCAGCTTTGAGACAGACTGCCACAAGTTGAAAGTTTCAATATTCTATAAAGTTTAGTGCTGTGAAAGAAGATGATGAACAACCAAAACAACTATAATTCTATGTACATTTTTAATTACTAAACAGTCCTTGTTCTGACATTCAGTTTGGCTGTTAGTTTTGTTACATAAATGGTATAGTTTGAAGGAAAAATTCAATCTTATAATCTTATACTATACCTCATTACATATCTCATTATCATATTGTTATTCCTTCACTCTCCTAATCTTTTGGGTAACTTTTTATTTTAAGTCTAAGTTATTGTTATAGTCATGTCTTTTAGTAGGTCTTGTCTGTTACTTTATTACTTTTGTTTCTTCCCATTTGGAGTTCTATATTTTACCCTACTTATTCTGTAGATCTTCTATTCTTTATTTATTGTGGTTGAATTGGTTTAAACCCTTTTTACTTTATAAAATTAATTGTTTTATTATTCCCTTGTTATCACTTATGTTTAATTGTCATACATCCCTTTACAAGTTATTTTTGGATTGACCTGATTCAGTTCCCTGCATATTTTTATCTATTAACTGTAGCTTGTAGTACTGTATAATTTGGTGATGCTACAATACGTACAAGAAAATTATAACCACTTCATATGTCCCTTGAACGGTACACCAACATTCTACCAATGAATCTTCTTTTGTGGTGTAAGAGAGAGGTTAGTTGACAACCCATCAGCAAATGTATTCTTTATCCACACGTCACTATCGTCTGTTGCTGGAAAATATTTCTTTAGCTGCAAGTGCAGTTGCTACAAATGAAACTTAATAACGTTGAGGATCTCCTTAGGAACATTTTCTCCTGATATCTGGACAAAATCTGCCATGGAAGAAAATTGCTCAAAGATTTCAGAGTATAATCTCTGAATCCACAGCTTCAATTCTTTTATCATCCCCTCGGTTTTATCGCGAACCTGGAAAATAGTGATGCTAGATCCCAGCAGGCTTAAAGTGAGTCCATTCAGATGACTGAAGCTATGAGTAAGGTATGATAGTTTCAAAATCCAGTTAAAGTCATGGAACCTGTAATTAAGGTCAAAGTTGGAATCAAATAAAAAGAGATTTACTTCATCCCTCATTAAAAAAAAATTACTAGAATCTTCTACTATTTGTTTTAAGATTCTAACATTAAGATTTTAAAGCAAAAAAATCAGAGAAAATTATGGTATATTCTATTTTTTCTTAAAAGTGTCCGCGGACCACCTGAAACATCGTCACGGACCCCCATTTGGGTACCACTGCTCTACACTGTTGCTTTTAACATAAAAATGTCTTGAATGAACCCATGCTGCATCATACGTGTTTGCTCTTGTCAAGATGGGAGATCCTTCTCTCTTAAAACCGTTGCAGGACTATGAATTCTTCTCTGTACTCCTTGTTGACTGCAGAGATCTTCTGTCTTGTAATCATACGAGCACTCACTCCACTTCTTGTGACCTTGTAGATACAGAAGAAACTGCTGTCTTCAGTTCATTGATACACCTGCTTTAATAGAAGAAGTAGAAATCATGTATCTTCTGCTCACACTTGTCCTTTAAGCAATAACACTGTACTGTTTGATATAAAATGCATCTCATTTAAAATAGAGCAGTGATCAATAACTGCTTTGTGGTGACCCTCGATGAAATGAAATTCAACTCACTATTGCTGTCCAACACAGCAGCACACTACTGTTGAAGAAATGTTTTTTCTTTACCTTAACAAACTTCTACTATCACTATTATCATGTATTATAGTCACTATTAAAAACATAACCACTAGAAACTGCATCACCTTGATACCCAGAAACTTGTTGAACTCACAGAAAATAATCGTATCATTAACTATATATCACACTACCAATTCAGATCACAAATTGTTACTGATAAAAATGATAAAGTTTTACCTGATGGCCTAAACTAGTTTTTGCACCATTAGAGCTTAATCAAAGGCTGCTGCTAGGAGCGCTCTCCATCTAAAGACCACAAGGAGGATGGACAGTGCTCCTAGCAGCAGCCTCTGATAAAACTCTAACAGAGCAAAAACTAGTTTAGGCCATCAGGGAAAAATTTATTATTTTTATCAATAATAATTTGAGATCCGAGTCAGTTGTATTATATATATATAGTTCATTAATAGCAACAGACACGTCATGGACAACAAATTACAGGACTCTTATCACTTCACTCTGGGCCCTGTTAAGCTACTGGAAAATTCTTATTGTGACATTTTTATTTAGATCCTTGTTGAATTAGAGAAGATTTTCTGTTAAACATAGTGCTGCACCAGTATCCTTCATTTTGCCATTTGTGAGATGGAGATCTCCTGTCTCTTTCTTCTGTGTTCTTCTGACTTCTGTCTTCTACGCGCTTTTGTGAATCACAGTGAACACTATACAATCTAGTTCTTGATTAAAAAAAAACGTTTGTCTTGAAGCCACAGCTGCCTTCCATCCACTTCATTGACACCCCTGTTGAGATGTAAGAACATTTGTCTTCAATCAATGCTGGGCTAGAACTGCTTTTTTGCACCCTTAATAAGCAGGAGAAAACTTTGCCATTCTTTTGTCACTATTTCACTTTAAACAATATACACTATATCTATATACAAAACACTTCTCACTCACTATGACTACTTCTGTACAACTGTCCGCATGAAGTGACTTCTACAGTAATATGTCATTATACACTGTATGCCTATCTCTGACACTGTCTGCTGACACTAAAGAAAACATCTCGGTTAAACCTGCAGTCATATTCTCTGACATGAAATAAACTGTTCTCTTATACCAATTATACCACTGACACTATTTTCTTTGTTAACATACATAACATCCAGACACGAACTCATTTCTACACTATGTTTTGTTAAGATCCTTGATAACATGGATAACCTACTATGAATTCACTGTGGCCTTGTTGGGTCCCTTGTTGAGACACACAACATCTTCTGTCTTCAGCTCAGTTACCATACTATTATAGATTAATTGTGCCCTTGTCAAAATGTCTGTACTTCCAGTCATCACTGCCACACTATAAACCGCTGGATACCACATTCCCACTTACACTATTCACACTCTAACAAACCGTTACAAAAATACATTGACTGATACACAAAAACATTGAATATTAATTTATTAACACATGTAGAAACACACTTATAAAGAAATATTTTATCTTGAATCCACTACAACATATAGTTACTACGAAGCACACAGTATCATATATACTACAGGCAAGAAATGTTACATTAATGCATGCATGCTTACACACACAGCATAATGGCAGCTGAATGATTACAACTATTCTACTGATTGTCCGGACTTGCCCCCAAATGTTGATACATGATCTCTCTGCTACGGTCACTTGACTGTGATACTTGAAGTTTATAAATAACTTCACTCTTGAATCCAATTTTGAATACAATTGAAGTCACAGTGAGTGCATCATGTTGATTGCTGATAAGATGGGGAACCTCATCTTCTGTACTATCATTGCTTCGTTGTGACCCCCCCCCCCTTATAAGATGGTAATACTTCCCTCTTCAACTGACCATTGCACTTTGATGACAAGACGTTAATGTCCCTCCTGCCAATGACATCAAAATTTTCTTTCTTGGACCTATGTCTATACTCTGACCTGCCCGTTGTGGCCCGTATTGAAACAGAGGAGTCTTCACACTTGAAATCGTTGCTGCACTGTGATAGCTTGATTGTGACATTGCTAGATAGAACCTTCTTTCTTCTGTCACTATGTGGTATGTCCCTGCTGTTGACAGAAAAAACTTCCATCTTGAACTCATTATTGCAAAGACACAGACTTGATGAAAGCTATTCCACTCTGCTCGTCAACCCACTGCTGCAATATGGTACCTTCATTGTGACCTTGTTGAAATGAAAGCTTCCTTCTTATAATCAATATAGCACTACAAACCACTAAAGCACTATACGCCTCACAAAGACACAAAGATCTCACTTGAACTCATTGTAATACTATGAATATCCACTGTGACGCTCAGTGGCTTATCTAGAATTTGGTTTGGGGAGGTTAAGGGTCGGGTCGGCTTCATACAAAATAAAAAAAAAGTTAGGAGTACTCAATATAATTATCTTTATAAAAAAGTGGCTGAAAAATGTGTGATAACACCCTGAAATCAGTCCCATTAAAGTAAACAGTAATGACAGAATGAAAATATGTTATTAAAACATTGTCAACAGATACTTATTAATTGAATTGATTTCCTATATTTAAAACATACACCCTCTAATGCTATGTAATAAATCTGTCTGTAAATTTAAAAAATAGCTACTGCTATATTAGCGTAAATAGCTGAAAAAAAAATAAAACAGCCTAAAAATTAAGAGATTAAAAACATTCGACAACTTTTTCGACCCTCTGGGGGAGTCCAGACCCATTCGTCCCCCTCCCCCATTAGTACACCCCTGGTGATGCTTGATGTGATACAGTGAATGTGCCTGTTCACTTTGTAGCTACACTGTGTTTCATTGTGACTCTTGCTAAGGTAGAGGAGCCTTCTCTCTTTCTGCACTGCTGTAGTCCTTGTTGAGATCCAGGGATTTTCTCACTTGAACCTGTAGCTGGATTGTGACCATTATATTGTGACCCCTTGTTGAGATGCAGGAATATTCCTTCTTGAACTAACTTTGGCACTGTGATTCTTGATGATATTGAGGTATTTACAGTAACGAGATTGAGATTTTCAGTGTTCTATTCACTGACTCTCACTGATACCACTAGGCACTGTGTTTTCTCAACACAGAAAAATCTTCTCCTTTAAACCCATAGCAGGACGCTGAACGTACTATGATAGTTTGTGTTAACTGGTAGTTTCTGTCTTCTAACCACTAGACGGTATGTTCCAGTGCTGCTCTGTTGTCACTGGGCACACTATAACTGCAATGTGGTCACCTCATCGTGTACCTTGTTGAGACGGAAGAATCTTCTCTGTTAAACTCATTGCTATATAAGGATCCTTTATTAGGTACTCTGTTAGATGAAGATATCTTCTCTCTTCTATACACACAAAACTGTGTTATGTTTCTGTCTGCAGCTTCACACACAGTTCTGTCTTTTGCTAACGTCTTCTGTTTGTGTCTTCTATACTTCACAATGAACACTGTAGATTGTAGTTTTTTGTACACAAAGTCTGACTTGAACAGAAAGTCGGAATATGCCCAGTTCATAGTGTCTCCCTTGAGCCAGCAGACATTCTTGTCTTCAATCCATTGTTGCACTTCATTTTCACCATTGATATGACAGAGAAATAATTCGTTTTTGATTACTACTTTACTTTAAACAATACACACTATATCAATATACACAAAAATTCTCTCTTCAACGGACAACTGTACTTTGACCACTGTAGTGAGGCTTTCATTGAAGTAAACGAACCTTTTCCCTTGAACTCTCTGTTGTACAACCATTCCTTCATTGTGACTCCTGTGGAGATATAAATCAACTTGCTGCTGCTGCAGAAACATTCTTTCTTCAGCTTAATCATCTTCCATTATCACTAGACACTGCTTACCTTCTGGTAGTCACAACGTCTTCTTGCTTAAGCCTATTAATATATAATAACTAGTTCAATACTATATTTCACCTCACATGCACACCACGCTCACTTTATGTTGTTCATTTCATGTCTACATTAAATCTTTACACAACTAAATTCATGAATTAATTACAAATTAAATTTATGATGAGTGTTACTTTAAGTGTAGATTTACAAAATAATTACATTTACGTCTTTTTAAATTTTTTTCCATTAGCTAGCAGAATACAGTTTCAACCTAGTTTATCCTACACTGGTTTGAGAAAGCCCACAACTTGTTATGTAAAATTCTTCTGGGGCACCAACTACAAGTAAACACTGAAACTGTTATTGGTATGCAGAAATATAAGTAACAAGAAGAAATTAAAATATCCTTAAATGAAACATGTGAAGCCTATTGCTGAGCCAGAATCTTCCGTAAAGACACCCATGTACCTGCACTTGCACATCGATTGAAGCTTTATTTGTTTCAAATTTGCAAAGGATTTATAACATATTACAGTTTGTCTAGATTAGATGTGTAAATATAGTTCACACAGCTTTTACGGATGTAAACACATAATTTCATAAAAAGGTTTCAGACCATATGAGACAGGGGACTTTGGTAGGGGGTGGTTGGAGAGAAGAATGGTGGAAATGGTGGTGGTTGGGGTAGTTATGGTGTAAAGTAAATTGTGTCGTGAGGAAGAGTATTGAGGAAGTTTCGAATGGAATTAAGGAAGAAGAAAGGACTTTGCTCAACACTATAGGTATCAGGAGAGCATGGATTTTGGGTTATATACTCTAGCAGGCCAGTTTGCTGCAAAACATTCTTGAAGGATATACATTAGGTAGGCGATTATGAGGATATATTTGGCAAGTGCAATCAGTGAGATGTAATGCAGTTATTGTGTAAAGATGAACAAAGACTAGAATATGTGGATGAGCAAGTAAGTAAGATAATTTGTTTGTGTGTTTGATACACTGGATACTGATTGCTGTGAGCAACACTGAAGTTGGGGAGTGGAGTGGTAAGCTGTGACAGAACTGAGTTCAGTTTATGCACAAGAAAACAAAACAGGACAAACATATAGACAGAATCTTATACAGTTTAATGACAGAACTTGGAAAATAAGAATAAAACTGGAAGAATTAATGAAGACTGAAATGGATGACTGGACTGGAAGAACGTCTGTAATTAGAAGAGGCTGAATCATGTAAAAGGGAAACACCAACATGATCAAAATTCTAATCGGAAAAGGACGGAAGATAAATACAGCTTACACATATGCAAGAATAATCGATAGAAAGTGGGAAAGAAAAATAAGAGAAAACTGTTGGTAACTTACTAGGGGGGAGCTGAAAGAAAATCAACATGAATGAACTAGGTTTTAAAAATCCTGGAAAAAACTTACCTGGGTGCAAGAATAGATAATAATCATGTGTGGTGAAGATTAATTTTAACCTTAATGTTGATTAAAATTAAGATTTAGTGGAATTCTGAATTATGGTACTTATCCCAGTTGCCCTAAATTACTTAACTCTGTATTATGGTCTGAAACAAAAAAAAAGGGGGAATGGTGTGGAAACATATGCTCCCTGTATACATTTCTACAGTGGCGTACCTAAGGATCAGAGAGAAAGAGAGGACTATCTGTGCTTACAAAGAACAAACTGAAGAGATATGTAATTAACTGGGAAGCCATTGACGAAAACTTGACAAAACTTAATATTAACCTGCATGGATACAAAAGTACAATAATAGGTGTATATGCAGTTAGTAAAGATGAAATATTGCATATAAAAGATGTCTTTTTCAGTAAACTAAGTGATATAATAGAGGAAAGTGGAAGCACAAGAGAAGTTATCATAGCCAGAGATTTTAATGGTAGAACTGGAAAACAAATCATATGACCTTTTGGAGAAGATGTTATAAATGACAATGGAAACAGATTGGTTGATATTTGTGAATAACATTCCTTTAAGAAATTTAAATGGCTTTTATCAGCATAATGGAATACACAAATATACATGGCATCAGGATACATTACAGCTAAAGTCAATTATAGACTTCATAATAGTTCGACACCAAACAAAATTAAAAGTATAAGATATGTCAACTCATACAGAGAAGTATCGCTCAGTGATCATTTTCTGGTGAACTCAAAAATTGTATTTTCTTTTAGAGCGTCAGATACTAGAGTAAAACAAATTAATGATGGGGATATTGTAACCCACTACCGTGGGTTATTAAGCTGATATTTTTTTCTCTAGAATAGTTCAATAAATGGGTGCCAATTTGTAATATCAAATGATTACAAATAATATTTATTATTAATAGAGATATTATTGGTTTTGGTTAATTGTTTTATTTATTTCTTATTTTAATTTCTCTTTGCTTTATTAGAGTTCACTGACCTGGTTGGATTATTTAAATAGCACGGTTTGTTCCAAAATAAATACTGCCAACTTAATCTTCTTGAGTTGAAGTAACCTCCAATAATTGTGTAGTGCGAAAATATCGTTAATTATAAAAATAATGACTCGTACACTAGTATTTTTCTTCCATATCCCTTTATTTTCTTATTTGGTTTTAATTCTTTTTCTTTGATATTAAAATGAAATAATATTCTCATAATACAAATTAGTTAACCAGGCTTGTTATCTTGATAGCTCAATAGTTGGTAGCATGAGTTTTCATCATCTCAGAGATGCAGGCTATGTTTATGTTTTGGACATATAACACCCTTATGAGGTCTTTCGACTACAACAAATAACCAAAAATGTCTTTTTTGAAGAACAAAACATTACAATAATCAATTATATATGATATGATAAAACAATAACTTAAAATCTAAAGTGACGAACAGTTTGTAATTCAGAGAGTGTCCGTTATTGTTGTTAACCTAGTTTGGCTAAGTTATTTAGTGAAACTTTGAATATAATAACAAAATACAATTGTTAAACATGAAATAATATTAATAGTGTTTGTCTTTATATACTGTGATAATATAAACATAAGTTAACAAGTGTCTATTACTAGTTACTATGGGATCGTGATCATTAATTATTAAGTTTCTTATAAATTCTCAAAATAAACACTATACTTTTCTTTCCTTTATATTCTCTTTACAATTCACTGTATTTCATTATTCACTCTATTGTCCTTTAATTATTAAAACACAATGCACAACACTTGCGATTCACTTTAAGGTTACATTCATGTTCGAAGGTTAGATGTCGTTTGTTTACATTCACCTAACCTCACTCGGTTTGAAAATATCTACACTTTGGGTTGGAGATTAATTATGTTTTAAGCGTTACAGAGGAGGTGTTCTTTACTGCATGATGACCGTTGGATGACTGACTCGTTTGCGGTGCGTTATGGGTAAATTCACCTGACAATTTAACGATTCTGATTGGTTGAATTATTAAATATTCCGTTTTTAATTACTAAAATTTTCATTTTCTGGATGATGCTCACCAACAGACGCAGAGTTAAGCGTCCCTTTTTTGATCAAAATTATTAAAAAATCTTAAAACTGACATAACTTCCTTATGCTACTAACAATTAAAAATATTTTACTACCATTACTCAGCATTTTTTATGCTGATCATTTTGAGACCTTTCAAGGCATGGTTCCGTTCAGTAATAATAACAATATTCACAGACTGATTTAGTCTAGTATTCTCTATAAAATATTAATTTTTCTGTTCCATCTTTAATTCTTAGTTGTAGAATTAGTTTTACTTTAACATTATATGGTTTAATAATAGTAATGATAATTATAAACATCCATTTATTATAAAAACCTAGTATTGCCATCTAGGCCTACTCATGTCCATGCTAATTGGTACCTTAATTCCTTTCTCAAACTAAAATTACTTAATTCTACTACAAAGTAACAATTCTTAATTATAACTTATGATCTACTTGAACTTTTCCAATATTTTTCATACTTCACTACAAGCTTTTTTCCTTGTACTGTCCATTATAAACTTCCACTTTAGCTGTATGAAGGGCTTGTCAAAGCTGACAACTTATTTACATTATGCCTGTTCAATTCTTGACATTTCTCATTATTACTTTCTTACTCTACTAACACACATTCTTTTACAATCCATACTATATCATTTAACAGGTTTTATTTACATAAATTGTTATTATTTTTCCTACCCAGTACATGTAGGCTTCTGTCTCATCAGTTTCTTACTATTTACATTATTACTGAGTTCTTAAACATCAATAGTTAATTATACTTGTCTTATTTATTATTCTGTTTGTTGTTCATACTTTTTATCATGAAACAATTTATCTTACTTCTCTAACATAGACATATGGTGCATAACCTAACTTACATCATTACACTTTTAAATACAATTAAAACTGTTATTATTCACTTATTTTATATTAATCATTCTATGAATGGTTTTAGTGACTTGATTCACACTCAGGTATGATTGATTCTCTGACTCTTTATTTCTTTTACTTCAAATTTTATGTAATTTATAAATTTTCCTGATTGGTAAACCATTTAAGTTCTGCTGTATATGCTTTCACCCATTTTTGACAACATTACTTATGCAGTTTACTAGAGTTATTTATTATTAAGTTCCATATAATCATATTTGATATTTTGATCTTATCATTTGATTTACTTTTATCTTAAATTTACTACTTAACACATATTTTACATTATACAGGTTCTTTACTTAATTATTATTCTGTTCTTCATTTTTAGGATAAGATAATTAGTTAGGTTAGGATATTTTCTTTATGTAGAGGGAAACATCACGTTACAATATTCCCCAAATTAAAATAAATACCCTGAAGTATAATCTTAACAGTTTGGAAACTGAAAGTACCGTATGTTTATATAGACAGAGACTGGATGAGAAATTAACTGAAGCTGAGAAAATTAGAAACAAAGTCATTAAAGACAGAATGAATGTGAAAAATTCTATTGTTGATTTTATCAAAAAAAAAAAAAAAAATAACAGTGGTACGGACACATGAAAATAATGGCACAGGAAAGATTGCCAAGAAGAGTTATGGAATGGACCCCACCAGGAAGAAGGAAAAGAGGAAGACCACCGATCACCTGGATAGAAGAAATTCAGATTATATTGAGGGAATAAGAAATTGAAGATCTTTGGATGGACAAGCAGCAGTGGAAGATGAGAGTTCAATCACTTCTGTAATCTTTTGTTCCAGAAAATGTGTAAACATTGTACAGCCGCAATAATAATAATAAACGACCTGGGTGGGTACTTCCAGGAACTGAAGAAACAAGTCAGAAACAGAATTGAAATAGATTTGAGGAAACAGTCATACAGACAGACTCAGTTTGTTTTGGTAGATACACATGAATTAAGGGTAAGCAGGCCCTTATAATCATGATACATGCTTGCATAGTTTTTCTCAAACAGGCTAGAGTGACTTACAGTTTAATTATAGTTCCATAATGTGGCTAAGCATACTGTCTATACTAATTAAAAATACAGCTTCTAATATGACATTGCCTCAAGAAAGCAAGAGATCTAACATTAATCATATAGCCAGCAGCAGTAACAATTGAACCCTAGTCTACTGGTGTAGCACTCCAGGAACACTGGCTGCTATACCACGACACTAACTATTACCTAATATAGTAGTCAGGACACAACAAAAAAATAATTATTATTTTGTAAAACATTAAAACATGAAAAGTTTACTTGTCATAAAGGATACAATGATAAAGAAACAGAATCATATGTTTGGTTTATCACTTTACTCATTCGTACATAACCAACAATAAACAAGCACAGTTTAACTACTACAGCAACTACTACAAGGGCCATTATTCTACATAAAGCAACATTGAAGCAAAGCATTACGCATGATTCACACTGTAGGCCTACACAGTCATTCCTACATGAAAGTGATATACCAAATTCCACAAGTAATCATCATTACATTTGGGCAAGTTGTACGTATGTTACATAACTATAAGAAGATAAGAAGACAAGTTATGTAAATTAAAACAAATCAATCATGTTTTTATAGACAATAGTGTTCACATTTTCTACAAACAACCGTTTCTTGTCATATTTACATTAAATTACAAAAAACTTAACAACACAGACTACAGATTTATTGACTATAATGATCCAACTATTAATTTTTTTAAGTGTTTAAATGCTGTACACGGGTTTTAGAATAAACAGGTTTTATAATAATATCCTGTTTAAATGCTAGCAGTGGTTGCAGTCAGTGTGTTGGATTGCTGATCCAGTGACATGGGTCCGATCTGTACCACAAGCTATATGTGATCCCTTGTTTCCATACGGCAGTGACAATTCCACAGGCAGTGTCTTGAGTAGTAAAGTACTAGCATAGCTACTCAGGGCTAACCTTACACTGTGGTCACAAGTATTCCTCTTAGAGTCCTGGAAATGTCAGAAGGAGGATTTGCCATAAGAAACACAGAAGAAGATAAAACATACAGTAAAAAAGGAATCAATGAGGAAAATTTCAAAACAAGTTATGACCTATATCAATAAACACTTTAGAAAAATTAAAAATTTTATAAATATCACTATAATATTGACGACTCGGAACACAAAGTTTTTTATAAGTAAAAACGTAAAGTTTTACCTTACAGCCTAAACCGGCTTTCACCTATAGAAGGCTTCATCAGAGGCTGTCGTTAGTAGCGCTGCTCGTCTTGTTGTTGGCGACGAGAAAGTGTTTCGAAAGATTGAAGCTGTGTGTGTGTGGTGAGATGTGTTCGAATAATGCGTGCGATTTGAATTGTGTCTGTTCGTTTAAGATGTCGTTTTTATTTGTTTTTGTGTGTTTGTATATTTCTAATTGTTCTAGAGTGTCTAGTTTTCGGCCTTTTGTGTGTACGTGTAGTATGTTCATGTTATTGTCGATGTTTTTATATGTGTGGTTTGCTTCAATGAGGTGGTTTGCGAAGGTAGATTCTGTAGTGGTGTGGAGTGCTTTTGTGTGTTCAATGTATCTCTGTTTGAAGCTACGTCCTGTCTGGCCTATGTAGAATTTACTGCAATTTGAACAATTTAGTTTATATACACCGGGTAGATCGAATTTGTTTTGTGCTTTGGGCATGCGTTTTGATAGTGTGTGTTCTGTTTTGTTAGTAGTTTTGTAAGCGATTCTGTATCCTGCTTTTTTGAATTTGTGGGCAATTTTTTCTGTTTGTTTGTTGATGTATGTTAGTGTTATGAATTTGTTGTTTTCTGTCTTTGTCTGTTGTTTGTTTTGTGTTTTGTGTAGGAGTTTACTGACTATTGTTCTGTCATAACCGTTAGATTCTGCTAGATATTTTATCGTGTTTAGTTCGTCTTTGTAGTCTATTTCATCTAAGGGGATGTTGTTAAGTCTATGTATCATGGTTCTAAAAGCAGCTAGTTTGTGTTGTATTGGGTGATTGGAGGTGTTGTGTATTAGTGTGTCAGTTGTAGTTGGTTTTCTGTATAATACAACACAAACTAGCTGCTTTTAGAACCATGATACATAGACTTAACAACATCCCCTTAGATGAAATAGACTACAAAGACGAACTAAACACGATAAAATATCTAGCAGAATCTAACGGTTATGACAGAACAATAGTCAGTAAACTCCTACACAAAACACAAAACAAACAACAGACAAAGACAGAAAACAACAAATTCATAACACTAACATACATCAACAAACAAACAGAAAAAATTGCCCACAAATTCAAAAAAGCAGGATACAGAATCGCTTACAAAACTACTAACAAAACAGAACACACACTATCAAAACGCATGCCCAAAGCACAAAACAAATTCGATCTACCCGGTGTATATAAACTAAATTGTTCAAATTGCAGTAAATTCTACATAGGCCAGACAGGACGTAGCTTCAAACAGAGATACATTGAACACACAAAAGCACTCCACACCACTACAGAATCTACCTTCGCAAACCACCTCATTGAAGCAAACCACACATATAAAAACATCGACAATAACATGAACATACTACACGTACACACAAAAGGCCGAAAACTAGACACTCTAGAACAATTAGAAATATACAAACACACAAAAACAAATAAAAACGACATCCTAAACGAACAGACACAATTCAAATCGCACGCATTATTCGAACACATCTCACCACACACACACAGCTTCAATCTTTCGAAACACTTTCTCGTCGCCAACAACAAGACGAGCAGCGCTACTAACGACAGCCTCTGATGAAGCCTTCTATAGGTGAAAGCCGGTTTAGGCTGTAAGGTAAAACTTTACGTTTTTACTTATAAAAAACTTTGTGTTCCGAGTCGTCAATATTATAGTGATATTTAGTTAAGTAACGGACACGTCATGGACAACGAAATCCAAGAAAAATTTTATGTTGGCAGCAATACCTCTTAGCTTTCCAAACTTTATACAATTGAACAGAATCTGTTTTCTGTACATACCTGTTAGATTGAGCATCTCAGTGGGCTAAACAAATAGATATCTAGACAGACAGACAGGAAAACAGGTAAATAGACAAGCAAGTGGGTGGACAGACAGACATTACTCCAAGATAGACACTTCAAAGTCACTGGTCACGAAAACTGATATTTTGGTTTTAAACCAAAATATGGGTTAAAAGCTTTATTTCATACTACATTTTTTATAACTTGAAACTTTTAAACTTTTTTTATAATTTTTAAAAGCTTGAAAATCATTCTCTTCATGGATGACCAAGCTATATTTGCCACTTCAGAAGACGATCTCCAGTGAGCAATATACATCTTACAAACAATAGGAAAATAATATAACTGTAACATATTTGAATCAAGGACAAAAGTAATGCCCTTTCTAGGAGAGGAACTGGTTTGGACCAAAATATGCATAGACAACACATGCATAGAACAAGTAAGAGATTTTAAGTATCTTGAATGTGACATTATTTATGATCAACATAGAGATATAGAAAATAAAGTGACGAATTTCACAATAATGTGTGGACTGATTTGGAGAACATTGGAAAATAAATGAAACCCAAATAAAATTTTATAAAACAATCGCAAAACCTACACAGCTGTATGATTCTGAAACTTGGTCAATAAAGAAAAAAGATGAACATAAGATACAAACAGTAGAAATGAAATTTCTGAGATCAGTTAAAAAGTGTAATAGTCAAGATCGTATAAGAAATGAGGAGATAAGAAGTGATTTAGATATTTTTGCAGTTAATGAAAGGATTAAAGAATACAGAAGAAAGTGGATTAAACATATAGATAGTGTGACGATACATATCATCACCATGCATATAAGAACTGTTAAGATAAAGAAACCATAGTTAACTAGTACTAGTGTAGATGATAAATGAAAGGAAACTTGCAAAGTGGATATTAAGCAAGAGTATTCTGGTTCCATGCTAAAATAAAACAATGGATGAAGAAAAATAAATGTTAAAGAAATGTAATATCATAATTATGATGAAAATTAGAAGAAGAGAACTTAATAACGTGGTAAACCCAATAGATATGGTAAGTGAGAGGTATAAACAAGTCTAATGACGAAACAACTAATTAAAATAAAGACATGCAATAAGCAACAAGACAGTAAAGACCACATTAATTACAAAATAACATAAATACATGAAGAACTGAAAATAACAAGAACAAAAGAACTAAACTAAAAACATGTTAATAAACAGGTAAAAAATAAATAAAAAATACTCCATAAATTAATAATAATAATAATAATAATAATTAAAGAGAAAAGATCAGACAGTAGGTAAAGTTATAGAAAATGCAATGCAATGGTATAAATAAGAGTAAAAAATAGGTGCATTAGTCTAAGGAAAAATTGTAAAAAAACTTATATTATAAGGGAGTGAAGTGATAAGTGTACAAAGAAGGAAATAGTGATGATCAAAGATCATGTTATGGGGAAGGAGAGAAAGTGAAGTAATGGTCTTATATATAAACTAATACATATTAAGAACCAGTAAATAGAAATAGTATGTATTTAAAGGGTTTTGTATACCCATGGGATGTTATGTTATAATTAGTTGTTAAAAGGGCTCTATATACCCAGGATTTTATTATGTTAGAATTACTTGTTAAAAGGTTTGTTAATTTTTCAAGAACAGTAGTTGTAAAAGCTGTTCAGAAATGTCAATATCAGGTACATGGTGAAACATCATCTTATGAAAAAATCATTGTAAAGGAATGGCAAAATGCTAAGCCTATAGGCCAAAAGAGATGAGCTGAACTTAAACAATACTAAAATATCCAGAATAGTCCTAACCAAACCAAATAAAATTAAACAGAAGCCTGACCTTAATGAAACAGGGAAGGTATTGGTAAAATTATATGTCAAAACCACAATAGCAATAACCAGATGTATAGAAAAAGTATTAGTAGCACATCAGGCAAGCCATTGAGCTGACATGCTGCCAATATTATTGTTATTTATAAGAAACTTATGCATAGGTATTTAAAACTGTAATGTTATATATAATGTAGAAGTGTCAGACATTATTGTTAGTAATAAGAACAACCCTATTAGAACATATTAAAGTAGAAAAAACAAACAATAAGAAATGTTAAGAAAAATAGGTCAAAGCCTAAAAAACTCAAAATTATAAAGGTGATAAAACATTTAATGATGGGCCAAAATGGGCCACATTCGGTATCAAAATACTTCTATTTTCCCAAACAACAACATCGTATAATCCAAATTTAAATTAATCTAGAAACAAATAGGGAATAATTTGAGGTGACAGAAATAAACTTCATAAATTTCAAATAATTACGGTCACGTGACCGGGGTCAAGAAAAAATGGACCAATCAGAGATCACAAAAGCTAGGTCTTCATCGTTAGCTACACGGATTTTTGAATTACTCTATTGTTAACTAGCGAACAGAATAGGTCAACTGCATGTAGCAGAGAGTCACATTTTGATAAAAAAGTAAAATAAAATACCAGACGTAAAAAATGCAATAGGAATTCCAGGAGAACCATTCAGAATAACCTGGAAAACACAAAAACAGAAGAAACTAAATTTGAATGAAAAAAAGGACGATCTATTTAAACTAACGCTTCCCAAGTTCGACAAACATGACATCGAGGTGGTGAGAATCTTGGTTATTTAATAACGAACCAACCACATCACTACACAACACGATATTCACCAAAACACAGTTAATCCAGACACTTGTTGAACCTTAACAAAACCTTATTCAGGGACATTATTGACACTAAATTCTTAACTTTAAGATACTAGGTGAGACATATAGCATAGCCGGCCACCTGGATGAAGTCCGCCATCTTGGAGGGGGGCCAACCATTTTGTTGAAAGTTAATCAACCTAAGAATTAGTTGTAAAGTTTTTACTTATAAAAAACTTAGTGTTCCGAGTCGTCAATACTATAGTGATATTTAGTTAAGTAACGGACACGTCATGGACAACGAAATCCAAGAATCTAAGAATTATAACATTTAAACACAGTATTATTTTATGTCTTCTTATTTATTAAGAGTTGTAATTAACCATATTGTAATGCATTGTATTTTGTCCTAAAGCGTTTTCCGATCTTTACTAACAGCTAAAAGAATCCATTACCTGATATTAAAAATAATATTGTACTGAATTTTAAACATTGTTTGTTCAAATAGAGTTTAGTGAGCGAGTCGACTCGGACCATATCCGTTCGACTCACGGACCGATCAACTAATCCAAGTTTTAAAACAATACCAAATAAATCAATTTGTTAACAGCATTTTATTTTTGTAGAGTGGATTAAGATTTAATAATTTCAGATAGACGAGGAAGAGTAGAACCACGACGAGAGTGAAGAACTCCGGGAATTTTGGAGACGAAGCCGGCTAACCTAGAAGACCGATTCAGATCAGGAATCAATTGTGAAAAACAACACAATCGGATTCACTTTAAAAAGATTAATTAATTTTGGCGACAATTCAAACCGTACGGCTACGAACACCACTCTCGTATCAGTGAAGTTGACAACTGGGTATCACCGAGGCACTTTAACTAAATAAAATAAACAAAATAAAGAATTAAATATTTAAATAATAATAATAAAAAATAATTTTATATTTCCAAAATAACAGGAAGAGAAAACCCATCTCTCATCTCTTCTCCTTTACAAATTGGCTTCCACCGCGGAGCTTAAGAGAGGGCAACTTACGCCATCATCACCAAAGCATCTTTCTTCATTCCATTACAAATTGGCAACCAACGTTTCGGGCTGAAATTAGGGAAAAAATTATAAATAACTGTATTACTGGTGACCTAATTTTAGCTGGCAGCTGTTAGAAAAAAAGGAAAATGCAGAGAAGAGCTATGTCAAAAAAACGCGCGGCAGAGGCCGAAAGAGAAGTCAGTATGGAAGAGACGGAGGCAACGTCGGTGGAGGAAATGGAACAACAGTCACTGGACCAGGAAGAGGCAAGAAGAGGCCTGAGTATTCAAGATCTGATGGATTTTATAACCGAACAGTCAAAGCAACATAATGAAAACTTCAAGAAACAAAATGAAAACAATAAACAGATGAACGAAAAGTTTGACAGTATCAGAGAAGATAATAAACAAACTAATGAGAATTTGAAACAGACTAATGAGAATATAGACAGTATGAAGGAAGAAATTAACGAAAACTCAAGGAAACAGAATGAGACCTAGAGTGATAATCTAATAAACAGATGAATGAAAAATTGGACAGTACCAATAAAAAGTTAGAAAGCAAAATAGACGGTATTAAAGAGAGTAATAGTGAAACTTTAAGGGAAGCTATAAAGGAAAATAATGAACAAATGAATGAGTGCAGGCAAATAAATGAGGAAAATTTTAAACAAATTAACGATCGAAACTTCTAACACAGAATTGAGAGAAACAATTAATGAGAGAATCGAACAGGTTGATAAGACAATTAACCAAAAGATGGATAAGAACAATGATGAACGAAAACAAGAAATAGCCGATATGAATAAAAAGTTCAGACAAGCCAACCAAGCCATTTCGCAAAATAAGGTAAAATTAGAGGTTAAGATAGGCCAGGTAGAACAGAGTAACCGTGCTCAGGTGGAATCGATGCGAACAGATTTCGGAAACAAATGTTGGGACCTTGGTACAACCGTAAGTGAAATGCAGGGACAGGGGCAACGCAACCAGGAGAGGATCGAGGGCCTCCAGAGAACAGTCGATAACCGACCAACCACAATTTCACACATCCAACCCATGGGCAACCGGGAGGCTATCAACTTCAAAGCTTATAGAAGAAACCCGATGGAATTCTTGGAATGGGTCAATGAACAGCTGATGAGAAATGGGGAAACAGGTGGCCAGTGATCCGGAGTTACCTAGATGAACACTTCAAGGAAATTAGCGATAACTGGTGGACGGCTTTGAGACATGACCTCCGGAATTATGAAGAATTTAAGGCGGCATTCAAAGCAAGATACTGGTCGGGGCCCACACAGAACATCATGAGAGATAACATCTGCCACGGAAGGTATGATGCTAGCAGAGGGACCACGCTCACCACGTACTTTCTCGGAAAGCTGTGCTTGGTGAGAAACCTCGAGCCAAAAATCCCGGAGGAAAGCCTTGTCACCAAGTTAGCCTACCACTACGAGGACGGAGTGTCCAGAGCACAAACAGGGGGGCAGATTAAGACAGTACAAGCCATGTCAGCGTTGTTAGAAGAATACGAGCGCGAAGGGTACTATAGGAGGAGTCAGCAAAGGAACGACCAGTACGAAAACAGGAATGCGCAAAACAACGACAACCACTATAACAACAGAAACAATCGGCCAAACTACAACAACCAAGTAAATAATAATGAGGCGTACAATCGGCCAAACTACAACAACCGAGTAAATAATAATAACTAGGCGTACAATCGGCCAAACTACAACAACCGAGTAAATAATAATAACGAGGCATACAATTGCCCAAACTACAACAACCAAGTAAATAATAATAACGAGGCATACTACCGACCAAACAACGGCCCAGGAAATAATGGAGGCAACCGCGGCAATAGACCAAATATTCCGAACAACCAGTATAACCGGCCATACAACCTGAACTACCGCCAACAGAATACCAACAACCGGAATTATAACAACAACCACAAACAGAATAATCAAAACCAGGACTACAGAAGGGTCAACTACGTGTGAGCAGAGGATAATGGTAACGGGAGGTCATACTATCAAGGACGCCAGAGTTTCAACCGGGTTGCCTAATGGAACCAGGATGACAATGGTGACAGAAGGGGTGCCAGGACCAACGGAGGTAGAAGTCGAAGCCACGAGGGTTACCGACGAAGCAACTACAAAGAGGACCATCACCAGCCAGAACCCAGACCAGCAGTAAATGAAGACACACTCGTAAATCAAAACGGCAGATGAGACGGAGAGTCTGAGCCGTCTTTAAACTCCACGCGGCAGTGAAAACACCAACGGGACCCTCACTGAACCAATCTATTGGATTTATTAGCACCGAACATCACGTTAAAAATAAAAAAAAATTTATTACAATCATCCAGAATAATTATTTAAAAAATTTGAGAGAGGAACTATTAGAAGAAGAAGACGGGAATCCAAATAAAAACAACAGTGAAATAATATACATTGCAGTGGAAATCAACGGTGTATGAACCAAAATCATGATAGACACTGGGGCTAACATCTCATTGATCAACGGAATTGAGCTGGACAAGATATAGGAAGAAGGTAAAAAACACATACTCACGTTACCAATCAGTAACATTATACTAGTAGGGGCAACGAGACGCCAGAACAAGACAGTCCGGAAACAAGTGAGATTGGAACTAACAAGCAACAACGAAACAATCCCAATGACGTTTCTAGTAGCCAGTGGCTTACCATTCCAAATGTTAATCGGGTGTGACATGTTAAAACAATATTCAGCAGTCATCGACATGAACAGATCCAAATTATTTTTGAAGACAAATTACGTAGAATGGACAGCTGACTTAATTGACAGTGACAGCGCAACTCTAAACCGAGCCGTATATCATATCCAGGGAAATCTAGATCGACGAGAGCAGACAAAAAATAACGAAATCTTTTACGAGTTGGAGAATGAGCAATTATGGAACGACAAAATTGACGAAATCCGTACTTTTCAGAGAGAGAAAACTAACGCTAACCTACATAACGCACAAATTGAACAGCTGATTGACGTGTGTACAACAGATATCACCATGTGTTTTCAGATATGCCAGGCAAGGTAAGAGGCTACCAATGTAAAATTGAATTTAGAGAGATTGTGAATTTCAACAGAAAATCCTACCCGATCGCCTACTCGCTGAAGGAAGCTGTGAGGACAGAAATTAACAGATTGATAGACGAGGACATCGTTGAACCCAGTTACTCCCCTTATACCAGTCCCATCCTAGCCGTCCTAAAGAAAAATGGAAAAGTGAGAATTTGCCTGGACGTGCGAGAAATCAACAAGGTGATAGTAAATGACCGAACATCCCTGGGAGAGATTGAAGATATACTGAAGAAGTTCCACGGAACCAAGTTTATTAGAATGTGGGATACCGTCTGTGGGTATTAGCAAGTTGAACTACACCCAGACAGCCGCAAGTACATGGCATTTATTTTCGAAGACCGGAATTACCAGTTTAAACGGTTACCATTCGGACTGGTCAGTTCAGTAGCCGTATTTGTCAAAATTATGGATCAAATCCTCGGACAAGAGACACTTCAGTATACGACGGTCTATGTGGACGATATTTTAATTACTTCAACCAATTGGGATGATCATTCCCAATGGGTAGAACGTGTGCTGGAAAGACTATCTGAAAACCACATTACGCTTAAGCTCAAGAAATCAAAATTCACAGCGGACGAGGTACAGTTACTAGGGTTCAACCTATCAGAACAGGGGATCACTCCATCCGTCTCTAATTTTTTTATTGTAGCCGTTCGCCGCATCGTAAACGCGAAAAAGTACTAGTTATTTGACAAACACAACAACGCAAACATTCCTAGTCGTCATTTGAAGGCAATTGCCGTATCTTTAGAGTAGGTCTAGTGTGCGGGAATGTGTTCAGAGTTAAAATAGGAAGGGGCGGCACTCATAAATACTGCACAGGGAGGCAGAAGCGCTGAGGCTGGCTCTGGATATACTACCTAAACGAAAGAATAAAGCATTGTACAGACCATGTTGAAAGCATGCTTAAGAACAGGATACCAAGACAAATTTTGGCTTATAATCTGAAAGGACAGCAGAGTATTGGAAGACCTATGAAGAGATGGTCAGACCAAGGAGTGCGCAACGGATCATAAGCTCCACAGCCTTAAGAATTCATAGTGAGGGAATGAAGTTCAATCAGTGGGTCAAAATTTGGACTCTTACTTAACAATGAATATTATCGATAAACTTTGTATTCTAATTTGCCTTTCTATTCCTCTTTTTATGTACTTTTCAGAAAAAAAATGTAGATACAGGTACATGTACTAAACAATATTAAACAGTTGCACTAAAATATTTTGTCACAAAAACCTAGGTTGCGACTCAGTGAGGGAATGATATTTAAAGAATAAATATTTTATAACAAAATAACTACTTGCAGGACAAACTGAAAACGTTATTTACGAGGTCCGTATAAAAATAAATATATTAACTATCAGTGCCGGCTTTAGGTATGTATGCGCCCTCATGTGAAAATATCGGTATTGTAAGGCGAGAAAACACTAATGGTATTGAAGATCTTAGGCGTTTCGATTAATTTTAATTGAGAAAAGTTTCTTTCTCTGCTATGACTGTCACAGGAATTGTTAATAAAATCCACTATGTAGGTAGTAATCACAATGTGCACATACGTTAATACAATACAATAAACATGTTTCCAGTCAAACTTAATTTCTACAAAAGCGCCTTTCTATTCTACATTATCGAGTATCATTAAGACAAGAAGTAGTTTGTTTTGTGGCAGAGATGTTAAAAAATATGTATACTTATACATTGGAAATTTAAATTTTGTTGGCATCATGCAGCGCCCCAAAACACACGGCGCCCTCGTGCGCTGTACAACCTCGCCCCCTCCTAAAGCCGGCACTGTTAACTATAAAAAATTATGTCCTGGTTATGTTTTTTTGAATGGGACACTGAATGTGCCCATTCCCAGAGAATTGTCCCAATGCCTCTCCAGCCACTTACTGTCAGCAACCTGCCACCTTCCTTGGTACACCAGCGATAAGTTTCTTATCTTCTTTCATATTAAAGCCAAGTTACTACTGTACAGGAGCCCTAATGCACAGTCAAACAAAGTGCCATCTATTAACTTCTTTAAAAGACAGCTGTGATTGACTGTACATATTTGAATTTGAATTTAACTGACACACTTGTGCCAACACAGAAAAAATATAAATGTGGTGTTTCAGCCAGAGGTGCCCATCCCCCCCCCCAAGGCTTGGTGCAATTCCCCCTAAGTATTCAGAAATCCCCCAAATTTTTTGTGGGTAGGGGATCACAATATGGGGATACTGAATAACTCCCAGTTATCGGTGGATTGTGAAGTTATTTATATTTTATACATTTAAATCATAAACTATTTCTCTCCCACTTACCTTTCTTCTGGCCAGGGTTACGTCACACAAACGGTGCAATGCAAGTATGATTGTAAGGTTACATGAAAAATGCACTCTACACTCATTTATATACTGAAATTCAAAAATCTTTTATTATATAATTATTTCATTTTATATTCCTCTCTAAAACTCAACTTTTCTCTCTTTTTAAGACATTACAAGTTTCTAAGAATTAAGTTTAACCAAACATGATTTCTACAAGTTACTTACCCTAATTCTTATACTAGAGAAAGCACCCAGTATGCTCACACACTCATTCATTCATAGAAGTTAACAGCCCATTATATGTGGAAAATAATAGTAATATTAAGTTTTGTGGAATGTTACGTGGGTGGCGTCCCTTTTCCCGAGTGCATGGCGTGTCTCACTAAATTTCTTTTGCTTGATGTCATAGTTTATGATTGCATTTTTTTACTTTTCTTGTTTCACAGTTTCGTACTGTTTAATACTGTTACACACTTACAGAGAATTAACTTGAATTTTGGCCGGCCGACCGTAATTTATAAAGAACAAATTTTTTAGAACCACGCGTGGTCTGGTGTTGATGTGGACTGCCCCGTGTTACCCACACTTCTTTTCCCTCCTCGGATTGCTGGATAGGAACTCGATGCCTTTTGGTGTTAAAGTCCTCGTCACTGCACCCACAGTATATGCTATTTAGGCATGTTTGACGTCGACGAAATCTTGACAACACTGACTACGTCACTCATATGGGCGTGGTCTCGAAATATATCCGGCATCCCCGGACCGCATGGAACAAAAATCTTTGCCTCTCTCCATTTTTTCGTGGCGTCGGTTGGAGTCTGATCTGCATCATCTACGCGCCCGTGTTAATGTTGCGCGCCGGTGAGCACCACAAAGCACTGAAGTTCTTGGAATTAAACTGTTGTGGACAACACGCCGCATTCCAACGCCCCAATTACTTTCAAAACTTTGCTCTGCTTGACTACAATCGTTTCATGTAGGTGACTCGCTGTTTTGGGACTGTATAAATTGAATAAAACAAAAATAAAAGTACAACAAAATATAATACCCCTTTTCGCCCCGTTACAGGATCTTGGGGAATTATCCAAAAATTTTTGAAAAACTAAAGCCATTTAAGCAATTATTGGAATAAAAAATCTAATGTTATTCTTTTTATCAATATCAAAAGGTTTTCTAGCAGTAGCGGCTCGTACAGGGAGGGCAAAAGGGCGCAGCCCTCCCACTAAATTTGCAAATTAAACTTGTCAATAATATAACTATAATGTGATAATGTGTAGTATAATGTATCCTTATTGAAAGATATTTTTGGGCGACTAATAGCGATCACCCGATGTTTTCGGCATGGTCCCGCAGGTGGGATGGTTTCGCTGTCGTCCTCCCTGCATAGGCCAGTCTTTCGGGGGTGGGGCAAGAGACGTGTACACATGTCTATGCATTTACATGAGCATCCGCCATTTCAGGTAGGGCTGTGCCCGCTTTCTGATTTCACAGCTAAATTCATAGAGGGAGCGTTGTTCAAAACTTCTCTGTTGCTGTTTAAAGTGCATATATTTTCTCTTGTGTTTTATATAGTTTTGATTGTGTTCTTGTTGCACTTTTTGTGTAAACGTAATGTTCTAATAATTTATTCTTTATTAGGCAGTGTATTCTGTGTACGATAGTGTTTTTGTCGAACCTTGCGTAGGCCTACATAAACGTGTAACTTATTCTGTGTAGGCCTGAGCCTGTGTCTTCTGTGTGTATTTGTTAGAAATGATTAAAATGGCTATGAATTCGGTAAGTAATATTAAACGATTGATTATTTCAAATTCACTTACTTACAAAAAGAAAATAGAACTAAAAAAATTAGGGCCACCAAAACCGAATTTAGATATTACACAAGAAATTATAAAACGGAGTTATAAATAATTTTAGTTTCAAACACTGTTTAAATATTGGTAGTTTGCAAGGTAGGTTTTTGATATTAACAATAATTTTAGTAGTGAGCAAAAGATTCAATTTTACAATTATTTGATGATAATAGCAATAATTTAGTTTCTACTGTTTTTTTTTTTACATAATATATGGGTACAACTAAATTTTGCCCCCCCCCCCAGTCAAAAACATTACCAGCCGCCACTGTTTTCTACTATGTCTAATCAATAACTAAATTATGAGTAAATGTAGAAGCCTGGTCAAACCTGGCCTAACATAATTAGTAGTACATTAGGCCTTACCAAGACAATCTAACTTGATTTTGTAATTGCATTCTTTTTCTTCACTGATTTGTTTTATTTACAACACTTGTAAGGGGGTAATTGAGCCACTAGTTATGCAACTGGCTTAAATTCATGTAACTTCTATTTCCAACAAGGATTATGAAAGGAAAAAGATTATTATTAATGGGAAGGAAGGTTTATTAATAAAAGAAAAAATCAATTAAATTCTGAAATCACTTTGAAAAATCCCCCCAAAAAAATCCAGTGGTGCAACTTGCACCATTGCACCATCCTGTGGCCACCTTTGGTTTTGGCACTACGTCGCACTTGTATTTTCTTCTGTAATGGGACAAGTATGCCAGTTAAATTCACATTCAAATTTTATATCTATTAAATGGGTAGAATTTTGTTCTCATGAAGACTAAAAAACAACTTAATACAAGTACTTTAGTCTAGTGGTTTGTAACAAAGTATTGTTGTTTTATAAAAATTTACAGATTGTATGGAATTTTTAGTAATAATTTTGTTAGTTATTGTACACATTTAATACCTCTCCTGTTTTACTTCCATATTCCTTAAGGAAATGGAAGTATGGTGATGGCAAAAAAAATCGTGTTCGAGATTATTGCAGATTCTGATTGTACTACACTCAAAACATGAAAAAAAGTCGTTTTTCGAAAAGTGTCTGTGTGTCTGTCTATGTGTGTGTGTGTGTGTGTGTGTGTGTGTCTGTCTGTAGATTTTTTTCTATAGCAAACGATAACAGCCGCAAATTCAAACAGAATCAAATAATTTTTTGCATACAGCCCTGATTTGTAGAGGACTCACGACCTATTGTTTTTGGTGAAGATCGGTTGAGGGAAAGGGGTAGTTTACCAGCAACGATTTTTTTTTATCAAGGGTAATTTTTTTTTTTTTGGCAAACGATAACAGCCGCAAATTCAAACAGAATCAAATAATGTTTCGCATACAGCCCTGAATTATGGAGTTCTCAAGATCTATTGTTTTTGGTGAAGATCGGTTAAGGGAAAGGGGTAGTTTACCTGCAACGTTTTATGTTTTAACAAGGGTATTTTCTATGGCAAACGATAACAGCCGCAAATTCAAACAGAATCAAAAGATTATTTGCATACAGCCCTAAATTGCAGAGTTCTCAAGACCTATTGTTTTTGGTGAAGATCGGTTAAGGAAAAGGGGTAGTTTACCTGCAGCGTTTTTTTTATCAAGGGTATTTTCTATGGCAAACGATAACAGCCGCAAATTCAAACAGAATCAAATAATTTTTTGCATACAGCCGTGATTTGTAGAGTACTCAAGACCTATTGTTTTTGGTGAAGATCGGTTAAGGGGAAGGGGTAGTTTACCTGCAATGTTCTATGTTTTAACAAGGGTATTTTCTATGACGAACGATAACTGCCGCATATTCAAACAGAATCAAATAATTTTTTGCATACGTCACTGAATTGTAGAGGACTCAAGGCCTTTTGATTTTGGTGAAGATCGGTTAAGGGGAAGGGGTAGTTTACCTGCAACCTTTTACGTTTTAACAAGAGTAAAGTACTTGAAAATTCATTTAAACTTTTTCAAACAATGGTAATTGTTAAAAATAAAATAATTTTGTTGCCAAGCAATAAAATTATAATTTTTTCATTTTAATGTAAATCATGTATAAGAGAAAATATATCGTGCATGGCAGGCAAGCATATCTCAGTTATGTACTGTTTACGTTTCCATTTTATTATTATGACTACCGCAATAAAAAGGCAGGGAAGACACACACACACACACAATTCGCGTTATTTCTGGCCTCATTCATGTTTATTTTCTTACATTTGCACGGTTTTTAAATGGAAAGTGCCGAACCCACACCAACATAACGCATGCAAGCCGAAAAAGTGTCCAGCGTGGATAGCGATTTGCATCCTGTGGATCGCTGGGCAGTGTAACTGCACGTGTTTACAGAGGAACGATTCATAGACAGACTTTTCGTCTTTAGGGAATGAACCCTCTGCAAGATGCTGAGGGTCCATGAGTGACTTCAGAGCGCTCCTTCTTTTCCGCGTGTTTGTTCTGTGAAACGTACACTGTAGATTTGCAGCTTTATTCTAAGCAACGCTCAATAGGAAATGTTGAAAATTTTTGTCCACGGTGTACCCTCATACACATTAAACCTGCTCTGATGTTTTAATTACGGACATCATAATATTAAAACTTTGGAAACTTGAGCACTACTTAATGGAGATCAATCATTAACTTATACAAGCCATTAATTTTATGCATATTTTTTATATATATGTGTACAACGTTATCGGCAACAAAGAAGTAGTTTTTGTTAAAATTCCTTCCCGGGATATTTGGCCGTAGTCCAATGTTTTCTACAAAACCAGACGTTTCGGCAATGCCATCGACTTCCATCATCAGTGAAAATCGAGTGCGATAACGTGAGGTGGTATATGTTAGTGCCACAGTACTGTACAGTACAGTGCTATAGTAGTGTACAGTACTGTGGTTAAGGCTGAAGCAGTAAGTAGAAAGAAGTAGTTTCTATGGTAATATTTCATTTCGAAAATGATTTTAAATATAAATCTTAGAATATGGAAGTCATGTATGGTTCTCCATACCGATATTTTACTATCTGTGGTAATATATTAAGCAGCAATGAATTTAAGCCTAAAAGTAAACACAGAAAAGACCAAATACATGTTAACAGGCAGTAAAATGCAAGAGACAAGAGCAATGCTGGTAATTAGAGGACAGAAATTTCAAAAGGTCAAAAAATTTAAATACCTGGGCTCACTAGTTACTGAGGACAACATTATGGCCGAAGAAAGAAAAGAAAGGATATCTGCTGGTAACAAATGTTACTTCCCCATACAAGGAATATTTAAATGTAAAAACATAAGCAGAGCAACAGATTCGGCTCCACAAAACAGTTCTTAAGCCAGTGGTCATGTATGGGTCCGAAGCTTGGACAATGACAGTGACTGAGGAAGAGTGGTTGTGCAGGTGGGAAAGAAAAGTCCTGAGGAGGATATTTGGTGCAGTGAACGTCCAAGGAACATGGAGAATAAGGACAAATCCAGGAATCCAGCAAATCTATGGAGAACCAGATATCGTCATTGGCATAGAGAAAAGTAGAATCCGACAGGCAGGACATGTCCAGAGAATGTCAGAGACATCCACATTGAAGAAAATTTGTACAGGGAGACCTGGTGGAAGAAGAAGGAGGGGTCGACCCAGAAAACAATGGTTGGATGATCTTGAGGACGACCTGCGCAAGATTGGTGTAAGAGGATGGAGAGAGAGAGAGAGAGAGAGAGAGAGAGAGAGAGAGAGAGAGAGAGAGAGGAGAGAGAGAGAGAGAGAGAAAACAATAATCCCAGAAAATTGGGCATTTTTAAGGTTTTTTGAAAACTAATAGTTCAGTTAATCTTTGGCCAATGATAATGTTCTAAACAATGTTCAAACTAATGATCAGAGTGTCCTGTCTGACAATGTATGAAACATGTACACATATCAATAATGAATAATTACTTACTACCACTAAAAGAACCTTTTTTTTTGATAAAGTTTAAAACATTTTTTTATTACAATAATGGAAATTTGTTGTAAGTACACAACACTTTTGTACTAAATTAAGGAGTTTAGTTTATAGTTTTCTGTCGAAAAAAAAAAATCATCAGTGTTTTAATTTGTAACAATATTTTACCACTGTGTCATATGTGTCAAGTCACATAAGCTATAAGTACAAACACCAAACAATGCAGAATGATACCGATTGTTTACATTAACTAAAAACTTATGTTAGCCAATAGAATGCACAATATTACAGTTAACATTCAAAAGAATTGTGCAAAATGCTTCTTTTTGGCTGCATATAACCACCAGTAGATTTTGTATAAAATTGCTTATGACAACCCATATAGACACAGGCAGTGTTGGAAGTGTTAAAAACATTACGTTTTATGGAAAATCAAATGTAAATTTTTTTCACCTTCAGAAAGTGGCTCAGTATTTTGGACATGTTCGTAGTTGGGGATTCTAGCCATGGGTCACATACTGGCCACTTTACTAGGAATACCATATATGACATTTGCAAACTGAATAAAATCTTTACTCTCCATCAGTGCAGGATTTAAGCATAGACTACATAGCCTGCAACGTAGGGGCCTGCACCACAAACTAAAAGAAAAAAACAGTCAAAAGTTGCATAAAAATTATTTGGTTCATGAAACTTATTAAAAATATGCTCTGGACAACCATGTCAGAACAAAGGCTGAACTTTTTATCTCTTATGAGCCTATAGAATAATATTTTGAAACAGTTATCTTATGAAGATGTCATAAGTAAATTTGTTAATATGTAGGGGAGTTAAGTTTTGGTGAGTCCCTATAAATCAAATCAAATCCTAATTGAAAGTGGTATACTACAATTGTTGTATGATACAGGAACATTATGGTTTACTTACAGATTTTGTACAATGTAAAAACTGTATACCCTAATATTTTTTATGTTCTTTTTAAAAGATGCTTATTGTGATAATTACAATGACATTGTTTTACTTACTTTTGGATATCAGTTGTTTTTATTTTTCCTACATTTTTATTCTGTTTATTAGGGTCGTTTGAGTGTAATTCAAAAACAAGTGCAATCTTTTATTATATTTTCATAGATTACAGAATGCCATTGTACACTGAGATACCTTGAAACTGTTAACCAATAACTGTTTAACATAGTATTGAAAATTTACAATTTAATTTGATGGTTAACAATAATTTTATTTCCAGTTCTGGAAGATATATTTTGCAAAATTTTTGGAGGGAGGGACCTGGGCCTCTGATATAAGGGGGTATTCAATACCACCAGACCCCCCCCCCCAGTAATTGGGGGGACTGCACCACATGTTCAGCCTAGGGGCCCACTAACTCTAAATCCGGCCCTGCCCTCCATGCACCCTTACAGTGTTGAGGTACCTAGTTTCATCCAGGTTTTGTATTTAAGAATTTTATGGTTGACTTTACAAATTGAGTCACAATACTTCTTCTTCACTATAAGGACTGGGCTACATAAAACTACTCTGGCACCTATGTCATCCTTTGATAACCCACACACATCTCTTCCACCAACTCAGCCCTTTATATTGTAGTGTCACTTTATACAATCAATACTTTGTCATCGTTTGCAGATGATCACACCACTGTCTTCTACACAATGAAATGTCTTGTCTTTGTACCTTTTGTTTTTAGTTCTGTCCTTATATAGTCAGACCTATAGTAACATATGCAAGAGAGACACATGGATACTGAAGTTAAAAGATTTGAAGAACCTTGGTGTTTTCAAAAGGAAAATTCTGAAAAGAATTTATTGACCAGTGCAGGACGGAGAGATGTGGAGGATAAGAATGAATCATGAGCTAAGAGACCTGCATGGAGAAGCAGACATAGTTGCGGCAGTGAAGACGCACAGGTTGAAATGGTTGGGCCATGTGGTGAGAATGAGGCTGAGGCCCAAAAATGGCAAAGGAAGCCAGAGGGCAGTAAGGAGGAAGGACATCCGAGGAGAAGATGGTATGAAGATGTGGAAGGAGATTTGAGGGAGATGCAAGTGGCATGTTGGAGGAGTAAGGCTCTGGACAGAGAAGAATGGAGGAGAATCGTTGAGCAGGCCAGGGTTCTACAAGGACCGTAGTGCCAGAAGAAGAAGAAAAAGGCTTATAAAGTCATTCCTTCTTCTATATTGCAACATATAGTTTAACACTTTGAGGACCAACGCGTAATATTATGATGCCAGCGGACTTGGTAGTTCAACAGGTAATACAGTGGAACTTGGTTATTACGGCCTCGGCTGTTACGTCAACTCGGGTGTAGCGTTATTTTGTCATAAGTCCGGTCAAACTGATATCTTTAACATTATAAAAATTCCCGGTTTTAACGTCACTAAATATTGTACTACTCTGTTATAGCATCAAAAATTTCTCAGATATTTTACTCTAAATTTCATACAAATGTATATATGTGAGCGCGCTACGCCCATGGCTACAGACATACATTGTATGCAAGCGATAAGCACTGTAACAGGACCGCTGGGGCCAGCCGGTGTCTGGCGACTGACATGTCTCCCCACCACTCTCACCGGGTCAGTAGCACTGCACGTCTCGAGGCTATTGTTCACGCCATGCTGTTACAGTATTTACTGTACAGTATTGTTTACGCGTAGTCTCGTCTCTGTTTTTGGTTGTTATTGTTTCTGTATCTGCTCGTACTGTGACAGTTTCTTTTGTGTGTTTTATAACTTAAGTTTCAGTAACCACTGTTTATAGAATTTTATACGTAGGTCTACATTTTTATACAGTAATCATGGTAAGCTCTGGTACAAAAAGAAAGGTTCTGTCTATTCAAGAGAAAGTACGTGTAATTAGATCATATTAAAGCGGACGTAAAATAGCTGATGTATGCCGTGAGTTTGGTTTAGTGAATTCTACTGCAGGTTCAATTTTAAAAAACAAGGACAAAATTTTAAAAAAATTTGAGGAAGATGGAGAAAAAATAAAAAAAAATAGGAAATGCGAACATGGTGATGTGGATGCAGCATTATTGAAATGGTTCAAACAGTGTCGATGTTCATATATTCCTGTGAGTGGACCAATTCTGAAAGAGAAAGCTACAGAATTCAGAAAATTGTTTGGTATTGATTTTACGTGCTCCAACGGATGGCTAGATCGATTTAAGGCCCAACACTCGATTTCCTTTGCAACAATTTGTGGTGAGGCAAAATGCGTAGATCTGAACGTTACAGGCGATTGGGTGCATAACACTTGGCCAGAAATTAGACGATCATATAAAGATGAAGACATCTTTAATGGAGATGAAGCCAGAATTATTTATAAATTAACTCCAGATAAGACTTTCAAATTTAAAAATGAAAAGTGCATTGGTGGGAAGCTCTCTAAACAAAGAGTTACAGTTTTTGTTTGTGCGAACATGACGGGAACAGAAAAAAGGAAACTTTTAGTTATCGGGAAAAGTTTGCATCCTAGATGTTTTAAAAACATCAAAAAACTTCCTGTAAATTACACTGCCAACAAAAAAGCGTGGATGACTTCTAGTATTTTTGAAGATGAACTAAGAAAGTGGGATAAAGAACTGTCATCGAAAAACAGAAAAATTCTACTTCTAGTTGACTTAATAATATATATAAAACTTTCACTTATGAACTTACTATTCGTTGTCACTTTCCCAAACGTTTCAAGGTGATGTACCTCTTCTTCAGTGGGAGTATACTGAATGTCGATTACAGAATAACCGTTACGGAATTAGTTGTGTGTGGTGGGGGTTGATGGTGAGAAGGGATTGGCGCTGAGGTTCGAATTGTGTGTATGGATAAGTGTATCGAATAGTGTATGTGATTTATAATGTAATTGTTCATTTAATATGTTGTTTGGTTGTAGTGTGTGATATCTGTATATTTCAAATTGTTCAGCTGTGTTTAGTTTTCTACTTTTAGGTAAGTAGTGTAATATTTCCATGTTGTGTTCTATGTTTGTGTAACTGTGGTTTTCGTTATGTAAATGTGTGGCAAATGTGGAATGTATGTAGTTTGTGGTGAGGGCTTTTAAATGTTCAGAAAATCTGGACGAAAAAGATTTTCCCATCTGGCCGATGTAGAATTGTTGACAATCATTACAATTTAATTTATAAACCCCTGTTTTGCTGTATGTGTCATTGTGTTTGTTAGTATTATTTATGTGTTTTCTAATGGTGTTATTGGTTCTGTAGGCTACTTTATAATTGTGTTTCCTAAATGTGTTTGCAATTTTGTGTGTATTGGAATTGTAGTATGTAAGTGTTATGTATTTGCTGGGTTGTGTGGTGTTGGTCTGATGTGTTTTACTTTTTGTGTTTAGGATTCATTTGTGTAGTTTATTTAGTAATCCGAGGTTGTATCCATTTTTGACTGCTATGTATTTGATTGTGTTTAATTCATCTTGGTAGTCATGTGTGTTTAGGGGTATTGAAGTGAGCCTATGGAGCATGTATTTGAAAGCTGCATGTTTGTGTTGATTTGGGTGGTTGGATGTGTTATGTATGACCATGTCTGATGTGGTGGGTTTTCTGTATATTTTGTATGTGTGTGTGTTGTTTGTTTTGGTGATTGTAAGGTCTAAGAAGTTTATGCTATTATTTAGTTCTATTTCAAGTGTGAATTTTAATTTATGGTGTATAGTGTTAATGTATTTGTGGAAATTTTCTATTTGTCTTTTGTTGCTGTTGTAAAGGAGTAAAATGTCATCAACATACCTATGCTTATATATTGGCACAGGTATGCTGATGACAAGGAAGTGTCTCAGGTGAGGTTATTATGTAACGGTCCAAATTTGTGGGTACTTTTATTTTATTTCATTTCGGGGATTTATAAAAAATATTGTGTAAGTTTTATTCCATTGTGACAGACCACGTATATAGAACCGTTTGTAACGGAGCTGCAACGCAATATTATGTTGTGTAATCAGCAAGCGAAGAATTTACCAAGCCTCATTTCCAAGAACTTTGTTTGAATGTGACCATGCGCCTGTACGCATGACACAGGTATACGCGCGGGTGACGCTACTTTCAAAAAACCAACATGGTCAGGAAACAAATTCTATTCACCTTCATCGAGTGAAACGGCGGATATGAAACGTAAGGTCCGCCTCTTTTGTGACATCAAGCCAGAAGCGCCTAAATATCGTCAGCGCACGACACTGAAAAAACTACTATATACCAGGCACATAGTCGCTCAGCTGTAACAACTCAAGTGTGAGCGACGACGAAATCTGTTCAGCCGGCATGGCATGAATATCCGTCCGCAGGAAATAAGAGAGTCTGCATATGGCCGCGGCGACGGCCAGACGCGTGCCAAGACTCGTGGGCCCCAAGAAACTTGTAAAGTTTGTTTGAAAGTAATAATTTTGCATCTCTAAGTAAACCAGTAGCTAAGAAGGGAATAAGTGGAGTGACGGCAAAATGTAAAAGCAGTGAACTATCAAACGTTTGTGACCGAGTGTGGGAATATTGGGGGGACACGCCACGTGGCGGGCAGCGACGCTGTGGAAACAAGTAACTGTATTCTAATCAATCAATTTTCTTACCAAGGCCTAATTCAAGTAAATGTAGGGGTTTTATAAATTTGAATGAATGAGAGAGTGAGCACGCTGGGCTGTATAGGTTAAGATAAAGGTTACATTTAGAAATAAAACATACGTAGATGTATACATTTCAAAATTTGTTTTTTGTGTTTTGTTAATAAGTGGTGAATTTCCGTAAGTAAAACATTATTTTCATAACATAAAAATGTGTTAGACTAAGTTATTTCGTCATTACCACTTTCTCATTTCTGTGCTGCAAGATTCGTCTAAACGTTCCGGGGATCTTCTGAATTATTATTGGGGCTGGTCAGATTGCTAAATTGTCCTTTTTTATTAAGGTAAAGTGCAAAGGTTTCCATATCTGTCCTTTAAAGATATAGGTGGCGACTCTGGTCTTCTAGTTAAAAAATTTAAACACGAGGTAAGTAGTTGTGAAAGCTTGCAGGTAAGTCTTGGCAGTATAATTTATTTAGTAATATATTTCGAACAATTTTGTAATATCACATTGGCTCTCGCTGCCAGGATTTTCGTTTAATTTTATTTATATGAGATAGACCTATTTTAAAGCACAGAAAATAGGGGGTGGTAATGACGAATTTGTAAAACTATTTATCGTAGATAATTACGTACGCGTGTGTTTTAGGTTAGCGGAATAAAATAAAAAGTGCGTCATTCACGCAAAATTGGCTATACAGTATATTATATATTGATTATATCATATTTACGCACAAGTATCAATTATAAAGAATAAAAAATGGCAGATAATAATGAAGTCAGCTTATCTGACAGTCAGATAGAAAGTCAAATAAGTAGCGACTCCAGAATTCAAACAAATGACAATAGTCTTGAGGAGTCAAAAATAATACAGATGGTTGAGATTCATTCAACACCTATTTTAGGAAAGCAACATCAGAAATCTGACGAAAATGATATGTTAACCCGATTGTACAATATGATGTACAATAGCATAGAAAAACAAGATAGAAATTTTAGAGAATTGAAAGACGAAATTAATGAGAAATTCGATGCTCAAAAGAATAGTTTTGATGAATTAAAAAATGAGATCCAAGAAATGCATAAATGTTTTGAAAATAATAATGAACTAATAAGAACGAGTTTGAGTAAATTAGAGCAGAGTAGTGAGCGAATGGGAGTAGTTGTAATAAATCCAAATAAAGATAATACGAATGAAAATTATAATGACAAAGAGTTAATAAATGATGTTGAAAATAATGAGAATAGTGAAATGTTGATGTGTGCTTATGAGTTAGAGAGAGAGAGGAAAGAGAATATAGTGGTAGAATGGGGGCAGAGGGTAAATTTTCCCCTTATTATTTATGATGATGATTTAATGTGTTCACAAGTATTGTTTAAGAAGGGCAAGAGTCCCGTGTTGGTAGGAGATTTGAAGTGTTCATTTTTGTTGTATAATTTTGTACCCTCTGTCTGTAATAATATTGAAAGTGTGATATGGTATTGTGATGAGAGAGATTTAAATAGAGAATTGTATGTTAATAAAGAAACAGAATTGTATGAATTGAATAGAGAGTATGATGAGTGGAAAGTAAGGTTAGAAGTGTGTTTAAATAATAATGATTTGATTGATAATACAAAAGTAACTAACCCGATAATGAATATATTTACTGACGGAGACTGGACAAAATTAATTGATCGTGACAGGTTGTATGAAATAATAAATGGTATGATGAAGAACTTAGAACTAATGGTTTATGAAAACAATAATAATAAACTCAAGGTAAACAAAAATAATTTAGTCTACAAATATGTGAGATATCTATTTGACGATGGAGGCTAGATTAAGAGATCGGGGAAGGAACAGTTTAAGTATATGAATACAGGGTAATAACTTAGCTGATTTGGACATTGAAATATGATAACTGAATAAGTAATGAATCAGATTTGTAAATAAAGATGTAGTGAATTTAATCGTTGTATGGTAGAAGGTTAAGTAAACAAGGTATATGTAGATAATTGTGGTAATGATAATATTAATTTCTTGGATTTCGTTGTCCATGACGTGTCCGTTACTTAACTAAATATCACTATAATATTGACGACTCGGAACACAAAGTTTTTTATAAGTAAAAACGTAAAGTTTTACCTTACAGCCTAAACCGGCTTTCACCTATAGAAGGCTTCATCAGAGGCTTCAACAGAATCGCTTACAAAACTACTAACAAAACAGAACACACACTATCAAAACGCATGCCCAAAGCACAAAACAAATTCGATCTACCCGGTGTATATAAACTAAATTGTTCAAATTGCAGTAAATTCTACATAGGCCAGACAGGACGTAGCTTCAAACAGAGATACATTGAACACACAAAAGCACTCCACACCACTACAGAATCTACCTTCGCAAACCACCTCATTGAAGCAAACCACACATATAAAAACATCGACAATAACATGAACATACTACACGTACACACAAAAGGCCGAAAACTAGACACTCTAGAACAATTAGAAATATACAAACACACAAAAACAAATAAAAACGACATCCTAAACGAACAGACACAATTCAAATCGCATGCATTATTCGAACACATCTCACCACACACACACAGCTTCAATCTTTTGAAACACTTTCTCGTCGCCAACAACAAGACGAGCAGCGCTACTAACGACAGCCTCTGATGAAGCCTTCTATAGGTGAAAGCCGGTTTAGGCTGTAAGGTAAAACTTTACGTTTTTACTTATAAAAAACTTTGTGTTCCGAGTCGTCAATATTATAGTGATATTTAGATAATATTAATATTTGTAATTTAAATAAATAACTGAATTAATTTTGATAACAGTAATTGGCTAATTGTAATTGTTGTGATGGCAATGGAAGTGGTATTTTCAGTAATTAATTTAATTAAAATAATTTGAGATGTTTTAAATATTCTGATTTATTCAAATGTTGTATAATTAAACTTTCTAATGAATTTGAATTATTTACGAGAGACGTATTTGGTAATTAAATGATAAATTGTTTGATTTAAACTAACATTTGTGTTAAATGTTTCAGAGGTGAGGTGAAAGTATTGGGGTGTATGGTGAATATGTTTTGTGTATGTCAATTTAAATGGACTGTAAGTATAAAAATTTTATCGTACGAATCAAGTGTAATAAAAATGTTTACAGGTGTAACTCAGATAAAAAGATTTTAATTCTATAATGAGATGATTTGAAATAATTGTGTTAAATAAGAAGGATAATTAAAAATGTTAATAATAACTGAAAGATGATATATAATAATTATTAATAATACATTTGAAAATTTTAAGGTGATGACTGAGTTATATGATTACAATAGTGTGTGTGGACCAGGGGGTTGCTCAGATGAGTAACGTACTAAAATTTTGTAAATTTAAAAATTGATAAATCCATTTGGCTCTAATAAAAACGCTTGTATTCCGATCAAATAAATATGTGCTCATACATTCAGTATAAGGTGTTCATTCTATGTTTTTAAATGTAACATTTTATTGTAGTAGGGTAGATATAAGAATTGATAAAAGGTATATGTTTTATATAATTTGTGTATTTTGAAACTAAGTAGATGACTAACCGACTGGCAGGCGGTTAACGTAAATTACCAGAGTCAGAGAAAGGGGAAACATTGATGGTAGATGTAAGTATTGATAAGCATATATATTTAATGTAATCTGCACAATTTTTTGAAAGGTGTCTTCACTTTATTAAGAATATCAGCTGATCGGTAGTAAAGGGTCACTGTAAAATTGTTTATAGATGTTCAAGGTAATTAATGTCATATGTAAGGTTTTAATGTGTTAAAGATGCTATTGCAAAAGTTCAGAGTAAATAATTTGTGAAAGTTAATAAAAGATAGTTTGTGGGTGATAAATATTTTGTGGGACATGTCACTGACGTAGCCAGGGGTGGTCTGAAGGGGCTGCAGCCCCCCCCGAAATTGTAGAAATTTTTAAAATTTTGCACGCTAAAATTTCATACTGGCAGGTCGATCTTTTCACGTTTGGAGTTACACACTGTGTAGCCTAAGGTAAGGTGGGGCTTATTGAATCAAGGGGCTATTTGAATCTAAATAAGAAAACCATCTGCTGCCTGCTGCGCACTCTGTGTGCATATCTCAGTATCTCAGCTGCCATTCTGTGTCAGATTGTGTCTTGAGAAGCCATACGCACAGAACCAGAAGAATTTTCTTTGTTGTCTACCTTTCAGCTATCATACATCCATCTAGAAGTAGTCGAGGTAAGTGTGTCTTGTTCAAAAATAGTCAGTATGTAATATTCAATCGTTAGATTATAAGGGCTTAACTTACTCACTATAATCATTCAGAATTAACCTAAAATCTGTTTGTCTTGAAAGATGTAGAAGCTCCCACGACAGTCAACATGACAACTAGCGACATCTGTTGGATATTACCTGTACTATTTGCTTTCAATGAATTTAGAACATGTGGCGTTATGTGAATCATTCTTCGCGGGGCTATTTGAATCGGCATAATTTAACTATATTGTAGCGGGTCAATTTTTGGGTGTTTTTATTTTAACGGTTTGGGGCATTTATATATTTGTATTCATTTCGTTTTCGGTCGGGAGCCTTACAAAAATAATGTAAAACTGTATTATTGTGCAACGTATTTGTCCGTATAATAGACCAGAGTTGAGAAACAGTTGGAAACAAGGCGATGCGCAATTTCAGTGGTGTAATGCGGCAGAGGAATTTGCACCTCCACCAAAATTCTAAGAACTCTGTACTTGTGTAAACAGCACACAGACGCAACTGTATCACCACAAATCTTAGTGACGCAGCCAGCCACAAAACCGGATGTCCTGGTACGAACAAAATCCAGAAATGTGCTTTTTGAGCGGCAGGAAGTCATGGCTAAATCCGGCTTTTCCAATGACGTCAGCAGAGCCAAGCCCAATATTAAGCTCTGGTCACACACATATATCAGCTCCATTCCATATATAAAATGGTTACACAACAGCATATGAGCAAGGAGCGACGACGAAAACATAGTGGCAGTAAAGAACCAGCTTCCCTCCAAAGAAAGGGAACATGTACCTGTTACGTTCTCAGTGACGGGCGACTTTTAAGCAGAGACGCCATACAGAACACAGCGTACCGCTACAGACATCTAAAGTTTCGGTTTGGGCCCGGTTGGTCGAGTTTTCGTAAATGTATTTAACTCAATAAGACCGACCGGGACCCCAGAAGGTAACAAACGTATCGGAGTGAGTAATACGGACAGTGATGTGTAGAGATTAAAGTGAGAAAACAAATATTGAAGTTACGGGACCAACCGCGTGTTCGGCCGGCCTCGTGTTCGTGGACGGGCACCGCGGATAACAATCGGAATATTTAAAATTGAATAAATAAAGGGGAAGGTAAAAAAAAAAAAGGTATGGAAGTGTGCGTGGGCAAAATGGGCTGCCTTAGTTGTAAGTATAGTTTAAGGTAATTAAAACTTGATTGTGTAGCATTCTCATTCTGGTAATTATAACAATTAATCATAACTAATTCTTTTGTACTCATAGCAGTGAAAATCGACTTAATTCAGTAAAGTGATTTAGTTTACTTGGAAAATGTGTTAGTCTAAGTTATTTCGTCATTGCCACTTCCTCATTTTCTGTGTTAAAAATTCGTCTAACGAAATCGGGGGTTTTCTGAATTTCTATTACAGTCAGATAGCGGGATTTTTATAAGGGCAAGAGTGTATAAGTTTTCGATATTTTACCTTTTAGAAAAAATATCGTGGCGACCTTGGGCAGTTTTCAAAAGATAAGTTTTACGGGGACCATGACGGTAAGTGAAATTCTGGCAGCGGTAAGTGTTATTTTACGAAGAGTGGGTAAAAAGTGAGTAACTTCACAATATTAATGGGATGTTCAAGCTTATTTAAGTAAATTTAAGCGGCAGCGTGAACAACAAACATTGAATGCATGCAGATATTACACATAACTCGTTTTTCTTTCTTTATAGAATGAAAAAAAGGACGATCCTCTCTTACTTCACGTCTTCGCCTAAACGGAAGAAAGAAGGGAATGGAGATAGGCCTACTACCGATGTGGCAAACGAGCAAACAAGTGATGAAGGTGTTAGTTACTCAAGTAAGTACAATACAAAAACTAATTCTTCTTTAACCCTAGGATGCATGACTGGGGCCTCTGAGGCCTTGGAAACCCTTTTATTTCGTATATTTTTGAATTGAAAAAATAGTAACTACGCCCTCCTAGGTAGTAATCATTAATTTAATCACACCATAAATGTTAATGAGAGTGGAACCACAATTTTTTGTCCCATCAGCTATTTTGCTGTACTCTGCAAACTTGGAAGTTATTTCGATGGAAGTATTTAGTAACTTGCATACTTTTGGAGCAGATTGCACGTTTCAGGCAGGAATTCTATCCTCATTATTGAAATCATTTCACTTTTTATCAAAGCTGAATAGCTGATTTCAGGAATAAGATTAGGGAGTGGTTGCTTATGAGCTATACTTAGCTCGAAGCTAAGAGTCATATGTTTTTGTAAACTGCTTGAATTAACCTTTCCACGTCTTTCAATATGCTAACAAAATTATTTTTAATTTTAGCTGAACCTGGGAGGACTGAATTCAGCAATGAAGCTGAGGGTGTCAAAGCAATTGGAGACCCAGTACACTCAGAATCCAACATCGACATCGCGGACTTGGTCGGACTTGGAACGAAGCTGAATAATTTTGAAAAAGTTGAAAAACTAAACTTTTTATGGACTCCTGATGAGGATTTCATTTTCCCCTCACAGGCTGCAAAAACATTTACACGTCACTTTCAGCGAAAATGGTTCGATGAATTTAAGTGGTTAGCATACTCAAAAAAAGAAAGTGGACTTTACTGCGCTACTTGTGTACTTTTTTTAAACACCGAAGAACTTGGGAAGGGATCCCACGAGAAGCCCCAAGCATTCGTGACAAGAAGTTTCTATAATGTAAAGAAATCTGTTGCATCCTTTAAAAATCACGAGTCACACACGTATCATAAAAATGCCGCTTTAGCTCAAAGTCATGTAAAAGCTTTAGTAGGAAAACGCCAGGAAAGTGTCATCGCTCTGATTGACACAGTGAGAAAGAAAGAGGTCCAGGAAAACAGGTTGAGACTGAATGGCATCATAGAGACAGTCAAGTTGTGTGGGATGCAAAACATTCCGTTAAGAGGTCGAAGAGACAGTGGCAGAATTTCTCTCTCTTCACCAGTGGAGAATGATGTAATTTCAGAAGCCTTATTCGATTTCGAGCGAACGCTGGAGATACCATCCTGAAAGATCATATTTTACATAGCCCTCTAAATGCTATGTATGTCAGCCCAGAGATACAAAATGAATTGATAGAGACTATTGGGTCTTTGATTCGAAAGGACATAATCAAAAGAATACGTCAGAGTAAATATTTCACGATTCTGGCAGATGAGACAACTGTCTGTTCTCACAGACAGAACAGTTTTCGCTGTGTGCTAGATACGTATCAGAGAGTGAAAATGGACCTGTTTTAATGGAAGACTTTTTAACATTTGTGCCTGTGTCTGATGTGACTGGGGAAGGGTTAGCTAGAGTGATCGAAGAAAAACTCACTACACTTGGGTTGGATCTAGAGAACGTAAGAGGACAGGGCTACGACGGAGCTTCAGCGATGAGTGGACAGTTTCGTGGAGTTCAAGCTGTGCTAAAAAGAAAGTATCCCAAAGCTTTATACACCCACTGTGTGTCCCATTGTTTAAATCTGTGTTTATCTGACTCGTTCAAAGTTCAAAACGTAAGAAACACGATGGGATTGATTACAGAAACATGCTCATTCTTCAGAGCCAGTGCGAAACGCACAGCAATCTTGGAGGAGAAGATTAAAGAGCTGTCACCCAGCAGTGATCACCATAGAATCAAAACTCTCTGTGAGACGAGGTGGTGCGAGCGACATGAAGCGGTTCTTCTCTTTAAGGAGATGCTGGTGCCCATTGTATCGACCTTGGAGAAAATGGCCTATCTACCCAATGAGCACAATAAGAGGTCGTCATTAGTTCTTAATAGTATTAGTTCTAGTTCCTTTTTAGTGTCTCTAGTTGTTTCTTCTAAGCTCCTGGGCATCACATATAGTCTGTCCCAATACCTCCAGAAAAAAGACATTGATTTATGTAGTGCTCTGGACCATGTCAGAAAAGTGAAAGCCGTTGTGGAAGATCTAAGACGTAATGCTGACTCAGAATTCAAGAAACTTTTTGAAGAAGCAAAGGAGCTCGCCAACTTACTTCAGTTGGAACTTACGATGCCACGAATAGCAACTGCGCAAAAAAATAGGCAAAATCCACCGGCTGCCAATCCCGAAGATTACTTTCGCATCTCAATCTTCATCCCGTGCATCGACGACCTCATAAGTGGACTTAGTGAAAGATTTTTAGCACACGAAGCAATCATCGCTTCTCTGCAGTATCTGATCCCATCGCATTGTGACGTAGATTTCGACAAAGTAAAGCCGTCCTTCGAATTCTACAAGGACGATCTACACAGTGGCTTTACCGAAACTCATTCAGGGGAATGGAGTTTGTGGAGGGAGAGGTGGAAAAACGACACAGGAAAACCTAAAACAGTTATCGACGCCTTGGCACAGTGTGATAAAGAACTTTTCCCGAACATGTACACTCTCTTCACCATCTTTGCGGTCATACCTGTGTCGACAGCCTCTGTCGAAAGGAGTTTTTCTAAGCTGAAACTCCTAAAAAACTATCTGAGAAACACAATGGGCGAAACCAGGCTTACTGGACTAGCCTTGATGTCGGTGCACCGGGACATCGTCATAGGGATGTCCAACGAAGACATCGTCAACATGTTTGCCTCGTCAGGAAGGGCAAGAAGGTTTAAACTTTTGTAAGTGAGTATTTGTAAACAACTTTCTTCAGTTTTTTAATATGTCACCAATAAATAAAAAAAATTCAAAGCAAACTGGAACTTTAATATTTCGTCCCCCCCCGTTTTTCCACCGCATGCACAGCTTTGGATTAGTGGCGTACCCTCACCGATTTTCAGCCCCCCCCCCCCCGAAATAAAATCCTGGCTACGTCGCTGGGACATGTAGATCAGTCCAAGTCAAAGTTAAAGGGGTAGTAGAGAGAAAAATATTGTTGTGAGTTAATGTTATAGAATTGAGAAGTATTGATGTTGACACAGTAGTTATGGAGAATATATGTAGAGTATTGAGGGATATACTGATGTTTATAATTGATGATGTTATTTTGTTGTAGTCGAAGTGAGGTAATAAGATTGAGATTTTGGGGAAGGCAATTTTGTAATAGGGGGTAGTGTAATGTGGGAGTCCACAACAAAATGGTTGGGACGGGATGGGACCGATTTAGTGGGAAGGGGTTGCCGTAGGTAGAATCCAGGAACCAAAAAAGGGAAATGAGTTTTTTGGGGGGGGAAGCACTTATCCTAAGTACAAAGGGTTAGAGAGTATTTTATATATATATATATATATATATATATATATATATCGAGAGAAGGTGGCGATTTGAGTTTAACGATAAGTTGGGGTTAGAGAGTGCTGGATAGACATTTTGATAGAGATGGGTGCCCTGATAGGTACAGTTGTTAGTGAGTAGTAGAGTCAGAGTGAGAAAGATATTATATGTGTAAATGCCAAGTGGCATATGAAGTTGGGATAAATAATTTAAATCACCCAAGGTAACGTAGGGTGAGGATAATAAAGAGAGAGAGTTACAATAAAAATATAAAATTTTTTTTAAAATGAAACCAGTGACAAATTTTGATAGAATTTGGAAATGTAAAGTTGTAAAGTTTATTTGAATAATTTAAATGTCAATTTGATTATTATTTATAATAATATTTTCTTGTTTTAAAGGTTTTATTTTATTATGTTTTTGTGTTTTAAGAGAGAATTTTGCAGATGTTAAGTGTATTTTCAGATAGAACTGGTATATAACGTATGTAGGTCAAGGTTCTGGACTTGACCTAGTTTTGATCAGCTGATAGTGAGGTCATATACTAGGCATGTTTAGTATGGAAGTTAATCCAACTTTTGTTTTTGATCAATTTAAACAAATTTTAAATGATTTCAATATGAAAAGGAAATGTTTTAAGAAATTTAAATTTTTTGAATTTTGAAATTTTTTGGAAAATATTTTTTTTTTGGGGAAAAAAAATACATATATATTCTTGATTTTGCACCTGCCAAGTAATGGATATTTTTAAACTTTGATTATTTTATTGTTGGTGTACTAACTGTGTTTATTATTATTGAATTATTTTATTGAATTGTATTTTTAGACTCTAGGTGTAATCACATGTTAGGTTAAGGACGTTTTATTCTTAAGAAGTGTTCAATTGATGTAATTTTTTGATAACAAAAACAAAAACAAATGAAGAGAATAATTCAAAATAGATACAAAATTTGTGATTTGATTTTAAATGAAAACAACCAATGAGTTGTAATTTAAATAAATATTCAAAGAATTTTTCAATTTTGCAGTATGTAATGTGAGTGTGTGCGTGAGCCCAGTATCTGCTAAAGGCAGCCCAGCTTGCATATAAGGGGAAACATATCGGTTGAGGATCTGGCATGATCTAAGCCAGGGGTTGAGGATTTTTGGGGTAGCATGATAGAAGGTGAGGTGTGCTGTGGTGCGTGTCTGTTCGATTTTTCGGTGTTGGGATCTCTTACAGAGAAGTCCAGTGATCTCGTTCAGATGCGTCCATAGTCGCCAAGCCAGGGGGGTCGTTTACCCATGCAGAGTAAGAACAAGGGGGTTGGTGGCACCAGTTCCTCTTCGGGGTTTTATCAATGAGATTTCTTCTGTTTTGACAGAAGACATCTCATTGAGGGGGTATTGTAACGGTCCAAATTTGTGGGTACTTTTATTTTATTTCATTTCGGGGATTTATAAAAAATATTGTGTAAGTTTTATTCCATTGTGACAGACCACGTATATAGAACCGTTTGTAACGGAGCTGCAACGCAATATTACGTTGTGCAATCAGCAAGCGAAGAATTTACCAAGCCTCATTTCCAAGAACTTTGTTTGAATGTGACCATGCGCCTGTACGCATGACACAGGTATACGCGCGGGTGACGCTACTTTCAAAAAACCAACATGGTCAGGAAACAAATTCTATTCACCTTCATCGAGTGAAACGGCGGATATGAAATGTAAGGTCCGTCTCTTTTGTGACATCAAGCCAGAAGCGCCTAAATATCGTCAGCACACGACACTGAAAAAACTACTATATACCAGGCACATAGTCGCTCAGCTGTAACAACTCAAGTGTGAGCGATGACGAAATCCGTTCGGCCGGCATGGCATGAATATCCGTCCGCAGGAAATAAGAGAGTCTGCATATGGCCGCGGCGCCGGCCAGACATGTGCCAAGACTCGTGGGCCCCAAGAAGCTTGTAAAGTTTGTTTGAAAGTAACAATTTTGCATCTCTAAGTAAACCAGTAGCTAAGAAGGGAATAAGTGGAGTGACAGCAAAATGTAAAAGCAGTGAACTATCAAACATTTGTGACTGAGTGCGGGAATATTACGGGGACGCGCCACGTGGCGGGCAGCGACGCTGTGGAAACAAGTAACTGTATTCTAATCAATCAATTTTCTTACCAAGGCCTAATTCAAGTAAATGTAGGGGTTTTATAAATTTGAATGAATGAGAGAGTGAGCACGCTGGGCTGTATAGGTTAAGATAAAGGTTACATTTAGAAATAAAACATACGTAGATGTATACATTTCAAAATTTGTTTTTTGTGTTTTGTTAATAAGTGGTGAATTTCCGTAAGTAAAACATTATTTTCATAACATAAAAATGTGTTAGACTAAGTTATTTCGTCATTACCACTTTCTCATTTCTGTGCTGCAAGATTCGTCTAAACGTTCCGGGGATCTTCTGAATTATTATTGGGGCTGGTCAGATTGCTAAATTGTCCTTTTTTATTAAGGTAAAGTGTAAAGGTTTCCATATCTGTCCTTTAAAGATATAGGTGGCGACTCTGGTCTTCTGGTTAAAAAATTTAAACACGAGGTAAGTAGTTGTGAAAGCTTGCAGGTAAGTCCTGGCAGCATAATTTATTTAGTAATATATTTCGAACAATTTTGTAATATCACAATTATACAGTGTTTTATTAGAGTGTTCAATGTTTAGTTATTCTGAATATGTGTGTTATGTCGTGTGTGTGTAATCTAAACGTATAAAGCCGTCTTTTTTGTAACAATCTAATGTAGATTAAAATTATACGGGACTTCCGGTCTGACACCACGTTGGACTTTGCACTTAACTGATTTAAGAAGGTTTAAAAATAAATGTAAGCTAAAAGTAATGTTAATGTCAACATGTATAAAGTTTAAAAGAGAAAAGGGGTGATATTATGTGACGAATTAAAATTATATTAAACTGTTTCTGTTTGCATTGGGTGTACTATGTATGTGGGTATAGAGGTTCAATACGAAGTTATTTTATGGTTGTGAAAATATATGAATTAATGGAACAAATGCATGAATAATATATGGGAACATATCGTACAAACGATGAAATTAAATTTAACGCAAGATGTGTAATTTTTTTGTAATAAGGTGACTAAGACAGACATAAGCCTTATGCACTAAGCAACCAGAAATATATTCATGCAAAGTTTAAGCATTATTAATAGCAGAGAAGTAGAGTGCCTAAAATTAGGACAGTGTGAGTGTGGTGTTGGTGTTCCGAGAAAAAGGAGCTGGTTTTACTGTATTTTACGATAGCTGTGTACAAATGAAACGATGTTGCAGGGTCCCCGCCCCCTGTCGGTAGAAAGGTTCATGGATGGCGACTACAACACCTGTCACCTCTGCAGAGCTATGCTAACATGCTCCCCCAACGCCGTCGGATCCAACCCAGGAATACCAAGGAATGCCCAGGAATACCTTATCTATACTCAACCACTACCATGAGCGAGAACTTCATGTGAAGAAGTGAGCAGACTCCTCTAATGACCAGGTCCACACCAGCATCCGTCACACATGTTACAGGACTGAGTAAATTTTACAAACGCAGGTGGGATAATTACAGTTTATAAATTTCATACAACAACACTATAATGAGTTCAGGGAAGAAACGGACATATATAGATATATATATATATATAAACAGTTTTTTTAATATTGCTAGCGAGCAACATTTGTCAGAACCTGTCCTGTGTATACATATTTGCTACTTTCTTATTAACTGTTAAAAGAACACCCATTTAGCATGTTATTTGACTACTTCTCATTGTGGCTAGTATTAGTAATGCTGATTAATGAACACTAATAATATTGAATTAATAATGAACACAGAACATCTTTTATATATGCATGTACTTCTATTTGTCTATGAAATTAATTATGGAAACTGTTATTGTAAACTTTACACAATTCACTGATGTACAATTACACAAACTTTGCCTGTATACTGATGAAACACTAATAAAAAAGAAGGTTGTTATCGTTGAATAAGCGTTTAATTACAAGTCCTGTCACAATGGGCTCCAGCACAATTTTTTCTTCCGTCTAGGTCAAAAGCCTAGTTTTAAAATTTAATGTAACGTCTGTAGACGTTACAGTAATTTCCAATATTTTTCCGGAATATTTCGTTTTTCATTTAAACCAATTATAGACCAACATTAAGAAAATAAATACTTATGTTTGGATATAAATCCTGACCCAATAGTTCCTACTGGTCTGAGAGTTTTGTTTGTCCACCTATGCTTAAAATTGTATCACTGTACAACACATTATAATTTTTTAATCAGTTTCATACACTTTTTCTTCAGTGAAGACAATAACCAAGTTATAAACAATACAATATGGGTAATGTCTAGTATAATGTAGTTGTTTCAGTTAAATAATATGATTACAAAGAATTTTTTTCTCTATAATTTACAGTCTTATTTTTATACACCTTTACTTAAAATATATAAAAAAGATAATAAAAATGTAAAGATTATATTCATTAAGAATACGGTTAAACATATGCTGTAGGCATTTTTTAGTAATCGTCCTCTCTTTCCTTCTGGTCTCTTGGAGTGAAAAATTGGTGGACATTGGCTAAGGATAATGAAGTCTGGAGGAAAATCCTGAGGGAAGCTGAGGCCCATGTAGGGTTACCAACTTTTTTAGAGGAAAATAACGTAACTTGTCTGTTGGAAGAGGAAAAAAAAAGTATTTGTAAGAAAAAAAAGAATTATTTAAATTTAAGTTTTTATTGCCTTAAATACATATTTTTTGTGCTTTTAGCACAAGCTAACAATTTTTAGTTATCTTTGAGAGTTTGATAGCTAGTATTACAATCTAAATCTAGATTTAAATAAATAAATAACTCATTTTACTTCCATATTCCTTAAGGAAATGGAAGTATGGTGATGGCAAAAAAATCGTGTTCGAGATTATTGCAGATTCTGATTGTACTACACTCAAAACATGAAAAAAGTCGTTTTTCGAAAAGTGTCTGTGTGTCTATCTGTAGATTTTTTTCTATGGCAAACGATAACAGCCGCAAATTCAAACAGAATCAAATAATGTTTCGCATACAGCCCTGAATTGTAGAGTTCTCAAGATCTATTGTTTTTGGTGAAGATCGGTTAAGGGAAAGGGGTAGTTTACATGCAACGTTTTTTTAACAAGGGTATTTTCTATGGCAAACGATAACAGCCACAAATTCAAACAGAATCAAATATTGTTTTGCATACAGCCCTGATTTGTAGAGTACTCAAGACCTATTGTTTTTGGTGAAGATCGGTTAAGGGGAAGGGGTAGTTTACCTGCAACATTTTTTTATCAAGCGTATTTTCTATGGCAAACGATAACAGCCGCAAATTCAAACAGAATCAAATAATTTTTTGCATATGTCCCTGAATTGTAGAGATCTCAAGGATTTTCGATTTTGGTGAAGATCGGTTAAGGAGAAGGGGTAGTTTACCTGCAACCTTTTACGTTTTAACAACAGTAAAGTACTTGAAAATGCATTTAAACTTTTTCAAACAATGGTAATTGTTAAAAATAAAATAATTTTGTTGCCAGGCAATAAAATTATAATTGTTTCATTTTAATGTAAATTATGTATGAGTTAATATACGAGGTGTGTTCATAAAAAGGCCAAACTGTTTGAGTAACACATCAATCCGCACAAACGTCGCGCCGCGACTTTGAGCGCACCTAGCGATAGTTTTTGACAACAAACTACCACTTATTGTGTTCCGCTATTAGCAGTAGTCTGATCCTGATGTATATCACATTGAGTGGGGACGTGCACACGCTGGCCGGCGGATTAGTGACAAAGCGATTAAGAAAGACCGCGAGAACAACGTGTGCGTATGAAATTTTGCAGCAAAACTAGGTTAAAACTTTTCAGAGACATTCTGGTTTTCAATTAATCATACACGGAAGCCTGCGTGAGGCGAACGATTAGTTTAAGAATTTTTAAAGACGAAAAACAATGGTTGGTGCAGATCAAAGCGATATCGAAGATCATGGGAAGAGAGCTCATGATGTGGTAATTGTAAATCATCGTTTAAATGCCGATACTTTCTGACAGAATCCATTTAAGATCGTAAAATTAAATTTTGATAGAAAAATTTAAATGTATCGTATCACTGAAAAATTCTTACTGTGTTTGTTGATGACGATCAGAAAGAGACCCGTTTTGAAATCGGTCAACAACTGTGTACCAATGCAAATGGTAATGAAAACTTTGGAAGACAATGGAAATAGCTCTGTAAAGATTTTACGAAATCAGCAGCAAAATTTTATACACACACGTTGTGTTAAGATCTTCATTCTCACTTCGTTATAAATCCGCTGGACGGTGTGTGCCCGTGCCCACTACAGCGCGTGTAGCTCGAAGACTGAAGATCGTGACGGAACAGAGAAAACGGCATTCAGGCGTCAAAACATGTCGCTAAAAGCACTTAATTCTGCAGCTCGCTCTATGCGCTAGTTGACGTGCTACACAAATAGTTCGGTCTTTTTTTGAACACACCTCGTACATGTATAAAATAATATACCGTTCGTGGCAGGTAAGCATATCTCAGTTATGTAATGTTTACATTTCCATTTTATTATTATGACTACAGCAATAAAAAGGCAGGGAAGACACACACACACACACACACACAAAATTCGCATTATTTCTGGCCTCACTCATGTTTATTTTCTTACATTTGCACGCTTTTAAAATGGAAAGTGCTGAAACCCACACCAACATAACGCGTGCAAGCCGAAAAAATGGACATCAATTTGCTTCCTGTGGATCGCTGGGCAGTGTAACTGCACGTGTTTACAGAGGAACGATTCATAGATAGACTTTTCGTCTATAGGGAATGAACCCTCTGCAAGATGCTGAGGGTCCATGAGTGACTTCGGAGCGCTCCTTCTTTTTCACGTGTTTGTTCTATGAAACATACACTGTAGATTCGCAGCTTTACTCTAAGCAACACTCAATAGGAAATGTTGAAAATTTTTCTCCACGGTGTACCCTCATTCACACTAAACCTGCTCTGCTGTTTGAATTACGGACATCATAATATTAAAACTTTGGAAACTTGAGCACTACTTAATGGAGATCAATCATTAACTTATACAAGCCATTAATTTTATGCATATTTTTTATATATATGTGTACAACGTTATCGGCAACAAAGAAGTAGTTTTTGTTAAAATTCCTTCCCTGGTTATTTGGCCGTAGTCCAATGTTTTCTACAAAACCTGACGTTTCGATAATGCCATCGACTTCCATCATCAGTGAAAATCGAGAGCGATAACGTAAGGTGGTATACATTAGTGACCACAGTGCTGTGGTTAAGGCTGAAGCAGTAATTAGAAAGAAGTAGATTCTATGGTAATATTTCATTTCGAAAATGATTTTAAATATAAATCTCAGAATATGGAAGTCATGTACGTTTCTCCATACTGATATTTTACTTCCATGTTCCTTAAGGAAATGGAAGTATGGTGATGGCAAACAAAATCGTGTTCGAGATTATTGCAGATTCTGATTGTACTACACTCAAAACATGAAAAAAAGTCATTTTTCGAAAAGTATCTGTGTGTGTCTGTCTGTCTTAGATTTTTTTTTCTATGGCAAACGATAACAGCCGCAAATTCAAACAGAATCAAATAAATTGTTGCACACAGCCCTGATTTATAGAGTACTCAAGACCTATTGTTTTTGGTGAAGATCGGTTAAGGGAAAGGGGTAGTTTACCTGCAACGGGTTTTTTTTATCAAGGGTAATTTTTGTCTATGGCAAACGATAACAGCCGCAAATTCAAACAGAATCAAATAATATTTGCATACAGCCCTGATTTGTAGAGAACTCAAGACCTACTGTTTTTGGTGAAGATCGGTTAAGGGAAAGGGGTAGTTTACCAGCGACATTTTTTTATCAAGGGTAAATTTTGTCTATGGCAAACGATAACTGCCGTAAATTCAAACAGAATCAACTACTTTCTTGCATACCTTTTTGAATTATACAGAGCTCAAGGTATTTCGATTTTGTCGAAGAAGAGTTAAGGGAAAGGGATAGTTTACCTGCAATGTTTTATGTTTTAACAAGGGCAATTTTTTCTATGACGAACGATAACTGCCGTAAATTCAAAGAGAATCAAATAATTTCTTGCATGCAACTCTGAATTGTAGAGTTCTCAAGATATATTGTTTTTGGTGAAGATTGGTTAAGGTAAAGGGGTGGTTTACCTGCAACATTTTTTTTATCAAGGGCAAAATATTTCCTATGGCAAACAAAAAGAGCCGCAAATTCAAACAGAATCAAATACTTTTTTGCATACAGCCCTTAAGTGTAGAGTTCTCAAGACCTGTTGGTGTTGGTGAAGATCGGTTAAGGGAAAGGGGTAGTTTAAGTGCAACGTTTTATGTGTTAACAAGGTTAATTTTTTCTATGATGAACGATAACTGCCGTAAATTCAAACATAATCAAATAAGTTTTTGCATAAGTCCCTAAATTGTAGAGAACTCAAGGCCTGTTGATTTTGGTGAAGATCGGTTAAGGGACAGGGGTAGTTTACCTTCAACATATTATGTTGTAACAAGAGAAATTTTTTCATGACGAACGATAACTGCCGTAAATTCAAACAGAATCAAATCATTTTTTACATATGTGCCTGAGTTGTAGAAGACTCGAGGCGTTTTGATATTGGTGAAGATCGGTTATGGGGAAAGGGTAGTTTACCTGAAACATTTTTTATTGTAACAAGAGTAAAGTACTTAATTTTGATAAATAAAGTATCCTGACAAGAAGATCTTAATAATCCACTAAACGTACATGAAATATCTATAAATGAAGAGGCTAGTTGTATGGGGTGGGGGTAATTTTCTATAATTGAAAATTATAGTTGAAGCGGGAGGGGATAATGTTTATATGTGTACTACATTATCGACAACAAAGTAGTAGTTTTTTGTTAAAATTCCTTCCCGGTCTGTTTGGCCGTAGTCCAATGTTTTCTGCAAAACCGGATGTTTCGGCAGTGCCGTCGACTGCCATCATCAGTGAAAATCGAGTGCGATAACGTGAGGTGGTATACGTTAGTGACCACAGTACTGTGCTTAAGGCTGAAGCAATAAGTGGAAAGAAGTAGTTTCTATGGAAACATTTCATTTCGTAAATGATTTTAAATATAAATCTTAGAACATGGATGTCATGTATGGTTCGCCATACAGATTTTTTTTTTTGGCAAACGATAACAGACGCAAATTCAAACAGAATCAAATAATCTTTCACATACAGCCCTGAATTATGGAGTTCCATAACCAAAGGTTTATGGGAACCATAACCAAAACCATAACTACATTAGAACAATTACTAAAAATAAATAACACACCTGAAACACACATAAAAGAGATCATCCATCTAACTAAAATTATCACTGATCAAAATTATTTCGCAAACAACAACATGTTTTACACACAAACAGATGGACTACCCATGGGCTCCCCTATATCAGGTATACTAGCCGAAATATTTGTACACACCATAGAACAGAAACACATACTGAACAATAACAAATACACCGATAAAATAATATATTGGCACAGGTATGTTGATGACATTTTACTCCTCTACAACGGCAACAAAAGACAAATAGAAAATTTCCACAAATACATTAACACTGTACACCATAAATTAAAATTCACACTTGAAATAGAACTAAATAATAGCATAAACTTCTTAGACCTTACAATCACCAAAACAAACAACAAACACACATACAAAATATACAGGAAACCCACCACATCAGACATGGTCATACATAACTCATCCAACCACCCAACTCAGCACAAACATGCAGCTTTCAACTACATGCTCCATAGGCTCACTTCAATGCCCCTAAACACACATGACTACCAAGATGAATTAAACACAATCAAATATATAGCAGTCAAAAATGGATACAACCCCGAATTAATAAATAAACTACACAAACGAATCCTAAACACAAAAAGTAAAACACAGCAGATCAACAGCACACAACCCAGCAAATACATAACACTTACATACTACAATTCCAATACACACAAAATTGCAAACACATTTAGGAAACACAATTATAAAGTAGCCTACAGAACCAACAACACCATTAGGAAACACATAAATAACACTAACAAAGACACAGACACATACAGCAAAACAGGGGTTTATAAATTAAATTGTAATGATTGTCACCAATTCTACATCGGCCAGACGGGAAGATCTTTTTTCCTCCAGATTTTCAAAACATTTAAAAGCCCTCACCACAAACTACAAACATTCCACATTTGCCACACATTTACATAACGAAAACCACAGTTACACAAACATAGAACACAACATGGAAATATTACACTACTTACCTAAAAGTAGAAAACTAAACACAGCTGAACAATTTGAAATATACAGATATCACACACTACAAATAAACAACTTATTAAATGAACAATTACAGTATAAATCGCATACACTATTCGATACACTGATCCAAACACACAATTTGAACCTCAGCGCCATTCCCTTCCCACCATCAACCCCCACCACACACACCTATAGTCCATAACGGTTATTCTGTAAACGACATCCAGTATTTACTCCCACTGAGGAAGAGGCACATCACCTTGAAACGTTTGGGGAAGTGATAACGAATAGTAAGTTCAGACGTGAAAGTTTATATATATTAATAAAGCGTATTTTCTATGGCAAACGATAACAGCAGCAAATTCAAACAGAATCAAATAATTTTTGGCATACACCCCTAAATTGTAGAGTTCTCAAGACCTATTGTTTTTGGTGAAGATCGGTTAAGGGAAAGGGGTAGTTTACCTGCAATGTTTTATGTTTTAACAAGGGTATTTTCTATGGCAAACGATAACTGCCGCATATTCAAACAGAATCAAATAATTTCTTGCATACATCACTGAATTGTAGAGAATTCAAGGCCTTTTGATTTTGGTGAAGATCGGTTAAGGGGAAGGGGTAGTTTACCTGCAACCTTTTACGTTTTAACAACAGTAAAGTACTTGAAAATTCATTTAAACTTTTTCAAACAATGGTAATTGTGAAAAATAAAATAATTTTGTTGCCAGGCAATAAAATTATAATTTTTTCATTTTAATGTAAATCATGTATGAGAGAAAATATATCGTTTGTGGCAGGCAAGCATATCGCAGTTAGGTAATGTTTACGATACCATTTTATTATTATGACTACCGCAATAAAAAGGCAGGGAAGACACACACACACACACACACACACACACAAAATTCACGTTATTTCTGGCCTCATTCATGTTTATTTTCTTACATTTGCATGCTTTTTAAATGGAAAGTGCCGAAACCCATACCAACGTAAGGCGCGCAAGCCGAAAAAGTGTCCAGCGTGGATAGCGATTTGCTTCCTGTGGATCGCTGGGCAGTGTAACTGCACGTGTTTACAGAGGAACGATTCATAGACAGACTTTTCGTCTTTAGGGAATGAACCCTCTGCAAGATGCTGAGGGTCCATGAGTGACTTCGGAGCACTCCTTCTTTTCTGCGTGTTTGTTCTGTGAAACGTACACTGTAGATTCGCAGCTTTACTCTAAGCAACGCTCAATAGGAAATGTTGAAAATTTTTCTCCACGGTGTACCCTCACACACACTAAACCTGCTCTGATGTTTTAATTACGGACATCATAATATTAAAACTTTGGAAACTTGAGCACTACTTAATGGAGATCAATCATTAACTTATAAAAGCCATTAATTTTATGCATATTTTTTATATATATGTGTACAATGTTATCGGCAACAAAGAAGTAGTTTTTGTTAAAATTCCTTCCCTGGTTATTCTGCCGTAGTCCAATGTTTTCTACAAAACCTGAAGTTTCGATAATGCCATCGACTTCCATCATCAGTGAAAATCGAGAGCGATAACGTGAGGTGGTATATATTAGTAACCACAGTGCTGTGGTTAAGGCTGAAGCAGTAATTAGAAAGAAGTAGATTCTATGGTAATATTTCATTTCAAAAATGATTTTAAATATAAATCTTAGAATATGGAAGTCATGTACGGTTCTCCATACTGATATTTTACTTCCATGTTCCTTAAGGAAATGGAAGTATGGTGATGGCAAAAAAAATCGTGTTCGAGATTATTGCAGATTCTGATTGTACTACACTCAAAACATGAAAAAAAGTCATTTTTTGAAAAGTGTCTGTGTGTGTCTGTCTGTAATTTTTTTTCTATGGCAAACTATAACAGCCGCAAATTCAAACAGAATCAAATAAGTTTTTGCATACAGCCCTGATTTGATTTATAGAGTACTCAAGACCTATTGTTTTTGGTGAAGACCGGTTAAGGGAAAGGGGTAGTTTACCTGCTACCTTTTATGTTTTAACAAGGGTATTTTCTATGGCAAACGATAACAGTCGCAAATTCAATCAGAATCAAATAATTTTTTGCATACAGCCCTGAATTGTAGAGTACTCAAGACCTATTGTTTTCGGAGAAGATCGGTTAAGGGAAAGGGATAATTTACCAGCAGCATTTTTTATCAAGGGTAATTTTTTTTTTGGCAAACGATAACAACCGCAAATTCAAACAGAATCAAATAATGTTTTGCATACAGCCCTGAATTGTAGAGTTCTCAAGACCTATTGTTTTTGGTGAAGATCGGTTAAGGGAAAGGGGTAGTTTACCTGCAACGTTTTATGTTTTAACAAGTGCATTTTCTGTGGCAAATGATAACAGCCGCAAGTTCAAACAGAATCAAATAATTTTTTCCATGCAACTCTGAATTGTAGAGTTTTTAAGACCTATTGTTTTTGGTGAAGATCGGTTAAGGGAAAGGGGTAGTTTACCTGCAACGTTTTATGTTTTAACAAGGGTAATTTTTTCTATGATGAACGATAACTGCCGCATATTTAAACAGAATCAAATAATTTCTTGCATACATCACTGAATTGTAGAGAACTCAAGGCCTTTTGATTTTGGTGAAGATCAGTTAAGGGGAAAGGGTAGTTTACCTGCAACTTTTTACGTTTTAACAACAGTAAAGTACTTGAAAATTCATTTAAACTTTTTCAAACAATGGTAATTGTGAAAAATAAAATAATTTTGTTCCCAGGCAATAAAATTATAATTTATTCACTTTAATGTGAACCATGTATGAGAGAAAATATATCGTTCGTGGCAGGCAAGCATATCTCAGTTATGTAATGTTTACGTTTCCATTTTATTATTATGACTACCACAATAAAAAGGCAGGGAAGATGCACACACACAAAATTCGCGTTATTTCTGGCCTCATTCATGTTTATTTCCTTACATTTGCACGCTTTTTTTATATATATGTGTACAATGTTATCGGCAACAAAGAAGTAGTTTTTGTTAAAATTCCTTCCCGGGATGTTTGGCCGTAGTCCAATGTTTTCTACAAAACCAGACGTTTCGGCAACGCCATCGACTTCCATCATCAGTGAAAATCGAGTGCGATAACGTGAGGTGGTATACATTAGTGACCACAGTACAGTGGTTAAGGCTGAAGCAGTAAGTAGAAAGAAGTAGTTTCTATGGCAATATTTCATTTCGAAAATGATTTTAAATATAAATCTTAAAACATGAAAGTTATGTATGGTTCTCCATACCGATATTTTAAAGATATGCTATTAAGTATCAAAAGCCAGTTAGTCTCACTAAAATCAAACCATTTTTCTAAATAATTTAAACTCATATCAATAAAGTGTGCAAAATTACTGATAATTGTAATGAACATTTTGGGTGATGACTGTTTAATCCTTTTTAATCTCGTTTTTGATTCATAACCAAAATAATTATCAATTTTTCTTTGTACTAATTCCTTGTTTAAATTATCCATAATATTATACACATCCAATATAGTTACACAGTTTCCTTCCAGATGTTTTATTGTTTTATTAAATATATTCAGCATGTGGCTTGTAAAGTGTAAGCAAATTTCAATGACTTCATGATTCTGTTCATCACTTAACTTTAATAAATTTTGTATAATTATTGGACAATCATCACCTAAACTTTCAAAATAATTACATATTGGCATCCAATTGAGTAAATGGCTGGAAGTAAACATAACCAACGAGTGCCAATATGACGTTTAATTTCATGAAATTCGCCATCAACCATAGAGACCAAATTTTTTAATTCTTCTCTCCAAGCTGATACAGAAAAATGACTGTAAATTTTTAAAACAACATTTTCTATGTCACAAGTCAAGTAACTCATGGCATATTTCACAGTATTATGGACAATATGAGCATGACAGTTGCCTTTTATTAGGTTTGGCACTTCTTTTTGCATATTCGTATACAATGACTGGTTAATTCCAAAATTAGCATTGCAATTGTCTGCACTGAGTCCAGATACTCGGCTGAATGTAAGTTTGTGGGAATCTATGGACTTCTTAATTGCTGCAAACATACCATCAGCAGATTCATCTGGATTTTCATAAAAATCTAATAACCTATTTTGGATCCCATTATTGACTGAAAAATGTTGCACTACCAAAGGGAACAATTTAATATTTTTTTTTATTTGAAGCATCTGTCTGAAGACAGTAAAATACATCTTCATTATTTAAATCATTTATGACACCTTCCACAGCATACGGTCCTAATACGTCTGTCACTAAAGCTTCCATTTTTGTTCTGGCTAAGCAAATCTTAGTGGCCACCTTGGAATCTGCATATAATATTCTGCTTGATTTATTTGTGCAATCCATACTATTGTATGAAAGATTATGCTTGACAGTGTGAAAAGTTAATGCTAGCTCAGCTGCTGTAATATTGTTGTCATCAACAGATCCTGGACACCCTGACGAAGTGTTTGAATTAAGAAAATTTTGTAACGCACCGGATGTTTTCTTCATTTCAGCTTTTAATTTGTGCCTTTCTGTATCTTGATGCTGCTTTATCTGAGAACAGAAAGAAAAGACTACCGCCACTAGACCAAACCATTACCATTTTCAGTAGGGTCACAAATTCTTCAATTGAAATATTTACAATTAAAAATTAAATGTTGAATTCATAATTGAAAAAGTTTGGATTAAAAATTGAAAACTAAATTTTTAATTCAAATACTTGAGATTGAAAATTTAAATTTTAATTCAGACAATTAGGATAAAAAGTTAAAAATTTAATTAAAACTTAATTCAAAAACTCGGAATTAAAAAATTAAAATTAATTTCCAATGCACATACTCAGAATCTATATCTATAAAAATGAATGTTTGTTTCTTTCTTTCTTTCTTTGTCCCGTATGCGTTCCTATACCATTCATCCGATTGCGATGAAACTTCGGTGAGTTGTTGTGCGCACGCCCGCGAAGGTTTATGAATTTTTTTCGATGGGGTCCTATGGGGGGTTCTTGGGGTCTTCCACATCTCCTCCTAAACCACTGGACCGATTTCAACCAAACTTGGCACAAATATTTTACGCAACGGGAGAACCAACATAGGGTAGGTGTTTTTTCGATGGGGTCCTTTGGGGGGTCCTTTGGGGTCTTCCACATCTCCTCCTAAACCACTGGACCGATTTCAACCAAACTTGGCACAAATATTTTACGCAACGGGAGAACCAACATAGGATAGGTGTTTTTTTCGACGGGGTCCATTGGGGGGTCCTTTGGGGTCTTCCACATCTCCTCCTAAACCACTGGACTGATTTCAACCAAACTTGGCACAAATATTTTACGCAACGGGAGAACCAACATAGGATATGTATTTTTTCGATATGATCCTTCGGGGGGTCCTTTGGGGTCTTTCACATCTCCTCCTAAACCACTGGACCGATTTCAACCAAACGTGGCACAAATATTTTACGCAAAGGGAGAACCAACATAGGATAGGTGTTTTTTTCAATGGGGTTCTTTTGGGGGTTCTTTGGGGTCTTCCACATCTCCTCCTAAACCACTGGACCGATTTCAACCAAACTTGGCACAAATATTTTACGCAACGGGAGAACCAACATAGGATATGTGTTTTTTCGATATGATACTTCGGGGGTCCTTTGGGGTCTTCCACATCTCCTCCTAAACCACTGGACCGATTTCAACCAAACTTGGCACAAATATTTTATGCAAAGGAAGAACCAACATAGGATAGGTGCTTTTTCGATGGGGTCCTTTGGGGTCTTCCACATCTTCTCCTAAACCACTGGACCGATTTCAACCAAACTTGGCACAAATATTTTACGCAACGGGAGAACCAACATAGGATAGGTGTTTTTTCCGACGGGGTCCTTTGGGGTCTTCCACATCTTCTCCTAAACCACTGGACCGATTTCAACCAAACTTGGCACAAATATTTTACGCAAAGGGAGAACCAACATAGGATAGGTGTTTTTTCGATGGGGTCCTTTGGGGTCTTCCACATCTTCTCCTAAACCACTGGACCGATTTCAACCAAACTTGGCACAAATATTTTACGCAACGGGAGAACCAACATAGGATATGTGTTTTTTCGATATGATACTTCGGGGGGTCCTTTGGGGTCTTCCACATCTCCTCCTAAACCACTGGACCGATTTCAACCAAACTTGGCACAAATATTTTACGCAAAGTGAGAACCAACATAGGATAGGTGTTTTTTCGATGGGGTTCTTTTGGGGGTTCTTTGGGGTCTTCCACATCTCCTCCTAAACCACTGGACCGATTTCAACCAAACTTGGCACAAATATTTTACGCAACGGGAGAACCAACATAGGACAGGTGTTTTTTTTCGATACGATCCTCTGGGGGGTCCTTTGGAGTCTTAAAAAACTAACTTATTAGATCTGGTTACTATGGCAACCCAATGGAATAGATTCTGTTCTAAATATATTATCGCATTAAATTGAAGACCACGCGAACGAAGTCTTTATATATTATATATATACAAACACTTTCTTTCTTTGAGTAGCATTGCAACGCATGCCGGGTACTCGCTAGTTAAAAAATAAAAAATAAATTTTTAATTCACATGAACAGGATTTATTTTTGACTGCGACGTTCACAAGTATTAACAGTAAAATTATTTGAAATTATAATGACTGGGCTTAAAAATAAATTTTAACTGGGTTAATCGGTATTAAAAAGGAAAAAAATTATTTTTAATTTGAATAATTAAGACAAAGAAGTGAAAAGCACGTGTAAAAAAAAAATGTTACACGAAAATTTGAGCAATATCCGGTAACTAAGAAATTCAACTCTCAAAAAAAATTTGTAAACACACAAATTTGTTTATCTATAGCATTAAGAGCATTTATGGAAATGTTAAACTGTTTAGAATTCGAAATGAATGATTTTTTTTTACTTAATTTTTAATTGAAAGTTGACGAATTAAAAATTAAAAAGTAATTTTTCAATCCGGAATTTGGGATTAAAAATTTCCAATTTAATTTTCAATTGACAGATAAAGGATTAAAATTTGAAAAATAATTTTTTAATCCGGTTTCTGGGATTAAAATTTTGTATTTAATTACTAATTGAAAGTTATGGGATTGAAAATTACAAAAATTATTTTTCAATCCGGTTTTCAGGATTAAAAAATGTTTAATTCAATTCTTATTTCAAAGATATTGGATTAAAAAATAACAAATGGCTTCTTGAGGGCCCTGGAATGGTAAACAAAATCTGTCGAAAAGCGAGGAATTTTTGCGCCATAAATTCTCCGAATTAGTCAACTGATATGTAATAAAACTTACATAAAAATAATTGTTCTTGTTGTTAAAAGCTTATATTGTAATTTCAGCTTAATACTCGTACGAGAAGTATTTTAAATTAATTTTTAAAGTCTCGAGATATTATGACAGCACGTGAGCTGTCAAAACAATTGACATTTGAAAAAAAATGTCGTGATATCTCCAGACTTTAAAAATTAATTTAGAATATTTCTCATACTGATATCAAGCTCAGAAAACTAAATTAGCTTGTGACAACAAGTACGATTATTTTCATGTAAGTTTTATTACATAAAAGTTGATTAATTCGGAGAATTTATGGCACAAAAATTCCTCGCTTTTTGACAGATTTTTTTTGCCGCTCGAGGGTCCTTAATACTGTTTTTTGAATTAAAAATTCTCAATTCAATTTTTAATTAAAACATATGGGGTTAAAAATTTTAAAAATTCTTTTTTAATCCGATATACAGGATTAAAAATTAAAATTCAATTTTTAATCGAAAGATGTAAGATTAAAAATTAAAAATTTATCTTCAATTCGTTCTACTGGGATTAAAAAATATACAAAAATTTTAATTTGAGCAGTAATTCAATGCTGAATTAATGCGCTATTTGCAAGTTGCAACCCTGATTTTCAGTATAACCAAACAACACGATACACAATACACAACAGTATATATTAACTAAAGGGATATATTTATTAACTCACTTATCTGTCCAATACAAGCTGATCCAATTGTAAAATTCACGGCGCAGACAATACATTTCGCTGAATTTTTATTTTGAGGGTCACTTTTAATCCAGTCGTATTGTTTTTCCCACTCGATTTTATATTTTTGTAGTTGTTTTGATTTTATTAATTTCACTTTCTTGGAAGTTACTGGCGTATAACTATCAGAATATGAATTACTTGCCATTTTAAGCAATGCAAAAGAAGTTATGTATACTTCTAAAAACTAACCTTTCTTCAAACAAACACACAAGGATCACAACAACGTAAATAATGATCTAGAAAGGAAACCGATATGGACTGCCATCTGCCGTTTCGTTCAATAATAAATAATCATTGTTAATCGTGTGTGTTCCATTCTGTTTTATCTTAGGCATCGATAAATCGTTCGGAAATTACGTATGAGAGTGTTTCGTTTCATGCATTACAGTAAAGACTCAAAAAGTATTTTCGCATACTTTATTTTTATGCAAAAGTATAAAGTATATTCACCAAAAATAAAGTAGGATATGTTATAAAGTATGGTTGGCAACCCTAGGCCCACGGTGGGCTGTGGAGCTACTGATGATGATTTGTTAGTAATAAATTGTAGTAAATATTTATTAGTGTTTCAACACAGTGTTGTTTTTGACCAAACCGGAAGTCACACTGGATCATATATGTGGTACCCAAAGTCTTAATGACTGATTTCAGCACTGAATCTTGCTGGATTCCATGCCTCACTCTCATAAGTCACAACACTTTAACCACCATATGATCATATCGCCAGATGTATATACATACATGAGATGATCTACATTTTTTACGATTGTTGCACGGATCGTCATGTTGTACAGTGAAAATTCAATAACTGACACTAGATGAAGTCACTAATTACAACTTTAATTAGGAACAAACAGCAAATAGAAATAAACAAAGATACTCTTATACAATAATTCATACAACAATGCATGTCACAAAGTAACCAATAACACTTAAGTCCACAAGTCACAATACCAATCACTCCAAACCATACTGTAATATAGCTAGTCCAAAAACTAATGCCGTTCTCCCACGGGTATCCACAGTAGCAGTGCACCAGCGGTACAACATGTGCTGTGCCGATCTTGTACTGCACTGAACTCTCTCATGTTGCTGCACGTTTTCGACACTCGAAGCCAGTTTTCACTAATAACGTCATCTAGTGATGAAGAAGATATTTTGTTTTACATGTATTTACAGTGGAGAAAAAAGAAACGGTATTAGCTCCACCCCTACATTCAGAGAAATATTAATTGTCGTTTGTTTGTTAACGGCCAAAGAACTAATGGAACCTGATGAGAAATTTCAGTGTATGTTTAGAATGACAAAGAAAGGTTATGTTTCAGGATCTTGTTATGGTTATCAGTCCAGCTATTACTAAACGAAGTACAAACATGAGGGAATGTGTCAGCACCAAAGAAATAATTCTTAATAACATTAAGGTATGTAAACAAATATACATGTTTTTAATGTACAAAACTTTACTTTTTATGTTATGAATACAAAAAATTATTGTTCACATGTATGAAATTATAAAATCCTCTTTTTATATTACTGAAATCATTAAGAATCTGAATTGTAGATTATCAAACTGAGAATTTTCTTTTAACTAATATTGAAATTGATTTTTTTTTAAACAGTTTCAGAGTGGTGGTGACAGGTAGATACCGATAAGTCGGCCTGCCTTCGTAGTGATAGTTTTGTTGTTATACTTGTTAAACATTTTGAATTATTGGCAAGACAAGGATAATAAACAACGGTATAGAGATAAATGTTGAAGGGTGAATGTGGATGTAACAATCTATTGGAAGAAAAGAAAGTTTTGTGAATGGGTATAGTGATATAAATCAGGGTGTAGGTTATATGTCATGTTTAGAGATATTAATGAGTTTGCAAGATTTGTTGTTAATTGTTATAGGGAGTGTACGTTGTTTAAGTGTTTAAAATATATATAATTAATAGGTGTGGTATGTTTAAGGCAATAAGTAAGAAGTAGGATTTAATTGAAATAAACTTAAGAAGTAGGGCAGAAATTAAGTACAACAGATAAGGTTGTTTTGTTATGATAAGTGTTGATAAAGAGTAATATGTACAAAGGGCGGCATACAGTATAATCAAGATAAATAGTGACGTTGGTAGCGTGGCAGATTTCTGTTTGGAGTTTGGGGGTACGATTCTGACTGAGGAATTTAATTTTTTATTTGGGATTTTTGTTGCTTATTGTCTTTTAAATTATAGTGGAACTTGTTTCTGATATTTATTTGTTTTTTATTATATTGTATTTGAAATTAACTTATTGTATTAATTAATGGTGTAGACGAGTTGTTATATAGTATTATTGCATTGTATTGTTATATTATTCTATATTATATCACTATAATTTTATTGTATTGTATTTAACAATTAATCTATTGTATTAATTAATTGGGAAGGCGGGTTGGCTGATAGAAGTGTGGACTTCCGACGGGTTGACTGGGGTCCTGCTTTTTGTCCGGCCAACAGCCGTAAGAAGGTTATTAAAAATGGATAGTGATGAGTATAGTGCAGATGATCGGACAAAGAAAAGAAGAACAATTGGATCAGGTAATGAGGAAGCATTCGGAAGAAGTAAAAAACGATGAGATCACCAGATAAGACATCTAGTGCAAGTGAAGACAAGTTAGATATAATATTGAAAACTATACAAGAAATGAAAAATGAGTTAACTGAAGAAATTAAACAAGAAAGAAAGGACCAAAGGAAATATGCGGAAGAAATGGAAACCCTAAAAGATGAAAACGAAGAGCTCAGAAAAAAAGAAAAAATATGGACATTAAGAAGGAGTTGGCTGAGGTTAGAAAGACAGTGGAATATTTGGAGAAAGATAGAAGGAAGAATAATGTGATCATAAGTGGATTAAAAATAGATGCAGATAACAAAACAGAGATTAAAAATAATGTAGAGAAATTTATAGGACAGTACCTGGAGGTCAATGTGCAGACCAGTGAAGTATATAAAATAGGGGAAAAAATGTGGGTAGTTAAATTAGAAAAGGAAGAAGATAAGATGAAAATTCTAGAAAATAAATATAAATTAAAAAAGGATACAGGTACTTAAGGAATATACATTAATAACGACTTAACGAAGCAGGAAAGAGAAATACAGTTACGAAAGATGGCAAAGGAGGAGAGCGAAAAGGAAGGGAAGTTAAAAAAGGGTACAACAAAGTAATTATAGATGGAATAGAATGGAGATGGAATAAGAGTAAAGGGAAGGTGTACATAGCTAAACCAAAAAACTGAGTAGTAATGAGAGGACGGACATAAAGGGAACGGACAGAGCAGAGAAACTGGATAGGATAAAGGGGAGAGCACATGAAGTAAATAGACATAAATGGAATTTAGGAACATGGAATATCAGAAGTTTATATGGTAAGGAGGAGGAAATAATTAAAGAATTTGTAGGATATAGATTAGAAATTTTAGCATTAAGCGAAACTAAAAAAAAGTAAGGGGTAAGATTCCTATGAATGATGATCACGTACTTATATATAGTGGAGTAGACGAAGAAGATAAGAGAGCTGCAGCGGGGGTGGGATGCATAATACACAGGGATTTAGTAAGACAGATACGGAAATGGGAAGCAGTATCAGAAAGAATACTACTGGTGGAGCTGGAGAGTCAAAAGGGAAAATATTTTACAATTATAGTAGTATATGGACCAAGCGAGGATGAGAAGGTGGAAGTAAAAGATAAATTCTGGAAAGATCTATCGGAAGTAACAGAGGAAGCCAAAGGAAATAAATATATTGTCGGTGACTTTAACAGTAGATTGGGTAAAAGAGATGAGATATATAAAAGAGTAATAGGAATATATGGAGAAGAAATTAGAAACAATAACGGTAAGAGAGTGTTGGATTTCTGCTTACTACATGATCTTATTGTGACGAACACTTTTTATCAGCACAGAGATATACATAAATTCACAAGGGAACAACCAAATAGGGGAGAGAAGTCGATAATTGACTATATACTAGTTGAAAGGAACAACAGGAAAATGATAATGGACACTAGAGTCTGGAGAGGTGCTGAAATATATAGTGACCATTATTTAGTAATGACCAAATGTAAAGAACAACTAGATAAAAAACAGATAAATAATAGAAAAGGAAGAATAGAATATAAATCTATCAGATCGTATAAAATGAAAAGCAGAGATGTAAGTAATAGGTTTAAAGATGTGATCGAGGAAAAATTACAAGTGAAAATATAAGGCATGCTAATATACACCAAGGCTGGAGAGTAATGAAAGATATAATTATAGATACAGCTGTGGAGGTTTGTGGTGTTACTAGAATGAATAATAAAAGAAAACAGACGGTATGGTGGAATAATGAAATAAAGAAGCAGATTAAAAGGAAGAAAAGGTGATTTGAATATGTGATTTGAATATTCTCAATTTTATGTCGCCCAAGTGTAGCGTCGAGACGGGTGTGAATTGCATTGGAATGTGCAGTTTGCAACAAGGGGGCGCACGCGCTTTCAACCACGCACACAGTCGGCCAAGTTTCTCACGCTAACGGCACGAACTGGTACATTCTTTCTGGCCCGAGGCGCGGAAAACAAAGGCGGTCGGCATATAAAATCTCAACGCAACAGACGTGAGCAGTGTGTGCATCCGCCGGTTGGGCACTGTTTTCACCTCGCCCGCACCAATTACATGGGAATGTAGGACCAAGACAGTGCAACCTAACATATAAAACGCGTGTTTGTGTCGGCATGCGGGTCGGATAAAATTTAACCATGTAGACCGACCGGCAGAAAAAGTAAGCATTTAAACTCAAACAGTTCGGCAGTGATCAAAATTTAGTGAGGACGTAATTTGACGCAACAATGAAATAACAAGGAAAAAGTGCAACGTGTGTTCGGCAAGAAACCAATAACAGAGTAACTATATGCAAACTCACTACATTTAAATTATTTTAAATTAAAAGAGATCTCTATCAATGGGTTGGTAAAAAACGGAATGAGTGTGTGTGTGTGAGCAAAAAGCTGGGTTGTCTTTAATTAATTAATTTGATAATATAATTTTGATATAAGTAGTAAAACCTGTTAATTTTTGTTGTTGATTAAACGGGGCTTCACCTCAAGGTTGAATAGTTAATTTAAATGTTGGAGAATAGAGTGAGAAGTCATGATTGTAGTTGTAGAGTGAGAAGTCATGATTGTAGTTGATTCAAAAGAGAAAGGAGAATAATGAAAAAGAAATAAAATAAGAGAGAGAACGAAGTAATTCAATTTGAATAAATGAGATTTGTTTTAATAGAATATAACCATGTGTTAGCTTAGTTATTTCATCATTACCATTTCCTAGTGTTCTGTGCTGAAAAATTCGTCTAACGTTTCCGAGGATCTTCTGAATTGGGGGGTAGTCAGATTGCAAAATTATCCCATTTTTAATTAAGGTAGAGTGTAAAGGTTTCCATATCTGTCCTGCAAAGATATTGGTGGCGACTCTGGACTTCTGATCGGAATTTATAAAAAGGTAAGTCAGTGAAAAAAGATCGCAGGTAAGGTTCTGGCAGTTTTATTTAATTTATTTATTTCTAATTTGGATGTTCCATAACAATTTGCGACTCGCTGCCAGGATCCTGGTATAACTTTATACGAGGTAGACCTATTTTAAGCACAGAAAATAGGATTTGGGTAACGACGTATGTGTGAAATTATCGTATATAATTACGTTGAATAAGGTTATGTTTTGGTAGGGTTATTGTGTTTACTTTTACTTCATGATAACGATTGTGTTAAGTGTTTTGATTTTATGTGTGTAATTATAGGATAATAGTGGTTTTTTATATATAAAGGGTATATTATAAATAATTTTTTTGAACATGGCCGAGGCACAAGAAAATAAAGCAAGTGGATCAGGGGAGGTATGGAATAATACGGACTTCGCAAATGAGTTTGTGAGGATTTGGAGTAGAATGACTCATGAGGATAAACGCAGATTAATTGATGATCTGCAACAAATGAAAGAACAAAAGACGGGATTATTCGCTCCTTGGAAAGAGTGTAGTGATAACGCTATTAGCGATGATAAAAAACGAGCCAAAGAGTTAAGAGGACAAACGGAAGAAGGTAAACAAGAAAGTAAAATAGTACAAAATGGTAGTCATGAGATCAAAAGTGATAACGGTGACACAATTGAAAATGTAGCGATAGACAGTGGCAAAGTTACATGGAGGCAAATGAGGCAATGCCTACCTAAAAAATTCTGTAGAATAAAAATTATAAATACGTATGAACTACATAACGTAAAGATTATACATTGTTACCGCGACTGTTGAATTTATTCAGCCGAAACGTGCTTTACTGAGCGACCGCTAGATGGTGACAGGTGAGATTCGGTATAGCTCGTTTAAAGCGAATGAGGCAACCTGAACTTCCCTCAGCGTTTTTTTGTATACATCGTATGTAAGCAATGTGCCGGATTGATAGGGAAGTGAAGGGCGGGGGGATTGTCCCGCGCTGTACACATGGAGCGTTGAGGCATGCCTCACTTCTGTGGTCCAAACATTCAAGTTAAAGCGCGCTGTGTTGTTTATAAGTGTGTTTATTGCATGCGGTTATTAAAAGTGTCCCTGTTATTCCGCTGAACTAACAGATGATCAATATTGTTATTTGAATTATTTGTAACATTAAACATATATATATATAGAAACTAATCAAGTTCAAAATTTTGAAGTTCAATCAGTTGTATTATTGTGTATACAAGGATTGTTCAATAGAAACACGTATACAGCTGTAAAGCATTTTTTATTCAACAATTTTAAAAGAAGTCTCCATTAACATTAAGACATGAGTTCCACTGTTGCACTAACCTGTAGATTCCCTGCTAGTAAAATTCTTACGGCTGTTTGTGGAACCCTTCGCTTACAGCAAACTCTACCTCAGCGTCCGATTTGAACCATCGTCCTTTTAATGATTCCTTAAAAAAATTTAAGATATGATTTTTGCCTACCCATTCACTAACTACTAGCTTCGCCACTGGCGATAGAGAGTGATACATGGAATGATAGTGGAGGTAGTAATGATGATACGTTTACAGAAAATAGTGCTAGTTTAAGTGCAGTGAAGATAAAAAACGAGGTAGGTGAGGTGAATATAAGTGATAATCAGAAAGAGGTTACTTTAAGTGCAAACAAGGTGCTAATTGACAAGGTAAGTGGAAATAATAGTGACAACTATAATTACAATGGGGAAATAATTACGAATCATAATGGGGTCAGTTTAAATGTAAAACAGGTGGCAGTAAACAAGGTGAGTAATAATGTTAGTTATGATAACGTTAACAAGAGGTGAAATATTATTGAATAAAAATATTGTAGATATCTTGAGTAATAGTGGTGGTGATAATGAGAGTAGAAACGGAGTAGTAACGGAGTTGGCGTTAGTAACGTAGTAGTAATTAGTGTTGATGAATTGGAGAAAGAGTGGGAAGAGAGGCTAGGTGAGTATGGAGAGCAGAGGGCAAATTTTCCCTGTGGTATAAGTGTAGTAAAGACTCCACATGTGTTTTATGAGGACGAAGGTTCCTCCAGTGGTTATGTAGGAGACATGGTGTCTTCGTATGGTCCCTTAATTTTTTGTGGTGTTCTTGGAAGTGCCAAGACATATAATAAGTTTGTTGTGCCCTTTGCGTGGTATGAAATAGGTCAGTGGGATTGTGAGAGGTATTGTGATGAGAGAGAAAAAAAGAGAGAGATAGAGATTTTTTAGATTAATAGAGGTTATGAAATGTTAGTGCAGAGTTTAGATATTGAGAGAGGAGAGAAAAGTGACTTACCTTGTGAAATAGATATTGATGATTATTTTGATGATACTGTTGTAAATGATAAAAACTTACCTGATGTTGTGATGAATGTAGTGGAGGAATATGATGATAAAATAACTTACCTTATGTTGACTAAAAATATCGACGGAAACAGAACAAAAATTACCAATGTAGACGGGCTTTATGAAATAATGGGAGACAAATATGTAGTTAATTACTGTGTCAATATAATTAACAAAAGTAGACATTACAATAATAATTATAATGTAATGTATGTAGATAAGAATGATTTGTGTTATAAATACACCAGACTAATATATGATGATGGGGGTTAAATAAAAAATCAGTGAATGGACATTTTAAATATTTTAGTTTATGGTAATGACCTGGCTAGATTATGAAATGAGGTGTGGTAAACAAAAAATTAATGATGAAGAATTGTAAATAAATTTATAGGGAAATTAATTGTGTCTATGTTGTAAAGTGTGCTTTATGTAAACAATGTGTATGTAGTAGAATTTGATTTAATAATAAGAATATTTGAGCAGACTAAATAAATAATCAGAGTTTGTAATAAATGAATTGTAATTGTTTTGGAGTTGTAATTAAAGTAATGTTGTGTTTTAAATAATTGATTGAATTAAATAATTTGAGATGAATTAATTAATTAATTAATTAATATGGTAGAAATATATTTTGATAATGAATTTAAATGATTTTAGGAGATTTGAACTTGATAATAAATAGTAAATGAATAAATATAAAATGTATTTAGTTGTGGAGTCATATGATTGTTAAAATGTTTCAGAAGATACATGGAGCTGTGTACATGATTTGGTGGTGACAAATGTTTATATTTTGTGTCTATGACAGTATATGAGTGATGTACTGTAAGTATGAATTTTATAATACAAGTAAATAAAGTAAAATGTTTACATGTGTTTAAAAGGTTTTAAATTAAATAATGAAATTAATTTGAGGTAGTTATGAGTTTTCTAGTGTAATTTTCAATGGTTAACTTAATGTAAAATGTTGTAAAAGTTAGAGTTTGGGTGATAATAATTATTTCAATAAGACACTTGAGTCAGTCAAGTTAATTTTAAATGGGTGTTAGACGAAATAAGAATTTTGGGGAAGAAAAGTAATACAGAACTGGATTGATAGTAGGGACACGGTAGTGATAGTGTATACATGTAGAGCAATGAGAGTGATATAATTGGAGAGTAAATAATGATGGTGATATTTTGTAAAGAGGGTGGTGTGGTAAGGAGTCCTTAACGACAGGCGTTATGGCGGGAGGGAATAGTTTTAAATGGAGTTTGGCGGAGTTACCTGGGAAGGAACCAGGAGCTAATAAGGGAATGAGCATAAGGGAGGGAACACACATCCTAGGTACAAAGAGGGTATAAGATATTTTATTGTAAGAGGAGAATAAATCGAGGTAAGTGGAATTAGTGTAGAAGGGGGTTATTATGGAGAGATTGGTGTCACCCTATGTAAATCTGTTAGTGATTGTTAGAAAGGAAGAAGGGGGTAAGGTTATATTTAAATACCCATTTGTAAATCGAATTATTATGAATAACTAAGAATCACCCAAACCAACGCCGTAGCTAGAAAACATTTTCGGGGGGTTGTTTGGTTACCGATAGGTTTGGGGAGTATGGATATTCTTCTAGGAGTAGGAGTCAGACCTCCCAGATGCCCAGGAGTTTCCACTGGAAATAGGTATATTATTAAAAAAATACAGCAAACTCTCGATTATCTAGGCTAATCACCGGACAAATGCACACGGATAGCTAAAAACACGGATAATGCGAGTTTGTGCTTTTTAATGCACAACGAAACTTTCAATAATAGGGAACATACAATACTGTTTGAAAATGTAATAATGTCAAACATTTAACACATTCAATTATCACTGTTATCAATAAGGTAAACCGAAATAAAAATTGTTTACGTCTATTGTTGGTAAAACACTTGAGGTACAAAAACTATACAAGACGTCAATTAGCCATGACTGTTATCACAGAACAGCAACAAAGAACTGCTATACAGTACATTGTTTGGTGTTTAATTCTTGAACAAAGCATGCCACCAGGTCACTTGCAGACGAGAGAGCACTCGAATTCGAAGTGCGCAGTTCACATTATTCAAAATGCCGTGACAAAAATAAAGGAAATAAAATAATACAATAAACCTCGGGGATGCACAGATAACCAACAAACCAGATAATCAGCACACGGATAATCGAGTTTGCTGTACGTCTTTTCGTGTTTTTAGCAAAAACATTAATTTTATTTGCAGAGTATAGGCTACTGTTAAAAGGTTTATATTAAATTTGTTACAGCAGTGGTATTAATACATTGCAACAGTCTCAAAATCTTCAAAGAGACAAACTTATAAAACAAAGTCCAATCTTCTATCTTTTTTCGATGCAAATTTATTTATGACTTTAAACATTTTATTTGCCTCCAAAAGCATTTTAAGACTATAAAACAGGTTAATTACCTTCCGTCACGCTTCTTGAAATCCGAATACAGGACTACTCGAGTTTCGACACATTAAGTGTCATCATCAGATCCTCACTGAATATGTGTTAAAACTACATTTGTTGATGTATGCACATCCCGTCAAACGATAAAAACAACACATACATAATAACAAAAATATTTAAATAATTTAACACACATTAAAAACAAGACAAAACAAAACGAAACACAATGCATGCGGCCGCCGCGGACCTGCGCAGGAACACGTTATACAGTAAAATTAATCAATACCGATTTGACCTTTGATAAACTTTATCGATCTGACACAGCTAATATCTCATTCTATATCGTTGACTCTGTTGAATAAAATATTATTTTTATGGATTGATTTTTCATTTAAGATGCGATCGCAATTCTCTTTAGTGGCCTTATATATTTCAAACCTTTCGAGAGTGTCCAGTTTAAGAGATTTCCTGCATTTATGTAATATGTCCAAATTCTCACTAATACTTTTTATGTTATGATCTTGTGAACTTAAATGTTCAGCAAATGTGGATCTTCCTATATTTGATTTAGAGCTTGGAAGGTGTTCTTTATAACGCAATTTGAACGAACGACCCGTTTGTCCTATGTAGAAATTTGAACAATCCGAACAATTAAGCCTGTATACACCTGTACCGTCGTATTCATCGAAAGACTTATTTTGATTTTAAACTTAAGTTTGTTCTCGAGTTTATTATTTGCTTGTACCATATTAGGAAGATCCACATTTGCTGAACATTTAAGTTCACAAGATCATAACATAAAAAGTATTAGTGAGAATTTAGACATATTACATAAATGCAGGAAATCTCTTAAACTGGACACTCACGAAAGGTTTGAAATATATAAGGCCACTAAAGAGAATTACGATCGCATCTTAAATGAAAATATCGGTATGGAGAACCATACATGACTTCCATATTCTAAGATTTATATTTAAAATCATTTTCGAAATGAAATATTACCATAGAAACTACTTCTTTCTACTTACTGCTTCAGCCTTAACCACAGTACTGTGGTCACTAACATATACCACCTCACGTTATCGCACTCGATTTTCACTGATGATGGAAGTCGATGGCATTGCCGAAATGTCTGGTTTTGTAGAAAACATTGGACTAAGGCCAAATATCCCGGGAAGGAATTTTAACAAAAACTACTTCTTTGTTGCCGATAACGTTGTACACATATATATAAAAAATACGCATAAAATTAATGGCTTGTATAAGTTAATGATTGATCTCCATTAAGTAGTGCTCAAGTTTCCAAAGTTTTAATATTATGATGTCCATAATTAAAACATCAGAGCAGGTTTAGTGTGAATGAGGGTACACCGTGGACAAAAATTTTCAACATTTCCTATTGAGCATTGCTTAGAGTAAAGCTGTGAATCTACAGTGTATGTTTCACAGAACAAACACGCGAAAAAAAAGGAGCGCTCCGAAGTCACTCATGGACCCTCAGCATCTTGCAGAGGGTTCATTCCCTAAAGACGAAAAGTCTGTCTATGAATCGTTCCTCTGTAAACACGTGCAGTTACATTGCCCAGCGATCCACAGGAAGCAAATTGATGTCCATTTTTTCGGCGTGTGTGTGTGTGTGTGTGTGTCTTCCCTGCCTTTTTATTGCTGTAGTCATAATAATAAAATGGAAACGTAAACATTACATAACTGAGATATGCTTACCTGCCACGAACGATATATTATTTTATACATGTATATTGACTCATACATAATTTAATTAAAATGAAAAAATTATAATTTTATTGCCTGGCAACAAAATTATTTTATTTTTAACAATTACCATTGTTTGAAAAAGTTTAAATGAATTTTCAAGTACTTTACTGTTGTTAAAACGTAAAAGGTTGCAGGTAAACTACCCCTTCCCCTTAACCGATCTTTACCAAAGTCGAAAGTCCTTGAGATCTCTACAATTCAGGGACGTATGCAAAAAATTATTTGATTCTGTTTGAATTTGCGGCTGTTATCGTTTGCCATAGAAAATACACTTGATAAAAAAACGTTGCAGGTAAACTACCCCTTCCCCTTAACCGATCTTCACCAAAAACAATAGGTCTTGAGAACTCTACAATTTAGGGCTGTATGCGAAGCATTATTTGATTCTGTTTGAATTTGCGGCTGTTATCATTTGCAAAAAAAAAAATTTCCCTTGATAAAAAAAACCGTTGCAGGTAAACTACCCCTTTCCCTCAACCGATCTTCACCAAAAACAGTAGGTCGTGAGTACTCTACAAATCAGGGCTGTATGCAAAAAATTATTAGATTCTGTTTGAATTTGCGGCTGTTATCGTTTGCCATAGAAAAAAATCTAAGACAGATAGACACACAGACACTTTTTGAAAAATGACTTTTTTTGCCATCACCATACTTCCATTTCCTTAAGGAATATGGAAGTAAAATCAATCCATAAAAATAATATTTTATTCAACAGAGTCAACGATATAGAACGAGATATTAGCTGTGTCAGATTGATAAAGTTTATCAAAGGTCAAGTCGGTATCGATTAATTTTACTGTATAACGTGTTCCTGTGCAGCTCTGCGGCGGCCGCATGTATTGTGTTTCGTTTTGTTTTGTCTTGTTTTTAATGTGTGTTAAATTATTTAAATATTTTTGTTATTATGTATGTGTTGTTTTTATCGTTTGACGGGATGTGCATACATCAACAAATGTAGTTTTAACCCATATTCATTGAGGATCTGATGATGACACTTAATGTGTCGAAACTCGAGTAGTCCTGTATTCGGATTTCAAGAAGCGTGACGGAAGGTAATTAACCTGTTTTATATTATTTATGACTTCATCTGTTGAAATGTCCCTGTTTCTGTGCATGGACATCAACGCTAATCCACTGAGGCGACTCTGTCCACAAGAGTTTCTCAAGTAGGTCTTCAGTCTTCTTAATTTGGAAAAGGTACGTTCAGGTGTACAAGTGGTAACTGGCAAAGTGGAGAATATATTTAACAGAATGAAGATATTCGGGTAAAACTCCTCGTTACATTCTCCTAAACCTTCGATAGCACAGAATGGGCGGTCAGTCTCATCCCTCTTCTCCTAAAAAATTCTCCATAGGTCAAACTCTGATTGTAACAGATCCAAATTAACTTTGTTTTGGTACAACTTCAAGCTTTCAGTGTCTAAAAAAGTAGTAGGCTTACAGCAAACAGATGGTAAAAGAGAGTTTAAATTTGCAAATGCTTCTTTGTGATCAAGAAATCTTATTTTTAGCTGATTGTTAAAATCATCGAGAAGTGGAATGGCCATAGAGATGCGAAAATACTTTTCTGGGTCTTCCGTTTGTGTGTTACAACGGTTACGTTGTGATGGAGTTAAACGGGGAAGCGTGATTTCTCCGCCAACATTAGCTAGTAAGGACTTTGCAGACTTGTATATAATGGAGAATTCACACTCAATATTCATGTGAATATTCTGAAAGAGGTAAACAATATTTTGAACGTGATCAGTTGCTGATTTCAAATCACAGAGAGGTGACTGCAATACCTTACACAAAGTCAAGGTATAAGAAAACACTTTGGCTAAGAAATAGAGACTAAGAACAAACTCTCCATTAAGCAGAGCCATTACTAAAGATGAGGCTTTGGATGAGGTATCCATGTCTGGATCATCGCTTAAATCTTCTAACGTGGTGAGAATGGGTTTGAAAAGGTCCTTGAATTTCAAAAGACTGCTATGATTTTCAACCCATCTAGTCTCGCACATGGATGTTAAAGTTTTCCACTGGGAGTCAGATTTATTTGATTGCAACACACTCATTCTTTTAGGAGAGCTCTTCAAAAAAGTGATCGTAGTCTTAACTGTACCAACACAGTTTCTTACACTTTGTAAATTGCACGAGTGGCATAAAGCTAAATTTAACAAGTGGGAACAGCAATGGACATACAGAGCTTCTGGATAATCTTTTCTGATTAGTGCTTGCACGCCTTTGAATGATCCTTTCATCATAGAGGCACCATCATAGCCTTGCCCAACTATCATTTTGCAATCCAAACCAAGATCTTCCAAATATGAAGTTATATTCCTAGCTATATCTTGTCCGGTAGTATGATGAAGACGAATAAAACCTAAGAAGTCCTCTTTTGACACATAATAATTATCTTCTTTTTTTGTATATCGTACACAGAGAGATAGCTGTTCATGTCCAGCAATGTCTGCAGTTTCATCTACTAAAATGGAGAACATATTGGCTTCAGTTATATCATTGACAATTTGCTTCTGAATAATTTCTCCACATATCTGAATAAGATCGTTCTGGACTGTTGGACTCATGTAAGAGGCACTTAAAGACATACTCTCTGTGTGATTGATCAATTTTCGGTCACCACATAGTATTCTCATCCTTAATAAAGCCCTAAAATTGCCATCATTATGAAAAGGCTCTTCATCTTTTAGCGAAATGGGTCCTGAATCTTTAGTTCCCCTGAGAGCAAGTTCTTGTCGACCACAAAACTTGATAGTTCCAACTATGGAAAATAACTTGTATCGATTTTCTTTTACCTGTTTCTTCCTTGTTGAATCAATGATGTTTCTTATGTCACGGTTAGGCTCTTTGGAGACACTTAAGAAGTTGCTCCCTGAAATCATTGCTTCTTTATGGTATGTACTGGATTCATGACTTTTAAATAATTCTAAAGCATCTTTCCAATTTTTATAGGGTTCTTTGACTAACGATTTCAATTTCTGATGACCACCTTTACCACCTATATCTTTTGAAAATAGCACACAATATTTACACACAGCCCCGTCCGTTTTTTGTGTAGGCAAGCCAGGGAAAACGATGTAGCCACTGTCTTTGAAATCTTAGATTTCTTTTCCCACTAGGTGGGAATTCAAATTCCATTTTAGGAACCCATGGATTTTTCAGAACATTTAGTTTGGTTTCCCGATCAATTTTATCACCGGGAGTGTGCACATATTTTCCTACGTCAACATTATGCCAATCATCATGCTCAGGATTTGTTTGTGAATTTACAGTAGGATAAAAGTCGAATTCTGATATTACTTTTTCATTTACAGTAGAAGTACTTGCAACAGGCTCTGCAGGTTCTTTGGGCTCTATGTCACTGGTTTTCTTATCCTTGGCGAGAAAGTTCTTTATCGACAGTTGTGAGCCTGGACATTTAGCCATTATAGTTTAACGTCTCCTAAAAATAAATAAAAGAAATTAGAAAAAATAATTTCGCATGGTAGAGAGCATTGTTGAAAATGATTGCATAGTATTTGTATTCCACGAAGGTGTAAAAGTTGTTTTTTATATCGACAGTGTTTTGGTAAAAGGCTGTAACCCTTATATTTTTGCTGTCATTATCTGACATTACTGACTTTTATTCTAATTCCATACACTCCCATCATGTAAAACTTTCCATACTGCATTACTCTATGTTTGAAGCATTATTATCGGTATAAAAGTAATTCCATTTTTTTTTATAAAAGTTTAATAGGGTACCTTATTGTCTTGTATGGTGTCAATAGTGAGGCTTACAGCATTATTGCCCGAAAACCTGGTTCAACTGTGTATAGTTTCGGTTAAGAAAAAGGTATCAAGTGGGTTACATCTAAGGAGTGCTGCCTATGTACTGATTAGTAAAATGCTGTAACCCACATTTTTCACCTTAAATGTAATTTCTAAACATTTTAAGTACACTTTATGTATGAAATAACATAACAAATGTGTGTAATAAAACCATAGGCAATAACCTGAAAAGTTTCAAATATTATGTGCACTATGCTTTTTGTCTCTCCTGAAAAATAAATTTTATAAATTAGGGTTACAGCATTTTACCAAAACACAGTCGATATATTTTGCATGTCACAACTCGCCACTGCTTAAGAGTGTAATCAATTAAATGAATTAACTATATTTCCGGGATCAAAAATCCTATCAATAAGATTCTTAATTAAATTAAGCATTCAAGAACGTTTTTTTATATAATTACAAATCTTATTATATATACACCACCAAAATCAGTAAAATTCCATTTTCAAATCAACGAATAAGGCCTTTTCAAAATATTAAATTTTCATCCTCAGTTTGTACACTGTAATGTTCCTGTTATGATGTTTTTCTTTAAATGTGTAATTGCTGTTAACCGTGTCTACTATCTCTCACTGTACTTCATTTTGAACTTTCCACTGCCATCAGTGGAAAGTATAAAATACCTTCATAAAAAATATGACAAATTGATGAATCAACAGACAATATTTGAAAATGATCAATTGTTTCAATACATATCTGGCTTGGTTTCACCCAATAATGATGGCAGTGGAAAGTTCAAAATGAAGTACAGTGAGAGATAGTAGACACAGTTAACAGCAATTACACATTTAAAGAAAAACATCATAACAGGAACATTACAGTGTACGAACTGAGGATGAAAATTTAATATTTCGAAAAGGCCTTATTCGTTGATTTGAAAATAGAATTTTACTGATTTTGGTGGTGTATATATAATAATATATAACAAGTCAGTGGCATAATGTTTGGCAAAATAATTACAAATCTTTATAACCTACGGAGGAAATTCGTAAAATTAAAAGTCATAACCCCAGTTCTAATTACATATAATACAAAAAATATAATACTAGGCCTATACATTGATATCTCTAGCACAACTGTATGACATGTAGACTAGACATATAATGGAAAGACTCGTAAAAATGCAAACATTTTACTTACTTCTTACTTTATGTCTCTTTCTTGTACGTCCCTCTACAACTAAAGCAAGCACAATAATTCACTAATTTATTGAAGATGAAGAGCACGTCATTACCAAATGGCAACACACAAACTGTAACCCACGTGGTCAAGATATTCACAGAGTAAGTTCGGCACCTTCACTTTCCATTGTTTGAAGGTCGGCGGCCAACTATGATGAGGGCTGTCAAGTGTTAGCCACGTGGTTTTCCAAGAAACTAGTGGTTTCCTTCCTACAAAGGCAGCTATGTACTCACGGAAGGAAAAAACGCACAGTTTGCTTTTTATAGATGCAGTACCAGAAACACAAAATAACTGAATTATTGCACAGTTCCTTTTTTATAAGAGCATTTTTCATTATATTTTTATTTACGTTTGTTTTTATCCTAAAAAATTTCTATTTTTACCTCAACATTTCGGGGGGGGGGTTCTAACCCCCTAACCCCACCCCCACCCACCGCTGGCTACGGCCTTGACCCAAACCCATTAATGACAAAAATGTTAAATAAAAGAAAATTCATAGTAGAAAAGTAATAAGAAATGAAATGTGATTCAACATGAATGCTAATAATAAATTTGAATTTTTATAGAATTAAATGGTACAATAATGAATAATTAGAAGTTTGATATAAAAGAGTTGATGGAAATGATAATAGTAGTGTTTATAATTTTTATAAAAATTATTTAAATGTGAATTGTTTGGTTAAATGTAGCAATGATATTGTTCATGTATATTATGTTATTATACAAGATTAATGGGTAATTTTGGGGGGTTGTTTGGTGTTATTAGAAGTGTAAATCAATTGTGGAATGTAGAGACAGCAAATGTGAAGGACATAAGTTTAGATATAAGTAGGCTATTGCAGTGGCGGCATGTGCCACTGTAGATAGCAGTAAGGGTTGATGAGTAACGTCAAGGTATGTTACCATCATCGGAGGCCAAAACTGGCGTATATACACTGCACAACCACTTATATAATTTTATATTATATGTTAATTGCTACCGTGCAGTGTATTCTAAAGATGAAGTGAAAATATGCGAATGAGAGAAGATTTCCCCGCCTTTTCGGGCGATTACTGTCTTACCAGCACTAATCGTGGTTTTGGACGACAACCAGCTGTGGGCAGCAATTGTAAAACTGACCATGGTTGGTTGTCCTTGAAATTGGTGAAAGTTGAAATTAACAGGGGGCCACTTAGGGGAAATCCCCGGAACTATGGAACAGCGGCTATCACCTTGTTCGAGTAGGAACAGCAAAACAGGTGACAGACCCGCCTTAAGGGTATAAGTATGTAACATTAAATATGATGATATCTGGCAATTTAAAAATGTAACACCGAAGCAAGGACAGGAGATGCCAAAATTCCTCCAAAAAATTCCGTTCTTGTGGAAGCAGCTGGACGCCACAGTTCAGTGGGGGGTCATAGTGTGTGTGGCAAGAAGGTTACTCAGGGGAGTAACGAACTAAAATTTGAAACTTAATGATGCTGACTAGCTGATAAGCTACATAAATGATTTTATTTTTGATGCAAAAAATGATTACCATAGATGATTTGTTCAGAAGGAATTGATTCAAATATGTTTTGCTCCATATGATAATTTTGTAGACGAGATTACTGATTTTGAAAAAATTTATGCTAAGGAATTTATGATGTTTTATTATGTTACTATTTTTACTATGTTAGAGTGTAAGAATTATAAACATATGTTGTGTATTTTTCATGGTATAGATTTGTGTAGTGTATCTAGAGTAAGGTCATTCACCTGACCCAGAGAGATCAGCTGATGACTGATATCAGAGACATGATATGTTTCTAGTAATTGACTCATAGATTCTTTTGTCAGTTAATGTAATTGAATAATTTTGTTGTGTGGAAAATTGATAAAAGAAATATTTTTGGAAAATTAAAGTTTTTTTGAAAAAAAATAAATTTCTATTCTTGGCAGTAAAGAATTTTATGTTAAATTTTAAGTTCCAATATAAGTAGAGAAGAGGTCAGCTGATTCATGATGTGTATTTTAGGTTATCTTTGTAATCAAGTGTAGCTATTTTTTGAATCTATGGTAGAAATAAGTTGTTTATTTTTATTTGTTTATTATGATTGTGAGCATCTAGTTAGTAAGAGTAGATATAACATAAAGGCATTTGAAGAATTTTAGAATTTTAAAAAATTATGATTAAATTCATTAATTAAAGTAAATAAAATGAATTATCTTAAAAGGGAATCTTTGATAAGGGATTTGGGTTTATCGCATTATCGAACAAAATTTTATATAATTGAGTTGATTTGAACCGTAACGTACAGCCTATTAAATTGAAAATAAAATATAAGTTTTTTTGTGAATTTTAAATCAAGAAGTAAGGTGGAGAGGTTGTGTTTAAGGAATAATAATGAGTATGTGTAAGCACCCAGTACTTGCTAAAGGCAACCCAGTATGCATGTGAGGGGGGACATATCGGTTGAGGATCTGGTATGGTATAAGGCCAGTTTTTGATTTTTTTGATGGAATGAGTTGAGGTTGGGTGTACTATGGTGAGTATCTGTCCGATTTTATGGTGTTGGGATCTCGCACAGAGAAGTCCAGTAATCTCGTTCAGGTGCAGCCATAGTTGCCAATCTAGGGGGGTAGTTTACCCATGATGCGTTAAGAATTAAAGGGGGGTTGTTGGCACCATATCCTCACTGATCCTCTTAGGGTTTAGCAATGAGAGTTTTTCTGTTTCGGCAGAAAACCTCTCATTGGGGGGGGTATTGAAACGGGGCAAAAGAGGGGTAAAACCAATTTTAAAATGTGATTTGAATATTCTCAATTTTGTCGCCCAAGTGTAGCGTCAAGACGGGTGTGAATTGGCATTGGAATGTGCAGTTTGCAACGAGGGGCGCATGCGCTTTCAACCACGCACACAGTCGACCAAGTTTCTCACGCTAACGGCACGAACTGGTACATTCTTTCTGGCCAGGGGCGCGGAAAACAAAGGCAGTCGGCATATAACATCTCAACGCAACAGACGCGAGCAGTGTGTGCGTCCGCCGGCTGGGCACTGTTTTCACCTCGCCCGCACCAATTACATGGGAATGTAGGACCAAGACAGTGCAACCTAACATATAAACCGCGTGGTTGTGTCGGCGCGCGGGTCGGATAAAATTTAACCATGTAGACTGACCAGCAGAAAAAGTAAGCATTTAAACTCAAACAGTTCGGCAGTGATCAAAGTTTAGTGAGGACGTAGTTTGACGCAACAATGAAATAACAAGGAAAAAGTGCAACGTGTGTTCGGCAAGAAACCAATAACAGAGTAACTATATGCAAACTCACTACATTTAAATTATTTTAAATTAAAAGAGATCTCTATCAATGGGTTGGTAAAAAACGGAATGAGTGTGTGTGTGTGAGCAAAAAGCTGGGTTGCCTTTAATTAATTAATTTGATAATATAATTTAGATATAAGTAGTAAAACCTGTTAATTTTTGTTGTTGATTAAACGGGGCTTCACCTCAAGGTTGAATAGTTGATTTAAATGTTGGAGAATAGAGTGAGAAGTCATGATTGTAGTTGATTCAAAAGAGAAAGGAGAATAATGAAAAAGAAATAAAATAAGAGAGAGAACGAAGTAATTCAATGTGAATAAATGAGATTTGTTTTAACAGAATATAACCATGTGTTAGCTTAGTTATTTCATCATTACCATTTCCTAGTGTTCTGTGCTGAAAAATTCGTCTAACGTTTCCGGGGATCTTCTGAATTGGGGGGTAGTCGGATTGCAAAATTATCCCGTTTTTAATTAAGGTAGAGTGTAAAGGTTTCCATATCTGTCCTGCAAAGATATTGGTGGCGACTCTGGACTTCTGATCGGAATTTATTAAAAGGTAAGTCAGCAAAAAAAGATCGCAGGTAAGGTTCTGGCAGTTTTATTTAATTTATTTATTTCTAATTTGGATGTTCCTTAACAATATAAGCAACAAAGAAAAATTGTTAAAGAATTAGTTAGAAAAGCGAAAGAGAGTGCATGGAAAGATTTTGGAGAAAAATTGGAAAGAGATAGATGGGAAAATCAAAAGCTTTTCTTCAGAGTATTGAAATCTTTTAGAAAAGAAAAAACTGAGAATGATATATGTATATATATAATGCTAATGGGAAAATACTGACAGAAAGAAACGATATAATGAATAGATGGACAGAATACTTTCAAGGATTAGTAGGTGGTAAGGAAATCAACAAAGATGAACATAAAGTCAATATTAATGAAGAAGAAGACAGAGAGGATGGTGAAGTTGCAGAAGAAGAAAAAATAACGATGCAAGTAAGTAGTGATTAAAGGACTTAAAAGTGAGAGATCACCTGGAATAGATAAAATTACAGCAGAAATGATAACGAATATGGGGAAAAGGGGAAAGAAATACTTTTAGAATTATCAATAAAGCGTGGACAAGTGTAGACATACCAAGAGAATGGGAGGAAGCATTGATAGTTCCTATTTTTAAGAAAGGTAACGCAAGAGATTGTAATAATTATAGGGGTATCAATCTGTTAAATACAATTGTTAAGGTTTATGAACAGATAATTAATAATAAATTGGTCCCAATTTTAGAAAATAGTTTGGAGGAATCGCAGAGTGACTTTAGATCAGGGAGAAGTGTGCAGGATCACATATTTACTCTGCAACAGATAGCTGAGAAGTCGATACAACAAGATAAATTGGTATGTTTGGCTTTTATTGATCTTGAGAAGGTTTTTGATAGTGTGCCTAGAACAAAAATATGGGAAAGTTTAAAAAATAGAGGAATAAGGAGTAAAATAATTAAGGTAATACAGAGGTTATACAAAAATAATGTAAATTATGTAATTGGTAAAAATATGAGGTCGTTAGGATTTACAACAAATGATGGATTAAGACAGGGAGGTGGACTGAGTCCGCCATTATTCAACATGTACATGGACGACATTATTAAGAAGTGTTCACTGAAGGTTAAGAAAATGCATGTTGGATACAGGAACTTGCGAAGTATAGAAGTAGCAGAAGTGGCTTTTGCGGATGATGTAGTGCTCATGGCTACAAGTGAAAGGGCGTTACAGGGTAATTTGAATATATGGAATGAAGTTCTCCAGGAAAAAGGGATGACAATAAATAAGACCAAAACAAAGGTAATGGTAACAAGGGAGAAAATAATAAATATAGAGATTGGAGGAGTGCAGATAGAACAAGTCAAACAATTTAAATATCTAGGGGTTATAATAGACAGTAATGGGAAACAAGAAGCCGCATTAAATGAAAGAATTGAAAAGGCTATAAAAGTATACTATGCATTAAACAATAGATTTATAAATAAGAAGGAGATATCAAGAAAAACGAAAATGAGTGTGTATAAAACAGTATATAGACCGGTTAAACATACGGTTGTGAGACGTGGGTGCTATCCAAAAGCCAAAAAAGTAAAATCCAGTTGGCAGAAATGAAATATCTTAGGAGAGTAGTAGGAGTAACAAGGAGGAATAGAGTTAGGAATACACAAATAAGAGAGATTTAGAAGTGATATCGATTCTGGATTTTATTGAACAGAGACAACTATGCTGGTGGGGACACATGCAGAGAATGGATAGTGATAGAATGGTAAAACAGGCTTGGGAGGCAAAATCAGGGGGGAGAAAGAAGAGAGGAAGACCGCGACTGACGGGATGGAATGATGGGAAACATTTTGAGAGAAAGAGCTTGGGATGGAGGGAAGCAAAGACATTGTCTATGGATAGAGTAAGATGGAAAAAATTTGTATATAGTGTAGTTGATGTAACCCGACACCAATATGGTATAGGGGTATTTTGATAATAAATAAAATATTGAAATTATTGGGGAATGGGTACAAGTTAATCATTTTTGTTTGTCTCGGCATTTTTATTTTCTTCATTTGTAATACAGTGGAGCCTTGAAAGTTCAGACCTCAAAAATCCGGAAAAATCTAAAATCTGGAGCCAACAAAAAACTAATATAATTTTTTTACCGAATCCAGACTCGGCGTAGTTTTCAGCACTCACTGGAACCGTAAGTACACCATTGTGGCTAGTCACGAGAAGAGTAATGAGCACACTACCCATCCGCATTCATTCCATGTGGAGCGGGTGCTTATCTACTCCTGTTGTAACATTAAAAAATATGCCGAAATATATTAAATTAAATAAAATACCCTGCCAGAACTTACCTGTACGCAATCACAACACTTACCTGTCGTTTGAATTTTACCAGAAGACCAAGGTCGCCACAATTATTTTTTATAGGATAAAATATCGAAAACCTTTACACTCCACCTTAAATAAAAAGGACAATTTTGCAATCTGACCACACCCAATTAATAATTCAGAAAGATTCCGGAACGTTTAGACGAATCTCGCAACACAGAAATGAGAACGTGGTAATGACAAAATAACTTAGACTAACACATTTTGGTTATGAAATAACGGCTTTTTACTTACATGACTGGAAATCCTTAATACAAGCACAACACAATAGATATTACAACACCTTTTGAATCCGTTACATATAGCTTACCGTTTTATAATTAAACATAAATGATAATAACAAAATAACAGCCCAGCTTTGCTCTCACACCCACTCATACAATTAAACATATTCCCCCTTATTTGTGTTTTACGAAGTTCTGTTTCTTTATCCGCGGTAACCCGATTAACCCCGCCGACCGAACACGTGTTTTCGTTTTCAGTTACATTGTTCGTTATTCATTTAAATCTGCCACTGTCACTGCCCGGCAACTGTTTATAACTTAGTTCAATTCCTCGGGTCCCGGTCGGTCTTATTGGACTAACTACATTTTGCGAAAACTCGACCAACCGGGCCCGACACAAAAATATAGGCGTCTGTTACTTCAGTTGGCTTCTCGTGGACCGCCTGGCGTCTCTGACTAATGTAGACTGTGTTTGAAGCGGGACGAAGCTGCCGTTCACTGCCAGTTTGATTTCGTCGTCGTTGAGGAAACCGATGCCTGTTATTGGTTTGTCACAGTTTCATCCTCTGCTATGCATGTAGTTGTTGGAGTGACGATAGCAGACGATTTCAACTAGGCACTGGCTAACGTCACAGGAGGGGCCGGACTTAGACATTATTTCCTGCCGCTCAAACGCACATTGCTGAATTTAATTCGCCCAAGCCATCTTGTTTTTCAGGCTGGCGGCGTCCCTCGAGCGTGTGATTGTACAGTTCGTGGGCGCGCGATTACACTTATGCACATTTCTGAGAATTTGCGGGTGGTACGAATTCCTTGCCGTGTTACTCAACACAAACTGCGCCTCGCCTTTGTCTCAACTGTTCTACTTGCCATGTGTTCTGTTGTAATGGAAATAACGTTTGCACAATAATTTTATAAAATCCCGCAAAAATGAAATAAATGAAATTACCCTATATTTTAGACACGTTACAATACCCCCTCAATGAGAATTCTGCTGTCCAGAACAGAAGAAATCTCATTGATAAACCCCGAAGAGGACCGGTGAGGAACTGGTGCCAACAACCCCCTCTTGTTCTTACTCCTCATGGGTACACGACCCCCCTGGCTCAGCGACTATGGACGCATCTGAACGAGATCACTGGACTTCTCTGTAAGAGATCCCAACACCGAGAAATCGAACAGACAAGTACCACAGCGTACCTCACCTTCTAACATGCTAACCCCCAAAATCCTTCATCCCTGGCTTAGATTATGCCAGATCCTCCACCGATATGTTTCCCCTTTTATGCAAGCTGGGCTGCCTTTAGCAGATACTGGGTTCATACACACTCACATTACATATTATACATTGAAAAATTCTTTAAAATTTACTATTTCATCTAAGAAAAAAAATTCAAAATTCAAAATAAAATATTTTATCAAAAAAAATTCTCTTCCTTGTTTTCTGTTTTCACTTGAAATAAGTGAATTTAAACATTTCTTACAGTTAAACATATCCTTAACCTAACATGTGAATACGTAGAGTCTAACAATACAATGCAATACAAAATAAATCAATAAAAATAAACATGGTTCATACACAAACAATAAAATAATCAATACTCAACATATTCATTAACTGGCAGGCGAAAATCAAGATTTTTTTTTTTCAAAAAAAAATTCTCCAAAAAATTTTAAAATTCAAAAAAAAATTTAAAATTCATTAAAAGGTTTCCTTTACATGTAGGAATTATTTAAAAATTGGTTTAAATTGATTAAAACAACAGTTGAACTGACTTCCATACTATGAAATTATATGACCTTACCATCAGCTGATCAAAACTAGGTCAAGTCCACAACCTTGACCTACATACGTTATGTACACTTTCTGAAAATACATTTAACATCTGGAATAAGCTAACTTGAAACACAAAACATAATAAAATAAAACACTTAAAATAACAAAATATTATTATAAATAATAAGCAAATTGACATTTAAATTATTAAAAATAAACAATTCTTAATTTTACCTTATTTTCCAATTCTATCAAAATTCTGCCACTGGTTGTAAATTGAAAATTTCATATTTTTATTATAAATCTGTCTCTTTGCTTAACAATCTGATTCTACCTTACTGTGGGTGATGTAAATGTCTATCTCCTTTAATTTACTACTTGATCTGTATACACATATAATCTTTCTCACTCTGACTCTAACAACCAACAACTTCAACTACCATGACACCCATCTCTATTGAAAAATCTACCAAAACACTCTAACCCCAACTTATCATTAAACTCAAATGGCCACCTTCTCTCTATATATATAAAAAAAAAACTCTCTAACCCTTTGTACTTGGGATACGTGTTCCCCCCCCCAAAAACTCAATTTCCCTTATCTGGCCCCTGGATTCTACCTAAGGCGGCCCCTCCTCACTAAAATCGATTCCAATCCCGTCCCAACTTATCATTATGTTGCGGACTCCCACATTACACTACCCCCTACTACAAAATTGCCATCCCCAAAAATCTCAATCTTATTACCTTACTACAACTACAACAAAATAACATCATTAATTATAAACATCAATATATCACTCAAAACTCCACATAAATTCTCCACAACTACTGTGTCAACATCAATATATTAACTCAAAACAACATTACATTATTTCCATCTCTACTATTTCAACTTTAACTTTGACTTCAACTCGGACAGATCTACATGTCCCATAAAATATTCATCACCCAAAAACTATCTCTTGTTAACTTGCATAAATTATTACTTTACTTCTCACTTTATCAAATTATTTTTATCATTACTTTAAAATAGCATCGGTAATACATTGAACCACTACATTAAACCTTAATTACTTGGAACATTTATAAACCAATATACCAGTGACCTGTTATTGCTGATCAGCTGATCTCCTAACACAATGAAAATACCTCTCAAAATTGAACAAATTACATGAAATATTTATATATATATGTTTATCAATATTCGCTTCTGACCTCTTTGTTTCCTCTCTCTCTGATTCTGATTATCTACGTTAACCGCCTGCCAGACGATTTAATTATTGGCTTATTTAAAAAAAAAATACACACATAATGAAGACACATATTGTTATCAATGCTTACATCTAACCTACGATAATAAAATAATACATTTAAAATTATATATTGAGTGTCTGAGCCGCTAGTTATTTAACAGAGCACAAGCAGTTTTATTGGATCAAAATTTGACTTAGCAAAAAAAATTTTTTTTTTTTTATGTGGTAAAGTTTAAATTCGAGGCTCCTCTGAGTCACCTCCCACCCACACACTCTATTGCAAATTATGGAGGACTGTATCGCCCTTTTCGCTTTCACAAAGACGGCATATTTTGGAGCAGTTGTACCTCTCCGTGTCTTTGCTTCCGCTATTACATTTAAAAGGTTCGGATATCAACATACCTTTGTTATATAGCTACACGCCCTTAATGCGGGTCCACCACCTGGCTTTGCTGCCCCCAAGCGGGCAGAGTGGTAGCCGCTGTTCCATAGTATCTGGATTTCCCCTAATTGTCACCCCCCATTGAATTTCTACTATATACCAATTTCAAGTCAGCTATGGTCAAGGGACTATGGACATAGCTGGCCGCTAGCCAAATCCACAATTAGTGCTGGTAAGGCAGTAATCGCCCGAAAAGTCGGGGAAATCTAACTTCATTTCAGTGCCTGTTCTACATCGTTTTATTATGTGCGACATGATCGTCTATCAGTGTGTAAATTAAGTTTACACGAAAAAGGTGTGCCGCACATTTTCGCCATTTTCGCCTCCGATGGAGGTAACACTCTCTGTTACCCCCAACCCATTTCGCTACCTACGGGAGCACAGGCCACCCCCGCAATAGCAACTTAATAGCTAACTGGATAATTAAAATTTTATATACAATCTAATATAATATTTTCATCAATAATCATTTAACTCATTCATAACTTTCTACCATTGGACTTTCTTAAAATTTTCAAAATTTATTATTAATAATTAGTATATATCATTTTTCATTTATTATTAAATTTTTTAATTATCATTTTTATTGACACAATTATTTCAAATAATCTCACTATTGAATTAAAATCTTAGTGACATCTGTAAACCTTTTTATTATACATGATCATCAAATTTTTATACTTACAATCCATTTAACATGATACACACAAAACATATTCACCATACCACCTTACTTTCACCTCACCTCTGTAACATTTAACACAAACATTAGTTTGAATCAAATAATTTATCATTCACTACCAAATTTCCATCTCGTAAAATAATTTATATTCATCAAAAAATTTAATTACACAACATTTAAATAATCAATCAAAATATTTAACATGTATCAAATTGTTTTAATTAATTTAATTATTAACAACACAAATTGCATTACCATCACAACAACTATTATTAGTCAATTACTGTTTTCAAAATTAATTCTGATATTTATTTAACTTGCAAATATTTCAATATTATTATTACAACAATCATCTTACGTACACACATTATTTACTTAACATTCCACAATGCACACAAATAAATTCACTATATTTTTATTTACAAACTCTTGTTATTAACTGTTCAGTTTTTCCGCACTTCATTGTCCAAATTTGTCATGTCAGAACCATAAAACATAATGTTTATAACTGTCTTTTAGTGGTTTATAGTTTAACCTCCATCGTCCCAAATAAGTCTTGGTTTTATACAACACTGTTGATTTTTATTGACAAACAAATGGTTACTTTGTGTGTCATAACCAGAACAACCAAATTCACTCATTTTACCAGAATACTCATTAAACCAGTCTACGTTAGGCATTTTTGTTACATCTCCATCGGTAAATACGTTCATGATCGGGTTAATTACTTTAGTCAACTCATTATAATCATTATTATTCAAATATACTTTTAAACTTTCCTTCCATTCCTCATACTTTCTATTCAAATTATACAATTCTGTTCCATACCATTCTCTATTTACCTCTCTCTCTTCATAACACCACATCACACTCTCACAATTATTATAGACAGAGGGTATAAAATTACACAACAAAAATAAATACTTCAATTCATCTATCAATACGGGACTCTTGCCCTTCAACAACAACACTTGTGAACTCATTAAATCATCATAAACATTATCAACAATAAGGGGAAAATTTACCCTCTGTCCCCCCTCTACTACAACATTATTTGTCCTCTCTCTCTCTAACTCATAAATACTCATTAACCTTTCATTCTCACATTCTACAAACTCATCAGTACTTTCGTTATTTATTTTTACCGTATCCGTCTCCGATACTAATTCTTCAAATACATTACTATTATTCTCATTATTTTCAACATCATTGTTATCATTTATTAACTCTTTCTCTGGTATCATATTTTTACATTTGTCACTACAATTTTCATTTGTTTTGCTTTTGTTTATACTCATCACATGTACTCCCATTCGCTCCACACTCTGTTCTAACTTATTCAAATTAGTTCTTATTATTTCGTTATTATTTTCTAAACATTTATTTAATTCTTGAATCTCGTTTTTTAATTCATTATTCTGATTTTTTAATATATTGAATTTAGCATCAGAATCACTCTCCTGTTCACTGAATTTATTTAACATAGATATTCTGTTCATATCTAGCATTGTCTGTATCATTTTAAGCATTTCGTAATTATCATCAGATTTTTTATTTTGGATAGGTGTCGCTAGACTTTCTATTTTGTCGTCAGCGATGCTGACTTTGTTATTTTTTGCCATTTTTTATCTGGTACTTAACTCATAACACAAACCTAACCTACGTGCATAATTATATACAATAAATCATATTTATAAATTCGTCATTACCACATCCTATTTTCTGTGTATTAAAATAGGTCTATCTCGTATAAAATTACAATTAAACGAAAATCCTGGCAGCGAGAGCCATTTGTAACATTAAAAAATATGCCGAAATATATTAAATAAATAAAATACCCTGCCAGAACTTACCTGTACGCAATCACAACACTTACCTGTTATTTGAATTTTACCAGAAGACCAAGGTCGCCACGATTATTTTTTATAGGATAAAATATCGAAAACCTTTACACTCCACCTTAAATAAAAAGGACAATTTTGCAATCTGACCACACCCAATTAATAATTCAGAAAGATTCCGGAACGTTTAGACGAATCTCGCAACACAGAAATGAGAACGTGGTAATGACAAAATAACTTAGACTAACACATTTTGGTTACGAAATAACGGCTTTTTACTTACATGACTGGAAATCCTTAATACAAGCACAACAAAATAGATATTACAACACCTTTTGAATCCGTTACATATAGCTTACCGTTTTATAATTAAACATAAATGAAAATAACATAAAATAACAGCCCAGCTTTGCTCTCACACCCACTCATACAATTGAACATATTCCCCCTTATTTGTGTTTTACGAAGTTCTGTTTCTTTATCTGCAGTAACCCGATTAACCCCGCCGACCGAACACGTGTTTTCGTTTTCAGTTACATTGTTCGTTATTCATTTAAATCTGCCACTGTCACTGCCCGGCAACTGTTTATAACTTAGTTCAATTCCTCGGGTCCCGGTCGGTCTTATTGGATTAACTACATTTTGCGAAAACTCGACCAACCGGGCCCGACACAAAAATATAGGCGTCTGTTACTTGAGTTGGCTTCTCGTGGACCGCCTGGCGTCTCTGACTAATGTAGACTGTGTTTGAGGGGGGAGGAAGCTGCCGTTCACTGCCCGTTTGATTTCGTCGTCGTTGAGGAAACCGATGCCTGTTATTGGTTCGTCACAGTTTTGTCCTCTGCTATGCATGTAGTTGTTGGAGTGACGATAGCAGACGATTTCAACTAGGCACTGGCTAACGTCACAGGAGGGGCCGGACTTAGACATTATTTCCTGCCGCTCAAACGCACATTGCTGAATTTAATTTGCCCAAGCCATCTTGTTTTTCAGGCTGGCGGCGTCCCTCAAGCGCGTGATTGTACAGTTCGTGGGCGCGCGATTACACTTATGCACATTTCTGAGAATTTGCGGGTGGTACGAATTCCTTGCCGTGTTACTCAACACAAACTGCGCCTCGCCTTTGTCTCAACTGTTCTACTTGCCATGTGTTCTGTTGTAATGGAAATAACGTTTGCACAATAATTTTATAAAATCCCGCAAAAACGAAATAAATGAAATTACCCTATATTTTAGACACTTTACACTGTCACACAATCAGTCAGTCACTTCTGAGACTTTTGCATGTTCGCGTTACTTTACAGTGTTGTGGATGTTTATATGTTTGTTTACATTATTAATTTCAATACACCATAAATATTTGTTTGAGTACAGATACTTTAGTGTTGTTCAGAATGGCTAGTACATCTGCTAGTAAAGCTAGTGGAAAGCGAAAACGTGTGTTTTTGACCACTGAAGATAAGTTAGAAATTTTGAAAAGATTATCAAAAGGTGAAAGTGAGGCATCTCTTTCTAAAATCTACAATGTGGGGACTTCAACCATAAGTGACATTTAAGCACAAAAAGATATACTGGCAAAATACACCAAAAAATTGAATTCTGAAGTAGGGTCACAAAACAGAAAAACATTGTAGACTGCCAATAACACAGCTTTGGAAGATGGTATTTACATATGGTTTACACAGAAAAGAAGCTTGGGTGCACCCATTCAGGCCCTATGCTGTGCGAAAAGACACTAAATTAAAATAAATTCTTGAATGGGTCCGCCGATTTCAACCTAGTGCAGGGTGGTTACAGGAAAAAAAGCACGGGATCTGAGAATTAGAAATTAAAGGAAAAAGTTATTTTAATAATATATATAAACTTTCACTAATGAACTTACTGTTGTCACTTCCCAAACGTTTCGAGATGTGACAACAGTAAGTTCATTAGTGAAAGTTTATATATATTATTAAATTAATAAAGTGAACGAAGAGGATGCAACAACAAGAAAAAGTTATATTTGGACCATGGTGCTGCCCAAGCGTTCAAACTACAATTTCTTGGTATGGTTGTTAAATCAAAATTCGGAAAATTGGAACCTGCCCATCGGCCACAGCGAATGCACTACATACACTCCCAGCACTGTTTTAATGAACTGGTTACATTATTAAATCACTAAAACAGCGCTACTGTATTGAGCTCGGGAGTTCACTGTGAAACTTAAAACTGTTCTTTTTTATTCTTTGGATTCAATTGAGCCTCTGATGAAGCTTGTAATAACTGAAAATGGGTTCAGGCTATAAGGTAAAAATTTGACATTTTTACCAATAAAAAACTTAAGTGTTCCGAGTCAGTAGTATTATACTTATAATCCATATATTATTCTTTAAATAATTAAAATTAAGTGGTTAAAAAGTAAAAAAGAACAAATGTTTTCTGACATAAAATTCTACCAGTTTAAAGTATATTTCAAAAGTCCGGACAAATTGAAAATCCGGATGAGGTCCAGTCCCAATTGATCCTAATTTTCAAGGTTCTACTGTATGTTGATACTGGTCGTAAAGTGGCTTATTTGTTTCTGTAGTGTAAATTACTGGTGAAAATTGATTAGCCTGGGGAGATGTTACTGTTGAAGTGTGTGTATGTGTATATGATGACGATGGTTCAAAAGGAGATCCAACAGAAGAAGTTGTGGAGTACGGAATGGGCCTGAACTGAGAATTGCTCGATTCCAATTACCATCATAACTTTTATTTAAAATTTTCTTATTTGGTCTTCTGTCACTGTGTCAAATTCTGGTAACCAACTCAGTAAAATGTAACACAGCATTATTTTTTGTAGTCTCTTCAACCTGTCATCTTTTGGTTTTATATTTTAAATACTCTGTAAACGTTTCTTCAACTTCTGGCATATGTTTCCATTGGCGCTCTGCCACAGTTGGAAGTTCTAATTTTGTCGACTGTGGTTCTGCTGTTGGTATATCAGATGCTGGAGTGTTTGGTGCTGTTCCAGTATATAGTACAGGCCTGTTATCATTATAGGGATTCTGTGGTTCTTAAATAGTATTTATGTCATCTGACTGTCTTGAAGTTGAGGCTATTTCTGTATCATGTATGAGAATGTTACCTGGATTGTCTGCATTGTTAAATGGTTTGACTTATGGTAATACAAACTGTACATAATCTTTCAAATAACATGCTTTTCTCGCCTTTGACCCACTTGGTAAAGACTTCATGCTTCTCAGGAACAGTGAAATTATATTTCTCCACTTTTCTTTACAGTCGTTCACTGAAAAACACAAACAGCTTTATTAGTTTAGTTATAATTTTTACTACTAATATTTGGAGTTAATTGTTAAATAAATAATATTCATATTCAGATACATTACTTTATATTAATATTTGTTATTTTCTTTTCTGTTTCAGACATCTTGCTATCAAAATTGTAATTTTTACTGGGACGAGATTGACAGCGTTGAATTCTCAGATGGAGGGGGGTCATGTGGTCTCATTGCATTGTTTTATTCGTCTGACGTAGCCAGATTCTGAAGCGGTGGTGACCGCACCTTATATTCCAAACTGACGTAAACAAGGGTTTGGTCGATGACGTCGTATGTAGCTTTGTCTAGCGTGCATAGTGCACAGGTCAGATGGCTAAAAATAACTCTCTCTAGTGTAACCCCTTTTTGACTTAAGCAGTAAAAAAAAAGATTATTTTTTTGAAAAATTTTTTGAAAATTTTTTTTTTGTAAAGAGGGGCCACAAGTTAATTATAACTAGGCTAAAGCCTAGAGAAGCCAAAAATGCGCTGGATCCAGTGAGACGGCACTTGCAATGAAAACTCATGAATTAAACAATTAACAAATCCCTTTTATTATTCTATCTCAGTAAACAAATTAATAATAAAATAAATAAACCCAACAATCATAATCTATAATTCCCTTAAATAGTTAATTAAATAAAGTATACTTTCTCAACAAGACCACCTGAAAATATTTATTAAAACCAAGAAAATAATTGGCTATGTCACTTTACAAATGAATTGAAATTTAAAACCATTACTAACCTTGAAATAAGGCTTCCATTAAAATATTAATAAAATATAAAATTTATTTTATATGTTCCTTTTAGAATGCTTCATATAACTTAATGAAGATAAATGGTATAGATTCCTTGCTAAAATAAATTATAATAATAATTACTCAAACAAATTAAATAAATTTTAAAGGGTGACAATTCATATACTTGTTATAAAGTTAAATAAAATAAATTATTTTCTTAAAGAAATGATCAGCAATGATAAATTGAGATAGAATACCTGTTAAAAAAAATGAAAAGGATATATCTACATGATTCCATGTATTAACTTTCTTTTATAAAAAAGACAACAAACAAACAAACCCTATATCTAAAGTCCCCACCAAAAATACACTAAATGCATAATACTTATAACCCCCAAAATGTACACACAAATATACAAACATAACATGTTCCACAATACAAATACATTATACAATAGTATACAATACAATATACATAAGGATCTCTTGCCATGCCCTTTTTTATATTACCCCCACGGTGTGTATAATTTCTTACTTCTTTTATAATTATCCCTGTTAGGATAACAATTTACTTTTATATTACCCCCATGGTGTTGGTTGATTACACATCACGTGTATTAAATAATGCTTAAGCATTCAGTAGTCCCCAGGACATAATAACTTTCAAAATTTTTGGCTAAGTGCCTAATGCAGTTATACAATACTGCCCCTCTGGGCTCTATTACTGTGAGAAATAAAAAATATTTAAAACAATGAACACCCCCCATTTATCATAAATAATTTAAAGAATTTATATATACTGAAACATTGCCAAGTAATAAAAATAGAAATATTGCATAATATTATAACCCTATGAAAAATACACTTGGCCCAGAGACCGACATGTTAATAGCCAGTTGATTCATCTTTCAACTTGTCTCAACAAACAAGTTCAAAACTGTATCAACATGCATTCCTTCTGGTTGAAACTTGTGGAAAATGCACCTACCTACCCCAGTAATTTTTATACAATATGAATTAAACTGATTTTTAAATTAAGAAAATATATATATATATATACTACTGAATTGAACACGATAAATTACTAATAGAAAGAATGACTTAAAATCTGTAAAGAAACCCACATAATGAAATATGGGGAAAATCTATGTTGAATGTTGCACTAGTAGGCATGCCAGTCTCTGAGCTGACAATTTTACTAGAAATATACTAAAATTTACAATTAATTTTGCACCCAGTCCACACACTAAACTGTCCCATCAATTGGGGATCCAAATAAATGTTTAAAACTTGAAATGTTGTAGTTGATAGATATATATAACTGGTCACTGGGTATGATTGAGTGCTGACTCTATGTGTAATTAATAATTGGTTTTGTATCACCTGATTTCGTCCATGAGGGGTTTTTATTAAAGTGGCAATCTCGTGGTTGACATTATAGGTGTTGGTGTGGTCTTCTGGCCATTCCTCCGGTAGCGAAGAGTAGAGCTTAGGATGTTAATAGTTCAGCCATGTTGTAGGTCTTGTTCTCGTCTATATCGGTGAACCCTAATTACACACCATTATATATATTAGCCAGAGTACACAACACAATGCCCCACTAAAGTTTGCACACCCCCAAAATACATATATAAGTTAACATAGCTATAGAGCTACTCAAATTTAACTTGACAGATTTGTATGGCCAACATGCCTTATTTGAAAATCTTTATAACCGTAATTCTTCATAATATTACATTACCCAATGCGGGTTATCCTGTTTGCAATTTGACAATTAATTATGGCTTTGTACCATTTCATGAACTTTATACATAGTGTGAATATGTAGATACCACGTGGATAAGAAGTTGTTTCAAATACATAGTTTTTACTATAGAAAATAATATGAATTGGTGGTTATTTACTTTCAAAACGTGCCTGAGTAAGTTACCAGATATTAATAAAGTTTTACTGTTAATTGTAGTAAAACTTGTATGCCATCCAAAACAACTACGCCCTGTGCAATAACCTAGATGAACGTAACACGAATCTCGTTACATCGATGTTAGATAAATTTTAAACTTAAATATTTGTATTTAAATTTACTTTACTTTTCAGTGCCGAAATTCTGACACGTGAATGGAATGTTTTATAAAGTTTTAAACACTTTTACCTTCAAAAGTATATTGCACAACTGCATGGTTGCATACAGGTGAACAGAAATCAACTTACTCAGGCTCATTAAAAAAACAGTTTTCTTCAGTGATATATTATAGTCTATTAATATGAAAGTAAGTGAGACTCACCGCAGTCGTGTAGAGAATTAGCTAATCATAGCGTGAAGAAGATGTATAGAAAATCATTTTCTCTACCGGAGTAAAAATGGAGTCGACCTTCAGCCACGGAGTATTTTGTGAGACGAACTTAATCAGAAGTACCAGCTTCTTCCTCGTTTGCCTACGGCACTTGTCGCCAGAAAGCAGCACCTGGAGTTTTCATACCGCGGATAGGCGGCAGGTGCCGACACCGATCAAGAAGTTAATCTGTAGGGCTTATCTTCATGGAAAGAGTGCAGCACGAATTACACCACTGTAATTCCGTACTGCCTATAACTACAGGCCGTATATTCAGTTGTTTTGCGCTGTCTCTCCGCTAGAGATCAGCCCAACCTCCAATTGTAAATTACTGAAATCGCGCTGAAGCTTACGGATTCGGCACACCCTCACCCCAAAAGGGCAACATAGTTGCCCCAACGTTAAACACCAGGAGAGTAACCTGCAGTGTACCCCTCCCCAAAACAAACCGGTGGACGTCGTGGTTAGGTTGGCTCAGCAGCACTTGCTCTCAGGAGAACAGAGTCTCAGAAGGAAAACGAAGGAGACGAAAGAAGATATGTATTATGTAAGTGTGCGGGTGCTGCACGCTGACCTGATCAGGGTCAGCCCACAGCGAAGAGAGAGATAGCTAAAAGACTAAGGAAAGATTTAGGCGCCGGAGACTTCCGACCTCCTGAGGCTCGCCACTAACGCCAGAACACGACTTCCACCTTAAACAAGGACATCCGCCTTATCTTTACGGGGACTAACCCCCCTCAAACGTCCTCGATTGCCCGCGACAGCGTTTCAGTTTTGAAATGTGGCTTATCACCATTTCTTGTTTGTCTCCCGGTACGCCCAGCCGGGCCGTCACCGGTGACGTGAATCCTAGGATACGGTATGGCCCCGACCAACGGTAGCATAGCTTCGCAGCACGTTTGTCAGCGGCTGAGCTGAGTGGGTGACTTTGGCAATAGACCCAGTCACCAATCCGGAAGGGGTTTGGAATACGCCCCTGATTATAACGCCGACGGACCCGCTCGTGCGCTCGCAGCAAATTCTTCCGAGCCTCTTTCCATCTCTCCGCTGTTTTATTATTGGGCTCCCGCGGCAGAAGATCTTCGATATCCCACAGGTTGGTCAACGGGAGTGCGGGCGAGAATCCAAACAGAATTTCAAAGGGCACGGCCTGATGAGTATCGTGTCTGGCCGTGTTGAAAGCTAATTGTAACCACTTCAGATTCTGATCCCAGGTGGTTTGTTGCTCAGCATGATAAGCAATCAAGGCGGACCGGAGATTCCAATTGAATCTCTCCGCATGGGACGGTTGTGGGTAATAAGGGGAAGTGGTTACGTGTTTGATGCCACTGGCGAAACACATACGCCTGAATTCACTCGAAATAAATTGCGGGCCATTGTCCGAAACAATGATGGTCGGAAGACCGAAATGCTGAAATACATGGTTTTGTAGAGCGTTGATGGTCAAACGAGCGGTTGCCTGCCGTAAGGGCAGTAGCCAGGCAAACTTAGAAAAAGCATCCACACAAACAAGCAGGTAAGCATTACCTGACTTGCTACGGGGGAACGGCCCCACGTAGTCAATGAACAACTTTTCCATTGGTCTGCTCGCCACCTCAGATGATAACAACCCTAGTTTGGTGTTCTGGGCAGGCTTGCTCAAGCCACAAAGATGACAGCTCTTAACCCTTGTCGCGATGTCCCTATCCATGCCCTTCCAGATAAAATGTTTCCCAATACTGGAAATGGTCTTCGAAATTCCCTTGTGGCCTCCGACTGGGGAATCATGGTAATAGCTGAAGACCATGGGCACTAATTTGCTAGGCAGCACGATTTTAGGTGCTCGTCCTTTTCTCTCTCGACAACAGAGGACTCCCTTGGACAAGAAATAAGGGGCCTGTACGTTACCCTCCTTGATATTTTGGATGACTGGACCCAGCACTTCGTCGTTTAACTGATGGGGTAACACATCAGTGAAGGCTAAAGGAAAATCTAGAAGAACGGAACAGGGTTGCTCAGCTTGGGCATCATTGGGTTGGGAAAACATGCGGGAGGCATCTGCAACCACATTCTGAGATCCCCTGATGTGTTGCACGGTGAACTTAAATGATGAGATTTTCACCACCCATCTACCAATTGTACCCAGTTGCCGGGGATGAGCCAGAAGCCATGAGAGAGCCTGATTGTCGGTCTCGAGCAGGAGCTCAGCATGTTCCAGGAAACGCCTGAACTTGTCTAGAGCGTACACAACAGCTAAACACTCTAGCTCATAAACAGATGATTTACCATCTTGCTGGGTCAACGTCCGGGAGATAAAAGCCACAGGCTGCCTAGCGTCGTCTATAACTTGGGAGAGAACCGCCCCGAGCGCAACCGAACTCGCGTCCGTCTGCAGTATGAACGGCTTCGAAAAGTCGGGCATCCGCAACACCGGTGGGGAGATGATGGCTTCCTTCAATGTAGCGAAAGCCTTCTGTTGGTTTTCCCCCATGTAAACTTTGTGCCCTTCTTCCTCAGTTCATTCAAGGGTGCGGCAATTTCAGCGATGTTCGGTATGAAACGTCGGTAAAAATTTACCATACCGACGAATCTCGCTATGCCCTTCGCATCCCTAGGGGAGGAAAGTCACGGATGCCCTGTGTCCTCTCTGGGTCTACCGTAACGCCCCTGTGTGAAACTAAATGCCCCAAGAAAGAAATACTCTCTTGGGCGAAACGAACCTTTTCGGGATTGACAGTGAGGCCAGCCTCTCTTAAGCGACCCAACGCCTCTCTTAAATGCCCCAGATGATCTTCGAAAGTCTCGCTGTATACTAATAGATCGTCGAGATAATTAAATACGAAACGGAATTTCACATCGTGAAAAACCGTATCGAGAAGGCGAGTAAGTGTCTGGGCCCCCACAGCCAAACCCATGGGAACCCTTGTGTACTGGTACAAATTCCAGGGTACACAAAAAGCCGTATATGGTCTACTTTCTTTGGCCAGAGGTATTTGATGATAGGCCGCGTTCAGATCAATAATAGTGTAAAATCTGGCCCCACTGAACCAATCAAAGGCCGAATGTAAATCTGGGAGGGGAACAGAATCCACCTCTATATTGGCATTCAACTTCCGATAATCAATCACCATTCTTTGTTTGCCCCCAGGCTTTGGCACTAAAAATGCTGGACTGGCATAGCTGGAATGAGAAGGTTCAATTACCCCTTGTTCCAACAATTCTTGAACCTTCTCTCGCAGAATGGTCACCTTTGGAGGAGCAAACTTGTAAGTGTGTGACCTTACTATTTTCGAATCAGTAAGTCGAATTTTGTATTCCAGCAGGTGTGTGAGTCCCAAAGTAGGAGTTAACACCTCGGGAAATTCCTCACACAAATAGTCTAAGGCCGTCTGCTGGGATGGAGTGAGATGATCTCGTGCAGAATCGGGACAAGCTACTTCTTGGATACCCGGCTTGGCGCCCTGGTACCCAAGGAACGGAATTAAAACTTCCCGATTAAATTTAAAAAAACATTGGTGCACTTGGATGTCCAGCACGAGACCACTTTTTGCGATGAAATCGGCACCAATGATGCAATCCACTCCCAGACCAGGAGAAACCAGAAAAGGCTACACCCAAGAAAACCCATCGATTTTGAATTTAAAGGTAGTAACCCGGGAGATAGGCAAGATTTCCCGGGATGCAGTCCAGCATATTGCAGATGACAAGTCCGACTCCTTAATCAAGCCCTGCTTTTCAAGGTCCGCATATACCCGAGATGAGATGATGGATCGGGCTGAACCGGAGTCAACTAAGGCTCTGAGCTGACCCCCTTTTACCTCGAGCGACAGAAAGGGGCATACAGAAAGTTGTTGCGAGGTAGTGGACTGGACCTTGAGGTTAGAAGATTTGGATTCTAACAACTGCCTGGAGGTCTTCGAAAGTTGAACTGAATTAGAGCGGGGGGAAGACATCCTCCGAAATATCTTCCCCTGTCTACCTAGTTTTTTGGTGCTGGTCTAGACAAAGGTGATGCTGGGCGCGCGCGCCCTCGCGTGCAATTTCTCGCCACGTGTCCCGGGCAGTTACAATTATAGCAAATCACGGCTTTCGTTTGCTCGCGATTTCGAGCTGGCTGGGCCTGTCGGGGGAAGATAGGCTCTCTCGGCCCTTCCGATCTCTGTGGTCTTGGTTCGGCTCCTCTACTATCTCCTCTCGCATGGTCGGTCATCTGCATGGCCTCGGTCATGACGCAGAGCCGGTCCAGGTCAGCAAACCACTGCGGCCGCTGGGCAAAAACTAGGCGTAGTCGGTCGTCGGCAGAGACGCCGTCGAGAATGTGTTGGACCACTTCCTCCTCCGACATGCCCATTCCCAGTATACGAGCTACTTCCCGTATTCGCTGCACGTATTGGGCCAATGTTTCGCCCCGCACCTGGACCCTATAAAAGTGACGATGGCGCAATTGCTCCATCAATCTACTAGGGATGAACGCCCTCAGCACCACCCGGTGGAACTCTCCACACCTTCTTTACGTCGCATCACCTCCGCCACACTGTCAGCCATCCTACCGCGACAATAGGGGAAGACGAGCTCTAGCACCGTTCTCTCCGACATGCCCGGGTAGTCCATCAACAGGAAGACGGTTCTAAAAAAGGGTATGAGTTTGTCCGCCTCCAGTCCATCTACGACTGGTAGTTGTTGTATAATGTGGGCAAGTGGGTTGGGCAGTTTATTGTACGTCGCCACCCCCAAACCAGTTTGCACAGGTTCTACGTCTCTATAAGAAGAAGTATTTACGGCTGAGACCACGGACTCCTCAGCAACCGGACCCGGAGTGGATGCTCTTACAGGTTGAGACCCCTGGAGGGTCGAGGTAATCTCTTGAATTCTCTCGGGTATATTATATGGCGGCACAAGTTCACCGCCTTGTGCTTGTAAATTCTGCAGCCGAAGAATTACGTGCTGCAGACGTTGCCGGATCCGCCGGACACCGATAGAGCACCCCGGTCCCTCCTCCAAACTTTCTACGGAGTGAGCTAACTCCCGCAGCTCCTCCCACTTCTCCGTACAACATTCCCACTCACCCTCGGGGTCAGTAATGGTGACCCTAGAGAGCGCATCACCCGTGGCCAGCGCTTCTCGGAGCTGCCACCGTAAAATTTGTACATTGCCTCGAGGTTCTTTGCCCCGGGCCCGGAGCTCAAACTCAAGTTCCTCCCGCAAAAACAACTCGGGATTAAGTGCACTCATGGTCACTTCGCGGTCGGCACACAAAACACACACTTCAAAAACTAATGATAACTAATACCGGACTCAGAAAAACTCAAGTACTATATCTTCCATCAAGTAGACTGCGGGTCCACCTACCGTTGTGAGAAACTAGCCCACTAACTGAACTGCTCTCACTCTATTACACTAGACAAATGGAACGCGACACACACACAACACGACAAAAACACCGACCAACAAAAATTTATTTAAACAATTTCTCATGTTACTTCGGCTACCATATATCGGAAGAAACCGACTGCCGATCAGGCCATACCGCATAATTAGCAAAAAAACAACACCTCCCCAAATATGGGCAAGGTAATACTCCAACCAGGCACTGAACTGCGATAAGTCCCGTTTCCCAAGGAATTTCCCCTTCTAACATTTCTCACCACGTGGCACTATCAACTATTCAAGGCGGGCAAGTACATATACATATATATCTCAAAACCTTAAACCTAACAAAAATATTTTCAACTTTAGATATAGGGCCTTTTAAAATTTTTTCTAAGTTCTATTAGAACTCCCACAATGTTTCCTGAGTTTGCAAGCCCCGTCACACCCACAGGACCCACGGTTGACCCTAATCTCAACCACGCTCTGCTACCAAATGTGGGCTACTCATGGAAGCGTGCTGGGCCCATAACCCAGAGGTCCGTGGATCGAAACCACGCTCTGCTACCAAATATAACCACTCTTTGACTTAAGCAGTAAAAAAAAAAGATTATTTTTTGAAAAATTTTTTGAAAATTTTTTTTTTTTGTAAAGAGGGGCCACAAGTTAATTATAACTAGGCTAAAGCCTAGAGAAGCCAAAAATGCGCTGGATCCAGTGAGACGGCACTTGCAATGAAAACTCATGAATTAAACAATTAACAAATCCCTTTTATTATTCTATCTCAGTACACAAATTAATAATAAAATAAATAAACCCAACAATCATAATCTATAATTCCCTTAAATAGTTAATTAAATAAAGTATACTTTCTCAACAAGGCCACCTGAAAATATTTATTAAAACCAAGAAAATAATTGGCTATGTCACTTTACAAATGAATTGAAATTTAAAACCATTACTAACCTTGAAATAAGGCTTCCATTAAAATATTAATAAAATATAAAATTTATTTTATATGTTCCTTTTAGAATCCTTCATATAACTTAATGAAGATAAATGGTATAGATTCCTTGCTAAAATAAATTATAATAATAATTACTCAAACAAATTAAATAAATATTAAAGGGTGACAATTCATATACTTGTTATAAAGTTAAATAAAATAAATTATTTTCTTAAAGAAATGATCAGCAATGATAAATTGAGATAGAATACCTGTTAAAAAAAATGAAAAGGATATATCTACATGATTCCATGTATTAACTTTCTTTTATAAAAAAGACAACGAACAAACAAACCCTATATCTAAAGTCCCCACCAAAAATACACTAAATGTATAATACTTATAACCCCCAAAATGTACACACAAATATACAAACATAACATGTTCCACAATACAAATACATTATACAATAGTATACAATACAATATACATAAGGATCTCTTGCCACACCCTTTTTTATATTACCCCCATGGTGTATATAATTTCTTACTTCTTTTATAATTATCCCTGTTAGGATTACAATTTACTTTTATATTACCCCCATGGTGTTGGTTGATTACACATCACGTGTATTAGATAATGCTTAAGCATTCAGTAGTCCCCAGGACATAATAACTTTCAAAATTTTTGGCTAAGTGCCTAATGCAGTTATACAATACTGCCCCTCTGGGCTCTATTACTGTGAGAAATAAAAAAATATTTAAAACAATGAACACCCCCCATTTATCATAATTAATTTAAAGAATTTATATATACTGAAACATTGCCAAGTAATAAAAATAGAAATGTATATTATAACCCTAATATAAATGGTTATATTAGGTTATATTATTATAACCCTATGAAAAATACACTTGGCCCAGAGACCGCCATGTTAATAGCCAGTTGATTCATCTTTCAACTTGTCTCAACAAACAAGTTCAAAACTGTATCAACATGTATTCCTTCTGGTTGAAACTTGTGGAAAATGCACCTACCTACCCCAGTAATTTTTATACAATATGAATTAAACTGATTTTTAAATTAAGAAAATATACATATATATATATATATATACTACTGAATTGAACACGATAAATTACTAATAGAAAGAATGACTTAAAATCTGTAAAGAAACCCACATAATGAAATAAGGGGAAAATCTATGTTGAATGTTGCACTAGTAGGCATGCCAGTCTCTGAGCTGACAATTTTACCAGAAATATACTAAAATTTATAATTAATTTTGCACCCAGTCCACACACTAAACTGTCCCATCAATTGGAGATCCAAATAAATGTTTAAAACTTGAAATGTAGTTGATAGATATATATAACTGGTCACTGGGTATGATTGAGTGCTGACTCTATGTGTAATTAATAATTGGTTTTGTATCACCTGATTTCATCCATGAGGGATTTTTATTAAAGTGGCAATCTCGTGGTTGACATTATAGGTGTTGGTGTGGTCTTCTGGCCATTCCTCCGGTAGCGAAGAGTAGAGCTTAGGATGTTAATTTTTCAGCCATGTTGTAGGTCTTGTTCTCGTCTATATCGGTGAACCCTAATTACACACCATTATATATATTAGCCAGAGTACACAACACAATGCCCCACTAAAGTTTGCACACCCCCAAAATACATATATAAGTTAACATAGCTATAGAGCTACTCAAATTTAACTTGACAGATTTGTATGGCCAACATGCCTTATTTGAAAATCTTTATAACCGTAATTCTTCATAATATTACATTACCCAATGCGGGTTATCCTGTTTGCAATTTGACAATTAATTATGGCTTTGTACCATTTCATGAACTTTATACATAGTGTGAATATGTAGATACCATGTGGTTAAGAAGTTGTTTCAAATACATAGTTTTTACTATAGAAAATAATATGAATTGGTGGTTATTTACTTTCAAAACGTGCCTGAGTAAGTTACCAGATATTAATAAAGTTTTACTGTTAATTGTAGTAAAACTTGTATGCCATCCAAAACAACTACGCCCTGTGCAATAACCTAGATGAACGTAACACGAATCTCGTTACATCGACGTTAGATAAATTTTAAACTTAAATATTTGTACTTAAATTTACTTTACTTTTCAGTGCCGAAATTCTGACACGTGAATGGAATGTTTTATAAAGTTTTAAACACTTTTACCTTCAAAAGTATATTGCACAACCGCATGGTTGCATACAGGTGAACAGAAATCAACCTACTGAGGCTCATTAAAAAAACAGTTTTCTTCAGTGATATATTATAGTCTATTAATATGAAAGTAAGTGAGACTCACCGCAGTCGTGTAGAGAATTAGCTAATCATAGCGTGAAGAAGATGTATAGAAAATCATTTTCTCTACCGGAGTAAAAATGGAGTCGACCTTCAGCCACGGAGTATTTTGTGAGATGAACTTAATCAGAAGTACCAGCTTCTTCCTCGTTTGCCTACGGCACTTGTCGCCAGAAAGCAGCACCTGGAGTTTTCATACCGCGGATAGGCGGCAGGTGCCGACACCGATCAAGAAGTTAATCTGTAGGGCTTATCTTCACGGAAAGAGTGCAGCACGAATTACACCACTGTAATTCCGTACTGCCTATAACTACAGGCCGTATATTCAGTTGTTTTGCGCTGTCTCTCCGCTAGAGATCAGCCCAACCTCCAATTGTAAATTACTGAAATCGCGCTGAAGCTTACAGATTCGGCACACTAGCAGTTAAACTGTTGACCTAGAGTCAATTCGTATACGAATATAACGTATATATTATTGTAAACGTATATATTATTCATTTATAATCCCAATAATATTTTCAAATTACAATATATAATAAACTTTTACATAATTTAATTAAGTTTCAGGTGGGTAATATATATACCGTTTAACGTTAATACATGATATGTTCATTTGTGTCATTGGAACTGTATTTTGCAAGAGGAGATAATACTATATCTAAAATTATAAAAGAAACATTTGCCATCTGGCAAAATTTATATAATACCTACATGGAATTACCCTCTACAGAAAGGTGGAAAGAAATAGCAAGGAGAAGTATGGAACATCCCAAACAGGTTGGGTCATGCATGTAATTTGGGGAGGGGGGCAGGATAAGGCTTCTTAAATTCAAGTGTGTAGTGAGACTATCTATATAATAAAATTAATAAAATGTACTATATTATTAGAAAAGAGACGAAGTAAAGAGAGCAAATTCCTTGAAATACAGCTGCGCTTATTATTTCATTATGATGTGTTCCAAAACAAGTCTTTGTTTGTGTAAGACACGCATTGTATTCTAGTTAATTAGGTCTCTAGCGTTTGTTTTCTTTTTTCAAACAGAAATATTATTTTGATGTATATCATTCAAATCTGTCAAACATTCTCCTTATAAGTTTCTTCGAAAGAAATAAGAATAAATTTATACTGTGCTCAAAAGTATAGAAACTGTCTCCTGTTTGACTATTTGTTAGTTTTTATTTATAACAACTGGTAACAAAATTTTATAATGCTCGGAACATTGGGGGGGGGCGAGTGCCCCCTTGCCCCTCCCAATTTACGCCTATGGGTTGGGTGCAATTGAGTATGTGAGGACTAATTACAATTATAAACAGTACCATTCTATTGTTTTGTTAGCAGTTTGTGGCACAGATGGCTTACTTACCATGACTGAAACTGGATTTGCTGGTCGCTACAATGATAGTGGAACATTCTGAGAATCTAATTTAAGTTACTGATTAGAAACACATGGTTCAAATATACCTATTAGTGTGTGTTTGCCTCATGATCGAAGTTGGCAGAAAATACTGTATTACTTTGTCGGTGATAATGCGTTCCCTTTAAAACGGTACCATATCCTGCTATAAATCTTGATAATAAAAAAAAAGAATTTTCAATCATAGACTGAGTCCATGAAAGAAAACAATAGAATGTAGTTTTGACATGACGACTTCAAAATTTCAGTTCTGTGTGTCAGCTCTACACTACTGTTATAAACATAATAAAAGTTGTTTGTACTTTGCACAATGTTGTGCATGTTAAAGAAGATATTCAGCAATCAGTATCACCTAACGGACCAAGTCCACATATCAGATTGCAAAATTTTAATTTACAGAAAGACATTATTCAATTACATTCAAAATCATTGGCAAAAACTGTGCATAAATATTTAGCCAATTATTTTATAAAACCTCATCCATGTCTTCCATGACAGTATAATTATTGTGTATAAAGAAAAAAATATTTTTTGTTATATTTTATTATACCTAATAATATATAATTAAAGAAAATAAATTTCTTACCTGAGAGTTCTGTTTTTCTTGAAACCTGTTACCATGCTGTTTCAATTACTGTATACCTGTACAAGAATCGTCTGACACTTTAAATTGTACTATTTTAATTTCCCGCACTAAATTTAACTTCCCAGACATGATGAACTCAAAAGAATACACACAGCGTACAAGTGTCATTTAGTATGTGCTGCTTGCATACTGGCCGCAAGGCTGCTGGACAAAGGCACGCCATGCCGACCTGTGTGAGAGTGGCGTAAGTGAGTTGGCCAGCCGCTGCTTATATTTATACTCCACTGAGATTCAAGAAAAATCCTACATTTTCCAGATGTTGCACTATAGAATAAATTGCATAGTTACAGTCACTGGAGTGCTCTGGAACTACATCAATATATGACCTTGTACAATAACTGACAGACATCTGGAATGGGTGTATGGAACAATTCCTGTGTTCCCGCATGTAAAGTGTTATCATGCAGTCCCTATAATCTCAATACAGCAATACAGTATATTGTTTTGTGTGTGTGTGTTTATCATAATAGTGGTTTATACGCACACGAGACATTTTGTTAATAACATCGTTTGCAGTCCACATCAATTAATGTAAGGGAATTTAATATCTTCAAAATTTAAATACACTGTAAGTAGGTTTATTTTCACCTCAGGCACGATTCTTAGAAATTTTTCTGTATCTTCAGAGGTTTCTTTGAATTGTAATTGAAAGTTTCGCTTACAATATAGTTAACAGATAATAGATTTTACTTCAATTGTAAAGTTTATGTAGTCAGCTATTTATTATACATTTAATGTTTTATTCTATTATTCTAATAAATGAACGATTTTAAATAAACCGTCTTGTTTTGTTTTTATTTGAATTTGTTTTTTAATTAGTAAATTATTATTATTGTGTTTGTAAATAATATGATTTTCCCAGATATTCACTTATCTTTTTGTACATTTTTAATTAATTTGACATTTTGGATGGCTGGAAATTTATGTTATTTTTTTAAACAGTGTATGGCTAAATGAGATTTGTAAATATTAGTTTTTAAAAACGCATTGCGATACTGAATGAATCTCTTGGGACAGTTTTTTCTCTGTCTGGCCTACACAAAATTTATTGCAAATAGCTGAATACATAAACACTACAACAATCAAAAATAGAATCGAAGTAAAATTGATTATCCTTTAACTATATTGTAAGCGAAACATTCAAATACAATTCAAACAACCCTCTCAAGATACAGAATAATTTCTGAGAATCGTGCATGAGGTGAAAATAAATCTACTTGCAGTGTATTTATTTGAAGATATTAGATGCGAGACCTCCAGGAAACTCAACAAGTTACTTACAAAGGAATAATGTAAGTAAGAGCACCCACCAAAGCAACACGACAAGTGATGCGATTGAAACACATCAATAAATCAACACTCTTAATACTCAAAGCACATCAAAAAGTCATAGTACACGAGAATGTCGTCGTTGTCCTCCTCTTTCTCCACTGATGATGCTTTAGCACTGTTAACGTTAATAAATATGAACAATTATGAATGCAAGAAACGGCGTTATTGGATGCATCCGTATTTGAGAGTAATGAACGAAAAGGGTTCAGTGTTTTTAAAGAACTAAACGTGTATCCTGAAAGATTTCAAGGTTTTTACCGAATGCGCAGGGAGATGTTTGATTTATTAGTGCAAAACATTATGCCAAAGATTATAAAAAAGAATACTAATTTTAGGCCATCTGTGACACCAGAAGAACATCTTTTAATAACGTTGAGGTAAGTGCGTTTGTTAATTTATATACAAATGTTAAATATTACTGTAGAAATAAAGAAATAAACAACACTCAATATGTAAATTCAACTATTATTAAGTCTTATCTAAAAATGAAACTTTTTCTTGTGAACTTACTGTTTATTCTCTTCTCGTCGAACGCGTTTCGGCGTACGTATTCACCTTCTTCAGCTTAGAGACAGACTGCCATCATTAGTAACGGTTGTTGTGTGGAAGGTGTAGTGGGGGTGGTGCGTGGAGGAAGGGGATTGGCGCGGGGATTCAACTTAATGTTTGTTTTTTGTATAATTGTGTCAAAAAGTGTATGTGATTTATATTGTAATTGATCGTTAAGTATGTTGTTTGGTTGTGTTGTGTGGTGTTTATATATTTCGTATTGTTCAGTTGTGTTGAGTTTTCGACCTTTGGGTAAGTAATGTAAAATTTCAAGATTAGTGTCTATGTTGGTGTAACTGTGGTTTTCTGTGTGTATGTGTGTGGCAAATGCGGAGTGTATATTGTTGTTGGTTAAAGCTTTTAAGTGTTCAGAATAATGTTTTTCATCCCGTTCAGAATAAATCTTCAAAATTATTTATGTCATTCTGTTCTTCATGTATTTCTTCTGGAGTACAAACTTGTGATAGTGGGACTGGAATATTTCCTATTGATTTACGTGATTTTGTAAACGGTTGGAGAAAATGTAAATGTTCTGCTAGATAATAGGATCGTTTTGCCTTAGCTGCTGAGCCCAAAGTTCCAGATAATGATTTTAAGTGCCTAGTATAACAAGTCCTCAAAATCTTCCAACGTTCTTTACAATCTTGAACTGCAACAAAAAGGGGTTCAAGACTTCTGTATTAATAGCAATATGCCTTTTTATTTTAATTTATTATAGAGATTACTTATTACAGATTTATAGAGATGATTACTAAAAGTTACTTAAGGTATATGTGTGGAATTTCGTCACTGTACGCAATGTTGCCACAGTGCTTAGATATCTTATTTTACGTGTACTTAACTTGATAGCACCACTTTCTTGAAAATGTTATATTACTACTTACGGGTAACAAAATTTGGCACACATACCTTATATTTATTACAATAATAATACTGGGCTATTTTCTTTAAAGAAATTACAAAACCTAATTAATTGAATTCTTTCCAGATATTTCACTGGCTGTTCCTTCAAAGCACTGTCATTTTATTTCCTGCGGGGACACACTACGGTTCGAAAAATAGTGGCAGAAACAGCTATAGCAATTTGGAAAACTTTACAACCTGAATGTATGCCAGTTCCTACAAAAGAGCACTGGTTGAATATATCTGAGCATTATTGGGAATTGTGGAATCTTCCTGTGTTGGAAGCATAGATGGTAAACATATTAGAATTAAAGCGCCTCCTAAGAGTGGGTCAGCTTTCTACAATTACAAAGGATATTTTTCAATAGTTTTATTAGCTGTAGCAGATGCTGATGGAATATTTTTAAGTGTGAATGTTGGTGAATATGGCCGTAATAGTGATGGAAGGGAGCTAAAAGAAAGTCCATTTGGCAAAGCATTGTTCAGTGGTCATCTCCAATTACCAGAACCCACGCCGTTACCAGGAGAAGACGTAAATAAATTGTTTCCCTTTTATTTTGTGGCAGATGAGGCTTTTCCTCTTAATAACAATATAATGAAGCCATATGCTTGCCGACAATTAACAAACAAGAACAGAATTTTCAACTACCGATTATCTAGAGGTCGGAGGTCAGTTGAATGTGCCTTTGGTATGTTAATGTCCAATTTCAGATTGCTGGTAACATCAATTTGTTGCAACATTAATAAAATTGAGGACATTATTCAAGCTCTTTGTGTCTTACATAATTTTATTCGAATTCATGGAAGAAAATTTTCCAAACCAGGAAGCAACCCTTAGTGGAAAGCGAAATGCAACAAGTTTTTTCAACTCTGGGGTCAGTAATCACCAGAGACCGGCAATTTCTGCCCTAGATTTCAGAAATACTTTACGCGATTTTTTTTTTTTTTTGCAACCCAACGGAGCACTTCCGAATCAAGAAAAATACACCATTTAAGAAAAATTTATAACAAAGTACTTCGTGTAATAATTTTTGTTTTTTCCTCTCAATATACAGTAGTTTTATTAGCGAGTTATGATATTGTAATTATTTATATCAATTATTTTAAAATGTGTTATTAAATGTATGGAAAAATGTTAAAATCGAATGTACTTACCGGATTCTGAAATTTCATTCGTAACTTCCTCCCATGCCTTATCCTGCAAATTCCTTTTGCTGTAATCAGGACTTGTGTAATCATATAAACAAGGATGCTTTTCTATTAGATGCAAATTTTGCATTAAATTCTGGATCGTCTTTCATTTTTTGAAGGCACTTGTCACTAAAACTATTAAGTTACTGATAATTAATAAAGCTAAAGTTGTCAGTAAACACAGTAACAATGGACTAACAACACGCAACAAAAGTGGAACATGCAGCATTCTTACGATGGAGATACAATTGTTGCTTATCGTTTGCGTGTTGTATCGTGTCTGTGGGCGCTGACTCATACCCTAACCTGTGTTCAACTTCTAATCTACATCGTACTGCTATTGAATCTCGTCGCATCACTATCGGGTCATTCCAGTGGGCGCTCGGCTTAAGGGAATTATATGGGGGTAGAGGTTGAATCCAGAAATAAAACTCACAGTATTTGAAATGAACATTGGCCAAATTTTATTTGGAACTAAAAAGATTTTACATTATTACAGATACAATATTTTACTTTTTTTAAACCAAAGAAACGCATATACAATTTGGAAGGTTCTTCTTTTCTTCTTAAATAAACAAATACGCTTTCAATTAATGAACTGTATTTAGGAGAACGTAAAACCTGGATGTAGAGACGTTACATTATCTTAAACAATCCACAAGGCACTATAATAAGAAACATACTAAGGTAGTTGTTCTCTGTTTTAAAACAAATGTTTAAGTCACTTTATTTAAACATTTCTTTTTCTAAAAAAAAAATGACAAAAATTATATGTATATAATACATACACCAACAATAAAAGATGCTTGACATATTTGGTTTATTACACTCTCTTGGTTGCAATAAAACATTTTTTTATTAGGTTTATATAAAATAAATATTACTGATCTACTTTGTTATTATTTTCATTACAATGATACAATAATAATAATAATAATGTTTATATAATATGAGACAATAGGAGTTTTACAAAAGGATACATTTAACTAAAAGTCATTAGCAACACAAAAAAATACTTTCCAACATCCACAATATATAAATATTTACACATTATTAGACCATATTATAATGTTAAACTTGCTAATAACCAATACGTTTTCTTTTAACAGAACAAACCTTTGTTTTTTTTATTTTGTAATTTCATTTATAAAATTCCAGGTAATAAATTTTAAAATATTCACCAACTAGAACTCAATTACCGTTTCAATTAACTTACACTTAACACACAATTGTTAATTTTAGTTTTTAAAATTCTAAGTGATCAATCAAGAAACTAAAAAAGAATAAAGAACAGTTATCAGGACAAATACAGTTTTGCCATAATCAACACACAAAATTATGTAATTGCTTGCAACACAGAAACAAAAGCTGTTATGTTTGATAGATAGTTTTCCTCATTTAACATACCATAATTAATGAAACTATAAATGTACATTATTTATTTAATAATGTCTTACTATATCCTGTAAACAGAACTTATCAGTTTTATATATGTAGTATTTTTCAAACTGAAAGGGAATTTTTAATTGTCCCTTCTTGGAATAAGCATTGCATATCTTTGCTGTGATCTCTGTTAATACAGGATCTTTCAAAGCCCTATTTTATAAATGTAATTTTCTTCTTCCCTGCAAATTCATACCCAGGCTATACTTTTTTTTCGTAGCACATGTTGCAAATTCACTTTCAAGTTTTTAAGTTTCAAATGTTTTATAAATAATGTTTATATAGATGCATACCTGCCAACACTGGCTCATGCTTTTCAGAAGCAGACTAACGAAACCATTGGGCCAAATTTATGCACTACAGCAAACGTGTTTTCCATAAAAACCTGTAGCCTTATTCTATTAGGAATATTTTCCATATTTTGTTGGTGCACTTTTGTGTCTTTGTAGTTTTAATGGGTTCTGGATATAAACGACAGAACATCCACAGTTATCAGCAGATATCCAGACAGGAAATTTAACACACACACACACACACACACACACAAAATTAAGTTTGTAAAGAAGTTCCTTAAATTTTCAGGAACTGAATTACTGTCAAATTTCCTATCAAATACATCAAATTTGTACAGATGAATGAGTTGTGTTTTATATATAGAAAGTGACAAATAGCTGAAGTGAAAATTTACAACACACACACAATTTTTTGTTTCTAACCAAACATATTTAATCAATCCCTACAATATTCTTTTCTTCTTGTTTATACAGAGTCGCCTAAAATACAATACAACAGAAAACTCACACTCATCTCTCAGTGTGGGAGAAGAGTCGTGTGTGTAATTATAATTTTTTGTGACTCTTCTTTCTTCCTTACACAAATATACCACATTATACACAAAATAATATGTATAAATACATTTCATCTAAAGCCTATTGTTACACTTGAATTATACTAAAATAAACATTACAATACATTTGTCAACAACACACACAAAAGTATTATTACAAAAAAAAATATACAAAAAAGGTAACTATTATGACGGATATATAACTCCTTTTTCAGACTTCCACAATTTCCTCTTTAAACAGAAATACTACAAGAATTAAATGGGATCTTTTTTCTCAACATTCTTTGGTAACAAATTAAATACCTACTAAATATTAAAGAAAAAAATTATATCTCCATTGCACTTGTATATATTATTTTTAATTCATGGTGAATTATCAAAATCTGTTTTTCCTATTGATCCAACAATATTTCCTCGAGAATGATGTTGTTCAACAATATGGAACTTAAATAACATGCAATAACAATTCTATTGCTTGTAAAGACTGTGTTTTACAACATTAAAACTAATCTTTCCATACATGCATATTCCATTCCTTAAAAACAAATATTCAGGGGTTATAAATGAGAATTTAGATCAAGTATATCAAAATGTTACACAATAACCATTAAGTACATGCATATTCCATTCCTTAAAAACAAATATTCAGCGGTTATAAATGAGAATTTAGATCAAGTATATCAAAATGTTACACAATAACCATTAAGTTTTCATCACACAATCTTATACAACCTTATATGGAGTGGGCCCATGGACTGTAATTTTTAACTATCCAGTATGACAACATTACTACACAATTAGTCAAACCTAATATCATACAAAATGTATGCTCAACAAATTGTTGTTCTCAATTCTTGAAAATTCAAAACACTAATTCAAAAAATTTAAATATATTTTTTATACAGGAAAAATGATATTTTTTCCTGTTACTGGACTTGACACCACATTTAACTGGACATATATATATATACATAATATATTATTACCTTCTTTCTTGATAACATTAAACAACAAAATATTTACATTTTCTTACAACTAGACAGATTTATCATATATTTTGCTTTTTAAGTTCATATCCAATGCCATCATGATAACATCTGAATTCTGAATCATATTATTTTTTGATATTGGTAAAAGATATTACCTCCTATGTTTCAAACATTTTTTTAATAAAATGATATCTTGAAATGGTGAGGTGAACAACCTAACAAAAAGACTGGCATGCAATAGGACAGCTTGGGGACCTTTTACCATTTGAAGACCTACCTTAGGGCAGAACACCAAATAAACAACCTTCGTGAGGAAGGACTGTACTTTTGGATAACCTCTCTCTCTCTCTATTTATGTACCTAAGCATTCAAAGAATTTCAACGAAACCGAAACATCGAAGCATGATGTTTTTAAGCTTTTGAAACGTATAATGTGGATTACATCAATCATTTCCAAACCACAGACGATCACAAACAGAGCATGTAAAACCAAATTTATTCTCACTAAAACGTTTGCTAAACTCAATGTCAGCTGCGATTATTTCTGTCTTGATGCGTTTACATATCAAATTTCTAGACTGTGGGGGATCAAAAGTGCAGAAGCGTTACGTTTTTTCGATGACGTTTTTGTGGAATGACCCCCAGCCTAAAAACATCATGTTAAAAAAAATCATACAATTTTCTGACGATGCCCATTAACAATCCTCTCTTTCAGAGTGGACAACTATTAAAGTGAAACTGACTTTGGGTTTGTTGACATATATTGTGCTTTTAAATCTACACACACACACACACACACACACACTTTTACATGTGGTTTTATGAATTTACTGCCTAGAATTATGTAAAATTCTTCACCATAAGTAATTTATTTACACTATCTATCATGAATGATGTGCTTTCAAATGTTGAAAGTGTTTTGATAGTTAAAAAACATACTGAAGAGCAAACACAAAGACTGTTAACCAAACTGTCTCAAGTATTCAAAAATCTAACACCACTCCATACTGAAATAAATCATGCATGTGGTCAATACATTAGCACAAGGTCTTAGTGGTTTAACTTCCCGTGTAAAATGGGAAATAAGAGCTTTCCTACAACTTGAAAATCTACAAAAAAATTCTCCAAATCCGTACTGGGAGAAAACTGTTGTATTTTTTCTAGTGCGCTGAATTATTTTAAAACATGTGGGAATACTGAAAAACCAATTTCAAATTTTTGAAAGAAGTCATTTTTTCTTTTATCTTGGGGAGGAATTTTTATTATTACAAACAGAAAAGTTTGTTATCGTTAAATGTTTCAGTTGTTGAGTGAAATAACATGTTTTCATAATTTGCCAGGTTCAAAAGAGAACTGCGTGGTCGTTTGTTAGCCACAAGGAGTTGGATCGCAGTTCCTCTATGCACGATGAGCATGCATGAAAGGTGTTTGTGGATTGCTCCAACCTGACTTTACGTGGCTGCCTTATGGTGTGGCTGGATGGAACAATGTACTGCCATTGTTCCCCCACAATCAGGCACCTGACTACATTATATAATGCAGTCAGTGGAGAGTAGCCTAGTGACAGGCTAAAGAAGAAACTAAACAGACGAACTGTCACAGTCCTGTCACAAGAGACAGGAATGAACTCTGTACGGAAACGGTAAATAGGTAACAAGTAATCAGAGAAATATGGTTTGGGTGCCCCCTCCCCCCCACCAACTGTTTAACAGCTGTACACTGAATCATGCAGGTACAAATGTCACTAGCATAAGAAAAACTTGTGATAATGAAAAGTTACTAATCTTTCATACTGATGATGTTTAGGGTCCTTGTGTGTAGTTTACACACGCAGTTCACAAGAACAATATGGTTAGTATTACCTCTGGATCATCTTTGGCTTTGCAAGTTGATGTTAGGCTTGTTTGTGAATGACACGATTCATTAAAAAATTCCACAAGCCCATGAATGGTCTGATTTGGAATCTAACCACTGCTCTGTGTGGACTGACTGTGAGTTTTCATCAATATTTGTTATACTTTTGTGTTTCTTCTTGTAACATCTTGAGCACAAGATGTTTATAAACAGGAGAGATGGCATCAAGCAAATGATGATAAATGGACTTGGCATTAGTTGCACAGTCCAATGTTTGACCAAGATGATGCTGATTTATAAACGTATGAAACACTTTGGCCACAATTCTCACCACAATAGATCATTAGTCAAATGAACAAACTTAAGACTTTGGTAAAATACAATGTTTGGGATATATTGTATGATTGGGTAAAATATTCTTAACCAGCACAATAACATTTTGTATTATTAGAGAACTCTTCGATCTGGAGCACTTACTTATGCATGATCACTTATTTTTCTGGAGAATGTAAAAGAATGAAAAAGGCAATATGGTCAAACATTGTACAACAAAACTGTTATTCAATCATAAACAGATGGAGTTTTATTTTACCAGTAAATCTAAATACAATGTTTACTTTTCCTCTCACAACAGCGACCAATACAAAAAAAAAAAACTTCCTGTACTACAATATTTTATTGTTTTCGTTTACATTCTTTTCTTACAAATATACCTAAAGACAAATCACAAAAACTTCAATGCCTTCTTTCTTTGTAATTTTCAATTACTTAAAATACAACTGTATCAATTATGAAAAAAATATTATCAGAAACAAAAATTCCTACATACGTGTCTGTAAATGTTTCACAAATGCATAATATGAATCATAAACATTAAAAAAATTATGCTAAAAATTTCCAATATTTCTTTTGTTTGTTATAAATACAGAGGGTGTTGTTCTTAACTTCTTCAGTAAAACGCAAAAAAAGTTACTGCAAAACAAAAATAATGTAGGTTTAATAAAGCTGACGTACCAACGAATCAAAATTGATAAAAAATTTATTTTTCGTTTGCACAAAACAATGTCAAACACTACATATTCTGTACGCATATGAATATAAACACAGGTTAGTAAGGCTTTAGTAACAAATAACGAACACTCTATCTACATAATATGTCTGTTAATGTTACACAATGATATTTTGTTATATTAGATAATACCAAGCATCTAATATTGACTGGGATGTAAGATTTACTGCATATGTAAATAAATACATATACACTCTGATGCACAATGTTCTTTATTTTTCTTCTTAACAAACAGAAAAAGGATTTTTATTTTTTTTTTTTTACAAAAATTAAAATAATTTTGTTTTTTCTGCATTTTTCTTTCATAAAGAAAACTCTCAGGAAACAAAAAGAAAAAATATATATAATGAATCCCAAAAGAACACAGAAGAAAGCAAGAAGATTAATGTCAGTGGATAGTTTTGTTTGACACAAGTATTTTTCATAGTCACATATCAACAAGTGCATTGCAACATAAAACACTGGAAGCAACAATTGTAGATTGCAAAAAACGGTACTTGACAGAAATTCACAACTATGTTCTACTAGGTCTTTTACGAAGTGTGCAAAATTCAAAATTTATTTTACTATAATTATTGACAGAATTTTTTACCAAATATGAATATGCATATTTGTCGAACATTATATACACTGTTAAAGTAGAAGAAAAATGAAAATTCTTAGGTTATTTTTAAACAGTTTTACAAAATGAAAAAGAATTATGCTTTGCAAAGTTGAAAATATCCAATGCAATAGAACAGTGAATATTGAAAGGTATACAAGGGATTCATTATACTGAAAATTTTAATAAATAATAATAATAATAATATTTTCATCAATACCACATCTACCTAAAAATTATTATTCAACTAAAGGCTTCACACAAAATTAGTATTTAATTTGCACTAACAATTATAACTCAGATAGTTTTTTAACAGTGTTTTTCCACCGATATTTTCAACAAATAAGAATGACATGAAAATAATGAACCAAAGTACGGTAGTTATAACACTGAAGGAAAACACCATTTTCAAATAACAAAAACATTACGACTATCATAAGTATAGTGCAACTTAAATTCTAATCTCGTTTACTTATTTAGCACTGACGTTGTTGCAGTGTGCTAATTTTTACACATACATTCAGGCACGAGTCCAAGATGTTACACAAGTGCCGATTAATTTTGCATTTGTGTTCATCATTAGATAACACAAATACTTTTTTTTATTTTATTTCCATAACACAGTAAATGTTATGTCGCTTTTTTTTAACACATTAAATGTTTTGGCATATGATGACAGCGCCATAATTTTTTGTTTCTTCCGAAACGAGGCTCAGATGGTAAAGCCTATTTCATCAATCATCTATGTATCTGATGCAAACATATCTGAACACTTCAATACACATTAGTACGGAAAGTTAAAATCTTGTATTGAAAGTGTTTATATGTTGCACAGGTTTTGTTTTGTTTCTTTGTGTGTGTACTAACTATTTACATTTTTCTTTTATCTTTAGTACACTTGTTTGTTTTCCTCTATTGCAGAGTGAAAACAAATAATATGTTTTTATAACCAGCGTTTTACGAGGAATAACGTAAAAATAATACAACACTTATTCCTCCGTAACTGGTTGCCGACCACCTCCTCCTCCTCCTCCTCCTTCTCGTCTATTCATTATCATTTATTACTAATACGCTTTTAATTCTATACAACTATATTGATTCACAAAAAAAAACAAATAAAAATAAACTAATAGTTTATAATGAATGAACAAAGTGATTCAGCGGTACAGATTTTTTAGAAAACAAAAGTAACATAGGACAGAAAACAAAAAACTAAACTTCCTCCTGTTTGTCTGAGTATCGTGTCAAAAAGTACCAGTCATTTTTATGCTTACATGAAATGGGTCTACTACAAATGAACTTAACTCTCATTAATTTAATCCATTTCTCATAAAATCTCAATTAGCTAATTATGTAATGTTTCTGAAATGGATTCAAGTCGGAGACAACCATGCTTGAAATAAGTTATTGAGGAATCTAAGGCAACCCATTCTTCTACGCCCCCAAAAGTTATACAAGAAGCAGTACACTGTATACAACATACAGCTTGTAATTCACATTCACAACTGCTGGCTCTGTAACTGATCACATAATTTGGTATCATCATTTGTAGTGTGTGCACACTGCAAGTCAGCCAGTCACGAATCCTGTACAGCTCTGGTAATGAACTGAAAAACTCCACACTACGTACAGAACAGTAAGTACTTTTTAAAAATAATTTACATTAAAAAAATTACCCCCAAGCAGTTGTATTTATCAACAATCATCTTCACTGCTTTCTACAATAACTTATAGTCCGTCAATCTCGTTATTTACTAATTATGTAATTAAAAATGGTTTCCATTTTTGCACAAATGTACTCAGACGTTTTGCATAAAACTGTACGAGTTACGCAACAAAATTTATTACACACCTTTTTTGAAAATTTTAATCTTATAATTGTAAATTAAAAAAAAAAAGATGCAAATTCTGATATTATTGACCAGGAACTTAATGGCAAACAAAGAGTTTTCTGTTTTAATTATCAAAATCATTACAAATAAAACATATAACCAGGAGGAAGCTTAACACAGACACTTGGACAAACTTTAAACACTACAAAAAAAGCAGTTCTACAAGAATTATATATATATAGTTCTGTACCAATTTAGAGTCATTTTCCCACTATGAATAAATTCCATTTATAAATATTTTAAACAAAACAAATGTATCAAGTATATTCATTTTTGTCCTTTCTTTTTCTAATTTGTTACAAACAAAAACAATTGAAACAACAACAAAAAATTTAATCACATCTTGTTATTTTGCTAATAAAAACAAGTAATTTATCCACAGTGGGAAAACGAATCAATGACAACAACATATTAAACACAAAATAACTGTAATAATAATAATAGTAATGAAAATAATAATATAATAACAACAAATCTAAAATTATAATTACAATAATAATAATAATAATGCTACAAACTAGAAACAAATAAGAGCATTTTCTAAATAACTTGCCCTTTACCAATACACTTTTTGCACCTACAGTAAGAGAAAATATGTAAAATGAACGGTCAAGAAGTTTAGAAATGTTACGCAACAAATTATGATTATTTAAAAAGCTTGCTTATTACAGTCCTGTGGAAACAGAAAACCTAAACTTGGTTCCAAATTTTATTTTTTTCTGTTGAGTAATTTTCACTACTGTGTAATATATGTTGCTAATTCAGCATAACCCACAGAAATACACACAGAAGGAAAGATGTGCACATACCTTTTCCATGATCAAGAAAGCACAAAGTAGGAAAATTCAATTTCCCCGTTTTTGTTTTTTGCCAACGCTGCAACGTCAGAATGAACACCCTGAATCGAACACAGTTGGCAAGAACAACAGCGTTCGGCAGTCTTGAACACTCTTGATTAACTTAATCCAATGTTAATTTCATTTTATTTGATTAACTTAATCCAATGTTAATTTCATTTTATTATCATATCGCAAAACTATGTTCCATATGTGCTAACACTTAAACAAACAATAACTGTTTTTAAATGACTACGCTGTTATAAAATTAAACTTACAAAATTAACCTTTTGGAAGGGTCATGCACATGGTGCAGTAGTTTAGTTTGAAGCTTTTATGAAAATTATACGGTATAGATCAAACATCAATTTTTCCATGGTTCAACTACTGTTTGTAGAATATAGTTCAAGGACAAACTGCTGAGCCATTCAATATTACTTTCATAATAAATTCAAACTTCTACGCACACACACAAATGCCCTGCATTCTTCAATGAATTGAAAAAATTGTATGCATTATTAACTTACAAATAAACACAACTGAATTCTCAATGATGTTTTAGTTAGTTAACATGCATTGAAGAAACAGAAGAAATTAACAACCGACTTCCCTTCGTTTTAATTCAGTATATGTTCTTTTCAACACACTGGTGCTTATGGACGAGCCATAACTCATCCATGGTTTTAACAGCATTCATATTGAGCTAATACTCCAAAGGTCTGTTTGGTATTAACGGTTAATATTTTAGTTCTGCAGTACAACTGCAGAGGGCGGAAATAGCTTGAAAACAGATTTTATTTGTTTGTAAACATGTGTAATTGTAACGGGGCTAAAGGGAAGGGTTTTTATTTTATTAAAAATTATAATTTTATTTTTTTTCCATCTGCACGTTCAATCCCAATGTGAAACAAAATTGTCGACAAAGGAACAATGAAGTGAGATTGTGAACGGCGAGTTGGCAATGGAATGCGATGCCTAGTCTAAACACATGGTAATTAAGCATTGAGGCACGTACAAAGACGCGCAACATAAACATGCGCGCGTAGACGACGCACATCAGACTCCAAAGGGACGCCACGAAAAATGGCGAGGGACGAAGATTTTGGTTCCATGCGGTTCGTTGCTGCCGGATACCCTTAGAGGCCACGCCTTCCACAGCCTCAGTACTTTCACCAGTCAGCATCGTCAACACCAGTGCACAATGCCAAACCATGCTACCTAAACGGTAACAAAAACTTTGTAATCCAAGTTTTGTTACCGGAAGCAGTCAAACAGAGTGGGGATTTAGTTACCCGTCGTTTCATCAGTCGGCGAAAAAGAACTAAGTGCAGCGGACGCCAGTAGTGGTGTGCGTCTCCGGCCGGGCAAAGTTTAATTTATTATTACAAATGGAAAAATAGTTTAATCAGTTGACGACACACTCCCCATGACCGGGGTTCATCAATTAGTTCGTGCACGAAGAAAAAATTTTCTAATATATGAAAAGAGTGAAAATGTAACCTAAAACAACTTCTCAGCTCGAAAGGTGTACCGTGGAGACCGGAAAGTGAAATGTAAGAAACTTTCGAACAAATCTATAGTGCGGCGCGTGGTTATCGGAGGCGCCAAGAGTTGGGCAACCGACGAGCGATTTCCCTATTTAATTATTTTTGCTAATTCAACGAGCGCTCTAAAAAATATGGGTATGTAAAAATTGGTGTGAATGTAGTGAGTGGGCAACTGGGTCGTCTTCTTAGACTGTAAGTAAATTTTTGTTTTTACGTAAGGTGTCTATCATGTTAAAAAATTATAACAATGTAATTCAAAAGTTAAAAATAATGTAAAGAAGATTATTTTATACATGGAAGGTAGTGGGAAGAAGAGATGTTGATTAATCATAAATAAAATGTTATCTGCTAAATGATATACTTTGTTAAATAAAATCATTTCAAACACCTTATTTCATTTGCTGCATTGATCAGTTCGTCGTACGAGCGGGGTTAGTCCACACTAGAGATCCGGCCAGATCACGTAAGAGAAATAAAGGTAGGTGGAAGTTTGAAACTTTTTTAATATAATAAAATGTCATAAAAGTTACAATTGGTGCTGTGACCAGGATTCGAACCTGGGTTATTGCGGAATCTCCAATGAGAGATCTTCTGTCGAAACAGAAGAAATCTCATATTTAAAGTGAAGCCATTTTGCGTTTTTTGTGATGTGTTGTGACATGCACTCGCTCAGTACTTTGTGTTAGTTTCATGGTTTATTATAATAATGTATTTGCATAAACATCTTGTCAAAGATGAAATTTATTACCTTTGGAGTCATTCTGGGTTAGATATTGATGTGCGGAAATACTGCTGTGAAAAAATGTATGACTTTTGAAAACAGTATAATTAGGATGCCTGCAATGGGGGTTATGTTACTGGACACACATTACACCATATGAAAGAGGACCATCTGAGTTTACAGGCAGTATATGTACTACACTGGGAATAAGTAGTTTATTTTTTAAATTAGGTATAAATTTATTTAAAATGCTTATGCCACAGCCATAGGCAGCCCTCCAATGCTCAATGTGTTATGAATACAGACAGGTATGCACACACAAAAAATGTAGATGTTCGTTCCTAATGCAGGTGGCATGTTTTCTCTTACTGCAGATACAGACAGCATATTCTCTAGTAATAATACAAACAAACAAATTGTTAACCTAATTTTTTTTACAACACAATTACCAAATGCATAGCAAAGAGGTGCCACTACAGAGAACTGACCCGTGTATTATATCATTTGTTATCTGAAAAATGTATCCAGAAAATTTGAACTAAACTAAGAAAAAAACAAAGCACTGACATGACAATTTCTGTTTGCTGGTAGTCAAGCTGCAGTATATTCTAAACTAATTTTTTTTTAAATTTATTTGCACAAATGATTTCGATACATATATATTGTACACAGTACGTGTTTTGTGAAGATCATCTTCTTCACTATGATGTTTTGTTACACATTTATTATATAATATTAAATTGTATCTTATGTTTTTAACCTTTTTTTTGTGACTAGTGTATAGTGTTGTAACGCAAAAACATACTATAAACCACATTTTTTGACAATTATTACAGTATTATTATTCTTATAATACTCTAATATTATAATAATATGTGTGAGGTATACACTTTTTCAAGTTGTATTTATGTATAGGGCAGTTCATCAAACCATAAAAAAAAAACAGACAGAACAATCAAATTACAAACAGTCATATACAATACAATGTATGATATATATATATACACAGCTTTCACACGATACAATTGAATCTTCCGTCGCGCACACTTTATCCTCTAGAACAGCAGTTTTGAAAATAAATAATACTAATCATCATCATCATCTTAGTAATATAACAACGTGTCACATAATATACTTTTATTAATTGTGGTTGTAATAAATAAATTATACAATATCTGTAGTAGTAGTATGACTGGTGGTTGTCGCCATTGCGGTTTCTGCCAGTCTCTGCTGCTCGGTGTAGTTATCACCATTTGTAATATGAATGATCTAAAAGTTTTTTTTTCATTGTTAAGCTTCCTCTTTGGCATATTATATATAAATATAAATAATATTAGATAGCGGCGGTGCGCGTTTACGTCTGCATCACAGAGTAAGCGGTCTGGAAGGGCAGGGTCCGTGTAAACGTGGCTGTCGCCAACTTCCCACCCCACTGAACATACGCTGGCTCGACCAACGGCGCCTATAACAACAAACACATTCTTCGTTACTATAAACATTTGTGCAACGATTCCTACAAATATTAGAAATAAAACAAGACACAGCACAAGAATTATGACAACTGCCAATAGAGACTTTGATATAACTGGTGAGGTGTGGGTCATAACGAAAAAGCAATGCGGCACCATTCAGCGTGCTGAAATTCAGTTTCTTCAAAGCACTTTAACCTATACATTGCAAGATAGAAAAAGGAATGAGGATATACGATCAGAACTAGAAGTAAAACACTAACTAACACACACACACGCGCGCGCGCACACACACACACACACACAATCATTTATAGAAGACAATGGTGTGAACATTAGCAAAGGATGGCAGATGACTGATTGCCAATAGCAGCGCTGAAATAAAAAGCAATTGGTAGAAGAGACTTGGGTCATTTGAGGATGAGATGGGTGCTGGAACAGGTTTATATAACCTAGTCCTTGTAGTGAAGAAGAAGACTCCAATAACTTTTAGTATGGAGTGCAAAACTGTGTTGTACAGAACTTCACACCTCTCTTCTCTCGCTCTGTTGGACAGTGTATCAACGTCCCAAACATCTGCTTGAAAACAGCCAAGTTTTTCACAGTAACATTTACAGTTCATTCTGTTGGGGCTCTTTTAGTCTTAATTGTGGTGAATAAATTAATTTGTTAATCCCAGCCTCCGCCACCACAAATAATGTAGGAAAATTCTGCCACTTAATTTCTTTTTTTTAAACACTTTAAAATGTTTGACATCAATGATGGATTTCAGCTGACATCTTTCACCAACTTCTGAGAATGCTAATGGTCGTCAATTGACGTCCAACAGTTTCATCGTGTTTGAACAGTTAATAAAAACTCACCGCATGTTACATATGAAATTCCACTGCGCTTAAGACCCATGTTTTAAATCACTACACAATTATAAAACTGACTATAATAGAAACATTGTGTCACATGTTTATAATAAATACTAATAACACAGTGAGTTTTTAGTAACTACATGTGTCTTGAGAATTTTTAATTTTACAAAACATCAGTTTATTGAAAAGTAATTACAGGCAATATAGATGCCTAAATCGTACACAGCATACAAAAAATAAACAGAGGGCATTTATATGCATACCTGCCAACTTTCCAAAAGGCCAATCAGTAAAACTCCCGCGCGTCAAAATGCAGTTTAACAACACAAAATGCATGCATATTTTTCACTTCAGATAATTAGAGTTCTATAGCATTAATACAATATTCTAAAGGACAAAATATTTAACGTGAATTAAACGACCACAAGTACTTGTAAAATTTATCAATGAAATCCACTTACCCAACGTTATTCGTAGGCTATGCACACAACCAAAGAAATATTGCAGAAAAGAGTATCTTGCTGCACTTCAAACCAAAAAGATAATTATACACAGTACACTGAAGTTATTTATATTATTTACAATCACATGCACTTCCTTTAGTCCGATTTAAGGGATAAACTTGTAGCTTGTTTAGCTTTCTTTAAAAAGTCTTTAGAAAAAGTGCTTTTATGACATGGTTCAAAACTGTTCGTCTTCAAAATGGAAATGGCTTCCAGAGTTCCATTGGACATAGATGACCTGAACTGAGTCCTATTCTTCTTAACTAGGCTAAAAATCCGCTCGCATTCTGCATTACTATGCGGTATTGTAAGAACAGACAACATGAATCTAGAGATTCTGTCGAATTTATGATGTCCATCAGCTTCAAGGATGTTTGGCACCTGAGCCCATTTAGAAACAACCGAACCCTGTTTACCTTCAACAGAAGACAAGTCATCTATCTGAAGGGCTGCAAACTGCCTTTGGAGTTCATTGACAGCATCATCTCTTGTTTCATTTCCTTTCCGCAACAGAATAATGGGAAACTTCTCCAAAAAGAAATTAACGGAAGAAAACTGAGCTTCTCCGATGCTGTCAAGTTTTGCAACCTGTGCATGCTTCAGGACATCACTCCTGAAAGGGAACTTATTGACCATGTAATCACAGGCAGTACAGAAATAGTTTCTGACAGACGAAAAAATAGAGATTTGTCTTCATCTCTCAGTGACTTAACCAAGTTCTGGGTTTGAATGCCAATAATCAATTCCTCGTCAACTTTCTGGTTCTGGATAGGGTGATACTGGACATCAAGCAATGCAGAGCCTTTAATTACACTTGGTTTCACAAACTTAGTGAGCGTCTGTTTCAACAGATCCATCATTAAGTCGAATAATATGTGAATATGCGGGGAAGCACTCTGAAGGACTGTATTAACTCTTTCAAACGATGGGATAGTCACATGCAGAAAAGTCCAAATAGCCTTGTTAAGGTCCGAAGAAAGAAACATGAACAGCTTTTCTTCGCGAGATGTAGTGGGATTCACGTTTCGCAGAACTGGCGTGTCACATTTGGAAGAACGTGCCATTCTTTTGGCTTCAGATGAGGAGGAGCAATCGAGAAGTCTCTTTTTCTGGTTGTCATCAGATCTACTGCGGCCTGCTTTAGGAATGGTGAAGAATGACAAACTGGCAGAAACTTTTGCAGCACTCACTACTTCATCCTTGAAAAACGAAAGAAGTGGATCCCACTGATCTAATAATCTGTCTAAACACCTGCCTAAGGATAGCCATCTTGTGCACACGTGCTTCAACAATTTCTTTATTTATTTTCCATGCAAACTTTGAAATTTCTGAAGCTGTTCTTTTCTCTTGGCACTCTTCTCCAGGTAATAGAAAAGGTCAACAAGAATCTCATCGATTCTGAGTGGTAAACTTGCTGCAGCTTTCTCAGCAGCTAAATTAATGAGATGGCAGCTGCAACCAATGCCAAAAATATCTGCATGAGCTTCTTTCAGAACTGCAAGAACTCCATTTTTCTGTCCAATCATAACAGGAGCATTGTCCGAACAGAATGCAAGACAGTTTTTAATTGGTATTTTGTGGAATTCCAATTGCGATAGTAGCAGCTTACCAATGTTGCGTCCAGTCGAATCTCCTTCCAATGCTGCTACCGATAGTACACTACTTGTAACATTTTCTTGCACAGCATCATAAAATGTAACCACTATCAGATACAGATTCGAACTAGTGTCATTGCTTCCATCTGTGGACAAAGAAAATGGTCCATTCTGTAGACGTGTGACAATTTCTTGGGTTGTACAACGTGCCATTTCGTTCAAAACACACGTTGTTTTCATGCGACCACAGCCATACGTTTTAGCAATTTCCGATGTAGGGAACATCCTTCTGAACAAGGCTCCTGCATGATCAGCTGCAGCCAGTGGTATGTTGTGCTCTATTAGAAAAGAAGTAAACAAACACTCGGCTTGAATAACATCGTAATTACTATCTCCAGCTTTGGTAAAGAAACTATTATATTTTCTGATTCTCTGCCTTTGACTTCAAATTACTGATATGTTTAGCACACTTAATATGATTTGTAATGTCGTTTTTGCCGCCATGTGCTATATTAATATCACACGCACACATGGTACAAAACGCAAATTTTTCTCCTTTTCTGGATTTCAAGATGCATGGGAATTCCAAACAATAGGATTCCCTGAACACCTGAAAATACCGTTTTTTCGTGGATTCACTCATGATTTCTGACAAACAACACAGTCATAAAGCGACAAACACAATTCACGTTATCCCACAACTCACAACATAACCTTTGTATCGAAATAAGTGAAGACAAAAATGAAGCAAAAATAGCGACAAGCACAATTCACGTTTTTTTTTCAAACTTGCAGCATAACCTCGACTTCCCAACGCGTTGAGAAAAATACGACGCAAAATAAACGATGAGCACGATTCACAAGGTCTTTCCCCAATTACAACAAAACATATTCTCAGCTTCCAAACACATGGTGCAAATAAAATGAAGATAAACAAGCGACGAGCACAATTCACAATTTCTTTAAAATCAATTCCAGCACAACCTTGACTTCCCAACATGTTGCGTAAAACACGAAGAAAATGCAACGAGCGCAATTCACACGTTATTCTGTAACTATAATATACAATCTCACCTACGTAACTTGCATCCAACCACGCCAAGTCAGCGAAACGAATACTTTAACCACGCTTCAATCGGAGCGACTTGCGAACCAACTAGTCGATCTCGCAACTCAAATATATCGATATAGAATGACTGCATTTCAGCCGGAAAGCATTGTATTCATATAGGAATGTATTCATGGTCGAAAACTAACGACTGGAAAATGCGATGTATCGAATATTCACGGGTCACACACATCGAGATAATATATTATATCGATGGTCACACAACATGTACCGGTAGCATGCGGAAGCTCGTTCTGGCGCGAATTTTGAAAATAAAGTCTTCGTACGTAAAATCGTAGTTCATCCGTAAAGCCATAAAACACACGCTATTCCGTAAATTTTATGGAAAAACCGTAAAAGTTGGCAGGTATATATATGGTTATGAAGATATAGGTAACACATATTTACTGTATGGTGTAGAAGACACAGCATTTAAAAGGATAGGAAAAAAGGCCAGAATTGGGCAAAGGTCACCCATTTCAAGACCCTGACATCAAAGTGTACAAGCTGCTAGTCATATGACAGAAATGGCCAGAGGCTTACACTATTATCACTGGTGTTACAGAAGCCTGCAACAGTTGTAGAAGACTTGTAATTGACGGATGGATACAGAACTGTGAGATCAGGTTAAAGAAACTCCTAATTTAATCTGTATACGGATTGCGTTCTTATGAGCTTATCATTTTCATATACACTAGAGCATCGATTATCAGAACATCCATTAACTGAACGATCTATTATCCGAACTCAATAAAGAGTACAATTATGTACTGTAATGTATTGGACACGTTACACGTACTGGATATTGATTGTACATAAAAACTGTATACTATAAGTTATTACAGTAGGAACTGTACAGTTATAACTGACGAAGAGATAGTTGAGTGAACATAATGATAATGAAACCGATTCAGATGAAGATGGCAACAATGCTACTAATACAAAACCATCTACGGCAGCAAAAGCTTTCGACCCACTTGAGACTGTTATCAAGTGGAACAGAAGACGAGATACATTGTATTCAACTTATGAATCTTAAACAACTTCAGTCTTTAGCAGTGAGAAAAGGGGTATCGGTTTGAAGCAGACAGTGATAGAACAATTCTTCAAAAAAGTGTAAATCCATGATACTGTGTTTTGTTTTGTTTTTAATTAATTTTTAGAACAGTGTTTGTCATTAAACTCTAATTTTGTTTAAATTAACTTTTGGTTTTTATAAATTATACTCAGTTTTACTTAAATTATTTTTAGCCTTAGTAATACATTACAGTACAGTATACAGGTTGCTGTAATTATATAACAGTATGTTAGAAATGACTTTGTAATAAAAACCTTTGTTTTGGTAAAGAGAAATAATGTTTTCAATTTACTATCTATTATCGATTATCCGAACGGGCCCTCGTCCCGAGAGATTCAGATAATCGATGCTCTACTGTCCTTTGATGTATTACCTTTCTGCATTTGTGTTATGCGCAGTATAATGTTTCTTGTATACTAAATTAAAACTTGGTGGTCACACCAAATTGGTATATTATATATTGGCAGAAACCAGGCGATGTCAAAAAGGTACAAATGTTTGCTGCATGGGCCAGAACTGATCGTATATCTGTGACCATATCTGCGCACTGCTTTGGTCTTTGTCGATTCTCCAATAGGGAGGTGGATGCATTGCAGCATATTCTGTTTAACCATAAAGAAGAGAGGAATATCTGCTCAGAAGTAAATGGGCATCACAGAAGTGCTGGACACCACAACTCTGCTGGTCACTGCTGACATTCATCCATGTTTTTGTGAGGCCAATCGAAGTACAGAGTTGATCAAATTGATACCAAATACTGTAACAGTCATTAATGTTGGCAACAGTGAGCAGTGGCAAGAGTGTCTACCATATGCACAGCAGAGCATATTTTAAGCAATAAAATAGGCGGCACTATTGCCGGTGCCAAAAAATGAGAAAAAATGGGAGTAATCAGCAAATCAAGAAGGCGTGTTTGCATTTGTGTACACTAGCTTTCAGCATTGTCTGTACATTACATAATTAATTATAATGAACCCATTTGAGTGTTTGCGTTTTTTTTTCTAAAGCATTTGTGTCTATTTTTACAGTTAATTTAATGAGTAGAGAATGAACATGATCATGGTCAAGTTAAATTCAAATTACATAATTTTCAATAATACACACACACATTGGTTGGTTCAGTGCCGCCTAGTGCAAATTCCTTAAAATATGCTCTGATGCACAGTCCTACGCAGTTGTTTGTACAACTGATTTAGTTGTTCTCACGATGAGCGAACAGGAGATCCATGTAGCAGTGAGTAATTATCAAGTTTTTAGTGTGCAAAAATGTGTTAAGCCAGCTGAAATTGTTTGCACAGATTGTGCGCATACTTCAGCAATGATATACTTTCGAAGGCTCAAAAAGTTTTCTGTGACGATCAGAAAGAAGATTCTAATCTCACTCACACACCTCTCACAAACAACATTATGCTGCATAACGTTTTGCGAGTTTAAGACTTTATTCATAACCATCAACGAACAACTGTGTGCACTAACTTCACTAGGTTATGTAAGTTATTACAAAACACTTATACAAAACAAGTTATGCAATAACCCATAAACACTAAATATAAACACTACTAAAACAGAATATCTGAAAATAGGAGACATGCAAGAAGAAGACCCGGATCTGAAAATCTATGGAATCGGAAAGTGTAGCGAATTCAAATATTTGGGAAGCATTATTTCAGAAGATCGAACAACAAAAAATGACATCAAAAATAGGATACAACAGGGAATAAAGGCCATCCGTTTGCTAAACTCGTTACTTTGGCCGAACAAAATGAAACTTCAAACTAAACTGACAATCTACACAACTACTGTGGAGCCCATTTTAACTTATGGCCGTGAATGCTGGCAACTTTCAGATAACGAGAAAAAGACGATAGAAACTATGGGGATGGACTTCTTAAGTAGAGCGTGTAATATTTTTAGAGTGCAACATGTTAGAGATATAAGAAGGAAAACAGGACACATATTACAACAGCAGAAAGAATAGAATCCAGACAGTTCCTATGGTATGATTCACGTAACGAGGATGGAGGAGAAGCGATGGCCAAAGAAAGCACTCACTTACACACCACAAAACAGGAGAAGAAAAGGAAGACTGACAACACAATGGAGAACATGAATTAGGAAAAGAATGAGAGATTGAGAGCTGTTGATGATGATGACTGGAAGGATAGGGAGAAATGGCGATCAAAATGTGGGATGCAGCATAGACTGTAGAACCCCCACTAATGCAGGATGCAGCATAGACTGTAGAACTCCCACTAATGCGGGATGCAGCATAGACTGTAGAACCCCCACTAATAATGCGGGATGTAGCATAGACTGTAGAACCCCCACTAATAATGGGGGATGCAGCATACGCTGTAGAACCCCCACTAATGCGGGATGCAGCATAGACTGTAGAACCCCCACTAATAATGCGGGATGCAGAATAGACTGTAGAACCCCCACTAATAATGCGGGATGCAGCATAGACTGTAGAACCCCCACTAATGCGGGATGCAGCATAGACTGTAGAACACCCACTAATGCGGGATGCGGCATAGACTGTAGAACCCCCACTAATAATGCGGGATGCGGCATAGACTGTAGAACCCCCACTAATAATGTGGGATGCAGCATAGACTGTAGAACCCCCACTAATGCGGGATGCAGCATAGACTGTAGAACACCCACTAATGGGGGATGCGGCATAGATTGTAGAACCCCCACTAATAATGCGGGATGCAGCATAGACTGTAGAACCCCCACTAATAATGAGGGATGCAGCATAGACTGTGGAACCCGACTAATGCGGGATGCAGCATAGACTGTAGAACCCCCACTAATGCGGGATGCAGCAAAGAATGTAGAACCCCACTAATTATGCAGGATGCAGCATAGACTGTAGAACTCCCACTAATAATGCGGGATGCAGCCTAGACTGTAGAACCCCCACTAATAATGCGGGATGCAGCATAGACTGTAGAACCCCCACTAATAATGCGGGATGCAGCATAGACTGTAGAACCCCACTAATGCGGGATTCAGCATAGACTGTGGAACCCCCACTAATAATGCGGGATGCAGCATAGACTGTAGTACCCCCACAAATAATGCGGGATGCAGCATAGACTGTAGAACCCCCACTAATGCGGGATGCAGCAAAGACTGTAGAACCCCCACTAATAATGCGGGATGCAGAATAGACTGTAGAACCCCCACTAATAATGCGGGATGCAGCATAGACTGTAGAACCCCCACTAATAATGCGGGATGCAGCATAGACTGTAGAACCCCCACTAATAATGCGGGATGCAGCATAGACCCTGGAACCCCCACTAATAATGTGGGATGCAGCATAGACTGTGGAACCCCCACTAATAATGCGGGATGCAGCATAGACTGTAGAACCCCCACTAATGCGTGATGCAGCATAGACTGTAGACCCCCATTAATGCGGGATGCAGCATAGACTGTAGAACCCCCACTAATAATGCGGGACGCAGCATAGACTGTAGAACCCCCACTAATGCGGGATGCAGAATAGACTGTAGAACCCCCACTAATAATGCGGGATGCAGCATAGACTGTAGAACCCCCACTAATAAGGCGGGATGCAGCATAGATTGTGTAACCCCCACTAATGCGGGATGCAGCATAGACTGTAGAACCCCCACTAATAATTCGGGATGCAGCATAGACTGTAGAACCCCCACTAATAAGGCGGGATGCAGCATAGATTGTGGAACCCCCACTAATGCGGGATGCAGCATAGACTGTAGAACCCCCACTAATAATGCGGGATGCAGCATAGACGGTAGAGCCCCCACTAATGCGGGATGCAGCATAGACTGTAGAACCCCCACTAATGCGGGATGCAGCATAGACTGTAGAACCCCCACTAATGCGGGATGCATCATAGACTGTAGAACCCCCACTAATTCGGGATGCAGCATAGACTGTAGAACCCCACTAATGTGTGATGCAGCATAGACTGTAGAACCCCCACTAATAATTACAAAAAGTTACATAATATGTCTGCCAACAATTCTGAATGCAATTAACAAGGCTATAAGTGGTGAGTGTTGTCAGAGGCCTCTGAATTGCTTTGCAGCAATGAGTGAGAGAGAGAGAGAGAGAGAGAGAGAGAGAGAGAGAGAGAGAGAGAGAGAGAGAGAGAGAGAGAGAGAGAGAGAAGCATTTTTGAGGTGCATTCTCACATGTGATGATTTGGGGGCACCTCATTATAATCTTGAACCATGAGGTTGAGTATAGAGTGGCGTGCAAAAAATGAAGCAACTCTCATGAAGATGAAACACATTTGTCTGTTTGCAAGGTTCTCATGTGATTGTCTTTTGGGATGCTAAAGGTGTTGTGTATGTAATTGTTTACTTCAACAAAGAGCAATGAGTTCCGCATACTACTCTTAACTCTGCAGCAAGGTTAGAGAGGCCTATTAGTCCTAAACAGCACATTGTGATCCACAGTGCCTTGGTTCTTCACAATACCCCCCACTGGTGCTGCTACACAAGCAAAATTGGAAGATCTTCACTGGACAGCTTTGGATCACCCCCCCCCCTGTAGTACAGATTTATGACATCATTTTTTATTTGTTTAGTCCCCTTGAAAGAGATTTAAGGAGGAAAAATTTTCCAGTGATAAAGAGGAATTGGAATTGGAATTTCCAAAGGAAGAAGAATTGCCAGCACGATGGAAAAAATGTATAGATAATAGGGGAATCCAAGTAAGAAATTATTCTTGTATGTGTATTAATTTTCACATATATATATTAATATAGTAGAATGTTCTCTCAATATATTATTATATATAAACTTTCACAATATGAACTTACTTTCTTTATCACTTCCCCATACGTTTCGAGGTGTTGTTCCTCTTCCTCGGTGAGACTAATACTGAATGTCGTTAATACAGAATAACGGTTATGGACTATAGGTGTGTGTGGTGGGGGTTGATGGTGGGAGGGTATTGGCGTTGAGGTTCAAACTGTGTGTTTGGATCAGTGTATCAAATAGTGTATGCGATCTATAATGTAATTGTTAATTTAATTGTTGTTTGGTTGTAGTGTGTGATATCTGTATATTTCAACAGCTGTGTTTAGTTTTATACTTTTAGGTAAGTAGTGTAATATTTCCATGTTGTGTTCTATGTTTGTGTAACTGTGGTTTTCATTTTGTAAATGTGTGGCAAATGTGGAATGTATGTAGTTTGTGGTGAAGGCTTTTTATAAAGTGAACGAAGAGGATGAATCAACAAGACAATTATCAATATATTAATACAGTAAAAGTCTTGTTTATATTTGATCAACCGTCATATATCAAATCGATGGGATGGGAGAAGTGAGAAGATGCCAACTATCATGCCCAACCATCCCATCAACACAAACTAACATTTCACTATATTTCCCTGCTGCTCTTTCAGTTGGGGTTGACAAGTTAACCGAACAGTCCAGAAAATGTTCACCATCCCTGCCATGCACAGAGAAACCAGTTTTGTGTGGATAACTGGGGAGGAATACAAGAGACAACCATCACAGTTTCTGCATCTGCATTATGAGGTGTGCAGTTTTGCAACCGCTAGGTGTGTCCCAGTGTCTGGGCGAGCCTGATGATGTATGGATAGCAGTGATTCATACTTTGGGATAGAAACTTATTCTTTAATTTTTTTCAGAGAGATGGAACACTATCTTCATTCATTCTGACCTGTGCAGCAATCTGCCATGGCTACAATAAAGGAGCCTATAGAGACCTTTTGGTTGGGAAGGCAGGATTAGCTCGCCCATAACAGGTCACAACATGTCTGACCACCCAGAAAAAGTCACAAGAGGCTGCCATGAGGCAACTGTGAACTGCAGGAAGGATGCACACCTCGGTCAAGAGCAGCTTCCAATTCGTCTTGTCATTACGCTCAGACGCGGTGTTGGCAGGAAGTTTCACAAGGCCAACAGAATGGGTAGAACAGAGGTTACGAGAGAGGGTCATCAAGCAAAGCTAGGGGACGTCTGAAATTGCATGGTGATGGGGGTAACAAGAGATGGAGGCACGGGTGAAGACCTTTCTGTACATGACATTGATCACAGACAGATGTAAACATTTCTATTATGGAGAATAGTGATGATGGTTGTTATACCTCCCAGCTGCCAATAATGCTGATATAAACTCTTAGCTGGCAATGAGTAGAGTTGACTACAACCAGCTATTTGTGTTGGGTTTTTGTATCGCCTTCAAAGAAACGTTTAACTTCCTAAAAAAATTACCTTTTGCTTCAGATATGTTCTATTCATGTGTTTACTTTTTGGCAATCGTATGCAGGGTGGATCTTGGGGTAAACATCAAGTCCAATTGCAAAGTTAGAAGAAAGACAATGAGCTGAAAGTGAGGAAATGAATTTCTTACTTTTAATAATTCTAATTTTGTTTTTAAACTCCATCATGATTAATTTTTCTGGTGTATTGGTTGCCGTGTTTTTATTTATTCAAATATCAGCAGCAAACTACAACATTACAACTATAAAAACATTAGTTTTCAAGCAATATTTTCAACTGCACCCATATATATATACAAAAATCGATCAAATACAAACATCACTTTTGAAACTGGACGAGATACTTTAATGCTCGTTAACAACGATAACAATGAGCAGTGCCTAGCATGTGTAATTATTAAGTGCTTAGTATACGAAGGCGTTAAACCAGCTGAAATTTTCTACAGACTGTGTGCAGAATTTGGCAAATGTACGCATTTCAAAGCTCAAGAAATGTACAAACGGTGTATGCTTTTCTGTGATTGTATTTTCCAGTGACAAAGAGGTACAAGACTTCATGTACAATTGGCATGAACACATGACCAACGAATTTTTATGAAGAAGCAATTAAAAAACTGACAGTTCAATAGCAAAAATGTATAGATAATAGGGAAAGCTATGTAGAAAGTTTCTCAAAAAGGCTTGCTTACATTTGACAGCTCTCATAACAAAATACTAGAACAGTCACAGGTAACTTTTGAATTTATGGGGGGCGCATGTATAACTGAGGACTACTTTGATGGGCGCACCCCTCCCCACCTCATCAATGGAAAATAGAAAGGCGCCGGACGTTACAAACATTAACTGTTGCTGTATAATACCCTTGTGCTTCTATTTAGTGATGTGGAACAGCAAATCAAACAAAACTTTGCAGTATTTTTCATATAAATTTGTGAAAATTTTTGACATCACGCACAATCACGTTTAAACTAACAAAACTTTAAAACAATGGTTAAACAGAAAAACCATTTTAATAAAAATAAATTAAAGAACTTACCATAATAACACTATTTATTTTCATAAAGTGCACAGAAATATTAAATTTGAAAAATCACATTTAAAACACAAATGGAGGTTACAGTTCTTTTTCATAACAAAACTAACAGTAGTAATTAGTGTATTGAAAAAAAATAAATAAATAAAATTTTGGATGATAAGCTCGACAATCGTATTGGGGGAAGATGTAGCTCGGTTCGGTAAATGGCTTGTACTATTACACTACTTCGAAGCAGGTACAATCTGGGTGTGCTCAAAGGTTCAAAAGAAAAGAAAATTACAAATTGGTTCACGGGCGCATCAAACCTTATTTATGGGCGCACTTGCGCCCGGGGGCACAGGGTTGCCAACTGCTGTTCTACATAATTACTTCAAGGTGTGAAATAACAACTGTTGATCAAGCTGCTGTCTTGTCCGGGAGTTACAGGGTCCCTGCAGCTTCACACCTAGCCGCAGCATAGCACATATTGCTATGAGCATATGTTTAAGAACTTTATTCCAGAATGAAGGAAGAAAATATCATTTGAATTTTGCATGCATCAACATCTGGATGGATTTTTTAAGAAGCTCTCTACCTACCATCACTCTAAGACTGCAACTGTTTTCTTTTTGTAAACATATACTGAAGTTGAAACAGCAAATACTTTAAGGAATAATAACATCAATAACTTATCAGAGCTCATCTGTCTGACTTAATGGGGTTCAGGGGGTCAATGTGGTTACCAGAAGATGAAACAGACTGGACATGGCACAATACACGCTATCTGTATCGTGTTTGAAGAGATGTGGCTGAAATGAATCCACAGACAGGACATATTCATTCATCAAACTACGTGTCACGAACCTATGTCGTTGCCTCTCCATTATTAAAAGTTGCTCGCTCTGCTGGCAACATAATTTACTGATTTATGATTAGTTCTTTTTACTGGTGCAAGTCGGAGATACAGGTGTTTTCTAATCGTGCTGGGGTGATAAGATTGGCTATACACAAAAATTACGTTCGCTTGGGGCAAAGGGAATTCCTGAACATGGCACAAGACATGTTTATTCATTTCCCCATACGCAGTGAAGATTTTGGTACATTATGTTAGTAGCAGATATTATATCCCATGTCCTGGTAACACTGCCAAAAGAAGCTTGCCCCACCACCCATAAATTACTCACATATAATACTTGGAACCAACTGCACAATAAAAAAAAAACTCCATCAGGCATCCACATCTTGTGGATACGGGTTTGGCAATCCCAATTTGCCCTAGCTAGATTCTCACTTTGCTTCAACTTGTCTTGTGTGTGATCCCTTCCTTTAGTCTTTTCTGTCTAGTCTCTCTTGACTGATTCCTGTTCTTTTCTGATCCCAACGCTACCAGAGTAATTGAGGCCTAGGGTGCCTTCCTTTTTTTAATTCTAATTTCCTAATTTTGGGTGGCTTAGGATCTTAAAGAGTGCTCACTGATGCTGACAGGCACCGGAAATACTAAGGAACGTTCAGTATCAGAATAACTGATACAAAGCCACCAAATCCTATCTCAGAAAAAGAATGGTGAGGGTGAATCTCCTGAGCCCCAAAACAGGGGCCTTTTGGCTAAGGTATGATAACCCTGACAGAAGAGTCTCTGGTCCTCCTAGTAGGGGGTTGTGCAACAGACCAGTAACATGTTCATATAAAACTATAATACTTGTAGTACCCAAAGCAGCCTCTGAGTAAGGTCTGGAATGAGACATGGGTCGTCTGAGGATGAGATGGGTGCTGGAACAGGTTTATATAACCTAACCTTTGAAGAGAAGAAGAAGAAGAAGACTTGAACCAACAGTCCAAACTGTACACGCTGCATTAAATTAAACTCTCATCTGACAAAAACTATCTAGGTTGAATGGTGACTGTATATAAGTAGATGTGACATTATACAGTTCCTTATAGTTCAAGACTGAAAATGCTCATCAATGGGGCATGGTAACAGTTGGAAATATCGGTATGGAGAACCATACATGACTTCCATGTTCTAAGATTTATATTTAAAATCATTTTCGAAATGAAATATTACCATAGAAACTACTTCTTTCTACTTACTGCTTCAGCCTTAACCACAGTACTGTGGTCACTAACGTATACCACCTCACGTTATCGCACTTAATTTTCACTGATGATGGAAGTCGATGGCATTGCCGAAACGTCTGGTTTTGTAGAAAACATTGGACTACGGCCAAACATCCCGGGAAGGAATTTTAACAAAAACTATTTCTTTGTTGCCGATAACACAATGTTTTAATATTATGATGTCCGTAATTAAAACATCAGAGCAGGTTTAGTGCGAATGAGGGTACACCGTGGACAAAAATTTTCAACATTTCCTATCGAGCGTTACTTAGAGTAAAGCTGCGAATCTACAGTGTACGTTTCACAGAACAAACACGCGGAAAAGAAGGAGCGCTCCGAAGTCACTCATGGACCCTCAGCATCTTGCAGAGGGTTCATTCCCTAAAGACGAAGTCTGTCTATGAATCGTTCCTCTGTAAACACGTGCAGTTACACTGCCCAGCGATCCACAGGAAGCAAATCGCTATCCATGCTGGACATTTTTTGGCTTGCACGCGTTATGTTGGTGTGGGTTTCGGCACTTTCCATTTAAAAAGCGTGCAAATGTAAGAAAATAAACATGAGTGAGGCCAGAAATAACGTGAATTTTGTGTGTGTGTGTGTGTGTGTGTGTGTGTGTGTGTGTGTGTGTGTGTGTGTGTGTGTGTGTGTGTGTGTGTGTGTGTGTGTGTGTGTGTGTCTTCCCTGCCTTTTTATTGCAATAATCATAATAATAAAATGGAAACGTAAACATTACATAATTGAGATATGGTTGCCTGCCATGAACGATATATTTTCACTCATACATGATTTACACCAAAATGAAAAAATTATAATTTTATTGCCTGGCAACAAAATTATTTTATTTTTAACAATTACCATTGTTTGAAAAAGTTTAAATGAATTTTCAAGTACTTTACTGTTGTTAAAACGTAAAAGGTTGCAGGTAAACTACCCCTTCCCCTTACCCGATCTTCACCAAAATCAAAAGTCCTTGAGATCTCTACAATTCAAGGACGTATGCAAAAAATTATTTGATTCTGTTTGAATTTGCGGCTGTTATCGTTTGCCATAGAAAATTACCCTTGATAAAAAAACGTTGCAGGTAAACTACCCCTTCCCCTTAACCGATCTTCACCAAAAACAATAGGTCTTGAGTACTCTACAAATCAGGGCTGTATGCAAAAAATTATTTGATTCTGTTTGAATTTGCGGCTGTTATCGTTTGGCATAGAAAATACCCTTGTTAAAACATAAAACGTTGCAGGTAAACTACCCCTTTCCCTTAACCGATCTTCACCAAAAACAATAGGTCTTGAGAACTCTACAATTTAGGGCAGTATGCAAATAATCTTTTGATTCTGTTTGAATTTGCGGCTGTTATCGTTTGCCATAGAAAATACCCTTGTTAAAACATAAAACGTTGCAGGTAAACTACCCCTTTCCCTTAACCGATCTTCACCAAAAACAATAGGTCTTGAGAACTCTACAATTCAGGGCTGTATGCGAAACATTAATTGATTCTGTTCGAATTTGCGGCTGTTATCATTTGCCAAAAAAAAAATTACCCTTGATAAAAAAAACCGTTGCAGGTAAACTACCCCTTTCCCTCAACCGATCTTCACCAAAAACAATAGGTTGTGAGTACTCTACAAATCAGGGCTGTATGCAAAAAATTATTTGATTCTGTTTGAATTTGCGGTTGTTATCGTTTGCCATAGAAAAAAAATCTACAGACACACACACAGACACTTTTTGAAAAATGACTTTTTTTCATGTTATGAGTGTAGTACAATCAGCATCTACAATAATCTCGAACACGATTTTTTTTGCCATCACCATACTTCCATTTCCTTAAGGAATATGGAAGTAAAAATCTACAGAAGACAGACAGACACTTTTTGAAAAATGGCTTTCATGTTTTGAATGTAGTACAATCAGAATCTGCCATAATCTCAAATACGATTTTTTTTTCCATCACCATACTTACATTTCCTTAAGGAACATGGAAGTAAAAATCAACCATCTTCAACAATGTACAACGCAGCATCATTTATTTGAACTAATTACCATAGAGATTAGTCTGGATAGTCAAAAATTTACAGGCATTGCACAAATGCAATGCACAGAGAAGGGCATTGAAAATGCTTCAATAAATCTAAAAAATATATATATTGTTACAACACAAATAAGCCAAATCCCGTACCAGTGATAAAAAAGATAATTCTTAATATAAAAATACTTCATATAAAATAAAATGTTTTAAAAAATGTATAAAATGTAAATATCATGACACGACGAACGACGATATTACCCAACCCAATTGATTGACCCAACAACATAAACACAAAGAAGGGAACCACGAACCATACTCAAGAAAAAAGGTGATGGACCAAACAATTATGAACTAACAAAGGAAGATATGAACCCAGAACTAAAGAAGAATCAAAGGAAGAGAACAGATCCCTACGATTAAACAGAAATCGAACCAGATGAGAAGAGGAGAACCAAACCAAGATGAAGACTATTGAAGAAGACGAAGAAGAGGAAGAATGAAGAGGAGACAGGTTAAACCCAAGGGGAAACTAACACACATATAAAAGGGGAAAAATAGTATACTCAAGGATAGAATACTGTAAATAAACCCCAAATAATTATTTATTGATGAAACAAATATTATTGTTATAATTGAATTAACTTATATACCCATTTTAAAGACAATACGATTGTAAAGTAACGTAGTGTAGAAAAAGTACACTAACACAGTTAGAAAGGTTAGATTTAACAAAAAATAACTAACCTAATATTATTAATAATAAATATTATGCTGTAAAGAAATAGTGAGAAATAATAGGAGAAAGTATAGGGATTACCCATTAAATAACACTCAATACAAACAGTGAACCAAAGTGAAGTGCAATAGTGAAAGTGTAAGTACCCTAAAAATAGTGAAAGTGTATGTTAAGCAATAAAAATGTAATGATAAGTAAGAAAACACTTTATAAAACATTGATAAACAATCAATGATTGGAGTGATCTTGTACACATTTATATAACTAAAAATAATTAAAAATAATATTTCAAATAAATACAAAAGAAGCAGGTAATGTTATTCAGGGAGAAAGCCCAGACAAAAACAGTTTGTATTAACATGGTATGGAGGAGATAGTAGAATAGAAATAAAGTTTTGTTTTTAAAATTAAGACTACAATGAATAAAACACCCCATGTTGAAAGGGGAATTAACTTTCATAATTTTGCAAGAAGTGATGATGTTTATCACTCTAGGTAGTAACAAAAGAAAAGAATCAATATTAGAACTAACAATAACTAGTAACTTATAAAGAATAGTTTGGTTCAATGTTATGAAGAGGATATGGCTGAAGGGAACCTACAGTCCATAAGCCTAATTATTATATTTTAAAATATGTGTAATGAAAATGTATGTTGAATAGTAGTTAAAACACAAACAAATACGATAACTAAGTGAAGCCCATCAGGCTGAATTCAAAATGTAATTTAAAAGAAATACACCAAAAAACCATCCTGGCTAATCTTGGCTATGAAAACATCTAACTGTCAGAGACACTCAAATGTAAATTGTAACAATTTTGCAAGAAACTTTACTAATCTAAGACCAGTAAATGGCCAGTAATTATATGTCAATCATTTTAAAACAGAAATGTTATTATAAAAGTTTAATTTAAGAAAGATATGTAATTTATCAAATGTCAAATATTTAGATTAAAGTTAATGTATAACAGAATATGACCTTATGAGGTATCGTTGTAAACTTTGAAAGGAAAGAAAGATAATAGTGATATCATTTATTACCCCAAAGGAACTATAAAGGAATAAAACCATTAGGAAAATACTTAATAAATTTGAATAAAAATTCAAATCTCTTAACAATGCTTTTGAAAGAGTATTTAACCAATCCCAGGATTGCTGTTACCATAGTAACGAGCCGTTGAAGGCTAGTTTTCCGTTAAATATATGAGACTTGAAAAAACGACGCGTGGGTAAGCGGCACGCAAAATTGGAATGATTGAAATTTTAATTTAAATAGTTACGAAAAGTTTCGGAAGTTAACCAAGATGACCAAAGACGAATAGATGTCGACCTACCAAGAATTAACGATGTCCTGGAACCAAGTTGAATAAATTAATTAACAAAAACCCAAGACAAGATTGAAAAAGATGTTCGAAGCTTAAAACCAGCCCAAATTTGAAGAATATCCACTACCCTAGATGGCAACACATCAGCACTATCTGAACTGATAAGTATCGAATAAATTCCTTAATCCCAAAAAACCAAATTACCTTAAATATTTTCCAAATGATGAAATTTCTCACTATTGAACAAAGATTATTTTCTTTCAAAGGTGTTAATGCATAATTTACTTACATAAAAACATTTTATTAATCAATATATAACCTCGCTTAAGAGTACCATTTTGTAACAAAAATACGACACTACCGAACAATTTGTAAAAACACATTATATTTTCTAAGTACGTATAAGGTATGGTAGTGTACTTTTCTAATGTAACCAACGTTTATGTCTTATTTCATAATCCAAAGAACCCCAGATTTTAAACATATTCATATATTGTACGTAACTGTAGCCATCTCGGCAACGAAAAGTGTTGTAAAATCAATTTTGCCAACTCTGAGATATTTGTGTTTCATGTTATAAACTGGAGCTATTTATTATCAAAACATTTATAATTAATTTGTCATATTAATTAATGACCAAATTTGTATTAAAATCACAGTACCGAGTATTACTATCTTTTTATTTCATAGGACGTTGTAGAGTGTATGCGTGTTAGCAAGTTTTATTCAATAACCAACTAGCACTCATCACGAGTGGTCGAGACGGCAACCTGTATAGCGGCAGGAACCATTCGAACGCTCCAGCTGTCCATGCTAATAACACGTATCATCTTATAATTTAACTATTTTAATTGTTTTAATAGAAACAATTTGGCGCCACCCGGGATTCGCAACCCCTATGAATTAACAGGTAGGTTGTACTGGTAATATTGACAACGCTACAGACTCCAGTAGTGACGTCGATTTATGTAACGACCGGTGTGAGGCAAACACACTACATTCACACTAATACACAAAATAAACAAGTGTGACACATTTTAACAGGTACGACCTCAGTTACTCGTTACATAGTGACGAACCCAACGCGGGGCTTTAAGTAAAAAGGAAGCCTCACATAAACTCATTACATATTGGCGACCAGCAACGTGAGGCTAGAAAGAATAACTAGCGGCGGTTATGAATAGACACGATATGGTTACGAGGCGCAAAGGGAAGGAAGCATTAAACCAAGAAGGAAACCAAGAAGAAATGGAAGAAGTTGAGGAAGTAGAAGTTGAGGAAACGACTGGAGAATTGTTGGAAGAGAATCCACAGGAGGACCAACTGGAAAATCCGAACCCACCTGAACCAGAAATAGAAGCAGAAGCCATGGCAAACAACCAACCGGAAAAACCAATTCAAGATAGTGAGAAAGAACAACGGGCTGGAGACCATGAAACAGCAAAGGAGGTCCGAGCATGCAAGACCTGATGAATTTCATAGCAGAACTCTGAAGGAAAGACAAGGAAGATTTGAATAAAAAATTAGCATCAGACAAGGAAGAGTTGAATACAAAATTGGAAAAACTGGACCTAAACAGTGAAGAATTGAAGAAGCAAATGAAGGAGAGTATAGAATTCCTGAACAACAAAATCGAAAGCAACCATGAAGACTTGAAGAGAAGTCAGGAGGCATTGGAAAAGAAGAGCGAGGAGCTGAAGAAACAGATCAAGGATCTGGAAGTAGTAAATAAAAAGATGGAAAATAATAATGTTATTCTCCAACAGAAAATAGAGGAAGAAAGTGAGAAAACCAAGGAGGAATGGAAGCAACAACTAGTCGAATGTCAAGAGGAGATCAGGCAAACGGTAACGGAGACCAACGAAACAGTGATACAAGTCCGTGAAGAATTGAATAATAAAATAAGCAATGTCGAGGAGGAGGGTAAATTGAGAGCGACGGAATTCTACCAAGTCCTCACCGAAGGATGCCAGAAGAACAAACAGGAGGTGGTCAAGGAACTGGAGGAGAGGCACCAAGAACTACAAATAGATGTAAACAATCGGGTGGAGAAAGTATACACCGTCATAGATAAAATAGACGGACTGACCAGAGAAAACAGAGAGAAAATCCAGGGGATCAATATACGGGAGAAACAGATGCAGGAAGAATTAGATGCATTAAGAGAGAAACCATATAATCACACACAGTTCATAACCAGTGAAAATCGAGAAATAATTAATTTCCGCAGCTACCGGAGGAACCCGATAGAATTCCTCAAACGGGTAGAAGAGCTGATAGAGAAGAATAGAGAAACCAGGTGGTCCAGTGTGAGAAGTATGGTCGATGAAATGTTCCGAGACACCCATGACAACTGGTGGACGGCCACTCGACCCGAGATCAATGACACACAAGAGTTTAAGAAACAATTCCGGGAGAAATATTGGTCCGAGTCCACACAGAATGTGGTCCGCAATGATATCAGTAATGGAAGATACGAGTCACAAGGAGGACACACTTTAACATCCTACTTTTTGGGAAAAGTATGCTTAGCCAGAAATTTGGAACCCAAGATACCCGAGGAGTCTTTGGTAATACAGCTGGGTTATCACTATGAAAAAGCAATACAGAAGGCCCGAAGGCAAGGACAAATAAAAACAATTCAAGGAATGGCTAGCCTATTGGAAGACCTGGAGAATGATGGCCATAACCGGAAAAACCGGATCCTGAACCAACGGTATAACAAGTGGAATGAACATAATAATACGACTAATTTCCATGGACCATACAATCATCCACAAAACAATAATCGGAATAACTGGGGCCGAAACAATAATAATAATAATGAAGAACAGACATTCAATAGAAATACCTAGCATCACCCTCCGAATAATCAGCCTGGGTAACAGAGGTCAACAAAACCATCATTCAGGCAATCAAAACAACAATAGAAACAGTCCAAATAATAACCGACCCAATGATAGTTACAGAGGAGCGGAACCTGAACAACGCACCAACGGTCACCCCAATGACCATACTTATTACGGCAACCGGCATCATCCTAGTTACCAGTACAACCGGGGACCCGGGGGTAATCCAAATAGAAGCGACGGCCGACGTCATGTAAATTTTATCAGTGGGAGAAGGCAGAATAACCACAGAAGATATAACCCGAATTGGCACCCACACTCATGGTACCACACGTCCAACAATAATAACAATCAACCATCAGTGAGCAGGAACAACGAACCACTTCAGAATGGAAATAGCCAGCAACAAGTGCTGAACGATGAAACAAACGACCAGTCAAATAACCTGGCCGTCAGCCAGCAACCACCTTTAAACTAAACGGGTCAGTGAAAAAGTATGAACGCCCTTCACATGACCAATCACTTGGGTTGATACGTCGAACGATGTCAGATAAGGAAACCAAAGTAATCATGATAATCTACAACAATTATTTAAAGGATATTCAAGAAGAACTTCTCGACGAAGAGGCCAATCAATTACCACAAAATAATAGTGAAATTGTTCATATAAAGGCGACAATAAACGGCACAATAACCATTATCATGGTGGATACGGGGTCTAATATCTCTCTAATCAACCAGCCTGAATTAGAACGAATTCAAGCTCACTCTCGAACACCAATCCCTACACTGCCAATAAATAATATAATCATCATTGGCGCAACTGGTAAACAGAACAAAACAGTGAGAAAACAAGTATCATTGGAGTTAAATAATCTAGAATCAACCATCCCTATTATATTTCTCGTGGCAAGTGGGCTACCATTCAACATGCTTATCGGATGTGATGTATTAAGAAGGTATTCAGCAGTAATAAACCTGCAGAAGGGAGTCGTGTTGTTAACTTCGGAACAAGGAACCTGGTCCGCAAACATTATAAATTGTATGTCAACTCCAATTGCTTTGAGCCAAGACCCAGGACTGAAGAGTTATTATTGTCAGAGGCGTGAACCATCTATCACCATGGCCGAGGAGGAGGAGCGCAAAGCCTTGTGGAAACAGAAGTTGGAAGAGATCATAACCTTCCAAAGAGAACGGCCTCTGCAGGAAATTAGTGAGCAACAGCCTAAAAAACTAATTGCCATTTATAACAATTATCAGCATGTCTTTTCAAACACCCCAGGAAAAGTTAAAGGATACCAGTGTGAAATTCAGTTCCGAGAACCGGTAGACTTTCACAGGAAATCATATCCCATAGCACACTCCCTGAAAAATGAAGTCAGAATGGAAATAAATAGAATGATTGCTGAAGATATTATTGAGTATAGTCACTCTCAATATACCAGCCCCATAGTAGCCATACCCAAGAAAAATGGCAAGGTACGAATTTGCCTGGACGCCCGAGAAATAAATAAAATGATTATCAATGACCGAACTTCACCAGGAGAAATAGAAGAAATTCTGAAGAGATTTCATGGGATAAGATATATTAGCACCTGGGATACTGTATGTGGGTACTGACAGGTGGAGCTGCACCCACTCAGTAGGCAGTACATGGCTTTCATATTTGACGGTAGAAATTACCAGTTCAAAAGGTTACCATTTGGACTCATTAATTCAGTAGCAGTGTTCGTGAAGTGCATGGACCCAGTGTTAGGTCAAGAGGCACTGGAATTTACTACAGTGTACGTTGACGACCTGCTTATCACATCATCTAACTGGGACGAACACTGCGAAAGAGTCAGACATGTATTGGAAAAATTATCCAACAACAATATTACCCTTAAATTAGACAAATCGAAGTTTATTGCAAAAGAAGTGAAGTTCTTAGGATTCAACCTAACCGAGGAGGGAATCTCTCCATCCCAAGAGAAGGTTGAAGCCATACAAAATTTCTCATCACCAAGAAACAAAAAGCAATTGCAATCCTTCCTAGGAGTATGTAATTACTATAGGAAGTTTCAGACCAACTACTCCCACCTAACAGCAAAATTTTCCAAACAACTCTCTTCGAAAGAAAAATGGACGTGGGGAGCGGAACAAGAGGAAGTGCTCAAATTAATTAAACAAAAATTTGTTGATACTGTTATATTACACCACCCCAATTTTGAAAAACCGTTCTACCTAAACTGCGACGCTAGTCTAGTAAGTCTAGGCGCAGAGCTGTACCAGGAAGACGAAGATGGCAATCACCTGGTCATTAGCTTCGCCAGCTGAATACTAAATAGTTGCGAGCGTAACTACAATGTTACAGAAAAGGAGTTGCTCAGCATAGTATTCGCGTGCGGCAAGTTTAGGACATACATACTTGGATATCCTATCACGGTCCGAAGCGATCATAAATCAATATCGTTTCTCAAACAGTGTAAATTGAATCATGGCCGACTTACTCGATGGATACTTGCTTTGCAAGAATACCACATTACATGGGAGTATATTCCAGGACGAAAAAATATAGTGGCTGACGTATTATCCAGAATAAATGTAGTAAATCAGACATTTGAAGGAGAAAAGGGGAAGATAGCAAAAGTGTATTATATATTGAAAGATAGGAAAGACCTGGAAAATATTGTAAACCAAATAGCGTTACAACAAGAGCAAGATACAAAAATATCCAACATCAGAAAAAGACTGATGGAGTCTGAAACAATTATTAACAAATTTTACTGTGTATACAATGATATTTTATTTATAAAAACAAAAAAGAACCAAGACGCTTGGAAACTAGTAATTCCTCAATCATTAGAAAATCAAATCATCAAAGATTACCATGTGAGATACGGCCACATGGGAACAATTAAAATGGTAAAAGCTTTAGAGGAAGATTTGTTCATAAAAAATATTGCAAGAAAAGTGAATAAAAACATAAAAACCTGCACATTGTGTCAGATGGTCAAAACCAATAACGAAAGGAAGGATGGAACGATGATACCCATCACATCAAGTGCCAAACTAGAGAAGGTGTTCCTCGACATATGTGGACCATTCCCACGTAGCGGAGGAAGACATGGATACAAATTCATTGTTATCATACTTGACCATTACACCAAGTACACCCAAACTATACGCTATAAACAGAGCCACAACAAAGAAAACATTAGATATTATTAAAAATAAATACATGTTAGAGATTGGAAAACCGTACATGATAATAACCGATCATGGAACGCAGTTTAAGGGAAGAAGGTGGAGAGAAGAATTACTAAAACTAAATATTAAAACATATAAAACTTCAGTATACCACCCCAGTAGTAATCCAGCAGAAAGAATGTTGAGAGAGGTGGGACGCATTTTGAGAACTTTGTAGCGGGTCAATTTTGGGTGTTTTTATTTTAATTGTTTGGGGCATATATATATTTTTATTCATTTCGTTTTCGGTCGGGAGCCTTATAAAATATTGTGAAATAACTGTATTATTGTGCAACGTATTTGTCAGTATAACAGAACAGTTGGAAACAAAGTAAGACGCAGGTTGTTGTTGAGTAATGCGGCGAAGAATTTACCACCCCAATTTTTCGCAGAACTTTGCGTGTGTGTGATCACGCCCGTATGCAACTCAGCCGGGCGGGGCTCGGGAATGACGCCGTGAGAAACAACAAAGTGGAGGCAAACATGGCGATGTAGAAAAACGTTTGTTGCAGCCATCAACTCAATACCGGAAGTCGCTTTAAACTCCGCCTACTGTTGGTGACATCACCAGAGCCAATTCCAATATTAAGCTCTGGTCACACACATATACCAGCTATAATCCATGCATAAACTGAATATGCCTCAGCAAATCAACAGTATACGGCGACTAAAACCTGATGGCCGTGACTGCTCATTTCCCGCGACAACGAAGCAACAAGTACCTGTTACGTTCTCAGTGACGGTCGACTTTAAGTAGAGACGCCATACAGTCAACAGGACGCCAACTCCAGTAACAGACGCTCACAGTTTTGGTTTAGGGCCCGGTCGGTAGTGTTATAAAATGTAATTAATCCAGTAGGACCGACCGGGACCCCAGAATTTACTAAACATATCGCCGTCATAAGTTGGTACAGTGAAATGACGACAAAGTGAATTAACGGACATTGAATCGGGGACAAAACACGTGTTCGTACGGAATCGCGGTAGTGGACAGTTTCAATACAAAAAAGGGATTTGTAAAGTATAATAAACAAAGGGGTAAAGTATTAAATTGTGTGAGAGTTGTTAAGTTACTTATTTTTTACCCTGATATTTAATACACTCCACTCTTCATAAAACAACACTTACCGCTGCCAGAATTTCACTTACCGTCATGGTCCCCGTAAAACTTACCTTTTGAAACTGCCCAGGTCGCCACGATATTTTTTAAAGATTAAATATCGAAAACTTATACACTCTTGCCCTTATAAAAAAAAAATCACGCCATCTGACTATAATAAAATTTCAGAAAACCCCCGATTACGTTAGACGAATTTTTAACACAGAAATGAGGAAATGGCAATGACGAAATAACTTAGACTAACACATTTTAGTGATTAAATGCATGTTTTACTTACTAAGCACGGACATCCTTAATCCAAAAACCACAAAGGAAAGAAAACATAAGCTAAGTTGGTTACATTACTCTTATATTAACTATATGCTTTTTACTCACAAGGTAGCCCAGTTTTGCTCATTCTCTCTACCACACCCCATACAAACCCTTTTTTAAAATGTTCTAAAAAGCTAACAGAAAAATTAGTTTGATATGCGCGAGGTCCGCCGAGCACGTGCTTTCGTTTCGGTCACATTTTGTTAGTAGCTACACTTGAATCGTCACTGCACTGTTTGTAAGATCGGTCACTTCCTCGGGTCCCGGTCGGTCTTCCTGAATTAATTAGATTTTCCGAAAACTTGACCAACCGGGCCCGAAAACAAAATATATGCGTCTGTAACGGAACTCTGTATCTCGTTGACCACTTGGCGTCTCTGGCTAATGTCGACTGTGTGGCTGTGTACGTAACAGGTACATCTACCTGTTACTGCATGGAAGTTGTTCTTCCATGCCACGATGTTTTCGTCGTCGCTCCTTGTTCCTTTGCTGTCGTGTAACCATTTTATATAGGGAATGGAGCTGACATATGTGGATGACCAGAGCTTAATATTGGGCTTGGCTCTGCTGATGTCATTTAAGTGGGCGTGGTCTAAACGACACTTCCGTAGTGAACCCAACGGAACGATGAAAATTTCACTCTCTGGCCATCTTACTTTTTTGCCAACGCTTGGGTAGGCGCCCATGCTTGGTGTGCGCATGGGAGCGCAATGCCACACTCTCGCATAGTTCTTGGAATTTTGGTGGAGGTGCAAATGCTCTGCCGCATTCCTCAACAACAACTGCGTCTTATAGAGTTGTTTCACTGTTCTGTTACATTGACTGTTATACTGACACGTACGTTGCACAATGACAATCCGCCCAAAATGAAATAAATAAAAATATAAATATATGCCCCAAACGGTTAAAATAAAGACACACAAAATTTGACCCGCTACAATACCCCCTCGATGAGAATTCTGCTGTCCACGACAGAAGAAATCTCATCGATGACCCTGAAGAGGACCGGTGAGGAACTGGTGCCAACAACCCCCTGGTTCTTAATCTGCATGGGTACACGACCCCCCTGGCTCAGCGACCATGGACTCATCTGAACGAGATCACTGGACTTCTCCGTAAGAGATCCCAACACCGAGAAATCGATCAGACTCGCACCACAGCCCACCTTGCCTTCTAACATGCTACCCCCAAAAATCCTCAATCCCTGGCTAAAATCATTCCAGCTCCTCCGCCGATATGGATCCCCTTTTTGCAAGCTGGGCTGCCTTTGGCAAATACTGGGCTCACACACTCTAACATTACATATTACCATAACACATAAGAATAAAACTTTCTTTTAAAATTTATCAAAAATTTAAAAAATTCAAAATTCAAAAAATAATCGTTTATCAAAAAATTCTCTTCCTCTTTTTTCTAATTTTTGTTTCAATGACTTAACCTAAACATTCCTATTAATACAAATACATCCTTACTCTAGCATGAGAACAATTTATAGCCTACCAATATAAAGCAATACAATAAAAGAAACATCATTAATACATACACAATAAAATAATCATTACTCAACATATTCACTCGCTGGCAGGCGAAAAATCAAAAAAAAAATTTTTTTTTTCAAAAAAAATTTAAAATTTTCAAAATTTTAAAATTCAAAAAAATTATTCATTAAATATTTATTAAATTTATTTATTAAATAACATTTATTAAAATTATTCAAATATTGGTTTGAATTAATTAAACAAACAAATCACAATTGGCTTCCTACTATACACAAGCTTAGTAGGTGTATGAACTCATCAGCTGATCATAACTAGGTCAAGTCCAAAACCCTTGACCTACATATGTTATGTATGATTTCTGAAAACACTTTAAATATCTGTAATATCCTACCTTGAAATACAAAACATAATAACATAAAATATTTAAAACAAACAAAATATTAATATAATTAATCATCAACTTGACATTTAAATCATTTACAACAAACAATTCTTAACTTTACATTATTTTCAAATTTTATCAAAATTCTGTCACTGGTTAAAAAAAATAAACAATTGTATATTCTTTATCATGAATCTCTCTGCCTTTTCAACAATCTTACCTTAATATACTGTGGGTGATGTAAATCATTTATTCTCGTTTTTCTGTATGAGATTTCTATACATATATAAACTTTCTCCCCCGACTCTAATATTTATCAACTCAATTCCCATGACACCCAACTCTATCAAAAATATCTACTAATCAGGACATTCTAAACCCCAACTTATCATTTAACACAAAACGCCACCTTCTCCCCATATATAAAAAAAAATACTCTCTAACCCTTTGTACATAGGATACGTGTTTCCTTCCCAAAACTCATTCCCTTATGTTGGTCCCTGGACTCCCCCTAGGTAACCCTTTCCGGCGCCAATCGGTCCCTATCCCGTCCCAACCCTTGTTGCGGACTCCTACATTACACTACCCTCTAATACAAAATTACCATCCCCAAAAATCTCAATCTCATTGCCTCACTACAAATACAACAAAATAACCTCATTAACTATAAACATAAATATATCATTCAAAACTCTACATAAATTCTCCATTACTACTGTGTCAACATTAATACTTCACCAACTTCTATAACATACATTAACTCAAAAACAGCATTACCTCATTTCACATTCAACTTTTAATTCAACTTGGACAGGTCTACATGTCCCATAAAACACTTATCACCCATGAATTATCTTTTATTAATCTGCATATTCTTTTTATCTTTACTTCAAAATATCTGTAGTACACTAAACATTAATTACTTGTAACATTTACAAACCAATATACCAGTGACATTATTGCTGATCAGCTGATATCCTAACATAATAAAAACACAATGAAACTACATCTTAAAATTGAACAAATACATGTAATACATTATCAACACTTATTTCTATTATGTTGATTGCCTGCCAGGCGTCTAATGATTGGCTTAGAAAAAAAATTACACACATAATGAAAATACTATTTTAAAACATCACATAACACAATACACAAATAGCAATAAACCTGGATTATTAGCATACATCAAACAAACAATTCTCTTTTAAATAATTTATATAAAAATTTATAAACATTATTATTTAAAATTTTTCATTAACTCTTTTTATTTATCATCATGATGAATTTATCCTGTGTTGTAATCAGATTTTCAAAAATTCTAAATTTATTATTAATACATATTTTTAATCATTATGTTCCACAAAATAAACCATTTAACATTTATTTACTTATTAATTATTATTAAATCAAAATCTCACCAAACAATTTAATTACCTTATAAAATTCAAACACATAATATTCAATCACACTATCTACACATCTCCACTTATTTAATTCAATTTATTATTAAAATTAAATATTCATTTGATTATTAAAATAACATATCTCAATTATTATCAACATTCTACAAATCATTAACTATTGTCTTCGTAATTATTTTGTTATTTAATTAGAGTGCAAAAATATTAATAATATTATTATTATTAATACAACATTTTCTAAAACATATACACATTACATTTCACAATACACACAAATGAATTCAATATTATTTACAAAATATACGTCAAAATTGTTCAAGTGTATCTCACTTCAGATGTCCAAATCAGCAAGGTCATTACCAGAATTTACAGTATCTAACAAGGTCTATACACTGATATTCTAGTTCAGCCACCATCGTCAAAAATTAATCTTGGTTCTAAATAACACTTTTCAATTGTATTGACACACATATTGTTGTCTTGTGTGTCATAACCAAACAATTTCAATTTATCTGTTATACCATAATAATCATTCACCAAGTCTGCGTTAAGTATTTCTGTTAACTCTCCGTCAGTAAATATTTCCAATATCGGGTTAGTTACTTTTGTATTATCAATTACATCATTCGGGTTTAAATATACTTCTAATATTTCTTTCAACTCCTCATAATCTCTCTTTAATTCATATAACTCTATCTCTCTCTCAACACACAATTCTCTATTTAAATCACTCTCATCATAACACCATCTCATACTTATAAAATCATTCCGCACAGAGGGTATAAACTTATACAAATAAACTAAACTCAAATCTTCTACTAACACGGGACTCTTGCCCTTCAAAAACTCTTGTGACCACATTAAATCATCGTAAATAATAAAAGGAAAATTTCCCCTCTGTCCCCACTCTACTACAACATTATTTTTTCTCTCTCTCTCTAACTCACTGACACACATTAACATCTCATAATCACTGCATTCTATACTTTCATTAGTACTATTTGTTATTATATTTTCATCATTTACTTCTACATTATTCTTCACCCCCACTATACTCTCAAAATTGTCTACTATTTCGTCATTTTTACATTTTGTCATATTTAAAACATTGTCACCTAATTTCTCAGCCTTCTGTTCTAACTTATTTAAACTGTTTTTTATTGTTTCGTTAGTGCTTTCTATACATTTATTCATTTCTTGTATTTCATTTTTTAACTCATTATTCAGATTTTTTAGTTCATTAAATTTAGCGTCAGAATCATTCTTCAGTTCATTATATTTAATATTTGTATCCCTCTTCATTTCTTTATTTTGTTCTAAAATTAATTGTAACATACTCATTACATCACTATTCTCAAATTGATTATTTTCCATTTTTGTAATTTTTACTCTATCTCTGTAAATCGCAATGATACAAACCTAACCTACATGCGTAATTATATACGATACATCGTTTTTATAAATTCGTCATTACCACATCCTATTTTCTGTGTATTAAAATAGGTCTAGTTCCTATAAAATTTATATACGAACATCCTGGTAGGGTCGTCGCTGTTAAGTTACTTATTTTTTACCCTGATATTTAATACACTCCACTCTTCATAAAACAACACTTACCGCTGCCAGAATTTCACTTACCGTCATGGTCCCCGTAAAACTTACCTTTTGAAACTGCCCAGGTCGCCACGATATTTTTTAAAGATTAAATATCGAAAACTTATACACTCTTGCCCTTATAAAAAAAAAATCACGCCATCTGACTATAATAAAATTTCAGAAAACCCCCGATTACGTTAGACGAATTTTTAACACAGAAATGAGGAAATGGCAATGACGAAATAACTTAGACTAACACATTTTAGTGATTAAATGCATGTTTTACTTACTAAGCACGGACATCCTTAATCCAAAAACCACAAAGGAAAGAAAACATAAGCTAAGTTGGTTACATTACTCTTATATTAACTATATGCTTTTTACTCACAAGGTAGCCCAGTTTTGCTCATTCTCTCTACCACACCCCATACAAACCCTTTTTTAAAATGTTCTAAAAAGCTAACAGAAAAATTAGTTTGATATGCGCGAGGTCCGCAGAGCACGTGCTTTCGTTTCGGTCACATTTTGTTAGTAGCTACACTTGAATCGTCACTGCACTGTTTGTAAGATCGGTCACTTCCTCGGGTCCCGGTCGGTCTTCCTGAATTAATTAGATTTTCCGAAAACTTGACCAACCGGGCCCGAAAACAAAATATATGTGTCTGTAACGGAACTCTGTATCTCGTTGACCACTTGGCGTCTCTGGCTAATGTCGACTGTGTGGCTGTGTACGTAACAGGTACATCTACCTGTTACTGCATGGAAGTTGTTCTTCCATGCCACGATGTTTTCGTCGTCGCTCCTTGTTCCTTTGCTGTCGTGTAACCATTTTATATAGGGAATGGAGCTGACATATGTGGATGACCAGAGCTTAATATTGGGCTTGGCTCTGCTGATGTCATTTAAGTGGGCGTGGTCTAAACGACACTTCCGTAGTGAACCCAACGGAACGATGAAAATTTCACTCTCTGGCCATCTTACTTTTTTGCCAACGCTTGGGTAGGCGCCCATGCTTGGTGTGCGCATGGGAGCGCAATGCCACACTCTCGCATAGTTCTTGGAATTTTGGTGGAGGTGCAAATGCTCTGCCGCATTCCTCAACAACAACTGCGTCTTATAGAGTTGTTTCACTGTTCTGTTACATTGACTGTTATACTGACACGTACGTTGCACAATGACAATCCGCCCAAAATGAAATAAATAAAAATATAAATATATGCCCCAAACGGTTAAAATAAAGACACACAAAATTTGACCCGCTACAGAGTGTGTGTGTGGGCAGAATGGGCTGTCTTATATAATATTTAAATATGATCCACAAATGTATATTTCAAAATGTGTTTTAGTGTTCTTGTGCTAATCATTAAAACGGCTTTTAATTAATTAAAATTATTTAGTTTACTTCAAAACAATGTGTTAGTCTAAGTTATTTCGTCATTACCACTGTCTTATTTCTGTGTTGAAAAAATTCGTCTAAACGTTCTGGGATCTTTCTGAATTATTAATTGGGTGGGTCAGATTGCTAAATTGTCCGTTTTATTAAGGTAAAGTGTAAAGGTCTACATATCTGTCCTTCAAAGATATAGGTGGCGACTCTGAGCTTCTGAGGAAATTTCTGCAACAGGTAAGTCCTGGTAGTGGGTTTTATTTATTATATATATTTCGGCATCTTTTTTATTGTTACAACTTATTGTCATAATAACCAGAGAGAATGGTACAAATATTTATCTTCAACCGAAGTGATTTTAAATATCAGCTATCACCAATTTACTGAAAATACACCATACTTAATGATGTTCGAGAGGAAGCCAAATAGAGAGATCCAAGAGATAATAGAATTCCCAAAAAACCCAGAAGACCCGTATGATAAAAACAAATGGTACAGCCTAATAATGGAAAAGATTGAGAAACAAAAGGCCAAATATGCAAAAAACCAACCCAAAATAATCAAATATAAAGAGGGAGAAAAAATATTAATTAAAAATCGTGAACTGCCAAGTACAATGGAAGGTATAGCAAAGAAATTATTATTGCTATATACAGGACCGTATATCATCACAAAAGATAATGGTAATAATACTTACCAGATAAGCAATATCAATACAAGAAAAATAAAGGGAGTTTATAACCAAACTTCGATAAAAAAGTTTTACGAAGAAGAATAAAACCATTGTGAAATGAAACATATTTCCAAATTCCAAAAAAGATTGTAAGAGCAGCTTACCACCTTATTTAGATGATATATGCGGAATAATAAAAAGAATTAATATAATAATGAAAAAAAAAGAAAAACAAAGGAAACAGTTACACAAATTCCTTTCAATTTAAATCAATTTACAGTCTAATAAAAGATTGAGATATGAAGTATGAAGTAAAAAGTGAGATAATAAGGAATAAGTTACACACATTCCTATATAATAAAAATGTAAGAATCACAAACTTGCTATTATAATTAAACAAAAAATAACTAAAAAGGAATACGCTACAAACATTCCTTTAAGGTAAGACAATTAACTTACCAAAGAATTATCAAAAATAATATTTAATACAGAATGAAATAAACCAAAAAAATAAAATCAAGCTCAAATTACTGAGATAAATACCTGAAATTATAATGAATCAAAAGTATTCTAAGAAAAAAAAGAAGTGTGAACTGGTACAAGGAGGAGAGAGACATTGTATATAAAACAAATATACAAATATGGCTAAAGCAGAATCTTGCTAAATGACTAAGAAAAGAATAAAAAATGTCTAAGACAATTAAAATGATCACGAGCATTGAAAACAAAATAATGAAAAATAATGATATGATGAAATTAACATATGAATAAATATAAAAACAATCAAGTGTATGAGTAGATGATAGTGTATAGTTAAGGTATAGCGGAAGGAAGAATGAGTAAAAAGCCAAAGTGATCTAAAAACAAACCACAAGGTGGACAATCCCAAAGTATATTATTATTATTATTGTTATTGAATTAAGTCACAAGTTGACAAAGAAGGTATTTAAGATTGACTGTTGAAAAGTCCAGCAATCCAAATAAACTGAGCAGAGATGATATGCCTCTGGTCTCAGAAAAATGAGTAGTAATGGGAGAAACCAGCTACTATAAAAGTTAGGGAAAAAATTGTGTATGAGGGAAAATGCACCAATGGAAATAAATAATAACAGATCCAAATAAAATGGAATGAATTAAGTAAGAAGAGAAATGAAGAATGGAGAAACAAACAAGAAAGAAAGGGAAAAAGGTTATCTATAACTGATAATTTCATAAAAAACTATGCTAGTGTTTTATCAAAATGATCAATTTTAGAGGAGAGGCATTATGTTACAACACAAATAAGCCAAATCCCGTACCAGTGATAAAAAAGATAATTCTTAATATAAAAATACTTCATATAAAATAAAATGTTTAAAAAATGTATAAAATGTAAATATCATGACACAACGAACGACGATATTACCCAACCCAAGTGATTGACCCAACAACATAAACACAAAGAAGGGAACCACGAACCATACTCAAGAAAAAAGGTGATGGACCAAACAATTATGAACTAACAAAGTGTAACGTGTCTAAACTGGGTCAGTTTATTTCGTACAGTTGTGGGATATTTGCGAATTTATTGATTTCATTTTTGCTGGAGTTTAGAAAATTATTGTGCATACACTAACTCTATTGGAACAGAACACATGGCAAGTAGAACAGTTGAAAGAAAGGCGAGGCGCAATTTCTATTGTGTAACACGGCCAGGAATTCGTACCACCCTCAAATTCTCAGAAAATGTGCATACGTGTAATCGCGCGCCCATGAACTGTACAATCACGCGCTCGAGGGACGCCGCCAGCCTGAAAAACAAGATGGCTTGGGCGACTTTAATTCAGCAATGTGCGTTTGAGCGGCAGGAAATAATGTTTAAGTCCGGCCCCTCCTGTGGCGTTAGCCAGTGCCTAGCTGAAATCGTCTGCTATCGTCATTCCAACAACTACATGCATAGCATAGGACGAAACTTCTGCGACGAAGCAAAAGGCAGTGCTTTCCGTCAAAAGTATGAGATCACATTAGCAACACCGGCTACGTTGTCGTCCCCAGTTTGGTAACTGATAGCTCCGGCACCGGACCGGGCCAAGTAGGCTCGTCACAAATTTTTATATTTAAACAGTAAAAGGTTTAATAGGAGAAGAGTTTATGTGACCGCGGTCGAGTTTAAAAAGATTAAAGAATGTAACTGTATAATTTTCGGAAAATAAACAACAAGAAATTATCAGAAAAAAGATGAGTGCGCGCACGAACCACGTTGTCGGCAGTTTTTCAGTAGGAGCTGGGGCTTTGTTATAAAGGGTTATGGGGTATTAAAAATGTTTTGGGGTTGCAATTAATAAATTTCATGTATGTGGGAGAGTGAAAATTTGCAGGCTGGGCTCTGTCTGTATGTCTTTTATATAGTGATCACTAAGGTAAGATAGTTGAGTAAGTTAGTCGGTAGAAGATGACAAACAGAACAAAGAAACATGTAACTTAATCTGTAAAACACTGAACAAAGTTTTGAACAAAATTTAAAAATGATTCTGATGAATTAAAAAAGTAGTAATTTCTCTTCCTAACAATGTGTCGAATATATAATTACCTTAATATCCACTTTTGTGATACACAGTTTCGTCACTGATGACGCGTTTCGGGACTAAGTCCCATCCTCAGATACATTTAATTAATAAACTAAAATCACGACCATGATACTGGTCAAGTCAAAAATAAATAAAATAAAATAAATTACAAATCGCATGTAATAAGCTTTGCTAACCACGGCTGGAGCTCCCGCATGCGTTCACCCGCAACCGCGATTGAGTCGCGTGACAATCGCGGTTGCGGGTGAACACATGCGGGAGCTCCAGCCGTGGTTAGCAAAGCTTATTACATGCGATTTGTAATTTATTTTATTTTATTTATTTTTGACTTGACCAGTATCATGGTCGTGATTTTAATATTTTAGTTTATTAATTAAATGTATCTGAGGATGGGACTTAGTCCCGAAACGCGTCATCAGTGACGAAACTGTGTATCACAAAAGTGGATATTAAGGTAATTATATATCATATAATAAGTGATACGGTACGCAAAAAATAAGTAATTGAATGTGTCGAATCAATTATTTCGATAACCTTAACACATGTTTGTATCTAACGTACTTGTGATCGGATCCTGGAATCCGGCAGAAGAGATCGTGGAGGTAGGTGGAAATTCTATTGCATTTTGGTAATTAATAAATTTAATTTGAATAGAGTATAACAAATGGCGCCCGTGACAGGCACGAATTATAATTAATTATAATTAATTAAATTCCACATCTACAATAAAGATACAAACATGTGTTTTAGGTTAGCGTAACAAAATAACAATGCGTTATGTACGCAAAGCTATACCGAAGGTAATATAGAAAGCACATTACAAAAAATTAATTAATTAGATTATTAATATTTTGAATATCAGTTATAGAAAATGTCAGATAACGAGAATAAAGTAAATAAAACAAGTGTCAAAAATTTTGACGACTTAAGCATGAGCAATTTTGGAATACATTCGACTCCAAGTGCGAGTCAGAATAAAACAGAATTAAATGAAACAGACCAGAGTAATGTAACTAGATTCGGGGATTCAAATAACCCCAAATTTGAGTAGGGACTGTACAGCTAAGAATGAAGAAGTTAGCTTCATTGACAGTAATACACAAATAACTGAATCAAAAATAATGAAAGATGTCGAACATCAATCAACACCTATTCTAATGAGTCAAAATAAAAAATGTGACGACAGTAGCATGTTAACAAATTTGTATAGTTTGATGTGTAGTATGAAAGAAAATTCAGAAAAACAACATGACGAATTAAATAATCGTTTTGATGAAATTAAGACCGAAATTAAAAGTGAATTACAAATTTGATGAACTTAGAACTGAAATTAATAAAGTACAAATCACCTGTGAGGGTAACTTTATCAAATTGACAAATGAATTAAAGGAAATGTTGAGTCATTCAGTAAAAAATATGAATAACAGAGTTGACAAAATAGAGAGTAATGTGGCGGAAAAATTTGATAAACAGAGACAAAAAGTAATTGAAAATTTTGAATGCAAAACAGAGGCTAATTATAATGATATGGGTAAAAACGTAGTAGTAGAGAGTAAGATAACAAGTGATAACAATAATGTTGAGAATAATGAGAATAATAGTAATGTATTTGAAGAATTAGTATCGGAGACTGATACGGTAGAAATAAAGAATGAGAGTACTGATGAGTTTGTAGAATGTGATTATGAGATGTTAATGTGTGTGTATGAGTTAGAGAGAGAGAGGAAAAATAATGTTGTGGCAGAATGGGGACAGGGGGTAGATTTTCCCTTTATTATTTATGATGATTATTTAATGAGTTCACAAGTGTTGTTGTTGAAGGACAAGAGTCCCGTCTTGATAGATGAATTGAGGTGTTTATTTTTGTTGAGTAATTGTGTACCCTCTGTCCGGAATAATTGTGAGAGTGTGGTGTGGTGTTATGAAGAGAGAGAATTAAACAGAGAATTGTATGTGGAGAAAGTAACAGAATTGTATTATTTGAATAGAAAGTATGACGAATGGAATGAAAGTTTAAAAGTATATTTGAATAATGATGACAATAATGATTTGACAAAAGTATTTAACCCGATAATGAGTGAATTTACTGACGGAGATGTAACAAAAATGCCTAACGTTGACTGGTTTAATGAGTATTCTGGTAAAATGAGTGAATTTGGTTGTTCTGGTTATGACACACAAAGTAACCATCTGTTTGTCAATAAAAATCAACAGTGTTGTATAAAACCAAGACTTATTTGGGACGATGGAGGTTAAACTATAAACCACTAAAAGACAGTTATAAACATTTTGTTTTATGGTTCTGACATGGCAAATTTGGACAATGAAGTGCGGAAAAACTGAACAGTTAATAACAAGAGTTTGTAAATAAAAATATAGTGAATTTATTTGTGTGCATGGTGGAATGTTAAGTAAATAATGTGTGTACGTAAGATGATTGTTGTAATAATAATATTGAAATATTTGCAAGTTAAATAAATATCAGAATTAATTTTGAAAACAGTAATTGACTAATAATAGTTGTTACGATGGTAATGAGATTTGTGTTGTTAATAATTAAATTAATTAAAACGATCTGATACATGTTAAATATTTTGATGGATTATTTAAATGTTGTGTAATTAAATTTTTTTTTTATGAATATAAATTATTTTACGAGATGGAAATTTGGTGATTAAAGGCTAAATTGTTTGATGTAAACTAATATTTGTGTTAAATGTTTCAGAGGTGAGGTGAAAGTAATGTGGTATGGTGAATATGTTTTGTATATATCATGTTAAATGGACTGTAAGTATAGAACTTTGACAATATGAATCATGTATAACAAAAATGTTTACAGGTGTAACTAAGATTTTGATTCAATAGTGAGATTATTTGAAATAATTGTGTTCAATAAAAATAATTAAAAAATTTTTTAATAATAACTGAAAGATATATACTAATTGTTAATAATAAATTTTGAAAATTTTAAGAAAGTCCAATGGTAGAAAGTTATGAATGAGTTAAATGATTATTGATGAAAATATTATATTAGAATGTATATAAAAAATTCAATGCGTTAGTTATTAAGTTGCTATTGCGGGGGTGGCCTGTGCTCCCGTAGATAGCGAAATGGGTTGGGGGTAACAGAGAGTGTTACCTCCATCGGAGGCCAAAATGGCGAAAATGTGCGACACACCTTTTTCGTGTAAACTTAATTTACACACTGATAGACGACCGTGTCGCACATAATAATGATGAGTGTAACAGGCACTGAAATGAAGTTAGATTTCCCCGACTTTTCGGGCGATTACTGCCTTACCAGCACTAATCGTGGATTTGGCTAGCGGCCAGCTATGGTCATACCAAGTCCCTTGACCATAGCTGACTTGAAATTGGTATATAGTAGAAATTCAATGGGGGTTAACTTTAGGGGAAATCCAGGCACTATGGAACAGCGGCTACCACTCTGTTCGCGGAGGAACAGCAAAGCCAGGTGGTAGACCCGCATTAAGGGCATGTAACTATATAACAAAGGTATGTTGATATCTGAACCTTTTAAAATGTAATAGCAGAAGCAAAGACACGGAGAGGTCAAACTACTCCAAAATATGCCGTCTTTGTGAAAGCGAAAAGGGCGACACAGTCCTCCATAATTTGCAATAGCGTGTGTGGCTGGGAGGTGGCTCAGATGAGTCACGAATTTAAATTTTACAACATAAAAAATTTTTTGCTAATCAAAATTTTGATCCAATAAAAATGCTTGTGCTCTGTTTAAATAACTAGCTGCTCAGACATTCAATATAAGGTGTTCATGCTTTTAAATGTATTATTTTACTGCTGTACGTTAGATATAAGCTTCGATAACAATATGTGTTTTCATTATGTGTGTATTTTTGAACCTAAGTAAACAATGAAATCGTCTGGCAGGCGGTTAACATAAATGATCAGAATCAGAAAGAGGGGAAACAAAGAGGTCAGAAGTGAGTATTGATAAACATATATATAAATATTTCACGTAATTTGTTCAATTTTGAGATGTGTGTTAATAGATCAGCTGATCAGCAAATAAATGTCACTGGTATATTGGTTTATAAATGTTCCAAGTAATTAAGGTTTAATGTAGTGGTTCAATGTATTACAGAGGCTATTTTAAAGTAACGAGAAAAGTAATTTGATAAAATGAGAAATAAAGTAATAATTTGTGAAATCTAACAAGAGATAGTTTTGGGTGATGGATATTTGATGGGACATGTAGATCTGTCCAAGTGACGTTAAAGTTAAAGTTGAAATAGGAGAGAATAATATTGTTTTGAAGATAATGTAATGTTGTTTTGAAGTAATATATGTTATAGAATTTTGAGAAGTATTGATGTTGACACAGTAGTTGTGGAGAATTTATGTAGAGTTGTGAGTGATATATTGATGTTTATAATTAATGATGTTATTTTGTTGTAAATGTGGTAAGTTAATGAGATTGAGATTTTGGGGATGGCAATTTTGTAGTAGGGGGTAGTGTAATGCGGGAGTCTGCAACATAATGATAAGTTGGGACGGGTTTGGGATTGATTTTAGTGAGAAGGGGCCGCCTTAGGTAGAATCCAGGGGCCAGATAAGGGAAATTGAGTTTTTTGGGGGGGGAACACGTATCCTATGTACAAAGGGTTAGAGAGTATTTTTTTTATATGTAGAGAGAAGGTGGCGATTTGAGTTTAAGGATAAGTTGGGGTTAGAGAGTGTTTTGATAGGTATTTCGATAGAGATGGGTGTCAGGGGAGTTGAAGTTGATGAATATTAGAGTCAAAGGGAGAAGGATTATATATGTATACAGATCCAATAGTACAGTAAATGAGTATAAATAAATGTTTAAATCACCCAAAGTAATGTAGAATAAGTTTGTTAAATAAAGAGAGAGATTTTTAATAAAGATATAAAAGTTTTTATTTTTTGAAACCAGTGACAAAATTTTGATAGAATTTGGAAATAAGGTAAAATGAAGAATTGTTTATGTTGAATAATTTAAATGTCAATTTGCTTATTATTTATAATCATAGTTTGTTATTTTAAATATTTTATTTTATTATGTTTTGTGTTTCAAGTTAGATTGTTACAGATGTTTAATGTATTCACAGATGTCACTTATACATAACGTATGTAGGTCAAGGTTGTGGACTTGACCTAGTTTGGATCAGCTGATCATGAGGTCATGTAAGTTAATAGTAGGAAGCCAATTCAATTTGTTTATTTAATCAATTTAAACAAGTTTTAAACATTTCTACCTATAAAGGAAACATTTAAATAAAATTAAAAATTTTTTTTTGAATTTTAAAATTTTTTAGAAAATATTTTTTTTGGAAAAAAAAATCTTGATTTTTCGCCTGCCAGTTAATGAAGATTTTGAGTATTGATTATTTTATTATTTGTGTGCTACCCATGTTTATTTTATTGATTGATTTATTGCCTTGTACTGTTAGACTATAAGTGATTACATGTTAGGTTAAGGATATGTTTAATTAGGAGAAATGTTTAAATTAACTCATTTTAAATAAAACAGAAAATAAGGAAGAGAATTTTTTGATAAAATATTTTATTTTGAATTTTGAATTTTTTTTTTCTTAGATGAAATAGTAAATTTTAAAGAATTTTTCAATGTATAATATGTAATGTGAGTGTGTGTGAGCCCAGTATCTGCTAAAGGCAGCCCAGCTTGCATGAAAGGGGAAACATATCGGTGGAGGATCTGGAATAATTTAAGCCAGGGATTGAGGATTTTTTTTTGGGGGGTAGCATGTTAGAAGGTGAGGTGCGCTGTGGTACTTGTCTGTTCGATTTCTCGGTGTTGGGATCTCTTATGGAGAAGTCCAGTGATCTCGTTCAGATGCATCCATAGTCGCCAAACCAGGGGGGTCGTGTACCCATGCAGATTAAGAACAAGGGGGTTGTTGGCACCAGTTCCTCACCGGTCCTCTTTGCGGTTTATCAATGAGATTTCTTCTGTCCTGGACAGTAGAATTCTCATTGAGGGGATATTGTAACGTGTCTAAATTGGGTCAGTTTATTTCGTACAGTTGTGGGATATTTGTGAATTTATTGATTTCATTTTTGCTGGAGTTTAGAAAATTATTGTGCATACACTAACTCTATTGGAACAGAACACATGGCAAGTAGAACAGTTGAAACAAAGGCGAGGCGCAATTTCTATTGTGTAACACGGCCAGGAATTCGTACCACCCTCAAATTCTCAGAAAATGTGCATAAATGTAATCGCGCGCCCATGAACTGTACAATCACGCGCTCGAGGGACGCCGCCAGCCTGAAAAACAAGATGGCTTGGGCGACTTTAATTCAGCAATGTGCGTTTGAGCGGCAGGAAATAATGTTTAAGTCCGGCCCCTCCTGTGACGTTAGCCAGTGCCTAGCTGAAATCGTCTGCTATCGTCATTCCAACAACTACATGCATAGCATAGGACGAAACTTCTGCGACGAAGCAAAAGGCAGTGCTTTCCGTCAAAAGTATGAGATCACATTAGCAACACCGGCTACGTTGTCGTCCCCAGTTTGGTAACTGATAGCTCCGGCGCCGGACCGGGCCAAGTAGGCTCGTCACAAATTTTTATATTTAAACAGTAAAAGGTTTAATAGGAGAAGAGTTTATGTGACCGCGGTCGAGTTTAAAAAGATTAAAGAATGTAACTGTATAATTTTCGGAAAATAAACAACAAGAAATTATCAGAAGATGAGTGCGCGCACGAACCACGTTGTCGGCGGTTTTTCAGTAGGAGCTGGGGCTTTGTTATAAAGAGTTATGGGGTGTTAAAAATGTTTTGGGGTTGTAATTAATAAATTTCATGTATGTGGGAGAGTGAAAATTTGCAGGCTGGGCTCTGTCTGTATGTCTTTTATATAGTGATCACTAAGGTAAGATAGTTGAGTAAGTTAGTCGGTAGAAGATGCCAACAGAACAAAGAAACATGTAACTTAATCTGTAAAACACTGAACAAAGTTTTGAACAAAATTTAAAAATGATTCTGATGAATTAAAAAAGTATTAATTTCTCTTCCTAACAATGTGTCGAATCAATTATTTCGATAACCTTAACACATGTTTGTATCTAACGTACTTGTGATCGGATCCTGGAACCCGGCAGAAGAGATCGTGGAGGTAGGTGGAAATTCTATTGCATTTTGGTAATTAATAAATTTAATTTGATTAGAGTATAACAAAAGGAAGATATGAACCCAGAACTAAAGAAGAATCAAAGGAAGAGAACAGATCCCTACGATTAAACAGAAATCGAACCAGATGAGAAGAGGAGAACCAAACCAAGATGAAGACTATTGAAGAAGACGAAGAAGAGGAAGAATGAAGAGGAGACAGGTTAAACCCAAGGGGAAACTAACACACATATAAAAGGGGAAAAATAGTATACTCAAGGATAGAATACTGTAAATAAACCCCAAATAATTATTTATTGATGAAACAAATATTATTGTTATAATTGAATTAACTTATATACCCATTTTAAAGACAATACGATTGTAAAGTAACGTAGTGTAGAAAAAGTACACTAACACAGTTAGAAAGGTTAGATTTAACAAAAAATAACTAACCTAATATTATTAATAATAAATATTATGCTGTAAAGAAATAGTGAGAAATAATAGGAGAAAGTATAGGGATTACCCATTAAATAACACTCAATACAAACAGTGAACCAAAGTGAAGTGCAATAGTGAAAGTGTAAGTACCCTAAAAATAGTGAAAGTGTATGTTAAGCAATAAAAATGTAATGATAAGTAAGAAAACACTTTATAAAACATTGATAAACAATCAATGATTGGAGTGATCTTGTACACATTTATATAACTAAAAATAATTAAAAATAATATTTCAAATAAATACAAAAGAAGCAGGTAATGTTATTCAGGGAGAAAGCCCAGACAAAAACAGTTTGTATTAACATGGTATGGAGGAGATAGTAGAATAGAAATAAAGTTTTGTTTTTAAAATTAAGACTACAATGAATAAAACACCCCATGTTGAAAGGGGAATTAACTTTCATAATTTTGCAAGAAGTGATGATGTTTATCACTCTAGGTAGTAACAAAAGAAAAGAATCAATATTAGAACTAACAATAACTAGTAACTTATAAAGAATAGTTTGGTTCAATGTTATGAAGAGGATTTGGCTGAAGGGAACCTACAGTCCATAAGCCTAATTATTATATTTTAAAATATGTGTAATGAAAATGCATGTTGAATAGTAGTTAAAACACAAACAAATATGATAACTAAGTGAAGCCCATCAGGCTGAATTCAAAATGTAATTTAAAAGAAATACACCAAAAAACCATCCTGGCTAATCTTGGCTATGAAAACATCTAACTGTCAGAGACACTCAAATGTAAATTGTAACAATTTTGCAAGAAACTTTACTAATCTAAGACCAGTAAATGGCCAGTAATTATATGTCAATCATTTTAAAACAGAAATGTTATTATAAAAGTTTAATTTAAGAAAGATACGTAATTTATCAAATGTCAAATATTTAGACTAAAGTTAATGTATAACAGAATATGACCTTATGAGGTATCGTTGTAAACTTTGAAAGGAAAGAAAGATAATAGTGATATCATTTATTACCCCAAAGGAACTATAAAGGAATAAAACCATTAGGAAAATACTTAATAAATTTGAATAAAAATTCAAATCTCTTAACAATGCTTTTGAAAGAGTATTTAACCAATCCCAGGATTGCTGTTACCATAGTAACGAGCCGTTGAAGGCTAGTTTTCCGTTAAATATATGAGACTTGAAAAAAGACGCGTGGGTAAGCGGCACGCAAAATTGGAATGATTGAAATTTTAATTTAAATAGTTACAAAAAGTTTCGGAAGTTAACCAAGATGACCAAAGACGAATAGATGTCGACCTACCAAGAATTAATGATGTCCTGGAACCAAGTTGAATAAATTAATTAACAAAAACCCAAGACAAGATTGAAAAAGATGTTCGAAGCTTAAAACCAGCCCAAATTTGAAGAATATCCACTACCCTAGATGGCAACACATCAGCACTATCTGAACTGATAAGTATCGAATAAATTCCTTAATCCCAAAAAACCAAATTACCTTAAATATTTTCCAAATGATGAAATTTCTCACTATTGAACAAAGATTGTTTTCTTTCAAAGGTGTTAACGCATAATTTACTTACATAAAAACATTTTATTAATCAAAATATAACCTCGCTTAAGAGTACCATTTTGTAACAAAAATATGACACTACCGAACAATTTGTAAAAACACGTTATACTTTCTAAGTACGTATAAGGTATGGTAGTGTACTTTTCTAATGTAACCAACGTTTATGTCTTATTTCATAATCCAAAGAACCCCAGATTTTAAACATATTCATATATTGTACGTAACTGTAGCCATCTCGGCAATGAAAAGTGTTGTAAAATCAATTTTGCCAACTCTGAGATATTTGTGTTTCATGTTATAAACCGGAGCTATTTATTATCAAAACATTTATAATTCATTTGTCATATTAATTAATGACCAAATTTGTATTAAAATCACAGTACCGAGTATTACTATCTTTTTATTTCATAGGACGTTGTAGAGTATATGCGTGTTAGCAAGTTTTATTCAATAACCAACTAGCGCTCATCACGAGTGGTCGAGACGGCAACCTGTATAGCGGCGGGAACCATTCGAACGCTCCAGCTGTCCATGCTAATAACACGTATCATCTTATAATTTAACTATTTTAATTGTTTTAATAGAAACAATTTGGCGCCACCCGGGATTCGCAACCCCTATGAATTAACAGATAGGTTGTACTGGTAATATTGACAACGCTACGGACTCCAGTAGTGACGTCGATTTATGTAACGACCGGTGTGAGGCAAACACACTACATTCACACTAATACACAAAATAAACAAGTGTGACCATTTTAACAGGTACGACCTCAGTTACTCATTACATATTGACGAACCCAACGCGGGGCTTTACAAAAGAAGGACGCACCCTTTAAACTCGTTACAATATTTATGTTCATTCACCAATCAATGAATTCATTCTTCATTCACTAATCAATGAATTCATTCTTCATTTACCAATGTACAGATTATAAGTTAAATGTAGTCGCATTCATAAGCGAATTTTTATATGTGTACTACGTTATTGACAACAAAGAAGTAGTTTCTATGGAAACTCAATGGTTCCCATTTTCGATAACGCACCAGTGGTAGTTTTCAAATGCACGACACGTCCTTATAAACATTTTCAATCTTAAAATTCAGGTATTAATTAATAAGTTTTAATATTTGGCGGTCTGCGATATGCTGCATATGTTTAATATATATTTAAATAGTGTAAACATTAAGTTATTAAATTCATAAATTTATTTTTAAATGGTTCAACAAAAACGAAATATTTCCTTCGAATATATAGTTGTTGTGTCATGATTTTAATTTCTATCATCCTGAGCTTGCTTTAGAATCTGAAGGACTAACTAATTTGCGTTGCAAACCAAATGCTTTATCATCAGATCATACAATATCCCTCGTAGGAGGTTGTCATTAGTTAATATCATTATGCACTGTATATGCATCAGTAGGTGCGCGCCTAGTCTCATTGGTCAACCACCGAGCGGTTGTTCGCCTCTATCTGATGAAGCAGGTTCAAGGCAGTATTGTATAGCGGATTGGATTTAAAGTTCAGCTGGTCATTCAATACAAAACCGCAAAGACTGTTCATGTTTGCGTATCCTCCTCCAAGGTATTCATGATTCAACCCTTTTTACAAATATTGATTGGAACCATTATATATTTGTGTTCTAAAAACATCAGTAAATATTACATTATTTAAAACAAATATAAACTCCTAATAACATTAAATTAACATAAAATTGAATCGATCAATAGGGAAAGAAGTTCAGTATGTGTTGCACATATGATGACCAATTTTATATCCCATTTACAAACTTATTTTACAGAGTTTGGATACATGATGGTTCACAAACTGATTCTCTACTGTACCGTATGCAAAGTTTTGTAGTGCATCATCATACGAACAAAGAGTGATAAACATAGTGCCAACTGGAACAGTGCAAGCAATACTTGAACAGCTAAAAGCCCAGAAGCTCGGAAAGAACAGGAAAACATTGGAGGAAGTTTACTAATAAGAATAAAGGGAACTGATTTTATTATGAAGGATTGTTCTTTTTTTATATTTATTTCTTCTTCCACAATACGGTTTTTGCTGGGTCTCTTTCACATTGATATACAACATAAGTGACATAATGGTTTTACTTAAAGTATTATGACTTTTTATTACTTAAAGAAATAATGTTTTAAGATGTTTATTATAAACTGACACCAAACACAATAGGAGATTATTTATTGATTTGATGTGTTAAGGATAGGGTTGTATGGTTTGTATTTTGTTTATTTATAAACAACATTGTAGAATGTTATTCTTATTCCAATGATGGATGTGCTTGAACAAGTTAATGTAGTACAGAACCAGGCTACGTACAATGTATTACAAGATCTCGTAATTTGCGCACATATCAATAAAAAATATGCCACATGCACTAACTGGCGTATGGTTCTTGTCACAACTTCCAATTGCAGAATACAAATCTAATTATACTTTTTAAGAAAAACACTGGAAAGTTACGCATGCACTGCAAATTCTTAGGTCTGCATTTCAAATAAATATACTGAAACTATATTTGTAAATGCTACATGTATTGTGTAGTGCAAGGAAATGAAGAGGTCATTTTCAAAAAATTCGTGTCGATCAGAATTTTTATTTCAACGATAGTCATCTTTTGACACAACAAGTAAAGCTCTTTAAAAAATATGTGTAAAGTTTTTCATTTTCTACTGCAAAAACCAGAAGTCGCTGCGCACGCATAAAAAATGTGTAATTTTTTTTTTCTACTGCAAAAACCAGGAGAAGTCGCTGCGCACATGTGGAGGTTTTTTGGTGTTAATTAACGGAACCATCAAGGGTGTTCATTAAAAACATACTGGAGTTCATCTCTGCCAGTTCCATCCTGCAACCGAGTCACATTTGTGAAGCAAAATTAGTATTGTTACAAACATATACGACAAGAGCACAACTTGAGGTTTACTTTATTATTTCTTGGGTACACGTAGTTGGAGGGTAAGGAGACAAAAGTTGATACAGTGTGTCTACAGCAGACAAGACAAGCATGCTCAATATATACAATCAAAAAATGTGTCCTTGGCACAAGCTACCTCTAGGCAGAGGTACCCCCTCCCCCTTCCTCCAGTATTCCAAAATCCCCCAAATTTGATTTCATGGGTAAGGGGGGATCACTATAAGAGGTTATGCAATAACCCCCACAGTTAACGAAGGATCTTGGTGCTTTATCCAACAATTTTTTAAAACTACACCCATCTAAGCAATTAATGGAATAAAAAAAACTAACGTTATTCTTTTTATCAATACCAAAAGGTTTCCTAGTATGCCTAATCAATAACTGAATTATGGGAAATGAGTAAATTCTGGGGGGGGGATTTTTAAAAGTACAATTTTGAGTTCCACGGAAATTCCTACCCCTACAATATTACAAAAAACGCCTTGAAAAATCCCCATCCCAAAATTCCAGTGTTGCGACTTGCACCATTGCACCATGCTGTGGGCACTGCTGCCTCTAGGCAACACTACTGACATGACCCCCTAGTAGTGTACAATTTCAGCACTGAGCAGTACACTTTGTCTGTTTCAATGACTTGCCTACACAACAGCACAGCTCTTGTACATGCAGTATGCATCTGCTATTAAAGTTAATACTGGCTTGGTCAAAAGGACATCAGCCAGGATCGAAGCAACCGCTATCAGTGGTAATTAATTTTTTGTTACAATTCATCTCGCACCAGTGTAGCTATCATGTTGTTGACAACATTACAGGTTGACTCCATTGAAGGAGACAAGCTGCAGTTGATAAGTTTCAGTTGTGGCAAAGTGGACTGGTCTTGCTAATGGTGCTGTAATCTGGTTGGTGCACAGACACAGTGTCAAAGACTTCCGACTATCGTCCTTTTGGCCGAGGCATTATTACTTGTTTGCTATGACTATACTGTTACCAAGAACTGTTGCATCATTCTGACATGCACATATGTAGTAGGCGGTGGGGATTTAAGAGTCTACACTTCAAACAACAAGTGCTAAGAACAAATATTTTGATTATACTTTATCAAAGAATAAGTGAATTAGCCAAACTGGCATGTTAGTCTGTGTTAAATATATGTACACAGTTAATACTAAGAAATCTGTTACTTCCTGATTTGGAGAAGGTTTTACTGTACTGCAGACGTTCAATTGTTTCCATTACTGAAAAAACAATACATACATGTGGGGATAATGTTACACGTCACAGAGGACCAATGATTTTAAATACACATAATTTATTTTAATTACACATAATTTTGTATTGCAATTTACTTGTTTCTGCACTACTCCAGTGACTGAACTGTATATACAGTAAAATCTCCATTTAGTTGACAATTTTCTAAATTGTCATTTGTTACATATTATGGATGTGACTTTCCCAAAAGCGGACTTTCTGGAAAAAAATACTGTTTATAGAACAGAGGTAAGTGAAGAGAAACTTTTTATTGGCCCTCAAACTTTTACAAAACGGCTCAGAACTCAGCAGGCTATGTAGGCTCCGTAAGAGCACCGTAAGAGGCTATGTCTCAATGTGTTAAACCTTTTGTTTACTTACATTTACTGTTCATTTATGCGGTAAAATGAAAACAACCAAAAACGAAGATTCTATTTATTGCTTCAGCAGATAAGTTGTGGGTGGAAATTCTTCGTCTCATAAATAAACAAGAGAGACAAGTTTTCGTACCACATTACAGCAACAACCTGTCAGCCTGACTGGGGTCTGAGGATGGTGGTGAGACACCCCCCACCCCCACCCCATCGTCAAAAACAATTGTTCTATTATTTGCAAATAAAAGTATTGATTAGTGGTGTGATAACACATAGTGTTGTTTATACTACTGTAGAAAAAATATCACAGAGTACATGGTACATAGTACATGGTTTTATACCATAATGTGATAATCTTATGTTTGGAGTACATGGTACATAGTACATGGTTTTATACCACAATGTGATAATCTTATGTTTATAAAAGTCTGAATCAAACAAAAATTAAGAACTCCTTCTAATCCTCGTCATCCTATATTGAGCTTATCGATTGTTATATAAATTATTTCTGTCAATAAGTAACTACCATACTGTTTATCTGTCTAACCTACTGTATATTGCTATTGAATAAACAATTCCACAGCAAACAGTAACTAAACATGTTGGATATATAAACATGAGTACAGAACCAAATAATATTTTTTCGTACAATGGCAATGGGATTTTGTAAATACCTGCAGAACCATTTCCTTTTACAAATTAATAACATTATCACTTAATCGCCTGATTTAATTTGTAATGACTTTGATTGTTGATATTGGTTCACAATATCTAGAAAATCAAGTGGTGTTCACATTATACAATATTTAGCAATTAGATTGTTAGATAAACGATACGAGCTAAAACTTTATTCTTATAGTTATACAAAAATAATTTTAATCAAAGAGCATTAAATATAAAGCACTCTCAGTTCAAATGTTAAACAGTAAATAGAAAATGTGAATCAAGAAATATTAACATTTTTATTTGTACATAGTGGCAATACAGTCAATATCAAAAGTAGAGGAGACAAGGCGGCTGGCCACTGGGAAGTGTAGTTAAATACAATTATATTACCACTGATCTGTGTCATTTGTGCAACACAAAGAAAACAAAACGAGACGATTCTGTCATATCAAAACAATGAGTGAGGAATAACTCAAAGAGTGTACGAGACAAGAAGACGCAGAAGTATGCCTCGAAAAGGATAACATGTCAGGAAGAAATAAGAGAAACTACTTGTAACTAGTACAGATAGTTACACAAATCCTACACAGCGTACTCAACTCCATAAACTGCCGCAGTGTAGATGACTCATAATAATTAAGTAAACAAAATGGAGGAAAAGATCACAAAGACGGTCCACAGACGTCTACGGAGTTTGATACATTAGGGTAAAAACATGCCGGAAGCAGCATTACTGGTAGACTGCAGCTTACTGGGAGAAATTACTGTACTGTACGACAGTGAGGTCATAACAAATGTATAGATTTAAATAGGAGTGAACATGTCGAAGATGATTAATGTACTACATTACTGTGTCGCTTACTGTTAGAGTGAGGCAAGAACAAACAAATTATTTCGGTTTTGCCTCACGGAAGGCAGCAATGTAGAAAGGTGGCGTGCTACCTTATTGGTTCACTGACTCACATGACTTCCCTCACTCCATAGCGCAGCTGAGTTCAGGATGGATGCGTTCTTATCTCGTCAGTTCATATGCATTTTTGGTTGTGATTCCCGCCTCATAGTTTAATATTTTGATTTTTAATTAGTGTTACAGAGCCACAGAAGAGGTGGTTGATACAAGTTCAACCAAATGTCCTTGACTGGGATTTTTAATTGAGCGCGATCAATGGGATAATCTGACAACTTCAGACGCAAATAGTAATGGGTACCCACCACCTTCAAGCTGTCGTATTACTTTTCTAGTTTATGCTCTTCAATCTATGGATCAAGGTTCCATGAAGGAGAATGAAGTTTTAAATTTTGAAAAGAATATAAAGCCGCACTCAGGAACAAATGAAAATAGCTTCATGCATTTAAACTTTACAAGAGTAGTTCGAAATGTTCCCAACCCAGGAGTATCAAAACGGCTCTATGACAGTTGAAAAGTTCAATCCATTAGATAGTATAGCATAACATTCACAACAGCTTTATTTACTAGTTTGATTGTTATGATCAAAGAAAGTAAACAAGCTTGGAGGTTTTACGAAAAATGGATAAAATCACATGCCACACAGTGATAAACTACTCCAGTATAAAAAGGTTTAATGCCAAAAAAAGGAAAAAACCTAGTTGGATTCCACTCTGGGAGACTCGTCACTATCGTTTTCAACAATGAAGCTGAATTCAAATGTGGTTGTCTGTCCATTTGTGACAATAAATGTTTTAAGTCACCCAAAAACCTTTACAACTGATAAAAACAAAATCCATAATGTTGTGTGAATGATGGACGTATGAAAACATATAAGCTCATTACTCTTAAAACATCTTAACAGATCATGTCCATAACATATTATATTACACTAACATTTGCATATGAAAAAGTTTCCAGTGTGATTGATGCCACTATTGCTATTGGTTGATCAGAAACTCATTTGAATTAAGAGGGCTCGGTCTATTTAAACACACTCTAAAGTGCCAAAGGTGAAAAGCGTTCAATCACCCACAAAAGTGATGGCTTTTTTTGAAGGATGTGGTGTTCATAGACTATTAAGGCAAAATGCCCTCATTTAGTGAAGAAACAACTGCTTTACCATCAAGACAATGAATCCTCATCGATTACAGTTGCAAAACTTCATGAAATGAACTGCGAATTACCGCCACATGCATCATACCACATTTGGCCCTCAGTGACTTTAAATGTTTTTGAATCTGAAGTATAGGCTTGCTGGAAAAAGATTAATTTTAACTATGGAGGTCACTGGTCAGACAATTGCACACATTTGTCTTTTTATTGACCACAACACTCGAACTAGTCAATACATCTATTGTAAATATTATGGTACGCCATCTGATGGATAAAAGTTTGTGACCAATTATAGCCATCTGATACTCCTGTAGCTATCTACGTGGGACTTTTTAACTACCCTCGTATCTGGGATGTAAACTTCATTGAATCTGTAATCACTTTACAAATTGTGGCTGAACATGAGACTAACAAGATAGTATAAAAACAAGATTTACAGAGTAATTGACAGATTACAAAAAGATACATCCCTCCACACATGTAGTGAGTTTTACAAAATGTTAATATGAATCATCTAAAATGATAGGAAACAAGCGACCATCAACAGAAGATAGTTAACTCCCGACCATGTTAACATATGGCTGTGTCTACAGTTACTAAATACAAAAGCACACACAAAACATAATGGTGATGTGCATATGTATAATTGCAAACATGTTGTGTAAAGGATTTATGGGTAATGTCAGCAAAAAACAAACCATACACCACAACCGACACTAACCGTTTCCTTTCCTTTTGAACAGTCTTGAAAGAATTCATCACAAGTCGTTCGTTTGTTTTCCGCTCGAACGGCGGAATCGTGTTCGTATTTTGAGTTGGTGTTGTCGTCGTCGTCGTCACTGTGTTGTTGCCTGTTACTGGCTGCTATGCATAACAAACACAAAATAACGGAAAACAAAAACAAAAAAGCATCCTCTAGTTACTAAACAAAAACATACTGCTACCTTCTGTACAAAAAAAAAACTACAAATTAAAACAGACAAACAGATTGGTATATGTACTGTCTACAGATGTACACAATTAATGATACAAACTGCAAGCAGTGAGACTCGCGTGCATTAAACTTTATAAACCTGTGGTGCAATGTTCTTTTGGTTCTACGTATAACCTCTAATGGCCCTTACTCTCCTCTTGCAAAACAACATCAACTTACTGATTCAGCTAATCCTAGTCTCCCACCCATTAGGTGTCAAGCGCAGAGAGCACGTCATCTTTTCCTCTCATTTTTACACTTTACTGTCTATTATTATTCCGGCTGTACAATGTTTACACATTTTTCAGAACCAAAGATTACAGAAATGATTGAATTCTCAGCTTCTACTGGCTGTTTGTCCATCCAAAGATCTTCCAATTTCTCGTTCCTTCAATATAGTCTGAATTTCATCCAGCTGATAGGTGGTCTTCCTCTTTTCCTTCTTCCTGGTGGGGTCCATTCCATAACTCTCCTTGGCAATCTTTCCTATGTCATTCTTTTTGCGTGTCCATACCATTGTGCTTTTTTGTTTGGATAAAATCAACAATTGAATTTTTCACATTCATCCTATCCTTAATGACTTCACTTTTAATTTTCTCACGTTTGGATACTCTTGCAGAACGTCTCCAAAAGTCCATCTCTGCTGTCATTAATTTTGTTCTTGTGTGTTTATTAGTAGTCCAAACTTCTGAGTCATAATACTTCTAACAATGGTTTTAAATATTTTGGTTTTAGTTTCTGCTGTAATTTGCTTATCCCACAGGATTCCATTTAATGTAGATAAAGCACTCTTTCCCAAATTAAATCTGGATTGCATTTCTTTGTCTTTCTTCCCACTGGGTGTTGTTGTACCTTTGGAACATTAGCAGTGCAATTGAAACCCCTGGTCAGTATGACAGCACCGACCATAACTCTACACAGCTTGGACAGTTTCGACTTTTATACAAACGACTTGAGATAACATGAAGACTTGACACTGCTATTCTGTCGGGCTGCAAAATATTTCATCCAACTGTTATCAGAAAAACGACAGTCTCGTTTACAAAACACCAACACGTCCACTGCTGTCAGACTCCAAAGTGATTATAAAATGAAAAGAACAAAGTGCACATAACAAAATTTGTGAGAAAAATTTAAGAAAAATATACTTGATAAAGGTGGGGCGCTACTGAAAATAAAGACATGATGACCAGCTTTATAATTACATAATGACAAATACAAAAGACAAGCTAGAATGGACTATGTTTGTTGTAACCGTGGCAACAGTTGTTTACCAGTCAACTGGACCGTTGGCGAAGCCACTTCTAAAGTGTATACATAACATACTGTGAAAAGTATACACAGAAAAATTTGTAAACACATATTACTTTCATATCAACACCACTTGACATTCCAAACATTATAATTTGTACGTACAGTAAATGTATCTCTTGATTTTACATGCTTGACAAAAAAAAACAAAAAAATGAATTCCTCTAAAATAAATATCTGAAAATAAACCAAAAGATAAGTTGACAAGTAATTGATAACTTCAGAAGTTTCATCATTTTGTCAACTGCTGTAATTAGCATATAAGTATTAGTACAAGTGATTTTCTAGGCTTTCACTGTAGCAAACTCTTAGTTTAAAAACATGTTCACCCTATACAGAGAAACCATCAGCAGATAAAGCACAGCCGCCAGGATAGATGTCAGATGTCAACATCCGTTTTTCAATCGTTACAAACACGATCAATTAACAGACTGAATGTTAAAAGTAAGGCTGTTTGTTTAGGTTAAAGGTATTTCAACAAAGTAGTTTGTATCCAAGGACAATAAAATTTCTATGGCAGAGGTGGCAGTCAGATGTAATTCACATATTGTGTCAGAATTTAAATACAGTGTATTCCGGTTAATGGGGCCACCAGTTATTAGCGCCAGGAGCCGCTTAATTGGGCAAATATTCAAAATACAAAAACAAAACAGGGTTACACATAGAAAGTTGTTTTGCTCAACAGGTACAGACCGCCGGTTATTTAGTCCAGAAATGGCTCAATTTTTCTCTTCTTAAACAGAAGTAATAAGTTTTTTTCTTACCAACAGAGAACACATTAACAACAACAACGACATGCGTTTGCTTGCAACATACCATAAACTACAAGTACCACAAGGGCCTACAATGATGTGGGCTGTTTAGTCTCTTTGTATAATTTCCTTTGATCTGGTAGACCTAAATGTAGTGAACTAAAATGAAAATGAACCAGAACTTCAGCAGGTATCAATGCACGATGCAAAAAAAATGAATAATATGAGATTTGTAAAGCATATTGTGACTTTTCTCTTTTTTTTTTTTGATTAATAAATTAATAATAATAAATGTTTGATAATTATGGATTATGTGATTTGCATCATTTACACCACACATCCGGTGACACACGTGCTCAGTTTTTGTTGAATACATTAGGCTTTTGGGTCCAAGGTTGCGTTAAGCAGAAAAGACAGAGGTTTTCGGGGTATTGAAATAACCATTTACACAACATGAGGATAACAAATTATAGTTTATTCAGTTATTTGCGCTATAGGTTATAAACAATGGGAGTCATCAACGATTGTTAAATTTCAAAATGGCGGCTACATTATTTCCGCTTTCGCCATGCGTTTAATGCTATATGCATGTGCTTTTGCTTTCTTTAAAATAATTCTTTTTTAAATTCTGTACTGCAGTTACTTTCAAATTATTATTTATTTCTCTGATTTGAATAATTACCCTATAATTAGACACAAACCAACGCCCCAAATACAACTTATTTAAGGTTGGCCAACGATCACTTTCACTCCCTCACTTTCACTCTCAATCATACTGTAATATTAAATACGTTCGTTATTTATTCTGATTTGAGCTCATCTTTTGTATTTTTAAATTTAGAAAAGAAATTTAAGAAGGGCTTTCCTGAAATTGATGCGGCGTAGACTCCTCAGAAGACTCGCATGTCGGCTGGCAGGCGTTCGGCCGAACCTCTTTCTGTCTCTTTTAGTGCACTGAATCTATTGCATTCTCATATTGGTTGTCCACCGACTCTACATTATTGTTAATTATTACATTGTTTAAATGATTACTGCATTTTTTAAAATAATTACTGCATTTTTATGGCAAAAGCTGCCCACTGCACTGGTCGACTGCAGTGCTCGCTGAACTGTTATAGACGACTGGGGCGGAATCAGACGCAATTGTTATGCAAGTAGTCGTGCGTCTGACGTCATTGTTCATTGTTTTATAGCTACCGCCCTGGTTAATATGTATTTGTTTTCACGCCGTCATTGTTTCTTTATGACGATCTGGCTTTGTGGACCAATGAAAAGTTCGTATTATTAGTTCGTTTCACTTATACCGCCATTACACATGTTAAACTCTGCTCGTACCAGGATGACCTTGGCTCGGCTCCCCTCTTGTTGAATCTGCGTATTTATTGGGATTGGGTAAAACTAACTAGCCCTTGTTAATATTCATGATCAGAATAAAATTTACAATAAAATATTCCTGAATCCCATTATTATGGTAACAGGTATTTCTGTACTGTCACAAAACCCCCTCAATGAAAGGTTTTGTGTCGAGACACAAAAACTTTCATTGACTCATTCATACGTTTCTAAAAGGATCAGTCCAGATATGTTGCCACAACCCTCTGTAGTGTTAATATAAAAAAAATTTCAATAACTTACCCTTGGTCCTATAGTGCTGATCGCACCCTCTGACCTTACTGGACTTCTCCGGAGAGATCCCTACACCATAAGGCCATGAGGCACTGAACGCTCCTGTTCTGACGCTCCGGCCAGCTCAGGACCGCGGTCACAACACCACAAAACTCTGAAACATGTAATACAAAATTTTAAAATAGTGGCCTTATTTATCTACATATCCGCAACTGATATGTCTCCCCTTAGATGCATTGGTTTGTGTTTTGAGGCGTTGGTTTCCTTTACTCATAAAATTCCAAATAACACACAAAAATTATAACAAGATTTAGACAGATAATCCTTCTACTTTTCAACACTCCTATAGATATTTTTTATCAAATTCTCTGACTCCAGTCAATATCAACTTACTTCTCTCATCATAATGAAATATACCCTTATACTAAACATAAAACAAATTCTACTCTCAAACAACAACTACTATCTCTACTTATTTATTTCAAATAACATCAGTATATTTAACTATCATGGCAGCACTTCAGAACTATTAAATTTCTTTACTCAACTTTCTTTACGTTAATTTTCTTTTTATAACAGAATCATTACCATAGATTTGATAACCATCATAAAATTTATCATTATTATCGTCACTACCCCGGTAGTAACCTCCTAACCTATTGTACCATGAACATAATAAAAACATAATAAAACATTGTACATTACACATTAAACACTAACATTGAACAATTCACATTACTTAATTCATATTTACATAACTTGTAGCAGAACTTTATAACATTTTTATTATCAACTTTCGATTAACTTTTATTATTTAACATTCATTTATATCAGATTCTATAAAACAATTTCAAATTTATCATTACCTTTCTGTTACATCACCCACCTTTCTACTATGAATTTTCCTTTTCTAACCTTTCTTCCTTATTAGTTTGGGTGATTCTCTGTTAATCACTATTATCTGTATCTTATTCTGGCATTTGTCAATCTAACCTTACTACCCCACTTTTTTCCACTAACAACCGCTTCTAACCACCATTAACATAATATGACACCAATATCTCTATAATAACCCCATTCACTAATCCCATTTAAAACCTCTGGCACCGCTCATTTTTGTACAAGGATGTATGTTACCTACCTGGCCATATCCATCCCTAACCATTTGCCCTCCACCAAATATCGGCAAACACTCTAACCCAAAATTGCTCCGCCTGCCACAACGCTGCACCCTGGTCCCTTGCCACGTCGCACGCTGATCACTCCTTACACCGGATCCTTACTACAAAATATCATCAATAACAACATATATAATTACCATTCACATTACTCACCTCTACATATAATCGCTAACTACTGTGTCCCTAAAATATCTAACACCTCTTTATATATTATCAGTATCTCAACATTCTTTTTATCTAACTCCCAATAACTCTATTTAACTAACTCCAATGCCCTTATTTATCACTATTACCCAAACTCTTTTACAACATTTCACTTTAATATACCACTAGAAAATTCATCACTTACCTACTAACAACAATACCTCTCAATATCCAAATATATCATATGCGTAATCATTTGCTAACCATTAGAATCTGAATCTCATAATATCATTTAAAATCATTATTAAACTTCCTTCAATTATTTAAAATTCTACAATACATGTTTACATAAAATACACAGCAGCAAAAATACACAAATACACTGACATTAATATACAAAAATATACAATCCAAACTACCAATTAATCGTTTACCATAATCAGTCATAAACAGTCCATCCTGAAAAACACTGTCCACATAATTAAATGTTCATAACACAATAAAATGATTAACCTCCATCGTCAAATAATAGTCTTACCTTAAAACTATATACATTGTTTATTATTAGATATCTTATACTAACATCATAAATACATATACAATTCAAATGTTCATCATTATCCTCAAACTCATTTAACCTGTCATGATTGGGTATAGTTCCGTCACCTTTGGTATAATTAGTCATAATTAGGTAAGTTGTATTAGCATTGTTATCGACATCATCTCCTACTACTTCAGTCTCATTGCAAGGTAAGTACTTGCTATTATCTTCACTTCTCTCTCCACCTAACCTTTCTACAAATTCTTCATAATTTCCATTTACTCTATATAACTCCATCTCCCAATTATCACACAACTCTCTTTCACAATATCTCCCATCATAACCCCAAATCACATTCTCTCTCTCCATATATGCAGGGGACACTACAACTTTATTCTCGCACCACCTATCAGGTGCACAAAAAATCCAGGGACAACTATTTTCAGACCTTTTGTCTCCCAAATCTACATCGAAGGCACTCTCGTCCTTCCTAAAAACATATACATCACCCCCAAATACACCATTAACGGAAAAATCTAACCCCTGAAATTCCCCTACACTTATACCCTCTCTACACACTCTCTTTAAACCTTCAAAACACACTATCATTCCCTTATTATCATATTCTATTCCCCATAAAACCTCATTATTACTACCAACCTCCACACTATTATCTCCTATTACCATATTTTTATTTATTTTATCGTCATTCCCACTACTACTTACCTTGTCATCTTTGTTCAATTCTAATTTGTCTAATTCTAATTTCTTATTTTCTAATTTTATTTTTTCGTCTAACCGTGTCTTTATTTCACTTAATCTTTTATCATAATGACAGCTTTGGTTCTTAATTTCTTTTTTAATATCGTCAAATTTATCATCAAATTGGTTTAGTTTATCATTAAACTGGTTTAATTTATTATTTAATTGACCATTCTGTATTTTCATTAACTGAAAAAGATCTTCTAACGAAACCTTATTATTTATAACAGGCGTTGAGTTCGCCTGTGGTTCATTTAACACCAATGATTCTGTTGCTGTGTTTTCTATATTAATGCTTTCGTTGTTATCTGCCATTTTTGTTATACTGATAGTACTAAATTCTGTCTTAATTGTCATACAATTCTCTTCATACCACACATAACCTACATGGATAACCTCTACTGTTACGTGTATTTCGCTACCCGTCTACCTCTGCTTTTTGCTTATTTATATAATTTTAATTTTATACAAAGTCCAAATTCGTGCGCCATCTGTGACATTTCCCCCCTTTTCTCTCAACAAATACTTAATAAAAATATAATGGATAATTATGTATTATGTGATTTGCATAATTTACACCACACATCCGGTGAAACACGTGCTCAGTTTTGGTTAAGTACATTAGGCTTTTAGGGTCCCACGGTGCGTTAAGCGAAAAAGACAGAGGTTTTCGAGGTATTGAAATAACCATTCACACAACATGATGTTAATAAAATAACTTTTATTCAGTTAATTGTATTTATAGGCTACAAACAATGGGAGTCATCAACTACTAATAAATTTCAAAATGGCAGCTACATTATTTCCGCTTTCACCATGCGTTTACTTCTATGTGCATGTGCTTGTTTGTTTTCTTCAAAATAATTCTTTTTAAATTCTGTACTGCAGTTACTTTCAAATCATTATTTATTTCATTGACTTGAATAATTACTTTATAGTTAAACACAAACCAACGCCTCAAATATAATTTATTTAAGGTTGGCCAACGATCACTTTCACTCTCTCACTTTCACTCTCAATCATACTGTAATATTAACTACGTTCGTTATTTATTCTGATTTGAGCTCATCTTTTGTATTTTTAAATTTAGAAAAGAAATTTAAGAACGGCTTCCTTGAAATTGATGCGGCGTAGACTCCTCAGGAGACTCCCATGGTGGCTGGCAGGTGTTCGGCCGAACCTCTTTCTGTCTCTTTAGTGCACTGAATTTACTGAATTCTCATATTGGTTGTCAACTGATTCTACATTACTGTTAATGATTACATTTTTTAAATTATTACTGCATTTTTTAAAACAATTACTGCATTTTTATGGCAAAAGTTGCCCACTGCACTGGTCGAGCATGTGTGCTCGCTGAATTGTTATAGACGACTGGGGCGGAATCAGACGCAATTGTTATGCAAGTAGTCGTGCGTCTGACGTCATTGTTCATTGCTTTATAGCCACCGCCCTGGTTAATACGTATTTGTTTTCACGCCGTCATTGTTTCTTTATGACGATCTGGCTTTGTGGACCAATGAAAAGTTCGTATTATTAGTTCGTTTCACTTATACCGCCATTACACATGTTAAATTCTGCTCGTACCACGATGACCTTGGCTCGGCTCCCCTCTTGTTGAATCTGCGTATTTATTGGGATTGGGTAAAACTAACTAGCCCTTGTTAATATTCATGATCAGAATAAAATTTGCAATAAAATATTCCTGAATCCCATTATTATGGTAACAGGTATTTCTGTACTGTCACAATATAACGACGCCTGTACCAAGCCACACGTGTTGAACGACCAATTACAATATAAATCAAATATACTGTACGATACCGCTATGCGATATGGTCGAGATAAAACTTAGATTTCGTCAGTACGGCGCGTGTTGTCTTGCAAGGCACACCTAACAATGACGTGCTCATTTTTAAAGCAAGTTCTGTACATAGTTTAATGCCGTATTGTGTTTTTTAGTATTTTGACACATGTCATCATTGATGACATACATTAGTTTTTATAAAGTTCTGATGATGAGGCAAGTGCCTCGAAACATGTAAACAACGAAATAACATCACGGAAAGGCCATAGACGGTGAGTAACAGTATATTTGGTTAGCAAAAAAGTTCACTGGAGTTCGTTAATGTTACGCACGAAAACGAAAACAACCCTAAGCAAGAACTGGAAATTTGTTCAAACTTTGTACAACTACAGTCATTAAAAAGAAAACGCTATAACACAAACTGCATGATTTTTTTCCTTGGAAAACAATAATGACAGATATGTGACTTTATTTTACTGATAATAGGCACATTCATGCTATTTCATTATGCTGTAGTTATGTACTTATTACTGTTTCCTCAGACATACTTCATTACCAAAAAATCTTACAATTGTGGTGTTTATAGTAGTCAAGAGTTCTTTTTGGTTTCATTATTAAGAAATTTCTATTTATAAGGTTTATTTGCTTACTTTTTAGAAATTTTGGATAATAGGGCCGCTTAACTGGGCTAACTTGATATGGTCCCGATGTGTCCGATAAAGTGGAATCCACTGTATACGACAAACGGATTTATGTCACAATAAGTATTGTTTGTTGCTAGTGAATATATAAGGTAATAAATTCACGAGAGTTAGTTGAACAGTTCACGCAGCAACCACTATAGCTTAGCGATACAATTAAAATTGTTAAATGCGTTGTAAGATTGTAACTTCATATGAACACCTGTCAATTTATTCATTGTGTACCAGTATTCATTTATACTGTTCAAAATGTATGGTTTACGAGCAAAATGAACTAAATCGAACATCATGTGACTGAACTCTGAAAAGGTTAGTGCCGATAGAAATTAATAATAAAATTATTTTTCCAAACATTATGCCACTGACTTGTTATAATATTATTATATACATACCACCAAAATCAGTAAAAATACTGATTTTTACTGATTTTGGTGGTATGTATATAATAATAATAAAATGATGAATGTTTAGGAGCTATATCATCTAATCTTTTTGACATTTATATTGACGGTCTGGTAAGGAAATGACAAAATCCAGTGAACCCTGATGTTACAAGAGAGACATTTCAATCTGTTGTTGTTTGCTGACGACATGATTGTAATAGTAAATACAGAATCTGATTTACAAAAATCTGTTTTAAGCTTCATCGGACTTGCAAACAACATAATATGAAAATCTCCACTACACTACAAAAACAAAGGTAATGGCATTTCGAGGCAAGTGGCCACTAAGAACAAAAATAATGATTAGCGATTGAATTCTAGACCAGGTGAGCCACTTTAATTATTTGAAAATGATATTGGCTATGATAGGATTTATGACATTGATATGATACATAAGTTCTAAACGATCTATGGGACAATCAACCGTATTTTTAGAAACAATGTACGTCGAGATACAAAATTAACGTTTTATACAGTTATGTCAATCTCTGTACTATCCTATGGGCGTGAATTATGGGTAACAGCCAAGAAACACGGCAGTAAAATACAAGCCTCGGAAATGGCATTCTTAAGAGGAGTTAAAAGGTATTCTAAACTTTACCATGTTATTTACCATTTATAACGTGAATGAAAAATTAAAAGATTACAAACAACGGTGGAAAGAACACTTAGAAAGAATGTCAGATTCCAGAGATGGCTGGAGGATCTTTGAAGGCAGAACAGGCAACACCTTGCCTATGCCGTGTTGTGAAGATGATTATGATGATGTTTAGCAGGTGCTGCGCCTTCAAAAACAATGGTTTGAAGACCACAGAGTTTAAACGTGGTTGACCATTGAAGATGAAACTCGCACTGGTCATCCAAAAAGTGCAATAACTTCTAATGCAACACAAAGTTCTTTCATACCAAGTTCTTAAGTTGAAATATGATACACACAGACTTGCGAGACGCCTGTGATCTCAGCAATGTCGGACATTCCTCCGACACCATGTATGAAATTGCTTTAATGATATCTGTAGTTGTTACACTTACTTAGCGACTACCCTATGAATCATCTTCAGTGTTTGTTTGTTTGTACAACATTTAAACTCACTTACAAACTACTGTCTTTGAAGGCACACCAACCCCTTAACACATTTACCATTTCATTGTGAATTTCCATTGTTGCCAGACATTTTTTTACAAAGAATTTAATCACAGGACGATGTTTGATTTGGTGCATTTTTCAAAACATGTGTGGTACATAAATTTCGAACAGCTGATAAACAATGAATAAACTGACAATAGATATGGAAACGAACAGGTGTTTACATGAAATACAAATCTTACAAATGAAAAATTTTAGTTCTACTGCTAGGCCAATCGATGTTGCTATGCAAACTTTTCAACTGACTTGCATAGTGATCAGGTTCATATGCGATGAAATCAGCATTATACATTATATCACATATGACTGGTAGCCACCAGTTCTTCAGCTGCCAACTAGTGCACCCTACATCTACAGAGACAAACGTACAATGAATGTCTTACTTTAGCTGTGTGGACTTTGGGGCTATCGTTACTGTCCATGTAGTCGCTGGCGAGGTACAAGTTCTGTATGGAACTCAGATCAGACAGCAGCTCATCCGCTTCTTCGGTCCACTCGTCTCTCAGCTTCATATACTGGTCGCCACCAGCCGTGTTACACTTTATGTCTGCTACACCACCGCTCCAAACATTACACCTAATCAATCAGATAACAACTATTATTACTGATTGCAAAACAATGTTAATCAAGTAGGAGAAACCCTGAAACAAAAGAAAATTTAAGTACAAAAGAACAGGTAGTATTCTTGTAACGGTACGAAATTGTAGGGTCAAGATAACATTTTAAAAATTATATTTTCCATGCAGTCATTGTTCACTCTTGTAGAACCCCGAGTTAGTCAACCAAATTGGCTGTGTTTATTACAAAACCAAACGCCTATGTTTTGTCTCCACACTCAAGCAGCGTGGACAGATTGTGAAATAACGCCTAACTTCGCATCAGCCGTGAATCACGGAAGAAAGTAATGTAACTCTAGATTGCATCAGGCGGCAAAAACATTGCTAAACTTTCCGCCTACGTTAAGGCACTCTTTTAACAGCACCAATGGGAGCACATATGCACGATCACGTGACCAAAAAATACTGTGTGCAATTTAGCGAACTAACGCCAGTTCAACTGTAACTCTGACCGCGCGGTCATCACCTAAGTGTGCGAGCAATTACCAAGTCGACACTCAACTTTCTGACCGGTCAGTCACATATAACTGAGTACTCAAATCAATTAAAGTCGGCCGACTAAAAAATACAACTACACAACTCAGTTACAGTGAGAATCCAGTTCGATATGTGATCGGAACAATACGCCAGTGTTTGAAAGCCAAAATTATTTCCGGAATGTGAAGTGCAAGACGTTGTTAACCTATTGGTGCAACAGCTCGGATATATTACAGACGGATTAAGAATAAATACAGATTGGTAAAGTACCTTTTGTCATCAAACTAAAAGATTTTGAAAGAGCTCTATTAATAAGAAATGAGTATTGTAAAAGTATGATGGGCATAAACGTGAGAGAGTGTGGGGAATAATACTAAAATATTAACAGTACTGGTTTGTTGTTATAAAATAACTAATTTAATTAAATTTGTCTAAAATAGGTAGCAGTTAAGCGATTGCAAATGTACGGTATGTTGATGAATTTGATATTGTAAAAGGGTTGGAGTACCGTGTCAAACATAAAGTAGAAGAGAATAGGGATGGTCATACAAGTGTAGAAAATAACGTAAATTTCACATAATAAACCAAAAGTAAGTTGTTTTAGTCAGAATAAACTGTGTTAATATTATTTTGCAATCAAACCCGGATAACCCATTCTGCAGCTGATTTTTTTTCATCTGTAGAACTTTAGATTGGAACCCGAAGGTAAAAAAAAGTTGTTATGAATTTAGTATAGCTGTATTATTTGTACTGATTAATAGTTTCACTGGCCCCGACCAGGGACGGCGAGTATAATTTGTGGTTATATTCGCCAGACCTAATTAAGCTGCAGAACGGGTTGTTTGGGAGTGAGGGCGATTGTCAGTATAAGTATATAAATTGTGTATAAGTAAATACTTGAAAACATGGAAAACACTATTGATTTAACTAGCACTAGTGCTGAAAATCAAATAAAAACAATAGTAACCGAAACGGTAGTAAGTGAAAATATGTCAACTGAGTCGGCCAATAAAGGCGATTCAGGTATTCAGACAGAGTCACTGTCAATCAGTGACAGTAATGTAAATGAATCTGTATTAATTAATGAGGGGGGAGCAACTTCCACCCCTATTACAATTAAAACAAATATAAAAGAAAAAGAAATGTCAATGAATGACCTATTTAAACTTCTCAGTAAACGATTTGATAGTAATGACGCTAAATTTGATGAACAGAATGTTAAATTCAATGAGTTAAAGGGTGACATAAATAATATTGATATAAAATTTGATAAGCGTTTATGTGAAATGAATACACAAAATGTTAAGTTCGAAATCAGTATGAATAAACGTCTAAATGAAATGGATGAATGTTTCAACACATTTAGAGAACAAGTGATAGGATCAGTAAATGAACAATTAAATAATCATATCATTAATGTAAACAAACAAGTGTCAGAGACAGTCAAAATACAAGTTCATGAACAAATTCAAGAGATGAAAGATAATTTTGAAAGCAAAATAAATAAGTATAATGTTGCTACTGAGTGTCAATTTAATTATGCAGTAGAGAAAATAGAAGAAGTTAGAGATAACATTAAGACATATGAAACTAATGTTAATTTCAAAATAAATGAAATAGAAAGCAATTGCGACAGCAAAATATGTGAATGTCAATTGAGTTTTTTGAATAAAATCGTAGAAATTAATGAAAATGTTGATAGTAAGATTAGTGAAACAGAAAGTAGTTGTAAGTCAGAAATACAGCTACTAAAAGGTGCTGTAGAAATGGTAAATAACGCCAGTATTCAATCTGAACGCGTAACTAACAACAAGTTTAATTTAATGGAACAAAAAATAATTAATGTTAAAGATGACTTAAACATGGTAATAAATAGAAAATTAGACAGTGTCAGTGAGCAAGTAGTAATTACCCGTAATGTAGATAGCGAAATAGAGTTAGAGTCATTTACTGGGGATAGGAGGGGGGGGTACACCCTATGCAATTCCTAAACAGAGTAAGAGACTTTAATAAATTTTGTAACAGTAACTGGGAGATGAAATTATTGAAAGTTATGAAATGTTTTAAGGGAAGCCCCTCAATTTGGGCGGAGGTACATAAGGGAGATTGGTTAGATTTCCAAAGTTTTGAAGGGGATTTTAGAAGTAAATACTGGTCTGAAGAGGACCAAGAAGTACTTAGAAGCAAGATAATGGGGTCGGGTAATTTTGGGACTAATGGTAATAATGTCACCATTTATGTAATGAAAATGTACAATGAAGTAAAATACCTTGAACCACCATTACCGTTTAGATCATTTGTACGTCATATAAGTAAACATTTACCAAGGGAGGTGCAAATTAACCTAATGATGCGGGAAGTGGAAGGTAGAAATGATCTTGAACAAATATTAGATATTTTCCAAAATATCAGGGACCGGGAAATTGGTAGGCGCTCAAACCCGTCAGGGGTACATAACAATGAGAATCATAATCATAGTCAATCCAGTGGGACACCAAACACATATAGAGGGACAAGGGGAGGCTACAATAATAACTATAGACGTGATGACTGGCGATGTGGAGAGTGTCATTGTGAGAACTATGGTAGTAGAACAACTTGTTACAGGTGTCATAAAGAGAGGAGTTGCCAACGCAGTAATACTGAACACAACCAAAATAGTCAACCACAGAGAGGAGGGAGCAGCAACCGAGGAGCACCGGGAAGCAGTGGAACTTCTAATAGAGGTCGTGGTGGGCACACTCCAGGCCGTGCAAACACCCAGACGGAAAACTAACAAGGACAGTGAGTGAGGGACCCCACCATTGTCGACAAATGACTGCGGGACCCAAGGCAACAATGACTATATAAATAACGTCATCTGTACTGATATGTCCAAGGAACTGATGGAGGAAGAGGACTTAGAGACAGCAAGACCAGAAACCGGACTGACAGAGGTAAGAATTCAAATTGAAGGTAAGGAAGTAAAAACTTTAGTCGATACAGGTAGCGAAATTTCTGTCATTTCCGAACATACATTAGAGAGTTTGCAAGAGACTAACAAAAATATCCCAATTTTGCCAGTAGCAAATGGGGGTGACCATTGTAGGTATTACCGGGGTTAGGAGTAAACGTGTAACTAAACAAGTACATTTGAACATGGTAATTAATGGAGTAGAGTATCACAATACATTTTTAGTAGTAAGGGGACTGAATTTGGAGGTTATTTTGGGGAATGATTTTTTGATAAAACACAAGGCGGTAATTGATTTCCAGAAGCGGTTGTTAGTACTTAATAATGAAGGTAGACCAGTTGAGATTAACTTTGAGCGGGTAGTAGATAAAGTCAGAATTTCGGGAGTTAAGATGATACTGAATCGGGCTAGTAAAATAGAAACGGAAGTTAATACGTATGTATGTAGAGAGGGAGAGTTATGGGGTAATATAAATAAACGAATTTGGGAGGATAGAGCGGTGAAATTTTGTAGCGAAAGGGGTGAAGTAGGGAGCTCTCAACGTAAAGCGTTGTGGCAGGTAATAGAGTGTTTTCGAGAAGTGTTTGCCGATGTACCAGGGAGGGCAAGAGATTATGAGTGTGAATTAAAAGTAAGGGAGCATGCACCCTATGTACAAAGAAGCTATCCGGTACCTTATTCAAAAAGAAGGGCGGTTCAGGCGGAATTAGATAAAATGTTAGAAGGGGACATAATAGAAAGATCAGTATCAACGTATTCTAACCCGTTAGTAGTAGTCATTAAGAAAGATGGCCGCGTTAGATTATGTCTAGACACCCGTAAGATTAATCAAATAATTATCCCGGACCGGGAGTCACCTGAAGCAATAAATGAAATCTTTCAAAAATTCAGTGGAGTTAAATATATGACCTCCTTAGATTTAACCGCGGGGTACTGGCAAGTCCCGTTAGCATGTGAAAGTAGGAAATACACAGCATTCCTGTTCAATGGAAAGAATTACCAATTTAAACGATTACCTTTTGGGCTGAATACCAGTGTAGCCAGCTTTATAAAATGTTTAGATGAAATACTACAGCCACAGAATTTAGATTTTTTAACGATTTATGTAGACGATATATTGATAGCATCACGAACATTTTCTGAACATGTGGAACATTTAGAATATGTATTAGATAGACTGCGTACAGGGGGTTTGACTGTCAATTGGGAGAAATCTAAATTCCTACAGAAAGAAATACATTTTTTAGGGTTCATAATTACTCCAGATGGGATAAAAGCTAACCCAGAGAAAGTAGAATCCATTTTAAAATTCCCAGAACCTAGAAATATTATGCAGTTACAAAGTTTTTTAGGGCTATGTAATTTTTATAGAAAATTTCAGAAAAATTATGCCCATATAACCTCAAAGTTGAGCGCGGTGTTACAAAAGAATAAACCATGGAAATGGGGGGAAAGAGAACGAGAGGTGTTTATCGAAATAAAGGACCATTTTAGTAAAATGATTATGATGAATCACCCTAATTTTGAACGCATATTTTATTTACAGACCGATGCTAGTAACATCGCACTGGGTGCAGAATTGTACCAGGAGGACGACGAAAAGGAGCATCACACCATCGCTTTCGCCAGTCGTACCTTATTAGCTGCTGAAAGAAACTACACAACAACGGAGAAGGAACTATTAAGCATCGTTTTTGCGGTGAAGAAGTTTCGAACATATCTACTAGGTAACTCCACCATCATCCGGACGGACCACAAGGCATTATCTTTTTTAAACACCTGTAAGCTGACACACAGCAGGATAACCAGGTGGGTGCTAGCTTTACAAGAGTACAATTTTAGTTGGGAGTATATAAAAGGGGTAGAAAACAAAATACCTGACACCTTATCTAGGGTAGATACAGAGGGAATGAGAACAGGGAGGGATTTAAAAGAAATAGAAATTTTTAGACTTAGTAGGGAAGATAGATTATTTGGGGAAGAATTGAGAGATATTAATAGTATGCAAAGAACAGATCTTAAATTGAACAAAATAATAACTAGCTTAGAGTCCGACTTGAGGAGTCCGGGTATAGCCGTTATTTTCAAATCTATCAAGGGAGTTTGTTTAAGAAAGTAGAGGGGGAAGAGCGTGATTGGAGGTTAGTTATACCGGAAGGGTTGGTAGAGAAGATAATATGGGATTGTCATTTTCGGTATGGGCATTTCGGGGCTAGGAAGTGTGTAAATGTATTAAAAGAATCATGTTTATTTAAGAATATGGAACGGAGGGTTAGAATTTTACTCCGGGGGTGCGATTTATGCCAAAAGTCAAAGGTAGTTAATTACCGTTTAGAGGGAGATGAGGTGTATTAAAGTAGAAAAACCTTTTGATTTAGTTGCGGCAGATTTGTTTGGCCCTCTACCAAAGGGAAGGGGAGGCGTAATGTACATTTTTGTAGTATTAGATACATTTACGAAATTTGTAAGATTATACAGTGTAAAGAGGGCCACTAGTAAAGTACTAAGTGAGAAAATAACGAAGGATTATATGATTACAACCGGAAAACCTAAAATAATATTATCTGACCATGGACCACAGTTTATAAGCGGCAAGTGGCGACAGACGCTTGGATGGGAAGGCATCATACCCAAACACACGGCGGTATATCATCCTCAGTCGAACCAAGCCGAAAGAGTTATGCGAGAATTGGGGAGAATTTTCCGGGCATACTGCCATGCTAAACATAGTGAATGGCCAGCCTATGTGGGAAAAATTGAAGAATGGTTAAACTGTACAACTCATGAATCAACAGGGTTCACGCCATACGAGCTAGTCAAGGGAAAACGTCCACCTAGGATCCTGGAACAGCTGTTCAACTTTCCACCGGAGAGCAACCCACGAGATCTGGAAGTAAAACTTAAACTCGCAAATGAAAACTTATTAACGAAGGGAGAAAGAAGAAAACGGCTTCATGATGCCAAAGGTAAGTGGATTAAGTATGAGATAGGTCAGCTGGTATTAGTAAGAAGACACGATTTATCAAGTGCACAAGATAAAGAGATTAAAAAATTCTTTTTGTTGTATGAAGGACCGTATGAAGTAGTTGAAATCAAAACGGATAATGCCTACGTTCTACGAAACCAAATGACTGGGGAAATAGTGGGTACCCATAATGCCACTAATTTAAAAAAGTATTGGCTAAAATAAAATAATAAAAATAAATTTTGTAATTAAATACAAATAAACAACTATAATAAACCTATAGTTAAATAATTATAAACAACTATAAATAATATAAAACAGTAAGTGGTAGCGGATAGATGTTCCCCACTTGTCCCAGTAGGGTTCGTCTATTTCAGGGACGCGCCCATGCCCACGCAAGCCTTGGTTTTCTCCATTTACTCTTATTTTCGGAGGAAGCTTTGTCCTTACCTTTAGTCCTAGTTCTTGACCTTTTAATGATCCTTACCCTTTTATCTTCCCGATTTCCTTAACCCGCCCCTTAGAGAAAACATATAAACAATAGTTACATAAATTGGCACACTTGTTTCAAACATTTTGATTGCCTTAATTCTAAATACTACATTAGGGTAATCCTCAAAATTAAATAAACTGGTGTTATTTACGAATTGTAAACTCATCCCTTAATTAGGAAGGTAGTGGAGAAGTTTTGTGGCTGAGTAGACAAACTAGATAATAAAAACCTGTATAGTCTAATAGGATAATTGCCTATAGAGATGGGGTTGTAGATTAGTGGTTGTGGTTTGTTTTGGAAAAAAAAAATGGAGGGTAGTTCATTATATTCACTGGAGTCGGGTTCTGTGCGTTTTCAATCGCATCTCTATAGACCATTATCCTGTACAAGTAAGATATAACCTATTTATGGGTAGTTAAGAGAAAAAAAAATAATATGGGAAAATATTTTAAAACAAAAAACTGTGTAACCAAAAGGTTTAATTATTATTTTGTGGTACCTGCTATGTTAGGTTATGAGTAGAGGATCGATGGTATATAGAATGTGATTGTGACGAAAGTTGAAAAGAGATTTGAAATAAATGATGTAATGTTTGTAAAATTTATTGAAGTATTAAGAAAAACTGAAATATTAGACTAATTAGAATCCTTTTGATAAATGTAATCAAAGTAATGGAAATTGTTTTGACTGTACGAAGAGATGAAATTGAATTGTAGTTGCCCCTGGAGTAACTTAATATTGTAAATGTTAGTGCTGTGTTTAAATTCATTTTGATTCAAATTGAAATTGTAATTTTATATATTTCACACATTAACTTCATACAGCTGTAATTAAAGTTAAACTGTTTTGAGTGGAGATTGTTAAAGAATTTTCAAGTTAAATAAATAATTTAAAATGGCTAATTTCATTAATGAAGCAAAAGTAACTTTGATCTGAGTTGGTAGCAATTGATAAATATGTTAACATTAAAAGATTTACAGACACCAAAAAATTCGAAGGAAGTATATCTGTCAGTATATGATGTAACCAGAATGTTTAGATTATGTGAGTGTTGAGACAGAGTGTTTATAACACCGGTCTGGCAGACACGTGCTGATGTAAACAGGTGTGTTGGATGTTTTGACTAATGTGTATAGCCAGGTGTTGAAGTTGATAACTGTTGTAGCCTGATGAATCAGTATTCTGATGAGTAAATCCTATTATGAAACAAAAGAAATGTAAGATGTGTTGAAATGGAGGTGGCTTTTTATTGTAATACCATTAATATTTTTCTTTGAACAAATAAAATAATAATGAGGTAATTATTGTAACTTAGAGTTTGAGAAATAAATATAATTAAATTAATTGGGTAATTAAACCAAGAGAGAAGATGATTTTTAATAATGAACTTGTAATAATGAACTTAACTTTATTTTCATTCGAATTCAAACTGGAATTATAAATTAAATGCTAATTGATGTAAATAATGATTAAAATATTCATTTAAAACTGAAAACTGAAGGAAATTTTGTATGGGTATAATAAAAAATGTTCAGGATGAGATAGTGTCTGGAAAATGAGAAGTGTATATTACTGTTTATATAAATTTTTATTAATGTCAATCTACATTTTATGTTTTAACTGTAGATTCCCCACCTAAGTGCGGCCATGACCTCACCGGATCATGACCGTGAAAGTCGTTAATTGTGGCAAATCATAAATTTTACTTGATATAACCGGCTTGTGGTTTGTTTTATTTTGTCAACCCGGTGGTTTGTTAGATTTAGTAGGGGGGTTATTTTTTGGGGAATCTACCAAATTTTGGAACAGGGCTATTTTCACCCAGATAGGGGTGGTAGTCCATTAGGGGTGTATAAATAGAAACCAGTAGGTATAATACCGAATTTTATTGTAACGCTGAAGCAAGGATGGGGGTGGAATAAAAGAAAAAAATGTCCACCCCTTCCGCATCAGTCCTTGTGAAAGCAACTAGACGCTACAGTCTAGGGGGGGTAATAGTGAGTGTGGATGGGCGGTGACCCAGTTACAGGTCACGAGGGAGATGTGATTACGGCTAGATTGAGGTCTGCGAGGGCCAAGAAGTCTAGTGCTGCACACAGTAGAATGTAATGGGTATCAGGGGTTAAGGGATTAAAAGGGGAGTAGTAAAAAAAAAAAAAAATTTATAGTAGTTAAGTATAAATGGATTTAATGCCATTTTGTATAATTAAGGTGTTATTTTGGATGGATAATATTATACGGGGAATATTATTTTGTTTATATGATTGAACTGCAAGTAGACTGTAAGATTATATTATTATTTTAAACTAAAGCCAGTACTTTGCAAATAACAGAACCAGTACTTTGCAAAGAATGAGCCTGTATGGCCAAGAGGAAACAAATCAGTTGCGGGATATGGTATTAATGGAAGGCCTTTTTGTTAATTTTTTAATTACATGTTATAAAGCCAGGTGATACTGTGGTGGGTATCGGTCCGAGCTTATGGTGGTGGGATCTCGAGTAGAGAAGTCCCGTAAGATCGGATGGGTGCTGCCGCAGTCGCCAGACTAGGGGGGTAAGAACCCATGATTTTAGTAGTGTTCAGGGGGGTTGCGGCGCCATATCCTCACTGATCCTCTTAGGGTTTAGGCAATAAGAGTTTGAACGCTTCGGCTTTCAACCTCTTATTGGGGGGGTATTGTAACGGTACGAAATTGTAGGGTCAAGATAACATTTTAAAAATTATATTTTCCATGCAGTCATTGTTCACTCTTGTAGAACCCCGAGTTAGTCAACCAAATTGGCTGTGTTTATTACAAAACCAAACGCCTATGTTTTGTCTCCACACTCAAGCAGCGTGGACAGATTGTGAAATAACGCCTAACTTCGCATCAGCCGTGAATCACGGAAGAAAGTAATGTAACTCTAGATTGCATCAGGCGGCAAAAACATTGCTAAACTTTCCGCCTACGTTAAGGCACTCTTTTAACAGCACCAATGGGAGCACATATGCACGATCACGTGACCAAAAAATACTGTGTGCAATTTAGCGAACTAACGCCAGTTCAACTGTAACTCTGACCGCGCGGTCATCACCTAAGTGTGCGAGCAATTACCAAGTCGACACTCAACTTTCTGACCGGTCAGTCACATATAACTGAGTACTCAAATCAATTAAAGTCGGCCGACTAAAAAATACAACTACACAACTCAGTTACAGTGAGAATCCAGTTCGATATGTGATCGGAACAATACGCCAGTGTTTGAAAGCCAAAATTATTTCCGGAATGTGAAGTGCAAGACGTTGTTAACCTATTGGTGCAACAGCTCGGATATATTACAGACGGATTAAGAATAAACACAGATTGGTAAAGTACCTTTTGTCATCAAACTAAAAGTTTTTGAAAGAGCTCTATTAATAAGAAATGAGTATTGTAAAAGTATGATGGGCATAAACGTGAGAGAGTGTGGGGAATAATACTAAAATATTAACAGTACTGGTTTGTTGTTATAAAATAACTAATTTAATTAAATTTGTCTAAAATAGGTAGCAGTTAAGCGATTGCAAATGTACGGTATGTTGATGAATTTGATATTGTAAAAGGGTTGGAGTACCGTGTCAAACATAAAGTAGAAGAGAATAGGGATGGTCATACAAGTGTAGAAAATAACGTAAATTTCACATAATAAACCAAAAGCAAGTTGTTTTAGTCAGAATAAACTGTGTTAATATTATTTTGCAATCAAACCCGGATAACCCATTCTGCAGCTGATTTTTTTTCGTCTGTAGAACTTTGGATTGGAACCCGAAGGTAAGAAAAAAAACAGTTGTTATGAATTTAGTATAGATGTATTATTTGTACTGATTAATACAGTTTCATTCTCTACACCCACAAAGTATCTAGTGCTGCCAATTCAAGTACTTGGATACCACCAACTGTTGTATATGAGGAACAGTCAATCAGTTATTTGCATTTGCCCGTATTTGCTTTCCTAAAACAGATGTTTTGATAGTTGTTGGCAACACTGGTAAACTGTTTCCAACAGCTGTAGTATCGTTTCCCACTTGGCAGAATGGTTAGTCTAGCATTACCCGTGTAACATGTCATGTCATTTGTAAGCAACCATCCAAATTAGAAATACTTGCAGCGACTCATTTTCTGTGGGCAAAGAGGTGTTCATACTTTTCTTCAGAACTAAATATTAGTCCACTTCAAAATTATGTTTTACAGCCAATTCTTGTCAGAGCAATCTGAAGAGTTCACAGACAGCTAACAAAACTTAGTTTTCCTTTCTGACAATTAGTTTTTCTTCAAAATTAGTTCAAAAATAGCATTAGCTAATGAGTTTTGTTGGTTACATTTTAATATTTGCTGTGAAGAGTGTTTGTTTTTGTTGCTTTTTTGAAGTGTTTTTACCATATTTAATCAGAAACTAAAGTATTCATACAAATGACTTTCTAGGCTTTCAAACTCTTAGTTTAAAAAGTGTTCACCCTGACCTTTCACAATCAGTGGTCGACACATGTTATAAATGGTCAAAACGTTATCTTTTAGGGACAGTGGAAATCTACCAAGTAATTTATAATAGAACATCTCATCGATAACTACTGTAAAAACACATTAAAATAATAACATAAATTTTATTTTGGATCCAATTATACTTAACATGTTGACTGCGTTACAAGCCCCTGGGGATACGTAAAGCACATTAACATCTGTTATATGCTGAATCGGGTTCCAAAGTGTGAAAATCGTTAAAAAATGAAAATATGAATGTGTGAAGTCAAGAATATGTGGGACTGCATTTTCGCTTATGTTTTACATATTTACTGTGAAGATGAAAAGTGTGGGAAAAAAGAAAACATTAATGTGTAGTAAATCGTGACTTTCACAACTGTGTTTTCAGTAATGTCCAGCTGTAATAAGAATTTGCAAACTGTAAAAAATTTCAATAATTTTGTTGTAATTTTCAGTCTAGTTCTGACAGATTATACTTTGAAAGGCATTTTATATATAATGACAAGCATTGGTGGTGCTGGCTACAGTTTTCTAATGTGCGTCAACTGTAATATTTTTTCCTTTAACAAAAAAGTTTACTTACCAAGTAAAAGTGTTTCACCACATCCCATAATGAGTTCATTTACTCCTTTAGTGGATATTATCTTTAATTTGATATATATGACCTTGCATAGTGTGGCAAAATAGCTTAGTACAGTCATTGTTTATTATAGTCGATACTACATGCATCCAGCAAGGTAAGGAATGGACCCATCAGTCTCATTACATAACACACAGTTAATAAAATATAGTAGCACACAAATAAATCTCAACATAAGGTTTTTTTCCTGTTATTCGGTTTTACATATGTGGCAACACTGCCAACAGCTGAGTTTTCAATCAACTTCACTTCAGCTATGATTTTAAAGTTATGTTTACATTGTTCTGAGGTTATTTGTGTGCTTGTTAGCATTTCTGCTGGATTCTTTAAGTGTTTTTATTTGTATTTATTTAATTTTGGTTAATTTTAGTTTATGTCTTCCTCATGTACTTTCTTTGTAATGAATGTTACTCCACGGAAAACAAGCAAGGTTGATACGCTAATATACAATATCCTGCAAAAGGGAAATAAAACATGTCAGCTAAGTCTGGACACTTTTAATCATATTTTAAAATTGTACAAAGAAACTGGTTCCATTAGTCCATAATAGATAAGTAAATGTGGTAGAATATGTTGGAACTACCCACAGAAATGAGATTCTCTTTTGCTAAGAAAACCCTCAAATCACCAGCATTGACTTACTAAATGAGTTGGCTGCTTCTGGTGTCTATGTCTGTGAGTCTACAGTACAACACACACTTTTGGGAGCTGGCTGCAAGGCTATGAGGCCTCAAAAGCAACAACTATTGACTACTCTTGCAGCTACAGGAATTATAGTTGTTGCTTGCAGGATTAAGCACACAAATAAAACATACATATCTATTTCAAATTCTAAGAACGTCTCAAAATCCAAATTACTATCCCTTTTATTTCTGATACAAATAGTTTTATACTGTATGCAACTTTATAAACACACGTATAAAACATTCTCACCTACAAACGCTAAGGCTACAAAAATGCTATATACTAGAGTACAGAACACGTAGCGTAGCGTAGTACTTACCACGATTGATCAGGCTTGGCTGCGCTGACACTCCAAATGTCGGTGGCAGGCCATGCAGCGACCCAACCATTCACCTTGATACACGAACCACTCCATTCTGGTTGTCCCACGCCGCTGTCTACTTCATCGTCGTCATCGACGACACCTTTGACAAAGCTTTCATCCCCGGGGAAATAAAATTCTTCAAACTCATCTGCATTCTGATCAGACGGTGCCTCGCTCTCTTCCTCTTCTTCTATTCTGGAAACGTCTTCAGTCTGACAGAATTTCTCGTTCTGTTCTACACGAAATTTTGGAACAAATTTACTCCCAAAATTTCGCGTTGATGAATCGTGAAACTCCATATACTTTTGCTGATAATCGGCATCTAAGTATAGAGCTCCACTTGCGCTGCGCTGAAAAGACGGTTTGTCTAAACTATTTGAAATGGGAAAGGTTGTTCCATCGGGAAACGAAAGAGCTGTAGTAGCAGTCACATTGGTCTCGACTGTCTCTTGTCGTATTGGACGAAAATGGGTTCTCATTGACGTCAGCAGATCTTCCTCTTCTTTCTTTGCATCCAACGTGTTCTGTGTTGCTACAGGTTCAACTGCTATTTGTTTGTTGTTTACACCTGTTCCTGTGTTCTTTGGAATAACCTCTGTGAAACTGCTGTCTTCTTTATTGTGATTTAATGTTGATAGACTAGAACCATAAGCACTGTAAAATGACGAATAGAACTTCCCATTACTGTTTAGTATCAAACTAGTGCCCTCAATGTCTGCCCACTTTGATGACGACGATGACGTTGCATCATTACCACAGAACTGATGCATAATATTTTCAAAATTATGAAAAGTATTCATCATTTTCCACGGCGATTCTGAGTACTTATTTTCACCATCACTCCATGGCTGGTGGGATGGCTTAAAACAATCATCAGTGCTGCTATTCGAGAAATTTTTGTTACTGACAGTAGTTTCTTGTTTATCAAATACTGGATTCTTCCAAACAGATTCGCCAACAGACAGGGGCATTCCTGTATTTAAATCAGCAATACCTTCACAACTAGTACAATCCATAGAATTATCTTCTACCTTTTCACTCCAAATGGAGCTAGTAATATTGGTACCACACTGAATGAAAGAAGGCCTTTTTCTGCTAATGCCCTTTGAAAAATCAAATCGAATTTTGGTAGCTTCAGGTGACTCAAGTAATTGTTGAAAATCCATCGGCAGATCTTTGTAGCATCCAGACAGATCTTCAGATAATTTTTCAGGTGTCCACAGAGCTTTAATTGTTGAACAAGTTATCAGCTTACAGTAGTTGGGTTCGTTTGATGAGTCACTGGGCCGCTGATACAACCTTCGACTCTTGCCAGTCTCGGGTTTTGTTTTTACGACCCGGAAACTATCATCATCTTTGCGGTCTAACGATTTAGCCATGTTCCTCCGCCCTTTATCACAAATCTGTTGTTTCACTGATGAACGACTCCTCATCTTTTCTTTGCCAAAAGCATCTTTTTTACGTGCCTGATTCTCCTTGTTCTCTTCCAACCAGCTGAAGTTGGCGTTCGATTTCTCCCTATTATGACCTTCAGAATAGGTGCGATTCTTTCCAAACGAACTCCCTAGTACTCTCTTACCGGACCACACTGATGAACGAGGCAAGTTAAAAGATGAAATTTCAGTGTCATAACCACCAGATTTAGCATTCAGGGCTGGGAAAGCAGCGTAATACCTGAAAAAAAAAAAAAAATAACAAACTGTGTTACTTTATAAAAACAAGTATTAAAACACTGACTTGCATGTGTACCTAGCTTAGGATGGAGCAGCACAGTCTTTGTTTACATGCAGCCAATATGAGTTCTTTCCCACCCGTCTCATTACATAACTAATGCAAATTAATCTTCTCAACATGTATTTTTTTACAGTTATTCAGTTTTACGTCCACCCACTTCACTTCAGCTATGATTTTAAAGTTTTGTTTACATTGTCCTAAGGTTATTTGTGTCTCAATGAGGATAACAAAATATCACAAGAAATAAATAGAAGAATCATGATGGCAATAGAGCATATTATACAAACTTAATGTTCTCGAGTCCAAGCTTCTGTCTCAAAAATCTAAAAAAGCTTGATCAGACCAGTTGTGACTTATGGATCTGAAGCAGGGCCACTCACGGCTGTATCAATAAATTTGTTGAGACTATTTGAAAGAAAAATACTGAGAAAGATATACAGCCCAATAATGAATGGAAGCAGGAGAGTGGCAAATGCCTTCAAAATGCTGAAATTGATGAAATATTGCAGCGGGAAGTCAGTGCGCTTCATACAGGCAAGGCAGATCAGCTGGCTGGGACATGTGGAGAGAATGCCACAGCAGAGACTGCCCAAGAGAACTGGAGGTGAGTGGTGGCGGAAGCCAAGGATCATCCCGGCCTGTAGAACTGCAGAAGAAGAAGAAGACGTTATCTGTGTGCTGTTAGCATTTCTATCTCTGTGTTTTCATTTATATTTATATTGCTGTTAATTTTACTTTGTGTTCCTCAACTACTCCAAGGAAAACAAGCAAGACTAGTATGCTAAAATATCATCAAACAGCATGACCAAAATATGTCAGATAAGTTTGGCACTGTTAACAATATTTTAAAACTGTATAAAAGAAACTGGCTATGTTAGTTCATACAGAGTACGTAAATGTGGTAAAAGGTACAAAACATTAAAACTACCTGCAGAGATCATTCTCTTTTGCTAAGAAAGTCAAATGGAAACCCTTACCTTGCCAGAATTGATTTACTAAAGGAGTTGGCCGCTTCTGGGGTCTACGTACATGAGTCTACAGTTCAACACAGACTTTTGGTAGCTCAAAAGAAACGATATAGCTCAAATGAAGAAGTGTGTCGATTAAAAAAAAAAGCTTGGACAGAGGATGGGATTATGAATTCTCACAAAATATATCAGTTTTAGAATAGGAGAGTCGTTTCAATGATGGAAAACCTTTTTCCTCCAGAAAATGGAATTTTTACAAGATCATTTGCCCAATGTAAAACAACTACAAAGTGATGGCATATCACAAAAATACATAAAGTCTACATCCTTGACTGGCCAGGAAATGCACCAGATCTCAATCCAACTGAGAACCTTTGGTCTTTATTTTACTGATGATTTTGTTAAAGCTCAATTTTTGCTAATTCTTATGTATTTTTGGGCACTGATTATGAATATGTTGACCACATATTTCTGTATCAGCCTCAGTTTTTTTGTAACTGCCCTTTGCATTTTTCAGTACGTACCACGCATGAACTCCATATGCACACATAGAATGTTGTGTACTTTAAATCAAATAAATAGCTTTGGTTTATTTATTACACCAACCCAACTAACTTGATATGTCAATATAATTGTTTGGGTTAGTGAATCAGTTCATCCGTATTGTTATTTACAATCTCATCACATACCATTTGTAATTCCAGTGATTCTAAGGAAACCGAAGGATCACTCCACTGACTGTTATGTTTATATAACAAAAATATCTGTGATAATAGCTAAGATTAGACGTAATGTTAAATACCCAAAAATGTCCTCTGCCACTGCCACACAGTCCAGAGCTTTCAATTGCAGTACCACCAGACAAAGATGAAGTTGTTAATAATGTTGAACCTATGCAGACTTATCAGGTGAAGAGAAAAGAGACCCAGATTTTTTGGAAAATACACATATTGAACTCAATTAGTCAGAATTAAATGACCTAAACATATGAGAATCAAGAAGAAATACTGGCATCAACAGTGAAAGCATGAAATCTTTACAGCAGAATACTAAAATAGTGTTTTCCATAACAGGCAGTCTGAATTTAAACATTTCTTTTCCCAGTCCAAGGAGGACAGTGTACTGCAATGACATGGATTCTCTACTGTAAGCTTTGATACATATGCACCATCCTAAAGAATGGTTGTCTATTTATATACTCTTCAAAGCTTAGTTTGAAAGCAGTCCCTACTTCGCATTGTAAATAAATACCCAACAATCCCTTTAACTTATGTTGCTCACATGAAGGAGTGATACAAAAACAGGAAACTTGTACTGAGCAGGATTTAATCTGAGAATATTCATGGCATATTTGTGGAAATCTTAACAGTTTTATTTGGATTGCAACTTGGGTACACTAAATTCTGTTGCTACTTGTGTGAATGGGACAGCAGGGATAGGAAGAATCATTACATTAAATCCAGTGGCCAAAGAGAGAGGCACTGCCCGTAGGAGAGAAGAATGTTGTAAGTCAAGCACTAGTAAAACCTGAAAAGTTTATCTTCCGCCACTACACATTAAGCTCAATTCAATGAAAATTTTTGTTAAAGCAATGGATCATAATGTTGCAGGATTTCAGTTTCTAATAAAGAAGTTCCCTAATGTAAGTGATGCTAAGATTAAGGAAGGTACATTTGTTAGATCACATATAAGAAAACTAGTGAGAATGATCCTGCATTTGAAGAAAGTTTGAATGACTTTGAGGTTGTTACATGGAAATCGTTTCAAATAACTGTGGTTATTTCCACATTTCATGGAAGTGTGGTTAATAACTTCCTGGAAAACCATAAGGAGGATAAACTAAAGAGAACTTGTAACTGAGCTTTTTCAAAACTACAGAGACTTGGATGTAATATGTCACTCAAAATTCATTTCTTAAATTCACATTTGGATTTTTTCCCTAACGATCTTGGAGCCATGAGTGACGAACATGGTGAACGCTTTCACCATGAAATATCCACCACGGAAACACGCTACCAGAGAAATGGAACCCCAAAATGCTAGCCAACTACTGCTGGAATCTAAAGAGAGATCTACCTATAGCAAATTACAGCAGAGAATCCATAAGAGGTAGATTTTAGGTACATAATTTTCTTTTTACAAAAGAAAAAAAATGTTAATTACTAAAAAACCGCACCCGATACGAAAAAACTGTTAGCATATTTGAAATCAGCACTAAAAATACTATATGAATCAGTTATTCACTTTCATTTAACAAACAACATATTCAATTTTGTTGACCCGTGATTATTAATGGAAAGCTTCATATGTGTTGACCAATGGACAACACACATTCAAACTCAAATGATTTTGGATGTGATCCAAGTCTGGTTTCATGATAAAGACATTACACACATGTGTGAAAACTTACCAAACCTGTGTCCACAGTGTGAAGGAGTTGTCAAAGCCAAAGGAGGCCAAGTCAATATTAATACTGTATCACTATGCTTGTAAAACATGATTTAATAAAGTATCGAATTATCTAACCTTTGTCCAGACTACAAAGATTTCCACACTATTGTACCTGTTGCGCCAGCATCTAGATTGTCTGTCTTAAACATACTGCCCCACCCACCTAAAACAAGCAGCTTCCACCCAAACCTATTAAAAGTTGAAAGAAGAATATTAAGAGAACTTTATGTTCCAAAACAAATGAAGATTTTAAACTTGGATTAAAATAAAATGAAGAAATGTAAAAACATTTCTGTAAACCTTCCACAGAAATGAGGAAGAGAAGATGGACATTAAAATTGTATGAACATTTATTAAGAATTGAAAATGAAAGATTAACGAAAGGGATATCTGAATATCTAAAAAACAAGAAACTAAATTTGAATGGTACATAGAAGTGGAGAAATATTTAGAACAGTTACCAAATATAGGCAAAGAAAGAAATTAAGAAAGGGAATAAGTACAGAAATATACAGTAGAGCATCAATTATCCGAACATCCATTAACCGAACAATCTATTATCTGAACTCAATAATAAATATAATTATGTACCGTACTGTACAGTAATGTATTGGACACATGTAGGTATGTATATTGGATATTTATTGAACATAACAAATTGTATACTATAAATTATTAAGACGAGATAGATTGTATTCAGCTTATGAATCTTAACTGCCTTCAGTCTTTAGCAGTGAGAAAACGGGGTACTGGTTTGAAGCAGACTGGTTTTGAAGAACTCTTCAAAAAAGTGTAAATCCTTGGTACTGTATGTTTTGTTTTGTTTTTTAATTTTTAATTAATTTTATACTACAGTGTTTATCATTAAACTCTAATTTTGTTTAAATTAACTTTTGGTTTTTATTCATTACATTCAGTTTTAATTCAATGATTTTAGACTTAGTAATACATTACAGTACAGTATACAGGTTGCTGTAATTATATAACAGTATGTTAGAAATGATTTTGCAATAAAAACCTTTGCTTTTGTAAAGAGAAATAATGTTTTCAATTTATGATCTATTATCCAAAAAATCGATTATCCGAACGGGCCCTCGTCCCGAGAGGTTCAGATAATCGATGCTCTATTGTAATAGAGAAATTCAAGATGGAAGAAACAATCAACAGACAAGAGAGGTGGGGTGAAATCACAGAAGAAGAGAGAGCACAAGTGAATGAAAACCTACTGGAAGAGAGAAGAGAACAAAATGTGCAACGCGGTCTGTGAAAGTGGTGTTAATTGAAAGGAAAAGTATCATAAAGACGGAAACTACTAATCACATTTTGTGTTTAATTTCTAAAAATATTTTTAAGTGTACAGCTCCAATTTTTTAAACAGTGTGCATCAAATTTTAAATTTTGTATATGACATTTGATCAAAACGTTCGTGCAATTTTGCCATTTTCATCGCTACAAGTCTCCGATCAAAAATCTCTTTTTACGTGATGGTGAGAATCGTCTAAAATTTTAGCCCTGTTTGATGCAGAGTGTAGATTTCACAGCTAATCAAGTAAGTTGTCCTTAGGTGTATTAGGCGATTTTTTATCATTCTACAATGCAAGATTGAAGAACAAGAATTAATTTTTGTGTAAACTGTGAAATACACGGCTCTGTCCTGGTAAACGTGTTCAGAAGGCTTCAGGCGAGACTTGCTGTGTGTGAACAAGAGGTTTACAAGCATCAAAGACTGCTGTAAATGAGTTGAACATCATGGTTCTGATGAAGTTTACATTTTTGTGTTCCACAAAATTTTATCACTAAGCGCAATGGTAAACAGAGAATACTATTTGAAGATTTTATGCCATTTGTATGAAACTATTCATAGAAAATGGCCAGATTCACGGAAGAATAATGTATAAAAACTGCAGCCCGATAACGTGCCTAGACGCACATCATTACTTAAGAATTTTGCCAGGCTGGTGATGACAGAAAACGTCATAATGATGACACGACAAGTGTTGTATTTACCAGATGTGTGTCCCAACGCGATCCTTTCCTCCTCTCCAATAGTGATAATTTCTATGAAAGGATGTTTCACGATCGCTGAAGACGTAAAACAAAAACAGCTGCTAAGCAAGCTCAAGGCTGTACCAAAAAGTGCATCCTTGAAATGTTTTGAAGACTGTAAAACAGCTGGCTTAATCGCGTTATATTCGACTGAGACTACTTTGAAGGGGGCAGTATAAATGTCGATGAATGCAGTCATAATTTTTAGAATAAACAAGAACTGCATGAACTTTTTGATAAAAATCTCTTCTTTGAAGAAATGTTCACAACCAATGAAAACATTCAACTCCCTAAAAAAAAAACTTGCTAATTACATAATTACAATAATGTGGACGTGACTCAAAACAATATTAACCTAGATTTTCACATGCCGATATGTTGTCACCATCCACCTGTGTACACACACACACACAGGTATAGACAGACAGATGGCGGCGGCATGGCACTATGGTAGTATGCATGTGTGTAACTAAGGCAAAACATAAAACAATAAACAAACATATACACCACAACGAATACCACCAAATTACACTGCTTGCTAATACTAATTCCCGTGTTTTACTACTAGAACTTCAGTATGACTCATCATCTCATGATTACAGCCACGGCCGGCTCTAGTAGAAGGCCGAAATATTGAACGTGACAACACTGAAACCAGCTGATATTTGAAGCCAACTAGACGATCTCTTAATTTATGTATTTCAATAATCAAATCAAGTCATTTTTAATTGCTGGTTAACAGCAGTTTTATAATTCTTCATTTTTTGGCAAATTAAAAGTTAATTATGTAAAACACTGTTACATTATTTAAGAAATATACTAATTAACTGTTCATATGATTCGAATTCAATAATTCACGCAAAATTAATTCATTAAGCCTAACACTAATTTACTAATTTCTTTAACTTAAACAATAATACTAAGAGCACACAGACCTTTAATTTAGATTTAGCTATAAATAGGCTTACTCATGATTTTAGTAATGGTATGAAATTAAATCAAAATATAACATGTTCACTTTAGCTATTTTATTACACTATGCTTATAGGCCTCAGACGCAACATTGCTACGTTTAATATTATTCTGGCCTTTACTAAAGCCAGCCATGTTACAGCATGTTATTTCCCCCCCCCTCTCAAAGCATAATAACGAATCTCTCATTTGTGACAGGCAGAATACCATGCTAGTATGGCTGACAACTTAGAAGAAATATTGTTTTATTACAGTCTCTTAACACTTTCAGTGATTGCCTATTACAAGACTATTAATAATTAACGTGTTTCAGCTAAACGTGGGATGCTGGAACATGTCTAGTCACTGGTGTATTAACTTTAAAGTTTTGGTTACTTAGAGGTCTATACTACTTACTTGAGTGCTAAATCTTTGTTGGATGACGGAGCTGCTGGCAGATCCGTAGAGGCAGTTTTAACAGAACTATTTAGAACATCCTTCTGTCCGTCTGCTGTAACAGAAAAACAATACATCACTGATCAATTAACATTTATTTCCTAAAGACACAATTATTTCATTTTGTTAATATCACACTTTGGTCTCACACGTGGAGGACTTTGGGTATGTTTCTAATGCCTTTAAACAGTACGAACGTGGAACATTCAGTTCCAAAAAGATGAACGCTTCAAGTCTTGAACTTAAAGATAACTAAGAAGCTACACAGTGCATGAAATTTCTTGTTATTTAAATGCTGATTTACATCACCATCTAGCAAAGAAAAAAAGAATACGTGGATTTTGAATCATCAGACCAATAACGAATGCTAAGATGAAATTAAATTATGATGAAAATTGGGATAAATAACAAACGAGGATAGGAGGAACTGTCCTATGCACACGGTGCATATTGTAAGATTGAAAAAATTAGTTGGCCTAGCCAAAAATCAACATAAACACTGGTAGATTACTATACTACTGGTAGTCAAACCAACACTTTACTCACTCAGACTGAAGGAGAAAGCGCATGCTTTATACCTTACAGGTTTACAGCTTTACATGTAAAATGAGCATAATTGTGAAAATAATGTGGTGTACTGTGAGACTGTACAAAGAAAAAAGTATCTAACACTTAACCTTAGAAGATGTTGCTTTGTGCAATTCTGAAGTCTGGGAACTTGACGAGGAATATAGTAAAAATAAGTAAAAATTTCAATTCACAATCAACTCCGTTATCAGAGAAACTAATGGTCACTTAGAGATGGCTTTCCCAGAGCAGGGGTCCCATAAAATTTTCAAAATTAATTTCCCTGACATGCAGAAAGTTCAGAAAGATTACACACATTTTTAAAATAATTATTTTTTGTTAACGAGGCCTACATAACATTCATATTAAATGTAAGACATAAAAAACAATTAGAGTATTTGTAAACATGGAAACATACACTTAACATTTAAATATCAAAAAGTAAACGTTGTTTAGATTATACAAAACAAAAAATGTCTTATTTAACATAAACAGGATAGCTTCACTTCACTTTCAATATGCAGGGAAATAAATTAATATGTAGTTAGTATTTACATAAACACTAGTTATGTGTCATTTAAAGAATCTTCTAAGTGCCTAATTTTCAAACTGTCCGATTACTTATAATTACAGGATCAAATGACACCAGACCTCTAACAGCTTTGCATTTTAATGGACTTCTTTCTTAAATTTTTTAAATAATTTTAATAAGAAATGTTAGGCATTTCTTCATAAATTTCATAATATCTAGCTCAGTCACTTCTTTAACATCTTTTTAACAATTTAGATGTTTCAAGTCCTATATAAATTTTCTTGGTTTCTATTAAATTCTCAAAATCATTCAGGTCAATGAAATTCAAATACTGTATGTTCAAACCTAACTTACATAAAAAATGTAATACACTACGATAATGTATGTATATTACTTTAAAAAATAAAGTTTGTTTCTCAGTTTACAACCCTTTTTCTATATAAATTTCCACAATGTATAAACTATACATTTAAATAACTATACATTTATGAATATCAACATTTACGGTATTTTTATGGTTTATAAGATTCCCCTGACTTTTCACCAGTTTTATTGTTTTTCCCTGACTTTTAGCAAATTTACAAGGCCTTCCCTGATATTCCCTTCTTCTTTCTATGGCACTACAGCCCTTGTTGGGCCCTGGCCTCCTTCAATTTTTCCCCCCATTCTCCTCTGTCAGCAGCCATCCTCCTCCAGGAACGCACTTTCAATATCTCTCTTGCATCCTCATCCACTGCATCCTCCCATCTGCTCCTTGGTCTCCCCACTGGTCTTTTTCCATGGATTCTGGTATACAATAGTTTTTGTGGTATCCTTTCTTCTCCCATCCTGGCTACATGACCAGCCCACCTTAGACACTGTAGTTTTATGTACCGTGTTAACGGTGGTTCTTTATACATTTGATACAATTCATAGTTATATCTTATTCTCCACCCATGTACGTCATTAACTGGTCCCAGGATTCTTCGTAATATTTTTCTTTCAAAGGTATCGAGAGTGTTTGCTGCCTTGGAGTTCAGGATACACGTTTCGCAACCATAGGTTAGGATGGGTCTTATTACTGATTTGTATATCCTTAGTTTTGTGTTTCTGTGGATATCTTTGGATCTGAAGATACCTGATGTGGCGAAATACGCTTTATTGGCTTGGACTATCCGGTTTCGGATTTCGGTTTCTTCTGTGCCGTTTTTTTCTAATATGGTTCCCAAGTATTTAAAGTTGTCCACCTTTTCGATATTGTCGATTGTTCCATAGTTTCTTTGTCTTCTAGTCTGCACTAATATTTTTGTTTTATCTATGTTGATTTTAAGGCCTATATTGCTAGCATTTTCTTTAAGTTCAGAATACGTTTCCTCTGCTGCATTTTTTGTCCTACACATTATGTTGATGTCGTCCGCATAGGCTACTAATTGGACCGATTTGTTTGTCAGTACGTTGTTTCTTCCTACTGACAGTTTTCTGATCACATATTCTAAAGCTAGATTAAACAAGGTCAGGGCCAGCCCATCTCCCCGTTTTAACCCTTGATTGATTACAAATCCTTCCGTCTTGTGTCCTTGTATTCGTACCTGAGCTTCTGTATTAGTCATTGTCAAGTTTATCATCCTTACCAGTTTCACTGGTATGTCGAATTCGTATAAAATTTTAAGATAGTTTATCCCTATCTATCGAATCATAGGCTTGTCTAAAATCAACAAAAATATTATAGACGTCTATATCTTGTTCCCACGCTTTACTCAGAACTTGTCTGACTGTATATATTTGATCTATGGTGGATCTTCCTTTTCTGAAACCGGACTGGTATTCGCCGATAATCTCTTCAGCATATGGCTGTAATCTTTTATTGAAGTATGTAAAAATTTTATATCCGGAGCATAGTAGAGAGATTACTCTGTAGTTCTGACATGATATTTTTATTATGCCAGATATTTTTATCATATCAACTAGCTGATATTCCCTTACAAATAGTGAACTTCCCTGACTTTCCAGGTCTGTGGGAACCCTGTCTTTGACAAATAAGTCAAAATATAATAGAGAAAAAAGTTTTAACATGATTGGGCTAAGAAGCATGCTGGTGCAAAAATATATTTAATTGGACAACAACGCAGTTTCTCGGCTTAACACACATTTTATTTCTCTTAAAATAAACGTTTTGTCCATACTATGAAGAGGCATCTTCAGTGGCTTGACAGTCAGTAGACAAAAAAAAACTACATATCTACCTGCTATTTGAAGAAGTCAAGACAAATGAACACAAAAGTGGAAATAGGTGGCAGATACACACAACAGTAGTGTCTGGTACACTACTAGCTGTGGTAATTACCCTGTACCCCTCTCGGCTCTCTATCCACATTTATATTTTAGCCAAAAAGTTGGAAAAATTCCTCGTCATGCTCAAATATTTGTGAGTAAAAAAAACACAATGACAGAAGAATTACAGCTGAAATAAACGACAGATTAGCTGTCGCATAATAATACTGTGACTTTTCAGTTTAACACACGTGTCATTTAAGAGTCCCAAAACAATTAACAAAAATAGTCCAAATAACAACAAAAAAGTCAGAATAAATGAAATCAAATATGTAACCATTTAAAATAAAAAGTACAGCACAATAGTGTGACAAATAATAAACAATGTATTGTAAAAAAATAAGATAAAACTTATGAAAAGTGAATAAGTGTAAAAGTGAAAAGTGAAAGGTGAAAAAACAAGGGTGATCATTAATCACACAGATAAGACTGTTAAGATTAATGATCCCTATAATTCTATTAAGTGTGAAAAAACCAAAATAGTTCAATATGAGAGGCCCAACTCTTACAGGTAATATGAAATGACAAACATACTAAATGTTAAAGTATGAACAGACAGTTGTAGTATTGTAACATTGTTTATTGAGAGATTTTATAGTTGTTAATCCCATGTTTGTTTTTCATTAATTAGGTCAATGCCAATAATTGTTAGCATTGATAAACTATGTGTAAAAGAATATAAGAAAAATATTAAGCCTGTAGGCAAGAATAGAAAGTACGTGTTACGGCATAATACCAAAACATACTTAAATAGAGGCCCATAAACAATATAATAATGGTCCATGAATAGAACCTAATGGTATGAGAATGAAAATGGCATTATGACCAATTAAATAATTTATGTTATTGTTTGTAAATGAATGAATCTAATCTTGGCCATGAAGGCAACATTTTTAATTAGTATGTTAAGGGTTTTGTGTTAGTTAATAAACATTGTTAGAATAAGTTAAAGAAAAAATAATGTAGTAATCTTTAAAACAAATGTAATCAGGCAAAAGGGTTACAAACAGAAAACAATTTGATAATTAATGTAAATTAGAAAATGGGAATGAAGTCAACTTTTAGGCATAGGCCGATAATGAAATATAAAATAACATAATGTCAGAAATTATTAAGTTATCAAATCAATACAATATAATAATAACAAAATAGGATCAAAATTTAATAATGGACAAGTCTTAGAGTAATTGTGTATCATATGAGATTAATCTTACAAAAATTTAAGTATTGTATCATAGTGAATGTAAGGACAGTGTTATAGTCCAGATTTATAGATTTTGTAAAGGTGAGAGGACACCTAATATGAAGTTAACTTATACAAAATTATATACCAAAATGTAGACCTTTAAAAAAGGAACAGAAATATGTAAACCAATTTTAGTTTAAACAAAAACTAACAAGGGAGTATTTTTTGACTGTAAAGGCAAGGATATAATTTTAGTAATATATGCCGCTTGACCTCAAGTTCATGAAACTGACAAATCAAAACCTGAGTTTACTGGTCAAAAAGCCGTTACAAAGACGAGACGAAGGAATGATTGTATTGGTATACGCCACACTGAAGAGATGAGTCTAATAGCTGACGCTTGTGTAAAAATTAAAACAATCAAGTAATACTCGACTAATGTTCTAAAATAAACCAGAGAAGTAAGAAAAACACTCCAAGAAAATTATAAAGAATTAATTACTGACCGATGGAAGCATAATTCTACACCAAACCCACAAAAAGGCGATAGCAAGGAACCGCTGGCAGTATTCCAGGAACGTAATTGTAACTCCGAAGTATTTTTTTACCATTACCACAATACACACAGATCAACTTCACTACACCATATAAACAATTTACAGTGATAATTGGAATACCCATTGATCATTAATACAGTGATTAATGATAATAACAATTTTATTTAAAACAGAAAAACATTCAACTACATGACGTTTGGTTAGCCGACTAACCGGCCATCTTGTTTATTATTTTATTTCCAGTGCTAACAGAGTTCGTCACCGCTGTCTGTGAAAAAACTTAACATTTTATATTTGTAAACATTAATAATTCAGTTTTATTATTTCATATGTAATTGTAATGTGTTGTACTCCTTTTTTAAGCATTTTCTGACTTCATAACTAGCCCAAAGAACCCAAGCCCTGAGATAAATATTTTATATTAACTTTACTTGTATAAACCATTGAAGAGCCGATTCGAAGACGAATCGATTATTAAACTGTTAAGGTCGATTCAAGACCTAACTATTTATGTTTTGATAAATAAGCTGAAAAAAATAATAAAAGAAACCAATGATTACCGATTCCAGAGTCGTTATTTTATGCGTGAAAATAGAATAAGAATTTGTTCACAGGCATTAGTGGGAGAGAGCAGGTACGCAGGGCGAATATAACCTCGCCAACAACAGAAAATAAACTAACCTACAACTGGCAACATATGGTTAGCGGCTGTCGCTGAGTTAACCAGAAGTGCGGGAAAATTCTAAGGCGCTAGCACACGAATACAAACACGTTCTCTCATAATAACATTATACAAACTTTACATTAAAGAACTGGTGATTTAAACAATTCTAAACACCATACAACTCAACGTTATAGAATTGGCGCATACCATCGTGGAGCTTATTTAAACCCCAAACAAATTTACATTACAAGGTTGCGATCCCAACAGTGAGGCAAAAAGATATTAAAACACATACTCAATAAAAATATTATAATGTAAACATTGAAACTTCCCCTGCAGAACTTCTAACAACGAAACTATTTTGAGATCGGGCAGCCAGCAAATGAGCTTCAAAGCTTAGGCAAAAAACTATGATTGATTCCTGTATGAACAAGCAGTAGGACTGTTCCAGTACTGTAGAAACTATAATTTACAGTGTGGTGCCGTTTTATAGTTTATTGTGTCATATTCACTGTAAGTAACTTTTAAATTATTAATATTAAATAAAGTTACTATACTTACATGTGTATTATTATTCAAATAGAAGTTTTGGTTTATTCGAAATTTCGTTTATCCGAAATGGGCGTGGTCCCATCAAATTCAGATAAACGAGTTTTTAGCGTAGTTGGTACTGTTGGCATCAGTCAAAATAGAACATGTATTGAAAATCCTAAAATACTACTATTTTTAATAACAATAAATCTGACATCTTAAAAAGAGTTCAACCTTCTCCCATTATGTGCAAATAAAAAACATAATAAAAATGTATGACTAACCAGTTTTAATTAACATTCGTATTGTTTAAATTAGCACCCATCCTTACTATTTCTTTTATGAATTTGCTAACTGCTATAATTTTTATTGTTCGACTAAGCTTTTCGTCATCACCGACATCTTCAGGTCTTAAACAACCTGAAGATGTTTAAGACCTGAAGATGTCAGTGATGATGAAAAGCTTAGTCGAACAATAAAAATTATAGCAGTTAGCAAATTCATAAAAGAAATAGTAACATTTTATACTTGTGAAATACCACTCATGAATTTCCCTTACCTTCACCTTGGATTTCCTTGAGTTTAGCACATAACTCGTCGACGAGCGATTCAATTCCACAGTTCTGTAAAAGACAGAACACACACACATTAGACAATTTTGTTCTAAGCCTTTCACGGGCGGCATCAGCTCTGTGAGGCCGTGGTCTTGTGGTATTTAAACCAGATGTTTTGGCCTCACCAAAGGAGACCATCTTCAGTGGAAAAAAAAGAATGTGGCTGATATTCACAAAATAACCCCCAGTTGTTTAAAAACCGGGATTATCTGGTAAACATCAGCCATGTTTTTCTTTTACCACTGAAGATACCTTCCGTTGGTGAGGCTGAAATGCCCAGTTTAAATACTATACAATTATGACCTACTAGCCCAGCTTACAGTCGCTTCAACAATTAGAAATTTTCTTGTGCATCCAAGAGAAAACATCAAATTATTATACTAATACATGGGGTGTGTTTTTATAAAATAATGGAAATACTTCCAGTGCACGTTTTATTGATAAAAAATGTCCCTACACTAAATGTCACAAAACACTTTTACAGCCTCTACAGGTTTAGAACTAATTTTTATGTAAACTACGAGGTAGCATTAAAATTTTTGTTTGTGTATACAAAGTTTGCATACTTTGACAGAACTGATGATTTTAGACTGAAAAACAGCAGCGCATTCAGATAAGGCAGTTTGAAATCAAAAATTTACCAATTTATCAGGGAAAAAAACATAATTTTTACAAAAACAACATATTTAAAACTCTTTAACGTCTGAAACTTAACTATAAAATTTAACATTCCCCCACATAACACTTTGTCTCCCCCAACGGCTCCTATCCCAGATAGACGTTTCTTTAATCTTCTTATAACCTCTTCTCCTACCATTACAAATTTCTTTTCATCCCCCCTCCCCCTTCCTCTGTAGCCTCATGGAAACTTATTAATATTCCTTTTTCCCTTGTAGCAGAGTCAGAAGTTTCTCTTCCTCTCCAGAATTATTCTTTTTTTCCTTTAAACTGTTCGGAACCTGCTCCTTACTGGCTCAAGAGGATGTATAGAAGACAAGTCTCTTTCAATCAAATGTCAATTTCGACTTCATGCAGTGTACCCTGTTAGAACTAATGACATTCTGACAACTGGGTGATTCCCGGCATAAGAAGCCCCCCTCCCGGCATAACTGCCAACAGCCTTGTTTGAGGATGGACGTACGTCGGTGGGTGCGGCACTCTATTGTCCTGAGGGGTGGGAAACATGCCCTAAAGTAAAAATAATTTCTTTGTTAAGTTCAACAGTTATAGAATAAGAAGGCACTGGTATTAAAGCCCCACAATCAATGATTCTGAATTCTTTTCCTGAATGTTCTGGAAGGAAAAATAACTTCCCAACCAGATTTCTGGAGCAAGCAACGGGAAAGTTTCAAAATTAATATATGCGTGCAAAATTTGAATTCCTACTTATGTGACAATTTGGACGACCTCTATATGAAATTCTCTCTAGATTACCGTCCAAGATAGTAGTATATAGCTTTCATGTTTAAATACCGTACTAATGATGTGAATACACAGTTGCTTTCATAATGGGTCAACAATATGAAGTAAAACTCCTGTGTCAGACTGAATCCATCATATTTTTGTACTGTTACAACACTGGCTCATCTTTACAATAATATTTAAAATGTAGGAAAGCAAAGGCGACAGAGTTTGTGTATCCACTTCCTTCAGGTTTAGATATTATTCTGAAGATGATCTGAGATTGTGATAGATTGATTTGGTAGTAGAAATACAAATCTATAGCTTAGCGGTAGACCAAAAGCTTTCATATTTCGTGTAAACACATGTTTAGTTTCTAAATCGAGCTGCCAATTTATTTAGTAACTGTTTACCAGCTGTTAGAAATGTATGTGCCACGCGTCGTGTTTTGCATGCGAAAACAGACAAATCAAATATTGTGCCGTGTTTGAATTCTTTGCAAGAAGCAAAAAAAAAGCCAGCGTCAATAGAAATTCACGACGAAATGAAATGGTAAATGTGTTAGGAGACGCAGGACTGCGCCTTCAAAACAATGGTTTCTAAGTTGGCGGGCGGACGAGTATAAACGTGGGGTCGGTCGCACGCCCCGCAGTGGAGACACCCCAAAAGTGCGAAACCCATTATGCATAAATTTTTCACACCAATTTCTTGAATTAAAGCATAATACACACACTATGTAATATGTCTACGACGTCATTCACTATGATGGAGTTGTTGCAATTTTGGGTCGTCCATTGTGGGGACGTGTGACCGCGACCGTGTTTAAACTCAACACAACACAATAAGAGAGTTTGTTGCACTTCACAAGGTCTTGTAACTAAAACTATAACTTGTACACTAACTATAACAATCTATAAAATTTGAACTGATATTACTATAGGTCAACATTTCAAAAGAACAGTCTCTTTTCCATTTCAAAACATTAATCATTATTTGACTCTGTTTTAAAGTATTTATTTATATGATCTTGATTCCAGAAATTATTCTTAACAATTTACTAAAATAAAAATTAATAAATTATTACAATTTTGCAATAAATTACTGGGGTTGCAATTATTTTACACTGTTAGTAAAATAAAAAAATTTTTTTTTACTACTGAAATGTTCAAAATTATATTAGGAACTTTTATGCCTGGTTTCACCAACATCCGTTAAGAATTTAATGGCCGATAACCAATCTCACGAAGTTCAATTAAAGATATAGGCTGTTAATATCACCCGTTAACGGAAGATATTTTGCATGTAGGTAACGAGCCATTAAAACGACAACTAATCTCAAATTATATCATGTTGAACTACGTTGTTTTTCGTGAAGTAGTCGTTCGTGTAACAAATAAAATGTATTTTTGGCTGTTAACTGATTTTATATGAAGAGTGAAAGCATCATAAAACTCTCTCTCTCTCTCTCTCTCTCTCTCTCTCTCTCTCTCTCTCTCCCCCCCCCTCTCTCTATTTATGCACCTAAGCATTCAAAGAATTTCGACGAAACCGAAACATCGAAGCATGATAATGTTTTTTAGACTTTTGAAACGTATAATGTGGATTACGTTTGGTGGATTACGTAAATCATTTCCAAACCACAGACGATCACAAACAGAGCATGTAAAACCAAATTTATTCTCACTAAAACGTTTGCTATACTCAATGTCAGCAGTGATTATTTCTATCTTGATGTGTTTACATTTTGTGGAAGCGTTATTACAATGTGTGGAAGCGTTACATTTTTCGATGACGATTTTTGTGGAATGACCCACAGCCTAAAAACATTATCATGTTAAAAAGATCCTTCTAAGATTCCATACTTCCCCTGAGAGTTAATACTACAAGATATCTATTCAGGGAAAAAATTATAAAGGCAAGTCTTACTTCCTTCTACTAAAATTTTCATGTAAAAAATATAATTGTTTGCAAGGTGAAGTTTTTGAAGTCAATTTTATGCAATTACTTTAACAAGTTAGAAAAAACATGTTCTTACCAAAACTTTAATTCATTTCTTGCTGAACATAATTTTTCTTAATAATTTTGATATTTTCAAAAATAAAAAGGTCATGAAGTTTTCTGTGAAAAATTATTAAAATATCGGTATGGAGAACCATACATGACTTCCATATTCTAAGATTTATATTTAAAATCATTTTCACCCAAACAGCCAGGCTGTGTGTTACCTGCCTTTTTATTGCTGTATTAAATGAAAAAAATATTATATTACATTAAAATGAAAAAATTATAATTTTATTGCCTGGCAACAAAATTATTTTATTTTTAACAATTACCATTGTTTCAAAAAGTTTAAATAAATTTTCAAGTACTTTACTCTTGTTAAAACGTAAAAGGTTGCAGGTAAACTACGCCTTCCCCTTAACCGATCTTCACCAAAATCGAAAGTCATTGAGACCTCTACAATTCAGGGACGTATGCAAAAAATTATTTGATTCTGTTTGAATTTGCGGCTGTTACCGTTCGTCATAGAAAATACGCTTGATAAAAAACGTTGCAGGTAAACTACCCCTTCCCCTTAACCGATCTTCAACAAAAACAATAGGTCCTGAGCACGCTACAAATCAGGGCTGCATGCAAAACATTATTTGATTCTGTTTGAATTTGCGCTATTATCGTTTGCCATAGAAAATACCCTTGATAAAAAAACGCTGCAGGTAAACTACCCCTTTCCATTAACCGATCTTCACCAAAAACAATAGGTCTTGAGAACTCTGCAATTTAGGGCTGTATACAAATAATCTTTTGATTCTGTTTGAATTTGCGGCTGTTATCGTTTGCCAAAAAAAAAAAATTTCCCTTGATAAAAAAAAACCGTTGCAGGTAAACTACCCCTTTCCCTCAACCGATCTTCACCAAAAACAATAGGTCGTGAGTACTCTACAAATCAGGGCTGTATGCAGAAAATTATTTGATTCTGTTTGAATTTGCGGCGGTTATCGTTTGCCATAGAAAAAAATACGCTTGATAAAAAAAGTTGCAGGTAAACTACCCCTTCCCCTTAACCGATCTTCACCAAAAACAACAGGTCTTGAGTACTCTACAAATCAGGGCTGTATGCAAAACATTATTTGATTCTGTTTGAATTTGCGGCTGTTATCGTTTGCCATAGAAAATACCCTTGTTAAAAAAACGTTGCAGGTAAACTACCCCTTTCCCTCAACCGATCTTCACCAAAAACAATAGGTCTTGAGAACTCTACAATTTAGTGCTGTATGCAAATACTCGTTTGATTCTGTTTGAATTTGCGGCTGTTATCGTTTGCCATAGGAAATACCCTTGTTAAGACATAAAACGTTACAGGTAAACTACCCCTTTCCCTTAACCGATCTTCACCAAAAACAATAAGTCTTGAGAACTCAACAATTCAGGGCTGTATACAAAACATTATTTAATTCTGTTTGAATTTGCGGCTGTTATCGTTTGCCAAACAAACAAAATTACCCTTGATAAAAAAAAACCGTTGCAGGTAAACTACCCCCTTCCCTCAACCGATCTTCACCAAAAACAATAGGTCGCGAGTACTCTACAAATCAGGGCTGCATGTAAAAAATTATTTGATTCTGTTTGAATTTGCGGCAGTTATCGTTTGCCATAGAAAAAAAATCTACAGACACACAGACAGACAGACAGACAGACACACACACACAAAGACACTTTTCGGAAAACGACTTTTTTTCATGTTTTGAGTGTAGTACAATCAGAATCTGCAATAATCTCGAACACGATTTTTTTTGCCATCACCATACTTCCATTCCTTAAGGAATATGGAAGTAAATATCAGTATGGAGAACCATACACGACTTCCATATTCTAAGATTTATATTTAAAATCATTTTCAGCCAAACAGCCAGGCTGTGTCTTACCTGCCTTTTTATTGCTGTATTAAATGAAAAATATTATATTACATTAAAATGAAAAAATTATAATTTTATTGCCTGGCAACAAAATTATTTTATTTTTAACAATTACCATTGTTTCAAAAAGTTTAAATAAATTTTCAAGTACTTTACTCTTGTTAAAACGTAAAAGGTTGCAGGTAAACTACGCCTTCCCCTTAACCGATCTTCACCAAAATCGAAAGTCATTGAGACCTCTACAATTCAGGGACGTATGCAAAAAATTATTTGATTCTGTTTGAATTTGCGGCTGTTACCGTTCGTCATAGAAAATACGCTTGATAAAAAACGTTGCAGGTAAACTACCCCTTCCCCTTAACCGATCTTCAACAAAAACAATAGGTCCTGAGCACGCTACAAATCAGGGCTGCATGCAAAACATTATTTGATTCTGTTTGAATTTGCGCTATTATCGTTTGCCATAGAAAATACCCTTGATAAAAAAACGCTGCAGGTAAACTACCCCTTTCCATTAACCGATCTTCACCAAAAACAATAGGTCTTGAGAACTCTGCAATTTAGGGCTGTATACAAATAATCTTTTGATTCTGTTTGAATTTGCGGCTGTTATCGTTTGCCAAAAAAAAAAAATTTCCCTTGATAAAAAAAAACCGTTGCAGGTAAACTACCCCTTTCCCTCAACCGATCTTCACCAAAAACAATAGGTCGTGAGTACTCTACAAATCAGGGCTGTATGCAGAAAATTATTTGATTCTGTTTGAATTTGCGGCGGTTATCGTTTGCCATAGAAAAAAATACGCTTGATAAAAAAAGTTGCAGGTAAACTACCCCTTCCCCTTAACCGATCTTCACCAAAAACAACAGGTCTTGAGTACTCTACAAATCAGGGCTGTATGCAAAACATTATTTGATTCTGTTTGAATTTGCGGCTGTTATCGTTTGCCATAGAAAATACCCTTGTTAAAAAAACGTTGCAGGTAAACTACCCCTTTCCCTCAACCGATCTTCACCAAAAACAATAGGTCTTGAGAACTCTACAATTTAGTGCTGTATGCAAATACTCGTTTGATTCTGTTTGAATTTGCGGCTGTTATCGTTTGCCATAGGAAATACCCTTGTTAAGACATAAAACGTTACAGGTAAACTACCCCTTTCCCTTAACCGATCTTCACCAAAAACAATAAGTCTTGAGAACTCAACAATTCAGGGCTGTATACAAAACATTATTTAATTCTGTTTGAATTTGCGGCTGTTATCGTTTGCCAAACAAACAAAATTACCCTTGATAAAAAAAAACCGTTGCAGGTAAACTACCCCCTTCCCTCAACCGATCTTCACCAAAAACAATAGGTCGCGAGTACTCTACAAATCAGGGCTGCATGTAAAAAATTATTTGATTCTGTTTGAATTTGCGGCAGTTATCGTTTGCCATAGAAAAAAAATCTACAGACACACAGACAGACAGACAGACAGACACACACACACAAAGACACTTTTCGGAAAACGACTTTTTTTCATGTTTTGAGTGTAGTACAATCAGAATCTGCAATAATCTCGAACACGATTTTTTTTGCCATCACCATACTTCCATTCCTTAAGGAATATGGAAGTAAATATCAGTATGGAGAACCATACACGACTTCCATATTCTAAGATTTATATTTAAAATCATTTTCAGCCAAACAGCCAGGCTGTGTCTTACCTGCCTTTTTATTGCTGTATTAAATGAAAAATATTATATTACATTAAAATGAAAAAATTATAATTTTATTGCCTGGCAACAAAATTATTTTATTTTTAACAATTACCATTGTTTCAAAAAGTTTAAATAAATTTTCAAGTACTTTACTCTTGTTAAAACGTAAAAGGTTGCAGGTAAACTACCCCTTCCCCTTAACCGATCTTCACCAAAATCGAAAGTCATTGAGACCTCTACAATTCAGGGACGTATGCAAAACATTATTTGATTCTGTTTGCATTTGCGGCTGTTATCGTTTGGCATAGAAAATACGCTTGATAAAAAAACGTTGCAGGTAAACTACCCCTTCTCCTTAACCGATCTTCACCAAAAACAATAGGTCTTGAGTACTCTACAAATCAGGGCTGTATGCAAAACATTATTTGATTCTGTTTGAATTTGCGGCTGTTATCGTTTGCCATAGAAAATACCCTTGTTAAAAAAACGTTGCAGGTAAACTACCCCTTTCCCTCAACCGATCTTCACCAAAAACAATAGGTCTTGAGAACTCTACAATTTAGGGCTGTATGCAAATAATCTTTTGATTCTGTTTGAATTTGCGGCTGTTATCGTTTGCCATAGGAAATACCCTTGTTAAAACATAAAACGTTACAGGTAAACTACCCCTTTCCCTTAACCGATCTTCACCAAAAACAATAGGTCTTGAGTACTCTACAAATCAGGGCTGTATGCAAAACATTATTTGATTCTGTTTGAATTTGCGGCTGTTATCGTTTGCCATAGAAAATACCCTTGTTAAAAAAACGTTGCAGGTAAACTACCCCTTTCCCTCAACCGAACTTCACCAAAAACAATAGGTCTTGAGAACTCTACAATTTAGGGCTGTATGCAAATAATCTTTTGATTCTGTTTGAATTTGCGGCTGTTATCGTTTGCCATAGGAAATACCCTTGTTAAAACATAAAACGTTACAGGTAAACTACCCCTTTCCCTTAACCGATCTTCACCAAAATCAGCAGATCTTGAGAACTCTACAATTCAGGGCTGTATGCGAAACATTATTTGATTCTGTTTGAATTTGCGGCTGTTATCGTTTGCCAAACAAACAAAATTACCCTTGCTAAAAAAAAACCGTTGCAGGTAAACTACCCCTTTCCCTCAACCGATCTTCACCAAAAACAATAGGTCGCGAGTACTCTGCAAATCAGGGCTGTATGCAAAAAATTATTTGATTCTGTTTGAATTTGCGGCAGTTATCGTTTGCCATAGAAAAAAAATCTACAGACAGACAGACAGACAGACAGACAGACACACAGACAGACAGACACACACACACAGACACTTTTCGGAAAACGACTTTTTTTCATGTTTTGAGTGTAGTAGAATCAGAATCTGCAATAATCTCGAACACGATTTTTTTTGCCATCACCATACTTCCATTCCTTAAGGAATATGGAAGTAAAAAAACGTCCCTGGCACCATTTTAAAAAGCCACCAAAAAATTCAAGGGTTTACATTTTTTATACAATTTTTGTAAGTCTCGTTTTGAACTCTCAATATGTTGGTAAATTAACTGGCAAACAATCAAAAATTTCAAAAACATTGAGCAAGGTTCTTTGGATGATTTCACATGGATTCACCCTTTCCCATAGGTTTTCAATTTCTTCTTCCTTGTCCTGTGCACACATTACTTTTCTGCATTCATTCATGTTCATTGTATGTTCGTCTATATTTGGGATCTGTTGTAAATCTTTCTGCATTATCCAAATTTTGTTTTCACATTTCTTAGATATTCAAATGTGGCTTTGAATTTTCCTTTTATTTTGTATTTATCCTACATTTTTGATTCTTAATAAATGTTCATAAAATTTGAATCTTTTCTTCTGTACTTCCACTGAAGTTCAGAAAACACTGTAAATTTCTTTTTTAATCTTAATCTAAATTAAAAACATTTTCATTTGTTTGGACCATACATTTTTGTTAATAGCCTTCTTTCTACTTTTAATGTTTTTTTTCTGCAGACAAGACTCCCAAGCATTCACATCCATATAAGGCTACAGGACATATCACTGTTTTTAATGTCTTAATTTTGCATTTCTGCTTACAATATTTTCTTATTTTTTAATATATATTTTCTAATGTAACATTGTCTAAAAATATTACATTACTTTGTGAAACAAAACAAATATATATTTCTACGCAGCATCTATTAGTTACTAAATATGGCAATAAAATCACATATTTAAAAATTGGTTCTACAATTTTAAAAAGATCTTCTATTTGACAATATTTACGTATGTAAAACAAATAAATAAATTCACAGCAGCATATGTTTCAGCAGTGGTGGCTTTGAGATTTGCGAGGTCCAAGACGGATGTTTTTGAGACTTGACAAACCTCTCAGGATACAGAATGTCTGTGAAATGTGCATAAGGTTAAAATAAACCTAATTGCTGTGTATTTGTTTGAAGATATTACATATAAACAATAATATAACAAATAAATAATATTTTTAATTTGTTTTGACAGTCTTCTTTACTGTAATCTTCAGAAATTATTATTACACATTTATAGTAATGACAGGAAAGAAGATTGTCAAACAGTTTTTGAAAACAAATTAATAAAAATTAACTCGTACAAAAAATTTATTTTTTATAAAAATAATAAGAACAACTGTGAGCAAATATTGTGTGTGTGCGCGTGCATGTACATGTTTGTATATAAAATTTAAAAGGGTTTTTTAGTTTACATATCAATCTACATAGGTTGATACACTTTTCAGAACAAAAGAAACTTTGTTAATGTTCAACCTTCACCAATATTATGCAAATTAGTATGTAAAAAAAATACTCGTGTACTAATGTTTATATACTTCCATTAGGGTGTTAGGATATAAACAAAATGATTCAGTAGTTCTGTGAATTATGTTATGATGGTAAAACACAGCATTCCAAACGCAAACAGACACACACACACATTCAAGACAAACAAGAAAAGGACAGTCTGACTCGCTCTCTCTCTTTTAACCTAACCCAGGAAGTAAGGGTAGCCATTACTGTTATTCACAAGTGGTTAGACTTTGACCTCTGCAAACTGTACAGAGGGGTGTTTAAGCTTTCTCTAATCACACAAGAAAAGGTCTGGTGAATCATTATATTATGTGCAGCTCCAATTATAATGTTTGGAGTAGAAGACAAATATTTTTATAATTATTATATGTACGTATGCATACGTTCACGTGTATCAGAAGCGCGACCTGGATTTCTGTCTTGCGGAGGGGGTATGTTCTTATGACTACACCTACAAAAAAAGGAAGTCCTTATTTACTATATTTATATTTATTGTAATCAGGGAATTAAGTGTAGAATCATTAGTTTTATATACACCACACCAGCGCGCGCGCACACACACATACACATACACACTAACAAGGCCAAGAAACAATAAAGATGACATTTACACTAAATATGTAAACGATGACAGGAAACCGATAGCAAATTATGTCCCGTCTTCAAGAGACGCTGACAGTGTCAAATGTTGTTTTGTACGAATATCGCGTCTTAGTTGTCTGTGTCTGTAAATACTGCACCAAATGGAATGAAATCGGTCAACTCGTTTTCCAATAAAAGTTAATAAAATATTTTTAAAAAATGGTCACTATAGGGCCTGTACACAGTGCGCAAATACGGTACTGATTGCCCGCAAATTTTGTTGAAGTCAGCACAGACGGTGTCGCGCATTCAGTCTTGGATTTGCGTCCGTGCGGAATAATGGACACGTTTTACGATTTTAATTCTTGATTTGTTTTTGAAACAGTCGTAAACCACTTGATTATAAAAAAATACGGAACGGTGCAATATCCGTACCCGCACTTTCTTTTTCGATGTTCTGAATATGCGATTGTATCGATATACTACAATGTGAAGAAGTTTCTAATTGTAAATTGTTCTACTTCTTAACATAAAGCGAAAATGCGTGTTGTTTTCATTTGTCAGGCTAGGTAATAATGGTTTTTTGGTTTTTAGCTTACTGTTGAAAGAAATAAAAGCCTGAGGAAATATATGACGTTTAATACGTCTACACAATATTTGAAAGAGATACAATAAAAACTCTCTCTCTCTCTCTCTCTCTCTCTCTCTCTCTCTCTCTCTCTCTCTCTCTCTCTCTCTCTCTCTCTCCCTCCCTCCCTCCCTCTCTCTCTCTATTTATACACCTAAGCATTCAAAGAATTTCGACGAAACCGAAACATCGAAGCATGATAATGTTTCTAGATTGTGGGGAATCGAAAGTGTGGAAGCGTTACATTTTTTTCGATGACGTTACATTTTTGTGGATGACCCCCAGCATAAAAACATTTTCATGTTAAAACAAAGAACATAATGCATTTTTAATAAAAAGAATAACATTAAAAAAGTGAAAAATACAATTTTCTCTGAATAGTAGAATTAAAGAAAGAAAAAAAAGAAAAAGAAAAAGGCGTCCTACTATATTTGGGACATGGGCAAGAAGTGACAGAAAAATCTGTTGCACTGCCCATTTTTAAATTTCATCTGCTATAGTAGGCATAGACGACAATCATATACACAAATTTGAAGAAATTTCGACGAAACCGAAACATCGAAGCATGATAATGTTTTTAGGCTTTTGAAACGCATGATGTGCATATAACAAATATTTACTATATAACAAACATTATCATGTTAAAACAACAGAGACCGTGGGGATTTCTAGACTGTGGGGAATCGAAAGTGTGGAAGCGTTACATTTTTCGATGACGTTACATTTTTGTGGAATGACCCCAGCCTAAAAACATTATCATGTTAAAAAAGCTCGTTAACAAATGAAAACAAGATTTGTTATTCATTAGGTGGTCAATATTCTTTTATGTTATAACATTTGTAAACTCCATTTAGAGTAAATTTTGTGCGAAACTAAAAAAGATAAATTGGAAACACATTTAGCATCCCGCCTTCCTTAGAGTTGGTTGTTTTTTGCAGTTATCTGCACAAAAAGGGAGACATGTACAGTAAGTAATAGGCTTTACTTCGAGTTTTTTTTTACGCGGTTTTCATACAAAAAAAAGCAGTATGATTTTAAAGGTATATTGGTTTCCATGTGTAATTTTAGTTTGCATGTTAACCTAACACCAACTTTTGGCGTCACAGGCTCACATCGCAGTTATTGCTAGAAACGTGACAATGAAAGAGGACTACATCAGTGCCCAGAAACTATTTTATAACATACACAACTAAATTTTAACAATTTCTATTATATAAAATGATATGCCATATTCAGTACATATCGATACCAATAGTCGGATAATCGAAATATCGAAAATGAGTGTGGGTATGGTTATTGGGACGCCACTCCTTTACTTCGAGTTCTGCTCTGATATTCTCACTCCTTATTCTATCTTGCAATGTATAATTTAAAGTATTTCGAAGAAATTCCATTTCAGCCGCTGAATCTTGCCGCTTTCCTTTTTTGCCATGGCCCACGCTTCACTCGCATAAATCAACGTGCGTATTGCAACTGTCTTATAAAATTTAATCCTTATGCTGTGTCTTGTTTTATTTCTATGATTTCTATGAATCGTACCACAAATATTCGTAAATTTATTCATCTTCTCTCTTATATCCTATTCAGATTCATAGCTTACTGTACAGCCGAGATATCTGATACGGCTCACTTGTTCTAAAGTGCTGTTGTTTATAATTGTCTTAGTCCTCGCTGGGTATTTACCTTTAAAGGCCATGGTTTTGGGCCAAAAATATCTTTAATGGAGAAATAAGGGTGAAATGGAATGTTATCATTATTTGACATAATTCCAAGTAGATTATTACATCGTCTATTTATTCAAGAAAGTTAGGTGAATTGCTGTTAATGCTAGAAAGAGTAAGTGGATGGGAAGAGGAGCACAATTTCTATTGTACAAACTCACTGTGCTGCATACAGGCCTATGAGCAACGGACGCAGGTATAAAGCTACGAATTAGTTCACTCAACTGTGAAAGCCAAGAACTGTCTGTCTGTAAGCTAATCGCCTAGAGCTGTGCTAAACAAATACTGTATTTGAAAGTAGCAGGTACAAATGAAACCGTTCAAAAAAAAAAATAACATTACTATATTAATTTGTTATAAGAAATAAATTGAAACTAAAAGTATTAACAGTATTACTTTACACTGTGACTTTATTAAACTATTACTGTTTAAAACAAAATAAGAAACAAGAGAATTTATAGGCCTATCTCCCTTTGGGAATACTAATTTAAATTTTCACTAGGAGTACACAAACTGACATAGATGTAATATTAAATTATTGATTCCAATTTGGTTAGACAAATCAGTAGCGAAATTAACAAAAAAGTACTATATGGCCTATACGAGGTTGTAACACAATATAATTCACTTTTTCAAAATTTTACCAAGTTGGTGACTAGCACAATATATAATTTGTTATTACAATCTGTATCGTGTATCTGCATAACACACGAGAATAAATGCAACTTCAGAATGAATGTTTTTCATTTATTAAAAACAGCTTCGTCTCTTTGGCATAGAGATATTCTGAACCTCGCTTTGTTTTGCTTCGTTTCATATCGTCATCATCATGTTTCCGATCCCGATAATGACCTGTGGCGCTTCAAGGAGCTAATCGGGAATTTTTATCTATAGTGGTGTGCAACAGTGTTATTTCTGTTTGTGATTATAACCACTAACACAACTTTATTAATAAATATTTTGTAAACAAGTAACAAACTGAGGTAATTTACACATTGATATATCTTTAACGCAACGCAATCTTTATTAAGTCGTCAGCAGAATAATGAAGATATAATATTTAAACTTGTAGGAGTCTATATACTGTACACGTAAATTGTTCAATTCGAAAACTGAGTCAATTCGATTAGTCACCACCTCTCTTATCTGCAGTGCATGTTAATGGAATCAAAGAACTTGGGAGAGCGAGTCTTATCTAGTTTGAAAACACGGAACAGACGTTTATTGATTACAAAACATCGGACAAGGGCCGCGCCTTTCTGTCTACAACTGAGGGACTGGGTCTCGGAATACGTACGATGAAATAAAAGAGGGTCGGACACATTCCAAATACACTGAAATCTACTGTACATTCATCAGTGAATACGTTTCTCTTGCAAGATCACTGGAACTGAAAGTTACATTTTATTGATTATTTATACACTGTATGTTTGGGGCAATAACAGAAATTATTAACTTGTTTTTACCCCCAAGGTCGCAAGCCAAGACCGCCATCAGTTGCCAAACTCTGGTCTATACAATACAGAAGTGAGGACGACGAAATGTGTTGCTGTGGTGGTATTAGTTGGGGAGGGGGGAGGGGGTACTGCACTCTTAGAACACTTAACGCCACGTACCGATATTGTATTCCTAATTAGTGGAAGCAATGGGTAAATAACCCGTGAACCACAACATAACAATATTATTCCCAAATATACAACATTAATGCCCCGTTTCACCAATGTTTGTTAATTTTCTTCCTAACGGACCGTTTGTTAACTGGACAAATACATTTAAAAGGCCGTTTTCTTAACAGGTTTCACCAACGCCCTTTATGACCCGGTTAGTAAAACTCTCGTTAACACAACTATGCTACCATGATAAGTGTCGATTTCGCTTCAGATTGACTGAAAAATTAAAATAACTTGGGTAACAAATTTCTCTCTGCTCCGTTTTTGTCACAATAGCTCTTTTTTTGTATCGGCCATCTAAGGACCACATGCCAATTTCAATTCTTTATTCTTTTCTTTTTCTCCAATATTCTTTCTAGCTCTTTTTTTGTATCGGCCATCTAAGGACCACATGCCAATTTCAATTCTTTATTCTTTTCTTTTTCTCCAATATTCTTTCATCTTTTCACTATATCCACTTTGAACTTGGGTTTTCCCTCTCCTACCCTGGACTCCTTCCATTTTTAACACTTTTGCCCGAAAAACTTCTTTTTCAATTGCTTCTTCTGAGTTTACATTATTTTTTTCTAAATCCTTCTGGTCTTCTTTAATCCAACTTGATGTTGACTTCTTCCCCCACAGATATCTGAAGATCTGTTTTGTTAACCTATTGTCGTCCATTCTATATAATGTCCAAAAAATAATAGTCTTCTTTTTCTCATTGTTTCTGTTATATTTTCTATACTCTGATATATTTCATCATTGCTTCTTAGTTTCCAACCTTCTGACGTTTTTCGTAGGCCTAATATTTTCCTAATAATTCATCTTCCCAATATTTTTAGTTTGTCTAAATTATAAGTCAATGCTAGACATTCACTTGCATATAGGCATTCTGCCTTCACTACTATACTGTAATGCCAATGCCTTATTTTCGCATTTTTAGATATGCACTTTTTATTGTAAATATCTTTAGTTATACCATATGCTCTTTCCATTTTATGAATGCTTTCTTCTATAGCAAATTTTTCTAAACCATTCTCTGTTAACGGTACGGAATTGTAGGGCCAAGGTAACATTTTAAAATTTATATTCCCCATGCAGTCATTGTTCACCTTTTTGGAACCTCGACTTAGTCAACCACGTATGCAGTGTTTATTACAAAACAAAACGTCTATGTTTTGTCTCCGCACTCAAACAGTCTAGCCAGATGATGAAACAACATACATTTTTGCATCAGCCGTGAATCACGGAGGAAATAATGTAAAGCCATATTGCACCAGGCGGCAAAATGTTGCCAAACTGTATGCCTGTCATACAGCATCTTTTAAAAAAAAGCACCAATTGGAGCGCAGACTGTTGATCACGTGACCAGACGAAAACCTGTGTGTCACCGCATTAGCGCAGTACTGAAGACAGTTTCTATTGCAACTCCTGGTAGAGCGACCAGAAAAAATCAGCATACAGTTTAGTTTACTTTAAAAAACAGTGGCCTCGGACGTGAAGGATAGGCCGTAATCAATAGTCAGCCTATCCAGTAAAAGCAATTAACAGTGTGTAAACCATGTAGCGTCCATTAAACATCTAAGTGCCTGGGCGAATCTTAAGAACCGGCCGACTATATAAATAAATATACAGTATACATCTTCCAGTGCATACAGTTGAAAATAAAACATTATAGTGCATAAAGTATTTAACAACAACCAAACTCGATGTTAATAGTGCCAGAGTGCGTAAAAAACGAAGAAAGCGGTTATCACGAGATGGCGTAACAAACCATAAGAAAACGCAATGGATGGGTAACTAAACTCACAGCATATTAACACTTAAACCAATGTTAAGCAAATTATTCAACATAAAACGAAAGCTTAAAACGTAAAATAAACAAAGAGATCTCTAAGAAAAAGGTTTTTTTTTATAATATTAAATATAAGAACAAGGGGAAAAGAGGAAACAACGTACCGGTTTATTCAAATATATATATATATAATTTGGTATAGGTTAAGAAAGATTTCATTTATTAATCTGTTTGAATCCAATGTATTCTTCTTATATATATTTATATATTATATATTATATATTATATCAACGTACCTATATAATTTGTTATAGGTTAAGAAAGATTTCATTTATTAATCTGTTTGAATCCAATGTATTACTAACAAAGTAATAGACTGGTGTTTAAGACGAAGTAATTAATGTGGTTAATAAACTAGAAGCGATTTGTTTAAAAAAAAACTGCGTTATTTATATGTGTACTGCTAACCTTGAAATAATCCTTTCTGCAGCTGTGTTCGTCTGTAGAACCTTGGAGATATCCCTAAGGTAAGAGTTTCATATTTGATATAATTAATAGTGTTTCAGTGGCGCCCAAACAGGGACTCGATTTGGGTGATTTATAATAAATCACACAGATCAGGCCTAAAAAAGCTGCAGAACGGGTTATTTGAGAGGGAGGACGGTTTTGTAAATTACATAAATATAATGAAATATTACGAAAATAAATACTAAGAGGGTTATAATTGTGTAGAGTAGCAAATTAATACTGGAAACATGTAAGATTAAAATTTCTATGTGACATTTTACAAAACAAGATAAAAATGGCAGGAAATGATGAAAGCGAGATGAGTAATTTTGAGATACATTCGACTCCAAGTGTGAGTCAAGATAAAATAGTAGAATTAGATGTAACAGAGCAAAGTAATGTGATTGAGGACTCGGGAGTCCAGTTGACTCCAACCTCAAAGAAATGTAATAGCCAATTCGATAATGATGTAATGAGTTTTTTACAAAAACAATTTCAAGTAATAAACAGTCGTTTTGATGTAAACGATATTAACATGAATGAACAGAAAAATAAAATCAAATAAATTAAAAGTAGTTTCAATGAGAAATTAGATGAACAAAATATTAAATTTGATGCTATAAATAATCGCTTTGACGAAATAAATAGACAAAATGCTAAGTTTGAGGTTAATATGAATAAACGTCTAAATGAGATGGATGAATGCTTTAATACATTTAAGGAACAAGTGGTAGAGTCAGTAGAGAAACAAGTTAAAAGTAAGTTAAATCAGAAAGTTAACACAAGTAACATAACGGAAAGTAGTGAAGGAATAATTAATAGTAGTAATGTTTGTAGTGGTAATAACGGTTATAATAAAGAGTTCATAAGCGACAACAATGATGTTGAAAGTGGTAATGTAATTGAAAATGGTGACATGTTGAGTGATAGCTGTAGTAATATTGAGAGTAGAAAGTTAGTTGATGTTAGTAATGAAGTGGTAATAAGTATTGACGAGTTAGAGAAAGAATGGAGAGACAGTTTAAATGCAGAGTATAAAAAGAGGGCAAAATTTCTTGTAGTATGTATGAAGTAAATGCTTCACAAGTGTTGTATGAGGACAAAGGTTCCTTATTAGTTTATTTGGGAGACACAAGGTCTGCAAATAATAGTCCGTTTATGTATTATGGTTCCCCTGGTACGGCCAGGATGTGTTGTAATAATGTTGTGTTGCCCCCTGTGTGGAATGAGAATGTGAAATGTTGTGAGAAGTATTGTGATGAAAGCAATTATGAGAGAGAGAAAGAGTTGGAGTGTTTCAAGTTAAACAGAAGTTATAAAGAGTTGATAGAAAGTTTGAATATTAATATTATGGTAAAGAATGTAGATTTACTTTGTGCAGTAGTAAACAATGTGTATATTGATGACAAATATTTACCTGTGGGGAGAAGTAGTGTACTGATAATAGCAGACAATTGTAATAATAACGTAATTTACCTGGGAATAACAAATAATACTGACAGAGATTTGACAAAAAATAATAATGTTTATATGATTTATGATAAAGTAATAAGGGGAGGTAACCCTAAAGATTATTATTATGGTACAATGGAACATATAAATTTGCATGGTTATTACACAAATGATAGCCATATGATGTGCATAAATAAAATTGAAAAACGTTATGTGAAGACAAGACTAATTTTTGACGATGGAGGTTGAGACATACTGAATAAACATTTAATTATTTGAGTCCATGGTAAAATTACTGGGCTAATCTAGGAAATGAAGTGTGGTAAATTGAAAATTAATGATGAAGATTTGTAAATAAATTTTAGTGAAATTAATTGTGTGTGTATTGTAAAATGTTTTATGTAACTGTGTGTAGGGAGTAGAAATTGATTTTAATAATAATAATGTTTTATTTTGTTAATTAACAATAATAATTAACAGGAGGTATTAAGGAATTTTATTTTGCATTGTGTGTGTAAATTACAAGTGTTTTAAATACTGTAACTAAAGCTAAATTATTTTGAGCGGAGGTGGAATTAAAGTTATATTTGATCTAAATTATAATAAATAGTAATTGATAAATATGTTAACACTAAAAGATTTATAGAAATTAAAAAATTGAAGGAAGTACATGTGTCACTAGTGTTGTAATCATGAATGTTGAGACTGAATTAGTGTTTATAAAAACAAGTCTGGCATACAACTGTTGATGTAAACAGGTGTGTTTCCTGTTGTGTGACTAATGTTTACAGGTTGATGTTTGTTTCATGCTTGAGTTGACAACAACAAGAATGTTGTATTTTGATGAATCAGTGCCATGAGCAGATTCTATTATGAAATAAAAGAAACACCAGATGTGATGGAATGTAGGTAATATTTTTTTTGTAGGGCCCTTTTGTAAAATGCAATTAAAACAAATAAAACTGTTTTGAACAAATGAGATTGATACAATGAGGTTTTGAGAAATTAAATTAAATTAAATCTGTAATTAAATTAATTGAAAAGATGATTTTTAATAATGAATTTAACTTTATTTTGATTCAAATTGAAACTGTAATTATAAAATAAATAATAATTGATGAATAAAATATGTACTTTACTTAAATTGAAAACTGAAGGAAATTTTGTATGGATATAACCAAAAATGTTCAGGCTGAGATAGTGTTTGGAAAAAGGATGTGCATATAACTGTTCATGTAAACCTTTATAAATGTCAACCTATGTTTATGTTTTAAGTGCGGTCATGACTTCACCGGATCATGACCGTGAAAGTAGTTAATTGTGACAAATCATAAATTTTACTTGATATAACCGGCTTGTGGTTTGTTTTATTTTGTTAACCCGGTGGTTTGTTAGATTTAGTAGGGGGGTTATTTTTAGGGGAATCTACCAAATTTTGGAACAGGGCTATTTTCACCCAGATAGGGGTGGTAGTCTATTAGGGGAGTATCATTCAATACCAGTAAGTATTACACTGAATTTTATTGTAACGCCGAAGCAAGGATGGGGGTGGAATAAAAGAAAAAATGTCCACCCGTTCCGCATCAGTCCTTGTGGAAGCAACTGGGCGCTACAGTCCAGGGGGGGTAACAGTGAGCGTGGATTATTAGGGGGTGACCCAGTTACAGGTCACGAGGGAGATGTGATCACGGCTAGGATGAGGTCTGCAAGGGCCAAGAAGCCTAGTGCTACACACAGCAGATTGTAACGGGTATCAGGGGTTAAGGGACTATTACGGGGGTAGTAAAAAAAAAATTTTGTCTATATATAGTAGTTGAGGATATTGGGATACAACTTGTATTTTTTAGTTATAATTGTTGTAATTTAACTCAATTTTGGATAATTAATGTGTTATTTTGGCTGGGCAATATTGTACTGGGAACGTTATTTAATTTGTCTGAAATGTATATATACTAAGGCAAGGATACTGTAAACTTATTGTTCTTTTGACATTGCATCTGTCAGGGTCAAGCTATATTGTTGAGTGAAACCAATTAACTTGTTGAAGATGAGTTATTGCGATAGTGCATGCGTATGGGATTGATGATTAAATTTGAATCAATCAATGTAACCGATGGACAATTTCAAGCTATATCACAATGTAGTCAAATACCTATTATATTTTGTAATGAACATGAACCAGTACGACTGTTAATGAACCAGTACGACTAAGAGGAAGCCAATCAGTTGTGGATACGGTATATTGGAAAGCCTTTTTGTTAAATTTTAATTGAATGTTTTAGAGTCAGGTGATACTGTGGTGGGTATCTGTCCGAGTTTATGGTGTTGGGATCTCATGCAGAGAAGTCCAGTAAGGTCGGAGGGGTGCTGCCACAGTCGCCAGACCAGGGGGGTAAGTACCCATGATTTTAGTAGAGTTCAGGGGGGTTGCGGCACCATATTCTCACTGATCCTCTTAGGTTTTAAGCAATGAGAGTGTGTATGCTTCGACATTCAATCTCTCATTGGGGGGGTATTGTAATGGTACGGAATTGTAGGGCCAAGGTAACATTTTAGAATTTATATTCCCCATGCAGTCATTGTTCACCTTTTTGGAACCTCGACTTAGTCAACCATGTATGCAGTGTTTATTACAAAACAAAACATCTATGTTTTGTCTCCGCACTCAAACAGTCTAGCCAGATGATGAAACAACATACATTTTTGCATCAGCCGTGAATCACGGAGGAAATAATGTAAAGCCATATTGCACCAGGCGGCAAAATGTTGCCAAACTGTATGCCTGTCATACAGCATCTTTTAAAAAAAAGCACCAATTGGAGCGCAGACTGTTGATCACGTGACCAGACGAAAACCTGTGTGTCACCGCATTAGCGCAGTACTGAAGACAGTTTCTATTGCAACTCCTGGTAGAGCGACCAGAAAAAATCAGCATACAGTTTAGTTTACTTTAAAAAACAGTGGCCTCGGACGTAAAGGATAGGCCGTAATCAATAGTCGGCCTATCCAGTAAAAGCAATTAACAGTGTGTAAACAATGTAGCGTCCATTAAACATCTAAGTCCCCGGGCGAATCTTAAGAACCGGCCGGCTATATAAATAAATATACAGCATACATCTTCCAGTGCATACAGTTGAAAATAAAACATTATAGTGCATAAAGTATTTAACAACAACCAAACTCGATGTTAATAGTGCCGGAGTGCGTAAAAAATGAAGAAAGCGGTTATCACGAGATGGCGTAACAAATCATAAGAAAACGCAATGGATGGGTAACTAAACTCACAGCATATTAACACTTAAACCAATGTTAAGTAAATTATTCATCATAAAACGAAAGCTTAAAACGTAAAATAAACAAAGAGATCTCTAAGAAAAAGGTTTTTTTTTATAATATTAAATATAAGAACAAGGGGAAAAGAGGAAAAAACGTACCGGTTTATTCAAATATATATAATTTGGTATAGGTTAAGAAAGATTTCATTTATTAATCTGTTTGAATCCAATGTATTCTTCTTATATATAATTTATATATTATATATTATATCAACGTAACCTATATAATTTGGTATAGGTTAAGAAAGATTTCATTTATTAATCTGTTTGAATCCAATGTATTACTAACAAAGTAATAGACTAGTGTTTAAGACGAAGTAATTAATGTGGTTAATAAACTAGAAGCGATTTGTTTAAAAAACGAACTGCGTATTTATATGTGTACTGCTAACCTTCAAATAATCCTTTCTGCAGCTGTGTTCGTCTGTAGAACCTTGGAGATATCCCTAAGGTAAGAGTTTCATATTTGATATAATTAATAGTGTTTCATCTCTTGAATTATTTCCCCTAGATACTTAAATTTTCTAACCCTCTCTATTCAACCAATATCTGTTAGCAGGAATTTTGGCGCATTAATGTTCGTGAGAAATTTGGTTTGACAATAGCTTTTATTATATACGTTGTAACATTACATAACCCATGCCCAGTACTGATAATAAATAAAAAAGTATTAATATAGTCATAAGAGTAATAAAACTAGTAGTTACCCATTCCCAAAGTCAGAAATGGAGGATTGAGTATCATACTATGAAAACCTTTGTACCATAAAACACTGTAGCAATAAAAAACAATGTACTAAGTGTTATCATAAAAGTGCGGTGTGTACAAAGTGAAACATAGTATTTTATGTGGAAGTGTTAAAAACTTAAAAAGACATCAATCACAAATAAGTGAAGATGCAGTATTATAGTAATAAACTGTAATTTTAATAATAAGTTGTAGTTTTGTGTTGTTAGGCCACAAAGGCAATATCACTGTAATTAATATATTATTTTTGTTTATGTTTAACGAATCCAGGGTTATATCAAATTAATAACGGCTAATTAATATAAAATAAATAGATGGTAGAAAAGGAAAATAGTGCCCAGAGTAAGAATACATTTACAGATGTATAAGTCAGAAATAAACCAAGTTAAAAATCATTAAATTATAAAATACAAGTAGCCAAGCTTAAGTAAAGATGTGAAGAAAAACCTTATATAAATTAAATTTAATTATAGCTAAAAATTGTAAAGGAAAGAGATAATAGTAATTAATACTAGCCTATTTACTAAAACTGTACCTAGGTTAGCCAATAAAAAATCATCAATTTCTTGGTTACTAAGAGTAACTAATCAACAAGAAATTATTAATTATTCAATAGTATTCAAAGTGAGCAGATGAAAAAAAGTAATGTCCAGTAAAATTTAATAACTATCATTCGGAAAAAACCCCTACAAAATTAATGAAACGAGTCAGCACCAGCCACTACATCAGAGACATCCTTGGAACCACAATAATTCACGCCAGAAAATCAATGAAAACCGTAAATCCAGCGAAACATCTCTTGGCCTAGACTTCGGAACTAAAAATCTTTGGGCAAGATCGCTTCCTTTCATAAATAAAAAATTACACATCACCAATAAGTAACGAACAGTAGAAACAGTACCACATCTTCCAATTTATAAGAAAACTGAGTGTGAACATTATAAACTTTATTTTATTTAACCAAAAATTTGTCAAACATGGGTACATTGTGAATCTATAGCAGCCATCTTTCCTTTCTTCGCTTTCTGTGAGGACACGTAGTCTGCGCTCTGGCGGTTAAAAAACAAACTTGTTGAATCAGATTTTAAATAAACAAATATTAATTAATGTAAAGTATGATACTAATCAATATGCATTTCTGACTTTCTTAGAGTTCAAAGAACCCTCAAATAACCCTGAGATATATATAATTAATTAATTTTTTTCTAATAACTGTAATTGAATACATCTGTAGCGTTATATGTATGATAAAGCTAATATCGAAAAAAGGTTGTGATTTCGATAAATAATCGATTGTAAACTCATGATTTGGAGACAATAATTTCCATTGAATTAAATTAAATTCAATAAATACCTTTCATTTAGGTAATTGACTGTATATTATTTCTGGTAGATAGCAGTTTTGTTACAGGAAACGAAGGAATAGCAGAGAAGAATAAGAAAATTAGCTCCGTCATCAGAAATTATTAAGTACTGCCAATAACATAACCTGAAATAGGTTCGTAAATAGAAAACAGCTGATGCAACGCGCAAAAAAATTAAACGATTAAATCGTATGCAAAGAGAGGAATTCTCTCGCTCTCTCTCCTACCTATTTTCAAACAACTGCACTGATATAATACGGAATAAAGAAAACTTGGTCAATATTTTTCATAATCACACACTCTCGATTAAAAATAAATAACATTTTTAGGATACAAACGTATTACGCATAACAGATAAAAAGACGTAGAAACCAAGTACAGGAGTAAGTTTTTGTTACAACGTATACGCAACAACTGAAAATGAAGTTAATGAAGAACAGAAAACAGATAAAACAAATTTTCTGATCGTAAAAATTCTACAAATATGCGTATGTATATTTTATTTATGTTACACAAACGACTACTTCACGGAAATCAACATAAATGACACCAAACGTAATTTTAAGGTTAGCTCTTGTCGTTTTAACGGCCCGTTATTTACCTAACAGGCCAACTAACAAATATCTTCTGTTAACTGGTGATTTTAAAGCCCGATATCTTTAACTGAGCTTCCCGAAACGGGTTATCTCCTGTTAAATTCTTAACGGAGGTTGGTGACACGGGACATAAGTGCTGTTAGATAAATTAGTTTAATACAAGAAAATTGTATACAAGCTGCTGTTTTTAAAAAAGCATATTTTTAACAGTGCGCGGGTACTAATCTAGAGGTGTCCCTCCCGGGTTCGATTCCTGGGCGCACCATAAAAGCAAGACGCCCTCCCCCCAAGTCGATTAAGCCTGTGAAAATGATTAGCCGGAACCAACATGGTGGGGTAATAATGGATGGGTGAAGCGTAATGCTTGCCACATTATCAAGCGTATGTGTGACACATAAAAGGCAGCCTAACCCTACCCTGCCTACCTCACCTCACTGCTTAGGCAGTAAAAATAACTAGCCATTATTCGTTGTTATTATTATCATTATTATTGTATTTTTACGGTAAAACTACATTTAAAATAAAAACATAATTTAAAATAAACAAAATATTTTGAATTCTCTGCTTTCCCATTGTTAAAATCTTTGCACCACTTATATGGTTTTAATGTAACGCCATAACAAATGTTATCTTCAAAGCATTTTAGCTTTACTTTTGAAAGCAAGTGACAATGCACAGTAAATGTAAAAACAAGAACGAATTTACCATTCAGCAGATCAAAAGCTGAGTATTTCATAAGGGTTTAGATTGTATTCATAATTAGTTATCATCAGTCATGGCTCTACAACCGTTGGTGGGTTTTGGCCTGCTCCAAGAATCAACTCCATTCTTCCCTGGCTTTCCAGTTTCTTATGTTCAGCTTTCTGAGGTCCTCCTCTATCTGGTCTTTGAATCTACTTCGGGGTCTTCCCCTTTTTCTACTACCCATTGGTTTCTGGTAGAAAATATGTTTCATAGGCTGTCCTTCCTCTATTCTCTCTGTGTCCAACCCACCTTAGCCTGTATATTTTGATTATCGTGACAATGTCCAGCTCTTTGTAAAGATGGTATAGTTCATAATTATAGCACCTGCGCCACATTCCATTTTCTTGTACTCCTCTAAAAATTGTTCTTAGAATCCGTCTTTCACAGCAACTTAGAAGTCTTTCGCTATGTTTTTGTCGTTGTCCAGGTTTCTGAAGCATATGTCAGCACTGGCCTGATAAATGTATTATATTATATTAGTAGATGTAAACTAATCTGTTCACTTTTTTTTCAAATTTTACTGTTCTCAGTTTATTTCAGTCACACTAAAACTATACATACATATTATACAGAATACAGGTTTTTCTCTTTATGTTTATAATTTGACAAAATTACGTTCACTGAAACTGTCACTGAAGTTCAGTATTTATAGCCTCTGCTTCCATTCTCTAACAGCATCGTCGAAATTTGTTCATTCAGGTTCCTTGGATGTGACTTATCTTTTGTTGTTGAGATAGATGCGGACCAAAAAATATAAAAGTTCAATCACGTGTGGTACAATAAGAATGGAAAAGTCCAAAGAGATACTCTTCTGAAATTTTATAAAGTGATGGCAATGCTATGTGGCCTTCATGCCAATGAAACTTGGACACTGAACGCACAGATCCAAAGTCGGATACAGGCTACTGAAATGAGATTTTTATGATCTGTACTAGGAGTATCACCGGCTAAGAAATTATGATATAAGGAACATCCTTGGAATATACAACCTAAATGAAAAGATAAAGCAATACAGGCAGGATTGGATGGACCATGTTGAAAGAATGCATAAGAACAGGATACCAAAACAAATTTTGGCTTATAATCCGAAAAGACGGCGGAATATTGTAACGTATTGCCGCGTTACAAATCCAGGGAACCCATCTTAACTGACGTCTGCCAATTACATGGGCTGCCTACGTTGTAACGAACTGTATTTAAAGTCAAATTAATTGAACAAATTACTCACTATAAGTATAAGGAAACAAGGGAAGGTATTTTACTGATTTATGCACTCATTTTCAGGTGTAACAAGACGACTTCTCTTTATTAACAACAGTTACTAAAAGATCCCATGACATCATTAATTAAACTAAAATATTTAAATGCTTTTCATAAAACTTTAAGATCAAATTGATTATGTATTCTTATACCTCGGATCCGAGTTTACTTTATGTATATTTATAGTAAAGACTTCTTATTATTTTCAGTTCATCTAGAAGCTTGCAAGACTTCTTTTACCATTTGAAGAATAGCATTATTACTTGAAGTGATAATAAATTACTTTTACATTTAAGGCGTTACAACGTATGATAATTGAATTTTACAGTAAACTCTTAGATTGTCTCATTTTAATTTTTAAATAAAATTAATCATCTTTGAAAAGTCTCTTTTAGAAGTGAGTTGTGTATCAAATATGATTAACTCTCGATAGCAAGGCTATCGAGTCACCTTTACAATTGAACGTAGTAACCTCGTCCTGGGGTGTCCGTCTTGGGAATCCTTGTAGTCGGCGTCATCATCTGGGTCGTGTCTTCGGCAAGAATTAGGTCGGATGTTCACTGAGGAGATTGAAGTTTCTTTGGTGTAAGTAGATGTAGATTCACGGATGTCCTAGGCAGAGTCTTATGCATTGTATACGTGTCTTTATGAAGTTTCTGCCGATCACATCTTCAGGAGTGATGTTGTAATTGGAGTTACCTCTTGAGGGGAGACGTCATCTTGCTTACCACTAGTTCTGTTTTTGTGTTACCTCTTGAGGGGAGACGTCATCTTGCTTACCACTAGTTCTGTTTTTGTGTTACATTTTACATCTTCTTCTTAACACATATTTATGTTACTGATACATGACACAATGCTTTCCACGTTTAGCAGTGGTAGCTAATATACTACAGTTAAATAAAACAAACAAATCAAATACATTTTGGTAGAGCTCTCGCTCTTACATCTGTATGGCGTGAAGGCAACATAGCGAGTCTTTTTCTCGATTCAACTGGTACATAACAAAGGAGAGGGGCAAGTACTCCGCGACAATATAGTTCCTATTTTTATTTAAGTTAACATTCTTATTACCAAAAACCATACCTTAAATATACATATATAATTTAAGTGAGTTAATTTAACTACTATTTGTGTCTTCAAATTTCTAATTATAAACATTATGATTTTTATATCTTCCTAAATTACAGATGACTCGATAAACACGTTGAGTCCGGAATTAACAGGTCACCGCATGATGACTAGCAAAGGGTTAATTATGATAATAATAACTTTTTACAATTCGGCCTTTTTATTAGTGTTTCTTTGGATTTTTTAATCACTTCTCATTCTCGTACTGAGTTAATACAGGGGTTTAGGTTTTATAGTACGATTTAAAAATACTTAATCGCTCGCAAACTTAATTTTTTTTTTATTTACGAATACAGTTAGAATTTAAATCGTCACAATATTGGAAGACCAAAGAAGAGATGCTTGGACCAAGAAGTGCGCAACGGATCGTAAGGTCCACAGCCTAAAGGAGAAGAAGTTTATATTTTGAATATGTTTGCTTTTTATGCAAATAATTTTACTTTATCATTTCACATAAATTTCTTAGTATTAATCATATAATGTACAATAAGAAAGTTCTTATATGGACCTTGTAATGCAGAACACTGAAATGTGCATTGTCATGCTGTCTAGTGACAACTCACTGTAACTAAGTACTGAGAAACTACAAACGTTATTTTTACAAATCTGTTTTAAACATTTAAATATTCCGGGATGGACACTTAAACATGCTAATAGGACATCACTAATTTCTTCATCTCATTGTTCAAGCGTTTCAATGACATCCATTGCCATCTTTATTCTACCTGTTAATTTAAATCTCAACTTTCACTCAGCCTATACAGATGGCAGTGAGAGTTGTTGAAACAGCTGAATCACTGTGTAAATTGGTGTGTTCCAACCACCCTCTCACAGCTATTAAAAATGTCAATAAAATTCCCTAACACTTAACTTAGGGCTATTTTTAGGCCAGTTGTGCGCCTATGTTGAAATAAAGGTAATAATTGTAGAAATAATTACAAGGGAAGAATTGTGAATTTCTCATTTTCCCCCTTAGGGAATCCAATCCCCCCCCCCCCAAGCTCCTAGTTACACCACACTGGTACCCTAACAACTTGTTTTCATTTCTAACATAAAAATTTCACTAATCAAATCATTGCTCGGCACTTGGTAGAACATTTATAATGATATTTAAATTTAAAATAAAGACCTGGTGTCTTGGTGTAGATCTGAATCTTCAATAATCTCTCTGAAGCTGCCGTAACTGATGAAACAATTGGCAGGAAAACAAATGTGTCTGTAGACCAATACCTAGTGTTTATTTATTGAATTTAAATAAAATAAAAAATACCTTTTTCTGTGGTGTGCTGATGACAGTTTCAACAAAATTCGGTTTTTAACTCCATTTTAATTTAACACGTGTAAACTTTGTAGTAAGTATTCTAAATCTTGATACAATACTAAGAACAATATATATACATATAAATATGGTAGTGTGAGGTTGTTTCGTGGTTTGCTGTTTGTCTAATACCGCTGTGACAGTCTACCACTCACACAGGGTAAGGCACGCGAGATTTCACGCACACTATAAGGGTAAGGCTTCACTTCCACGAAAATGCAGAAGTTCTTCAGCTGCTGGACAATCAAAACATGTTCCGAAGACTGAAGAGAACAAAGCCATTTGATCTTGTGTAGTGTTTTGTATTATAAAAGCAGAGCACTGTGCGCGGGTGAGAGTGTTTTTACTTCCATGTTCCTTAAGGAAATGGAAGTATGGTGATGCGTTTGAATGGAAGTATGGCAAAAAAAATCCTGTTCGAGATAATTGCAGATTCTGATTGTACTACCCTCAAAACATGAATCATTTTTCGAAAAGTGCCTGTGTGTCTATAGATTTTTTTTCTATGGCAAACGATAACAACCGCAAATTCAAACAGAATCAAATAATTTTTTGCATACAGCCCTGAATTGTAGAGTACTCAAGACCTATTGTTTTTTGTGAAGATCGGTTAAAGGAAAGGGGTAGTTTACCTGCAACGTTTTTTTTATCAAGGGTAATTTTTTTCTATGGCAAACGATAACAGCCGCAAATTCAAACAGAATCAAATAATGTTTCGCATACAGCCCTGAATTGTAGAGTTCTAAAGATCTATTGTTTTTGGTGAAGATCGGTTAAGGGAAAGGGGTAGTTTAACAAGGGTAATTTTTTTCTATGGCAAACGATAACAGCCGCAACTTCAAACAGAATCAAATAATGTTTTGCATACAGCCCTGAATTGTAGAGTTCTCAAGACCTATTGTTTTTGTGAAGATCGGTTAAGGGAACGGGGTAGTTTACCTGCCACATTTTATGTTTTAACAAGGGTAATTTTTTCTATGACGAACGATAACTGCCGCACATTCAAACAGAATCAAATAATGTTTTGCATGCATCCCTGAATTGTACAGGACTATTGATTTTGGTGAAGATCGGTTAAGAGAAAAGGATAGTTTACCTGCAACGTTTTATGTTTTAAAAGGGTAATTTCATTTTTATGACGAATGATAACTGCCGCATATTCAAAGAGAATCAAATAATTTTTTGCATACATTCCTGAAGTTTTAAGTACTCAAGGTCTGTTGATTTGGTGAATATCGGTTAAGGGAAAGGGGTAGTTTACCTACAATGTTTTATGTTTTAACAAGGGTAATTTTTTCTATGATGAACGATAACTGCCGTAAATTCAAAGAGAATCAAATAATTTTTTGCATACGTTCCTGAACTGTAAAGAACTGGAGGCTTGTTGATTTTGGTGAAGATTGGTTAAGGGAAAGGGGTAGTTTACCTAAAACATTTAATGTTTTAACAAGAGTAATTCTTTCTATGACGATCGATAACTGCCGCACATTCAAACAGAATCAAATAATGTTTTGCATGCATCCCTGAATTGTAGAGGACTCAAGACCTATTGATTTTGCCGAAGATCAGTTAAGAGAAAGGGGTAGTGTACATGCAACGTTTTATGTGATAACAAGGTTAATTTTTTCTATAACTAACGATAACTGCTGTGAATTCAAACATAATAAAATAAGTTTTTGCATACATACCTAAATTGTAGAGAACTCAAGGCCTGTTGATTTTGGTGAAGATCGGTTAAGGGAAAGGGTAGTTTACCTGCAACATTTTATGTTGTAACAAGATAATTTTTTCCATGACGAACTGTGCCGATTGAATAAAATCGGCGCGAATAAAAAATTCTTATACTGCATTTAACGAATACGCTAAAGAAAAATAGGGTTCTGTATTTAGCGGTGGGAGTTCTGCCGTACTGTGTTTAACGGTTAGCACACAATCTACAGGAGGTAATAATGCGGCGCCTGATTGGTGCTGCCCCCTGGAGGTCGCCACGGAGCGCGAGTGGAAAATGGCGAGAATAAACGGTTCTGTTCTTGTCTGATTCCGCTCCTACAACTAATCACCTCGCCTTGTTGCTCCGACAGAGAAGTTTTTTTAATTGTACCATCTTCCACCTATGGCAGGCTAAATTAAAACAGATCTGCGGTAAGTGAGTGCAGTATACTTATATATATTAATTTGAAGTAACGTAAAAGGGGTTTTTTTTAATATACGTGCAAGAATGAATGAAACTTGTTAACCTATTACACGCACGCCGCGTGGCGAATTAGAGTATGCAAAATTAGTTAATTGTATAACAGTAATTGAAGTCTTAACTAAGGCCCTGTAATTGATCTATGTTAACGCAAAATAATATGTACTTTAGCCAAACTTAATGTTTTCAAAGATAGGGCCACATGCCCGTATAACCTATTGTAGAGTGTGTCAAACTTTCATTTCAAGTAGGCCTAAAGCAGTGTTTAAAATTATAAACGGATTTTGGTCCGTGTGAGGGTCCTGGGGGAATAAGTGTTGGAGCTTCTCGCTGATAATATTTGTATGCTTAGGGTCCCTCGCTTCACGTCGAGGAACAGCCCCAACCTGAACAACTGAACATCCAAGGCTCTCAACTTCATCTGCCAGAGGAGAACAGCGAGGACAGGCCACACCAACACTAAAATGCTTTAGACCAGGACGTCAAACTTCACACCAGGGAATAAATCAGGTGACACCAACCCAATATTACTTTTTCACACAAGGGAATGTAACCCACTAGAACTCGTGGGCATATAGCGACACACCCTAAAATGACTTTAAGCTTTACACATTTTAATTGGGTCCCCGGTTAACGGGACAGAATAGTGCGTGGACTTGGGGGGGGGAATCTTTTGTACATTTGGTAATACTATTTATATTAAATGTGAGCCCAGAGGTTGGCATGTATCCGTGGCTGATTACCATTCAGACATGTAAATTTCTTTCTAGTTTTCAGTAAAAGGGTTACCTTAGTGCTAGTAATTCTATCATTCATCATGTAATTTCACAGGTTAAGTTTAGTTTTCAATTGATTCATTAATTTCACATTTTTATATTCAGTTTGGGTCCTATAATGGATAGGAGTTTCTTTTGTTAGTTTCAGTCGAGTGCCCAGTTTAATCCTGTATAGGCGGATTTTCCATGCAGACTTGAACATGCTCCTGGGACAGGTTTAGTTATGCACGATCTTGCCTAGGAACATGTCGGCCTTTGGGCCAAATTAATTCTTAAAGGTTATAAAGCATCATGGCACATTACTGTTATTAATATTTCACAAAATTTATCATGCTTAAATTCTTTTTAATTTATTATGGTCACTTGTATTTTAACTGAATTATGGTTATATTTCCTCCAAGTCTAAGTGCTCAGTGTGGGAGCACTTAATAGTAGTATCAGGCATTATGCCAACCCCTGAATTTTAGTATGCCCTGGGGGCACTGGTGTTACACATATTGTAGCGGGTCATTTTTGGGTTTTTTTTTTTTATTTTTTTAACAGTATGGGGCATTTATATTTTTTCTTATTTCCTTTTCGGGCGGGCTTGTATAAAATATTGCGAAATAATTGTATTATTGTGCAACGTATTTGTCCGTATAACAGACCAGTGTTGAGAAGCAGTTGGAAACAAAGCGAAACGCAATCAGTGTCGAGGAATGCGGCAGAGAATTCGCGCCACCCTAAAATTCGCAGAACTCTGTACATGTGTTTCGACGCCCGTATGCAACTCAGCCGGGCGGGGCTCGGGAATGACGCCGTGAGAAACACCAAAGTGGAGGCAAACATGGCGATGTAGAAAAACGTTTGTTGCAGCCATCAACTCAATACCGGAAGTCGCATTAAACTCCGCCTACTGTTGGTGACATCAGCAGAGCCAAGTCCAATATTAAGCTCTGGTCACACACATATATCAGCTCCATTCCATATATAAAATGGTTACACAACAGCATATGAGCAAGGAGCGACGACGAAAACATAGTGGCAGTAAAGAACCAGCTTCCCTCCAAAGAAAGCAAGCAGTACCTGTTACGTTCTCGGTGACGGTCGACATTAAGCAGAGGACGCCAACTCCAGTAGCAGACGCTCACAGTTTTGGTTTAGGGCCCGGTCGGTAGTGTTATAAAATGTAATTAATCCAGTAGGACCGACCGGGACCCCAGAAATTAATAGACATATCGCAGTTGAAAAATCGGTACAGGGATGTGGTAAAGTCAACGTGATAAATACGGACGTTGAATGTGCGGGACTCAGCACGTGTTCGGCCGGTATCGCGCTCGTGGACGGGTATATTAATGTATAAAACTTAACAAATAAGGGGTCATGTATAAAAGGTATGGAAGCGTGCGTGAGCAGATTGGGCTGCCTTAGATGTAAATATAGAAAAAATGTAATTCAAATTTGATTTTGTAGCACTCTAATGTGGGCAATTATAATAAGTGAGTATAACTAATTCTCTTGTATTAATAATAATGAACATTGACTTAATTCATTAAATCAGTTAATTTACAATATAATCATGTGTTAGACTAAGTTATTTCGTCATTGCCACTTTCTCATTTCTGTGTTGTGAGATTCGTCTAAACGGACCGGAATCTTTCTGAATTATTAATTGGGTGGGGTCAGATTGCTAAATTGTCCGTTTTATTAAGGTAAAGTGTAAAGGTCTCCATATCTGTCCTTCAAAGATATAGGTGGCGACTCTGAGCTTCTGAGGAAATTTCTGCAACAGGTAAGTCCTGGTAGTGGTTTTTAATTATTTTATATATTTCGGCCCTTTTTTATTGTTACAAATGGCTCTCGCTGCCAGGATTTTCGTTTAATTATAATTTTATACGAGATAGACCTATTTTAATACACAGAAAATAGGATGTGGTAATGACGAATTTATAAATATGATTTATTGTGTATAATTACGCACGTAGGTTAGGTTTGTTTTATGAGTTACAGTTAAGTACAAGATAAAAAATGGCAGATAATAATGATATTAGTTTATCTGATAGTCAGATAGCAAATCAAATAAGTAGCGACTCCGGAATTCAAACAACTGACAGTAGTCTTGAGGAGTCAAAAATAATACAGGCAGTTGAGATTCATTCAACACCTATTTTAGGAACTCAAAATAAGAAACCTGATAATGATACTATGTTAGCAAGATTGTATGATATGATGTACAATAGTGTAGAAAAACAAGACAGTAATTTTAGAGAATTAAAAAACCAAATTAATGAAATAATACCAGATAAAAAGTTAACAAATAATAATCATAATGTCGAAAATAATGTACGTAATACCGAGAATATTAATGTGTTTGAAGAGTTAGTATCAGAGACTGATACGGTAAAAATAAATAATGAGAGTACTAATGAAATTGCAGAATGTAGTGATTATGAGATGTTAATGTGTGTCAGTGAGTTAGAGAGAGAGAGGAAAAATAATGTTGTAGTAGAGTGGGGACAGAGGGGAAATTTTCCTTTTATTATCTATGATGAGTTAATGTGGTCACAAGTGTTTTTGAAGGGCAAGGGTCCCGTGTTAGTAGAAGATTGGAGTTGTTTATTTTATTTGTATAAGTTTATACCCTCTGTCTGGAGTAATATTGAAGGTATGAGATGGTGTTATGATGAGAGAGATTTAAATAGAGAATTGTGTGTTGAGAGAGAGATAGAATTATATGAATTAAAGAGAGATTATGGTGAGTTCAAAGAAATATTAGAAGAGTATTTAAATAAGAATGATTTGATTTTTAATACAAAAGTAACTGACCCGATATTGAAGAAATTTACTAACGGAGACTTAACAGATATACTTAGTGTTGACTTGTTGCAAGATTATTTTGGTAAGACGGATGACTTTGATTTTTGGGTTTATGACACACAAAGTATCAGTATGTGTGTTAATAAAATCGAAAAGTGTTATATAAAACAAAGATTGACCTTTGACGATGGAGGCTAAACTATAAACAATCAATGGACACTTTTATATATATTGTTTTATGGTTTTGTGACCTCGCAACCTTTGAACATTGAAGTGTGATATGACTAAAGAAATAAGGATGCAGATTTGTAAATAAATGTTTAATAAGTTTATTTGTGTGTATTGTAGAATGTTAAGTAAACAATATGTGTGTAGATGATTGTTGTAATACTAATATTAATATTTGCAATTTAAACAAATAACCGAATTAATTTTGAAAACTAATTGGCTAATTGTAAATGTTTAATTAATTTAATTAAAATAATTTGAAATGTTTTAAATATTTTGATTAATTCAAAGATTATATAATTGAATTTTCTGATGAATTTAAATGGTTTAACGAGAAGTGAAGTTGGTAATTAAATGATGAATTGTTGATTTGAAATAACTTTTTGTTAAATGTTTCAGAGGTTACTTGGAGTAGTGGTGTATGGTGTATATAGTTGTGTATGTCAGTATATGAATTATGGACTGTAAGTATAAAATTTTTATGATACAAGTCAAAGATAATAAAATGTACACAAATGTTTAACTTAATGGAACGAATTTTAACTTCAATAATGAAAATAACTTGAGATAATGATTTAAAGGGTAATAATAACTGAGATATGATGAAAAATAAATATTAATAATGAATTTGAAAATTTTAAGTAATCTAATTGTGGAAAGTTTAATTTTCAATTGTGAAGTAAGTAGTTAGTTATTAAGTGGCTACTGTGGGGGTGGCCTGTGCTCTCACAAGTAGCGAAATGGGTTGGGGGTAGCCGTGAGTGTTACCTCCATCGGAGGCCAAACTGGCGATAAATGTGCGGCACACCTTATCCGTGTAAAGGAAAAATTTTACACACCTTACTAAATAACGTGTCGCACATAATAATATTGATGTGAAACAGGCAGTGAAATAAAAGTTTAGATTTCCTCGACTTTTCGGGCGGTTACTGTCTTACCAGCACTAACCGTGGTTTTGGCTAGCGGCCAGCTATGGTCATATCAAGTCCCTTGACCATAGCTGACTTGAAATTGGTATATATTTGAAATTCATTGGGGGGTGATATTAGAGGAAATCTCCGGCACTATGGAACAGCGGCTGCCACTCTGCCCGCTTGGGGGTAGCAAGACCGGTGGCAGATCCGTTTTAAGGGTGCATGATTATAGAACAAGAACATTATGATGTTCACTACTTTAAACTTAATAGCGGAAGCAGAGACACGGAGAGGTAAAACCCTGCTCCAAAATATACCGTCTCTGTGGAAGCGAATGGGCGCCACAGTCCACCATAATATGAAATAGTGTGTGTGTGGCTGGGAGGTGACGCAAAGGAGTCACGAATTAAAAATTTTATGACAAAAGTTTTTGCTTATTCAAGGTTTAATCCAATCAAAGATGCTTGTGCTCTGTTCAGGTAACTAGCTGCTTAGATATTTAAAAATAAGGTGTTCATGCTATAATTTTAAGTGTATTATTTTATTGTTGTCTATTAGATAAGCATTGATAAGAATATGTAATTTTATTATGTGTGTATTTGTTTAAGCCAATAAGTAAATCGTCTGGCAGGCTAACATAAATAACCAGAATCAGAGAAATGGGAAACAATGAGGTGAGAAGGGAGAATAAATAAAAATAAATATGTATCTTCATGTAATTTGTTCAATTTTAAGATGTATTTTCATTGTGTTAGGAGGATCAGCTGATCAGCAATAACGTCACTGGTATATTGGTTAGTAAATGTTACAAGTAATTAATGTTTAATGTACTACAGATATTTTGAAGTAAAGATAAAAAAGAATATGAGAAATAAAATAACAATAATTTATGCAAATTAATAAAAGATAATTCATGGGTGATAAATGTTTTATGGGACATGTAGACCTGTCCAAATTGAATTAAAAGTTGAATGTGAAATGATAGAGATGAATATGATGTAATATTGTTTTTGAGTTGATGTGATGTAACAGAGTTGGTGAAGTATAGATGTTGACACAGTTGTAATGGAGAATTTATGTAGAGTTTTGAATGATATATATTTATGTTTATAATTAATGAGGTTATTTTGTGTATTTGTAGTAATGTAATGAGATTGAGAATTTTGGGGATGGCAATTTTGTATTAGGGGGTAGTGTATTTGGGGAGTCCGCAACAAGGGTTGGGACGGGATAGGGATAGATTTTAGTGGGGAAGGGGCCGCCTTAGGTAGAATCCGGGCCGCCAAATAAGGGAATTGAGTTTTTTGGGGGCGGGGAAACACGTATCCTATATACAAAGGGTTAGAGAGTATTTTATAATGGGAGAAGGCGGCGAATTGTGTTGAATGATAAGTTGGGGTTTAGAGTGTCCTGATTAGTAGAGATTTTGGTAGAGATGGGTGTCATGATAATTGAAGTTGATTAATATTAGAGTCAGAGGAGAAAGTTTATATATGCACACAGATCTAATACAGAAAAACGAGAATAAATAATTTATATCACCCACAGTAAAGTATAGTGAGATTGTTAAATGAAGAGTAGGATTGTTAAGCAAAAAGAGAGATTCATGATAAAGAATATACAATTGTTTATTTTTTTCAACCAGTGACAGAGTTTTGATGAAATTTGAAAATAATGTAAAGTCAAGAATTGTTTATTTTAAATAATGTAAATGCCAATTTGATTATTGTAATAATATTTTGTTCATTTTAAAGATATTTTGTTAGTATGTTTGTATTTCAAAGTTAGGATATTACAGATGGTCAATGTGTTTTCAGAACTTATATATAACATATGTAGGTCAAGGATCTTGGACTTGACCTAGTTACGATCAGCTGATGAGGTCATACACAGACTAAGCTTGTATAATAGGAAATCAGTTTAATTTGTTTAGTTAATCAATTTAAACCAAATTTTAATAATTTCTGCACATAAAAGGAAACATTTAAATAAATTTAAATTTTTTTGAATTTTAAAATTTTGGGGAATTTTAATTTTTTTTTGAAAATTTTAATTTTTTTTTGAAAAAAAAAAAAAAATTTCGCCTGCCAGCAAGTGAATATTTTTGAGTAATGATTATTTTTTTATGTGTGCATTAACCATGTTTCTTTTATTGTATTGCATTATGTTGGTAGACTATAAATGGTTCTCATGTTACAGTAAGGATGTGTTTGTATTAATAGGAATGTTTAGGTTAAGTCATTTGAAACAAAAGATTAGAAAAACCAGAAGAGAATTTTTTGATAAAATATTTTTTTTTGAATTTTGAATTTTTTAAATTTATAATAAATTTTAAAAGGAAGTTTTTATTTTAATGTGTTATGGTAATATGTAATGTTAGTGTGTGTGAGCCCAGTATCTGCTAAAGGCAGCCCAGCTTGCAAAAAGGGGAAACATATCGGCGGAGGAGCTGGGATAATTTTAGCCAGGGATTGAGGATTTTGGGGGTAGAATGTTAGAAGGCGAGGTGCGCTGTGGTGCGAGTCTGTTCGATTTCTCGGTGTTGGATCTCTTACGGAGAAGTCCAGTGATCTCGTTCAGATGAGTCCATGGTCGCTGAGCCAGGGGGGTCGTGTACCCATGAGATTAAGAACAAGGGGGTTGTTGGCACCAGTTCCTCACCGGTCCTCTTCGGGGTTATCGATGAGATTTCTTCTGTCGTGAACAGCAGAATTCTCATCGAGGGGGTATTGTAGCGGGTCATTTTTGGGTTTTTTTTTAATTTTTTTAACAGTATGGGGCATTTATATTTTTTCTTATTTCCTTTTCGGGCGGGCTTGTATAAAATATTGCGAAATAATTGTATTATTGTGCAACGTATTTGTCCGTATAACAGACCAGTGTTGAGAAGCAGTTGGAAACAAAGCGAAACGCAATCAGTGTCGAGGAATGCGGCAGAGAATTCGCGCCACCCCTAAAATTCGCAGAACTCTGTACATGTGTTTCGACGCCCGTATGCAACTCAGCCGGGCGGGGCTCGGGAATGACGCCGTGAGAAACACCAAAGTGGAGGCAAACATGGCGATGTAGAAAAACGTTTGTTGCAGCCATCAACTCAATACCGGAAGTCGCATTAAACTCCGCCTACTGTTGGTGACATCAGCAGAGCCAAGTCCAATATTAAGCTCTGGTCACACACATATATCAGCTCCATTCCATATATAAAATGGTTACACAACAGCATATGAGCAAGGAGCGACGACGAAAACATAGTGGCAGTAAAGAACCAGCTTCCCTCCAAAGAAAGCAAGCGGTACCTGTTACGTTCTCGGTGACGGTCGACATTAAGCAGAGGACGCCAACTCCAGTAACAGACGCTCACAGTTTTGGTTTAGGGCCCGGTCGGTAGTGTTATAAAATGTAATTAATCCAGTAGGACCGACCGGGACCCCAGAAATTAATAGACATATCGCAGTTGAAAAATCGGTACAGGGATGTGGTAAAGTCAACGTGATAAATACGGACGTTGAATGTGCGGGACTCAGCACGTGTTCGGCCGGTATCGCGCTCGTGGACGGGTATATTAATGTATAAAACTTAACAAATAAGGGGTCATGTATAAAAGGTATGGAAGCGTGCGTGAGCAGATTGGGCTGCCTTAGATGTAAATATAGAAAAAATGTAATTCAAATTTGATTTTGTAGCACTCTAATGTGGGCAATTATAATAAGTGAGTATAACTAATTCTCTTGTATTAATAATAATGAACATTGACTTAATTCATTAAATCAGTTAATTTACAATATAATCATGTGTTAGACTAAGTTATTTCGTCATTGCCACTTTCTCATTTCTGTGTTGCGAGATTCGTCTAAACGGACCGGAATCTTTCTGAATTATTAATTGGGTGGGGTCAGATTGCTAAATTGTCCGTTTTATTAAGGTAAAGTGTAAAGGTCTCCATATCTGTCCTTCAAAGATATAGGTGGCGACTCTGAGCTTCTGAGGAAATTTCTGCAACAGGTAAGTCCTGGTAGTGGTTTTTAATTATTTTATATATTTCGGCCCTTTTTTATTGTTACAATATATATTTGGGTTATTATGTATGAAGATCTTGCAATAGATGTTGCGTTCAATAATATTTATGAATTGTAAATTATGTACCTCCTGGGGTGAAAGAGGTGTGGGAAGATATTAATGTTGAAAGTTGCAATTGTCCTGTGATGTGGAACGTGTGTATGTGTTGTAGTTGTAGACATATATATAGTTATATGTCCATTTATATGTATTGTATATTAATGTGTATTTCTGGGGGTTAGGTATAGGGCTAAGTGGGGAAAAGTAACCCCAATTGGAAAAGAAAATCTTTATATTCATTTCATTTAAATTTTATATTTATTTTTCAAGTAAAAATTTAACCAAAAATATTTTAAGAAGAATACACTGATTTTGTTGGGAGATAGATATTTAAAGTTTGGTTATAATAAAGATTTATTGGTTGTTAATTTTGTGAGTTTTAATTGCAAGTCCCGTCTCACTGGATCCAGCACATTTTTGGCTTCTCTAGGCTTTTGGCCTAGTTTTAATTATCTTGTGGCCCCTCTTTAAACAAACAAACAAAAAACAAAACAAAAAAAATAAAAATTATAAGTCAATAAAATACTTAAAGAGTGGTTACAGAACGATAACTGCCGTAAATTCAAACAGAATCAAATAATTTTTTACATAGGTGCCTGAGTTGTAGAAGACTCAAGGCCTATTGATTTTGGTGAAGATCGGTTACAGGGAAAGGGCAGTTTACCTGAAACATTTTTTGTTGTAACAAGAGTAAAGTACTTAATTTTGATAAATAAAGTATCCTGATAAGACCTTAATAATCCACTGTAGAAACGTAGATGAAATATCTATAAATGAAGAGGCTAGTTGAACGGGGTGGTGGTAATTTTCTATAAACGAAAATTATAGTTGAAGGTGAGGGGATATTTTTTTTTATATATGCCTACTACGTTATCGGCAACAAAGAATTAGTTTGTTGTTAAAATTACTTCCCAGCCTGTTTGGCCGTAGACCAATGTTTTCTGCAAAACCAGACGTTTCGGCAGTGCCATCGACTTTCATCATCAGTGAAAATCGAGTGCGCTAACGTGAGGTGGTATACGTTAGTGACCACAGTACTGTGGTGAAGGCTGAAGCAATAAGTAGAAAGAAGTAGTTTCTATGGAAATATTTCATTTTGAAAATGATTTTAAATATAAATCTTAGAACATGGAAGTCATGTATGGGTTCTCCATACCGATATTTAAGAACACCAGAACTAACTAAAAGGATGTCATTGCGCTTAATTTGGCTGATGTGTATTTAGTATTAAGAAGTATTAGAGATAAGTTGATGGTTGGTCTTACGAACCAGTTTTAACATATTAAATTCAATAATAAAAAATAAACCCCAAACTCATTCACAACGTTTTAAATGCTAAAAGCCTAATGAATTTCAATGGAGCTAACCTTCAGTATTCTTTTATGTTCTGTCTTTGTAGCTACATGTTACTGTATTGTGTTGTAGTTGTTGTTTCACTTTTCTCTGATATCTGACGTCCAATAGCCTGAACATTATGGCGAGTTGGTTTCTCCCTGAGCGGACATGAATATTTCCAATCCTACATCCATAAGATGGGTAGACACTTGTCTACAGGCTGCCTATACTGCTCGGTTATAGAGGATAACATGAGATATACATTATTCAACTGGGCTAGAGAAGAGTATTTCTGATCACAGATAACATTGTCGGAGTCTGCTACGATGGGAGAACATCTGGAATTGCATAGCACACTATGCTCCAGGCAAACAAGGAAGACTTAGACTGACTCAGTAAATCAAGGAAGATGTGAGCCCACTGGCCTAATTCGAAGTAGTCTGATTAACGGTCCCAGGTCAGAGGAGATGTTTTAGTGGGTAGCAACTTGAGACAGGAGTCCCACACTTCATGCATAAATCTCAAATATTACCTTGGATATCCAATGGACAGTCCCTGGCTGTTTTCTACATTTCTTTTTTAATAGTACGATTTGCAAAAAACAACATAAATTACATGTCAAATTAAAGATTTTACCTTCTATTTTCATAAAACGATACTGTAATGACGGTCTACTGATCGTCGTATGATACAGTGGAAAACAAAATACAAGACACCAATTAACTCACTAATCACCAGCTTTAATTATCACAATTAAACAGTTTGTAATCAACAAGTTAGTCTCTTACAACGATCAAATAAAAATTGTTCACACGCAATTAAAAAAAAATGTCAACTAATATAAAACACAATTGTATTACAATTATACCGCCCGATTATAAAACACAACACTTCGCCACAATAACCAGTTGAATGCACAGAGTAATCACTTGTAATCGCCCAACAGTATACTGAACTAAGGCCACTGATGCCTTGTATTTACAGAATCCGCTGACAGACCAGAACATTCCACAACTACGCATTATCTCTACACTAAGACATGATTAATTGCGGCCTTGACACAGTCAGCAACGCTGCTGGCGGCGTCTAGAAAAGTCTTGCAAGCGCATGTTGAAATCACGTACGCCATAACATTCAGCCGGCTTCCAATGGATCGTTCGAGAAACACGTAATTGTTCTGTGATGTCGTAACAATACACTATTTATTTTTTCTGTAGGTGAAATTAATTTTTAGTATCTAGATCAGAAGCATGTTTTTGGAAAACAAAAAAAGGTTTTTACAAAGTATTTTCACATAATAAATGGTTTTTTATTAATAACTACGGTACAAAAATTACTTTTTCTTATAATATTAAGGCACAGAATATAATAAAAATCAGTCTACTTGCAATAATCTGCTTTTGTATGGTACAAAATGAAACCAGTCATGGTAACACAAACCGACATTGCAAGTTTCCATAGTCAGAAATCACCGAGCAGAAAACTGATTGTGCTGTTATCTGTGTATTCAGTTGGCAACTACAAAGTCTAGTCTCCAAGCGCAAACAACAGAAGCCCATAAATGTTTTGTATAAATGCCGTTAAACACATGTGGAGTGACAAACGTAAAATTTATGGGCATCAGGTTTTTGAGGAAAATCATGCACCCGTCAATTTTATGAACATCGGATCGAAAGTGTTAATCACGACTAACTGGGACTGGATATCATTCCAATCATCGATCTGTTCTGATTTCTGAAGATTTTCTAGCTGTCTCGCTCACAGAAACCTAAACTGGAAAAAGTATTGATGCTTCTGTTTCTAATGAGACGGCTCCTGTTGATGAAAATAAGCATGAGAAAGATAGTTATGTCAAGACATCTCATGATATAAGTAGCATCAAAGAATCCTAAGCACCCCTTAGGATACCTGAATAAAGTCACAGAACTTTGAACCAGCTCGTTGTTCTTAAAAACTCCGATTTCAATCTACCCCCCCCCCAACAAATTTTTCCTTGTTTGCCTATAGAGAAAACAATGATTATGGAAAGGAAACTAGAGCCATCTCTAGTCCTTACTGCATTGCCAAACAAAAATCAACTAGAGTCAACTGCATGGAAGTAGTACCGTCAAGGTCACTCACTTTCACTGCTTCTCCCTGTCACCTCCACGCCCCTCGCCCAGCGTTGTTGCCGGCTAGTACAGTGTGTAGCGTGTTAGCAGTGTTACGAAAGCAAATTTCATACATCCACCTTATATTGCTCGTTTCAAATTTATTTATGCGTATCGCGTAAACGAATTTTTTTTAACAGGAATAATTAGTTGTGGGTAACATTACTCAGTTAAATTCTGGGCGCCAGTATTTGAGCTATAAAAATTTGTGTGAGTCAGCTACATATTTTTTGTTGTCGCGTAAATATCTACAGAATTTCTATCTTTGCGTTTCTTCTCTTTCTTTGGCTTCTTTTGTTACGATTTGCAGTTCTCTGAATCTACGATTTATACTGCGCTGGTTTTTCTTATGTTGGAATCTAAAGCTTTTAGCAATACACACCCTAACTTTACAAAGTACCATTAGGTCAGTTATTTTGTGTTTTCCGTACAGTGAACTTACTTATTTAAAGTTTTACTGTTTTCTTCATGGGTGGTTATCCTACAGACTGACAGTTGTCTGAGAACGCTGACCTTGCCTGCTGTTGTTGCTTTAATTTTTTCATACTGACGGTCTTTTCCCTTTTGTAAATGAATCTGTTTTTCTTCTCTGCACGGTCGTTCCTAAGCCATATGGTTCGGAAGTTCTGTTTGGTATATGTACACATTTGGTATGCAAATTGCGTATACCCTGTCGGCATGTCTTTTCAGTAAATATTGCTGTCTGACACTTTTATGAATGCCTTTGTCATTTTACACTCCCCTCAAAAATGTGTGTTTACTGGCCGCGCTACTACCTTTCTTCCGTTGCACAAAGATAAATAGGACTGAGCAATTTCTGTAAACAAATTTGTCGCTGTTGTGGCAAAAGCCAATCCCATTTCAGTTACAGTACTGACTATTATTTATAATACTCATAAGGAATTCTATAGTTTGTAAAATAAGGAAAATTTTAATTATAAAATTTGTAAGGACATTCATAAAATATATAATTATAAATTTAATTTCTATATTTAAAATTTATAATATATTGATATATGAATAAGGAATTTTAAATTTATTTCATGAGGCATTTGTATTTGTTGTTTATAAAATTATCCTTATTTTCTTAAGACATCCAACTCGTTTCACGTTTATACATACGATTATTTTTATGCTATTTGTGCATGTAACGTCTTATAGTATAGTTCTAATTTTTTTACTTAATTATTAATAAGCAGTGCAGGAAATAAAAATAGAATATTTTTCAGAGTCACGAATAGAGCGGTGTCTCTTCAATAACTAAATGGGGAAGCTTAAGACACAGGATGCGTATGAAAATTCGTTCAAACAAACTATAGCTGACGCATCGCATTGAATGTTATGTGTATACGTTACGGAAATTCATTGTTAATTAATTATTAACAATGTATTAATTGTGATGTAATTATTATTAAGAATTGTTGACAATGTATTTTAATGTATGTATTAGAAACTTTCTCCCTATAAAATTTTACTTTAAAAAATACAGTAAAACGCAAGTTAACCTTACTTAAAATGTTTTTTACTTTAAATAACATTAAATTTTATCTATAAAATTTCTGCAGTAGGTATCTATGAACCTTCAAAATGTATCGTTGTTTTTTCAGTCTTCTATTGTCACTGATTTTAGAATGTTCAACAGTTTAAAGCACAAAAAATGATTTTAATGGAAGCCTTATTGATAACAACAAAGTAAATATTTAATTTAAAAATCACTTTGTTATATTCTTTACATTAAGTAGGCCTACTTACTAGTGTAGCATTTTTCAGAAGAAAGGGAAACTGTTGCTTAGTGGCAACGCTGTAAGTAAGCGGTGTGACCTTGACGATACTACTTCCATGCAGTTAACTATAGTGGCTGAACTTGGTACTAAACAAGTTAACGCTGCAAAAATTATGTAATAAGAAGTAATGAGGAGCTAAAGAAAAAAAAACAAATGTTAAAAGGAAATAAGAAATAAAGCTAGAAGATGGTTGTTGGCTGGAGGATCTCCAATTCACATGCTCTTGGTTCTTCAACATGCTCACATCTTTTATATTCATCTACAATTCTGTGTACCCTCCCCCCCTCACACACAGCTAAACACACTCAACTATGTTGTTCCAATAGTGTTCTCTGTTGGGCCGTGTTCCTCTTTTTGTAGATCCAAACGTTCTGACTGCAGCTGTGGCAGTCATCTTCAGCCTCAACAGGAAGGAAGAGTGTTTGTTGAGGCTGAATAAGGCCTGATATCCAGTGGCACTCAGAGGTTATCAGATGACTACCACGGATATAACGTCTAACTCCGTTGTTGACACAGGTGAGCAATGGGACTGGCCAATCAGCTAACAGCCCGCACCCAGACGGCTATATAAGTGTGACGGTTTGTGGTCACATCATCAACTAGTCACCAGAGGAGCAGAACAGAAGATCACTGAAGATGACTGCCACAGCTGCCTATCTACAAAATTTCGGATCTACAAAAAGACAACCAAGGCGGAAAATAATTTGACTGAAGTCAGCAGGTTATGGTCTGTAAATTTTTAAGTACCACAGATACATCATTTGTTAATATTATTTCATATATAAATGTACAATTGGTTTCAACCATTGGCATCGATAAATGTTTTTCAAAATGTAAAAGCCAAAAACCCAGTTGTTAAAATATTATTATTGACGATCACAACAACAGCAGCAGCAGCAGCATCAAGCAACAACAAGCTTGTTTACAGTTTACAAACTCCTCCATGCAGCAGACATAACAAACAAACAATGTTACTCATGCATGAATGATAACAAATACTCAACAAAACTCACATTTGTTGAAATGAAACATCTGACCTTTATCACAGACCTTACACGAAAAAGAAAGGCCGTCACAATAATTTTTGTTATTGACAAAAATCTATACCCGCGTAACCATGACTTCAGTTTCTGATGAGACCACAGACTCTTGAGGTTCAACTTGTTGTCTCAGTCCAAGGACCAGGCCTCAGTTAACCTATTCTGGAACCAATCTTCTTCTTGGTCTCCTTCCAGAAGACTCATATTTCAATAATAATAACTATTCTGTAGACAGTAGAGCAGGAGCGTTTTGTACATGAAGATCATCCAATTTGTAAAGGTATTTGTAAGTTTTAAAAGATAAATGCATTATACATAAAATACATTTAAAATAACAAGTTCTTGGGAAGAAGAGGGTTAACAACAGGTGTGATTGTTATGTTGTCCACAATTTAATTTCACAATTAGGGATGCTGATATCTAATCCTCCATAAAATCTATCCAAGTAGCTGAGAAAGAAAATTAATTCAACATATCTATACTTAAATTTCATTCCACTACAGTAACTACTTTTCAAAAAACGTTTAAAGATGCAACCTTTGACGAATTCAGAAAACACTTTGTGTAGTTTTCCGGGGGGTTTTTTACATTCAAAGAACTTAGAAACATACATTATAATGTGCATAATACAAAATTCAGTGACAACACAGCAGTCAGGTGTGACGACTGCTGCACTGCTGGCTGTATACGTTTATGTTCAAACAAGAAACAGCCAAGGAAATCTCTATTATGGGACAAACAATATTTGGACATAGACACTGGACTCGACCTGATTAGACAGTAATGAATAGAAGAAACATAAACACCAGCGTAGGGGACATTCATACAACTGGATGGGGGACTTGAGGTTAATACTGGGAAAAACTAGTTAATTTTGTAAAAATAAATCAAGGCATATATAACTTTATACACCTAGGAATTGATACGATACAATGGAGGATAAGAACTGAAATAAGAATATCATTTGTCAACAAAGCTTATTTCGCTCGCTCTGCTATAAACTTTCACATCCAAAACGGACCAAACCAGGAAAAAACAAAACTAACAGATATATAAAACTATATATATATATATATATATATATATATATATATATATATATATAAACTCATATATAAAACTACTCTCTGCTGTAAGATCAATTCCTTTGTGGCTCTGAAATATCTCAATGAGATATGTTTGGAGAAATTAAACATCTTTAAAAGGACAATCCTGCAAAGATTACTAAATTGGTAAACAACAATTAACCAATCACTCTTTACATCTGGAGTGAATTAAAATTCAAAAATGAGATATACTATAAGGTATCGCCTGTATCAGAATTTGTTAAATTACAAACACTGAGACGAACAAGTCAGGGATGGAGGTTAATAAAAACCCAAACACAGGAGTCGCACATGAACTGTAAGAGGCCTGACTCTACACTGTAGCACCATAGTAGTACTACGAGACGGTCTGAAAAGTTCTCAGAAAAAAAAAACAAATTTATAATTTCAAAATATTTTTATTTTTCAACATAATTTCCTTTTAGCATAACACAATTATTCCAGCGATGTTCCAGTGCTACTATCCTGTCCCTGAAGTGGTTTTCTTTAAGGTCTGCAAAATACCCCTCTACAGTTGAACTCACCAACAAGAAAAAGTTTGAGTTTTGAGAAACGATGAAAGTCTGATGGAGCCAAATCTGAGGAATAGGGAGGATGTTCCAACAATTCATAGTGGAGATCTCTTAATTTTCCAATTGCCAAAACACTTTTGTTGGCAGGTGCATTGTCTTGGTGAAAACTGATTTTTTTTCTTCTACAAACCAGGTTTGCCTCATGAATTTTTTTTTGTCTAATTTTGATAAAAGGTTGGAATAATATTCCCTGGTTATTGGTGTAAGTTTTTCACGGTAATCGATGTACAAAACACCTTGACCATCTCGAAACAATGACGCCATGACTTTTCCTAAAGTCATGTTTTTCTAAAGTGTTGTTTACACTCTGGTGTGTAGTGATGGACTGAAGTTTCATCCATTGTTATAAACCAATGCACAAAGTCTGCTTTGTTCTTATTAAAACGCTCCAAGCACTGTTCAGATATTTTCATGCAGACGGATGCATTTTTGATCTGCTATGAGCAAGTGCGGCACCCACCTAGCACAAAGCTTTTTCATTTGCAATTCCTCATGTAAAATATATCCGACACATTCTTTCTAAATGCGTGTAGTCTCAGCATTTCTCTGCACTTTAATTCGGCAATCGTCCAAAACCACATTATGCACTTTTCGATGGTTTCTGGGGTTGTTGTTGTTTCTGGACATCCTTCACGTAGATCATCTTCCAGGCTGGTACATCCATGTTTAAAGTTGGCAGCCCATTTTTTCCCTATTGAAAATGAAGGACAAGAGTCCCCATACACTTTAACATACCTTGAATAAATTTTGCTTGGTGTTAAACCTTCTTTCACAAAGAACTTTATGACCACACAATACTCAATTTTCTCCATTTTAAGGAATACAGACAATGCTTCTGTTTCATAAGGCTGTATAATAACAAATTATTTGGTAGAATGGCCAGAAATTGCAAATGCATGCTAACAATAGATGTAGTACCAACATAAAAAAAATTCATGTTTTCTTACACCTACGTTCGAGGCCGAGAACTTTTCAGACTGCCCTTGTAATACGACTAAATGCCAACAGAAACCGAATTACCAATTTTTTTTAACAATGAGCTTGAGATGTGCAGTGGATGAATGCCAGCCTTGTTGTGAAGCTAACAAAATTTTAATTTATTTTGCATATGCACAGAACAGTTTTGTACAAACGTGGCAGCGTATCTTGAGCAGTGAAACGTGCTGATTGACCTGAAGAATTAACCACTTACTTAACGGTATTGCATATGATGGCTACAGAGGAGAGTTAAAAGGTAAGCGTTACAAGAGATAAGCTTATATTTTTGACAATCATAGCCAATTTAATAGCCATAAAATTGCGGGTAGACACATACCTATGTAATTCGGGATATAAGTTACCCGTACAACGCGCTCCTAAATTTTTGGGGAGAATATCTGAAAAGATATGCATTATGCATGCGAACATATGGTATCTTTTATTTCAAAGACTATTCAAATAATGAGCAATTTTTTTAAATTCTCAGAACAGACGTTACGTTCAACCTAAAATTTTACACAAATTTTCTGGTCCAGTCCGGTCAAATAATACTTGATATATCTGATCCACAGAGAATCGGGTTGCTGTTCAACTCGTACACTCTGGACGTTCTGGTAACACTCGTCACTCTGGCAATCGTCATCTACATGTACTTATCGTCTAAGAAGTTCTACTGGAAAGACCGCGGTGTACCGTACAATAAACCTACACTGTTCTTCACCGCCATGAAGGACATGCTGTTCAGGCTAAAGTCTTGCACGAAGTACTCATGAACATTTACGAGCAAGCGCCCGACACTAGCATCGTCGGTTATTCCCAATTCACGATGCCCTTACTGATGATTCGCTACCCAGCCCTGGTCGAGAAGGTGCTAATCAAGGACTTTGCGTCCTTTTATGATTGTGGCACGTATTTTGATTTAGAAAACAAACCGGTGACGGGCAATCTTTTCAACGTCGAAGGTTCATACTGGCGTAACCTTCGATACAAGATGACGCCCATTTTTACTACTGGAAAACTGAAAGCCATGATTGAACAGATGTCCAACTGTGCAGACAATCTTGTCAAATACATAAAAAGCAAACAGAGGGTTAACAGTGATGGTTCGTTTGAGGGAAAACAGCTGATCTACCTCTTTTTTTACTTCCATATTCCTTAAGGAATGGAAGTATGGTGATGGCAAAAAAAATCGTGTTCGAGATTATTGCAGATTCTGATTCTACTACACTCAAAACATGAAAAAAAGTCGTTTTCCGAAAAGTGTCTGTGTGTGTGTCTGTCTGTCTGTCTGTCTGTCTGTCTGTGTGTCTGTCTGTCTGTGTGTCTGTCTGTAGATTTTTTTTCTATGGCAAACGATAACTGCCGCAAATTCAAACAGAATCAAATAATTTTTTGCATGCAGCCCTGATTTGCAGAGTACTCGCGACCTATTGTTTTTGGTGAAGATCGGTTGAGGGAAAGGGGTAGTTTACCTGCAACGGTTTTTTTTTAGCAAGGGTAATTTTGTTTGTTTGGCAAACGATAACAGCCGCAAATTCAAACAGAATCAAATAATGTTTCGCATACAGCCCTGAATTGTAGAGTTCTCAAGATCTTTTGATTTTGGTGAAGATCGGTTAAGGGAAAGGGGTAGATTACCTGTAACGTTTTATGTTTTAACAAGGGTATTTCCTATGGCAAACGATAACAGCCGCAAATTCAAACAGAATCAAAAGATTATTTGCATACAGCCCTAAATTGTAGAGTTCTCAAGACCTATTGTTTTTGGTGAAGTTCGGTTGAGGGAAAGGGGTAGTTTACCTGCAACGTTTTTTTAACAAGGGTAGTTTCTATAGCAAACGAAAACAGCCGCAAATTCAAACAGAATCAAATAATGTTTTGCATACAGCCCTGATTTGTAGAGTACTCAAGACCTATTGTTTTTGGTGAAGATCGGTTAAGGGGAAGGGGTAGTTTACCTGCAACGTTTTTTTATCAAGCGTATTTTCTATGGCAAACGATAACAGCCGCAAATTCAAACAGAATCAAATAATTTTTTGCATACGTCCCTGAATTGTAGAGGTCTCAATGACTTTCGATTTTGGTGAAGATCGGTTAAGGGGAAGGGGTAGTTTACCTGCAACCTTTTACGTTTTAACAAGAGTAAAGTACTTGAAAATTTATTTAAACTTTTTGAAACAATGGTAATTGTTAAAAATAAAATAATTTTGTTGCCAGGCAATAAAATTATAATTTTTTCATTTTAATGTAATATAATATTTTTCATTTAATACAGCAATAAAAAGGCAGGTAAGACACAGCCTGGCTGTTTGGGTGAAAATGATTTTAAATATAAATCTTAGAATATGGAAGTCATGTATGGTTCTCCATACCGATATTTCGTTTGATGTTATAGCCAGTTGCACTTTCGGACTTGAATTCAACATCAATTAGGAACAGGGTAGATTTTTCAGGAAAAAGGTCCTTAGACTTGTTTCCCTGTCTAAAAGTACATTTTATTTTGTTTCATTATGGTAAACGTGTTTCCCAGGCTAATGAAATTGTTAATTGCAAAACGCATTCTGACTGCGGGAAGCGAATATTTTATGAACATCATAAATTAAATTATAAGATTCAGGCGTAGCAACGGCATAAAGCGAAACGACTTTCTCCAGTTGATGCTGACGCTTCAAGATCAGGAACAAAACGACAAAGAGGACAAACTGCGTGATGACAATACGGAAGAGGACAACGTACTGAACCAATTGGAGAATGCTCCTACCCTCGACAACAATGCGTCCACAACCAAAGATACATATGTGTTTAAGAACAGATTGTCGTATTAATGAATTGTTCCAGAAAATTATTGCAGTGTTCACACTCCAGTCTCTCTCTCTCTGTCAAATGCTGTCACTTCAAAACAACACTTGCACGATTCTGATGTTCTCGCCTTGTTGGTGCTGATGACCACAGTATGAAACACTGTACAAGACAGAGGTTTTTAAAAACACACAAACAATTGGTAAGTTTCACAATTTATTCTTAACCTCTGACAATTGTTTCAGCCTATTACGCTATTTGAAACAATTGTCAGAGGTTAAGAATATATTATGAAACTTACCAATTGTTTGTGTGTTTTTAAAAAGCTTTGTAGCAATATGTTCCACCAAGTGACCAACGATTCTTCAACCTATATTTTACAAAATGTACAAGACTGTTCTCCACGTGTGTGAAATGAATGAAAATTTTCTTAGCCTTACATGAGGTGTTTGCTGCTGCACATCTCAAAGTCAGTGTTCAAAATCTATCATCAGGTCTATATAGTGTTTCATAGTGTGTACATTGACTGCAACAACGCTGGTGAGTACATTAAAAGTGTGCAAATGTCATGAAACGATGACAAGGAGTAATGTGTCTCGGCGAGAGAGCAAACTGTTATCACGTTCTCTCCTCTCCAGTGCTCATAGGCGGGGACAATTTTCACTGACTCTGTCATCGTTCAAAAACCACTGTCAGGTTTATATGGGGCACTTTGTGTTACAACCACTAATATAACTCATGATAAGCCTCTCAGCTCATCTTCAGAAATTAAAAATCACTACCTAGTAACTAAAGGTAGTGATTTCAATTTGAAGATGAGCCAAGAGGCTCAAAGGGTGTTCATCATGAGCTAATACCATGAGCTAATACAAAGTGTAATGTAGTGTATACACAATAGTCCACTAAAATGTGTTTATTCTGTAGTTTATACAAGCGATGCATTTCAATAAAGTGAAGGCATTGCATTCTATATTTAGGCTCACAGGTGGGCCTTACATTTGTTTCATTTTTAGAAATAAATAGAAACAGATTTATAGAAAATTAGAAATAGATTTTTGGAAATTATGTTATTTTAGAATATTGCAGCCGCTGTTTCTTTGAACTTGCTACTCTAGATATCGCTAGCAGTGTTAATGATCGGTACAGTAAAACTGTACCAAATACATACTTTTAATGATATTAAAAATCGCATCTCACTATAGGCTGCCAAAACTAGCTATACATAGAACAGGTAAACAGAACAGACAACATCCAAGTACAGTACATGGATGACGAATACCTGATCAGAAGCAGACATGAGGCATTCAACAGCGGCTAAACGCTTCAGCTGTTCCCAGTCACAAACATCGTCCCTGCGCCCTCGTTTGCGACTATACCCACGCACATTCACCTCCTACCCACACAATTAATAAACCCACATTTAGTATTAATGTGTTAAAAGATTCACTAAACAATTTGAAAAGATTTGTGTATGAAACTAAAGAAGTAGAAAATCCTTCATAATACTAGGGGTAACCCAAAAGTAAGGTCTCCAAAGGACTAGAGCCGCAGGGAAATATTTTGGGCGGCAGTTGGCAGCACTGCTGTGTGCGGCCATCTCCCCTCTTTCAAACAAGCGGTCACTGAGCTCGCTCGGTCGATTAGTTTTGGCTTGGCAGCAGTTAAGAATGGAGCTCCCAATCGCTGTTCCCGCCAAGTGCGGACTTCGCGAAGTCATTTGATTTCTTAACGCAAAAGGTGTCAAAAACGTCCGCAAGTGGTGTAGAGAGTTTAAAGCTGGTCGTACAGAAATTCATGATGACGAAAGAAGCGGGAGACCGTCAGTGTCAGACGAGACGATCAGGAAACTTGACGAATTCGTGCGTGAAGATCGGAGGATCACTATCCACGAGCTCTCTTGTTTCCTTCCTGACGTTTCAAAATCCACCATTCAGAGGATTGTGACTGAAAAGTTGAAATATCGGAAGGCGTGCGCAAGGTGGGTTCCGCGAATGCTCACGGAAGACCACAAACGGCAACGCGTCGAGCTGCCCGCGAATTTCTTGAGCACTATGCACACGAAAGAGACGACTTTTTGAATTCCATTGTCACAGGTGACGAAACGTGGGTTCACCACTTCACACCTGAATCCAAACAACAATCACTTGAGTGGCGCTGACGGCATCCAACTTCGCCAAGGCGGCGAAAATTCAAACAAACACAGTCTGCCGGCAAGATCATGGCGACTGTGTTTGGGGATCGGAAAGGTGTATTGTTGATCGATTTCATGCCTACTGGGACCACAATAAACGCAGACGCATATTGTGAGACACTCAAAAAACTCAAACGGGCGATTCAGGACCGGAGAAGAGGAATGCTCACCAAGGGCGTGTCCATTCTTCACGATATTGCTCGCCCTCATGTCACCCGCGCAACCGCCGATCTTCTGAACCAATTTGGATGGGACATAATCACCCCCCCCCCCTATAGTCCGGACTTGGCACCTTGTGACTATCATTTGTTTATACATTTGAAAGAACATTCGGGTGGAATGCGATTCGACAACGATGACGAGGTGAAAGACGAGGTCAAACGCTATCTCAATGACATGGCGGCGAGTTTCTATGACACTGGCATACTAAAACTGCCACAGCGGCTCGAAAAATGCATTGAACATAACGGCGGTTATGTTGAAAAATAGTGTGTTCTTATGCTTCACAACCATGTAAAAAGTTTTGATAATAAACTTTTTTTCTATTTTTAAAAAATATGGAGACCTTATTTTTGGGTTACCCCTCGTATATCTTTTGTTTATGAAACAAATGCATTACATGAATGGTATCTTAATTTTTACACTGAAAACTTTAAATTTACACAAATTTATATTATTGTTTACAATTATAGTTATGAAATATTTGAATAGCACCGACCTAAACGTCAGTAATTTGAATTGACATTAAACCAAACAGTATCAGGATTAGATTTTATTTTACATACACCTGTTCAACAAAATGTATTGTTTGATTTGCTTTAAAGTGTGTGAAAGTGAAAAAGTTGTAGCGTAGTTGTGGCTGCACAGTACACAGTGTTCTCTTACTGTATTTACAGAGTAATGTGTTGTCATGGCATCACCTCCAGCTCTAAACACAGAAATTTTTCAAAATTAAATGAATAGTCTAAAATTTGCAAATAAGTTTATTTTTCATGTATTTCATAATTTTTTCTGAGAAGACTAGTTAACATTTACTGAAACTTATATATAGCATACAGAAGTCAAAATCTTTCTTTTTTTTTTATTAAACTGATGCAAACAAATTTACATTATGATGTTTAATATTTTTAAATTCAGTTAAAAAAAATGCAATTTTATGTAAAAAGTGTCATACAAATTTTGCGCCAGTTTGCATTTATAAATGCTACATTAAATGTAATTATGTATCTAAACTAGTCACCAAATATATATATATATATATTTATAAGTAATTTCACAATGTTCTGGAGTATATTTAACAATAATTTGCCACGGAAAGGCTGTGAAAACATATGATTCTTATTTGCAAAAAAACAAGAATGTAAAACACAGAGGTGCTGCAATCTGTATTTTTTTCTTGAACCAAATATGTAAGAGATTATGTTACAGGTCACACAGCTCGCAGGTTTTACATAATTAAATTCCCACAGACACAAACAGACATGCCCACAGAAAGTGAAGGCAACGTATCCAAAATGTTAAATTGTATGAACAGTGGCATATTTGTATTCTAAAAAAAAGGTAAACCTTTTAGTTTTCATTTCAAGAAAGACATTTGCATTGATGAAAAGTACTTTATTTCTTTTTAGTTATCACATAAGCTAATTAGTAGTCACATTTTTTATTCAGTTTTCATATTATAGTCAGTTTAAAAAGTGAATTCATTGAGCACATTTCGAATACTGTACTGCATCAGTCCTGGATTAAATATCTTCCCGCTTTTAGTAAATAAAATGCCATCTTCTTGTCTGAACGCAACAAGTATCGTTCAACTTCAACCCGTCAATATTTATCAAACATATTACTGTATGAAAATGGCTGACTTTACGTACATTGTTTAATACTCCTAACAGACGCAAATATATGTACAAATGTGTGTAACTCTGTTTATTCTCTGCAATAGGTTTATAGCAATATTTTATTTTTTTAAATTAGAAATAAGCAAGCCAGATGACATCCCATTGTAGCGACTTCCCTATGCTTAGCGAGATTCTGTGTCTTGAGCCACCTTGGAGGAGCTATATTCCTGCACGTGGTATGCTTACAGTTTCAGCAGCCACGTTCTGGCACCCATACAGCTGTATCTCACATATATGGGGCTAGACCAATGCACAAAAATTCAACAAACTGCATGTGCTCAAGCCTCCTCGACTATGCTATCATCCTGCCACAAGAAACAACAAAGTATGGAATTCCTCCTTGTGGTAGGAATGTCATCCAACTCAGCATGACATCAATCTGGCTGACGCTCTATAGTAGCTGTACCACACGAGTACAGCTGGGTGTTCCTGCAGGTAAATCTTTAAGGGAGCCATGGAGTTGCATAGCACGCATGGAGTCAGGCCAAAGCAATGCAAACGTGTATGAAATCCTCACATACACACCTACTTTCTTTATGCTTTGATCACATGACCACTGCTGCACTACAAGAAACTCGCTATACATGGACAATGCAAACACACCAGGGCATACTTGGTACAACTTTTGTCCGTCTGCAAGCATAAATTGGGCCAGTAAATGGGTGCATATATTGTGTTGCCCTGGAAATACACACTTATAACATTGTGGTCGTCTGAGACTATGAAGTTGGACAGCCTTAATTATTATATTGCGACTGCAAGTTATAGTATTTTTTTCAAACACTATACTGTTATTATAATAATACTCTGTGTTTGAAAATCTTCTTCTTCTATGGTGTCGCAGTTCAGAGTCGAACCTTAGCCTCCATAATCATCTGCCACCATATTTCCCTGTCCTTGGTGATCGATGTCCATCATTTTATTTTAAGTATCAGCATCCCTTGCCACTGCGTCAATTCAGCGATGCTTGTGTCTTCCGACAGGCCTTCTTCCCTCGATTTGACTAAACAGTACCTTCCTAAGTATTCAGTTGCCGTCCATCCTAATGATGTGCCCTGCCCCTGCCCACTGCAATCTTTACTGTCAGACGGTGGTGGCCAGATCACTGTCTTTATATAGCTTGTATAGTTCCTCATTGTGATGCATTCTCCATATCCCACTGACTTGGAATGATCTATATATTCTCCTCAGAATTCTCCTTTCAAATGTATTGAGTATGTTAGCAACTCGTTTGTTCAGAGTCCAAGTCTCGCTGCCGTATGTTATCACCGGTATATAAGAACCATTGTATGAACACACTAGATTGCACAATAAACTTCTCAAGTAAAAATTGCATGTTATAACATAAATGTTATGACAATTTTTATTGTCTTTTAAAGGTAATTGTAAGGTTAATCTAAGTTTTGTTATGACAAGCCTAATACTTTTAAGAATCTGAACTTCTTTGCTGCTGCCAATCCACCAAGCAGTAGTACCCCATCAGCAGCAGCAGCACTCAGTATTAATTCCAACTTGTGTGGCTGATTCCGATTCGCTGATTCTGTTTGGCAGATTAACACAGCGGCACAGAAATTAATCAGTTTATAATGTTCTTTCACTTAATGTTCATTGTAATTTGCTATTGTTCTTTCCTATTATTTAATTTATTACTATTGTTATTAAGCAATTTCTCATGATGACCAATTTGGCAGATTTTAATATCATGAGAGTATTAAAGTACACATTCTGATTTACAAAATTAAAAAAATATAAAGTAGAACTGTCAGGGTATATTTGATTAGGCAACAAGATGGCTGATCACAAAGGTTGGTAACCTGTGATCACACGGGAGACCAAAAGACCACAATATGAAGGACAGATGACCTGGTTCTGCACGATGTATCATCTGGCTTTTTAAGTACTGCATTATACTGAACTGGATAAAAGTTTCCCAGGAGATAAACTACTATGGAATGACTTGGTAAGCATTCGCTACACAATGAACGTAACGATGGTGATGATCATTACGAGTTACATTAAGTTTGTGGTCGCCTGAAAAAGCTCAGTACACACTCAGTACTTGAAATGTGTATGACCAAATTTCATATTGAGAGTGTGTGGGCTGCTGAAGTTATGCAGAGCAAAAATTAAGATAGCACTTGTACAATGTCTTACAAACTGTTCACTTTCTGAAGGCAGCTCGGCCAAGGAACAGCACTCACTAACTTGCATACCCACAGATAAGGTTCAGGCTTCTGTACAAGACTCACACAGTGGGCATTGGTTTATACAATAAAAACTTGCTAGTTACGTAACGGAATCATAAATTACCATTTTCATTCCAAATAAAACTCTACACACAATTATAAAAAAAAAGGTATGCATGTAACATACTGATATTTAAAATAATTCTAAAATAATTTTGTGCGTGTAGCAATAGTGTTAGTGGCATGACAAATTTTTTTTTACTGTAATAAGTAATATGTACTGTAAGTATATGTTCTTTGCGGGGCTGTAGCGAGAAATCAAAAAGAAGGAAACAGCTATTTAAAGGTGTTTGGATGTAGAGAATACCCCCCACACACACACACACACACACACACAAGGGTCTTGAAGATTCCCCTTAAAACAACGTGGACATTCAACACACTAACGTTAAATTTGAAGGTTATTCAAGAACTACGGAAGTAGTATATAAAGTAAATAAAACATGTTTTTTTTTTCAAACCAATGTCAATATTCAAATTTGAAATTGTTAAAGTTCTGTCCACACACACACACACACACACACACACACACATTTCTAGGAATTATAAAAGTCTGATGAAGTGTACAGTATGGTGAATTAATTCTTTTTTGCCACTTAAGAAAACCGAGCTAACCTTTTCAAATTACGTTTCTTGAAAATAATTAACAAAATAGACCTAGTATAAAATAACAAATAAAAGATACACATTTATGGTAAGTGTGATTATACTGAATCCTTCCCTTGTATGTGAATATTAATATCCCTATTAATCTCTACACTATTATTAATCTCTAGTTTTATTTTTTTAAACAATTTTGTCTATCACAGAATTCTGTGTCAAAACACTGCTTCCACCATATAAAATATGTCCAAAGGTTTCTCTAGGGTCTGAAACTTTCAATAAAGGGTCTGACAGTTTTCAATAAAATTTCAAGAACTGTTCAATAAACTGCTATTGGTAGGTTTATATAGTAGGCTTCGTATAAGTCTAGTAGCTAATGACAGTCCCATGGCCAGATGCAAATACACACGGAGCATGGACTCAGCTGCCTTCAGACAGTGAACAATGACTGACATGGAAGAAAGCTTGAGCTAAACACATTTGACAACCATCTTCAAATTTAATATTACTGCTACACATAGTCATGTACTGACCATAGATATCTTCAATGCACTAAGACCACTATTAGACTAGGCCACTGGTGGCAATCATATTATGGGACAAAAATGAATCAGCCACCAGTTGTGCCACTGTTAAAGAAAGCCTGTTCTTTGCAGCACTGAAGTGTAGTTTAGAAAATTGCATCAAATGAAAGTTGGCTTCTCCTTGCACTGCTATTAAAAAAAAGGAGGGAGAGAGCAGCTAGGAAAATGCATATACATTCAAGAGAAGAGAAGACGGAGGGCTGCAGTATACTTTGTTTGGTGAAGTTTGTGCAGATGATAATACATTTTTTAATTACTTTAGCATGTCAAAAGCGTCGTTTTTTGAACTTTTGGACTACATAAAAGGAGACGTAAGTGGCGTTAGCATGAGGATGAGATGATTTTCTTTTTTAATATCATCTTTTTTAATTTTTCCATCGTTTGCACCACTTTTATTAACGCTTTCACTCGACATTATCTCAAGGTAAACCCAATCAACTGAGTTTCAGCAGAAAAATGACAGGTAGAGGAAACCTGGTGTTATGAAGCACGTGTGATGTGCGTGTAGTTGTGGTAGCACCACTAGTGGCCTTGTGCAGTAGGCTACGTCTTAAATACCGCCCCGGCTGGTAGTGGCGCCACCAAAAGTTGCCTGAGCTGTTGCCAGGGCCATCCACCGGCTGGTCATCAATTTTCGGTGACGCCACCAGTTACCCCACTCTAATAAGTCTCATTTGCTTCAATGCTCCACGACGTGCTGAGATACTGGTGGATTAACTTTGTTGCGCCACCATTGGCCTAGTCTAATAGACCCTAACACATGAACAAATGTAAAGCCCGACTACCACTAAATACACATTTTAGTCTTAATTGTTTCCTTTACAAGAAAAAAAAATCCTTTGTACGCTTCTGTCAAACAGCATTTTTTTTTTCAAAAATAGCCAACTTATACACAAGACCAGATATAAAATTCTAATAAGTTAATAATTTATTATTCAGTCTATAAACTACAATCTTTGACTTATTTTTAAAGATGCACACAGACCTGAGTTGTTGTAGAAGTGGACACTAGACATTCAACCGGGGCTAAACGCCAATCCCACACTTCTTCCCTGCGAGCACGTTTGCGACCAAACCCGCGTATTGTCACATCCTATCCAGAATTAATTAAAGTATTTAAGAATTGAAAAAAAAACGAGGAAAACTATGAAAGAATGCGTTTAAACAAAAAACAAAATACTTTAATTTCTTTTTTGCGAGCAAACAAAAATAATTTTCCCCATATGCTTTCTGCAAACAATTATTCTAACCAAAAGCAAATCAGAGGTTAGTAACAAAAACCAACAAAAGATGTTAGCAACAAAAGCATACTTTCAACGCAAGAAACTCTGCCTTTATTATTTACGTACATGAGACATTTATTTTCACGCCATCTATCCGAAAACAACAAATGTACTAGTCATATTATTTTTTTTTTTTTTTTATGGAACATAAGGAATATTCAAGAAGCAACGAGAGGTGGAAGAGTAATACATACTCAGGAACACTGGAAAGGTGACAGTAAACTGAATACATGGGATATGGGAAGCAGAAGGTTGGGATGGCACGAGAAAGCTGCACAATAGCCTTATGGTTCTCAAATTGTGTTCCACGAAACCCTAGGTTGTGCAGAAGCGTTGTAGGGGTTTCCACAAAAACATCTCAAAAAATCAAATTTTAAACAGATTTCAAAATAAAACTAATCCAATGTTTTCACGTGCCAAAATAAAGGCTTTTCCCATAGTTCCAAACCTCCTACTAGTTCATGAAAAACCTCGGACAACAGGAAAAGAAGAAAGAATGAAGAACAATGTGGTTCATAGCGGTTAATAGAAAGCAAGGATAGAATTGGGGTTCCACCATGAGCGAAGAATATGTTTTGAAGAGTTCCATGACTAAAAAGTTTAAGAACCACTGCAATAGTTGTCCAAAGGCAACTTAATGTGAACTGAGCGGAAGATGAGTTATGATGACACTAAGTTTTATGAAACTTGGAGTGAATAATTCACAATTAATGGTTGTATTCTGAAAACTAATGTACTACACGGCTACATTAACATTGGATTTGGAGAGGGGAAGCGTAGCACCACTGGCACTGCGAGTTGTGTGGGTATACAGTATGTTTCCCTACGCTGCTTGACATTTGTACAGTCATAAAACTCACATAAGAGCATTAAAATACTTAAACTTTGTCCTTTGTTATTCTATATCATTTCAAATGTAATACTTTGTAACACGAACACGCACAAATATTGGCCTATACTTGTAATACAAATCGACGCTCATGACATTCACAGGTGGGAAACATACATTCAAATGACAAACTTTTGAGTATGACTGTAGACTCCTTGGTAGTGTGAGACGCGCTTGCACGTTTGTCTCTAAACACCTGTAGTTCACATTTTTTCCGCATCCTTTGTTAAACTTGTCTAGTAGTACTGTATTGGTAGATTTTTTAACACAGTATGATTGAACAAGACTATAATTTAATACAAAATAAATTGTACAGATCTAAACACTAACAAATGTATTTCTTCTTCTTATTCACTGGCACAACAGATGCATGTACCTGCACTTGGCCTGATCAACCACTGTTGTCTGAGCAAGAGAGATGTTTATCCCAAGCTGCTATAGGTCAGTAAGGACACTATCTCTCCAATGATTCCTAGGCCATCCTATAGTTTGCACTCCGCCAGGAGAAAACCCTTGTTGGCTTTTTGATTGTCATGCCGTCTTCCATTCTCAGGATATAACTTAACCACTTCAATCATTGTATCCTAATGAAGGGAGTAATGATAACTAGAGGTGGGGCCAATATATACCTATAACAGGTATTTTGGAACGATTATTTTTGTGGAACGGATATAACTTTGACTGAAAAGTTGAAATACCTGTTCTGATTCAAAGATAACTGAAAATCAAAATACCTGTTCCAATTACTCGTGGCCTCGAGGTTCCAAGTCGCTGGACCCCCCCTACCCAACTAACGAATACACGAGTACAAAGTCACTTTTTGGTCCTCAATACATCATTCTGCACATGTGCCGATTGCCATACAAGTACGAAACGAAGCAAAACAACAAGGATCAGAATATCTCTATGCCAAAGAGACGAAGCTGTTTTTAATAAACGAACAAAATTCATACTGATGTTACATTTATTCTCACGTAATATGCAGATATATAATACAGATTACAATAACAAATTATTTATTATACTAATCACCAACTTGGTAAATTTTGAAAAAGCGAATTATATTGTGTTATAACCTACAGAGTGGCTGATAGGTCATACTGTACTTTTTGTTAATGTGATTTGGAGATGATTTTAACTTCACTGCACGTCTCATGTAAATGATGAGATTGTTGTACCCCTTGTGGCTTAATGTTGTGTTTTTATTATATGTTTCTGATATTTTTTTGACATTATTTGTTATGCTATTACGTGCACTCTAAATTTCATTGCCTGAGTTTTGCAACTGATTTGTCTAACCAAAAGGGAATCAATAATTTAATATTAAATCTATGTCAGTTTGCTTACTCCCAGCAAAAACTTAAATTAGTATTCCCAAAGGTAGATTGATAGGCTTATAAATTCTCTTGTTTCTTATTTTCTTTTAAACGGTAACAGCTTAATAATGTCACAATGTAAAGTAACACTGTTCATACATTTTAGTTTCAATTTATTTCTTATAACAAATTATATAATACAGGTATATATAATAACAGGTATTTGTACGTGTTATTTTTTTAGAACGGTTCATACCTGTTACTTTCAAATACTAGTTTATCACACCTCTAATGTTGAGATCATCATATGCTACATACAATTCTCTATTTTCCTCTGCTGTCATATCCCATTTTCATGTGTTGGGGCTACAATCCTCCTAAGTAATTGTGTTTCACATCTGTTCTGCAGCAGCTCGACTGCCGACCTATTAAGGGTTCACGTTTCACCGCCATACATCACGACTGATCTAAATAACATCTTACATGACCTTAACTTTGTTGACTGGCTTACTAACTTACTCCTCAAGATCTCACTTAAAGCAAAATATGCTCTATTGTCTCCAATTCTTCACCTTAATCCTTGACTCCTCCTTTTTGTCAAGGTCTTCACTGACAGTAGAACCAAGGCATTGGAAACTAGAGCTCCAGAACAGTAACCCACCTAAAAAAAAAAAAAAAACTGCTGGTGTTGTACATGCCTCTTTCTTCTTGGTACCATTATTTTGGACTTGTCTTCATTTACTGTAAATTACAGGCAAATTTACTTACATTAGCTATACAAATTACTATATTATTCCTTTGTAAGTAACTCATTGAGTTTCCTGCATGTCTCATATGTCATATATAATATCTTCAAATAAATACACTGCAAGTAGGTTTATTTTCACCTGACGCACGTTTCACAGAAATTATTCCGTATCTTCAGAAGTTTGTTTGAATTGTAATTGAATGTTTCGCTTACTATGTTTTGCTTTGAATGTTTCGCTCAAACACAGCACATGTCAGTGTTCTTTATAGTGTGATCAGTCAGCTGTGATAAAAGCAGTAGGCACATCATCTAGGAAAACTACCAAGTTTTGCGGAATTTCAAGTTATCAAGTCTTGCGTTTCGAAAACCTAATTGATTTAATTTACTAGAAAGCACTCCTTCAAAAGAATGATGGCTGTGGACTAGATATCAAATGTCGTCGGACAATATCAAGATGTTCATCTTGTAATTTGAATTACTACCTCTGTAAGTCTTTGTCATGTTTACCTGCTGAACTGCTACTTGTCATGTTCCAGACGAGGCCTTTCAGCGTTCCCACCATTTTCAAGTCCTAAACCACTAAACCATTCCAGTGGTATAGGACTTGAAAATGGTGGGAACACTGAAAGGCCTCATCCGGAACATAGACACGTAGCAGTTCGGCAAGTAAACATGACAAAGTTGAAATATCAAGATGGCTGACTAGGTGCAACGCGCAGGATGTTTCAAGAAGCTACGTGAATTTTGATATAGGCCTACTGGTCAAGCTGGAATTCTTCACTAGTTTTGGATATACAAGTTTCACTGTTTCCTCAACGTATTCCCCTTCCAGAGATCCGACTGAGGGGATATTTTACCTCCAGAACATTTTATATAGAGGGCCATACCATTTGCTCTAATTGAGGAAAGAGAATGAGAAAAGATAGAAGCATTTGAAATGTGGATTTGGCTAGTAATGGAAATAGTGAGGCGAGTTGATAAAGTAAGGAATGATGACCTTTGAAGAAGAAAAGGGGAAGAGAGAAGAATCCTGAAGGTAATAGAAAATAGGAAAAGAAACTGGTTAGGTCATTGTTTAAGAAGAGACTGCTTGCTCACAACTATGCCATGGAGGGTGACATAGAAGGAGAGAAAAGAAGAGGGCGTAGAAGAATGAAATTAATAGATAGCATAAAAAAAAATCAGAGGGTGTTATGAAGAAACAAAAAGACTAACTAGTATGTGATAGGACAGCTTGGAGAGCTCTTATCATAAGCTCTTGAGCTCTTATCTTTAGAGCTCTTGAAGACCTGCCTTAGGGCAGAACACCAAATAATAATAATGGTTTGTTGTAGATTTAACTGCTTGTCTGTAGGTAGCAGTTTCCGTGCTACCGCACACAAAGTTTTAGGGAGTTATGTGACTAGTCTGAGGGGTATGCCACAGCCAAGCACAAGAGCAAGTGAGACAGGCTTATGTAGCATGTCAAGCTACCGATACACTGCCAATATTGCAGTATGGTTTCGTTTGTCAGTTTGTTTCGGTTAAAGTTTGTCTGAATGTGACCTGTGCAACAGTGTTACACAAACTCACCTGTTAGTGACTTGAACGAATGTTTGAATAAACAAACATTTATTTATTTGAATCATACATTTACACTTAATCCTTTCTAAGTAACTCGTTGAGTTTCCTGCAGGTCTCCCATGTAATATCTTCAAATAAATACACTGCAAGTAGATTTATTTTCACCTGACTAACGTTTCACAGAAGATATTCTGTGTCTTGAAACAGAGGTTTGTTTGAATTTATTGTAACTGAATGTTTCGGTTACAATATAGTTAAAGATAATCGATTTTACTTCAATTCTATTTTCGAATGTTGTAATGTTTACGTAGTCAGCTATTTATTATATATTTAATGTTTTACTTTATTATAAATGTAATGATTTTAAATAAATTGTCTTGTTTTGTTTTTATTTGAATCTGTTCTTTAATTAGTACATTATTATTATTGTGTTTGTAAATAATAGGATTTTCCCAGATATTCATTTTGTTACCGTTTTGTACATTTTTAATTTATCTGACATTTTGAATGTCTGGAAAATTATGTTTATTGTTTAAACAGTGTGTGAATATATTCGATTTGTAAATATACAGCTTTAAAACACATTGCAATGCTGAATGAATCTAGGACAGTTTTTTCTTCGTCTGGCCTATATAAAATGTATCGCAATCTGAACATTCTATTTTGTAAACTCCATTTTTGTGAATGTTGGATTTAGTTTTAGATTTTATTTTATTAAAAAAAATATTATCCGTGTTATAAGATATTTTTAAGTTTGTATTTTTAAATAGTTTGCTTAGTTGAAAATAAACCTATTGCAGTGTATTTATTTGGAAGATATTACAATTTACTACTAATTACGTCTAATAATATTTTTATCAAACTCTAAAGCTGTTCTTGCTTGAGGCTTTTTTTTGTAGACCACCAGATTGTTTGGTCACAAGCCAACACTGTTGTAGTCTGAAGATGATTACAGGGGAATCAGCAAATTAGAATTGTCACTTTGATTTCAAAAATGTTTACCACGCGCAGATATTCCACCACTGTCTACTTTCAAAGAAGAGAAAAGAGAGCGCCATGCTACTATTGCGTATAGCCATATACTGTATACAGAGTTTCATAGCTCTTATGTAAAAAAAGGATAAATATATATGAACCCAATTTAAAACAATGGCAGCCGCTGAAACCCCAAGTTAATAGTAAATCAATCCAATACACAAAATACAGACCACACATAATTACACACACATGCATATAACAGTTCCACACACAGACAAACGACAAACATCATTTACCTTACTTAAAATTACCATAATTTCTCGTGTATAATGCGCACTTTTTCCCCCAGATTTCCTTCCCAAAAATGCGGGTGCATATTATATACATGAATATTATAATTTACATGCTAAACTGTAGGTCTGCCCATGTGTGGTCAGACTATGCATGGCAGAGTAGTCATTTGACTGGTAATAGTAAAGTAAATAGTACCGGTAATTTGGTTTGCAGTTACTAATCGTGATCGGTGTTCTTTCCGTCATAAGAAAGCTAAGTTTTCAAAACCAGAAAAGCACCTTGTCGAGTTTATGAAAGAAAAAGTAGTGGTTTTCCCATTATTAGTAAAATAAAAAATATTCAAGCTAGGAAAATCACTCAACGTCTTGAAAGTAGACAATACACAATTTCATCCCAGCCTTTGTTGGTGTGTACAAAAATAAAATTATCGAGTTTCATCGATTTATTGTACAAACGAGGCATACGAACAATTTTTATTTGTGTCAAGTTGGAAATACAGAGCAGTGTCCTGTCTTTTGGGATACACTAATTGATGAGAAAAGTGTAAAATCTGTGCCAGTCAGCTCAAAAAGACACAGCAAACAAATATGCACGGTTATGCTTTCCACTACACCTGATCTCCATATTTGGCGCTAAAGTGAAAAAGGAGTAAAATGTGAAATAGTTATAAAATTCTTTAGGAACTGTAGAATTTCAAACAAGCCTGATGGTAGCGAAGACTGTGTGCTGTGGGATGACACTGCATCAAAGGAATCAGAATAGGAGAGTAATGCAATACTGTTTTCTTCAGAAACAGACGAAGAATACCAATAAATGTTGGCCTAAATGTTACGTGCTAGTGAAAAACTGAAGTCATAGACTAAAAAATGTATAACTTCTGTAAGTTTCAAGCTGTTTTAAATTATACATGATTTTAATAATTCTGTTTGTGTTTACAAATAAACAGGCGTGGTAAGAACATTTTTTTTCTATTATTTAGAATAAAACATTTTTTCTGCACTGTATATTTAATACTATAACATATATTTTTATGTCCACCGCAATAAGTATTTAAAGTTTTTCTTGTCACAAATACAGCAAATACAGGTGCGCTTTTTTATACATGAATTTCATTTTTTCACTTAAATATTCTGATAAAACCGGGGTGTGAGTTATACACGAGGGGCGCATTATACATTGTAACATTACATTTGGAACAACTTAATATCGTACCTGATTTAATGAAGACTTTGGTTAAGAAGCTAACAAGGAGAACATTATCTTCCAAGATGATAGTGAAGAGGAACGACTAACCATTTTAGACTGACTAGTAAGACAACTGACCGTACCCAAATTAATGATTTAGGCTAAGTGATGCAAAATACCTTCAACCCTAATTATGACATGAACTTTCAATAATGACCAAATAAAGAATTATAAAGACAGACGGCTTATGAACCAGTACTATAAAGAAACAAATGGTTTCATTCAAAGTATCATAGTATCAAGATAATCAAAATACAAATTGAGGGATAATAGGCCCAAACATGTAATATTATGTAAAAGAAATATTAGTAAATGATTAAGTTAATTGATGTAATGAAAATATAAACAAACCTTATTATAGATACATGAACCATACAACTAATTGTAACAAATAGTGTTCATAAGATTGTCCAGAAAACAACAAATAATAACTTGTTCACAATAACATTTTTATAACAAGAGTGAAGTCCTTTTAATGACAATAAAATGTAAAACCCTATAAAACCCAATAAGTATGTTTATAAATACAACCTATTAAGTGTTAAGTGAATAGGGTAAACGACAAACATAGTGACAAGTAATGTGAAGCATAACATAGACAGTGTCAGAGTAATTAATGAATTAACTGACAAAAGACTAATTAATTAATGCATAATTTATTTTATAAAAATGTGCATGTTATTATGTTTTAGCACGTTGTTTTATTATCATGGTATTTGTGTTATTTTTTGTATGTAGCAGGTGAAACAGTTGTTTTAAAAGAATATCAATTAAATGATATTAATTTCATTTTTTTTATGTTAACAAATATAACCATAGAACTGGTGTTAAACAGTGATAAATTGATTGGCAAAGCAAAATAGACTATAAAAAGATGTTATTGCTAAGTGTCAAACAATTGTACAGTTTGAGTAAAAAACAGTTTATTTGTGCAAAGGTTCAGTAAAATCATAGCCACGTGGGCATGAATTTAAACTAATAGAATAGTATATCTTTTGTTTTGTTAAAATAATGTTATGTGTTAAACAGTTTTTATGATTGTTAAAAGATAATTTAACTGTTAAAGGTTTTAAACATGGTAATGAAAATAACACCAGTACATAGGCCAGGTGAAACCAACTTTTGTAAATTTTAGATAATAATGATAGAGATTTTGTAAAACAAAGGTGGAAGGATAAATATATTGTTACGACGGTCCACTAGGTACAGTGGAAACAAAATAATTACAAGACAACAATTAAGTCACTAGTCACACCTTTAATTGTTATAGTAAAACAGTTCGTAATTAACAACACAGTGTCTACAACAAATCAAATGAAATTGTTCGTACGCAATAAAATGTCCACTAATATTAAAACTCAACTGTATTACAATTATACCGTCCGAATACAAAACGCAACACTTCACTAATAACTACTTGAACGTACACCGTAATAACCCGAACCGCTCTGTAAAATATATCGCACTAATACTCTCGAACCGCACAGTCAAAAATCTCGCATAGAACTGAAAAACTAAGGCCGCGACGCGATGTATTTATAGTTACGCTACACACACCAGAAGCTTCCAAACTGCGTCTTATCTCTCGCGAACTACGTAATTGCTGCGGCCTTGAAACAGTCCGAGCGCCCGAGCGAAGGCTGGCAAAGTCGAGATTTTTCTCGCAACATGCGTTTAGTAGCACGTACACCACACGCTTACGTCGAGATCTTTCTGGGACATTCGATAAACGCCTAGATTGTTCTACGCTGTCGTAGCACTGCCCCCTCCTTAAGCCTGTTCGTCCCGAACTGGCAAAGCGTCTCTAAATTTGTATTTAGCCAGGCGATCTAGGTGGACGACCTTGAACTTTCGCTGTCCTTCCTGTTGAATCCGATAAACAACATCGTTAATCCTTTTTTTTACAGTGTAGGGTCCTTCCCAGTTAGACTGAAGCTTAGGTGAGCGACCACGACGGCGCTTTGGATTGAACAACCAGACCTGATCTCCTTCTTGGAAACCCACACTATTGCTGCGAATGTCATACCGAGTTTTCATTTTATCACTGGCAATCTTGAGCCGTCCTCTTACCAAGCGATTCATTTCTCGCAGTTGGTTTTCTAATTGCGAGGAATAGTTCTTTGGTTCTTGGGACTGAGTCTCAGGTGATCCAAACATCAAGTCCCCAGGAAGACGAATCTCCCGCCCAAACACCAATTTTGCTGGAGTCATGCCGGTTGTGTCATGTACTGATGACCTATACGCCATAAGGAATAGTGGTATACGTTGGTCCCAGTCTGTTTGGTTCTCATCAACAACTTTCGAAAGATGCTGCTCAAGTGTCCTGTTGAATCTCTCAACCATCCCGTCCGACTGAGGATGCAGAGGCGTTGTCCTGGTCTTTCGAATTCCCAGTAGACGGCATAATTCTTTAAACACTCCTGATTCGAAATTTCTCCCTTGATCCGTATGGATTTCCATAGGGGCTCCGTAACGACAACAGAAGTTGTGAACTAACTGCTTTGCCACAGTGGTAACCTCCTGATTTGGAATTGCGTATGCTTCCACCCACTTAGTAAAGTAGTCACCTACAACCATGATGTACCGGTTTCCATCGTCAGTAACTGGGAATGGTCCAGCAATGTCTATGGCAATTCTCTCGAAAGGTTGTCCAACGTTATACTGTCTCATTTTTCCCCTGCTTCTGGTTTGTGGGCCCTTGCTTGCAGCACATATTTCACACGTCCGAACCCATTCCTCTACGTCGTGGCGAAGATGAAGCCAATAGAATCGCTTCCGTATTTTGTCAAGGGTTTTGTTAACGCCAAGATGGCCTCCAGATGTTCCATCATGCATCTCCTTCAAAACAGACTGCACTTTACTTCGGGGAACTATCAACTGCATGACCACGTCTCGTCCATCTGCACTTTCCCAAGCCCTTTTCAGCAATCCGTTTTCTAAGGTGAGAGATTCCCATTGTGCCCAGTAGCCCTTCAGCACTTCGGAACCATGGCAGATATCTTGCCAATCCGGGCGGCGACCTTCCTCTTTTGCTGTCAAGATCGGTCCAATGTCTTCATCAGTCATCTGTTCTTGTCGACAGTCTTGTGTTGTCCAGCCATCAGGCAGGAAATCTACAGTGATTGCTTGAACATGTTCGCTTGAGTTTTGTTCTTCCTTTCTGTGGCAATGTCGGCAGTCTTCCGGGCATGGTCTTCGTGATAAGCCATCTGCAGTACCGTGCAGGCGCCCCCGTCGATGTTGTACCTTGAAGTTATACTCTTGCAGACGTTCGAGCCACCTTGCCAACTGTCCTTCCGGATTTTTAAATCTCAAGAGCCATGCAAGTGCAGCATGGTCGGTACGTAGTGAAAACTCTCCCATAGAGGTATTTATGGAAGTGCTCCAAAGCTCTGACAATTGCCAACAACTCTCTTCTTGTAACACAATAATTTCTCTCTGGTTTAGAAAGCGTCTTGCTGTAATACACTATTACTCGTTCTTCACCGTTCTGCACTTGAGACAAAACTGCTCCTAGACCAGTATTGCTTGCGTCTGTGTCTACGATGTACTTCCCTTCGGAAGCTGGAAAAGCGAGAATTGGCTGCGAACATAATACAATCTTCAACGTTCTAAATGCTTGTTCACACTCTCTCGACCATTGGAAGTTTCGTTTATTTTCCGTTAGCTCATGTAGTGGTTTAGCAATAGTAGCGAAGCCTTTCACAAAACGTCGGTAATATGAGCATAACCCCAGGAAACTCCGAACTTCGTGTTTATTCTTCGGAACTGGCCAGTCTCTTACGGTGTCTACTTTATTAGGATCCATGCTAACGCCCGCTGCCGAAACCAGATGGCCCAAATACTGTACTTCCTTCTGGAATAGAGAACACTTCTTCGGGCTCAGCTTCAGTTGTGCACCGTGAATTCTAGTTAGAACTTCCTTAAGGTTTTCCAAATGATCTTCGAAAGTCTTCCCGATCACTATGACATCGTCTAAGTAAACAAGGCAAGTTTTCCACGTCAGGCCTCGGAGTATCAGGTCCATCAATCTCTCAAATGTTGCCGGTGCATTACAGAGTCCAAATGGCATGACGTTAAATTGGAATAAGCCACTTGGGGTCGAGAAAGCGGTCTTTTCCTTGTCTTCTTGATGAAGACCCACTTGCCAATATCCACTCTTCAGGTCCAATGTGGAAAACCACTGTGCTCCGGACAACGTGTCGAGTGTATCGTCAACGCGAGGTAATGGATAGCAGTCTTTCTTTGTAACGTCATTTAACCTCCGGTAGTCTACGCAGAAACGCAATCCACCATCCTTCTTTGCTACCAGCACTACAGGGGAAGACCAAGCACTTGACGAAGGTTCGATTACTCCCTCTGTCAACATGTCCTGTACTAACCGAGACATCTCCTCTTGTTTAGATAATGGAGGCCTTCGAGGAGGTTGGCGTATCGGTGTTGTGTCCCCGGTATTGATGCGATGTTGCACAAGAGAGGTTCTTCCCAGTGACTGTCCCCGAACTGCAAAACAATCTTTGAATTCGTGTAAAAACTGTCCGAGTTCTTTTACCTCACCACTTGAGAGGTCGTTAGAAGATCTGTTCAATAATTCTTGCAGTTCGTCTGGTAATTTAGAAGTATCCGAAGAACTGGATCTTCGTTGCGTTATTCCGGCTACCCAGGCCACAGGAGTCAATTTGCCTAGGAGCGTATTGCTTTGTAAAGTGATAGCTTGATCCAAAATATTCGCCACTCTAATAGGTACATTTCCGGTTTCGTCAGGTTTTACTAAACTTCTGGCAATTAGTATGCCCGGTGTGCTGACTACCTGGGGTTCGAATATAGAGCACTGATTGCCCCTAGTATCTACTGCAGTTCTGACCATGATGATCTTTTCGGAGTTTGGCGGAACAGTTACGGCCACTTGGTTTATGACGTCCATCGATTTTTCTGCTGTCGTCATTGTTGATAGCATTACCTCTTCGCCTCCGATTCTCAAGACATTGTTTTTGAAGTCGACTATAAATCCGTATGCGTTCATAACGTCCACACCAAGAATTGCTTCATCCACAATGTCTGCAACAAGTACTTGATGATTAAACTCAAGTCTACCGACGCGTAGGTGTATCTCCACTTTTCCATACACTTTTACAGGCCGTCCAGTAGCTGTTCGCAAGCTGCAAGAGCACCAGATTGGCTTGAGATCTTTCACCACGTCGGGGCGCACAATAGAAACTGTTGCACCTGTGTCAACTGTAATCGAGGTTGGCCTTTCTTGAACAAATCCGGTAACTACCAAGCTCCCGGTGTTTTTCTGAAGCGTAGAAATTGCGTATTCTCTAGGGGCTTCGTTCCTCCAGTTAGTCAGCACACGCCCCGTTGCACCGACTATTGCTCGTTTCCCTGATGCTGAATTCTAACCCGACAATCTCGTTGTAGATGTCCAGGTTTCCCACATCGATAACACTTCGGTCTTCCATCCTTTCTTATTTTATTCTGTGGCGCCGACCGTCGAGTCTCTGTTCCTTGTTCTTCTTCCTCATCGTCTGTGCCGTCGCGATCTTTTACCTCGCGCACCTTATGACTTGTCCAACCAGACGCTGATTTGGCGGCCTCAAATTGCAAAGCATGTACCAGGGCGTCCGCACTGTTCTGGTGTCTTGCCATTCGTAACACTTGCTGTAGTTCGTTATCTCGGACACCGGCAGTAAATGTCTGCATCGCAAAACGCGTTCGAAAATCTTCTGGCACTTCAGGATAGGCCAGTCTAATTAGTCTGTCGATACTTGCTTCAAACTCTTGAAGACTTTCCCCGGAATGCTGTCGCCTTGCTCTCAACTGGGTGCAGTACACATCTCGCAAATGTTTATCACCATACCGTAATTCCAGAGCTTTTATCAACTCGGCATAGGTGTTCTGGCTGTCAGGTGGCACTTTCTGTAGTAGTTCTGCCGCGGGTCCTTTTAATGCCAGAACAAGTGAAACAGCCTTGTCTTTTTCTGTCCAATTATTTGCGCATGCAGCAGCTTCAAATTGGCGGAGGTACGTTGCCCAGTGAGTGCTTCCGTCAAAGGTTGGAGCTTTGACATGAACTGTCCCTACTGCAGGCAAAGTGACTTTCTCTGTTAACTTATTTTCTGTCTTGATCACTGGTACAGTCTGTTCAGAAATTTGTTTTGGTTGAATCTTCATGCACTGTTCAACTTCAGTTTTAATTTGTTCTCTTATGTTTGCCATTGAGTTTTCTACTGCAGATATTTTATTTGACACAGATTCTTCTATAATAGATATTTTTGTAGACATCGATTCCTCCACAGTCAAGACAGATTTTTCTACTTCAGCTATTTTTAATGTCATTGATTCTTGTACCTCCGATATTTTAGTTACTTGCTTATTAAGCTCACCTCGTAGGAGACCCAACTCTGCAGCGGTTTGTTCTTGTGTCTGCTTTTGCTGCTGTATTAACTCCTTGATGTCCTCTGTTTCACGTTTACGTTGTTCCTCTGTTTCTTCTCTTTCCTGTCCTCGTTCTTCTTTTTGTCGTTTTTCTGCTTCTTCCGCCTCCTGTCTGCGTCTTTCCTCTGCTTCCAGCAGGAGGGCTTTCTGTCTCTCTTCCGCTTTCTCTGAATCCTGTCGTCGTCGTTCTTCTGTCTGCAACAACAGCGCCTGGAAATTTTCTATCATCTGACTGGCATCCATTGTTTATCGATTAATTACGAATCACACTCGTCTTGTACAAAGCGTCCACTGTTTCCACTGTTAACCGTTCTATCCCAGTTCTGACACCACTGTTACGACGGTCTACTCGATCGTCGTAGGTACAGTGGAAACAAAATAAGTACAAGACACCAATTAAGTCACTAATGACACCTTTAATTGTTATAGTAAAACAGTTCGTAATTAACAACACAGTGTCTACAACAAATCAAATGAAATTGTTCGTACGCAATAAAATGTCCACTAATATTAAAACTCAACTGTATTACAATTATACCGTCCGAATACAAAACGCAACACTTCACTAATGAACGTACACCGTAATAACCCGAACCGCTCTGTAAAATATATCGCACTAATACTCTCGAACCGCACAGTCAAAAATCTCGCATAGAACTGAAAAACTAAGGCCGCGACGCGATGTATTTATAGTTACGCTACACACACCAGAAGCTTCCAAACTGCGTCTTATCTCTCGCGAACTACGTAATTGCTGCGGCCTTGACACAGTCCGAACGCCCGAGCGAAGGCTGGCAAAGTCGAGATTTTTCTCGCAACATGCGTTTAGTAGCACGTACACCACACGCTTACGTCGAGATCTTTCTGGGACATTCGATAAACGCCTAGATTGTTCTACGCTGTCGTAGCAATATTTATAGGTAATAGTGTACACAACGAATATAGAAACAAAATAATACATATCAAGTTATTTAAGAAAATTTCAAATAACAAAATTGTAACATCTGTAGTTCTTAAGTAAAAGTAGGCATGTTTAGTGTCTAAATGTCACAAATGTAAAGATCAAAATAATGCTGATAATGGTTTTAAATTCCCATTCAGTACAGAAAAGGAATATTAATTTAAAGGTTTTGAACAAATTTAGATTCTGAAATAATGAAAGTATATGACAATGTATATCCGAATCAACCAACCAGATTCCAAGTTTACCCTTAGCAACCAGAAATTTCGGATAAATAAAATGAGACTTCTTTGACAACGATCTCAGCAGATAGACGCGTTTGTAAAACGTCCTACATAATATAAAATAAACTGTGAAAAAAACGATACAAACATATTAATACAGTTAGAGGTACATAACACGAACTTTTTACACCAACAGAAGAACACCCATTATATGAAATAGAAGACCCAAGAACCAGGAAGAAGGACTGAAGCGGACGTGGGCCCTGTATTCGACAAGAACTATACAAAGAAGAGGATTTGGTGATTTTGACATCTTATTATATTGTGCATCAACACCCACTTTGTATACACGACTTTTTAAGTACTAATCAACTAAAACTGCAGACACCATACACACCAACACTAAGAACACTCACTAATAACACGATTTGAGTTTGACACCTTTTCAAACACCACAAGAACCTTTGATTTACATAATAATTATTAAACGCCTAAACTGGACATAACCTTTCAGAACTGGTAACCACTATACGACTGCCTGTGTGCACGTTACACTCTTAACATTGTAATATCCTTTAACTGTAAAACTTGTATTTTGATTTATAGAATAATATTTTGTTTAAATGTAATCCCCGAATCATATACGCCCTGAGATACTTTATTTTTAATAGAAACATTAACGAAAGCATTCTTTTGATCAGACAAAATACTGAATATTTACTACTACCAACTGGTAAAAAGAAGACGTATAATTTGCGCCACAATTGTGATTATCCTAATCAAATTTAAGAAACAATTAACCAGTGCTTTTCTGAATAAAGGATTCCTATAAGGATATATGTTTGATGTTATATTTGTGTCGTTATTATTGCTGTTCCATTTAGGAAATAAGTTCACAGATTACAGCGGACACTACGACAGTTGGTAACGGTGAGTGACGTCACGGAAACGGTACGTAGAGTGGGAGCGAGCGGCAGATTACAAAACCATTCGCCGTTCAACATAACATATTAATAATTACAAATTGACGACTCCAGTGCAAGTTAGTCGCTACATTATTTATTTGTTACAAATTAACATTTCAATAAGTAACCCTATATAATATAACTTGGTTACAAATTGGTGAATCCAACGTGAGGTTTAACGTAACCTATTCCTAATAACATTATAAGTAACGAATATTCTTTTTACGTTACAACATATGAAAATACCTGACAGGAAGTCAATGAAGAAATTAAATTTCTATATAGCAAAAAAATATCATTGAATTTGGCTATGTATAAATCTCAATTGGAATTATATAACATGGTACATCCTGCTTTGATCGATAGTATCATAGAGCAAATTAACAGATACGTTACAAATAAGATTAGACTTCACAAACATAAACAGGCAATTAAAATCAGCCATTTAAGTAACAGTAAATATAAAGATAACATCGAAAGCACGCACAATTTCTACCCTAGAGTAATAAATACAACTGACGTCACTTTAACTGACGCAGAAACAAAACTTATCAGCAAAGGTCTAAATTACAATTTTCCCACCAACCTTAAAAATAAACATAACTTAATTAAAGAAATAATTGAAGCCGAGTCAGTGATAAAAAACATTCCTGACCCAGGTAAACAAAATGAAATAAGAATATTAGTAAATAATAAGTTTAATAAAATCATTAAAAACAAGAACAATAATCATATACAAAATAAAGTTAATTACACTAAAGCACAACATGAACAACGTATAGCTATACAACTAAATAAAAAACTTTCTAATAATAATATTTACATAACCAAGGTAGATAAGGGAAATTCTATAGCCATGCTGAAACTTGATGAATACACACAAAAAGTACACAACTTTATAAATGACAACAATATTACTAAGTTGACATCCGACCCCACTAAGAGGTACACTTTAGAACTGAATAAAACAATAAATAAATGCATGCAACTATTTGATAAACGCATACAATCCTCACTAAAACCAATAAATGCTAGTGCGCCTTGTTTAAGGGGTCTTCCGAAAGTACATAAACAGAACACTCCAATTAGACCATTAGTTAATTTTACAACTGCCCCCAGTTATAAAATAGCAAAAACCTTAGTAAAAATCATCAGAGAGCACACCAACTTAGAAAATAATCGGAGTGTAAAAAGCTATAAGGATTTTATCAAAAATATAAACCATGTTACAATTCAACCAAACCACAAACTAGTATCATTCGACATAGTAGATTTATACACTAATGTGCCTATTGATGAAACATTAACTTTACTCAGACATAATTTAATGAATAAAGGTTCTTTAGAAATACAGAAAGTTGACCAACTGATGATGATACTAAAAACCATTCTTCATCAAAACTATTTTTCATTTGAAGATGCATATTATAAACAGAATGAAGGACTTGCCATGGGATCTCCACTTTCTGGCATCCTGGCGGACCTATATCTAAACCATTTAGAAAATACAAAAATTTTAAGATAGTTATTTCGCCAATAAAATCATCCATTATTCCAGATATGTTGATGATACCTTTATTATTTTTAACGGGAATGCCAGACAAATAGAATTATTTAAAAATTACCTAAACAAAATTCATAACAAATTAAAATTTACTATGGAGATCTAAAACAACAAAAGTACCAAGTTTTTAGACCTAACTGTATTACATAACGGGAATAATTTAAAATACAAAATCTTTAGAAAACACACTAGTACTGACACAGTAATACACAATGATTCACATCATCCCGTTACACAAAAAATGGCAGTATTTAACAGTCTTGTCAACAGACTTTAAAGGTTCCCCTCGAAAAGGAGGACTACTTGAATGAGGTTAGCACTATCAAACAAATAGCAATAAATAACGGGTATAAATCTACAATAGTTGACAAAATAATAAATAGACATAGGAAACGTTTAGAAAATAAAAATTCAAACTGTATAAAAGCAAGTAATAAAAATTATAAATATCTTTCTGCTAATTTCACAGGTATTATGCCAAATATTTTAAGACCCGTTCTCAAAGATAATAACTATATTTTATCATTTAAAACAAATAATAATTTAGGAAATTATTTCAAAAACAAAAACAAATTACCATTAAAAAAGAAATGTGGTGTATATAAAATAAAATGTGATGATTGTGATGCGTTCTATATCGGTCAATCAGGCAGATGTTTTTATAAAAGATTTTTAGAACATATTCCTAAGCCAAGTAATACTAAGTCCAACTTTGCACAACATTTAATATCAAGCGGACATAAATATACGAGCTTCGAAGAAAATTTAACAGCGTTGCATGTTTGTAAAAAGGGTAAACGGATGGATAGTCTGGAAGAATTTGAAATTTATAAAGCTTTAAAAGATAGTACCACTAAAAACAGTTTACTAAATAACCAGATAAATTTTGCGTCAAATTACTTGTTCGACACTGCAATCAGTTTGGATTAATCTTTGACCAGTCGCGTGATGATCGCGGTTGTGGGTGAACGCATGCGGGAGCTCTGGCCGTGGTTAGTAAAACATATCACATGCGATTTGTAATTTATTTTATTTTATTTTTGACTTGACCAGTATCATGGTTGCGATTTTAATGTATTAGTTTATTAATTAAGTGTATCTGAGGATGGGACTTAGTCCCGAAACGCGTCATAACTGACGAAACTTTGTATCGCCAGAGTGGATAATAAGGTAATTATTTAATCATATAATAATTGATACGGTACGCAAAAAAATAAGTAATTTAGTATTTTTTGGACATTTATATAGAATGGACGACAATAGGTTAACAAAACAGATCTTCAAAATGTCTGTGAGGGAAGAAGTCAACATCAAGTTGGATTAAAGAAGTCAAAGGATTTAGAAACAAATAATATAAATGCAGAAGAAGCAATTGAAAGAGATGTTTTTCGGGCAAAAGTGTCAAAAAAGGAAGGAGTCCAGGGTAGGAGAGATAGAAAAGCAGGTCCAAAGTGGACTGAAGATAGGAAGAAGAGACATAGTGAAAAGATGAAAGAATATTGGAGAAAAAGAAAAGAACAAGGAATAAAGAATTGAAATTGGCATGTGGACCTCAGACGGCCAATACAATTAGGAAAAAAAAAGTTAGCTCCGAAAGTGTATTTAAAATACTGAAGTGCGTTAAATGTAGTTAAATAATGAAGTGTGTTAAATGTAGTTAAAGTGTTAAACATCTGTCTGCAAGCAGCACAGCGCACCATGCACTACTACTCCATGTCCTTGTAATTTAAGTTTTCAATTAATTCAATTATTTTTTAAAGAAAATGCAAGAAGCGTTTTACTTACAATGCATTTGTATTTCTTTGTTAATTTAATTATTTATAACCAGCATTTACCTGACATCTGTTTAGATAGGAGAAAAATAATCTATAGAAGCATAAATGTTTGTCAGTACAGAAACTGTTACATAATTTATTACAATTTGTAATAAATGGGGAATATTTTTTTCTCTTTAATGAGGAAATTTTAGGCTGCGGCAAATCCATCATAGGACGATTTTGTTATATTAAATTCATATTATTATAAGCAATTATTTTTCAGCTTGGTACATTCCTTTTCTTGGTATACTAATAAACGTTATATTGTCCAGATACACAGGACGATTTTGTTATATTAAATTCATATTATTATAAGCAATTATTTTTCAGCTTGGTACATTCCTTTTCTTGGTATACTAATAAACGTTATATTGTCCAGATACACGTTTTCTTTTCTAACATGAGACAAGGCCTGATACATTGTCCAGCATAGCTAGCAACTTGTTGATTGTATCTTGTACAAAGGCATATATCTTGACGATAATTTTATACAATATTAAATTATTATAATAACATAGCTATTATAAATATGGTAGGAACTCAAGATTTATGAATATACGCGACAGGATTGCCTAATATCGGCTGAATTGGTGGGAACATTTTTGCTGAAAAGATGACAGTCGCATCCATAAACAACTATGGTACTACAAGCTGAAGGGACGGAGAAGTGTGGGACGTCCAAGGAAGCACTGGAGTGACCAGCTCTAATCTTTGCCAGTTCGAGACCGAAACAAACCATCTTTGGTTTAATCTCGGCACATGATGATGATGTAGATAGCTATTATTATTATTACTACTATTTGTAATAATTGCATCGACACACTGGAAAGAAATATAAGTTACAGTTCGGAATAAGTTTTGTTTTTGGGTGTGCAAGTGTAGGTGGACGACAGTGGAATCTAAATGATATTCAAACTGTGAACACATCTGCCAAACAAATAGTTATTATTTGATCAGCACGCCACGGTGATCTGTCATTAACACAAGGTTCAGAAATCACACAACACCATGTGTGTGTGGTGCTGTATGACAATATTTACTTACAGTCGGCGGCGGCAGCAGTGGCTGTGTATGATGAATCACAGAGTGAGTCACAACACAAACAAACGACCGAGTTGCACACTATACCGTACTAGTCTGTAGTACTGAACTGTTTGAACAATGTTACTGTTACAACTGCATGCATGCATTAATTGAAATACACAAATACAGTTTGGTGTCATTAGCTCATCAACACATACATATTACATACCCGGTACATATTAATTACGCACATCTGATAAACAATTATCTCGATGTGTGACATGAAAATGAAAAGAACTGAACTAAGAATTTTAAAAAGGTTTTTTGCTAACGAGGCCAAAGTTTTCATGTTGTTGTTAAAAAATAAATAAAATCTGCAGTGTACACGTTGCAGAAAACATACATATTACTGCAAACATTTTAATCTATATTTGGATTTAATTATTTTATTTAATAAATTAGTGACACATTGTAATAATCTTGTAACTAATCCCTGGCTCAGTTCAAACAAAAGTTTTACGTCTGTAATTTTATTACAAATATAATTATCACTGTTTCACACCACTATAGAAAAATTATTCCGATTAGCGCTTTCAAGCTTCTCAGCTCATCGTCGGACCAGAAAATGATCAGCTTATAAAAATGGGAAACGATGAGCAGAGAAGCTTGAAAGCGCTAATCGGAATAATTTTTCTATAGTGGTGTGCAACAGTGATCATTCTTTTTGTGATTATACCCACTAATACAACTTTCTTAATTAAACTTGTGATTTTATTGTCATAAAGACAAACCATGCATGTACATGGTGAAGGCCAAGCGTTTATTTTCCTGGGTTTTATTTACCCCCTTTTGATAATTAACAAAGTTTTGATAAATGAAAAAATAAATGGACACCAAAAAATCCAACCTGTACAATGAGGAAAAATGTAGTGGTATCAAAAAAAAACTTCAAAAGGTCAAGTCCATGGGCAGAGATTCTGATCTAAACATCAATCACAAGAGGTCATTAGACCGTAAACAATTGAAAAAAGGCCCAGCAACTCACCATTCTGACTATATCAGATGCCTTTCCAAGCCAGAATCAGTATCCTATCAAAGCAAATTCATCTACTACTCTATGATAGTCAAATCAGAATGTTTAAACCATAGCAGAGACAATTGATAGTACAACATTCGTGGAAACAGAAAAAAAAGTTTTAATGAAAATCTTGCAACCTAAAAAAGTATCAGTAAAGTGTTGCAAGAGACCAAAACGGAGAGCTGGATCAACAGTTTGAGAAGATCCCGACCATGATAAAGAAGAAAAGACAAATGACTTTCTATGGACAACTTAGACAAAACAGAGCCAGCAGCGATAGCAAATAAGATCTTCACCTTTCAGGAGAATATGAAACAAGTACCGTGGGTGAAAGAAGTTCGCCAGGATCTAGAAAAACACATAAATCAGGAAGGAGAAAGATGTAGGAAACAGAGAACTGGTCAGAAGGAATACTGTGGAGGAGAAACCAAGAGAACCAAAATGGGCGTTATTGTAAGAAGAACACGCCAGAAAATACGGACAAAATAAATAAAGAAATGACATAACAGGATAAAATATTCAATCCAAACGTAAAGATTACAGCAGACCATGTTAACCGTTCATGTCCCAGGTTTTACAAACTCAGACTAAGCTTACTGCGTAAGTTTCTTCCTGTTTTATATCATTGCATTTGCTTCACTTCTCGTAATTTATGTAAACATATTTGGTCTTCTTGGTCGCATACGTCATGAAATGTTTTCCACAAAATATGGCATAAAAAACTATCCCAAAACGTTGTTGTAGGGGTTGGAAAAAAGGGGATGCTCTACCCTTTCTTTGTGTGATTCAAAATGAATTGTAAACTTTGGTTGAATGTTACATTTTCTAGACACTTATTAAAAATTTGCAAGTTATTACAAATCGTAATCCACTGTTATTTATTACATTATGTTTATGTTGTTTAGACCTACTTATGTACAGTACAAACAGGTTGTACCGTACCAGTGTGTGTGTTCCGTTCACAAGCTGCAGTACTACTTCAATTCTTGCTAATCTCGCTTACACATTATTACAATCGTAATCCACTGCTATTTTTATTACATTATGTTTATGTTGTTTAGACCTACTTATGTACAGTACAAACAGGTTGTACCGTACCAGTGTGTGTGTTCAGTTCACAAGCTGCAGTACTACTTCTATTCTTGCTAATCTCGCTTACACATTATCACAATCGTAATCCACTACTATTTATTACATTATATTTATGTTGTTTAGACCTACTTATGTACAGTGCAAACAGGTTGTACCGTACCAGTGTGTATGTTCAGTTCACAAGCTGCACTACTACTTCTATTCTTGCTAATCTCGCTTACACATTATTACAATCGTAATCCACTGCTATTTATTACATTATATTTATGTTGTTTAGACCTACTTATGTACAGTACAAACAGGTTGTACCGTACCAGTGTGTGTGTTCAGTTCACAAGCTGCAGTAGTACTTGTATTCTTGCTAATCTCGCTTACACATTATTACAATCGTAATCCACTGCTATTTATTACATTATGTTTATGTTCTTTACACCTACTTATGTACAGTACAAACAGGTTGTACCGTACCAGTGTGTGTGTTCAGTTCACAAGCTGCAATACTACTTCTATTCTTGCTAATCTCGCTTACACATTATTACAATCGTAATCCACTGCTATTTATTACATTATGTTTATGTTGTTTAGACCTACTTATGTACAGTACAAACAGGTTGTACCGTACCAGTGTGTGTGTTCAGTTCACAAGCTGCAATACTACTTCTATTCTTGCTAATCTCGCTTACACATTATTACAATCGTAATCCACTGCTATTTATTACATTATGTTTATGTTCTTTAGACCTACTTATGTACAGTACAAACAGGTTGTACCGTACCAGTGTGTGTGTTCAGTTCACAAGCTGCAGTACTACTTCTATTCTTGCTAATCTCGCTTACACATTATTACAATCGTAATCCACTGCTATTTATTACATTATGTTTATGTTGTTTAGACCTACTTATGTACAGTACAAACAGGTTGTACCGTACCAGTGTGTGTGTTCAGTTCACAAGCTGCAATACTACTTCTATTCTTGCTAATCTCGCTTACACATTATTACAATCGTAATCCACTGCTATTTATTACATTATGTTTATGTTCTTTAGACCTACTTATGTACAGTACAAACAGGTTGTACCGTACCAGTGTGTGTGTTCAGTTCACAAGCTGCAGTACTACTTCTATTCTTGCTAATCTCGCTTACACATTATCACAATCGTAATCCACTACTATTTATTACATTATATTTATGTTGTTTAGACCTACTTATGTACAGTTGGTTGTACCGTACCAGCGTGTGTGTTCAGTTCACAAGCGCACTACTACTTCTATTCTTGAAAATCTCGCTTACACATTATTACATAAGCTATTGCGGCCGGAGTTAATGATAAAATAATTTATATCCAGACTGTTTGGCCGTGCTCGATTGCTTTGTTCTGTCATTGTCTAAATGTTTCAATCACCCATCGGAGGTCTCTTCAGTAGAAACAGCTTATAATGTGTTCGACAAAAGGGTGGAGAGCCAAACATACCCTGCTATATCTCAGTTACAGGTACATTCGGCTATCCACCCTTTTGTCGAACACTTTATAAACGGTATCTACTAAAGAAGGCCGCTCATGGGTAACCAAAATGTTTTAGTCTCTATACCATGTAACTGTCTATATATAGGCTTATATTACAATATTGTTATGCTATTACACAACAACGTTCTACATGTTTTTCGACGAGCCCAGCTGTAATGTTTGGCTGCGTACACGTCACTTAACATGCGAGATAGTATTACGTAATATGGAATAATCTCGTACATACAATAGTGTTGTTCTTGTACTAGCCCAACTTCTCAATTAGCCCAATGGTGCGTGTTTCTGCCAAGGCCGTGCTCTAAAATTTTCGACTGCTTTAAAGGATGCATATTATGGAACCCTGCAGACTAAAAGTAGCCCACACCTGCCATTTACCATTCAATTATTGTCGGCTGATTACTCTGTGGGTTCACATGGTTATTAGTGAAAAGTGATTATTTATTGTGCGAGACTCTATTAGTTGACACTTTTATTGAGTGTGAACAATTTTATTTGATTTGTTGTAAGAGACTATCTTGTTGATTACAAACTGTTTAATTGTGATAATTAAAGCTGGTGATTAGTGACTTAATTGGGTGTCTTGTATTTTGTTTTTCCACTGTACCACTGTACCATACGATGAACACTAGACCGTCGTAGCAATATTATACTACGTCATTTTAGTCATCAAAATATTGTGTTTATTAGAATTACAGTAAACCCTCGATTTAACGGATTAATTGGGGCTGAGGGGTGTCCGTAAAATCGAAAGTCCGTTAAATCGCAAATTTTGTTTTTTGAGGATATATTTAAATCAAATAGGCCTATAACACTTGAAATTTTAATACTATTAATATCATGCAAATACCGTATTGTTCCGAATACAAGCCACACTTTTTCTCCTAAAAAAAAGTCGCTAATTTGGCCTGCGGCTTGGATTCGTGCGCTAACGAAATTTGAAGTTATACTTGACTTCTGGCGGGACGAACGCTTTTGGTATCTATGAGCTGTTTACTGCCTAAGCAACAGCAGTTTGCCTGGCTGTAGTTAACTCTGGCGTTTTGATTTATGACTACAACCGAATGTTTTAACAGCAAACTGAAGAAAGAATAGGAAGATAAAGTGTAAGTGCGTGCGCACGTGCGCGTGCTCGCACCCTTCTGTAGACAGCAAGACAAAGGATGAATAGAGGGGGTGTGAGTAACATGTTTCTAAATAACGGGTAAACTGCCAGTGTGGTTGTCTATTGTAACAGCGACAACATCGCTTATCTGTACTTTATCTTTCGGCGTTTTTGTAGTGCGTTTGTGGTATGAGTGATATTGTGGAGACTAAAGGCACGCAGCCAAATCAAATTAAACATAACCCGTACGATGCGAATTATAAATTAATTGTGATACAAAATGTAGAAAAAACATGCAATCGCGAAGCCGCAAAGAAATTCGATATTGATGAATCCTGTATTCGATGATGGAGAAAACAGAAGGCACGACTTATAAATGCAAATACTGCGCGACGAGCATTCGCGGGACCTCAAGTTGGGTGTTTTGTAGCAGTAGAGCCCAGCGTCTGTGAATATGTACGGCTTTTAAGAAGGTAAGGACTCCCTGTCACTAGACATGTTTTAAAATTAAAAGCTTTAGAAATCGCAGAAGAATTAAAAGTCTCCGGTTTCAAAGCCAGCTTCGGGTTTATAAGACGAATGATGCGGCAAAATGGATTTGCGCTTAAATGACGTACATCACCCGCGCTAAAACTACCGAGTGACTACGAAGAAAAACTCCTACAGTATCAGCGGTTTGTCATTCATTTACGCAAGAAGCATAATTATTCACTTGAACAGATGGGAAATACCGATGAAACGCCCGTATTTTTTATTTACGTATATTTACGGTGGACCAAAAGGGAACCAAATCTGTAACAGTAAAGATTACGGGAAATGAAAATTACGTGCCACTGTAATGCTTGCTGTATTAGCTGATGGACGAATATTCACAATGAAATAAGATGTATATCAGTGTATATTGTTCAGTGTTAGTCGTCGTGATGTCTTCCATGAATGTGTGCGACGCCTGCGTCAACGACAACGCAAAGAAGGGATCGTGAAGAATTAAATGAATTCTTGATAAATACTCCGTTCTCATCAAATACAATTGAAGATGAGAAAATTTGCGTGTTTCAAAACAAGAAACAAGAAGAAAAGAAACGAAAGAATGCTGCGATAGCCAAGCAATATCGCCAGAACAGGAGTCTGCAGTTTATGCACATTATACATTTCAAAAGCCTAAAAACATTATCGTGTTTTTTTTTTTTTTTTTTTTTTTTTTTTTTCCCGTTAAATCCGAAGTCCGTTAAACCGAGGTCCGCTAAATCGAGGGTTTACTGTATATGATGGATTTATATAATTCTCATATTATATATTATAATTTCTAATTCTAATAATATGTTACAAACACTATTGTATTCGAATTATATGACGGTTGATGTCAATTTCAATACTGTACATTATGAACTTATTATGTTCTCTATAGTTTTAATTTATCGTGGGAGGAAACACTTCCAGATTTCATACAATAAGTACATTCTATTTATAAACAACATTCCATAGTAATGACAAATCTACAATTTTTCCTATGGTTTCTCTTAACATAAATTTACACTGGGCGTTTCCTGAACAGAAAATCTGCACCTATGCAAATACAACTTTTAATTCAACAATGTTTTCTTACCTATGCCAAAGTTTTACACTAAATTTTGTTTCTACACTGTCATGTGGATGGTTGTACAGGGTCTGGCATAAAGACCTCCCCCATTTGGAGAGGCCACTGGATGAGCGGTGGTGGGGGTACGGTTGTGGAGGGGGTATCAATCGCTAGTGGTGTACATGCCGTTTTCAGTGAGCGCAATGGCTTGGCTTGGTGAGTATCGGGCTTTTGTTGTGGAGGAATTTATTCGTAATGGTGGTTCTGTGATTACTACACAGCATGCATTTCGTATTCGGTTCGCACTTGGCCGACATGAGTCTGTTCCGGATAGAAAATCAATTCATGTTTGGGCATCGAACTTTAGAGCAACAGGTTCAGCATTATATGCCATTCGCTTTCGCGTGGCACCTAAGGGATTAGGAGACCCTTACACACACACGCACACAAATGCAGCTGCTCGCGTCCGCTCCGGCCGGCAGGTAGACGACTCATAACTGGGGCCCTAATTGAGTAATTGCTACTTCTTTAAAATATAACATTTAACTACTGACATCAGTTTATTTGTAAACTTCGTGCAATTCCAAGAAAAATGACACCAAACACGGTATGATTATGATAATATATGATGTTCAACATGCATAGTAGTATTTTATATTTAATATACCGGGTACCATTAATTTTTTTTTGTTACATTTCGACATCAAAGTGTGTTATATATTGTTGATTTATTTTTAGTGTGTTTATACACAGCATGTATCAATTAAAATGTAAACTTGTAAGTGCAGAATTAAAATAAGCTTACTTTTTAACCTCACACTTTCTTCATTAAGTGCGGGTAACTGGTTGAATTATTTTTTATCTTAAGTATTATTAATTCTACCAACTACCTCGAAGCTACAATGAACCGCTTTTCAGTGACATTTTGAAGTCTGTCCGGAGTTTAGTTTTGACTAAGCGTCGTTATGAAAGATATTAGCCGAAACAAACCTATGACTCACTTCCTGTGTATAGGGCATCCGCTTTCGACGACAATGAATATGACTCGCTTCCTGTGTAGTAAGTAAGCGCCACTGTCGGGGGTGTCGAAAGCATCCTTATTGTCGGTGGCTTTCCTTAGTAATGTGGTCGGTGTTGTGCTGTGCGTGGAGGTTTAAATGTTACAGTTATGTCCTCTAAGTCTAAGCAAGTGTTACATTCGCAAGCAAGAACGATAGTTGCTTCGGTGATACAGTATTTTTATATGGAAAAAAATAATATGGGGCTCTATTGGATGTAAGAAAAGTTTTGGAAAGAGTTTCATCAGCGTTTAATGTTCCCAAACGAACCGTCGCCCGGATAAATGCTCAATTGAAATCAGCGATACGGGAGGAAACTGAGACCGTGGAAGATGATGCGAGCGACAGAGAAGACAACGTAGTTAATCAAGTTTCAGCCTGTAAGAAGATAAAAATAACAACGCCTAGGAAAACACCAGGAGGGCCACAACGAAATAGAAAAGTGGCGGGCCTCGACGAGTTTGCGAAATCGGCCATAAGGCGGCACATCCTGCAGTACTACGAGCGGCGAGAGATACCATCCCTCGAGAAACTTGTGAGTTCGTTGAAGAATGCGAGTCTGTTCGACGGCGGGAAGACGGCATTGCATCGTATTGTACGAGATTTGGGGTTCATTTACAAGAAGTATAATAACCGAAGGGTTTTGATGGAAAAGCCTACAATCGCTTTATTAAGATGCCAGTTTTTACGTAAAGTCCGAAATGTAAATATTGAAAATGTTGTGTTCCTAGATGAAACATGGTTAAATTAAAATGTACATAATGACAAAGGCTGGACCGACGATACAGTTAAGGGGACATTGAATGGTCCCTTAGGCAAGAGGAAAAGATTAATAATTTGCCATGCTGGAAGCCAGAAAGGATGGATCGAAGCTCCCCCACTCGTGTTTGAATTAAAGAAGACGGGAGATTATCACGGAGAAATGGACCATAAAGTTTTTGAAAACTGGGTTTTTAATACACTAATCCCCGCAATACCCCCTGCAAGTACGATAATCATGGACAACGCTCTGTACCATTCCAGAAAAATAGACAAAGCACCAACTTCAAGCTCAACAAAAGCCGCAATGATCCACTGGCTGAAAGAGAAGAAAATTCCATTTCCCCCTGACTTCCGGAAGCCAGAAATCTACGAATTGGTAAAATTACACAAGCCTCCAATTACAAAATATGCCATTGACACTACAGCCACCGAATTAGGGTTCAAAGTTATCAGGCTTCCACCTTACCATTGCCATTATAATGCTATAGAAATGGTCTGGTCTTACTTGAAGGCGTACATGAAGGAAAGAAATAAAACTTTCAAGCTGAAGGATGTGAAGGAACTTTTTATGGAGGCGGTCGCCCAAGTCACACCGGAATTGTGGTCAAGGTATGTTCAACATGTCAAGAAAGCCATGGACGCAGACTGGGAGAGTGAAGGATTGCACGACCAAAGTGTTCAGGAGTTAATAATCAATTTGTGCCCAGGCGATGATGATAGCAGTAAATGTGATTCCGACGATGACTCAGACGACGACATCGGGTGCTACCCACTGATGTAAGATTTTCCAGGTACGATTTGAGGACTTATTAATACATTTAAAGTTATGTGTTCACAGGATAGGGCTACTGTTGTATAACATATAATTAAGAAAATAATCTACCCTGAAATTAATTTTATTTTTAACTCATGACTGACCGATTTCGGCACTAAGGCCATCGTCGGCGTCTTCTTGATTATCGTACTTGCAGGGGGTATTGCGGGGATTAGTGTATTAAACACCAGTTTTCAAAACAACCTGGTGTTGACTCAAACACGAGTGGTGGAGCTTCGATCCATCCTTTCTGGCCTCCAGCATGGCAAATTATAAATCTTTTCTCCTTGCCTAAGGGAGCATTTCATAGTACATTGTGTTCTTAATTATATGTAACATAATTATATATTAGAGTTTTTTAATACGGTGGACGAAAACTTTGTTATTAGAATTTTATGGTTTCAACTAATTATTCAATATGGAGAGGTTTACTCTTATGATTTACATGTAGTCCACGTTTCTTATTTTTGTAGGATAGAATTTTGTTTAGTTTTGTAAAAATTTTATTTTTAAGTTTGTAAATAAAAAAATCATTATATTGCATACAGTATTCGTGTGAAGTTATTAAAAAAAGTTTTTATTCAGTATGTATTTTTGTTATAATTGTTTTTTATCTATTACTAAAGGTTCTTTTTGTTTATCCATAAATATGGGCTATCTGTAAATAAAACCACGAAAAATATTTCGTTTATGACCCACTTTTGTTAAGATGGGGTTTTTAATTTTGTAAAAATTTTACTTATAAGTTTGAACATAAGAAAAACAACATTGTATTGTATATAGTATTTGTTTAAAGTTATTTAAAAGAAGCATTTCTTAAGTATGTATTTTTGTTATACATTTCTTAAGTATGTATTTTTTGTTTGTTTTTATCTATTAATAAAGGTGTTTTTCGTTTATATATTAATATATTTTCGAAACGATCAAAGTTAAAGAAAATATTGCATTTATATTCATGTCGTTTATCGTGTGTTAATGTAAAATTTTAAGAGAAAAATGCCCATCACATCCAGGAGTAAAATATTTTTAGTACTGTATTACAAATAGGCTTTTCCATTTTATAAAAATTAAAAACATAATAATGTGGAATTTAAACTAAAAGGCTAATATATTTCATCTTGTACTTATTTAACATTAATTGTAATGTTATCATTAGCAAGTTTTTATCATTGGTAACCGATTTTATATAATATTAAAATGCCATTCTCAATTTTAAATAAAACTCGTCTTTACTGCAATATGTTTTTTTTCTAAAATCCAAATATACTCCCTTGACGCTACATGGTTAACAGTAACTATATGTTGAGGACTCATTTTTCTCGCAACTTAACGAAGATTACGAAAATCATATTTTAATTTGGATTATCATTCAATTTAAATGTGTCATAATTTATAACTGTTTCATGAAGCTGTATACCTGCGCGTTCGGGCAAGGGTGTGTGGCCCGGGCGCTCGTGAGTGCGCATGCGAGAGCAAGGGTCTGCTAATCCCTTAGGTGCCACGCGAAAGCGAATGGCGTATAAAAAGAAAATCTCCTGGCCGACCTCGGACCGTAACAACGCCGGACAATGTGGCACGTGTGAGAGCTTCCATCCTGCAATCTCCAAAGCATTCAGCAGTGAAACACGCAGCTTCCCTGGGCCTGTCTGATCGGAATGTAAGAAGAATCCTGCACAGCAATCTCAACATGCATCCCTACAAAATGATGGTTACACAAGAACTAAGCATAAGAGATTTTGAAATTCTATTAGGTTTTTTTTGGAAGCAATACACTGTAACAGTGTTGTGCTGCAAGCAGTCTGAAATTATTAAAAAACTCACATGCTCTGTCTTTTGTCTCTTGTAATAGATGACAAATGGGTGGACTGTGGCTTGCCCACAGTTCCTATGGTAGCTCTGCGCCTCATCTTGTAGAACAAAACTGTAATTTTCAGAAAAATCACATATGACAAGAACTTCTGAGTCCTTTAGGTTTTCCTTAACATGATTCATGAAGGAGCTTTGCTGCTTGGCAATGAAATCATGTCTGACTAAAGCAGAGAGATTCTCAGTAAACAAATCAACGAATTCTGAAGTTGATTTTTCAATTGTCTCCAAGTTGCATCTGTCAACTGATATCCATTGGCGAAAAGTTACTTTTTCAATTGAATTATCTTCAAAACTCTCATCTAATATAGTTTTGACTTCCTCAGTCCCTGGACAGGACGAACATTTCCCCAAATGACACTCTATGGAAGCAGGGTTGCACAGTACTCTTGCAATGCAATGTTTGTATGTGGGTAGTTTCCCATTGGTTAGTGAGTCAATTTTGGCATTTTCTATCATAAGCTTTATGTTTTGATGGGTAGTGCATACACATACAGAATGAGTACCACTGGAACCTGCCAGCACAGTTTTTTGGCCGAAGCTCTGCAAATTTTGAAAAGCTAATTTTCATCTCATTAGATTTGTCTTTAAGTGACCTATACGCTTCCATCAGATTGGACAAAATTAGTCTCTTTGACAATTTAACTCTATCTCCATTCTCATTCTTAACAGAAACACAATCCTTCATACCAGGTAACACTCTGCTAATTTCATCACTTTCATAATATGATCTAACTGCTGCAACTACTTCTGGAGAGAGGCTCTTGCCTGGTTTTTGATTAGGACTTTCTAACATTCCTTTATCTTTAAGTATTTTTTTGGATTGACGTACCACGTAATTTGGGGCATCAAATTCTCGCATGATTTTCCTCACGCTCCATGACCTGGCAAACATGTCAAAATCATCAACTTTTTTACTCTAGAAGTACAGTTTGAAAAATTAAGTTTAAGTTTGTTGAAAATTGAGTCTTCGAGTAATTCTGTGTCTTCATCGGAGGATTCTTCAACAGCTGTGAAAAGCTTACGTTTCATAGCAGAATTGATCTTTTGAATTTTATTTGAGGCATAAGTCATAGAATTTATCTTTTTACTATCAAGAGGCGATTCACCTAATTCATGAAGAGAAGCATTATGTGTTTCAACTACCTCTGGCTTTGAGTGAAAGTTGGGGTCTTTTTCAGAATCAGAGTCACTCGAAACTGTAGTAAGTTCTTGAGCAATGCATTGATCAGCAATGGCCTGGTTCAGTTCTTGATTATTTTTTAAAGTTGATAACTCTTTTCTACATGAGTCACATTCTTTAGCCTCTTTAGGTAAATCATTGAAATTTTTACGCATCCACTCTGTTACAGTTCGAAGTTTGTTCTTGATTCTTATTCTATGACCACTTTTTGAAAAAGGATTGAAACACTGCAATGTTGTATACCGTTTGCTTTCCTTTTTTTTTTTTTCAATAATTAGGAATGAATATGAAAAAATTATCTCAAAATGTCAAGTTGTTATTTGCACTGCAAAGTAATTTTAATTCATGTGAAGTTCTAGTTCATCAATTAGCTATTTATAATCTAATTTTAAAATCACTGTACTTTTCACAGAGTATTTAAGACTTGTTCGCTTGAATTCTTATATGTAGTTTTCTGAAATATTCCTAAATATTTAAGTTAGCTGCTAAAAAAACTAAATAGAAACACTAGAAATCCACTCACTTTTTAAAAATCATGAATTCACTTTTATTTATATTGTTACGCGTTAAGCGGCCTCGTTCGAATAATATAAATTAAACAAAACTATACAGACCTATGTAGAATTCAGATAAAAAAAACACTTTTAAATTAAACCAATAAAATACATTCACTTAAAAATTGTAATTGTTATGAAACACATATCTAACCACCACCAAGCCCTGCAGAAGACTGAGGCCTGTAAGGCTGTTCTGAGGACTGCAGGTTGCTACAGGCTTCTTGCTTCTGAGCGCATGATTCAACATGTTACTTTTAAACACAACAGATCCACTTTTCAAGTGAGAACATGCAGAGCATCTTTATTAAAGCAATATGTAGGCTATTTCTTCTCTTGATTTAAATTTTGTTTTTAGTTGTAGGTTTTAATTAATACATTCATGGCATAAGTAGGCTACCACCTGGTTAAAAAGAAAAAAATATATATATGATATAAACTTATGTATACTGTACACTAGCTTTAAAAACAAATCCATTTGCAAATATGTACTTAATAAATAAAATTTCTCATTCAACAAAAATTATAAATTGTATTAAGAAACTGACACAATTAGTTTCAAGATTAACATAAAATTTATTGGAAGTGAAACAATATGTACTTAATCATAAAAACCTGGCGCAAGGTTTTGAATGTTGCTTTCCATTTGAACCCATAATGATCCCATGATGGGACTTGTACTATTATTAAGACATCATATAAAGATTGTTTTAGAATTTTTTCAAATTTTTTGAAGCGGCGCATTTTGAAAAATTCAAAATCAAAATTTTGACTTTGAAATAAAAAAATATTTTTTTATTATAACCCCTATTGTGTCATACATCAGTGAAAAGAACATGAAACATGCTACAAAATGACACCCCTCCCATCTTTCTATCTCAATTAGGAGAGCTGCAATTGCAGTTTAAAAATGTGTCGACCGGTCATTTTTTGGGTTTTTTTGAAAACTTTACATAGCCGTATTTCAGAAACCGGTTGAGATATTAGTTGACATTTGGTATTTTTCTTAGCCTATATGGAAGGTACATATGTGCCAAATTTGATTAAAATCTGAGATGGTGAGGTTAAAAATGTAATTAAACTGTGTTGAGTTGATACGGAATGACCCTACTGTCACATGTTAGAAACTTTCCTCCGGCCCAAGTTTAACCAATTCATTGAGGACCATGAAGGAGAAGTCTGGTTCCAACAAGATGGAGCTACAGCCCACACTGCTCGGCGTTCTCGAGAAATTCTGAGAGAATTGTTTCCTGGGCGTCTGCTCTCCTCGCAACGGTGACATTGCCTGGCCCCCAAGGTCGCCAGATTTGACGCCTTGTGATATTTAAAGGCACAAGTGTACAAACATCGCCCTAGGACCATGGAAGCTCTTAAGGAGGTAATCACCCAGTTGCTAACATTCCACCAGAAATGACACGAAGAGCTATGGAAAACTTTCGGGAACGGCTTCGTCAGTGTGTCAATAATGGAAGCTGCCATTTAATGGACATAATTTTAAAAAAAATTAATGTAAAATGGCATAGTGTATGTTATTCATAAATAAAAATATTTTTTCTGTATCTTTCTCTGTTTGTTTGTAATTACCTATTTCAATAGGGGAGGTCTTTATGCCGGACCCTGTATAATTAAATTAGTTCAATTAGCATTTAAGAGCAGTGGCGAAGCATAAGGGGAGACCCCAAATAATTTATTCATACAGCAATTAATTTTTATTTATGAATTAATTTGTGTGAGTTACTCAGAAAGTGTATAAAACTAATTTAAGAAGTTACATATTAAACGACATGACGCGAGCGTGATCCATGGAACCTTGCTGTGCAATGCAACTGTACGCGGAGTATCAGGGTAAACATTACTTAAAATATCTTTTCAACAAGGATGGAAGTGAGGAGGGCTTTGGTGGATGACAATGGGAGAGGCCCTGTGCACGCAGTATAAAAATATGTCCTGTAGATCACACATCAGAAGACAAGTCTCCCCCACACTGAATAGAACAGAATTTTTGCTTGGCCACCTGTGTTTGTTTCATTGTGCGCCCTTAGTGGATATTTATTTTTGTTGAGTTTACAAATTGTTTTTCATTTTGTATATTGTGCTGTAGAGTAACACGTGTGTAATCATTTACGTACTAATTATGTAATAATACACATTTTTAAGTGTCGTCCTTTAAGTGTTTTAAGCATTCTGTTTAATTGGTTTAAAGGAGCAAAGTGAATACAGTTAGTATCAGTTCTACCGCAGAAGTACAGTATTTCATATGGACTCCGACAACTTTGATTCACTAGAATGTGTTAAAAAATGAAATCAGTATGTTACATTTAGAGAAAAAGGCATTGCTCAAGTCAAAAATATCTCGGCTGCCTTTATATTTGTCGCAGAACTGGTTCATTAAGAACATCAACAATCTTAGTAAGAGGTTGATTGCTTTTAGCTGGTATTTTTATGTCTACCCAAAGTATTTTGTCATGCTTCGCCACTGTTTAATAGTTAATTTTAAACAGACTCATATTTCTTATCTGAACACATACATTCACTTTGGCATTCAAAAATCAGCCAGTCGCAGACAGGTGTCAGCTGTTCTCTACATTTGTTTAAACGTCTCTGTGTCACAAGGTGTACAATACCTTTATCACAAATGATTACATTTATCTGCTACTAATTGTCTGAACACTGTATTAGTATATATCCAATTCACGTTATCACTAAAAGTGTACATTCCATTCAACTTAATATTAAAACAAATTTCTTTAAAGCACTTTTACTTGAAAGTATGTGGTTATGTACACACGTGCGCGCACACACACACACCTTTATGTTCTATCGCGCAGTAATGAATCACCATTCAATTTGATTAATCAGGCCACATCAGAGTTGATAAAATAAGTACTATTTGTATGGCTCTGAAATACTACCACTAAACCCAACCCTTCAAAACCTTGAAATAGGCACAAAAAATATAGAGGCAGTAAAAGAGTTCATATATCTTGGCTCCTAGATAAACGGGACTAACGACACCAACACTGAAATAAGGAGAAGAATATATCTCGAAAATAAAACATACTAAGAATTAATAAAGCACCTGACATTTAGTTTCACCTCACTACGCACGAAATGCAAAATTTACAAAACACTTATCAGGCCAGTGCTGTTATATGCTTCAGAAACCTCAACAGTGACAAAGAATAGCGAGAGACTTCTAGGTTGCTGTGAAAGACAGATTCTAAGAACAATATTTAGAGGAGTACAAGAAAATGGAATGTGGCGCAGGCGCTATAATTATGAACTAAACCATCTTTACAAAGAGAAGGACATTGTCAGGATAATCCAAATATACAGGCTAAGGTAGGTTGGACACACAGAGAGAATGGAGTTGTACAGGCTATTTGCACACAAAACGATTCTAATCTTCAAACTGAAGAAAAAAGTTCAATAAACATGTCTAAAAATACTTAATTTTCAGTCTGTTTGTATATATTAAAAACAAAATTAATTACTTCCAAATGAAATATAGAATTGAAATTTGGTATACACACTACGTTTACCTTAAACACGTTTGTTTACCTTTGTTGTTACAAAATACAAAACAACCCAAAGGATTATCTTGAAATTTTAAAAATGGCAGCTAACCAAATTTTGTACTTTTAAATTTCACAAAGATCAGTACTGTACTAGTAACAAGCAAACTCTCATTACATTAAAAATTAGCCCTTCATTCTCAATCTAATGGTACCTTGTTTATGGAATTCAGTACAAAATAACAAGAGATATTACAGTTATTTTATTAGTAAAACATTGTCCTATTCTCTCTCTCTCTCTCTCTCTGCGCGCACGCGCGCGGTGTGTGTGTGTGTGTGTGTGTGTGTGTGTGTGTGTGTGTGTGTGTGTGTGTGTGTGTGTGTGTGTGTGTGTGTGTGTGTGTGTGTGTGTGTGTGTGTGTGTGTGTGTGTGTGTGTGTGTGTGTGTGTGTGTGTGTGTGTGTGTGTGTGTGTGTGTGTGTGTGTGTGTGTGTGTGTGTGTGTGTGTGTGTGTGTGTGTGTGTGTGTGTGTGAAACATTAAGGAGTTAGACACTAGTACGTTTTTATTTTGTGTTCATTTGTGCCTTTTAAGGAAAACCAATTGACAAGTTTATTACAAAAATTAGGGAACATAAATCATTCATGGGCTGAATCAGAAATGACAAATTTATGGAAATATTAAGAACAAAACCCATACACTCTAGAATAGAAGAACACCAGTTGAAACAGGTTAGTTGTTCAGACAAAGACTGAGGGAAAGCTAACTGAAAGGAGAGAAGACAAATACAGAAGAGAAACAGACAATGGTTAGGAAAAAACAGCTGTAAGCAATAAGAAAAACAGTTGAGAAGAGATGAGAAAACTGCTAAATAAAGCACGAACAGCACAGAACAGAAGGAAATCAAAAGGTATATGAAAAATAATAGCCTATAAAATTCACAACACCACAATCACATCAAGTGGATAGACCAAGAAAGCAGAGTGGTCACAAAGACAAAGTTTCTGGACCTGGAGAAACTGAACAGATGAAGTCACCCAATCTTTAACTATATGTCACACTATACAGCGAGTGGGGCTTATACTACAGTATAACCAACCAGACTGACTTCAGTCACTTCCCTATTAACATTTGCTAACTTCGAGTGAGTGTGGTTCATTGGCTTAAACTCCACTCTCTATTTACCATTAAATTTTCAAGTACACAAAACCAACAATTTGGTAGCCACTTATTTGCAGCCAAGACAATGGCTAGCTGAGGTGTACAAAGAGCTGAATAAAAAATCTGCTGGAATGGGACTCAATGTAAATATCAGCAAATCTAAATGCATGCTGATTTCTGCATCAGAAAGGAGAAGAAATGTATATAATGTATGGATAAAAGATAATTCATTTGATATGCGCAGTTACTAACTTTGGATGATGGGTCCATAAACACTAATACAAAAAACGAAATCGGCACATTATGCCAACAGCAGACTACTGAGAAAATTCTGGGAGCACAGGTCTATAAAAGCAGAAAGATGGGCCAACCTAAGATAAGATGATTTGATGATGTGCTGGAAGATCTCAGAAGAATGGATGCGAGGGGCACTGAAATGGTAATGGACAGGAAACTTTGGAGAAGATTGGTGTTGGAAGCCAGAGCTCACTCTGGGCTGTAGTGCTGAAGAAAAAGAATTTATTTGAAGCAAACAATGTATCAGGATAATATTAAATATTAACATGGACTGTTCTATGTACTTATGTATGGGAGTGAAAGTTGGATAAATACCAAAAAAGGAGACAGCAAAATACAGGCAACAGAAATTAGATTTTTGAGACGAGTCAAAGGCTGCACAATAAGAGATTTAGTAAGAAATGAAGACGTGCGAAATGATCTAAATGTATATGCAATAAATGAAAAAATAACTGAATATAAAGAAAGATGAAAACACCACATAAATAGAATGAGAAATGGGAGAATACCCAAAAAAATACTTAATTACAACCCAAGAGGGAAAAGAGATATAGGAAGACCACGAAAACGGTGGTCGTAAGTTTGTGAGGACGGAACAGGCAAATGCCTAATCCTTGTAGTGCAGAAGAAGACTGTTCTATGTGCCCTATACAATGGGTGCAGTTTACAGCTGTCAGCCTGGACAGAAGGTTGAAATTGACATCCCACATACATTGACGACATGTTGAGAGCATGGAAATGCAGAGTGACTTCGGGAATACAGTTTAACAAATCAATTTGTATGGGTTCCCTGCTACATGCTCATGATATAGTTCTTATTCAAGAAAATGAGGATGATTTACAAATAGCTATGTTTCAATTGCAAGAAGTGGCAGAGAATACCCACTGACGATTTCAGTAAGAAAGACCAAAACCATGCCCGTTAAAGGTAAATATCCAGTGAGGACTAAGATAGTTATAAACAACAGCACTTTAGAACAAGTAAGCCATTTCAAATATCTCGGCTGTGCAGTAAGCTATGAAACTGAATACAGTATGATATAAAAGAGAAGATAAATAAATTTAGGAATATTTATGGTACGATTCATAGAAATCTTAGAAATAGAACAAAATATAGCACAAGGATAAAATTTTATAAGACAATTGCAATACCCACATTGACGTATGCGAGTGAGGCGTGGGTCATGACAAAAAAGGAAAGCGGCAAGATTCAGAGTGGTGAAATGCAGTTTCTTGGAAATACTTAAAATTATACATTGCAAGATAGAATAAGGAATGAAGGTATCAGAACAGAACTCGAAGTAAAGGACATAAATGAAATTATTTCAATTTACAGAAGACAATGGTGGGATCTTCGGTAAAGGATGACACAGGATCAACTGCCAAAAGCGGAACTGAACTATAAAGCCATTGGTAGAAGAGACATGGGTTGTCCGAGGATGAGATGGGTGCCGGAACAGGTTTATATAACCTAATGCTTGAAGAGGAGGAGGAGAAGAAGAAGAAGACAGATATAAAAAAATACTGAAACTGTACCAGCTGGACATGAAAACGTATGTTAAGCAAATGTATAGAACTTTTAGGTAAACTAATAACAAACATGAGGAACATGCAGGGTCAGTTTAAGCCTGAGCACACTGACTGGCCGCTCATCGCGCTGTGCTGTGATTGTGGGAGGGTGCACCCAACTGAAGTCTATAGAAACATAAAAATTTAAACCTTTTCTATTATAATTTTTCATTAATGTATCTATACAGTTTTCTAAATATTAATTTAGCACCATTATTTACAATCAAATAGTATATGGGTTACAATCAAGTAAATACGTGTACCCAAATATTTAGAACAGCAAATACTCTGACTTCACTGTCGACGCTTTATGAAAATTTGCAAATTCGCTTCCTTACTATGGTGATCTTGCTCCAAAAACATTAAAACAGACTCGCTTACCTTGGTGCAACTACTACAATGATTTGATTGTTCTTGCTGCCCACTCTACTTTCCAACTTACAGTCCAGTACCTTTTAGTACTTATTTTTTTTAATAATTACCATTAAAATATTAAAACTTTTAAGCTGTCACTTGGATAAACATTACATTGTACATGATGCAATAAATACCATACAGATTATTAGATACAAAGAACAGAAATAATGTTTCCACATTTTTTCTACCTATTTAGCAAATACAGAAATAAAAATAAATATATGTATAAAATTCATTCTAAATATATTGAGGGGTTAATGGTAAAACTACCCTAGTCCAGGCTTAATTACGTTTCAAGACGTTACAAAAATGATTTTTTTATGCATTTCTATTTTTCTTTTTACTTTTAAACAAAAAGCTATGTACTCAATTAAAAAAACTATTAATAATAAAAATTAACCTTAAAAATCAGTTTTATGACTTATCATTCCACTTTAAAATCTGAATTTCATTTTCCGTAAATTCACATAAGTGGACTTAGGTAGTTTACCACTAATCCCTCAATACAGCATATCTTTTAAAAAGTTCAGCAATCTTTTATGAAATTAAGATATCAATACAAAAATTTGAAATAATTTTATTGGATGGGTAGAGTTAAAACAGGGCATCAAAAAGCCACCTTGCTCGGATTAAAATTTTATGTATGAACTACCATGGAAACACGTATGGCTATAAATTGCTTACTGACAAAGATCTCGCTACATTGAGATTGTCTTTGGAAAGATGACCAGCAAAACAGCTATCTTCAAAGAGTACAGTATTCATTCCAATGTGTTTTTTTTTTTTTAATAATCTCTGGGGCAGAAACATGAACAGCCTTCATTATAATTTGGGTTATATTTATAACTACTACGGAGTAAGGAAAAACATGGTGGGACTCGGGGGTGTGGATTTTTAATAATTTGCAGGTTGGTCCAACCAAACATTACATCATCCTTGCGATTCTTAAAAAATTATTATTAATTGATGGTGCAATATAATCATTAAAAATTATTAGGTTTCGGACATTAGCCATCGTGAGTTAAAATTAAGAAACACGAAGTTTCAACCTCTATAGAATCAGAGGTCGTCTTCAGGGAAAAAAAATTACTACAAAGATAAATGTATCACTAACAAATAGAATCATCAAAACTCCAAATCTTATTAAACAAATATATTGCTAAATAATAATAATAATAATAATAATAATACTAAAAAACAGTACTTACCATTCCAGCAAGGAAGGATTCCTGTGGTTGCAACGTAAACAACTATTTTCATTGTTTAATATTATTATTATTTAGCAATATATTTATTTAACTAAGATCTGGAGTTTCGACAATATCTATTTGTTAGTGACAGATTTATCTTTGTAGTATTTTTTTTTTTGCCTGAAGATGACTTCCGATTCTATAGAGGTCGAAACGTGTTTCTTAATTTTAACTAACGGCTAATGTCCGAAACCTTATAATTTGTAATGATTACATCATCTTTGTTGTCTTCACAGTTTACAAAATTATAGTAAATAACTACTTTAAATGATGTTACCAAACTTCAGTTTATATAATTATTAAAAAAATAAAAATAGTACACAGTATTAACTAAATAAATTGCTCCCACAGATACAGAATTCATAAAATTAACGATTTCACATTATAAAACTGTTTTATGTACAAAATTCTATAATGTATCCCCAGTTTGCTGTTGGCAACTGCCCTCAAGGTTGTCTGAACCTAATAATGGATCTGATGCCATCATGTGTTTGTCTAAAAAAATTACTAGCTCTACTTTGTAAAATAAAATAAAAACTATATCGGTAAGCATCCAATATAAATCTGGTTAGAAAATAACAGAATCCCCACAAAACTAGCAATTTTAAACACAGTGACCTGAACACACTTTAACCTTGACAAACCAACATTCTGTACTCTATTCATAAATTGTACAAAATCTTTCACTTGAAATACAAACTACATATGCCAGTTTATTGTTATACAAAAAGTCATTCAACTGAACAGAAATGTCAAGTACACACATACACACAAGCATGTCACAAAATAATTTAGTTTGTTCTGTAATTATAAAATATGTTAAGTATAAAAAAAATATGAAAGTTTCACAGAATTATGAGGATCATCAGAGACTTCACTGTACAACGATATAACGAATAACTGTTACGTATTTTGATACTGTAATATTTGTTTACACAATAAAATTTTAATTTTAAAACTTAATCTGATGGTTAAAAAACTTACAATATAAAATCTGATTACAAAAACAGTTATTTACAATTTTAATAATTTGAAACAAAATGACAAATCGGCTGATTATGTATTGATACTTTCTGTCTCTGATGACAGACAGTTCTTTTAACTGTGCTTTTGATAAATATTTTTATAGAAAAGTGAAATGTTAAAAATATTTGTTTATAACAAATTAAATGATTTAATTTAGCTTCATGTTAGGTAAATGCTTTATCATCGAGTAAAGTGTTTTTTTATTATTATTAAATCACACACATGCGTGCACACACACACAACTTCATATGCGATAATTCCATTTCTTTTATACTGTTAAATACACAGATTTCACCAGTCTTGATCACCAGTTACTGATGTTTCATTAAACTGGACTTTAACGTTTTCAAGATAGCTTCTAGTATCTTCTGGTATCTATTTATAGGACGCTGAGGAAAGTGTATGTATGTGTTTTGGTTGGTTAGTAAATGAAATGTGATACAAAAAAGGCTGTATTACAACACTATGTTGTCTGAAGATATTACAATATTTTTGGAAAGTATACATGACATATTGCAACATGCTCCGAACAATAGAATACCCAACGAACAAACACAGACAAAAAAACCACAAACTCAAATGAAATCATCGTGGCACACAACCCACAATATCAGAATATTACAGGCCTGACACGCAAAACTGTACCACACACTCTACGTCCACAGAAGCAATACACACCAGAAGTGATTTACGCAGAAGTTGACTTGAAAATGCCAAGTCCAGTGACATTATAAGTTTACCTATGATGCATGGTCACCAAAACATATAATTATTAACCCACAACAGAAGTTGCAAGTATAGTACCTACTGCTAAAGGTCCGAGTGTTTAATACCTTGCCTCCTCAAATGGGTAATGAGTTAGCTGGTTAGAGGAGGTCAAGTTAACATAAATACAGAACCATTCTTATTACAAACCAAACGTTATTTATTTTACATCACACAGTCTAATAATTAATCATTAAATAGTCCATCAGGTGATGTGACAGTAACAATCAACAATACTGAATGTAATATTCCTTACAGTTATAGTCAGATTAAAATACGGTAGTACAGTAATACTTCTTGGGCTTAGATTTGATTACATTCCTTGTGTCAGACTTTATCTTAAAAATTATTAACATAAATACAGAACCATTCTTATTACAAACCAAACGTTATTTATTTTACATCACACAGTCTAATAATTAATCATTAAATAGTCCATCAAGTGATGTGACAGTAACAATCAACAATACTGAATGTAATATTCCTTACAGTTATAGTCAGATTAAAATACGGTAGTACAGTAATACTTCTTGGACTTAGATTTGATTATATTCCTTGTGTCAGACTTTATCTTAAAAATTATTTAGAATTTTCAACTAGAAAAATGCTCTATCACACTCAGCATGTGACAAATAATAATGATAAATAAACGGATAAAAAAATTGTGAAATATCAAAACGTTTTATTCAAGTTATTTGCAAATAAATTATTGATTACTACATACAATTCCTGAAACACGAATATATTTCGTATATCTGAAGATGACAATAATAACAAAACTATCAAAATGATATATATAAATAAAATATTTTCTTGTTAACAGAATTTTATTCAGCATTCAATAATGCAAGAATACAGTGACCTAGATCTATAATATAAATAAATAAGTCCGTTGTTTCTGAGCTTAAATTGTTTAAAATTTAATAATCAATTTTTTATTTTTTTTTATTTTTTTTTTTTAAGTAACCAAGGTCATAACGATGATACCCTTTAGGAACCCCCCTCCCCCGTTTAAGATACTCCTGAGTTATAGAGAAAAGATCACATTAATTTTTATGCTCAATCTGCTAGCCAATTTATCATAGACGAGTTTTCCCACAGTCTCAAATATTCTCAACAAGAATAGGGTAGTTCTAATGGCCACCATTTTGGTCCTATGGTATGGATACCAAAAGCAATTAGCAGACTGACAAGCAACAAGGAACTGTACATAAAGGTACAATAAACGCAATACAATACTAAAGACCTCTGACAATAAAAGTCTCAAAGAAACAAAAAAATTACAAGAAAATTTAACAGCAAACACAATTATTATAGGAAAAACTACAAATAAACATAGGAAAGACTATGGCTGAGAACAGCAAAAGAGGAGACAGAAAACAATTAAATCAACTGTAACAAAACTGGAACCGTTTGTATACCACTTGATAGCACTAATGTTATGGCTGTTGGCAATATGTAATAAATATCTTTCACTTGGGCAAGAGGAATTCTTTTATTTGGGCTAGAGCGTGTCAAAAGAGTAAATGACCTCCAAACAGAAGAAAAAGAAGCAGACCAAAGATCGGCAGAAAAAGAAAATGGAGGAAGCAATGTGTGATAGTCGAATTACATGTCAGGTATACATAAAGTGTGGAAGCTAGAATACGAGTGAACATGCCAACAGTAAAACAACTTTCTATAATAATAATTGTAAACACAAACATATTGAAATAAACTGTTTGGCATTCGCACATGACTTTGCTATACTTTATGAACATCTGACATCTGCAGTAACACAAGTTAATTATTTAGAGGACATAGCCAGTAGAACAGGCTTAAGAATTTCTGCAGAAAAAAAAAACAAATTTCTCACGAACATTAAAAATGCGCCAAAATTCCTGCTAACAGATATTGGTTGAATAGAGAGGATTAGAAAATTTAAGTATCTGGGGGAAAAATTCAAGAGAATGGTTTAGAAAAATCTGCTATACAATAAAGGATTCATAAAATGGAAAGAGCATATGGTATAACTAAAGATATTTACAATAAAAAGTGCATATCTAAAAATGCAAAAATAAGGTATTACATATTATATAGGCCAGAATGCCTATATGCAAGTGAATTTCTAACACTGAATTATAATTTAGACAAACTAGAAATATTGGAAAGATGAATTATTAGGAAAATATTAGGCCCACGAAAAACTTCAGAAGGTTGAAAATTAAGAAGTAATGATGAAATATCTCAAAGTATAGAAAATATAACAGAAACAGTGAGAAAAAGAAGACTAGTATTTTCTGGACATTTATATAGATTGGACGACAATAGGTTAACAAAACAGATCTTCAAATATCTGTGGGGAAAGAAGTCAACATCAAGGATTCAAGGGGTCAAAAAGGATTTAGAAAAAAAGAATATAAACACAAAAGAAGCAATTGAAAGAGAAGTTTGTCCGGCAAAAGTGTTAAAAACTGGAAGAAGTTCAGGGTAGGAGAGAGAAAAACGCAGGTTCAAAGTGGACTGAAGACCGGAAGAAGAGACATAGTGAAAAGTGAACGCATATTGGAGAAAAAGAAAAGAACAAGGAATAAAGAATTGAAATTGGCATGTGGTCCTCAGATGGCCAATACAAAATAGAGAATAACTGTAATCTCTACTATTATGTTGTTTTTTTTATTGTTTTTCAGTGTGACATCTATTCACAAAACAGTACATTTATTGTAAAGCCCCCCCCCCACCAATTGATGGGGGCTCTTCCGCATTTTTACCACCACTGCTGACAAATACTGTGAAGGTGTCTATAGTAGATGGAGTTTTCACATTAAGCTCTTCTTGTTAAGCTTCTCTCGCATCTAAACATTATGTACAGAAAAACAAAAGGAGTTAAAACAATGATTACTTACTTTCGTGTTAGTGGACAGATCAAACGAATCGGGGTGATCAAACGTATCTGGCCGTAACAAGCTGAGAATATAACGCGAGTATATAGCGGCGTCAATTCCTCTGGCTTCTAGTTGCTCCTCCAACCAGTTCAGAACAGCCGAAGGCATTGAAACCAACTGCGGATACTTCATGCTACTCTGTGCCTGCACAAGAACCAATTACTACACTTGAGAAACAGTTGCATAAAACATAACACAGTACTTAAGCTAACATCTAGAATTCTTAGAAAATATATCTCCAGCATATATGACACACACTATGTCTGCAGCTGATTGATATTGATTAAGTCTAAGTAAACCCCAATAACAGATTAAATTACTGACACATGTAAAAAAACATTTTTTATATTTTCCACATACTTCGTAAATACAAGCGTACTTCAAAAGAAGCAATACAATTTTTTCAAAACTGTAATAATGTTGTTGAACTCGTAAAACTATGTTCAAATAACAAACACTGCTTACAAAATTAACTTGAAAATAAACATTTTTTGCAATGCTTCCTCTATGGCAGTTACTTTTTTGGGTCCATGCAACATTTTTCAAACAAACTGTTTTTACTGAAAATTGTTGTTGTTTCTAATGGTTCAATTTGGCTCACGCCATTCTTGATCTAGCTTCCCAATAAAGACCAGGTAGGTCTTTTCCATTCTGTCTTTCTTTATACATTTTCCAGACCAGGAGGTGGTATGCGAAACTATAATAGTTATAGTTAGTTTTAGTTATTATACTTAGTGCTGCGCAAGAATTGAGTTGAGCTGAATTTTTTTTTTAAGTGAAAATGTGTACTTTTAATAGAATACGTGTGTTTTAATTCACTGTTTACTGAATTGATGGAAGTGAAGAGACAAATTTGTTATTAGCCCTCAAACGTTTACAAAAATGCTCATGACACACCAGCGTGTAGGGACCCCGTAAACGGGCAGGTCTCAACGTGTTAAAACTATGACGCTTTGATTGCACAATCACAAAATTCACTCATATAATATTGTTTACATACTGTGGAGTGAATGCCTTGTTGTTTGCACCTCACACGTGCCGTGCCGTGCCATGTGGTCTGTAATTACTGACTGATGCAACATTATCACACTTTGCACACTGTTTGTACTGAACAACCACAACAATAACAACACTTTTCTACGGTTAACACAACCTCAATATATTAAGCAGTATACCCTGAGTTGTAATTTAATCATGCTGTTTCAATATATAAACCCCCACCCCCACCCTCGGCACGTGTATTCTGTGTATTACACATTTTTACTGTATTTCCTTTCTCTGTTCTTGGTGAAAATAATATTAATTCAGCACTTTATAAAAAACATCTCCAGAGTACAACATTCAGCATGGTCTTGGTGTTTTAGTCAGCTGTGTCATCAGGGGCGTGGCGTGGGTACATAACACCTGTTGCCGCTTGTGATAAGCCTATAACTTTTACAGAATTAGAGTTTACAGTTTTCTTTTTTAGAGAATTTTCTATCATTCTCTGGCAGAAGAAGAGGGTCCTGGTTCAACGGGAATTGACTCTCATTATACTTACACAGAATAAATTACAACACAAATAATCGAATTGAAAACAAAAAGACAAACAGAGAAACACATGATTAAAAGAACAAAACGCAAATAGGTACGTAATATCTGCTGCACGTCAGTTCCGAAAACGAACATAGCTGCTAACTGAGCGTTTTGCCGGTTTATACAGCGGCAACACATTGGACGGACGAGTGTGTGTCCCCTCCACAGTTTGTACAGTGACAACTACTACGAGGTCAAAGACCATACACAGTAAAATATGGCCGATGTCTGAGCCAGCAACACAACATGGTGTCAGTGCCCAGCAGTTCGAAAGCAATGTTACGCTTTTCTTCAAGTTTCCGTAGATTTCAAATTATTCAATAACTAAAGTATTTACTCTGTGATATAATTAATATTGTTTTCTCTTATTTCCAGTACTGTTGCCGCCGGCAACAGTGGCCACACTACTGTGTGTCATACTCAATATTATACAAATTCACTGGTGGTTAATACATGTCCCACAAAGAATTCGTACAGTTCTTTGGAATGTTAATTGTAATTTTGTGTACTCTTATCAGCCGCACTCATTTTCGATGTTTTGATTATGCGATTATTGGCAATGATATGTAGTGGATACTGCAATAGAAATCGTGAAACAATATTATTTGTGTATGTTATAAAACAGCTTGTTGACAATTGTTAATCATGTTTCATTGTCATATTTTTTATGAAAAATGTTTCTAGCAATAATATAACTCTGGTGTGTGCATGTGACACCAAAAGTTGGGGTTGTTAGGTTAACATGGAAACAAAATTACACATGGAAACCAATATGACTTTAAAATCATACTAGTTTTTTGTGAAATCCACGTAAAAAAACAACTGGAAGTAAGGCGTGGTGGTGGTCCTTGGGTGATTATTATACAGCTTTCCCTATTTTGTGACAGAACTTGTTTTCCAACTGTACTCATTTTCTCAATAAGTCTCTTTTTTGCGCTGCACAGACAAAGCGACCGACTTGAAGTAAGGCAGCCTATTACTATTGTAATGTAACAAAATAAGGAGACCAAGTAAATAGGAAAACTCAATATAAAAACCCATAAAACAAGTTAAACTAAAACCATAATAATAAACCCTGAAGTACAAAAAAATTAGTAAGTAAAGAAATACTAATGTACCATAGTTTATAAGAGAATACAGTAAATAATATTTCATGATAAGAGTCAAGTGATGAGGGAAAAATTAGCAATAATTAATCAAACAGAACAGACTGTATAGATTAATTAGTTCTTTCTGTGACAAAAAAAAAAACGAAATACAAAAACGATGAATGTGACAAGTAGAAATACAGTACAATGTATTATAGTACTTAATGTATGAATAAGGAAGTAGCTGCATATTATGTATCAGTGAAACCAAAACAATCAGTCACAAAGTGTATAAACAAGTAAATTATAGTAAGTGTTAATCACTCAGACAGGACTGGGAAGATTAATACCAATGTGAAGGTGACGTGGAATAATTAGTTAAAGTAACAAGGCAAAATGGATTGAAAGGAGATGTTATTACTATGTGTTAAACAGTTGTTTAGGTTTAATGAAAATTAGTTTATTTGTTCAATGTTCATTAAAGTCATAGCCATGTGGGCATGACATTTAAGTTGATATGATTGTATATCTTTTTGTTTTGTTAACATAGTGATGTTGTTAAAATGCAATGAAAAGATTAAAACTAGGTAATTAACCACAAGGTAATAAAACAAATACTGCTCGTAAAACTGAGACAGTATACTAAGTAATAGGCCAATACTTATACGGTATGGTTGGTCAACTAACTAATAATGGTAAACTGAGAAAAGAATTAATGTTACTAGATGTCAAACAGTTTTTATGGTTTTTAGAAGTTAATTTATCTGTTGAATGTTTATTAGAATCTCAGTCATGAAAACATGACGTTAAGGTAAAATGTTTGTAAATTTTGTTGAAAAAGTAATAAAATAAGAATATAATAAGTATATTAATCCAATGTAATAACAGAGAAAATTTGTAATTAAAAAGAAGGGTTCAAACCAACAGGCAAAATAATAAATAACAAAAAATGTCACATGGTGATGAAAGAAACACCACAACTTAGGCCAATATTAAAATAAATACACTATTGTCAGAATAGCCAGTAAGGCAACAAAACAATGTAAATTAATAAATGATAAATTTAACAAGATGAGCAGTATTTCTATAATGGTAATCACAATTTTCATACTTAAATGAACTAGAAAATGTTTTAGGGAATATCAAACTATATGAAGACATGTAAAACCAAATTTTGTAAAGACGATAAACCACCATCTATTAAGAAACACACACATATCAAATGAGATACCAAAATGCTTGTGTTTTAATAAGGAAGATAACTGTGTAAATCGATTTAAGTAAAATTAAGTAATAGTCGGAGTAATTAGTAGTGGGAAATGTAAAACTCATATATTTTCAATAATAAGAGTCATGTGACACATAAGTTCATCGGTATTGACCAATGGGCATGTAGCTAATTTTGGTCAAGCCGGGTGAAAGCAAAAGATATAACGATTATTCTATTGTTAGACATAAAAGTGTGCAGGTCAGCTCTGCATAGTAAGAACCAAAGTATAACAGAGAATCAAATCTGAGTTGGAGAAAAGAAGCAAAATTAAATAAAACCAAAGAAAAAATTAAAATGAAGAAGATATAAATTAATAAATATAAATCAAGAAATGAATAATTAAGAGGTAAAACCAAAAGAAATAAAAAGTGAAAAAGTATTTCTACTAGACATGGTGAGATTATAACCTTATTTCAAAAATCACTGTTTACAACTTGTCACCGGACAAAAGGCTTCTTACCACATGACAAATGGTGCCAATCGTACAGTCTAGTTATTTTGGTGGCCCTAAAAAGGACCTGGTGGCGAGAAAGCTGATGTCGGTAGTGCCGCGCTGAGATGTTCGGCGGCTGCGCCCATCGCTTGCGCAACGGGAGCGCGAAGACGCAAGAACGGCGGCAGTTCTATTCTTCGGCTGTTCCTTCCGGCTGACTCCGCCTCGATGTCATCCGAGAGAGGAGAGGAGATGAAGTCCGTCCGATGGCGTGGCGATGAAGAATGTCCAAAATTTTCTGCCGCCCCGGGTTTTATTAACTAACCGGGATCGCTGATTCGCTAGCTCCGAACACGCAGTTGGTCACGTCTCGGCAGCCACTGATGCTGGATTGGCTCGCTGTGTCCACCGCTGGTACCGGAGAGCAGATGTTCGCATACCGCTGCCGTCACAACTCCACCGGGTCTTGAATGCTCTCCGGTACCCAGCCTACTGCTCTTCTCCAGATGCTGTGGAAGTGTCTGTTGGTGGGCGCCATGTTGATTGATGTGCCGACTGGTAGCTCGCTGGCGAGGCTGGATCTTGCATCCGCAAGATGATCGTCGCCCCACATTGGGCACCACTTGTCACCGGACAAAAGGCTTGCCGCATGACAAATGGCGCCAATCGTACACTCTAGTTATTTTGGTGGCCCTAAAAAGGACCTGGTGGCGAGAAAGCCGATGTTGGTAGTGCCGCGCTGAGATGTTTGGCGGCTGCGCCCGCTGATCGTGGCGTACTGCTGTCCTCCTCTTCTTTTGGCATCGGTTGTAGAGTCGGCTGCCGGCCCAGCGACGTACATCGCTGGCGCAGAACGGGAGCGCGAAGACGCAAGAACGGCGGCGGTTCTATTCTTCAGCTGTTCCTTCCGGCTGACTCCGCCTCGATGTCGTCCGAGAGAGGAGAGGAGATGAAGTCCGTCCGATGGCGTGGCGATGAAGAGTGCCCAAAATTTTCTGCCGGCCCGGGTTTTATTAACTAACCAGGATCGCTGATTCGCTAGCTCCGAACACGCAGTTGGTCACATCTCGGCGGCTGCTGATGCCGGATTGGCTCACTGTGTCCACCGCTGGTACCAGAGAGCAGATGTTCGCATACCGCTGCCGTCACAAACTACACAACACCAGGATTAACTTCACCAACACTTTTTAACAGCACAATAGTGAAAAGAAAAGAGAATTAACTATAATCACAGTGAACATTACAAGTAAATTCATTTATTTAAAAGAAATCAGTGACAAATAATTTTGCATTAGTTGAGGTGAGCCATAAGCGGCCATCTTTAAAATTTTGTCATCTCAAACTCTAAGGGACGCCATGACAGTATAGTTTTGGATCATTTAAATTAACTTATTATTACGATATTAATTGATGACTCATTGGGCACTTGGTGAAACATATTAATACAAAGGTTTTGTAAAATATATATTTCACAAATTTGTGAAACTTACCAAGTGTTTTTATATATTTTACAAAACCTTTGTATTAATATGTTTCAATATATTAAAAGGTTTTGTAAAATATATAAAAACACTTGGTAAGTTTCACAAATTTGTGAAATATATATTTTACAAAACCTTTGTATTAAATTATTATTGTGTTATACTTAAACAAAATTAACTCTATCTGTATTAGTAATTACGATTTTTAAATATTTGTGAGGTATTGTACTTCATGTATGCATTTCTAACTTTTAATAGCAGTTAACCAAGAGCCCTAGAATTAATATTATAAAATAAAAAATAATTTTTGTTACAATCAAACTGAGAGAAAGAGTCGATCCGGGAAATAAACAATTTTGACCTACGAGTCGTCAGACTGATTTAATAATAATAAAAGTTAAAGAATTTAATTAATTGGTTTTAAAATAAAATTTATTTATGAAATAAATTTAGATTAAAAGATTTTTAGGTACTAAAAGAAGAGTGAACTCACATTGGCAATTGGCACATCATCGGAAATTAGAGAATAAGCAGACAACCTCTATTAGCCAATTCGATATCACAACGAAATGAACTTACACAAAACATTTCTTTTAATAATTTTTTTCCAAACCAGTGACAGTCAAATAAGTATTAATTAATAAAATTTAACCGAACAATTTCGAATTAGATACTTAAACGAAATAATTTTCATTAAACAAAAAATAAATTAAATTAGATCCAAAAAAATATTAAAAATTTTCCAAATACAGCAAGGTAATTATCAAAGAGAAAAACGCAGTCATAAATTAGTTATATTACACTATACATGTCTTCCTTTTTATAGCAGAACTCGGTTTCCACTAATACTCGTGTTTTCACTAATATTCGGTTTTTGTGCAGATCACTAGAAAAGCGACCAACTCGAAGGACGGCAAGATGACATGCATGTCTCCATTTCTTTTTATTTCGCACAAAATTTGCTTCCAGTGAAGTTTTTGAGACTTCACTAAATAACATAAAAGAATATTGACCACCTAACGAATAACAAATCTTGTTTATTTGTTAATACAATGTTTTTTTTTTTAATCACTATTCAGAAAAAATTATATTCTTCATTTTACATTTCTGTTGTTTTCGTTAATAACACATTATGTTCTTTGTTTTTAATATTACTCTCTTTCACTGTTTAGAGACAGTAAATGTCATACTTTTCTCAATCATGATTTTATTTCTTTAAATAGTAAGCTAAAACACAAACACCATTATAGTAGAACTCCATTTATCCGAACTCCAGTTATCCAAATCGCCAATTATCTGAATCGATATCAGGAAATGGCATGGAATAAAATTAATGGAATTTCGACAAAACAATCAAATCCAGGAAGAAAAAGAATAGGCAACGAACAAGAAGGAAGAGTAAAAAAGAGCAAAAGAAAGTGTTGAAGAAAATGTAGCTGTATCAACTGAAGACATACAGAAAACCGTTGTACAAATTCCTGGTTCCGAGTGTGACATGGACAACATAAACGTGTGGTTGCAGTGTGACCCTGGATATCAAATTTTAGATGATGATGAAATTATCCAAAATGTAACGATAAATCTTCGCAGGTGGACGAAGACGATGACAATGTTGCTTCAGTTGAACCGGAAAAGGAACCTACGGTGAGTGAGGCATTCGTTTGTTTTGACACTGCCTGAAAGTGGATGGAACGTCAGCCTGAATGCGACCATGTGCAGCTTCTATCTGTCAAGTGTTTGCGGGACCTGGCTGCATGCAAATGGGTTTCTATGCAAAACAATTAACACTGTTTGACATGTTCAACTGAAAAATCATAATTATGTGTATTAATTAAAATTTTTTGTAGTAAACGTGAACTTTTTGCAAAACACGTGTGACCTGGTTTTTATTAAGATACTGTACTGAAGTAATAAAAATAAACAAAAGTGATTTTCCACCAATTTTCCCGTTTTCTTTCATAACAATCTTTTTCTTATGTTTGTTCCAATTGTCTGAATTACGTCTGGGAATCATTAGTTCGAATAAATGGAGTTCTACTGTATTACGCAACCTCACAAATGAAAAAAATGTGTTTTCACTTTACATTAAAAAATAGAATAATTTATAATTAGTACACTTCTTCATCTTGACACTGTATGTATAAATACAATCACATATTTAAAACATCAAAAATGTAGTGTGGGTATACGGATAGTGAGACAATTCCGTATAATCAATATACTCAGGATCACTGTGTGCTGTTTGGTGTTCATATTCATATGTTATATAATTAATTTGAAATATTCCAAAGCAGCAAAACACTGTTAAGACAATAAACATTGTTGAATTTTCTATTTGTTTAGGTACAAAATTATTTTGTAGTTATAAAGATTATTAATTATTGTAATAAAACATATGTTAAGACTTTTAACATTGAAAATGTTTATAAGGACGTGCGCACATTTGCGGCCGATCGCTGGTGCGTTATCGAAAATGGGAACCGGTGAGTTCCCATAGAAACTACTTCTTTGTTGTCAATAACGCAGTACACATATAAAACTTCGCTTACGAATGCGACTACATTTAACTTATAGTCTGTACATTGGTAAATGAAGAATGAATTCATTGATTTGTGAATGATGAATGAATTCATTGATTGGTGAATGAACATAAATATATATATTTTTTAGATTTATTGAAGCATTTTCAATGTCCTTCACTGTGCATTGCATTTGTGCAATGCCTGTAAATTTTTCAGAAGTAACCCCCCCCCCCCCAATAAGTGCTAACCCCCCCATTGTTTCTCTTAAGTGAAAGGAAGTCATTATTTATAATTAATACGTGTATATGTTTCATAGAGTTTCAAAGGAGAACCTCTGTTCATTATTATCATGTTTAGAACATCATCACTGAAACTGACCAAAATGAATTATTACGTTGCAAAAATTAAAAAAAATTACAAATGTCTGGTCCTCTGGTATTAGAGACGCACAGTGGACAAACGCCTTGTTGTGATACTAACAAATTCATCATTTATTTTGCACATGCACACAACAGTCTTGTACAGTGTTTCATAATATGAACATCTGCTGCAACAAGGCTGATGAGAACAATGGAAGCATGTGTGTGACAGAGAGGGTTCTACTATGGAAGTGAGACAGTGAACTGTTATAGCATCGTCTCCCCTCTCTTCTCTCTAGATAACTTAGCCATACTTGTAAGTGGGATAAGGCTAAAGGAGCATTTGCAATGCTGAGACCAATCTGGAAATCAAGGGAACTTAACACCAATACCAAACTACGCATCTTCAATACAAATGCCAAGTCGGTACTGCTCTATGGGTGTGAAACTTGGAAGACTAACAAACAACTGATTAGCAGACTCCAAACATTCGTGAACAGAAGTTTGCGGAATATCCTGAGGATATGGTGGCCACAAGTTATCTCCAATGAAGAGCTGTGGAGAAGAACCCATCAAACACCCATTGACATTGAGATGCGTCGTAGGAAATGGAAGTGGATTGGGCATACATTACGACGAGATGGAGACAACATAGCAAGACAAGCCCTGGAATGGAACCCACAAGGTAGCAGGAGAAGAGGCAGACCAAGGAACACATGGAGGAGGAGTGTAATAGCGGAAGGGATGGAGAAAGGAGGGAATACCTGGCCCGAGATCAAGACGATGGCGCGGAACAGAGTCCGGTGGCGGAAGTTCATTGATGCCCTATGCTCCACTTAGGAGATGCAGGAATAATGATGATGATGATGTAAGTGGGGGTAATTCATGCATTGGTGGGTCGGTACAGCTTACTGTTCAGAAACAACTGTCAGTTACTACAATAATAATAATTACCATATTAATACTAACCGCTAATTAAAAAACACTTTTATTTTTATAGAGCACTTTCAGGGACTGGTAGTGTACCCCCGCCTTCTTGATATTACCAGTTCCTGGAAGTGGTCTGCAAAGTTACAATCAATATAATACAATTTGAAGCAGAGGAGAGAGGACCTGCCTGGACTTTACTGGGAAGCAAGACTGAAGATGGCGTGAGCCAAAACAAGCCATTGGACAACAACAACATATAACATAATTCTTCAAGAATGCTGAAAGAAAGCATAATGAAAATGCATGAACCAATAATATGAATGCATCTAAGTGTACTGTAATGTGAACAATATTTTCTGTAATTTATAAAAGTAAACAAATTACTATTTGTTTTGCATTGAAACTGCTACAGTGCATAACATAAACACCTTACAACGACAGCAACATAAAAGTTAAGTTGTAATGTACAGTACTGTATAGAAAGAACACATTGAGGATGAAGATTCCTAATTTATGAAGATTTTTTTTTAAACAAATATTTAATGTCTAAAACTGCAAAGTGTGACAAAAGTGAATACTGTAATTTATCAAACAAAACACTCACATCTGATAAGCAAAATTCATCTCTAAATATTATCTCTAGATTTTCCAGTGTTCCTTTTTAGATCATAACCAGTAATTAAGGATTATTGGAACTGATTATACTTAGATTACCTATTTGTTATCTGTTATTTAAAACAATCACATTAAAAAATAAACCATATGAATATTTATTTTTTATGTTGTTATTTTGTAATGTACTGCAATGGTTTAAATATTTCAACTGTTGTGTTGTGATGTTAGTTTATGTAATCAGCTGTTGTGACAATTAAAATGTTTACTGTTTACATTCTTGTGTATAAACAATTACTGTCAACAATATTCATAATTTCTTTGATATCATTTTGTTTTGTTTTTATTTGAATTTGTTCTTTAATCAGTGTTACTGAGATTATATTTATTTTATTCAGATTTTTCAATATATATTCATTTTGAGCACTTTTTGAATAATTTCATTTTTTATTAGTTGTTTTGGCTTATTCTGGACAGATAGAGTGACAAATGAGGAGTAGGAATGCTTGGAAGAGCACGGCAGATAAGAAGAGTGTTGGATATCGTCTTTGGTTGGGTCACTCTATGCATCAGAACTCAAGACAATGCGGTGGTAGAAACAATGGAGGACCTAGTAAATGGAAAGTGGAATAGAAGACACAGGAAAGGCCAGATGAGAGATGATATACGGATGCAATATCAGAAATGAAGAAACTAGCCTAGGATAGGAAATCATGGAGGGAGCATGCCCTATAAAGCCTGTCCTTGGACAGAAAAGGCATGATGATATTTTGATTGTCTATAAGTTAATTTGTATCATGCTCACACGACCAGTGTCAAAATTGTTAAAATGATTATAAACCGAGCAGTTAGGCCATGGTCGGTTGGTATTTACTAGCGACATCGTCGGCATCGTTTTAAATCCCACTCTTGGCATCTCCTTCAGCCCGCCAAAGTACAGAGTTTTGAAAAAACAAGTACGGCCGATCTTGGGCGAACAATATCCGACGTTTTCCAGATAAGTGCAACAGGCGGCTGGTAACACGAGGTTACCTGTACATATATATCTTGGCAGCCTGAAAAAAATCCCCGAGGATGAGATTCGAAACACGCCGACAATGTTGCTAGTAAATAGCAACCGACCACGGCCTAACAGCCCGGATTATAATCAATTTAACAATATGTCTGTGTTATCATTTGTTATGCAGCAGGTATTTTGTGGCTAAATTAGGTTTATATATATGGACATATTCTAGAACAAAAAACTAACTATATCATACTGACGTGATCATACCATTCCACTATCAAACAGTCTTCTTTATTGTCACGTAATTTGTCTTTTTCTTCTGGCTGTATCTTCTGATATTTAAACTTACGTTTATTGTCGGACACAGTATGAAAAGTAGTCCATGTACAACAATCTAATCAACCACATTGTTAACATCATGATTTTTAAATTGTACACTGCGTGTTATATTTATGAAGGCTTCAGTTATTATTTGATAATCACTGTAGGTACCATGTACATTCAATATTTCCATGCAGAACATCTTCCAACAATGTTCTATCGTTGAACAGAAAATTACATACCATTCATATGATGCCAAACAATCCATATATAAGTTGGTTTCCTTAAAAAAAAACGCCATTAATAATCACAGGACATTTGTGTGAAAATTTTGATTAAGCCCTTAGGTTTACAGTCTCTAATATAGATGACACACATTGGATATAAAAAAATTAATACTGCCAACAATGTAATACTGACTCAGCCAAATGGCTGACAGTCGAAAGTCTTTGGTGTAACAATGTGTTCTCAATTGTGCAGTATCTACTGACACAGTCTCTGTGCACCAATCAGATTGGCACCAGCTTACCATTTTGAGGTCTGTGTTAAGTCTTTGTTGCCACAATTAGAGTTTGTCAACTGCAGATTCCATTATCATCTTCAATGGATCCCACAGCCATTGTTTAACGTTGAGCAGAAACATGTCAACAACACAACTCATTGCTGATGAGAGACAAAAAGTTGATTACCACTGGTGACAGCTGCTTTGATGCCCACTGTCATCCATTTGGCCGAGACAGTATTACCATACCCCCTTTCCATGAATATTGCACACTGTTGTTATAGACCTTCCTATTTTATCAGAAAGACTTTTCCAATGTAGCTATAATTTATATTGTAGATTTTCTATTTGACAAAGAAAACACTTTGCTCTGAGGCACTGTTTTTTTTTTCAATCCAACAACTGTTCTGATTATTATAAATGGTGATGACAACCTTTCAAGCACTTCAGTGTTTTTACATCCAAAGAAACAGTTTACATTATTCACTCACGTTAGCACATACTGACTATTTACTGCTTCCTGCTTTTAGACTGCTGCATTTTCCTTATGTCGTAATGCTGGGTACTGACTTCAAATATACACCAATTTCATCAGCTCTAAACATACCGTCAGTATCACAATTTTCATCTTCAAGAATTAATTTATAATTATAAATGTTTGAACAAGCAGGTAATTATTTCCCACGAATTTATGTTTGTCTAGCACCATAATTTAGTTTTAAACCTTTTGAACACTTTCAGTGCCAAGCCCGTGTCTACCACAGACTGATTTAATACAAAATCCACTGGTGGCCATATATGCCCAAAAAGTATTTTGTACTATTCTTTTGAATGTTAACTGTAATTTTGTGCACTGTATCTGCTAACAGAAGATGTTCTTAGTTTTTGACATAATCCCTATCATTTTGTATTGTTTGGTGTTCGTATTTATAGGTTATGCAATTTGACACAGTGACAAAGTACCGTCATAAAATGGGATGAGACTAACTGAAGGTTGCCCCCGCTCCCAATGATCCCAGGACAGATTAGAAATTAGGATTCTTCGCATATAATTTTATAAATTATGTTTCAAAGTCATTATAAATATTAAATATATTATATACATTAAGAAATAAACTGTAGCAAAAAGTGTTTGAATTTTATAAATACATTCTATAAATTCTCCGTGTCTCAAATTTTTTGTATACACAAAAACAAAGTATCCCACCAATACATACATTGTTTATCAAATGTTGAGTGATTGTTGTTGTTAAGGAAATTCTATTTTATTAATTTACAAACAATTATTTATAGGCCTTATTTTAAAACGCACAATTGGCTTAGAACTAGGTCTATATTAAGTAATTATGGAATTTCACTGAAAAATAGCTACAAGAGAGTTGGGGGGGGGATCGATCCCCTGATTCTCCACTGTAGTTACACCATGATTGGAAAGTACAATTTGAGCTATGTACTATAAAGAAGATAAAGTACATTCTGAATCTAGTATACAGTTTTTAAGTACTTGCTATAATTAGAAGTTGGCCAGTTTACAATCCACAGACTATATGCTCAAAAAATGTTTATTGAGAAGTGCGTAGATAGTTGGAGTGTCTTAGGCTATACTATGTAATAGCAAGACACTGTTAGAAATGCACGTGCACATGTGCGTGCGCGCGCGCACACACACACACACAAGGCATGTATAAAAGTATACAAGTATGCAACAGGAAAGAAACATGTGCTTGAATGTGACTCATTGTGATTGTCAAAACCTTCAACTGCATCACCATTGTTCATTTCAAACCTTTGTTTTACAGAGATCTAGTTTGTTTGAGAAGACTTTCTTTCTTTTATTAATTAATTTATTATACCTACCATTTATTCATTTTTTTGTATAAATTAAAAAAATAATAATTAGTTTGTCAATTACACAAAATATTACTTATCTTGATTACTTTAATTAATTTTTATTTCAAACACGAACAGGCCATTTTTTATACTCAAATCTCTCTTTATCAGCACATAATGTGGTTTTTTATAGAAGTTACAGAAACGCTGATACAGAAAATACTGTTTTTCTTTGATACCACAGGAGTACCATCATGAAATTTGGCATAAATGTTGCTAAAAGAGGGTTAAATGTTCTTTCAAAAAAATCAAAAATTCCGATTTTGAGTTTAAAAAAATACATATTACAAAAAATTTTTTTTAGGTAACTTGGTTATGTTATATATTTTATAAAACGCCATAAAAAACAGAACAAAATGACATAAATGTCAGCTCTCTAAATCGAATAGTTCTTGAGTTGCAGCCATTTAAAGATTATTAAACAACACAAAATTTGTGAAATTTTCAAAATTTCAAAAATTCATAACTCAGAAACTAATGGTTCAAAAAATCTGAACATTAGTATGTTTCATCTAATGTGCTAGTACTGTGCCAAAAATGAACAAATTCTAAAGACATGAAGTTTGGGCCATTTGTTGATTTGGTGTGGAATTACCCACTTACTTTACATAATTGTTAGTAAGAAACTGATACACAAGTGATATCATTTATTGAATTATTCCATCTGTTTGCAGAAATACGCTGTCAAATATTTTTCAAAATCAAATAATAAATTCTCTCATTTTCAAGTGTACAGGTTCCCAGCCACCAAGGTGCCATGTGGCGCTGTACTCACACGTAACATGCTTGGCTTTACAAAAGGAGCCATAATGCCATAAACCACATAGTGTCCAAACCATTTTACTTTTTCAGAAGTAAAAAAAAAATTATTTCAAGTTTTCACCATGCTTTACGATTTTTACTCAATATACACTTTAAACATGCTTACAATTGAAAGTATGTGTTTTACTTTACTATTAGAATTATAAATGCCTGATTTTTAGTACAAAATTATAAAGATAAAATGTCCAGTTTTTTTTTTAAGCAGAAATGCTAAGCGGGTGGGAGAGAAAGTGTTATTAAACTTGAAAATATCTGCTTTATCATGGCAGAAACTAGTTCACGATATACACAATAAACAAACAAACTATTTTTGTATTCTCGAGAGTGACAACAGACTCAGACACAATTACTATCTACACAGATAACAACTCTGCCCATTCTTAGATAAGAGAAAGGAACTACATTACATATGGAATAAAGTGCTGTCACAAAGGTAAACAGTTTTTGTGTACCTACACACAATACTTACTACACTTGTGCATCAAAGCTATTTTCATTTATTTGCGCTGTTTCTAATAAAATTCAAGGACACACGAGACAAGCTATCACATTCTGCACATGCGCATCATCATCACTCTTAACTTAACGCAAATGTAAAGTTAGAAGTAATGAAAGTACATTTTACAACCGTTGAAGATATAAAGCAAAAATTGCTGAGCGAGGTCAAAGCTATAGCAAAAAGTTCTAGCCGAGTAAGACTATCGAAAAAAAAAAGGACAAAAAAGGCAAATTTCCAGAAACAGCCACTTTTGAGCTGATTTTTTTTTTAAACGATAGGTTTAGTGTTTACCTAAAAGTTTATCCAAGTTCCAGACTTCGGACCGCCCATTTTCCCCGACTTTTCACTTCCAGCAAACAGCGGAGCGCGAGTCACTGAAGTTTTCCTCGATTTTTCTTATGACAACTTCACCATATCAGAAAAATAAAAATACCAGCGTGTTACCCAGAAATTTTCCTATCGATCTGTGTTAGTCGTGTATTTTTTAAAGGCAACATAACCAACAAAAAAGTAGAAAATTGCAAAAATGTGCATTTTCAGATTTCCGTTAATAATGAGTGAAATAATGATTTTTTCTTCATAAAAAAATTGTAGAATATAGTACTCCAATAGACGAATTTCCATATTAATTCTTATCCCAAAATATTGTGTCACTAAGCCACAATAAATTTTTCAAGTTGAAAACGGAAATGTTTCAAAATTTGGTCGTCATTACCCTGGCATCACAGGACAAAGTTTTTTTTTTTAATACTCGTATTTTCATGCTCTATCAGCTAGTGAAAAAGTTTGTTCTTTCATAGCTTCCCAAATAATAATTTTTAACTTCTTTAATGTGCGCACATGTGCGCTTTTAAACAGCTAATGGCCGCGCGCGAGCTGAATTGATCATACATATGCGCCACCAAGCGGCAGTACTACATACTTGCCTGAGCATCAGCTGCTCTTAACGACTATTAGGCTCCTGTAGGTAGCTTAAAAAAATATAAATATCATAATTAACAAAAACGCTTCATCACATCACTATATTTACAATTAGTGTGCAAATGTGTAGTAAGTAGTGCTGCCGCTTGGCGGCACATATGTAAACTCGATTCAGCCAGCATGGCCATTAGCTGTTTAAAAGCGCACATGTGCGCACAATAAAAAAGTTAAAAATTATTATTTGGGAAGCTATGAAAGAACAAACTTTTTTCACTAGCTGATAGAGCATGAAAATACAAGTATTTAAAAAAAAAAAAAAAAACAACTTTGTCCTGTGATGTCAGGGTGATGACTGGACCAAATTTTTAAAAATTTCAGTTTTCAACTTGAAAAATTTATTGTGGCTTAATGACAAAATATTTTGGGACAAGAATTAATATGGAAATTCATCTATTGGAATACTATATTCTACAATTTTTTTATGAAGGAAAATCATTATTTCACTCATTATTAACGGAAATCTGAAAATGCACATTTTTGCAAGTTTCAATTTTTTTGTAGGTTATGTTGCCTTTAAAAAAATGCACGACTAACACAGATCGATAGGAAATTTCCCGGGGAACACGCTGGTATTTTTATTTTTCTGATTGGTGAAGTTATAGGAAAAATTGAGGAAAACTTCAGTGACTCGTGCTCCGCTGTTTGCCGGAAGTGAAAAGTCGGGGAAAATCGGGGAAATGGGCAGTCCGAAGTATGGAACTTGGATATACTTTTAGGTAAACACTAAACCTATCATTAAAAAAAAAATCAGCTCAAAAGATGCTGTTTCTGGATATTTGCTATTTTTGAATTAGTTTTACTCGGCTACTCTGACAACTGAAAAAAATGTTGGTTTATTGTGTTATATCGACTACACATATGTATTAATCAATGTATAGATAAAATAAGAAATATCTCTCTAAAACTAAAACTGAATGAACTTTCTGATCAACCAAACCTCATACATTAAAATTCTGGTGCATATACAAATTTACTTCAACTTTGTTACTCATTTCCTAATCCACTACTGTCTTTCCACATTATGTGGCATTTCTATCATACAATGTATGGCGTTTAAACATTTCATATATTCTTTGGTCTTCCTCACTTTAGTCTTGCTTCAGTGGCCTACTGTCAGCCATGCTGACAAAACCAATGCTAAATAAAATCCAATTTGCTTGATTATTCCCATCTTTCTAGTTATTAAACCAATTTCTGTATATTTTCTTATAATGTGATGTCTTATTCAGTTTCTTCAAGTTGTACGACCTCTGGCCCTTCTTTATCTAATTATATAATTACCTTATTATCCACTCTTGTGACATACAAAGTTTCGTCAGTTATGACGCGTTTCGGGACTAAGTCCCATCCTCAGATAACACTTAAATTTAATAAATTAATACATTAAATTTCGCAACCCTGATACTGGTCAAGTCAATTAAATAAAATAAATAAAATTACAAATCGCATGTGATATGTTTTACTAACCACGGCCGGAGCTCCCGCATGCGTTCACCCCCAACCGCGATATCTCCAATCTGCAGACATCAAGTGGGTAAACTAAAGCTTCTGGAACCTCACCAATGAGAAGGAACTTAGCACAACAAATTCCGTAATCTTCCCAAAACCGAGAAAGGAGAAGGTCTACAGTATCACATAGAAACCATACACAGCAAATCACTCAAGACACAAAACAAATAGAGCATTCTCCTCCCCCTGACATCAGTGGAAAGACGTTCTTGAACTACTGTAAACTGTCTCGGCAAAAAGGACAATGGTTGGTATCATAGCAACTGTTATCATTTGTAATTAATTTTTCATCTCCATATCACCGTAGTTACATTGATGACATGTTTCTGCACATCACTAATCAAATGACTACCGACAGAAAAGTGTTAATGAGACAACGGTCCAGCTCCACTGAAGGTGATAAGCTGCAGCTGAATACTAATTTGTGGAACGAGGAGTCAAAATTGTAATTTTACTGTAACAGTACAATGACAGTGTCGAAAGTGCATCCTAATTAAGAATGCAATTAATACATGAAAGGCCTTCGACTGTCATCCTTTTGGGTGAGGCAGTATTATTTAATTTTTACTTCCATATTCCATAAGGAGCTTATGGAACCATGTTCCGTGTTCGAGATGAGGGCTGATTCTGATTGCACTACCCTCAACACATGAAGAAAAGTCATCTTCTGAAAAGTGTCTGTGTGTAGAATTTCTTCTATGCCAAACGATAACTGCCGCAAATTCAAACATAATCAAATAATTTTTTGCATATGTGCCTGAATTGTAGAGAACTCGAGGCCTATTGATTTTGGTGAAGATCGGTTAAGGAGAAGGGGTACTTTATCTACAACGTTTTATGTTTTAACAAGAGTAAAAGTACTTAATTTTGATAAATAAAGTATCCTGAAAAGAATGTCATAATAATCTACTGTAGAAAAGTAGATAAAATATATATAAATAAAAAGGGTAGTTGAAGGGGGAGGGGATAATTTTTGTATGTGCACTACGTTATCGGCAACAAATAAGTAGTTTGTTGTTAAAATTCCTTCCCGGGCTGTTTGGCCGTGGTCCAATGTTTTCTGCAAAACCAGACATTTCGGCAGTGTCATCGACTGCCATCATCAGTCAAAATCGAGTGCGCTAACGTGAGGTGGTATACGTTAGTGACCACAGTAGTGTGGTTAAGACTGAAGAAAGAAATAGAAGTAGTTTCAATGGAAATATTTCATTTCAAAAATGATTTTAAGTATAAATCTTAGAACACGGAAGTCATGTATGGTTCTACACACTGATACTTATTGGATTTGATGAACTTTCCAATGCATATGCATTAGTGAAAATGCTCAGAAGAGATTAAATAATAAAGCTAAATTTATGAGCAGCCAAAACGAGTTGGTGCTACATAAAAATGTGTTTATCATGTTATCACAACACAATGCAAACAACACACTATCTACTAAATTACCCTCTTTATTCCTATACAGGTGACCTAAATTTCATCACCAGCAATCACATATTTTTTTCCTATTCTTACTACAAAACACAAACGCACATGGAAAAACACAATAAGGAAATGATAAAACGCACAAGGATGCATCAACATTACAAGATAATGTTTTTTTTTCATTTTATCCAACTGATAAACATTCTTAAACAAAAGCAACAACCACGTGGATAAAAATAGCACACTGCAGGAATCTGTTACAAAATCCAGTCTTATATTCAATATAATTAATTACCATGCATTATCTCGGTCTCTGTCTACTGAAAATCTAATCAGAAGCAAAAACTCTTTTTTTTTTCAAACAGGAGAGAAATGTTAATAGCAAAACTGACGATAACATGTGATGCACACATACATTTACTAGCAGTGAGTGGTTTTCTTATGGCAAACTGTGATAAGGAAAACAATTACACACCATAATGTGGACTGGGCGAGTACTGTTACTGCTTAATAGTGTTACATCACACTGCAAGGTCACACACACACACACGACCGCGCGCATGCAATAGTAAAAACACATATTGCACCAGTCACATAAAAGCATCGAACTAGAGGTGGGTAGATATACCTATAACAGGTATTTTGAAACGATTATTTTTGTGGAACGGATATATAACAGTGACTGAAAAGTTGAAATACCTGTTCCGATTCAACGATAACTCAAAAGTTGAAATACCCGTTCTGATTACATGTGGCCTTGTGGTTCCGAGTTGCGGGGCCCCATTATGCAACTTATGAATAAACGAGTACCATGAGTACATGAGTACAAAGTCACTTTTTGGTGCTGAATACTTTATTCTCCGCATGTGTTATTTGTGGTATTTTGTACACGTTATTTTTTTGGAACAGTTTCGTATGTACCTGTTATTTTCAAATACTAGTTTAGCAAACCTCTACATCAAACACAATAGTAGAGGCAGGACAATATAAATTGAACACTCAGGTCTCGTAGCACAGTAGATAAACACCTCGCTGCGAGGCTAAAAAATTTTCATTTAATTCGCACATGCGCACAACAGTCTTGTACAGTGTTTCATAGCGTGAACATCGGCTGGCGAGAACAACGAAAGCCCGTGTGTGACAGAGAGGGAAATAATATGGAAGTGAGACCGTGAACGTTATAGCGACGTCTCCCCTCTCTTCTCTCTGGATAACTTAGCTAGGCCTACCTACTTGAAAATGGGAGTAATTCATACATTGGGTCTGCGCAGATGACTGTTCAGGAAAGGCTGGCGGGCCTATACAGTTCAGATCAATGTACCACTATTTTCCTCCCTCACTTTGGTCCAACACTACTACTCAAGGTCAATTTATTTTGTTACTTGTCTGACAGTTTTGTACAAATAAATATTACCACCGAGCTGCACGACTCACCAGCAGTATTTGAACGAATTATAAATTTATAATTACTAAAAATTCCACTTGAACATTTATTGTTACTAAAAATTCCAGACTACTCCATTGGCTTTTTATCTCCATTTATAATCATAATGGCAAATGTCAAATAATTTAGTTCTACCACCTTTAAGTTTATGTATTTTTCATAAGTACTGAGAGGCCAATATCTCATACTTTATACAAATATACATAAGTGGTAACGATATTTAGTTTTTTTTTTTCTTCAAAATGTAGCTTATAAACTTACTGAAGGCCAACCTAAAAATTTGCAAGAGATGTTAAAAGATATTAATTTTGTCCAAATATTAAAGATGCCACATTTGTTTTTTGAATAACTTCTCATAACTTCAGGCACCATACAGACTTTAAAATTTTCTTAAAATATTGCTTTTCATTTTTAACCTATAATGCCCTAAACTTAATTAATTTTTTTTCTGAGTACACACTACTTTCAGATTTGGGTTACAATTCTCTTTATTCAGACTATCAGAATGGATCTTATAATTTTTTCAAATGTTTTTTTGTTTTTTGGGCATCCCAAGATTTTGAAATTTCTGAAACCAAAAATTATATTCAGATTTTTGTTACAATTTGGTATTCTACAAAGGTTTTTCCTGTTTTATCTACTTCATAGTCCCTGGTGTACAGAAATGTTTTAATTTAGAAAATTAAACATAACGTTCATTTGTGGTTTAAATTCTCTTTAATCTGATACTCCATCTGTATTTCTGAGATTTAAAAAAAAAATGTTACACCTTGTATTTACATCTCCCATGCCTATTTCAAGGGAGGGCTGATGAAATCTAACAAATAAACGGGTAAAAGTGACATGTGGTGCCAGAAAGAATTTCTCGAGTGAGCAATTAGGGTGCAGTAAAATTACACCCACGAAAGGTATTTCACAACCTCGTCTATACCTGTGAATCATCTGCCTCAGAGTCATTGTTATAAGAAACAGTTCTAGTATCGTGCCGTTACAAACTAACAGTTCACAATTCATGCTCAATAGCAGATGCAGGGCTGACACATGCACAAACACACAACATCTAACAAAGGATAAACGATAGCAGCACAAATATTGTACTATTGGCCTACACAATATGCGTACACATGAACAGTATAAACATGAGCGCGTTTCATTTTAAATATAAACGTACAGTATAGACAAACGGAAACTCCCATCTACATGAAACGCACCAGGTACACATACATATAATCACACCCATGCATTTGCTTCCTACCAAAACTAAATGGCAACAGTAAAATATTATTCTATTTTATGCAATTAACGTGAAGTAAGAGCTTGAAATAAATGTTTTTCTTTACATGTATATTAGGGTGTTGGTGAGAGGGTAGTTGAAGGTAGATGTGAGAGAAGTAGTGGGTACATTACAGAGAGAGGGTGGCGTGTTATTATGGTACATAAGTTTGTGCACTGTAAATGGGGGACGTGTAGGTACGTACGTTTGTGCATTGTAAAGGGCAACAGTGTGTGGGCGTATATATCATTCTATATTCAGACACATTGACTCAGTTATAAGGAACCAGTTCTTCCATTTCCAAAACAATAAGTGTAAGGAAATACTTGCAGGTAGGAGAAGAGGCTATAAAACTGTTCCCCAAGACTTCTCGAGGGTCACGTTTATTGCAGGCCTATTGTTCACACAAGGAAAACTTTGGGGCCCCACGCGTATCACCTTTTGCCAAAGAAACAACAGGAGTCTGTAGCCTTCTGTACCAAGTTCCATAAAAGTCAATTGACATTTTCTTTCAAAAGATATCCTGAAACATATTCCAAACATTTTCAGAAAATTTTTAGACCAACAGTTAGTAAAATGTTTATTTGAACTATTAAATAAATATGCAGGTGTAGCTGCTTATTTTAGAAGAAACTTATGGAATTCCAACTCATGACAAATCAGTCAATTTATACATGATTTATAAAAAAAAAAAAAGGTTCCATTGTGTATTAATCATGATCTTGTTACTTATGGAGGCAAAACATGGACACTGATAATAAAGGTACAAGAAACACTAAGGAGCTTTGAAAGAAAGATCATAAGACGTGTTTGTGGTCCGGTTAAAGAAGATGACGAATGGAGAATAAAAAATAACCAGGAGATGGATGAGCTACTGAATCATGGAGATTCATGAACGCTAAACGAATACAATGGCTAGGTCACCTAGAACGGATGGATGATCAGCGTATGCCAAAGAAAATCCTGACGACGCAAGTCTATAAAAGCAGAAAGAGGGGGCAGTCTACGATAAGATGGTTGAATGATGTGCTGGAGAACCTAAGAATGGATGTGAGGGGTTATGCTGAGATGGGAATGGACAGGAGACTCTGGAGATGTGTTGGAAGCCAGGGCTCACATTGGGCTATCTACAGTGCTGAAGAAGAAGAAGATTAATTATGCTGACAACTACAAGCTGTAGAGTCATGAGTCTACTATGTCTATCTACATTATGGTTTAAACACTGCCAAACATTCAATCTGCTAGACAAAAATGGTAAACACATTTATATATTTAGGTTCTCCACCTCTTTATGTTTTTTACCCTTACTCACATTGTGTATTCACACCTGTGTTGCACATGGATCACTTTTGTGCTTTCTGCTTCATTTTTCTTTACAGAAAATGAAATTTACATCATTTTGCTAGTTGTTTTAAAGCAGTCATCGCCAAACCATTGATCATGCACTTCTCACAGCAGAACAACCAAAATGTACAAGGGTTAGTCGATAAGTTTGTGTGAATCTGTAGCTTAGAACTACAATTTTTTTTTTTTCGAAAAACATATTTCTACTACACACCTCTTTAATTTTTAAATCTATCTACCAATTTATTCACTGTTTATCAGCTATTCGAAATTTACAAATCACGTGTATTTTGAAAAATGGACAAAAGCAGACATCTTGCTGTGATTAAATTGTTATTAAAAATACAAACTTTGTCACCACTTTTTTCAAAATAGCTAGTTGCTTCGCTCTCGACGAGGTCTTTCGATGTGTCCACCATCTTCAGGTCTTAAACGAAAAGACTTCACGATGGTGGACACACCGAAAGGCCTCATCGACAGCGAAGCGACTAGCTATTTTGCAAAAAGTGGTGACAAAGTCTGTATTAAGATGGCTGCTAATAAAACTAACATGACTGGATATTTAAAAAAGGTCCAACGCCAATGATTGACGATGATCCTCGCAGTGGAAGCTCAAAAAATGCAATAACTCCAGATATGAATAAAACAATTTCATACATGGTGTTAGAAGTTCAGCAATTGAGAATGGATGATGTTCCTGATGTCATAAGCATCACACATTAGTGTGTGTAACACATTTTAACTCGAGAACTTGGTGTGAAAAAACTTCATGCAAGCTGGGTGCTGCATTTTGAATCATTGCACTTTTTGGGCATCATCTTCAGCCAAGCTCTCTGAACGTTCACCTTATGCTCATTACTTTGACCTGGAAAGTTCGTCAAGATTCAGCAATGAAATTCACAACCACACTCACGTGGGATTTTATAAACAAATATTCCTCATATTGAACACAGGGTTTTGTAACAATTAAATAATTCTGCAATGGCTAAAGTCTGTCATTTAGATTCTAATGTCTATAATCCATCTCAGCCATCCTTTAAAGAAGTCACTATATACTGGTGGAAACCATACTACACCAAACATTACATCGACATTTTTTAGAATTAGAGGGAACAACGTGAGACATGTCTGAAACGCTCTGAAAAAACTGCAAGCTTGTAACAACTTGTTGCAGCACCTTTCATGAAGGTTGACGAGGTTTTTTAAATGGTTTTATGCAACATTTTCAAGAAGATAGCGTTGCACTGAAATGGGGCTCATATAAACTGTAAAGCCTGAGTCACACTATGCTACTTCACTAGCCACTACTCGTGTAGCAGCTACTAAGTAGCCTATGTGTCATACATAGTAGCAGCTACTAGCGCTCACCAGCGAATGAAAAATTAGTAGCTAAAGAAGTTGAACATATTCCACTTTTGGAGCTACTAAGTACCCAGCAGCTGACCTTGAGACCATGTTACTCACTAGCCGCTACCGAGCCGAGTCGCCCAGTGTGACAATGCAGTAGTGGTACAGTAGTAGCACCTCCCTTCTCACCACATGCTTGCCTCGGCATCTGTTTTGATCTTTTTGTATTGTGCCTTTTGAGTGTGCTATTTCTACATTTACAAAGAATGATTTATTAAAGTGGTCGGGTGATGAAATAATTACATTCCTTAATACATATAGAAAATATGATTGTCTATGGGACATTACATCATAGAGTATTTGAAGGAAGACGTGAAAAAACTACTTTCTTTCGGTTGCTAGTTGAGCTGGAACTTGCCTGATTACCAGCAAAGGAAGATGCTTTAAAAAAGAAGATTAAAACACTTTGCGACACTTATCGTGATGAACTGAATAAAATTAAAAAAAAACTAAAAAGAGTAGTGCCAGAACGGAAGGTGAATACAAACCAAATTTAGTTTGGTAACACTACATCTAGCAACTCCTGAAACTTCACATATTAAATATTTATTACATATTACATATAACTTACAGTTACATATTTTTCTATCACATTCCGCGCGCGCGCGCGCGCGCGCGCGCGTGTGTGTGTGTGTGTGTGTGTGCAGACGGAGGTGGGAAGGGACATTTGACTTATAGCTTGTTTGCGCGGACAGAAGGGCGGGTGGGAGGTGTGAAGAGTTCGTTTTATTCTGGTTGTTATTTCCAATTTGACGATGAGCTGAGAAGCTTGAAAGCGCCAATCGAGATAATTTTTCTATAGTGGTGTGCAACAGTGATAATTCCGTCTGTGATTATAAACACTAACACAACTGTCTTAATTAAACCTCTCACATTTTAGTTAATGAAAAAAAATATATAGATCGCAGCTTTTTTGCATTTTATATTCCTTTTATTGCAAATAGGAATCATGTTTTCACAGCCATTGCGTGAACTAAGGTTATGGTTACAGTCTTAAAGTATGAATTCTAAGGATTGTTATTTGTCCAAAAGATGAAATTGGCGAGTTATTATACACAGATTAGATATTACATTACTCTAGTTTATGTATATAATTAATTTTAATTAGACTTTATTTACCATATGTAAATGCAAACCGACTCAAAAATTCGTAAAACTTTTTTTGTAAGTGAAAAACGCATTTTCCTTAAATTAATAAAAAAAATATTAGACATCATAGTTACTTTTATGTCAGTGTAACAAGAAGGAATTGAGCGACACGACACAGTAAGTTTTCAGTAAGTTGCCACATTGAAAAATCATGCGTACTCTAGAGAAATGCAATTAAAAACATGTGCATATCCACAAAGTGTTAACCTCGCAACGAGGTGTTTGTCCACTGTGTATCTCTAAGCAACTGTGAAAAATCTGGACTTACAAAAAAAAATGGATTTAAAAATACAAAACACCTATCAGAGCAGATGACTGACAGTCTGTCAAAAAAAAAAAAAAAAAAAAACGATAAACAACTGCCAGTAAATGATAAATAAGTGTGATTATGGATAATCTTACATGAAAACAATTAGATGTGCTGTTGCTATCTTCATGTATACAACAAATTAAGCACGGCCTGCTATGAAAAAACAATCATAAATCATTTGAGTTGTACACATGAATCTCCTGCACAGCAGGGACTGGGTATCGCATGTTATCTCCGCTCTATCTGAACAATTACAATCAGACCAGGTCCAAGGTACACGTGATTCAAGTGTGTGTGTGTGTGTGTGTGTGTGTGTGTGTGTGTGTGTGTGTGTGTGTGTGTGTGTGTGTGTGTGTGTGTGTGTGTGTGTGTGTGTGTGTGTGTGTGTGTGTGTGTGTGTGTGTGTGTGTGTGTGTGTGTGTGTGTGTGTGTGTGTGTGTGTGTGTGTGTGTGTGTGTGTGTGTGTGTGTGTGTGTGTGTGTGTGTGTGTGTGTGTGTGTGTGTGTGTGTGTGTGTGTGTGTGTGTGTGTGTGTGTGTGTGTGTGTGTGTGTGTGTGTGTGTGTGTGAATTGGAATTTATCTGAAATATTAACTGTCTTAAGAGTTCACACACACTCACAACCCAGGACTCTCTGGTTATGTGTTTGAATCAGAAGAGCAATGAAATGCTAACAACACTTATGCCAGTGAAGTTCTACAGGAGCTTCAAAGGCCAAAGACAACTTTAGAATAAAGGCTAATCTGAAATTCTAATATTTATAGGATCCAGCATGTAAGATAATATTATACTCTGAAGAAGACCAGAAGGTTAGTAACAGGGTAACAAATGATAATGTAACAAGTAATGCATAATGTGTAACAACGGTATGCCGTTACAGTGTGGCCCACCTTAGCTTGGAAATGCAATACCCCAGTCACTTTAATCAGTAAATCAATTAACAGACGATATTTTAACTGAGAATCTTGCATATAGCAGACTGAAGTCAGGTTTCATCCTGAACATTTAATATAAATATACACTGTATAATACATTTTTTATATCTTCATTATTATAATAACATAATAAAAACTGTGCTTTAAAAGATGGAGGAAAATGACATATGATTAAATTACCCTTTTTTACTTCCATGTTCCACAAGGAAATGGAAGTATGGTGATGGCTAAAAAAAAAACTCGTTCAAGATAAAGGCTGATTCTGACTATACTACCCTCAAAACATAAAGACAAGTTATTTTCCGGTGTGTGTGTGTGTGTGTGTGTGTGTGTGTGTGTGTGTGTGTGTGTGTGTGTGTGTGTGTGTGTGTGTGTGTGTGTGTGTGTGTGTGTGTGTGTGTGTGTGTGTGTGTGTGTGTGTGTGTGTGTGTGTGTGTGTGTGTGTGTGTGTGTGTGTGTGTGTGTGTGTGTGTGTGTGTGTGTGTGTGTGTGTGTGTGTGTGTGTGTGTGGAATTTTTCCTATTGCGAATAACTGCCGCAAATTCAACAGAATCAAATAATGTTTTGCATATGAGCCTGAGTTGTAGAGGAGTTGTAGGAGGACACCTATTGATTTTGGTGAAGATCGGTTAAGGGGAAGAGGTAGTTTACCTGAAACATTTTATGTTTTAACAAGAATAAAGTACTTAATTTTGATAAATCAAGTATCCTGAAAAGTAGGTCACAATAATCCACTGTACAAAGATAGATCAAATATCTATAAATGAAAACGGTAGTTGAAGGGGGAGGGGGTAATTTCCTATAAATAAAAATGATAGTTGAAGGGGGAGGTGATAACTTTTTATGTGTACTACGTTATCAGCAACGATGACGCAGTTTGTTGTTAAAATTCCTTCCCAAGCTGTTTGGCCATGGTCCAATGTTTTTTGCAAAATCAGACATTTCGGCAGTGCCATCGACTGCCATCATCAGTGAAAATCAAGTGCGCTAACGTGAGGTGGTATATGTTAGTGACCACAAAACTTCTGAAGAAATAAATAGTTATTATGGAAATATTTCATTTCAAAAATGATTTTAAATATAAATCTTAGAACATGGAAGTCATGTATGGTTCTCCATACCGATACTCTATTTATTTATAATTAAAAAGTGCCTTTCTTATTTTTACATGAAGTGTGGAAAAGCTGATCGTTTATGATGCGACCGACTCATGGGTTCATGAGTTTAATTGTGGCCCTTAGGGCACTTCTGAGTTGAAAACCACTGGAGACCATATTTATTAATTTTTTTTAAAAGACGTACATACATTTGTGCATTAACATACAGTTACTTTTGTAGCATTAACTAGTATTTGCAAACGGCCAACATCATTTTGGAAAAAAAAATTTTAACAGGCAAATAATTTCAAAAAAATACATTTTATCTCAGACAATCATTAAATACGGTTAAGCCATTTGCTTAAATGTTTGTTTATGCTTTATTCACTGTTTCCTGAAGTGAACCACCTTACTAAGTGGGCCACAATAAGAAAGTTTCAATTAATATTGTTTGAAACTTCATGTTTTATTTACTTCGTATTTGACTTTTTCTATTTCATATATAACTAACGTCCTTGAACTGCAGAACTCCCTAACTCTTTTGAACAAATTACTTTTTTTTTTCTTCGTATTGGCCATCTAAGGACCACATGCGAATTTCAATTCTTCTTGACTCTTTGTTCTTTTCTTTTTTTCCAATATTCTTTCATCTTCTCACTGTGTCTCTTCTTCCTGTCTTCAGTCCACTTTGAACCTGCGTTTTTCTCTCTCCTACCCTGGACTCCCTCCATTTTTAACACTTCTGCCTGAAAAACTTCTCTTTCAATTGCTTCTGCTGCGTGTATTTTATTTTTTTTTAAATCCTTGAGACAATACAATTTTATGTAAATAATAAAGTTATACAAATTTTATAAAATTTTACGTGTTTTTCTTACCTTCAGGTTCATCTCCAGGGTCTCGTATAGACGAAAACAGCTGCAGATGGATTATTTAGGGTTGAGTTGCGAAATGATATTAACACAATTTATGCTGACTAAAACAAATTATTTTACTTTTATTGAATAAAATTATGTTCAAAATACCTATATAATAACGTCTCAAATTCTCTTCATTTCTTGTCAACGAATACATCGATTAAAAGTTTCAGTATTTAGTTAGACAACAATAACGCACCAGGTTATCGGTACAAAAATGACAAAATAAACAATTCTTACAACTACCATTCTTACATAACTATTACAAGTAATTTAAGTGATTACTAAACCAGTACTTTTCTGATTTACTTCATGTTGCAAAACATTGCACTCACGCTCACTCTTTTACAAAGATATATCCCAGCCCCTTAAAATTGAGATCTCGTTAATGATTTATTGAGTTCTGTACACAGATATTCATACTGTTGATAGTTTTAAGTTAGAAAGTGTGTTATATTGGTACTCATCCTTAACGTCGGCTTCATTCCATGGTCCACAGGCCCCGTTAATTCCTACACTCCGATAACAACCGACAAACGTCCGAATGTTTTTACGATCCTCACTTATGGTCTTGATGATATGTTTTATAACTGTGGTCACATTTAACTCACCTACTGTTGTCGGCCGACGTGATTTACTCGTGCACTAGTTTGATTTTTTATGACTGCGCAGTCGGACGAATACGAGTTGACTGCCCCTTAATCTGGCGCTAGGGCGCAGTGCTCGGGGTTTTTTGCTGGTCACGTGGTCACCAATTTAAGCCCTGATTGGTGGGTTTAAAAAGTTCTAGAAGTTAGGCCAGCGAATTCCGCAATCTTTTGCCGCCTGGTGAAATTTGCTTGTCGCCTTCATATTTTCTGTAATTCACTGATGGCACGAACTGTACATGGTTACGTAATATGTCTGGACTAGCTGACTCCAGAGACTAAACATTGTATGTGTAGTGGGTTAAAACAGGGTACCCCAAAGGTGCACACTGACTGCTTTAAGAATTATTTTCAATTATTAAAATTTATTCCCGTCCCTGATCTGTCCTGTTACATCCTTTTGGACTTCTTTAATCCAAATTGATGTTGACTTCTTCCCCCACAGATATTTGAAGATTTGCTTTGTCAAGATATTGTCGTCCATTCTATATAAATGTCCACAAAACAGTAGTCTTCTTTTTCTCATTGTTATCAAATTACATTTATTATTAGCTAAATTTTGATTTTAAACTTGGAGAACATAAAATATATATATATATCCTGCCAACAAACTACCATTAAACCCAACCCTTCAAAACCTTGAAATAGCACAAAAAATATAGAGGCAGTAAAAGAGTTCATATATCTTGGCTCCCAGATAAACAGCAGTAATGACACCAACACTGAAATAAGAAGAATATATCTCGCAAACAAAACATATTATGGATTTAAAAAACCACCTGACATCTAGCTTCATCTCAAAAAGCACGAAATGCAAAATTTACAGAACACTTATCAGGTCAATGCTGACATATGCATCACAAACCTTAACGATAACAAAAAATAGCGAGAGACTTACTTCTAGGTTGCTGTGAAAGACGAATTCGAAGAACAATATTTAGAGAAGTACAAGAAAATGGAATGTGGTGCAGGTGCTGTAATCGTGAATTATACAATCTATATAAAGAGGCGGACATTGTTATGATAATCAAAATACACAGGCTAAGGTGGGTTGGACACACAAAGAGAACGGAGAAAGGACAGCCTACGAAACATATTTTCTACCAGAAACCAATGGGTAGTAAAAAAGGGGGAAGACCCTGAAGTAGATTCAAAGACCAGTTAGAGGAGGACCTCAGAAAGCTAAACATAAGAAACCGGAAAGCCAGGGCACGCAATAGGATGGAATGAAATTGAATCTTGGAGCAGGCCAAGACCCCCAAGGGAACCACAGCTGATGATGAGTGAAATTTTGATACTAAATAATTATTAAATTATCCGAAAAATTACAAAAAACTCCAATTGCTCTTTTCTTTTTAAGTAAAATAACAATTCCAAAGCATACAATCTTACAATAAACACTAAAAATTCCAATCTACTGTATTGGTTTTTTAGTTAAATTTATAACCATATTGCCTAAACAGCAAATAAATTAGTTCTAGCTTATAAGTTTGTGTATGCTTCCATACACATATAATACCTTTCACAAATATGCAAACTGATAATAATACATGTGTAAAGTTTTTATTTTTTGTAAACACAGCTTACAAGCTTTTTCAAGACGGGCCAAAATTTGCACAAAGTGTTGAGAGATATTAATTCTGACAAAGATCTATTAAACGTGCTGAGTTTGTATTTTGTATAAAATTTCTAATATAGTCTATGACTCCCACTCATATAATCTTTTTACAACTGTCTTAAAATTTTGTGTTCCAGTTTTAGCAGGTGGGGTAATCCTACTAAAGTTTAAAAAATCTGATAGATAACACTACATTGGGATCTGCATTTGGTTAAAATTTTCTTTGGTCTTACATCCAGTTAGATTGTTATATTTTTTTCTAATTTGTTCTCTTTTTTTAGGTCCTGGTGTCCTAATATTTTGAATACCCAAAAATTCACACTATATTCGATTTTTGTTAAAAGTCTGTTTAATCTGATACCGCACACAACTTTTCTGAGTTTATCAAAATTTCAACCCACTTTTTGGGCTCTGGCACTCAAAAAGTTTTAATTTCCAAAAACTATATTCAGATTTTTTTTTTAATTTCCTCTAATTTGATACCTAACATGGGATTTTAAGATTTTATAAAAATTTTGACCCATTTTTTGAGCCCTGGTGTCACAAAATTTTTAAAATATGTATACTTTATTCAGATTTTTATTAAAATTACCCAAACTCCCATCATTTCATTGTATAGGCTGAGCATTTGGTCATACTCGATTTGTTTGAATAATTTCCATGTAATGTGGATTATTGAATTGCTATGTGGTACTGAATGTATTAATGACTGTTATACCATAACGATTTTTGTGATTTTCTTTATTTTTACCCCCCTCACATTCTGCCTACTGCATTTGGGCAGATGAAACTCAAAAACAACAGAGGTATGTCAGTTTAGCCACACTTGCCCCAGTGTTACACAAATTGGTTTATACAGTAAAAAGTTATTGTGAGAGATACCCCAAACAGACAGGCAGGCAGGCAGGCAGGCAGGCAGGCAGGCAGGCAGGCAGGCAGGCAGGCAGGCAGGCAGGCAGAGAGAGAGAGAGAGAGAGAGAGAGAGAGAGAGAGAGAGAGAGAGAGAGAGAGAGAGAGAGAGAGAGAGAGAGAGAGAGAGAGAGAGAGAGAGAGAGAGAGAGAAATGGTGGAATTAAAACTGAGAACTTGCACCGCTTGCTCAATTATTTACTTATTGTGCATTATATTACAGTGGAACTCGCGAATTACGAGCTCGCTTATAATGAGAACTCGGATGTAACGAGCAAAAGTACAAGATTTGTTTGGTACTGTATCTTAGTAATGACAATTAAATTCGCTTTTAACAAGTTAGGAATGTATTAAAGACTGGTTTATAACGAACATTTTACCGTGGACTAGTTAAAGGTCTAACAAAAGTTTGTTACAATATAGTGTTTTAAAAATTCGTTTAAAATCATTAACACAATTTAGTGAAACTAATAATGTAAGTCATGAATTCATGGAATATTTAAATAAATTACAAAACTGTTTTGATATCTACAGATACAAAATTACTAAGCAAACAAAAATAGATAACTTTTTTAAGGTTAATTAAGTTCTGTGCACAAAATATAATTTTGATGATTCCATTTAGAACAAAGAACAAAAAGACAAATAAATTAGAGTGAATTTTCTTGTAATTTAAAAATAAATATTGTACATGTGGCATGGAAACTTTTGCATGACAGCAAACTTTCGGCTGATTTTTGGTAAGTTTTTACTACACAGTTTGCTTTTCCTATATTTTGTAAATGCACTGTACACCAAAATATTCAGCAAAGAATGTTAGCGTCTAAACGTCTGTTAGAAGTTGAAGTCTATATTTCACTTTTAAGCGTAAAATGTAAAACACGTCAAAATTTTATTGTACAAAGCCTCTTCTATAGTAACTTTTTTTGTTGTGCGTTGGATAATTTTGGTTTTAACGAGCACATTTGTCCAGTCCCTTGAATCTCGTTATAAGCAAGTTCCACTGTATTTGTATTCTGTGAATAGTAAAGATTAAAGTTTAAATCACGAAAGTTACAAAACCGTCACTTATTCTCTACTTGAAGATACAACAGTTACATGAATACATCTGATACTGAAGATTTTGATAACAATGTTGAATATCTTTTGTTGTTAATCTTTTCTTAAATAAATAATTTGAGAGGAGAAATAAACCACCTGATGCTTGTTGTTCAATCTGAACATAATTCCTGTCATGTGGAAACACACCACATCTATGAGATTCACGATCATATATAGTGTAACGTTACATAACCCAGTCCCAAAAAATGATAACTTAATTATACTACCATAAAGGTCAGAAATGGGTAAACTATAACTAGCTCTAAATTACGTTATATCACCAAACATTATAAACTATATTGAAGTGATATACAGTGTAACAAGTGAGTTACAGTGTACCCAGTGCGTAAATAAATGACTGTGAAGGGAGCATCTTACAGACTTGTGCTGTGGATGTAGGAATTATGGATTATAATAGTAGACTGTAATGCTACTAACCAGTTATGTATTTTGTTTAATTATTGTATAATTTATATTGTGTAGGCAACTAAAAGTTAGTACCTAGGTTTAATTTTATATTTAATAAAATAATTATGTTTGAATATAAGATAACCCAGGGTTAAAAAATTAAGGAGTTAAATATAAAATGATAATAAAAAATAAAATAATACTGTATGAGGAAGATGGCAGAAGAAAATAGTACAGTGTAAGGATACTATAAGAGATTAATAAATAATATATAAATTCAATTAGAGTTAATAATAATATTAAAGACTTATATCTAAAGTTATAAGAAAATAAACGAAAAACCTTTATATAAATCAAATTGGAAAATAAACCAAAATTAAAAGGAATTATTTTTCTATAAATAAGAAATAAAATAATAATAATTAAAAACAGCCTATATACTCAAAAGTAAATAGAAGCACCAATAAAAAATTATATAGAAATTATGGGTTACTAAGAGTAACAGAATAATAACATATTGTTTTAATCGAAAAAGATATTGAAAACCGTTCGGTTGAGAAAAGTGATGAGACCAAAATTGTATTAAAAAACATTTTAAAACGTTCGGAAACGGTACAAAATTAACTTACAGTATCCACATTATGTTCAAACTCCTTTAGATATCAAATATAACTTGCTTTACCCAATAACAAAGTGAAAGAAACCATTCTAAGATCTGGCCTAGCCGAACCGAACTTCGAGTTTTTATACGAGATTGTATCTGAAAGACATTCAATGAAATTACAAAACAACTAGAACGACCACACTAGAAACAGCTTCATGCAAGTAAGAACTTCGAGGAAAGAGGTAATATAAACGTTTCTTTTTATAATTAACCAAGAAAACCTCATATCAAATCGTTGTGCAGTTCAGAAATTTCTAAAATGCCTTCATATGTTTAATAAAGACATAATCTGCACTCTTGCGGACAAATCCGGAACTACGTACTACGAAAATAAACAAAAAATTCAAAATTGATTATTTTTTATCTTGTAAAGCGTAGTATATAATTATCCATTTCTGACCATCTCATAACACAAAGAACTTACCCTTAACCCTGGGGAAATAAATAAAATGAATTATATGTTGATCGATGTCTAATTAAAGATAAAATTATTAAATCATTAAAAAACAGATTTTATGATAATTCCATGTTTACCTAACTAAATCGATATAATGTATTAGTGACTGAAAAGATCGATTATAATATTTGTATATTGGAAGAAGAGGAAATCAATATTATACAAATAAATACTCTTAATGTTTTATGTTGAATAATAAAATGTGTATTCTTTATTGTAGAGGGTAGTTGTAGATTTTTAGTAAGCCAAGAAGAGGATTATCTACCTGGGAGCATTACTGAACAGTGTCGTTTGGTTAACCTAACATTTGGAGGTTGATATCAAAATCAGCTGATCTTATGAACGGCGAATATTTGAAAATAAGAAATTTTCTACTCTGGGTGTAACCAAATTGTACTTACTCTCTCTTCCAACTAAGATTAAACAACTTACTTAATCTCTACCAAATCAGACACACTCGATTTCTGTTTTGTTTGGGTAAACTTACAATCCGATTTATTTAAAAATTAATACTTATAATTCATAAGTGGCGATCGCGAAAAGGTACTCTGACCGCTCCGAGACTGTCAAAAGATGGACGTCACACCTTATTTAAGATTACGTTACAAAATGGCGAACCCAACATTGGGGCTGAATTAACTATATACCTGTAACTGTAGTACACTAGTACCTTTAAGCGGTTACGTTACAATAGCTATTATCAGCAGAAATAAAATAGGGCTAAAGGGCAGCTAAAGAAATATTTATAGAGTTTAAAAACAAAGCCAAGGAAGTTGGGCTAGCCATAAATACGGATAAAACAAAAATTCTTATCCAAACAAGAAGGGACCAGGTTCATAACAACATCGAGATAGAGGAGGACACAATTGAAGTGGTGGACAATTTCACGTATCTCAGAGTGAATCTAGCAAAGACTGGATCAGAGGAGCCGGAGATCCAAAGACGGACCACCATGGCTAACAAGGCGTACTTCACATTGCTGCCATCATTTAGGTCTGGGGATGTGCACAGGCAAACAAAAATGAAAATATATAGGACTGTCATCAGACCGGTGTTATGCTACAGGTGTGAGGCATGGACAATCACACAGAAACCAGTCGACATAGTAGACACCTTTGAAAGGAAAATCCTCAGACGCATTATAGGCCCAATACAAGAAAATGGCTCATGGAGACTGAGATACAACAACGAACTGTATCAAATATATAAAGAGATACCAGTCTCAAAATTTATAAGAATTCAAAGAATGCGTTGGTCCGGACATGTTATGAGAATGGAGGATGGCAGGAACCCTAAGTGGCCTTTGCTGGGTACATGGGAGGGAACGAGACCTAGAGGTAGACCGAGGAAGAGGTGGGAAGATGGCGTTGCAGAGGACGCGAGAGACATGGGGATAAGAAACTGGAGGAGGGTTGCAGTGGATAGAGTGGATCGGAGGCGGAGATTGGTGGAGGCCAGGGCCCGATTTGGGCTGTAGCGCCATAGGGGAGAGAGAGAGAGAGAGAGAGAGAGAGAGAGAGAGAGAGAGAGAGAGAGAGAGAAAGGGAAATCTACTAACAGTACTGCATAGACAGTGAAGTTATGTACTAGACACATAGACAGTCTACTTAGTCTACACATAGACAGGAAAATCTACTTAAGACAGCGAAGTGCATAAAACACGTTTTGGATAAACGAGTTCTTAGATTCACAAATTACTCAGAACGACTCTTGCAGGAATGAAATAAAGTCCTGCATCGTTCGTGGCAACAGGTGTTATTACTCCTATGAAAACCTTTTCAAATCCAGGATGTTGAGCAAACAACTTAAACTGACTATTCACAAGTCTTATACGACCGGTAGTACGCGTAACATATGGATCCGAAGGCTGGACAGTAACCAGCACAGACAAGCAACATCTAAGAATACTTGAATGAAAAGTCTTGCGAAAAACCTTTGGACCTATACAAACAGAAGATGGCTATTGGAGGATTCGAATGAACCATGAACTGGACCAACTGATTCAGGGTGCCGACATAGTTCGGTTTATTAACTGAAGGAGGCATGAGTGGCTGGGCCATGTAAGGCGAATGGATGACAGAAAACGGCTAACAGAATCGCAGATAGGAGACCAGTAGGAAGAAGAATTAGAGGCAGACCCAGAAAGAGATGGTTGGATGACATGGAGGATGACTTGAGATGTATGAATGTGAGCGATGTGTAATGAGAGGGCGGAATGGAAGAAGGCATTGAGCAGGTTAAAACCCACGCTGGGTTGTAACGCCAGGAAAAGAAAAGAATTATAAATAGATTGGTAGTCATGACAAAGCATCTTTGGGAACTATAATAACTTATTTTGTATATTCTGAAGCACTATGGTACAGTAATTTTTCGGTATTAGTATTTTTTATTTCTGCCTTGTCTGAAATCTACAAAAAACTAAGTTAGAGACTTACAATGTGAAACTGTAAATTGCCTACTTTTAATTTTGTCCACAAATAAACAACGCTTGCGAAAATTAGAACAATTCACAAAGTTTACAATATAAAAGGTTGACACGTCAGAAGAATAATTCAAAAGCATAATAAAGTAACAATATTTATTTTTCTTCATGAACCACTGATTTCAAATGCCCGTAGTAAGTTATTAAGAAAAAAACTAATGTCTACGATAATCTACAAAACGATTGCACACAAAGTATTATAAAGAGAGGAAGTTCAGTGAAAGTGTGGTCAAAAATGCACAACTCAAAACATTAATGCAGTGTGTCAATCATACAACTCACCGCAGAATCACCATAAATTACCAAGTTAATCCAATTTCAAAAGGTTTAATCAGTTATCACACGACCTTGGATTAAACACAGCAATGACACATAATGCTATCAGCAGTTCTGTTTACTACAAGACTGTATGTGTTCTGCATTTCTACTTTAATAAAGGAAATGCTGTGCTGTGCCAACTTCTACCACACCACCCCACCCCAAAGTTCTTATTATGTAACACACACAATAAGGAACTAAACAACATGATGTCTGCTGAACTGCAATGTATGTATGATTCACGCCACACTAAGTTACAACCAGCAGTTCTAACCTTTTACAATATGAAAGCTTCTAAATCATGAATAACAAAAAAGGTTACATGAGCAACATATCTCAATGATTTAGTTCTTACTGCGGAAAGAAGAACCGCAAGTTGTGTTTACAAGAGTTATCTATACAAGAGTAGAGTTAAAAAGTTCCAAAAGATACATACAAATTTTTCACTCATGGATATTAAAGGCCTTTGACAAGGTGTGGCAAGAAGAATTAATTTACAAGTTAATTAAAATGTTACCTAGACAATATGTAGAAATCCTTACCTCGTGCATATCTAACAGATTGTTTAGAGTTAAACAAGAAGAAGCATATTCAGACCTAAAAGACATGCAGGCGGGAGTACCACAGGGCAGTGTTCTTGGGCCTGTCTTGTATGTATTATTTACAGTGACATACCAAACTTAGAAGAAGCAAAATTGGCTACTTTTGCTGATGATGCAGCTTTGCTTACAACAGGGCAAGATGAGGTTATTTCAACCTGATTATTGCAGAAAGCTAGCAATACCATATATAAACGAACCAAAAATGGAATATTAGACTTAATGAAGCCAAAACGGCACACATTAATTTCACCAATAAAAGATCGAATAACCTTCCATCATTGGTCATAAATGGAACGGTAGCTCCTTATGAAAACAAAGCCAAATACCTGGGTATGACATTGGATACCAAACTGAGATGGAAAGAGCATGTAAAAAAGAAAAAAGTGGAACTTCACATAAAATTCCGACAATATAAATGTGCTCATAGGAAAACATTCCAACCTGTCTTTATACAGTAAAACTCTGATCTGTAATCAGATAATTAAACCCACCTGGCTGCATGGAATTCAACTCTGGGGGTGCGCGAAAGATAGTAACATCAGGATAATACAAACATTCCAAACAAAGTTTTGCGGACCATGGTGAATGCACCATGGTATGTTAAAAACGCCGATATCCACAGAGATCTAGGTATTCCAACAATTAAAGAAGAGATTAAAAGGTTTGCAAAGAATCATGAAGAAAGGCTTCACCTCCACGAAAATGCAGAAGTTCTTCAGCTGCTGGACAAAAGTGTTGCAAAGACTGAAGAGAATAAAGCCATTTGAACTTGTACCTATAGTGTTTTGTCTTATAAAAGCAGAGCATTGTGCGCAGGTGACTGTTTAGTTAAGAACACCACAACTAACAAAAGGATGTCATTGGACTTAATTTGGCTGATATGTATTTAGTATTAAGAGGTACTAGAGATAAGTTGATGGTTGGTCTTACAGACCAGTTTTAACATGTTAAATTACATATTTAAAAAAAAAAAATGGATATTAAATAATTACATTCTTCTGTCTTGTGACTTGCTTTGAGTGTATATTACATGTTTTGGCACTTATGTTCCACACTCAGATTTTCCCTCCTTCAAGGTCATTACCATTAAAAAAAAAAAAAATTAATTTGAAAACATCACTATTTAAAGGCATATATGCGACCTCTGGTGCACACCTTGACAATGTTAATTGACCAATTCTATAATTTGATTGAATAATGTTGTCAATAATATCAACATTTTCTGGGGAACATTCATTAATTAAGGGAAATAGATTTTCTGATAAGTTCATGTTATCATTACTTGGATCGATTTTAAGAGATGACAAGATGTGATCTAGATTATTCACTATGATTTTGAATAATCTAACCTTTTGAGTTACATGTGCCTGACTATAGCTTCCTTGGGCCGGGAACAAAGGTAAATAAGAGATTAGTTCGGGGGAGGTGATGGTGATGAGGCTGCTACAGAATCCCGGTATTGCAATCACCCTAAGATGTTTTCAGATAAGAAACTTCAGTAAAAATCTTAGAGGAGAGTTATTTTTTGCAGATAACGATTTACGAAATAATATTTTGTTCTCAAACAACAAAATTAGTGTCTAACAATTCCAAGTACGTCAACCATCTTGCACAGTTTTTTCATATCAAATTCTTGAGTTAAAATATCACACACTTACTCATATGAGATGCATCTGATGCCAACAATGCCATCCACCCACTCTCAACAGTTTGTCTTCCAATACCGGAAGTTAAGTTCCCTCTTACAACCATTGTTATCGAAGGTGCAACCATCTCCTAACATTTTTATAATTTCGTTGTGAATTTCCATTGGTGTTAAAAGGAATTTTATTATAAAAGTAATTATAACCTTTTTACACAAATAATCCAATGACATCATGATGTTTCCATTTTCAAAACACTCAAGACATATCAATTTCAAACAGCTAGTAAACAATGAATAAATTGGCAGACAGATTTGGAAATTAACAGACATGTTAATTTCTCACGTTTATTTGAAATGTGGGTCTTACAATACGCTAAAAATTTTAACTCAACTCCTATGGAATAGATGTCGCTCTGAAAATTTTAAATTAATCCTCACAAAAAAAAAAACAGTAAGTTGTACCTGTACCAGCCAGTTACTCTTATTTATTGCATATTTTTAGATTTTACTGAAGGCACTGACAATTTTTTTCACTTTTCATATTAAACGGTTTCTGGATTAGGAAATTTGTTTAATTGCTACCGTTATTTACCTTCAAGTTCTATAGTTTAATGTTCAAAACAATATTTATCATCATCTTCATGTCACGGCAAGGCAAGGTGCTGCCTGCTCCACCTTCAAAGATCCTCCAGCCATCTCTTCCTGGGTCTACCCTATGCCCTATAGGTTTGTATTTCCAGACTTTGGGCCAATCTGGAATCTGACATTCTTTCAAGTGTTCTTTCCTCCGTTGTTTGTAATCTTTAAGTTTTTCATGCAAGTTAAAAACTTGTAACTCTTCTCTTATGGCCTCATTCTTTATACGGTCAAGTTTAGAACACTTTTTAACTTTACCTAAAAATGAAACTTTTACTTGTGAACTTACTGTTTTTTCTTCTCGTCGAACGCGTTTCAGCGTCGTATTCGCCTTCTTCAGCTTAGAGACAGACTGCCAGTATTTAGTAACGGTTGTTGTATGGAAGGTGTAGTGGGGGTGGTGCGTGGAGGAAGGGGATTGGCGCGGGGATTCAAATTAATGTTTGTTGTATAATTGTGTCAAAAAGTGTATGTGATTTATATTATAATTGGTCGTTAAGTATGCTGTTTGGTTGTGTTGTGTGGTGTTTGTATATTTCGTATTGTTCAGCTGTGTTGAGTTTTCGACTTTTTAACTCCTCTTAAGAACACCATTTCTGAGGCCTGTATTTTACTGTCTTTGTTTCTTGGTTGTTGTCCATAATTCACATCGATAGAACGGTACAGGACTGCCATAATTTTGTATCTCGACGTACCCTGTTCCTAAAAATACGGTTGACTGTCCCACAGATGGTCTGGAACTTACCTAACTAAACATAATATCATAATTCCTATCATAGTCAATATCATTTCCCAAACAATTACAGTGGCTCACCAGTTCTGATTTGCAAAAATATGTTTTGAAGCTTCATCAGATTTTCAAACAATACATACAATATGAAAAATCTCCACTATGAAAACAAAGGTAATGGCATTATGACGCAAGGAGCCAATAAGAACAAAAATAATGATTAATGATTGAATAAAACAATATTAAAAATGAGAAATCAGGTAAGAATTGCGTGCGTGCGTGCGTGCGTGCGTGCGTGCGTGCGTGCGTGCGTGCGTGCGTGTGTGTGTGTGTGTGTGTGTCTCAAACTGTATTTATTTCTGGAGCGATAGACTAAATTATTTCTGTTTACTGTAAGTTACTGACAGTTCCAATTAGGGTGTGTGTGTGTGTGTCTGTGTGTATGTATTTTAGTCTCAATTGCCACACATTATCTTTTCTGAAGAAAGCAACAGTAAATGACTACCTAACTCCCTGTCCCAGTGTTGCCAGGTTACAATAAGAGATGGGAAAAAAGAACAAAATTTTCCTCTCACTGTATTAACAGATTAGCTGCAGCTATTTCATATTTTAAATACATATAACACGTCACAAAGCATATTTCACACTCTGAAATTACCAAATAATGATCAACTGATCTTATTATTCATTACCAAGAAATTAAATGATCCCCACTAACAGACTGTACGAGTACACATTTAAATCATAACATTCCTCAAGTTTATTATGTTTTTGAAGACTTCTGCTATGGACTGCATCAAAAATGTGTTGTATGACGTTTAACTCATATTAAAATGGTATCCTAAGGTCTACGTGAATGTCTGTATCTACGTCTACATCACATAGCCCTGAGGATACTCATTGTAATATGAGTGAAACGTCATACAACACATTTTGACGCGGTCCATACCAGAAGAAGACTTCAAAAACATAAAGGACACTGGCCACAGAAGCCTATGTGACAATATATTCAAGTTTATTATTTTAACACACAACTTTAATTTCATAATTTTTTTATTACACATTATTAAATATTATTCGCATTAAATTATGAAGACTAATTTTACCACAAGTTTAATTTGTTGAGAACTGAGGAAACACCTGAAATATATTTTTTCCATTTCTAGTTATTTGTAATTCTGCAATCTTTTTTAGTGCTACAATCATTTCAAACCGTAAATAAAGTTGGTGTAAAATTACTTAAGACTATCACTGCAGTCAAAACTATATTTTATTTTATTATCATCTATAAATATATTTATCTTTTATTATAATTATAAATTTACTTTTTATTATTCCCTCATTATAATTATGGGTTACTTACCCAAGGCAAGAGTAAGTGCCCATTTATAAAGACCTTATGTACTAGTCATTTACCCAGCCTACATTGCTATTTATACTGTATGTGTTTCCTATTACACAAAAAGACACAAGTTTATCATAAGATGAAATGAATCACATTAATAAGAATTTCTGAAAATCAAAGTCTCGCTGCATATGATTCAACAGTAGTGACTGCAAATATATTAGTTTACAATATACTAATCGTACATACCTATAAACACTCAAACAACAATTTTTCTTGGTGCAAAAACACCCTTAAAAGACATACTTGTTGTGCTGTGCTATCTGCATCAATATGAAAACACAATGTAAACATTCAATAATAAGTAAAAACAGACGTTCAGAAATAACATGAAAATAATCACCTTTTGTTCAGCACCAAGTTAATGCAGCTGGTTTCTAGCCTCAACTGAACACTAACACACAACAGACAAATTACATTACACCCAACAACTGAACATTATGTAACATGACTTCTTGAGATAAACTGGCAGAAGTAAACACCACTAAATCTCGCCGCCCTCCCCCTACCCCCAGACTCAACCATCTATGATCATAACATAAACATATGTAATTTTGTATATATGTAATTATGTAAACCTGACGTTTGCCTGCTCAAGTTAGAGAGGGAGGCAACATTTGTTAAACAAGCAGCTAATGAATGCAGGTACTACTGAGTACCTCCCGGGATAAGGAGATACGCTTCTATTAAGTGCCAACAGACTACAACAGTGTGGATAAGTAGGTAGAAGGTAGGGCAAATAAATAAATACAAATAAAAGGTTGAAGATAGAAAAACATAGCAAGAAATACATACAGACAAATCTTAAAAATAAAACAAGATACAGAACAAGGATTAAATTTTATAAGACAATTGCAATACCCACATTGATTTATGCAAGTGAGGCGTGCCTCATGACAATGAAGGAAAGCGGCAAGATTCAGAGTGCTGAAAGGAGTTTCTTTGAAATACTTTAAAGTATACATTGCAAGATAGAATAAGGAATGAAGACATCAGAGCAGAACTCGAAGTAAAGAACATAAATGAAATTATTTCAATTTACAGAAGACAATGGTGGGATCATCATTAAAGAAAATAGTATTTCTTATTTTTACACAAGTTATTCTGCCAATGAGTTCTTTGGATTACGAAAAAAGTTAATTAACAAGATGTTAATAAAGTACACCACCTTACATTGATGGTACTTAATTACTAAAAAGGTTTACATAAAATTCAACTCTTGGTGTTCAAAAGTGTGTGTCAATATTATAGGCTTATACATAGGTTATTTTACAGTTACATACAGTTTGAATAAATATGATCTATTAATCCTTGAAAGAATTTAGTGTTCGGAGTTCAGAGTGTTTGTGAAAAAAGTGAATCAGTTTTAGTCCATAATTATTGGTAATTTAATTTATACTTAACAAAACCATGTTGTTTTTGTTATGCGTCATCATTATTTCTCCCAGGTTGTGTTTATACTTTTGTTAATCTTCAATGGTATGGTTTCCCTTCTTCATCTGGCATCTGTTTCTTATTATTCAAGTTTCATCTATTTTTTATTGTTAAAATTTTATTTATGGTTATCATTTGGTTTACTGGAACTATGTTCGACTTCTGGTATTCATTTTCCTTTCATTTGGATCTTATTTTCTTCTTTATTAGACTTTAATAGAGACGAATTCAGTACATCGTGTGTCCCGCTGGATTGTTAATGGAACTAATCGTTTTTATAACGGTCAAAAATATAATAATGTTTTGTTGTTATGGCAACCGCTTCCACTCTTATTGGTTAAATACATTTGAACCTATTGTTATAAATCCTGGGTTTCTGTTTAAAATGAATAAATATTTTATAATGGCTATTGTTCCTTGGTGACATTACCAATGTATGAAATATTAACATAGATGTCCCTATTTTCTTTCAAAGATCAATTTAACATCTCACAAGGCTGGTCTAGGTAATGTATTAATGTTTTTAGACAAAATTGCTACTGCTATGTTATTACATACTTCACTTATTTATACTGTTTATTACATTTCTGACATTATTATTATTGTTAGTTAATGGTAATCAAATAATTTACTTGGTCTTACTATACAATTATAATAGTTAATTGTTTACAATTGGTTTTCTGAAGTTAAACAGTTAGGTAATTTATAGGCCTAAGCTGTAACAGTCTAGAATTTCTTATTTTGCTCTATTTAAACATTATTTATTAAATCCATACGTTCTGCTTATTGTCATTTGGTACTTATTGGCTTTTGAATTACTTTTGAAGCTGTTTTACAATCTATTAGTGTTATTATACCTTTACAAAATCATTCCTTATCTGACTTTTTTTTTCTTTTCTATTTATATAATAATGATTAATCTTGTGCTGGTTAAGTTTATATTATTGCTAGCTTATCCCTACTCCCCTCTCTTATACGCTTTTTTAATACTTAATTCTACTAACAAAACATAACATAAAAATGAGTTTATGGTCGGTCTATTGTTCAGCCATAATCCTTCTTATTAATTACAATTGTTCTATTGTATGTTATATTATATGAAATTAACATACTCATCATCTCTTTATAATATCATTACATAGATAAAAAATACAAACATATTAACTTAATGTCATGCCTTCTTGGTTGATATCCAATAAACACTAAACAAATAGATTGACTTTCATAAAACTACCAAAACTGTTTAACATACATTAATACCATTTTTCTCAGTTCAGTTTCTTCCACTCAATTTAACTTAATTCTTCCTAACTGATTAAGTACTGTACATTATTGTTATTGATGTCTCTTTGAATCAACATTAATTGTTACACAGACATAGGGATCTTTCGTAACTAATAACAAAACTGGTAATCCTTCTACTCATTTAAAAGTATAATTGGGAATTATTATTATCCCAACATTGTTTTTTAAACTTTTTTTTTTTATACTCATGTTTCCACTGAAAGGACTCCTTAATCTACACAGTCCTGTCTGTTCGATTAATTATTATTATTCTTCACTTATCACTTCACTTTTACCATTAAATATTGTTTACTGTTATTTCGTTATTTCTTATAGACTACAATACATTAGTTTTCATTAAATACTGTATTGTATTTCTGGGTTTAATATAGGGGTTTTATCCCTTTCATTTTATGGGTTTGGTTTATTGTTACAAATGTTTACCATTCTTTCTCCTTAAGATTATAAATTGTTTATCTTACTTTCTACTCATCACTTCATTGTTTATGGTTATCACTCCCTACCTATCTCTCACTCTTGGATGTTTATCAGGTTTTAAAACACAGTTTTATAGTCGTTTTTCTATACTTTATGTTCTACTTTTTTTCACTATAGGATTATTAATAATACATATATTCTATTAACAAATGTTTTCCCTTAATTACTATGGGTCGTGTACTTTTTGTTTACATACTCTACATAATACTTGTTACTATTTGTTGCTTTATTATTTGTGTTTTGGTATTGTTTGTCTATCTTTGATTATTTTATTTGTCTTTATATGTCCTATCACTGGGGTTGGGGCTTGTTTCTACCTACTCACTTACCATATCTATTGGGTTATTTTGGTTAAATCGCATTGTACTATTGTTTTCAAGTTTTGCTTCGTTGCTTGCTACATTTCTCTTATCAGAGATTACTTTTATTATTACCTTTATATGTTTGATCGTATAATTATGTTAAATACCCATTCCTTTATCTCTGACTCATCCCTTTTAATTTATAGTGTTAATCATTTAGTATTTTATTCTTATCATGTTGCTTCACAAATGTATGTTGAAGATATGTACCCTTACAATATATATTCAATATTTTAATTAACTTATAGCATAATATTTCTTAACTAACATAACTTTTCTTAATAATTCTTATCTGCAGTACTCGACTCGTATTAGAATGCTATTCCTATGATATTTCGTTTCATTTCCTTAATTATACAATGATTCAACTAAATACCCTTTCTAGTATGTCATATCACATAAACTGAATTGTTAGTATCTGAACAAATGTGAGTCTTTTGAGAATGAGATGAGTTATACTTATGGTAGATATTAAATTTTATGTTTGTATATTAGAGTTGTGAATTGTTAAGATTTTATATGTTACTTGTTTGCCGGATTCCAGACTCTGATCAGTTGCTCTACGTTGCTCATTACACTTCACTTTCACTAAACATAATTGATTATCACTTCTTAAACTTGAACCACACACGCTCGCGTTGTACTTAACGTCACGCACATAAAATAAATATACTTTCTCAACTCAACTTCACGCGCACATATGAAATATCTTCCTGATACGTACTTTACGCGCACTAATAAAATATTCTTCTTTATACTTTAACGTGTTACTTCTCGATTTTTAATTAGTGAGCTAATCTATACGTTTAAAAAAAAACTATTATGACGTTCCGTTATAATTATATTATTGAAAGTTTATACAGAGTAACGCAGATTTCCCGTGCTTGTCTTGAAATTTACTTTTAAAAAACTCCTTGTCTTCTTTTGCTTCTCTCTTTTTATAGTTTGGCTACTGATTCCATCACCACCTTCCTGGTTGATGACAATTTCATTGGCCAGGGTTTGAAATATTCCCCGGTGAATTTGAAATTCTCCATTCCTGTCTCGTTATTTCCTCGCGCGCTGAACTGACGCTATTGCTTATTGGTCAAGCAGTGCGGGCACGTAGTTTTTACTGCGTGGTCGCTTAGATAGATAAAAACGATGCTACTTTCTAAAATTGCAATAAATATTGGGGTGTCATCTTTTGTCTTCTGAAGGACACCGACTGGCTTTTCTAACGGTACTTGCCAGTTTTTTGCTGTTTCTGATACACAAAACATTTTATGCGTTTATGACATACTAGGTACAGTCATCTATTGTATTTTTATTTCGGCTGGCGACAGACTGTCGGCACACAAGCCTCACCCTGTTCATTCTTATTCTACGTATGACTTACATCTATGTATATTACAAATTCATATCCTACCATATCTCTATAATTATTATTAATAACTGAGTTTTTTATTTATATTTATATTGTACATATATTGAATTAGTTTATATATATTTATGTTGTATACATATTGAATTAAAATATAACGTTCCACAGTAACATTACACAGCCCTAAATTGTAGAGTACTCAAGACCTATTGTTTTTGGTGAAGATCAGTTAAGGGAAAGGGGTAGTTTACCTGCAACTTTTTTTTTATCAAGGGTAATTTTTTTCTATGGCAAACGATAACAGCCACAAATTCAAACAGAATCAAATAATGTTTCGCATACAGCCCTGAATTGTAGAGTTCTCAAGACCTATTGTTTTTGGTGAAGACCGGTTAAGGGAAAGGGGTAGTTTACCTGCAAACATTTTATGTTTTAATAAGGGTAATTTTTTCTATGACGAACGATAGCTGCCGTAAATTCAAAAGAATCAAATAGTTTTTTGCATACATTCCTGACGTTTTAAGTACTCAAGGTCTGTTGATTTTGGTGAAGATCGGTTAAGGGAAAGGAGTAGTTTACCTGCAACGTTTTATGTTTTAACAAGGGTAATTGTTTCTATGATGAACGATAACTGCCGTAAATTCAAAGAGAATCAAATAATTTTTTGCATACGTTCCTTAATTCTAAAGAACTGAAGGTCTATTGATTTTGGTGAAGGTCAGTTAAGGGAAAGGGGTAGTTTACCGGCAACATTTTATGTTGTAACAAGGTTAATTTTTTCTATGACGAACTATAACTGCCATAAATTCAAACAGAATCAAATAATTTTTTACATATGTGCCGGAGTTGTAGAAGACTCAAGCCCTATTGATTTTGGTGAAGATCGGTTACAGGGAAAGGGTAGTTTACCTGAAACATTTTTTGTTGTAACAAGAGTAAAGTACTTAATTTTGATACATAAAGTATCCTGATAAGAAGATCTTAATAATCCACTGTAGAAACGTAGATGAAATATCTATAAATGAAGAAGCTAGTTGAACAGGGTGGGGGTAATTTTCTCTAAATTAAAATTATAGTTGAAGGGGGAGGGGATAATTTTTATGTGTACTACGTTATCGGCAACAAAGTAGTAGTTTGTTGTTAAAATTCCTTCCCGGGCTGTTTGGCCGTAGTCCAACGTTTTCTCCAAAACCAGACATTTCTGCAGTGCCGTCGACTGCCAACATCAGTGAAAATCGAGTGTGATAACGTGTGGTGGTATACGTTAGTGACCACAGTACTGTGGTTAAGGCTGAATCAATAAGTGGAAAGAAGTAGTTTCTATGGAAACATTTCATTTCGTAAATGATTTTAAATATAAATCTTAGAACATGAAGTCATGTATGGTTCTCCATACCGATATTTTACATAGAGATCGAATCAATTCAATTATTTGTTAATTCATTTATAAACCTCTGATGATACTCATATAATCAGTGAAACGTACTTCAGGTGAAAATACAATAATTTCACAGAAGTATTTAATATTTGAAGAACTATTTATAATATTTAATATTTGAACTGTTTTACGATTCACTATTATATTTTCAAAATAACTGGCATATATTATTTTTGTAATATTGTTTTTGTATTTTCAACAACTACATCCATATTAACGATCTGATGTGCCTATATAACTCAATATACAGGCCTAAACAACAAGCAAGATATTTTCTTAGTACGATATTTTGATGCTTGCATATTACAAACCACAGAAATAGAGTTATTTGTAAACCACAGAACTTAACATTTGTATTATGTTCCTATTATAACTCTTACATATTAGAAAAAGTAAATCTTCAAATAAATACACTGCAAGTAAGTTTATTTTCACCTCACGCACGTTTCACAGAAATTACATGGGAAACCTGCAGGAAACTCAAAGAGTTACTTACAAAGGAATATTACAAAATATAGAAACATAGAAACTTTTGTTTTGTGTGTGTGTGTGTGTGTGTGTGTGTGTGTGTGTGTGTGTGTGTGTGTGTGTGTGTGTGTGTGTGTGTGTGTGTGTGTGTGTGTGTGTGTGTGTGTGTGTGTGTGTGTGTGTGTGTGTGTGTGTGTGTGTGTGTGTGTGTGTGTGTGTGTGTGTGTGTGTGTGTGTGTGTGTGTGTCAACTACAATTACCCATGTGATCTCTCTCTCTCTCTCTCTCTCTCTCTCTCTCTCTCTCTCTCTCTCTCTCTTTCTCTCTCTCTCTCCCTCCTCACCACATACAATACTCATTAAGTGAAGGCAATTCTTTCTGTAGCTTTGTAAGAACTCAGTGTACAAAAATGATTGTCAGGTTTCTAAACTAGAATACAGTGATTTGAACAGAACGTTATTGGTAAAATTATGATTGTGGACGAAATTATCATTAAATCCAGTCGACAACATTTGTACCTAATTTAATTTAAGTCTGTATATCAAAAATCACTTATGTATTCCCCCAAAGTGCCTGCCTGGACTGACTCCAGGAAAGTCGCTAATACTACATATAAATTTCTGTCACTAATGTAATCTTCAAATCACCCAGAGATTCATCAACTTTTTTCTCAAATTGGCATCACACTTTGGTCCCATAAAACTTCTGCTAATCTTAGTAACATTAACGTCAACCAATCAGAATCATTTTTCTTTACTACATCTACTCCCAACTGTCAATAAACATAATTCAAAATATAATTATAAATACAGCACATAACATACCTCTCAGCACAGATCGTTTGGAGCTGGAAACATGAGTAGAAAGTCCAATGGATGAGCAAAGTCCAGGTTAATCATACAGTGTAGTGGTAGTGGTAGCGGCAACTTATGTCTACTCCTCATGTCCCTGACGATTGATAACACAATCACCAGTACGACAATGACGGCTGCTGCATCTTGTACCACACATGGAATTATCTGATCGCATTGGGTTTTAAATAATAACCAATATTTTAACAAATATGGTTCTTCTGTTTGCGTTTATATAAATTAAAATATTCTTCGTTCCGCAGCTGTATTACAAAGGTACAAGTGCGGCGTGAATGCTATTTATTAAACGAAATATACTCTATACGTGTAACTTCTTCTCCTTTATTACATATGATAATTATACATATTCATAATAATTGTTCCTCATATTCCTCCTCATATTCTGGAGGTGTGTACTATTATAATGATTATTATTATTATATATTACTTGCAACGATACGTATAAATATTTACACAAATGCTTGCAAATGAATAAAACACGTAAAACAAAGCAAATTATATATTCTTCTTTTTTTGTTTGTTTTTTTTTTGTTTTTTTTTGTTCAACTCCTCCAAATAATAATAATAATTGTTTAATTATTAATTATTATTATTAAATATTATTAATATTGTTTTACTAAAAACTAAATAATCGAGTGTTATTTTATTTTTATTATTTATAATATTTCAATTATTTAAAAACTAAATTATTAATAATAATAATATAGAATCTTCAATGAGAAGATAAGTTCCATGTTTGGCTTTGCTGTGTAGGCTGCTGATGTTGTTTGGAAGACTCTATCGGTACTGTCCCATTTTGAGACTGAAAGCAAACATGAAATGGTAAAATTAGATAATTGTTTAACTGTAAAACAAAATTAGACACAAAATACTGCTGCATGTTACTTCAAGAAGTAATTACTAAATGTACCAAACTACTACTAACAAAGAAATGCCCGACTATTTTTCTATCGCTCGAATGTTGTAAGTTTCACTTGCTTGCAAGAAAAAATATATAAAATTACACTGACAAAAAAAAAGCTGAAAACTCACAATATAATCAGTGTGCACAATTGTGCAATGTCGGATTGATGTTATCTTACACCAGCCATAGGGAACCTTTGAATTTATGGGGCCACATACATAACTGAGGAACAGTTAGATGGATGCACCCCTCCCCACCCAATCAATAGAAAAGCTGCAGAGTTCAATAGCTGGACGTTAGAAACATTACCTATCGCTTTATAATACCCTTGCACTTATAGAGATGTGTAACACTGAATCAAAAAAAGCTTTGCAGTATTTTTCACATAAATGTGAAATTTTTCATATTAGGAGTAGGTCATCAACAATTTGTCATCGTGCACACGCACGTTAAACTAACAAAACTTCAAACAAACAAAAATGGTTAAACTGGAAAACACTTTAATAAAATAAATTTAAAAACTTACCACAATAACATTATTTATTTTCATAAAATGCAAAGAAATGTAAAACTTGAAAAAACCAAGTTTCTCCTTTGGGGAGAAAGGTGTTTACAGACTCTGGGGAACAGGCACGACAATCGTATTGGGGAAAGACATAGCCCGGTTCGGTAAATGGCTGGTACTATAATACAATACTTCGAAGCAGGTACAATGAGGGTGCGTTCCTTCGTTCAAAATAAAATAAAATTACAAATTGGTTCGTGGGCACATCAAACCTTATAACCGGGTGCATTTGTGCTTGCGGGCACAAGGTGTCTTACACTATGAGTAGGAACTACAGTTATCATTATTATTATTATTATTGGTTAAGTCATTCTAGCAATGCCCAAAGTCCTTGCCCAAGCTCAAGGCAAAAACCATATATAGAAGACCAACAAGCATGTTCACACTGAGAGCGTTACTGTTACTGTTGGATAATACCTAAATGAGACACAAAAACCCAATATGGTATGGAATCAGCATGTTGGAACAATGCAAGAGGATATATCACCAAGAACGGCGCGTTAAGAAATCTTGAGGGGAGATGACCCAAGAGTTGGCAGTCTTTATCGTCAGACACATCCACAGAAAAACTGAAGTGCAACAAAGGACAAAGAGGCACCATTAACCTCGAAGATGACACCTTGTTGGCTTATTCAAATACTTTAAGATGATTCAAACAAACAAGCACACAAAAATAGAAAATATTTATTATTAATATATATTTCTTGTGCGAAAAACCACAAACAAGTTGAGAAGATCAAGTTTTGGAGGGCATGAAAGGCTTAAAGTATAGAGCAGGGGTCTCCAAACTACGGCCCACAGGCCGGATTAGGCCCACAAAGGGTCACTGTCCGGTCCACAGCAACCCGGCCGATGCTGCATTCAGTTTTTAAATAGATCGTCAAAATACTTCAAATATTATAATATTTTACTAAATAACTAAACAAGAAATAAGTTCAGTAAAATAAATATAATTATTTCACTACCGACTCGGAACACAAACTTTTTATGGGTAAAAATGTAAAAGTTTTACCTTACAATCTGAACTGGTTTTCACTTTTAAAAAGCATCTTCAGAGGACTTTTACGTTTTTACCTATAAAAAGTATGTGTTCCGAGTCGATAGTGAAATAATTATATTTACAGTCGACTCCCTCTAATCCGGACACCTCGGGACCGGATCCCTGTCCGGATTAAAAAATTTCCGGACCATCCGGCGGTTTTTTACTTATGTAAATTACAACCTGTAATAGCGTATCTATATTTATAAATCACATTTTAAGACAATTTTCAAGTGTACGGAACACAATTTTAGGTTCATAAAACTGTCCCAAACGAATAAACTTAAACCTAAAACTAATGAAAAACTTGGCTTTGCAATATTAAAAGAAATCTGTTATTTTCTTCTGCTTCTTTACTTCAACTGTTTTCTTGAAGGCATAATCACGCCACTTCATTAGAAACATAACATCCACAGCTGATGCGCCAGGCTGTTGTTCGACGTAGGTAGTTGCCAGTTCCAGTGCTGCCCTACCCTCTGCATGAGTCAAAATTCCCACGCCATTTCCCGCTTCACTATCACCTTCGTCGTCGTCTTCTTCTTTTTCTTCCTCTTGACGAAGGACTACATCGACAATTTCGTCATCATTCAGGATTTCATTAGCCAGTTCATCATCAGCTCGCGAAATCCATTCCACAACGTCATTCTCATTAATACTAGCAGAATCAGGCAGCCGTTGTAAATCCTTTAAAATTGAGTGGTTGTCATCAGGTTCAGTTGCATGAATATTTAACCCTATTGTATTTGGGTTGTCTTCTTGTCTCTTTTCAACGAGAGTTTCAACATCTGGCCACAATTTTCTCCAGGATTTGGTAAACGTAGATGATGGGATTTCATCATACGATTTAGCAGCGATATAAATGATGTCCTTAATGTTAATTGTCTTGAGCGTCTGGATGAGACCTGCATTGTCATTACCATCCATCTTATCCAAAATTTCTGAAAGAAGCTTCCTCCGGTATTTTCTCTTAAAGCATTCGATTACACCCTGATCCACGGGCTGTGCGATACTTGTTACATTTGGAGGCATATATAAAAGCTTGATGTCACTGTAACTATCACATTCGAGACCTTCCTCTGGATGCGTAGGGGCATTATCAAGCACAAGAACTGCTTTTACTGGCAATTTCAAGGATGTCAAATGTTCTTTTACAGACAGAACAAATTGAGCCACGAACCACTCCTTAAACAAATAAGAATCCATCCAGGCAGACTTTTGTGACCTGTAATACACTGGAAGGGAAGACATGTTTAAGTTTTTGAATACTCTGGGTTTGGCCGACTTTCCAATCACAAATAGCGGCATCTTGTGTGTCCCAGTTGCGTTTGAGCATAGTGCAACAGTGATCCTTTCTTTATTTACTTTAAAGCCCGAAGCAGACTTTTCTTGAGGAGTGGCAAAGGTTTTATTAGGCAAAAGTTTATAGTTAAGCCCGGTCTCATCGATATTGTACACTTGTTCTGGGGTTAGTTTTTCACGCTCAATGATACGCTTCAATTTTTCAGAAAAATCATTAGCTGCCGGTTGGTCTGCTGAAAGCTTCTCCCCGCAAACTCCAAGGAAATGCACTCCATGCCGTTTTTTCCATCTCGTTAGCCACCCATCGCTTGCCGAGAAGTTTCCTTTTTCCCCAAGTTTTGAATGAAGAATGACGGCTTTTTCTTTCAAAATCGGCCCATTTATAGGAGTCCCTCTTCTACGTTCCTGCATGAACCACAACCATAATGCGTCATCAACAAGTTCATGGTGTGGTTTTTTCAAGGTAGATCGAGTAGAAAGGACGGATTCGACTTCAATTTGCATACAAAAATCCTCGATCGATTTTCTGTTTTTCCGCCAATCATAAACTGTGCTTTTCCCTACATTAAACTCCGTACAAATACTTTGCACTGATTCACCCTTATCTAAACGTTGTAAAATATTAAGTCTGTCTTCCATTTTAACCGTATTATGCTTCCGTTTTTCACTCATTTTTGAGAATTTTACTGTCAAATAATCAGAGTTACTGAAACTACAATTTCACCTAACAAATAAACTCACTTATAATAACATATGTAACTCACATTGAAAATTATTAAAACACACAACAATATCAGTAGTAATTAGTAAAAACAGCTACAGTACACTGTATGACGATCCGGAGCAAACGCAATCGTAAGCCGAACTGAGGATCTTTGTTTACATGTAGGCCGGAAATAAACAGACACGCTCAATCCTGTCGTTTTCGGCCGTGAGAAACCCAGCGCGCGCTGATGACTCATTTCCAAGAAGTAGTCCGGACCATCCGGCGTCCGAACCATCGGAGTCCGAACGAGAGGGAGTTGACTGTAGTTAAGTAACGGACACGTCATGGACAATGAAATCCAAGAATTCAGTATAATGTTATAATATTCTGTACAAGTTTAAAACATTTACGTAGTTAATGTGCTTGTTCGTCTGGCTGCCTTGAATGAATCACGCTTTTCCTTCGCACCAACCTAAAGCAAAGACTCCTATTACCCGCGTGCGCTCGGCAAGAGCAATGTTTGGTTCAACCTATATCTGCGAGCAAACATTTTCAAAAATGAACTTTGTAAAATCTAAGTACAGGGCTAACTTGTCAGATGAATACTTGAAATCCATTCTAGTGATAGGAGCATCAAAATTTGACCCATAATGGATAGACATATTATGTCAGAAGCAACTCCACACATCCCATATGTACATAAGAAAGCCAAAAAATAATATATAAAAATATCTTTGAATGTTATTTTATTCTTACTTTTATTTATATTATTTTGAATAAATGAATTTGTTCTCTTTTTTATAAGGCTGCTTAATTTTTATTTAAATACCCATTTTATTGACTCTTGATTATTTTATAAACTTAGAAAAAATAAGTTTACTCTGTGTGTGGGGGGGGACCCCCTGGCATCCAAGATTTTTTAATTTGACCCTCAAGTGAAAAAGTTTGGAGAACCCTGGTATAGAGGAATGGGTAGAGAAAGTAGTTGGAAGAGGCCAAGAATGTTTGAAGACGAGAGAAGAGTGTCATGACTGATTGCTTCTACTTATGTTAAAAACCAGAAGAGTTCAAAGAAGCATATGAGGGAGGTTTATCTCAAAATTATTACACTGACTTTTCTATGAACATTTTGGCAACATATCAGAACACAACAATCAATCACTGATTGATGTCAGCGTATCGGTAGTGCTTTGGCTGCAGTTGTGCACTAATGCTGTTTGTCTACTATTGTGGTGTTTTACACCATAATTTCATTTACAATGCAGCAAACAACAGTACTGTACGTCAACTTTTGGGTAAAATTCAATAAATCAGCTGTTAAAACAATTTCTGCTTCGACAAAACCTTATGGAGATGGACCTCACTTGAGAATTGTAGTTTTTGTAGACACAAAAACTTTAAAACAGGGCCACGAAAATGAGTGGAAGAAATACACAATACACAATACAAGTATGAGTGGAAGAAAACTGCGAACTTGAGTGATTTTTAAATTTACTTTTTACTGTATTTGTGTACGTAATTCAGTAACAATGACTTCTAAACATAAGACACACTGGAGGAGAAAATTAAAGTTATTGAAGAACACGAAAAAAACAAACGTCCAGCTAAAGAATTAACCGTGTTGTTTAAAGTGGGAAAGCTCAAATTTATGACATTCTGAAAAACAAAATAAAAATTACAGATGAGTAGGTAAAGGGAACAGCAGGACATGTGAAACGCATCACAAAATCTACAGACTATGATGAAATAAATCGTGCTATGTTCAAGTGGTTCGTTAGTGCGCGCGCTAAAGGAATTCCTATTTCTGGACAGTCTGGATACAGACTGAAGCTTTAGAGACAGCAAAAAAATTAGGCAAGCACAATTTCAAAGCGTCCAATGGGTGGCTCGAGAGTTTCAAACATCGCCATAACATTGTTTTTAATGCTGTGTGTGGTGAAGCAAATGATGTTGATGTCCGCTACTGTCTGTAGCGGACTGGAAAGGGAAAATTGGAGATCTAATTGTGGGATATGAACCTAGAAATGTGTATAATGGTGATGAAACAGGTTTGTTTTTTAGAGTGTTGCCTTCAAAGACACTGACTGTACGTGGTGATAAATGCACAGGTGGCAAGCTGTCTAAAGAAAGACTTACGTTATTTATTTGTGCTAACATGACTGGTGAAATTGAAAAACCTATAGTGATTGGAAAATCAGCATGTCCCAGGCCCTTCCGACACCTGGATCGCAATTTCCTCCCAGTCAACTGGCGATCTAATAAAAAAACCTGGATGACCAGTGCTATAATGGAAGAGTGACTTTTTTCTTTTAATGGAAGAATGAAAAGTCAAGGTCGTAAGGTCATTTTGTTCTTGGACAATGCAACCTGTCATCCAAGGATTGATTTGTCTAATGTGAAGCTAGCCTATTCCCCCCCCCCCAACACAACTTCAATTACACAACCTATGGATCAGGGTGTAATTTATACACTTAAATCCTTTTATAGGAAGTTTGTACTGCAGTCACCTGTTGCTAAAATCAACACCAGTACCAATGTTTCTCAGCTTGTTAAACAGATTAATGTCCTTGATGCTGTTAACTGGATCCATCAGGCCAAGAAGAAAATTCTCCCCGAAACAGTGAAAAAGTGTTTCTTAAAGCTGGTTTTCCTGCACAAGCATCGGCGGATACACAAGATGTTACAATGGAAAATTTACAGGAAATTTCCGTTCTCTGTAAGCAAGGAAATCTGCCAGATGAAGCTGAAGATGTAGTAAATTTTGATAATGAACTTGCCACGGCTGAAGACATTCAAAGTGCAGCTGATATTGCTGCCGAAAACAGCAGGTGTGAAGTCATGGAAGAAATGGACGACGACGACGAAAGAGAGCTAAAAATACGCACTTTTGGAGAAGCACTATCTGTTGCGAGTGACCTTCAGGAATTTGCAGCTTCCAAGAATGTTACAGAACTCCTGGAGTTGATGCAGGATGCAAAGGAGATCATACAACGTTCTCTTGTGAAGAAGTCGCGACAATGCACTTTGAAAGACATGTGGGGACAGAGAAACTAGGAGGGAAACTGCAATTATTGTACGTAAGTTGAAAATATAGTAATACAATACATATGAACCTATTTTTTATTTACAGACTTTTATTTTAAATTATTCCTTCATTGTAATCCTATGCGATCATATTTTTTGTACTTTGTTTATTAAAACACAACCCTTTGTAAGACGGAAACCTGTGAAAACGGAAAAAAATACCGGAACGATCGCGTTCCGTTTTAGGCAGGTTTTACTGTACTGTAACCTACAATTTGGAGCCACGTTTACAGACTTGCATCTTTCTGTACAAGAATCTTTCAACCGAAGTTATTGAACAACAACGAATAAAATTCAGTTTTCATAGTGTAATTTCTCAAAAGAAGGAAAAAAGAATCTCACACTTAATTTTTTTTATATACTTATTTGTATATAAGTACAGCAGTTTACAGCAAGAATCAATGGTGAGAAACATATTTTTTTTTTACCAACTTCAAAAATGTCTGCATGATAACAATCCCTACATACGAGATTTTAAAACCGCAATGGAAAATGTTCCGGAGGGGCAGGAGTTCAAAGTTGTTATTCATGCAGACAGGAAGCCTGCAGTTGAACATAGGGGTCATTACAACGCGCCAGCAACAAGCGAGGTAGCTTTGGTTATTGTGGGACAGGAGTTTGAAAAGAGAGACATAATTCTTCACAGCAGAGACACAAAGTTGGTACGGATCAGCGAAACTCATCATGCATACGACACTCTCCAGTACCCTCTTATGTTCTGCCGTGGAGAAGACGGCTACTCTATCAATATTCCACAATATGATCCAATATCTAAAGCATCTCTCAAGAAAACAGTTTCCGCTTCAGACTTCTACGCTTACAGAATAATGGAAAGACAAGGTGAAGAAAGTTACCTATGGCTGTATCGTAGTCTTGTCAACCAGTTTTTGGTTGATATGTATGCCAAGATAGAGACAGAAAGGCTTAACTTTATAAGATTCAACCAGAGTAAGCTGCGAGCGGAAAACTATGTTCATCTTAAAGACGCCATGTGTAAGGGGGATGCTAACGTTTCAGATATGGGAAAGAGGGTCGTGTTACCATCCAGTTTTACTGGTGGGCACCGCTATATGCACAAGAGAACTCAGGACGCCATGACATATGTTCGTCACTATGGTCGTCCTGATTTGTTTATCACATTTACATGTAACCCAAAATGGTCTGAAATTGGAGCTGCCTTAAGAGACAGACATGACATCATAGCTCGAGTGTTTCATTTGAAAGTTAAAAAATGTATTCATCTTTTAACTAAAGGTTCCATTTTCGGTCAAAGTAGGTGTTACATGTATACTGTGGAGTGGCAGAAGCGTGGCTTGCCTCACGCACACATCTTGCTATGGCTGCAGGACAGGATCATGACCGACCAAACTGACAGTGTCATAAGCGCAGAGGTACCTGACCCTGAACTTCATGAAATTATTAAGTCGACAATGATTCATGGCCCTTGTGGAAGCTTAAACAGGAACTCGCCCTGCATGGTTAACGGCTCATGCTCCAAAAGATATCCACGTCCCTTATCTAAAGAAACCCAAACTGCTGACAATGGCTACCCCCAGTACCGTCGAAGGTCTCCTGCTGATGGTGGTTTTACAGTCAACATCAATGGAGTAGACCTAGACAGTCGGTGGGTGGTACCGTACAATCCTGTTCTGTCACGTACCTTTTTGGCACATATCAATGTCGAGTTGTGTAACTCTGTCAAATCGATAAAGTATATTTGCAAATACATGAACAAGGGCAGTGATCAAGCAGCTTTTGTGTTGGAAAATGAGTGGGACGAAGTGTCCAAATATGAAGCAGGCCGTTACATAAGTAGTTCCGAAGCGGCATGGCGTATATTTTGCTTCCCAATCCATGAAAGATATCCTCCCGTAATGCATTTGGCTGTACACCATGAAAATGGCAGAGAATTTATTTTAATCCCGTAAACGTTCAAGACAAAGTTCAAAATCCACCCAAAACCACTCTACTGGCATTCTTTGAACTATGCAAATCAGACAATTTTGCCAGAACCATAATCTACAGTGAAGTCCCTGCTTACTACACCTGGAAAAACAATAAGTTTAGTCGGCGGAAACAAGGCAAAGCCGTTCCCGGACATCCAGGAGTGAAAAAAGATCAAGTGCTCGGTCGGGTTTATACTGTACACCCTAACAATGCCGAATGTTACTACCTACGTCTTCTCCTTCATGAAGTTAAAGGGCCTACGAGTTTTAATGATCTTAAGAGGGTATCTGGCATAGTTCACTCCACTTATCAGTCTGCCTGCAGAGCGTTGGGTTTACTTCAAGATGACAATCATTGGACATCACCTTGGAGGAAGCTGCTCTGTCGGAGTCGCCACAGAAAATCAGACAACTGTTCACTGTCATTTTGGTGTTTTGTCAAGCAGCGGATCCCTTAGTGCTATGGGAGAAACACAGAGACAGTATGTCAGAGGACTTCAAGAGACAGATGGAGTATGAATGTCCGGGCTTAGAGCTTGAACTACGGAACAACATCATTTACAACAAATGCCTACATTCATTAGAAAACTTAGTCTCTTCAATGTCCAATCAATCCCTCCAACAACTCGGTCTTCCTTCTCCAAGTCAAGAGCCCAACAGTTCTGCAGTCAACCGTGAGTACCTGAAAGAACTCTCTTACAACACGGTCCATCTATCTGAATTGGTTGCTGAAAATGTGCCTAAACTGAACGACGAGCAGAAAAATGTCTACAATGAAGTAATTGCGAGCATTGAATCAGAGGCTGGACGACTATTTTTCCTTGACGCACCAGGTGGTACATGGAAAACCTTTTTGATTAATTTAATATTAGCCACGGTAAGACAAGATAGGAAAATTGCTATATCTGTGGCTTCGTCAGGTATAGCAGCAACGTTGTTGGATGGAGGGAGGACAGCTCATTCTGCCTTCAAACTGCCTCTCAACTTAAACCACTCTGAGACCCCATTTTGCAACATATCAAAACAAAGCGACACAGTGAAGGTACTTAAGGATTGTAAGTTGATAATTTGGGACGAGTGCACCATGGCTCACAAGGGAGGAATTGAAGCTTTGGATAGAACTCTGCAGGATATTAGAAGCAATAAAAACCTGATGGGTGGAGTCACACTTCTAATGGCCGGAGACTTCAGACAGACTTTACCTGTTGTACCTAGGGGAACTCGAGCAGATGAAGTTAAAGCCTGTCTAAAGAGTTCTGTCCTGTGGCCTAAAGTCCAAGTTCGTTCCTTGAGAGTCAACATGCGAGTGCATCTTACAGGCAGTTTAAAGGCAGACGAGTTTTCAAGTTTACTTTTACAGATCGGTAATGGAAATCTACCTGAAGAAAATGGCAAAGTCAATAATACAAAAGACTTATGTGAAGTTGTATGCGACTTGACAACGTTGGCTGAAAAAATTTACCCAGATTTAACTAATTTTTACTTGAAAGATGTATCTTGGCTGAAAGAAAGAGCTATCCTTGCTCCAAAGAATGACACTGCTGCAAATATCAGTAACACATTATTGGAAAAACTGCCAACTGAGATTGTCCAGTACCAATCCGTGGACTCTGTGGTGGAAGTAGAAGATGCAGTCCATTACCCAGTAGAGTTCTTGCACACGCTTAATCCTCCAGGCATTCCACCGCACAATCTTTGCCTTAAAGTTGGAGCTCCAATAATGCTGCTACGAAACCTGGTACCGCCTAAGCTTTGTAACGGTACTAGGCTGCAGATTAAATCGTTGCACAACAACGTCATAAGAAGCAACAATATTCACTGGATGTGGTCAGGGGAAAGCAGTCTTCATTCCACGCATTCCCTTAATTCCATCGGATTACCATTTTCAGTTTAAAAGACTCCAGTTCCCTGTCAAGCTCTGCTTTGCTATGACAATAAATAAATCACAAGGGCAGTCTTTGAAAATGGCCGGTGTTTATCTGAGGGAAGACTGCTTCTCCCATGGCCAGTTGTATGTTGCTTGCTCACGAGTTAGCTCTTCTGAGAGTTTAACTATCCTTCACCCACAGGGTCAAACAAAGAACGTTGTCTACAAGGAAGTTTTATAAGTGCCGTATTTCGTTTCACAAAACGATTTCAGTAGACTTAGTATTAGCACCCATTTATGCTTTTAAAAATTTGTAAATATTACATTTATACAATGTGCTTGGTTACCCAAGGTTAAAAAAAAAAACCACCGAACCAATGTGTTTATTCAGTAAAAACCGTAGCGAAGCACGGGTATACAGCTAGTTTGTATATAATTACAGCAGTTTACAGCAAGAATCAATGGTGAGAAACATATTTTTTTTTTAACTACAGCCTCCTAAAAATTGGAATTTTTTATTTTTGTTGAAGTTTTAAGCTTTGATGTCTCTATTAGGGGACTACAGAAAACTCTGAAAACTGAACACATAAAAGTCTCTACTATGGTAGGAAACGTCAGTATATATTTCAACTTTGTGATTCAACTCAGAGTAGAGAAAAAAATGTACAATCTGAAACTTACAAAACATGTACATACAATTATGCTCTGTATTCTCATCATTTTATGTATTTGATTGTTTTTCACTGTATTACATGTATTTTTATTATATAAAATATATAGTTTTCTTCTATGGGAACGTTTTGATTAAGAATAAGTGTTTCGTTTTTCAAAATAAATAAAAACTAAAAAGTTCCTCTAATTGTAAATATCGGTTTAGGGTGAGTCCTATATATTAAAGTGCAGTACTCTTAAAGGACAATTACAGTTTGTTTTTAAGAAGTATAAATGATTATTAGGCCTTTTGCATTTAAAATTTTTTATATGAAATGAGGAGCAAGTCCACTGTCACAACCCCCTGTAGGAAGAGCCAGATTTTCTGTTGGGGTTTCTTCCCTTAGCTGATCGGTTCCGGTTTTCAGGAGGCTCGCCTTTCACCCTCTTCCATTTTCTACGTAACGCACACCCGCTGAACGCCACATATTGCCCAGTGGTCACAATGTGGACATGAAAGTAGGATTTGTTGGCAGAGCTGATTCATCAGTGGGAAAAACATTTCCCAGAATTTTGTTTTTATGTATTCTATATGGGGATTACAGATGAACATAGAGAAAACGCAGTATCTGTGTGTCGTAGAAGAAACAACAGATTTAATCTCAGAAAACAATGAACGTACCGGTATTAAAAAATGCAACAGCTACAAATGCTTAGGAATAAACTTTAATGAAGAAGGAACAGATGATGTTGACATAAAATCAATAATCAACAAAGCAAAACAAATAATTAGATCATTGAATGGGATTCTATGGACGACAGAAATTGGAAAAGAAAGGAAGAAAAGAATATACAATAGTACGATTAAAAGCATGTTGATGTATGGATCAGAAACATGGAGAATAAAACAACAGGTAAAAATAAAGTTAGAAGTTACAGAAAAGGATGCATTGAGACAAGCTGCTAGAACTTCAAGACTAGAGCGAATACGAAATGAAACGATCAAAGAAGAAATTGGCATACAAAAGACACTCATCGACTGCACTGAAGAAAAACAACTAATCTGGTACGGACATGTACAAAGAATGGGACAAGACCAACCACCAAAGAAAATGAGATGGATACCTAGACAGCACAGAAAGAAGGGAAGACCCAAGAAAACTTGGACAGAGGGCAAAAGAAGATTAATGAGTGATAAGAGGACTAAACGATATACTGCAACAATGGAGATTAGGCATCAGACAACGTAGAAATGTTTTGACCCTGAATAAAAAAAAAATAAAATAAATGATTATGTTATGTATTTTGGTGTGTTTGTCTAGCACCTGTCACATTTGTTTAACACAATAAGAAAGTAATCTCCACTCAGCTTCCTGGGTAGGTTACCTATCTGAGGTATGCATGTTAATTTTTCAATTTATTTAAGAAGTTACATTAAAAACAGAAATGTATTAATTTTTTATAAAAACTAATATGTAAACCAACTGTATTTTTTTGTGTGTTACTTTTTAGTATTTTTCTATACTACAGGATACAGATTAAATCTAAATGTAATAATACTTCATCTGATAATATTAATTTTTTCTGTTATTTTATTAATGCTAATAATTTTCTGTTATTTATTATTAATGTTATTCTATATAATAAAGAATGTTTGATATTGCATACGAACTGTTTATTTGCAAACACGTTTCTCCATAAAAAAATGACATTTTCCCCTGAAACTTTTACATAACTAACCACATGAAACGGACATAACGTTTTTACTTTTTATAAACACCTGTTTTATCCAGATTAGTTTTTTCTGTTAAAGCAGTTGAAACGTCTGAATTACTAGCAACACCAAATCTCACCTAACCTTTTGTCACACTTTTTTTTAATAAATGGTTTTTTGAAAATCAACTCAGAAATTTGCATGACTGTAACAACCACAGGCCTACCTAACCTAAGCCACCTTCCTCCAAACACTACTCTGGAGTAATATCAGTAAAAAAAAAGAAATTATTAACACTGAAATTATTGGTTACTGTCAGTGTACACTGAATTTGGATAATTTAAAATACCCTGTAAGAGAGCTTTGCTATAATTAAATGTTGTACTGTTAAATGCAGAAATAGTGTAAATACATGATGATTTTCCCCAATCATGATTTCTTTAGTCTTATAGTGCATGTAGACTACTGACGTTTTAACTTTTTGTTGCTGCCAGAGAGAGGTAGTGACACTGAACTATTATCCTAATTTGTTTTAAATCCATTTGTACAGTACTCTATTTAAACAAAAAAATAATAAATAAGAAAAAATAATACACTAAAAACCTATATAAGTAATCCTGTAACTCGACAACCCTGAAAGCTAAACACGTTATACAAACAGAATAAACAAAATACCTGCTGTACTATCAAACTACATTATTAAGGTGTTAACCAACAATTAATATCAGACACTCCAATCATTTGTAAATGTTCAAACTGCAATGTTTTTGTGTCATAACACTGTCACCTGCAGCCTTTTTAATCATTACTCCAGTATCATATACTATACACGTCTTACTTGTATGTAAAAAAACTTAATGTAACAGAATTTTTCATCACATTTACTGTATAACTCTGTACATAACCTCTGTAAGCTTAAAGAATTAAAACATACAAAATTGTAAAACTATATCAACATAAAAGTCTTAATTAAACTTCTGATAAAATTCTTAGTGTATCAAGTTATTTTGGTGTATAAGTACCCAAATAAAGCGTCATACTTTATTTACTGAAACACCATTTTCCGGTAAATTACTTTAAATACATTTCTACCAATATGTCATGTAAATGTATTTACAAATATAACCACTATATGTTTATTTTTCAAAAGTATTAACACATACTCTTTATTACAACAGTACCAGTTATCTTTTTTCATACACAGATTCAAACAATATACTCAAGGTCCCTGTTAAATAAAATAAACAATAAACAAAAACATTGGGTGTTGTGCACAGCAATAAGTAAAAAGTATATTATCATCATAACAAAATGTCTTTAAAAGTTGCATTTTGTTGGAAATGTCAAATTTATTGTTTATACACTAGAACTGTCAAACGCCACTAAAACAATGGTTAGGCCTACTTCATAAACAAAGGAGTATGGAACACAACTTTTATCGAGTACTGAGTCGTGTAAGAAAAATCATAACCATTCTGATCTATCAACTGGCCTTGAAATCTTACTAAACTATGCATGACAGTGCATACAAACTTCCAAACCTGTCTGATCCCCATGTACAGCTCATAGTATACATGAACCATCCCGTGTACCATCAAAACTAATGACTGAAGAAAAAAAAAAAACAGACTGTAAATTACGGATGTTATATATTACAGGATCTAGGCTATTGGTTAGAACACAAGTTTTTCAATCCGTTTACAAACCTACATTCACACGCAACACAATTTCAGATGGCATTACTGCATTTTACTTACAACAAAGAAAGGTGGAGTACAATTACACAGGATTGTGAAACACAAAGCGATTATTTAACCCAAAACCCAGACATCGTCGATCACGAGTCCAGGCGAGCTTAATTTGAGCCCAGCACTGACATGCGTCCTACCTTCGCTCAACTGATAATCTTGTGGATTAAACATGTTTCTTAAATGTAATTCCAGCCTTATTTCAGCTTTGAAAATGAACACGCACAAAATTTAAACACAAATCTAAAAATACTCTACCTTTAGTATCGATAGGAGGTTGAAGCCTATCACCCAGCAGTTTCTGGTATATATACACACACAAACACACACCCCGTGAAGTGAAAGAAATTGTAGTTGTCAGTGGCAACATAACACAAACGAAAGTAACTACCGCAATTTATAACAGTGTTGTAATTCAGCGTTTAGCACAAGCATTTTCAAAGAAAAATAATAAATCAATTCTGCTTATCATCTAAGTAAAATTTAGTTTGAGCTTTTCAATTCCACAATTAGAAAAGTAATCGTTATTGTAACTTTGTGGTACAGGTTATAAAATGTTTCTATTGGTACCACTCGTCCACAAAATTGCCCGCGCAGTGCTTTATAGAAAGCAAGGAGATTATATCTATCATCAAGGGATGTATAATGTTGAGAGTACAATTTATTCTGTTGTTTATAAATTTGTAGAATGTTATTAATTCTTAAAAAATTATATTTAAAAGTCATCTGCTTGTTGTGTACTTCAAAATGCGAATATATCTTACAATATGTTACTAATGTTACACTGTCGTTAATAATAACTCTTTGACGTTCCAACGCACAACTCGCATTCCACAGAATCGCGGAAATTTCAGATTACAGTTACAAAATTATTACGAAATAGTAACAATATAAGAAATATTAAATTTATCAACATCATTTAGTTTTTCTCCTTGATAAACAGTTACAGTTACAAAGATGTAGGAAGAAAATTACCCTTCCCCCTTATACCCGTCATAGGGCATAAGGTTCTAATAGCTGTATTGACCTGAAATTTTGAATTTTAGTATTTTGGGCATATTGAAATAAGTATATAATATCAACATATTTTTCTGAAATTCTAATTTTTTGGAAACAGGTGGTAAAATACAGTGGCGTACCTAGGCCACTGGAGGCCTGGGGCGGATATCTTTCTGAGGCCCCCTTCCCATAAGATGGGTGTTTATAATCCAGTTTATCTTTAAGAAAGATATAGCAAAAAACACTTTACTGTTATATATTTATTGTCTAATCACTGCATTGATACATATAGTTAGAAAATGTTATAAGAAGCTGTATGTAACGTTTGAAATAAAACTCCATTTTCATATTGTAAATACAAAATTTAAAGAAATAATAGAAGCAGTATTATTTATAGATTGCATTAAATTTATTACAATACTTTATAATATACAGTAAACTTATATGCTGCAAAACAAATATATCATTCCAAACAATACTTGGCAATTTGTTGTCAAGTCAGTTAGCAGTTTTAGTACTTAACACACGCTATGTTACTTATCTGTACAGTTGTACGTGCTGTTGTCTTCTATGTCACTCATGGTTTTGTTCACTCACGCAATATATGATACAGTTTTTTGTGAATTCGTTCATTTGAGTAACTGACCTGATTTCTGCACTCTGATTTATCCACTGTTTGGGAAACTTTCTGATGAAAGGTTTTAAATAAATTGTTGGTCTCTTAAACTTAATTTTCCAAATCTGGAGGCCCCCTACTAAGTGAGGCCCGGGGAGCCCCCCCCCCTTTAGTCCACTACTGGTAAAATAGTATACCAGAGTGCATTCAGGAGGAAGATTTTAGCTAAGTGGTGGAATTGGTGATTCGGAAGAAATTGGTGGTATAATAGTTTACCAGTAACAGTTCGTTATATTTTAACAACCTTTATATTTTTTATTGAACACAAATAGTAAGTAACACAATATGTAAAGCTGATAAACATTACACGATGTAAACTGTTTTAAACACATTACAAATACACATTATGGAAATTAAACATTGTAAACTTTAAAAAATTTAAACAGCTTAAGTGTATTTAAATTAAAAAACTTTTAAACTTCATATAATGAAATATACTTTAAAAAATATATAGTATTAACAGAAGAATTTTAAGAAACTGTTTATACATTTAAAGAAAAGTAAAAGTAGAAACAAATTTATTAAACAAATAATCTTTATTTAAATATAATTATTTCACTACCGACTTCAAACACAAATTTTTATGGGTAAAAACGTAAATGTTTTACCTTATAACCTGAACCGGTTTTCGCTTTTGAACCTTTCAAGAAGCTTTTTGAAAAGCAAAACCTGGTTCAGGTTATAAGATAAAACATTTACGTTTTCACCCATAAAAATTTGTGTTCCGAGTTGGTACTGAAATAATTATCACAGGGGTCCTGTGAACCAAGTTTAAATCGAATGTCAAAGTACCTCGGATTTTTTTTCTTTTGTTTGATTTCTAGATGTATTTCTTGTAACTTAAGACTATTTTTAAAAAAATCCCCCGAGCCATTTTTGAAAACGTTAATTTTAACAGTTAAAAATAAGTTTTTCATGTATTTTTGAAAAAATTGATATATTTGTATAATATTTCTCGCAACGGGCACTAAAAATCTAGAAACTAGTTTCACTCACAATCTAAAGTTATTGTGTGTATGAGTAAAGTTATTAATAACAAAAAAATATATAAGTATGACAAATTTTATTTTATTTTTTTTGGACTGTATGAGTTTCATTACTTTAATTGACTGAAATAAATAATAATATTTCCAGAACAAAGTATATACAATTTTATTAGGCATGTAAATTTACATTACAAGTACAGTGTAAATAATGTTTTTAGCTATAATAAATTAAATTGTACAAATATTAATGTGTAGAAAACATTAAATATGGCAACTATTGTACTCGCGCAAGGCTTTCAGCAATTTGACCGCATACTCTGGGTTGATACTTTTAACTTTGTATTTAGCCCATGTCTTTTGAAAATCAGAATGCACAGATTCCATGGCCTGTTCACTAAAGAAACCAAGTCCTCTGTGTATTTTTGAACATAGTGACATGAAAAAACATTGCATGAACTTTCGGAGTAATATTAATTTTCAAATTGACGTAACTCTTATGGAATTGAATTATGTAATCTTCAAACTTTGGATTGAGAACTGTAGCAAAACAAGAATTGACAACATCTTGAAAATCCTTTAAACACTTGACATATTTCAAACAACCAATATTGCAGTTTGCGCGCAGCACATCCACTTTATCCAAGAGGATTTTGCAAGATTGCCTGGAAAAGCAAGAGTTCCATGAGTTATCTCTTGTGTAACACAGCATGTCTTGGCCCAAGTCAAACTATCTTCCTCAAATTCGATTAACATGTGTTTAAATATAATATTAACTACACCAATCAGTAAGTGTAGTTGCGGTGGCGGTATTATATCAATTATTTCAGTGTTTTCATTACCTGAAATAATCGGAGGATATATGCAGTTCTTATAGTTTTTAGCATTTCCTTTATTACTTCCTACTTTTTCCCAGGCATCATAATTTTCTAAACAATCCCCAATTGTTCTATATGCACCACATACATTTAATTTGTCTTTTAATGCAGTACACCATGTGCAAGGAAAACTGCTTGCGTGTGACATAATACCTGTTAGCATATTTGCAAGTTTCAAGTCTGTGGCCACAGTTTCTTTAAATTCGTTGATACCTAAAAGTGCCCATAGCGTTAAAATATTATCATAATTTTCTTCCGTACATGACGCTAACCCCAGTAAAAATAACTTTTTCACTCCAGAATCCTTAAACTTTTTAACTGCAACACCTTGGTTATAAGACTGGCGAAGGGGGATTTCACTTTCACAATTTGATTTGTCAATTGACTGAATTGAAAGATAGACTTTCAAGAAACCTCCACCACCATCTATCCCAAACTTCAAATGGACTTGCTCAAGTTGCCTATTTCTTTTTACATATTCAATTAACCCCTTTAAATTATTACAGAACACTACAGTTTCTATAACATAATTTTTTATATTATCTTTAACATTTACAAAATCACAGTTTTTGACATCAAAGTATGAATCAAGCATGTGATTTAAAGTAATCAGTTTCTGTGTCAAATTTGGTTCAAAAATTTTGTGATTCTTTTAGCAACGTGAATAGCAGAAGAAATCCCACGAATCATTTTAGAAGAAAGAGAAAAATTGGTTTTTATTTTTGACATATCTTCGGTAGTAATTTGTTGTCGCCTTAAATTGCTTGGTTGTTGTGATTTAACAGAAACCGTCAGTTGCTTACCATGCACTTGAGATAAAGTTATTTTCCCAACATCTCTCTGTGTATTATTAGATTTTTTTATAGAAATATCTTTTATCAGTTCACATACTAAGTGTTCTTTCACTGTAGGTGGTAATGAATTTTTTAAGTGTTCTTTCAAATTGTTATAGTGGTTTGAAGAATTAGAAATATGTTGTTTTCCTCTTGAAAATTCTAAAAGACACTTTGTGCACTTTTTCTTTGTTAATATTTTAGGTTCTTTACCAGATACCTGAATGCTTTTTAAAAAATTAGGATGTCCTGGTTTCCTCACTAACTCACACAAACTACACTCGCAAAGTTTTGCAGATTTTGATCTTGTATTTTTGTGTATAGATCGGAAATGTGAATAGTCTGGTAACTTTATATTGTTTTATTGTTAATATTATTAACACATCTATAAACATTTATTTTACAAGCACTACATACAACTAATGGAAGACGATTATCTTCATGATCATATTCTATCACATTTTCAATTTTTTTCTAAGAGCACCATCTATTTTGATCATTTTTCCTTTTTTCTTGAGACAGAATAAACAAATCCTCATGCGATTTTCAGAATGACTTCCAGCATGATCTTTAGATTTATTCAACATTTTGAAAAAAAAATTCTGCAGCAATCACGAACACTCAGATATATTATAAAACAAATAATTATTGAGATTTGAACTGTTTATACAACCACTCTTTTAGGCCAATTAACTAAAACTAATAATCATTGTTATGAGAAAGATAAGCTTCTTCTTTCTTTTCATTTGTGTTTCTATGGTTACGTTTACAAACATAGTATAGTTGCTGACATGTATTGTGTCCATGGGATTGTTTTATACTTGTTTCTAAGAACAAAGGCGCAATGGTGCAGGCTAAGATAGGCAAATATATCAATTTTTTTCAAAAATACATGCAAAACTTATTTCTAACTGTTAAAATTAATGTTTTGAAAAAACGGCTCGTGGGATTTTTTTAAAAATAGTCTTAAGTTACATTAAATATATCCAGAAATCAAGCAAAAGAAAAAAATCCGAGGTGAAACTTTATGGTGAAAATCCTTCAATTTAAACTTCGTTCAGGACCCCTGTGTTATATTTAGTTAAGTAACGGACATGTCATGGACAACAAAATCCAAGAATCTTTATTTTTCATTAATAAAAATAAAATTTATTAATTGTGATACTGCACAAAACATGAGTTATAAATTGCCCTGTAACAAGCTTTACAAACCAAAAAATGATCTCTTCTGCTTTTTTCTGTGCTCCAATAAGCACCCAAAAAACAAACCCAGATCTGAACCCAAGTCTGATACATGATCTCCAGCACTTACCAAATTCGGATTTTTTCTCTCTTCCTCTTGGTTTGCTTGGGCAAAATGTAATATTTATTCAAAGCATCTTTGAAAAAAAAATTTACTTTATTTTTAGAAATGTGATAAATAGTATAAATAAGGTATGGCCAAATTGTCAGCTATTGTTTCAGTATTCTAAGAATAATAATAATAATAAGTGATTAATGTGCACTTACAAAAAGTGTTTGTGTGAATTTGGTAAATAGTATTAAAATTCTATCCCTGAGGTAATATTTTGCCTTACTTACACTAAAAGTTTTTATAAATGACATATCTGAGGAGAGATTTCACACAAGTAAAACACTGTCATATTAAAAGAAATAGAAATAATGTGCTTTTTATATAATCATGAACTATGAAATTGTGAGGTGTTATATTGTCACTAAATACTTAAAACACAATAGTTAAATAGTGAAAATAAAATCAATAGTATACATTAACCTATGTATACTAAGAGATACGGTAACCAATGTTTATGTTAAATCCACATGTTTACACAAAATTACACATTTAATATGAGCATGCAAATGACAACATAAAACGTACAGCCAAACTTATGTACGGGAACTCTCACTGGTATACTATTTACCACATGCGAGCTTCTTCAATTCTTCCTCCTTTATTTAAAAGCAACAAGGTTTACTGTCCATAAAAAGCAGAATGGCCACTTTAGAGGTGTTTACCTATAGTATTATGCTATCACTAAATTATTAGCAGTAAACATTTAGGCAACAAATATTTTTGTAACTGGAAAATTATTATACCACCATCCTATAAAGGGTTAAAACAGGTCTGAAATTATGAAAAAATTTATAATAAATAAGTTGTTGAATTCCATAATGGATGCATCGTTTTTACTCCCAAATCACTATATTAACTTTATATTCTTTATATAATCACATCTTTGCTAACAGTTCAACCGTACTGACATTGAAAAAAGACGTGACATCCCTATGGCAAAACTACCTGTCACTACACTGTACCTGTCACTGCAGTCATTACATAGAAATATAAATATATAAACACAATGTAGTAAACTGTATAACCAACATATTGTTTGGCACCTATATGTTATTATTTACCTATAATATTATTATGTTATTATTTATCTTTATTTTCTTGGATTTTGTTGTTCATGACGTGTCCGTTACTTAACTAAATACAACTATTTCATTAACGACTCGGAACACAAAGTTTTTTATGAGTAAAACATAAAGTTTTACCTTTACAACTCAGGTAAAACTTTATGTTTTTACTCATAAAAAACTTTGTGTTCCGAGTCGTTAATGAAATAGTTGTATTTAGTTATCTTTATTTGTTATGCATTACAGCTGTACAACAGGTATGTTGTTGTTAAACCTGTTCATTGTTGCCATTTAATATTCTTTTGGGACTAACGCAAGTGATTGATTGTGTTGTTTTACTTTCTTCTGAATCATAGTTTTCTTTACATCATTGTGGAGTTTGAAGAGTGATCACTTTTGTAGAATCATTTCAGGTTGACATAATTACTCCAGACTTTGGTATTTTCTTTTTATAAGGTTTTCACACACACTTTTATCTTCTAAATCCTCTCCCTACATCATATATCTTGTCCAGCCCATGGTGTATTCTCCTCGGCATCGTATATCAAATAGGTCTTTGACCTTTTCCCAATGATTTGTGATTTAAAGCCATGCTTCACAAAAGATATGTATTATACAAGATCTTTTGTGTTTTCAGTCTAATATTAATGAGATTAGAAAAATTCACTTTTTGGTGAAAGTTATTTGTACTTGAAATGTCACAGATTTAATGTCTTCTTTGGATTTTGTTGTCCATGATGTGTCCATTAATCAACTAATTATAAATATAATACTACTGACTCGGAGCACTAAGTTTTTATTGGTAAAAATGTAAAATTTTTAGGCTATAAGGTAAAAGTTCTATATTTTTACCAATAAAAAACTTAGTGCTCTGAGTCAGTAGTATTATAGTTATATTTAACTAATTTTTACATAGAAATATAAATACATATAAACACATTGTAGTGAATTGTATAACCAACCCCCTGTTTGGCATCTATGTATTATTATTTACCTATAATATACAAGGAATATAATAATACATGGAAGGCTACAAGGTAAAAGTTTTATATTTTCACCAACAAAAAATTAGTTAAATATAATTATTTCACTACGACTCGGAACACAAAACCTTTTATGGGCAAAAACGTAAAAGTTTTACCTTATAACCTGAACCGGTTTTCACTTTTAAAAAGCTTCTTCAGAGGTCTTTATGTTATGTTTATGTTAAATCTGCATGTTTACACAAAATTACACATTTAATATGAGCATGCAAATGACAACATAAAACGTACAACCAACCTCTGAAGAAGCTTTTTAAAAGTGAAAACCAGTTCAGGTTATAAGGTAAAACTTTTACGTTTTTGCCCATAAAAGGTTTTGGGTTCCGAGTCGTAGTGAAATAATTATATTTAGTTAAGTAATGGACTCGTCATGGACAACGAAATCCAAGAAAAAATTAGTGTTCCAAGCCAGTAGTGATAAATTTATAATTAGTCTTCTTTGGATCTTTCATTTACTAATAAGACTGCAACAAAATGATAGAATTAGTCTGTTATTACTTTTCCTTTTTTATTCAGTATTTTGTCCAGTGTCTTGTGCCAACTTCATAATGTGGAGATGCTTAGCTTCAAAAACAAATTGTTTGTAAGTAGACATTTGAGTTTAAATATGGTTGTGTGAGCATTGAAGATGATCCCTGCAGTGGACACAAAAAAAGTGTAACAACTCCAAATGCGGCACCCACCTTGCACAAAGTTTTTCCATGACAAGTTCTTGATACCATGCTCGTGTGAAATCCCTATGATGTCAACAATGTTATCATCTCTTAATCTCCGGTCTTCCAACACCATATTTGATATTTTTTGAATGATGTCTCGAGTTTTTGAACTTTCTGTGACACTCTCTGTAGGCATCATCTTTAATGAACACACAACCACATTTAAACAAAAGCGCCCACTTACAAACCATTGTCTTTGAAGGCACAGCACCTCCGAACACGTTTACCATTTTGTTATGAATTTCCATTGATGCTAGAGAGCCTATTTAAAAAAAAAAAATCAAACAGCATGGTTTTTGATTTTGTTCATTTTTTTTAACACAAGTGACACGTAAATTTTATGCTCCAACTGAGGGGAGGGAGTAGATAAAGAAAGAGAGATGCTATGACAAACTTGATGAGATTTGCAGTTCCACCAGGAGTTATGATATGGTACTGGTTGCAGGAGACTAAAATGCCAAAGTGGGAAAGGACGAAGACCAAAGACAGGCAGCCATAGAGTGCTCATTGAATTTGCTATAAGGAATAATATATTCAGGCCCGGCTCCAGGCAGGGGTGAACCGTGCCACCGCCCAGGGTGCCAAATTTTAAAGGGCGGCAGATACCAGGATGTTAAGTTTTGAAATTGAGGGAAAAAATAAAATTATTCACTTAATTTCATCACAGTAAGTAAGATCAGTAAGAATTACTTTATGTATAAAGTCAGCGGAGTTTAACGAAGAGTCAAAAACTCATAAACGAGAGAACGTAAACCTGACTTTTTCGAAGCTCAAACTTATTAAAACTTATCTCAGATCGAATATGTCCAAGACTCGCCTGAGTTGTCTGGTGACTATATCTACAGAACCTCAAGTACTGAATCACTTGATTACAACTAAGTCATAAAGGAGTTTCCTAGTGCAAAAGCTAGACGAGTATTTTTTAACTAAGGTATATGATACATTACTTTTGTTATATTTCAATCATAATGAATTTTAGTTAGTATTTTAATTTTACGTCATCATATAGGCATACATTTTTATTGTCTCATGGTTCCTTGTATTGTCACTACAATTTTTATTGTAGCCATTCGCCGCATCAAAACGCGAAAAAGTTCTAGATATTTGTTAAACACAACAATGCAAACATTCCTAGTCATCATTTGAAGGCAATCGCCGTATCTTTAGAGTAGGTCTAGTGTGCGTGAGTGTGTTCAAAGTTAAAATAAGGAGGGGATGGCACTCATAAATACTGCACAGGGCAGCCGAAGCGCTGGGGCCGGCCCTGAATATATTTATCAAAAGCACATGGTTTGCACATTAAAGAATCCATCTGGGCTTGTGGTAAGTACCTGGAACTGATGAGACCAACCAAACTGAAAGACATTTTTCTTCAGTACTAGATGTGAGAAGGTGTAGAGCATTGGTGGCTATTCAAGGGCAACAGGTAAGCCCAGCTGGCGCCTATATAAATTTAACATAGTTTCTTTAATCTGATTATTTTACGTATTTTTTTTTTCATTAAATTACTAAATTTATTGGTTTAGGAACTCTTAATTAAGAAACATATGAGAATTAAGAGCAATAAACTGGAGCTAAAAGCTAGCCAGCTACACCTTGAAAATACACTAGCATCTACCTGTACGTTTTCCTATCCAGAATGTGCAAGTAGCAAAATGGGGGGGAGACAGACAACACCATCTCTGTATCTGCTGACACTACACCATTTAATTAACACTTTCTTTTTTTAATTAATCTTTCTTATATATTTATTGTTTACATTATACACTATTTAGTGAAAGTGCAAAATACAGGTACATAAAATGGTAACTTCACATAAAATTTTATACGTCACATAAAATGGTAATTATATAAAGCAAAAATCGATAAACCTTTATTATTCCCTTGTAGTAATAAATTAGGCATCATTAGTCCAGAGACAAAACTGATACCTACATCAATTTTTTGTTTTGTAGTTTTTTTATTACTACATTTATTTCACAATTTATTGACCTTATTATACTTTGTACAAATATATATTCCAGATTAAGGTCAAATGAGAGCTGGATAACAAATATATTTGTCTCTCACTTTATTAAAACAATACTTGAAACTACTATAATATGTCTGGGCAGCAACAATATACCTTTTGCTAGTAATACAGAAAATTACTACTAATAATCTCACATTAACTAATGCAAGAAAACGAATAAAAAAGGAATAGTTATAATAAACAATTTGGTTATTTATCATTGTTTTTATAGTTCACTGAAGTTTTCCGTCAAAAGCAGAATCGATTGCTAAATAATTTCATTTTGTAACAATTATTTTGAATTGCTGTTATGGATAAACTCTTTTCAGTAATTGTTTAGATGCTGGGGCTCACAAAATCCCCAAGATAATAGAGAATGCTGTTACTCAATCTTTTACAATAAAATAAAATATAATCATATACTTAAATTGTTAATAAACACGAGAAGACACTCGTAGGAACACTGCTAAACAAACAGAAAATAAGTTATGGCCTATAGGTTAAGTTTACAAAATATCTTACTGTTGACATAGTTGTTAGGCTCGTCGATAGGGCGGCAGTTTTGTCCCCTGCTGTCTCTCTCCATCATTGTGCTACTTGCACATTCTGAATAGTAAAATGTACAGCAACACTGGCTTATGCATCTTGGCAGATCTGTGACATAATGTAGACGTGGTCACCATGGCAACCACTGTTGGCTGAGTTAGTGGCTTACTCCTGGTTGGAGATGAGGCACAGCCTTATCATTCTCAGGTGAACTTCATTCATTACTGGCATTACATTATTCTAACAGTGCAGTACAGCTAAGTGATTTAATGAAATATCTCTTTTAATTAGAATAATAATAAAAATGTTAATATACTTTAATTTTAATCTTTTAATTAATTAATTAAAATAATCTTTTAATAGTTTAATGCTTGCATGTTTAATTTAAAAATGGGACCAGAACATGATTCTGAGTCTTGTTTATTGAAAACTCCTTTCTCCATATAGAAAAATGTTGATAAGAAAACTTATTATTGTATCAACATCCTCCACCTAGCCACCTAGCCTTTCTTCCAGTAACACACTAGTTCTACTAGTAAATCACACACACACACACACACATACACACACACACACACACACACACACACACACATTTTTCAGAACTCGTGGTATGTTAATTATCCTTGGCTATGTGGAAGTCATATTTTTCTAAAACGTTTTTGTTGACCATGCCATTTCATTGGTGTTAAGAAGGATACTGTACATAGACTTAAGTTTGTTTTGACAGTGGTCCTATATCAACTACAACACATTCATTTAAAAACATGAGGGTTTTTTAGAACATACAAAAAACTAGTCTGATTAAAAGAACTAAAAAGGAACCAACATCAGATATTAGACACCACTCTGAGATAAAACACTCATCTGTTTCAAAATTTAATGAAGATGTCTGATTGAATAGACCGGTAATGTGTTTACCAATTAATGCTATTTTGTTCCTTTCTAAAGAAGAGTTAGCATTTAGGGGCCACAGTAAAGCTACCGATTTCCTAAATAAGGAAATTTTTAAAGAAAATCTTACATTATTAGTTGACAGCAGTCTAATAGAAATTAGACAGCAGAATGAAAAATTTAAGACTGTGTTTAGTAGTGATTTTAAAAATATCAAAATTGATCAATTGAATACATTGCAGACTACATAAATGAATTTATTAAGCCAGTCCGAGTTATCTCACACAAACAAATTATAATAATGCAGCAGAGCCGGCTTTAGGGTGGTGCAGACTGTGCGAGTAGGGCCGGTTTTAGGGGGCGCCGCGTTTCAGGAGGCGCTCCCTGAACAATTTTTTTTTGTTATTACTCACACTTTTTAATATAAAGAAAATTTTGCCGTCCGTGTACCATGCATATTAATAAATAAAATAAAATAAGTTATTCAGCTTGGTAACACAAATGATAACTTATTTTATTTTATTTATTAATATGCATGGTACACGAACGGCAAAATTTTCTTTATATTATACCTCATAAAACACACCTTTAAAAAGGTATAAATTTTGTAAGTATAGCTTTGCGTTGTTCGCAATTATATTTTATATTTTCAAATTATTTTTAATGCAAAAAAATAGTGATCCATTATTTTTAATAAACAATTTATGCATACATTTTGAACTTTGATTTTTTTTATTTAACTTTATTTTTAACGAAAAATATGAAATATTTAACTAAATATTTTCGTAAGTATTGTAGTTATTTGAATATTTTATTAATTATTGTACAATGAGAAGCAGGTTTGTATATTAAGCATTTAATTATCTTACTTAATTATGCATTATTTTTACTTTTCAGAGAACACGTAACTATTAAGACATTTTTTATAATTTTTATAAATAATTCTTAAAATATTATGAAATTTTCCATAAAAAAACACATTATGCGTACTTACCCGCCGCTCTCTTGATTGAAAATTTACGATATGTATTAATTTGTTATCATAAGACAGATTAGTTAAAACAATTTAAAAAATTAAATATCAGGCAGAATTATGATCATTAGAGACAAAGCTTTCATAAAATTTGTAAGAAAATTACAATATTTTTTTAAACAAATAATATATAAAATTTTAATTAATTTTTATAAAGATTACAAAATTTTGTATTAATATATGTTTACTTTTGTTAATATTGTAACGTGCCGCGAGTAAATCTCGTCTCTAATGGTTACAAAGTTTGTATTTTGTGTGTGTAATTCTTTAGTATTGACAAATAAACCACGGTATTCTTTATTATGTATTATCTCTTCTTACAGGTATTACTTCAGTTGTTTGTAAAAGGGTAGGAGAGAGAGAGAGAGAGAGAGAGAGAGAGAGAATTCCTCTCTTTGAGTACGATTTGATCATTTGTTCTTTACACGCGTTGCATCAGCTGTTTTCAATTTGCTAACCAATTACAGGTTATGTTGTCCGTCGTATTTCATAAGTTCTGATGTCGGAGCTAACTTTCTTACTCTTCTCTGCTATTCACTTGTTTCCTGTAACAAAGCTGCTACCTACAAGAAATAATACAAAGTCAATTACCTAAAAGAAAGGTATTTATTGATTGAATTTGGTTTATTTTTCTGGAAATTATTACCTCCAATTCATCAGTTTACAAATCGATTATTTTCAAAATCACAACATTTTTCGTATTAGTTTTTTTTCTTTTTTATATATAACACAACAGATATATTTAATTACAGTTACTATTAAAATTAATAAATTATGTATCTCAGGGTTATTTGAGGATTCTTTGAGCTATAAGAAAGTCAGAAATGCTTAGTTAATAGTATCATACTTTACAATATTTAATATTTTATTCTTAAAGTCTGATTCAATAAGTTCGTTTTTTAAACGCCAGAGTGCGACTACGTATTCATACAGAAATCATGGAAAGAAAGATGGCTGCTGTAGATTGCTAATGAACCCACGTTTTTACTATTTTTGGTTAAATAAAGAAAGTTTATAATGTTCACACTAAGTTTTCTTATAAATTGTACTGTTGTATTGTATTGTTGTACTGTTTCTAGTGTTCGTTACTTGTTGGTGATGTGTAATTTTATAGTTTATTAAGGTATGCGTTCTCACCAACGTAGTGGAAGTTCAAATCTTTTCAAGCAATCTGCGTTGGATTATTTTTCGATGTTCTTCGATATTCTTCGATATTCTTGCTTCAATTATTGTGGTTCAACGGATGTCTCAGACGTAGTTGTTTGTGCTGAATCGTTTCATTACTTTAGAATAGTGTTCTGTTCATTTTAAAATTTGCTGGACGTTATTTTTGGTCATCTCCTCTTTTGAAATTCAATTTAACAATTACTCATCTTGTTGATTATGTTACTCTTAGTGACCAAGAAATTTATGAGTTTTTATTGGCTAACCTAGGTACAGTTTTAGTAAATAGGCTAGTATTAATTATTATTATTTCTTCCCTTCTTTTAGGAAAAATACTCCTTTATAATGTTTAACTATAATTACATTTAATTTATACAATGTTTTTCTTCACATCTTTACATAAACTTAGATACTTGTTGGACAGTAATGTGGTAATTTTCGCATTCATAGGTTGGCTAATCTGTACTTTCTAAAATTGCGCTTATCATGTTTATACAACGACACAATTCACCGAGCATTGGCGGGCAGCAGACGTCAGAACGTTTCCTGCCTCGTTCTGTCTATCATTTTTTCTTGTTGTCGCGACAATTCATGTAGGTTTAGGTCCTACAACAGTATATTGTATACTACAATATACATTAGCAATACATTGCTAATTTTCAGTCTCATGTAGCTTGAGTGCCGCGTACTCGCGCCTCAAGTCATATGACAATTCATACGACAATTATCTAGGCCTTAGGCCAACATTTTAATGTAGTTGGAGTGTCGCACATTTGCGCCTCATTTATCATGTAGCTTTCTTAAACGACTCGGTTCATCCAAAATTAAAATCTCTTCAGACTTAGCCAATCTTAACACTATGATTTAAGTGTACAACAAACTTAATAAATGTATTAAATACAGTCCACTATCGTCATTATTCTGCATCCTGGCAATAGCACCACAAAGCATCATTCTTCCTAACATTTAAGGGTCCTACGGGACAAATCAGAACATGTTTTGGTACACACGTGCCGTCACTAACATTTTTTTGTCGCTCCGTGCCTGGATTCGTCATGCACCTTTTGCAACTTATTACAGTTTTTTCATCATTTTCATCATTTTCTGCCCCAATTTCTGGTCATCACAGGCGATTTAGCATATTCGCTGATCCGACCGTGTCGGGACTTAGTCAGCATTTCTTTCATCGCCATTGAGCCTCGTGATGACACCACTGCAAGACCATCCATGTGCTAGCATCTACACTCCAGTTTAAGCAGTTATCTCTCCGGTCTGTGTGTTTGCCATCTTCTCCACGGCCTCGACGCTCCAGGACATCGCATACCAGGTACCACATCATTAACATCATTAACAGGTGCGTACAATGGCTGAAGAAGGCCTCAAAGTGTTGGTCAGAAAGAGAGGCGGCTTAAAGTCTGCCATAGTGCGAATTAATTCGGCTATCATTAACTTTGATAAAAACACTAATACAAAACATTTTTTAACGGTCAGACTCGAAAGTCTAAAAAGTTTGGCAACAAAATACGATGAGGTACAGTCCGTAATTGAACTCATTTCTAAAGACATAAACGCTGCTCAAGAAGGCCGAGTTGAGGTTGAAGAGCTGTTATATCCAACAGAAGCCAATATCTTGCAATTGATAGAAACCTTCAACGTTCAGACTGTATCTCCAGTATTAACAAGCAATATGCAATTAAAACCTATAAGTTTGCCCTGCTTCACAGGCAATATCTTAGAATGGCAGCACTTTTATTCAATATTTCTGGACTTGGTGCATGCCAGATCTGATTTAACGTCAGTGCAGAAATTACATTATTTGTATTCGTCTCTGAAAAATGAGCCGCTAGATTTAATTAAGGCATTACCTATTTGTAACGAAAACTATTCGATAGCGTTGAGTTTGCTGTCCGCTAGATATGACAACAAATTCATACTAGCTAAGTATTATATTTACTTTATTCAAAATTTGCTTGAAGTAAAGTCAACAATTAAGGACTCTGTCCAAAGTTTGGCAGAATTCATAAATACAATAACGTCTTCCGTTAATTCACTGGCGGCCATGCAACTGTCAGTGGATTCATTCGAGCTTATCACTGTACAATTATTGGTAGCAAAACTGGACCATACCACGTTTAAATTATGGAAGGAGTCTATAGACCCCGATAATCTTCCTAACTTTCAAAGCTTCACTCAGTTTTTAAACGCACGTAGACAGTTGCTAGAAAATACACTGCCTATCGATGCCGGACAGCAGCTCAACAAGCTAACTTTAAGATTCAATAATAAATCTGACAAACATAAATCACGAAACTCTGCTGGCAGCACTGCATTTAAAAGTTATCACTCAGCTTCAAATAATTATTTATGCCCATGCTGCAAATCTAGTCATCCAATTTACATGTGTGACAAATTTCGTGCATTAAGCACATCAGAACGAGGGCAATTTATATTAAATCATAAATGCTGTACCAATTGTTTAAGACCGGATCATTTTTCATCTACTTGTAAGATCAAACAATCATGTAAGATCTGTTCAAAACGACACCATACATTGTTGCATATAAACAATGTGTCAAAGCCAGTCTCTGCCAGCAGCAGTAACTACTGTTCACTTAAATTACAATCCACAAATAATATTCTTTTATCAACAGCAATTGTGTTTGTCATTGACCAGGCTGGCAACAGACAACTCGCGAGAGTTCTATTAGATGCGGGGTCACAAATAAATTTTTGTACGGAATCATTTGCCAAGAAATTACGGCTTAACTTGACTAAATCTAACATACCGATAACAGGTATAAATAACACCGCGTGTTGTGCCACTAAGTTAGCGTCTATACGCATTATCTCACGCTATCAAAGGTTTAGTTTCCAAGCAACATGCGCGGTCTTATCTGCATTAACTCATAAATTGCCAGCACAATCTTTTGACATAAATCAGTTTAATGTCCCAGATAACGTTTATCTCGCCGATCCACACTTCAACTTTTCGGCTGACATTGATATACTGTTAGGGGCGCAATTTTATTTAGATTTAATTTTACCTAACAAATATGTAAGGGGTTCTCATTTCCCTACTATACAAGAAACAAAGTTAGGCTACATTCTAGCAGGCAATCTGCCCAAACACTGCCATTATAAGGGTCCTGCTGTTTCGTTCCTGGCTAGGAACAACGACAGTCAAATCCTAGCGTCTCTCGAGAAATTTTGGGAGACCGAAACTATCCCTGATAATACACCCATTAATAACGAGTCAACTTGTGAGGAGCATTTCGTTAAGTCTACTCATCGCAATCAAGAGGGTAGGTTTGTTGTTGCGCTACCATTTAAGTCAGACAATCCCCAGTTGGGTGAGTCCTATGCTACCGCTGAAGCAAGATTCTTGAGTTTAGAACGCCGGTTCATGCGTGATTCTAAGCTTGCGCGCGAATACACAAACTTTATACACGAGTATAAGGATCTTGGCCACATGACGCTTGTCGACGATTGCTCCATAAATTCAGGTGTTTCAAATACTTATTATCTGCCTCACCATGCCGTCTTTAAACATTCTAGTTCTACCACAAAACTTCGCATCGTTTTTGACGGCTCGTCCAAAACTACCAATGGCCTTTCTCTCAATGACATTTTGTTGGTAGGCCCAAACGTCCAGCAAGACCTTTTTTCTATTCTTTTGCGATTTCGTATGCATAACTATGTTCTCATCGCCGACATCGAGAAGATGTATCGACAAATTCTGGTAGCTGACAAGGATTGTCATTATCAACGTATTCTGTGGCGTGACTCTCCTCTCGAACAGTTTAAACATTTTGTACTGCGAACTGTAACATACAGCACTGCTAGTGCTTCGTTTTTGGCTACCCGCTGTCTTAATCAGATTGGTAAGGATCATCAAACTTCTTTTCCTGACGCTGCGTCAGCTATAACCAATGATTTCTATGTCGACGATTTGTTAACCGGTGCAGACACCATTTCTGATCTGACCAAGTTGAAATCTGACTTAGGTAGGTTGTTGAGTCAATACGGTCTCACTCTACATAAATGGGCATCAAATGAACCCAATGTGGTCGCAGATCATGACAATTTATCACTCCCTTTAAACAAACAGGGTAATGTGCGTACCTTGGGCATTCTCTGGAATAACACTACCGATTCATTTTTGTTTGACATCAGATCATTCCCCGTTGAATCAAGCATCTCTAAGAGGAAAATCCTATCGATTATCGCAGGTATATACGACCCACTCGGACTCGTCGGTCCCGTTGTTTTCCTGTACAAATAGTTTATGCAGCAACTTTGGCTGTGCAATCTTGGTTGGTATGAGCCAATCTCCGGGCAATTACACTTGCATTGGCATTCATTATGCGATAAATTGTGTCTGATCAGTAAAATCATTGTCCCACGTTCTATTCGCTGCAAGTCTAAAGCAAGGATAGTTGAATTACATGGGTTTTCGGATGCTTCTGAAAGGGGATATGGGTGTTGCGTTTACATTAGAGTCATTTATCAAGATTCATCGGCCTCTTGTCACCTTCTGTGTTCTAAATCTCGCGTAGCCTCCCTACGACAGGTGTCATTACCTCGCATTGAACTCTGCGCTTGCTTGTTGTTATCGCGACTCTTATTCAAGGTCGCCCCTGCTCTTCATTCCTTTATCAATAGTGTTCACCTGTATTCTGACTCCATGGTGTCCCTTTACTGGATTCATGCCCAGTCTTCTAGGTGGAAGACCTACGTCGCTAATCTTGTTGCCGAGATTCAGCGTCTTACTGAAGCCTACACATGGCATCACATCAATTCACAACACAATTCTGCTGACATTATTTCTAGGGGATGTCACCACGACGTTTTTCGCGATTGTTCGCTTTGGTGGCATGGTCCCGCTTGTTTGCCTCAATCTTCCGAGTCCAATCGTTTTCCACCCTTTTTACCTTCTAATCTGTCGTCTCCTGAATTCACTGCGGAGGAGAAACAAACCCCCAAACTTTCTCTAATGTCTACCCTAGCTACTGATCTTTCAAAGGAATTTTCTTCGTTGCACCGTCTGACTCGCGTATACGCTTACTGCTTTCGATTCACCAAAAATATTAGACTCTCCAGGGCTGAGAAAATTTCGGGCGTTCTTACCCCCGTTGAAATTCATTCCACTCTTAATTTTTTCATAAAACAATCTCAGTCGATCCACTTCGCTGCTGAGCTTAATTGTCTTCGTAATGGGCCTTCTGTTTCTGTCAGGAGCAAGTTGTCTTCTCTGGACCCGTTTCTTGATGAGTCTGGCGCCATACGTGTCGGTGGACGCTTACAGCAGTCGCAACTACCTTATGACAATAAGCATCCTATTGTCTTGCATCCATCGGCTCATATCACTCGCCTTATTATTGAACGCGAACACATTCGTCTACTCCACGCTGGTGCTCAACTCGTGCATCACTCACTTCGTCAACGTTGGTGGATCATTAACGCCAAGATAGTCATTCGCTCCATCATTCGTAGATGCGTCAAGTGTCTCAGGTTTAGTGCCAAACATCAGGTTCAGAGGCTTGGTATTTTGCCATCTCCTAGAGTCACTCCTCGCGGCCGTTTCTATTCTGCGCAGTTGATTATGGTGGTCCCTTCATGATGCGTCATGGCGGGCAGAAATCTAGGACTCTGTCAAAATCGTATGTGTCTTTGTTCATCTGCTTAGCAACCAGGGCCATTCATTTGGAATTGGTTTCCGACCTTACGGCCAACGCGTTTATAGCTGCCTTACGTCGTTTCATGGCCCGTAGAGGCATACCCAGCCAGTTATATTCTGATAATGGCACGAACTTTAGGAAGACCCGCAATGTTTTGCATGACCTTTACAATCTTTGGCATAATAAGGATGCCATCTTATCAATCCAATCCTTTACGACCTCTCAGCATAGTATTACATGGTCATTTATTCCGCCCTCATCATCTCATTTTGGTGGTCTTTGGGAGAGCGGTATAAAGAGTTTAAAGTACCATTTGCGCCGCGTGGTCAGCAAGTCTATACTCACCTTCGAGGAGTTTACGACGGTTTTGTCTCAAATAGAGGCATGTCTAAACTCACGTCCATTATTTGCCGTTTCATCGGATGTAAATGATCCGGTGCCACTTACACATGGCCATTTTTTGATTTGCGCACCATTAACGGCGATACCTGATCCTGACTTATCTCACGTTCCCATCTCTTGTCTTGGACGTTGGTAACTTCTCCAGAAGTCTGTCCAAGTCATTTGGAAGGCTTGGTCTCGCGACTACTTACATCAATTACAACAACATCACAAATGGAAATTCGCCAAGGACAATGTTTCCATTGGTGACCTGGTTTTACTGATTGAGGATAACTTACCTCCATTAGCGTGGAAATTTGGTGTAATTACCGCCACATTTCCCGGCCCAGACAACTTAATTAGAGTAGTAGACATTCGCACGTCTACTGGTATTTTTCGGAGACCAGTTCATAAGCTATGTTTGTTGCCAGTGCGGGACGAGGCTTAGACACAAGGTTAATATAATTACTTACCACAATGCTATTTCACTTGGCCACTGGCTTTCATTACCTTATTGTCTGACAATTTGGTCAACTTAATTTGTGATATGTATCATCACAACATTTTTATGTTAATTTGCATCATTGCGTGTTTTTATACTAAATTCGCATGTGACTTGTAATTTTACAACCATGCACTATGTTATTATATCTATGCTTATCATATTGTCATGGTGGTATACTTTGCTATTTTTGTATTTGTACATTAATAATTTGTGAGACATACTATGTCCTACATGTTTACATTTTGATATTGTTAATGGGTTATGTGTCTTATCATTGGTGGTATTGTTCTTATGTAAAATTTTGTCATATAATATTCGCATGGTCTGCAGCTATACAAACCATGTATGTATTTTCTTGCACATTTTGTCAATATGTGTGATATTTTATTACTCTATGAATTTATTTCTCGCAATTGTTCAACACATGTATTACATTTTGTATAACCACATTTGTTGTACTTGTCACTTATGCTATTGTGCCTTGTATTCATGTATTTGTAATTATCTGAACCGATTTCTATTGTATTTATTATGTATAACTTGTATCTATGTAAAACACATTGTTTTACCTGCATCTACTGTCTATAACCATACGCCACACCTATATTTTTATATTGTGTATTTTGTATTTTGTAATCACGTATTGCACAATTATTATTCATGCTTTAATTATGAGATACATGTCATTACACTTTGTGCTTGGAATCATTCAACTATGTATAGCTTGTTTTCACATAACAATTTATTGTACATTCCTGAAACTTCAGGTATAGCATGCATCGTCCAAACTATAAAGTGTCATGCTAAATTTATGTCTTTACATGTATAATTTTTTAATAATTTTGTTTGTTCATTGCATTCAATACTATTGTATAGGTCAACTGGCCTTAACTGGTTCAAGCTAACCATTATGACTTGCATAAACATTACAATTTATCGGGCCCATCATGTGATGAGTCACCGATTATTCATCATTAAACATTGTCAAACTATGTATTTTACATGTCTTATATTGTTTAATATTGTATACATACAATATATATTGGGAATAAATTACTAATTTTTGCATTTATACTCATGTATAAATCAGGTTGCAAGCCGACCTTGGCCTGCTCAACTCTTATCATCACTCAAGCTTATCTCTAAGCAGTTAATGTCATAACTGTTATCTAACATTTCAATCTCAAGGTTCAATACAATTTATTGAGGTTGACTTCTATTATTAAGAGCACACTGTTTTTGTACAATAAGTTATTAAAATGTATTACAAAATCTTTTGATTTTTTACGGGCAGTTATGGACAGTAATGTGGTAATTTTCGCATTCGTAGGTTGGCTAATCTGTACTTTCTGAAATTGCGCTTATCATGTTTATACAACGACACAGTTCACCGAGCATTGGCAGGCAGCAGACCTCAGAACGTTTCCTGCCTCGTTCTGTCTATCATTTTTTCTTGTTGTCGCGACAATTCATGTAGATTTAGGCCCTACAACAGCATATTGTATACTACAATATACATTAGCAATACATTGCTAATTTTCAGTCTCATGTAGCTTGAGTGCCGCGTACTCGCGCCTCAAGTCATACGACAATTATCTAGGCCTTAGGCCAACATTTTAATGTAGTTGGAGTGTCGCACATTTGCGCCTCATTTATCATGTAGCTTTCTTAAACGACTCGGTTCATCCAAAATTAAAATCTCTTCAGACTTAGCCAATCTTAACACTATGATTTAAGTGTACAACAAACTTAATAAATGTATTAAATACAGTCCACTATCGTCATTATTCTGCATCCTGGCAATAGCACCACAAAGCATCATTCTTCCTAACATTTAAGGGTCCTACGGGACGAATCAGAACATTTTTTGGTACACACGTGCCGTCACTAACACTTGTATTTTATAATTTAGTGGTTTTTAACTTGGTTTATTTCTGATTTATACTTCTGTAAATGTATTATTGCTCTAAGCACTATTTTTATTTTCCACCATCTCTTTACTTTATTCTAATTAGCAATTATTCATTTCTTATATAACCCTGGATCCTTCAAACATAAACAAAATAATCTTTTAATTACATTGATATTGCCTTTGTGGCCTAACAAAACAAAACTACAACAACTTATTACTAAACTTATAGTTTATTACTATAGTCCAGCATCTTCACTATTTGTGATTGATGTCTTTTTTCAGTTTTTAAAATTTACACATATCATACTATGTTGCACTTTGTACACACCGCACTTTTATGGTAACACTTAGTACATTGTTTTTTTAATTGCTAAAGTGTTTTATGGTATAAATGTTTCCACAGCATGATACGTAATCCCTCATTTCTGACTTTTGGAATGGGTAACTACTGAGTTTTTTATTATTATTATTTTACAAATACTCCTTTATTTTTATCAGTATTGAGTACTGATTATGTAATGTTACAATATTCATTATTACAAATTTCCATCCTCTTTTTTAATAATAGTTATTAAAATTGACTAAAGTGAAAAAATACTTATGACCATTTATATCATAATCATTTACCATTTAATACTGAAAAATCATTATTTTATCGAAAAATTTCACATCGCACTCAATTTTTATGCCACGCGAGTTTTGCATATTTTGACCTTGACCAGCAAACAAGTGACTGCGCCACTGCGCGAGGTTCGCTATGTATAGCTTATCGCATTTGTTAGTTTATTTGCAGACTGGGATGAGTGCGATCCTTCTGTAAATTAAAGGTATTGTTGATTTTTAAAGTTTTAGTGGTATTTTTATTAACAAATGGACTCTAAACCAATATAAGTTATTAGTATTAAATTCTTAATGAGCCAGTGATACTGATTTTGTTTTAATATAATATAAAGTTATTGAGTCGAATAAAAAATATTTGGATACGCTATATCAAGAAAGTGTCTATTTGAACCATGGAGAAAAATACGTATAACGTTACGTACTAAAGTGTCTTATTGAGATGTGAACTTACGGCATTATGTCTAAGGTAAGTAATTGTAAAGTTAACAGATATTATTTTTTTGTAAAAAAATGTTACTTGTATCTACATGGAATGAAAATGTTTTTTTTTTATTTTTTAAATGTTATTTGTAGCTAAAAATTATCTTACTTTCGCGTCTTTAAACGTTATTTCTATATAAAAACTATAATTCTATAATTTTTGTGAAAAATAATTAAAAGTAGATTTAGTAATTAATTTTGATTTGCTTTTCAAATTTTTTTTTTGATTTTCAGATCAAACATTGACTAAATTCAATTTGTAGCAACTACTAGTGTACACTCTAAAATTTTATCATACAGTATAATTTGATAATGTTGCATTTACGTGTTATTTTCATAAATTTTAGTAGGTACCAAAAAACATATTTTCTTTTTATGGTAATTTAGAATTTTAGCAAAAAGCTGATATTTTTAAATGAATTAATGTAGTTTTTTTTAAGAGCCGCAGAAATTATTGTTGTACTGGGAATAAGCTTCTTATTTCAATGATTAAAAACTTTGTTTTTACATTTGCATTACAGATTAAACTTGTAATAAAAATGGCAAAGAAACTATCAGGAGCTGAGAATAGAAAGAGAAAAGCTCAACAAGATCAAGCTTTCCAAGAAACAATAAAATCAATAAGTCTTGAAAAATATATAAAAATTGATAAAAGTATAAATGCACCATCCTCTACTTCATCCAACATCACTGAATCTCAAAATACTGACAACTCACAAAATACTATAGATAAAAGTGTAAATAAGCCATCCACTTCGTCCAATATCATTATCTCTCAAGATACTGAAAGCTTATTTAATGCTGTAGATTCACAGAATAAATCTGTATGTTCTAATAGTTTAGGAAAGAAAACAGATTCTGAAATTCATTTTTCAGAAAACATGATATTGAGTACTCCACAAAATTCTTTAAATATTTTGAAAAATCTAGAATTGATTGCTCCTTCAAATGCTAACAATTTCCAAACTGCTGATAAACCAAGAATACCATTAAGCTCTCTAAGTGCATCTATGGAAAATGACAATTTAGAAAAACAAGAAGAATCAGAAATCGTTATTTCCAATAAATGTATTTAAAACGCAGATGATTCTTCAGTCGATCTAACAGATCCATCTTTAAAACACATATCGCTTATTGATTCAACATATCCAGGTAATTTGCCAAAAAATTTTAGCATAATCGAAATTGATTTTCTTATCACACAAGGACCATTTAAAGCCTTAGTTAAACATTATCCTTGTGACAACAAAGGTCGGCGTTTTTCTGACACTTACTATACTCGTAAATTACCAAATAATGAACTAATCATCCGTCGATGGTTAGTTTATTCAAAAAGTTCGGATAAAGTATTTTGTTTTTGCTGCTCTATTTTTAAAATAGATCCTAAATTATCTTGGAGTAATGAAGGTTATTGTGACTGGATTCACTTAAGTACCTCTATAAGTTGTAGTAGAACCGGTTGTATGCTTTACAATTATTAGTTCTTAAATTGTACTTACTTTGTTGTTCGTTAAATAGTAACGAGTCGTTTATTACTTTTTCTAAACATTACGAAGTCGACCGTATGTTCGCCGTTCAGTTTGAATTCTCCGCCTCCCCGTCTGATTGATTCACACTGTTTGGCGAAGTCGAATTCGTCAACTAATGTATTTTTATCTTTTTATTTACCCCGAACGTTTATAGTACTCCTTGAATAAATCAAACATACAGTTGTCGATAGGTACGGGGATTTATTAACACTTTATATAATTTGGTCAATTACAATTCTGAAATAAAATATAACATTTATCATAGCGCCGGCGTTTACTTGTTATGTAGTTGGCGGTCTGCTCAGTTCGAAGTGTAGACTCGACAATGGTGGATTGTTCTGCGTTTGTTAATAATATTAATATCTCAGGGAAAAGTTCTTTGGACTACAGAATGTTGGTTTACAGACTAATAAATGCACAAAATTTCATAATATACCTTATAACTAATACACAATATGTGATATCTTTAAATATGGAAAGTAAGTTACCGCAAATGAGAATTAGTGCTCACTAGGTTAATCTTTACTTAGCAAGTTTACGTTTTTTTAAACATATTAATATAAAATCAAAATTCAGTGATCTTTTTGTTTTATCAGAGGTGATTATTCAATAAAGTTCAGTTCTAAAAGTTAGTTAAGTGGCTGGTGAAGTGAAAATAAAATTGTTCAGTTACTGGTGATGATTTAAAGTTTAATTTTGGTGAAGCATTTAAATTATACTCAACACATCCTTAATGCTGCTTCTCTTGGGAGATCCTTTTCTTCTGGAATACTTCTAATGGTCCCTTCTTGTATGGTTTATTGAGATCCAGGTTCAAATAATCTAATTTCGGTGTTCAGCTTCCATCAGTCTTGCAGGTTCAGATGTATCCACAGGTTTAGTTAGGTTTCTTCTGTTCTTCCTTCAGTAGTTGGTCATTTATGAATTTGGTTCGCTTCTTCCAAGTTTTTATATAATATTTATAATATAATTGGTTGATTTATTGGATATCTCATCAGTAGTTAATTTAGGATTGCTTCTTGTATCTCCTTAATCACAATTTAGTAAAATTTATTGATTTTATTACTTATTTGTCTTCATGGGCTACATACATCCGCCCTCTATGCTGGTCAATAATGGAATAATCAGTTTTCAACGGTTATTCATGTAACAAGCTTTTGTTGTCATGGCAACTCTTCAAGATGCTCTAATTCTCATTGGCTAATACCTTTTAACATTGTTATATTCTAACGTTTTTTCATGTTCAAAATTTATAAAAATCCTTTAACTTATTATTACTTTCTTATGCTAACTGTAATATTAATTACACTACCACCTTTGTTTTGCTTTTTTCTCAAAGATTATTTTGATAATACTGATAGTTACATTTGGTTCATTTATAACATATTTCTTATTTTTCCAATTGATATTTCTTTATATAATTATCTTTAAACTAAACATTATGTATCCATTTTTGTACCTTATATTTTTACTTAAATACCTAAACATATTATATACTTTAATTGACTTTTTGATATTGCTTTATCTTGAAACTTACAAAATTCATATCATCCATGCTAGGCCTAATGCCTAGGTTTCATAATATTTCTATTCAATATTCTTTACTATCTTTTATATTTATTAATTCTATTTATTTGGTTATTGAACATTTATCAAGGAAACAGACTAACTTAATTAAAACATTTGTGCTTTTAAACATCACATATTTCATATAATTAACTTATTTTTCTTCATAGGTCCATCCCTGAAACTAAGCTTCTAACTATCATTGTTCTCTGACCTTAACATTGCTTGTCATTTAAATTTACTAATACTATTTCGTTCATTTACCAACAAAACTCTTATAACACTTTTTTAACATTATTCTAACTACTATTACTCCCATACACACTCCTTTACTAATATTACTTTTTATCTTATTGTTAAGAATTTATTATTTACTATTGTGTAACGTTCCGGGCTACGTTACAAATCCAGGGAACCCGAGATAATTGACGCTAGCCAATAATTATACAGGCTGCCTACGTTGTAACAAACTGAAAATCAACTCAACATAAAGAACAATAATATTTACTCTAATTATTAGGACACAAGGGAAGGTATTTTCACTGATTTATGCACTCACTTCAATCTGTAATAAGATGACATCTCTTTATTAACAAATTGTATATATAGATACCATTACATAAAAAAATTTATACTGAAATATTTAAAAAGGGTTTACTGTCAAACAAGGGATCATATTGATCATGTAATTTACCTCGGATCCGAGTCTCTTTAAATCTAGTAAAGACGTCTGAATTTTACTTTGCTTATCAAGGAGCTTGCATGATTACATAAACCTTTTGAAGAATGGTATTATTTAGTTAAGGGATTATAACTTATATTTCAAGATTACTGTTACAACGTATGATTTTAGAAATTACTGTTTACATTTCTTTTTGTTTTACTTAATGCTTAGAGAAGATTATTGTCTTTTGAAAAGTCTCTGGCATGTATGAAAAGTTATATTTTAAATGTACATAATTCTCGGTAGACAAGCCACCGAGTCACCTCTCAAAAAAGCTTTTGCTGTCCGTGTCCTGGGGCGTGAATCTTCGGAACTCTGGTAGTCGGGGTAGTCATCTGGGTCGTGTTTCCGGTGAAAGTCTTCTAGGTGTATTAATGAGGAGATGGATGTTATGCTGCGTGAAGTCGGGTTGATCCTCGGCGGTTCTGGTAAGTGTTGTATAGGTGGTAGTCATCCGTATATGCAGTTATGTTAGTATATGGGTATGTAATGTAAAATTTCAAGATTAGTGTCTATGTTGGTGTAACTGTGGTTTTCTGTGTGTATGTGTGTGGCAAATGCGGAGTGTAAAATTTTACATTACATACCCAAAGGTCGAAAACTCAACACAACTGAACAATACGAAATATATAAACACCACACAACACAACCAAACAACATACTCAACGATCAATTACAATATAAATCACATACACTTTTTGACACAATTATACAAAAAACAAACAGTAAGTTGAATCCCCGCGCCAATCCCCTTCCTCCACACACCACCCCCACTACACCTTCCACACAACAACCGTTACAAAATGCTGGCAGTCTGTATCAAAGCTGAAGAAGGCGGATACGTACACCGAAACGCGTCCAACAAAAACAGTAAGTTTTCACATGAAAAAGTTCATTTTTAGATAAGTGTTAGTGCTGTGAAAGAAGAGATGATTAATCAAGACAACTATAATATTATATATGACAAAAAATAACATGGCATTCCATGGATCTTCTGATAAACGTTTTACCTCTAATAATGGAAAGTATTTAGGACTTATTGAATTATTTGCAAAATTCGATCCAGTCATGAAGGAACATAAAAATCATATTTTAAGAGGGGAATTCAAAGATCATTACTGTGGAAAAAATATAGCGAACGAATTTATCGAATTAATGGCGAAAGAGGTCAATTCTGAAATTATTTTAAGAATTCAGAAAGCTAAATATTTTTCTATAATAGCTGATTGTACTCCAGACATTAGCCATACAGAGCAGTTATCTTTGACAATAAGATATGTTAATTTGTTACACGATAGAGTAGAAGTTTGTGAAAGTTTTTAGGTTTTAAACCGATATTAGATTCTACTGGAGAGGGGCTAACCGAAGTTATACTAGAAATGCTAGAAGAAAATAAACTAGATTAAAAAATTGCTGGGGTCAAGGTTATGATAACGGAGGCAATATGAAGGGAAAGAACAATGGAGTACAAAAAAAGAATTTTAGATAAGAATTCACTAGTGTTCTTTTTACCGTGTTGATGCCATAATTTATGTCTTCTATTGTGTGATGCACCAAAATGTTCAATACTGTCTATTAATTTATTTGGAATCTTTGAACACTGTTTTCTCTTTTTGCCACCTCAGTCAAGCGTTGTGCAGATTTTATTTGACAATTTGAAAATTTTTACTTTGAAACGTTTGAGTGATACACGTTGGGAGACAAAAGTCGCAAGAGTTAATGCTGTTCGTTATCAAATCGCTGATTTGCATGATGCGCTGGTAGCTCTGGCGGAATCAGAGAAAAATTTTGATACTCAAGCTACTCACGAAGCCTCAACCTTAGCTGAGCAGCTAAAAGACTTTACATTCTTAGTATCACTTGTGGTATGGTACAATATTCTATTTCAATTTAACATTCTGAGTAAGTCACTCCAAAATGAAAAAATTGATATTCAAGATGTTCAGAAATTAGCTGATAATTGTTTCAAGTTCTTACAAAATTATAAAGAGAAAGGATTTAAAGATGCCATTGCAACTGCGAAAGAGCTTGCTCTGGAATTAAAAACTGAAGCAGTTTTTAAAAATATTAAGAGAATTAGAAAAGTTTAGTGTCAATTTGGTTACGAAGCTCAAGATCAACCTATTGAAGATGCTGAAAAAAAATTGGAAACTGAGTTTTTTAATACACTGCTTGATACTGCATTAACATCATTTGAAGAATGCTTTCTTCTGTTTCATGAACATTCTAAAATTTGGAGCTTTTTATATGACATAAATAAATTGCCTTCTGACAAGCAGATATTACTTGAAAAGTGCAATGTTTTACAAGTAAGATTGACGAATGATTCACTTGTGGATATTGATGGGATTGGTTTGTGTGATGAACTTAGGAGTAGTCAGTATTTTTTTGAAAATGATGAAGATTCTAGTCCATTAGCTGTATTAAATTTTATAAAAAAAAGGAAACTTGAAGATTTGTACCCAAATGTATATATTTCATTTAGAATACTACTAACCATGCCAGTAACTGTTGCAAGTAGTGAAAAGAGTTTTTCTAAATTAAAACTGATTAAGGTGTACTTGAGAGCTACGATAAGTGAAGATCAATTAAATTATTTAGCAAAATTATCTATTGAACATGTATTAGCTGGTGATATAGATTATAAGAAGATTATCAAAAAGTTTGCAGACGCCAAGTCAAGAAAAGTAAATTTTATTAAATGAAATCTAAAATATTATTTGTTACATTTTCAATTGTTTGTAAAACTATTAAACTACAACTACTTTATACTTGTATATATAAAAATGTAAAAAAATATATATTATGTACGAATATTTGATGTAGAAGTGTTTCATTTCTTCACTCGTGTACAAATATTTATGTTTAAAATTTTAAGAATTAATGAACAACGTTGATAAGTTGAAGGGGGGAAGAGGGTGCCGCCAAAATCTCGCACAGGGCGCCGGGACGGCTAAGGCCGGCTCTATAATGCAGTGTTATGATAAGGCTAGTGTTATGGTTAGTAACTTAAGTGCTTGCAGATGAAAATCAAAGGAAAACTTATTTGTTCTTTTGCTTTATTATTTATTCATTGCTTAACCCACAGCTTGAATTTAGTTCTGGAACAGAGTATTTGTAAGTTACAAGAATGTACAATTATATTTGCTTTTTGTAAGTGACATTCCATGTTTTTTTTTTATCACTAAGAGAACTTAAGTGGCCGAGAGTATAATAGCCAGGTGAAATACAGCCCGGTGTTGAGACTATGTGGTCTCCTCCTTTGGCAATCTCTTTATGTGTCATTCAAGATTGGGATGGCCTAACACACTTTTTCCAAAACAAAAAGGAGATGATCCGGAATCAGACAAATGTCAAAATAAATCTTGATGTAAAGGTTTCCTGCATGAATTTAACATTTACAAATTTGGCATTCTGTCAATTATATTTAATGGTATATTTGAAGTTCCAAACATTTTAGTCAACTTATAAAAAAATAAAAAATTCAGATGTTGGTTGCTGTATGTCAAAACTCAGGGAATCAAGAGATATTATTCTCAAAAAGAGAAATGATGAAACATTTCAAAAACATTTACAGTTAGTAGAGGAAATTACTGAAGGTCCTAGAAGGTCCTGAAGGTTGGCAGAGGAAATGAACAATCTCAACTCCAAACTAAAGAAAAAATATAAGGTTCTCTTCTATGAAATTTTGGACACTGTTTTAACAGAAATTGATGTAAGATTTCAGGACATAACAAAACTCCAGTTACTTTCTCTTGGAGACACCACGAATCCAATTTTTTTTTTACATTTTTGAAAACGGTTTCCTATAGATGCCTTGCAAAGTTTGAAATCTTCTTATTCGTCAATATGATTCTATCTTTACCTTCAACAACTAACTCTGTAGAACATTGTTTTTCAAGCCTAAAGCATATAAAAACGTACTTGCGCGAAAGGATGAACCTAACCTAAACAAACGGTGATTGAACTGACAACCATTTTCTTGGACAAGGAACGTTTAAGTCATCAGGTACAAACAGTGCCGTTTTATGACGTTATTATAGACTGCTATGCCGCTCGGAAAGACAGGAAGGTTGACTTGATTTTTAAGTATTAATGATAAGCTAAATACACATCAGTTTGCAAATGGCCATATACTAATTTATTTATTTATTTAATAGACGTTTAATGAAGAAATTTGTGTTAGTGGTTGAAATCACAATCAGAATGATCACAGTTGCACACCACTATGTAAAAATTATCCCAATTGGGATAATTTTTACATAGTGGTGTGCAACTGTGATCATTCTGATTATTTATTTAATGTTTCCTCATTGTTATTTGTTGATATATTTGGACTAGAAATTAGAATTAGAATTAAAGTCAGTTTACTGTTAATATGAACCACAAAAACACATGTAGGTCGATTGTATAATAATACACTTTTTAGTAAATATGTAAAACAGTTTATTTTAAGCTAGTACCATAGCTATTTCAAAATAATTATGTTTAGTTTTAAAATCATTGATAGTTAATATAAGTAACAATATTTATAGATGCTATACAATTTTCACATTCTTCTAAGTCATTTACCCTCTCGCATTCTGCAACACAATTAGCTTTACATGGATGGGCTGTACCTATCTCTACAACTGCTGTAGATGTCTTAGTTCCGATACCAACAACTACCTGGTAAGAGGACACTCCCAGAAAAGGTAGCAAAGATCTAAAGATTAAATCAGATAAGAATACAAATATGGGATACACAAAAGTTTAGTAAAAATCCAGGTGTTGCCCAACGGTATCAAGAAAGTTTGAAAAAGAGATTTGCTATCGTCCATGCAGATGGTGAGATGGAGGATGTAGAGCAGAACTGGAAGAAGTTTGATAAAACAGTTAAGGAGGCTGCAGATGATGTAATTGGAGAAAGCCAAAGAACTGGAAACATAGATTGGTTTCATGGGGAATGAATAGAAATTATAAAGACAAAAAAGTGAACCATGGCAACTTATGATACAAAGAAAGATATGAAGTACACAGGCAACTTGAAGAAATGCTAATAATATGCTAAAAAAAAGTTGATTATAAAACAGTTGCAAGAGGTAGGTGATATGAGTTGTACGACCAAAGTGAGTGAGACTAGAAAATTCTATGCAGCGGGGGACGGAATGACAAAGAAATACCAGCAAAAGAGTTAGGTGTAAGAGGTACATTGGTAAATATGGGAAAATTGTGGGAGTTGACTGAAGGGTTTTGGATAGGATGGATGGAACATTTTATGGAGCTGTGAATGAAGATGAAAAGGAAGAAGAGGTGGAGTCCAAACAACGGGTGATGGTGATCATGTGGTAGATTATCCCAGGCTAAACAAAACAGAAGTGGCAATTGGAAAGCTTAATAACAACTAAGCTCCAGGACAGGATAACCTGCCCACAGAATTTTCTGAAGCATGGGGGTGTAACTGTTAATGGCTACTCACATGATCTAATTCGTATGGTCTGGGTAAAAGAAACAATGACTGAAGAGTGGAACGCTGGAATAATATGGCCAATTTACAAGAAAGGAAATAAATTGGATTATAGGGGAAATAATGTGTAACAATTATAGGGGCATAATATTATTGAGCACTGTATACAACGTACTGACATCAATAATTAATGAAAGGCTTAAACAATCGGCCAAGGGCCAAAAAAAGCCTAGGGGGAACCAAAGATATGGTTTCTTACCAAAAATAGGTACTTGTGATCAATTGTTTGTTATCAGGCAGATTATGGAAAAGTACTATGAGCAAGATATAGATCTTTGGTATTATGACTGTTTGTGTAATTAATGAAATTTTTCAAAAAGGGTTGACTGAAAAAACAGGAAATACAGATACATCTCTGATTCATAATAGGTATTATTATTAAATATACCTACAATAAGTGTCTGGTTTAGTAACAGATCTATGCCCTGTTTCACAAACATCTATCAAATTTCATCCTAATGAACCATTTGTTAACTGGTGATATAATTGTTAATGATCGTTATCTTCATGCTGTTTTCCTAATGTCTGTTTGCACTTGGTTAGCTCTGCTACTAAATTGCTTGTTAACACAACTATGCTACCATAGTAATCCTTGATTTTGGTTCAGAGTGTGGAAAAATTAAATTGTAAACTACATTAAGGTAGCATCTCTGCTCGAATCTTTCTTTTGCATTGATTGTTACACATATCTTTGTAATCTTAATTGCCGCTTGCTACTTTTGTTGTGTTTGTCTGATAAGTTCTGTTTAGTGGTTTCCTATTAACTTTGTTGCACGTATTTTTGTAATTTCATTTGCAGTTTGTTCTATTTGTCATAAGAATCATGTTAAAACAAAGAATATCTGTTTTGTGAGCCATCACTGTTTTGCGATAGAAAACAAACAAATTAAATAAACATACTTATTAAATATATGGTGTATTTTGGCAACATACTTTCAGTATGTCCTGGCATGTTTGTTATCTTCATGCCGTTTTACAAATGCCCGTTTGCACTTGGTTAGTAAATTGGTCATTAACACATCTATGCTAGCATGATAATAATTGATTTTTCTTCAGATTGGTGGAAAAATTAAAATAACTTCCAGAGGGTAACATCTGTGCTTTGTAGCTTTCTTTGGCATTTGTTATGCATACCGTACAGTATCTTTGTAGTTTTATTTGCTTATTATAATATGATAGCAGTATGATACTGTACATTGCTTATTCAAGATGTCTGCTTATGTTTCATGAATGTGTGATCTCATTTCCTCATTATTAAATGTTCTTATTTGGAATTCAATTTAATTCACCTCCAATTGAATATTTGTTGTTATATTTGAGATTGTCTTGTACACACTATTATGAACATAGATACAGATAACACCCTCCCCATGTTTCACAGCCAAATACCTGTATCAGCTTTACTCAGTGCATGTTTCAATAAATTAGTTAGTATTCCATAATATGTTTGCCTGTTCTGACAGGGTGTAAACATTTGCGTAATGTAATCTCAAGACAGCCAGTATTAATGAATGTCATAGGTGATATTCACCTAGAAGATAACTAATTGTTAGCTCTAAGTACTGTATACACTAAAAAAATAAATATAGTTTATTTAAATAATAAAATCATCCAATACATTTCAGTTGTAATACTGCAGCTTGTTTCATAAAGTGCATTTTCATGCTATCTAGCGGTTGTTTCTGTAACTTTTAAAGCTTCATAATCATTCTTGGATTTTGTTGTCCATGACATGTCCGTTTCTTAACTAAAATGTAATTATTTCACTACGACTTGGAACACAAAAGTTTTTATGGGTAAAAACGTAAAAGCTTTACCTTACAACCTGAACCTGTTTTCACTTTTAAAAATCTTCTTCAGAGGTTGCCACTGGTAGCACTGTCCGTCTTGTTGTTGGCGACAAAATCGATTTTCAAAAGATCGATGTTGTGTATGTGAGGTGTGATATGTTCGAATAATGCGTGTGATTTGATTTGCGTCTGTTCATTTAGGATGTCGTTTTAATTTGTTTGTGTGTGTTTGCATATTTCCAATTGTTCTAGAATGTCTAGTTTTTTGGCCTTTTGTGTGTACGTGTAGAATGTTCATGTTATTGTTGATGTTTTTGTATGTGTGGTTTGCTTCAATGAGGTGGTTTGCAAAGGTGGATTCTGTAGTGGAGTGAAGTGCCTTTGTGTGTTCAATGTATCTTTGTTTGAAGCTACGTCCTGTCTGGCCTATGTAGAATTTGTTGCAATCTGACCAATTTAGTTTGTAAACACCAGGAAGATCGAATTTGTTTTGTGCTTTGTGTGTGTGTTTTGATAGTGTGTGTTCTGTTTTGTTAGTAGTTTTGTAAGCGATTTTGTATCCTGCTTTTTTGAATTTGTGGGCTATTTTTTCAGTTTGTTTGTTGATGTATGTTAGTGTTATGAATTTGTTGTTTTCTGTCTTTGTCTGTTGTTTGTTTTGTGTTTTGTGTAGAAATTTATTGACTATTGTTCTGTCATATCCGTTGAATTCTGCTAGATATTTTATCGTGTTTAGTTCGTCTTTGTAGTCTTTTTCATCTAGGGGGATGTTGTTAAGTCTATGTATCATGGTTCTGAAAGCAGCTAGTTTGTGTTGTATTGGGTGATTGGAGGAGTTGTGTATTAGTGTGGCAGTTGTAGTCGGTTTTCTGTATATACTGAATTTGTCCCCGTGTTCAAGTTTTGTGATTTAGAGGTCTAAGAAGTTTATGCTATTGTTGAGTTCGTATTCGGCAGTAAAGGTTATGTTTTTATGTATTTTGTTTGTGTGCGTTAGTAATTGTTTACATTTTTTTTGTTTCCCCTGTATAGTATTAGAATGTCATCAACGTATCTGTGCCAATATAGTATTTTATTATTATATATATACACTTTCACAATTGAACTTACTTTCATTTATCTTTCCCAAACGTTTCGAGGTGATGTTCCTCTTCCTCAGTGGGATTAAATACTGAATGTCATTTTAACAGTATAACAGTTATGGACTGGTGTGTGTGGTGGGGGTTGATGGTGGGAGGGAATTGGCGCTGAGGTTCAAATTGTGTGTTTGGATCAATGTATCGAATAGTGTATGTGATCTATAATGTAATTGTTCATTTAATATGTTGTTTGGTTGTAGTGCGTGATGTCTGTATATTTCAAATTGTTCAGCTGTGTTTAGTTTTCTACTTTTTATCCAGTATTTAATCCCACTGAGGAAGAGGAACATCGCCTCGAAACGTTTGGGAAAGATAAATGAAAGTAAGTTCAATTGTGAAAGTTTATATATATAATAATATTTATACAGTGAACGAAGAGGATGAATCAACAAGATAATTATAGTATTTTATGTGAGTGTTTGTCATTGGTTGTGAGGATTTTTGTTTTTTCTAAGTGTTGGAGGAAGACTTCTGCTAGAATGCTGGATATGGGTGAGTCCATGGGTAGACCATCATTCTGTGTGTAGAATTTATTTTTATATGTAAAGTAGTTTTGTTTTGTGATAATGTTCAGAGTTTCTGTTATTTCGTTGATATACCAATCCCGTTATGGATTATGGAACTGTTCAAATTGTTGTCATGAACATAAAATGATTTACATCACCATCTAAATATTTCATACAATGACTTCACAGAATCAGATCAAAGTGTACAGCAACAAATCTATATAGTTAATTTTTACTGCAAGGTGTAGATATTCACAGACTGCTGTAGCCTATATGTGATTTGTAAGTTCTTCAAAGAATTATAATTAAATACAACTATTTCACTAATGACTCGGAACACAAAGTTTTTTATGAGTAAAAACATAAAGTTTTACCTTACAACCTGAACCGGTTTTCACTTTTAAAAAGCATCTTCAGAGGTGAGATCTGAAGATACTTTTTAAAAGTGAAAACCAGTTCAGGTTGTAAGGGAAAACTTTATGTTTTTACTCATAAAAAACTTTGTATTCCGAGTCGTTAGTGAAATAGTTGTATTTAGTTAAGTAACGGACACGTCATGGAGAACGAAATCCAAGAATTATAATTAGTAGCAATCGAATCCAAGCAAACTCTGAGATAAAGTACTCAGGACAATATCTGGGAGCTCCTGTATAATTAATGAAACAAGAATTATTCCTGAAAGCAGGCCAGTAAATTATGTGACTGAATATATCTCATACATACAATAAACTGTTTGGATATTAATTATGAGCTGAATAGTACTGCTGAAGATTCATAGAAAACTTGCCAGTGCACCTGGTTATATAAATTATCATGACTTCACTATAAGTTTCTAATGAACACACGACATTTATTTATTAGCCTGTATTTATATTTGAGATCTTTAAAAACAAATAAATACATTTTTCTTGATATATTCTTAAGATTATCAGAATTATTTTAATTTCAGTATTAAAATTATTATTTATAAGTATGTTACAGATTTTAAAAATAATTTTTGCTGTTCATACTATTATTATTATGATTATGATGATTATTGTTATTATTACTTTATTATAAAGATGGAAAAGATACGTTTTAAAATTGTCCAGACATTATACACAGATTCATAAATCGGTTTATTCTAGTTCTGCGTTTAAGGCTGTAAAAGTTAAAAGAAAAACCGCTAGATGGCATGAGCATCACTTTATGAAACAAGATGCAGTATTCCAACTTCAATGTATTGGGCGATTTTATTATTTAAAATGTTTGAAGAATGTAAAAGCAGATAATTAATGTTATTTGTTAAACTTAATGCATATTGTAAGTAACCGTTTTTCTTCTAGTCTTGTTTAATGAAAACTTAGATAAGTTAATGATAATGTGATGTATTTATAATATTATATACACACTTATTGGTTACTAATACAATCTCAATCTTCTATTGTAGTGTATTCATTGTTCATAGTTCATAGGGGTTTATTTCGAGTTGTTCATAAGCTGAATTATAACGTCAGCTAACACAGGATCGTGTCAACTACAATACTACAAGTACCGCTACTATGACTTCTATTTACGTGAATTATTCTTATTTATTACGGCGCGTTATGGTAGATACGTATATAATTATTTACTACTCAAAATGACCCTTATTCATGTGTAGAGTCGGATTTGAGTCACACTCAGTGGCGACGCTAGTAGTTAATGAATGGGTAGGCAAAAATCGTATCTTAAATTTTTTTTAAGGAATCACTAAAAGGACGGTGGTTCAAATCAGACGCTGAGGCAGAGTTTGCTGTTAGCGAATGGTTCCCCAAACAGCCGTAAGAATTTTATTAGCAGGGAATCTACATATTAGTGCAAGAGTGGGACTCATGTCTTAATGTTTAGACTTCTTTTAAAATCGTTGAATAAAAAATGCTTTACAGCTCTAAACGTGTTTCTATTGAACAATCCTTGTATAAGTCATAAACAATAATACATCTTATTGAACTTCAAATTTTTAAACTTGATTAGTTTCTACATATTATATGTTTAATGTTACAAACAATTCAAAAAACAATCTTGATCATATCTGTTAGTTCAGCGGAATAACAGGCACACTTTTAATAACCGCATAAAATAAGCACATTTTAGTGGTCCCTCAGTAAAGCACATTTCGGCTTAATAAATTCGATAGTCACAGTAACAATGTATAATCTTTACGTTACGTATTTATAATTTTTATTCTACAGAAGTTTTAGGGTAGGCATTGCCTCAATTGCCTCCATGTAACTTCGCCACTCACACACACACACAACCGAACGTGTCGGACAAGAGTATATTAAGACTTGTATATCAACTTATCTACATCTTCTTGGATTTCGTTGTCCATGACGTGTCCGTTACTTAACTAAATATCACTATAGTATTGACGACTCGGAACACTAAGTTTTTTATATATTCGAGCACATCTCACCACACACACACACACACACAGCTTCGATCTTTCGAAAAACTATCCCGTCGCCAACAACAAGACGGACAACGCTACCTATGGCAGCCTCTGATGAAGCCTTCTAAAGGTGAAAGCCGGTTTAGGCTGTAAGGTAAAACTTTACGTTTTTACTTATAAAAAACTTAGTGTTCCGAGTCGTCAATACTATAGTGATATTTAGCTACATCTTCTATTGTGGTGTATTCACTGTTCATAGCCTAAATATACCATACATATGATTTAATAAAGTTTTAAATTACTCATATTCTTTATTTTTTATCGATTTAGGTCAGAGGCCATCGTCAGGGCATGTACACTTTTCGCTCGCGGTTACGATTATGCGAAACAGTTACTGTTTACAGAAAACGAATTCGAAAACACTGATTAATGATCGTGAAACGTACGTTTGTGTCCAAAGTTTCTCGAGAACTGATTTTGTTGCGGAGTGTTTATGTTTACATTCAGGTCTATGCATTATACCAGCTGATTATATTGATTTTCGTTTTGCCGCAATATCACAAATGTGATAAGACTTGTCAAGTCCGTCATGATATTTTATAGATTTTCGTGGCCCTCTTCTTTTACATGTTTGTTTATTCGGTATTGTTAATATATTTTAGATCTTATTTCATCATCGCATGTTTTGGTCCCCTTAAATGTTGCTGTATTGGACTCATGTGTTTGGCTACTGTTTAGTCCGTATTAATGGTCTAGGACCGAAATCGATAGAAATTAAAGATTATAACTTAAAACTTTATTATAAATCATATGTATGGTATCTTTAGGCTATGAACAATTAATACACTACAATAGAAAACGTAGATAAGTTGATATACAAGCCTTAATATAGTCTTGTCCGACACGTTCGGGTGTGTGTGTGACTAAAATCCGATTCTACACATGAATAAGGATCATTTTGAGTAGTAAATAACTATAAACGTATCTATCATAACGCGCCGTAATAAATGTTTACTAAGAATAATTCACGTAAATAGAAGTCATAGTACTTGTAGTTGACACGATCCTGTGTTTACCTGACGTTATAATTCAGCTTATGAACAACTCGAAATAAACGCCTACATATTATTATTACTGTTTTTATTATTATTACTAATTTATTTTCATTGTCTTTATCATCTTATTCGCATAAAGGGTTAGGCTGGTTATGCTACTGCTTTTTGTCTAAAGACTTTTCTCTCTGCCTTCTGCATTAACAATGTCTTTTAACAAAAAATTTAACAGTTCACTACATCGATATGTAGTGAATATCACGTATAATTTTAGTTAGATGAAAGAATTCGTTAAAATTTATGTGCGTATGTTATAAAAAAGTTTTTTGACGATTGCAATCGTTTTCATTTGTCATATTTTTTAAGAAAACTGTTTCTAGCACTAATATAACATCGGTGTGTGCTTGTGACGCCAAAAGTTGATGTTGTTAGGTTAACATATAAATTGAAATTATACATGAAAACCAATACTACTTTAATGTAATACTTGTTTTTTTTGTGTGAAAACCATGTAAAAAAAAAACAACTCGAAGTAAGGCGAGTTGCCTATTGCTATACGTGTCTCCCATTTTTTATTGTTTCGCACAAAGAGTCGCTTCCAATGAAGGTTGCCGAAATGTTTTTGAATAACATAAAAGAATATTGGCCACCTAATGAAAAACAAGCCTTTTTTGTTTTATACTCTTTCTATTCAGAAATAATTGTATTTATCACTTTAATTATCTGTTTTGTTATTGTTAAAAAACATAAATTCTTTAGTTGAAATGTTACTCCGTTATAAGAGCTGTATATACACATTAAACGTCATATTTTTTCTAACAATGGATTTTATTTATTTAAACAGTAAACTAAAAACCAAAAACCATTATTACCTTACCTCATAAGCCAAAACATTACATATTTTCGCTGTACATTACGAAATTGAATAATTTACAATTACTACACTTCTTCTTCTTCCCAATACAATCGCGTAATCGAAATATCGAAAATGTAGTGCGGGTTCGGATATTGGGAGAGTACCCATTTTTTACTGACAGTTAATTGACAATTTTAAAAAGGCCTCTGAAGAAGCCTTTTAAAGGAGAAAACCGGTTAAGGCTGTAAGGTAAAACTTTTTGCTTTTACTTAAAACCTAGTGTTCCGAGTCATTAAAGTAATAGTGATATTTAGTTAAGTAACGGACACGTCATGGACAACGAAATCCAAGAATCCTTTATATTTGATAAACTCATGTTTGAACGAATTTATGTAGTAAGAGACTCATATACAAACGAACATATTTGTTGGTAATTGTGTTTTAGCATAGATCCTAATAAATAAAGTAATAAAAAAGAAAAAAGTCATACCTAAAATACTACAGTCAATTTACTAGATTCATTAGTGTTTCTTTTTGCCGCTAGATGGCATATGAATTCACTTATATCTTATAGCAGATTAATGACTTCCGATCTGACGATGAGCTGTAAAGCTTGAAAGCGCTAATCGGAATATTTTTATATAGTGGTGTGCAACAGTGATAATTCTGCTTATATCTTATACGTAGGAAATGCGACTTTTTAATGAATTTGACGCTGGAATTGTTCTGATGATATAAAAATATGTTTTTGTTTTTGATTTGAAATATTTAAATTTAAATATTATTTAAGACATAACTTTATTGAAATATTACAACGAAAGTAATAACAAAAATATTAATTTCTGTTAACAATAATAGTATTACAGTAATAGTGCCAACCAATAATAATACTAAATATTAGTATTTATACGTCTAAGTATTTATAAGTCTTATAAATATATACTACTGACTCGGAACACTAATTTTTTATGGATAAAAATGTAAAAGTTTTACATTTTTACCAATAAAAAATTAGTGTTGCGAGTCGGTAGTATATATTTATAACTAGTTAATCAACGGACACCTCATAGACAACAAAATCCAGGCAATAACAATAAAACCAACAGGAACAATAATAACCTGCGAAGTAGGTTATCTTACAATATATTTTTTTAAAGATTCAATAAAATTGTTTGTATTATATTAATATTATTATTATTATCATCGTAGTAGTAGTTATTGTTATAAATTTAAAACGATAATAATTATTAATATCATTATTTTATTATTATAAGAGGAAAAAAATTACTATTATTACCATTGTTTTTACTATCAAAATCAAATAATTATTATACTTCATTAGAATAATATTTTTACGCTATTTTTACCATGTTTTTATTCTGTAATGTAAAAATATACTTAGTAAAAGTAAAATTCTGAAACTAAAAAAAAAAACAGGTCGAATTTTAGAACTACTGAAAAAATTTCGGATTCTATCACAATAAAATAGGAAAAAATTAAGTTTGTCACTTCTGTAATACGTTAATTTGTTCTGTTTAATTATTACTGTTATATTTCTCCACCAGATGGCAGAAGATACCCGGTTTAAAATCAAGTTGAGTTCCGTATAATTTTACATTTTCTTAATCGCGCGCTATAGATTTTCGTCATATACGTTTGTTTATCTTAGTAATAAATAATCATAAAAAATACAAAATACAATAAAATAGTTAAAAAACATAATAACCATGAACTCAAAACAATTAAAAAAAGTTAAGTGTTAGTTAAGAATTAAAAAAACACTTTCAGATGGTTAGGAAAGAGAATTAACAATGGTAACAGTACTGCGGAACATGTTATTCTTCTTCTCGTTTTGAAGGTCAAACAGCCGACTTTCAATCGGTTTTATTTAATACTTATCGATCACTTTTTAACTATATCTAATTAGTTACGTATACTGTGGGTGGTATAGAATGAGACAGCATGGTCCGCGTTTCGCTGCGACTAGTTTGAAATTTCCGACCTCAAAGAGGGTACCATTGGAAACGTTTTTCGCCCGTAAGAAATACATGGGAAGCTAGTTTGACTTTGACGTTCGGAGCAGTGTTGAGGTTAGGTTTTGTTAATTTTCGTAGTTCAAGAAAACGTGTTTTTGGAGTAGGGTGAGTCGCCTATGCGACTTGTTTGCAGGCGATTTATCTATAGTTTTTGAGATCTTTTCATTTTTGTACTTCCTAGCGCGCGATTGCACGTGCGCACGCACACATCAATTATATAATTTATTTTCTTATCTTATCGTTTTCTATATTAAAAGTATTGCATAGAACAAGTATAAATAGTATAATACTTGTGTAGTTTAACCATTTCTGCCCATTCGTCCGTCCGTCCGTCCGCTCTCTTTCTTCCAGTGAATTATGCGCTCTCTTTCTGTAATCCCTGTGCGTGGGCGCGTGCACACGCACGTGTGACTATATAAGTATTAGACTTTTTCTTATGTAAATGTATGCATGATGAATAATTCTTAAAATATTAAATACTGCTGCAAGAAAAATTATTATTCTTGGATTTCGTTGTCCATGACGTGTCCGTTACTTAACTAAATATCACTATAGTATTGACGACTCGGAACACTAAGTTTTTTATAAGTAAAATCGTAAAGATTTACCTTACAGCCTAAACCGGCTTTCACCTTTAGAAGGCTTCATCAGAGGCTGCCGTAGGTAGCGCTGTCCGTCTTGTTGTTGGCGACGGGATAGATTTTCGAAAGATCGATGCTATCGATGCTGTGTGTGTGTGTGGGGTGAGATGTGTTCGAATAATGCGTGCGATTAGAAATATACAAACACACAAAAACAAATAAAAACGACATCCTAAACGAACAGACAATTCAAATCGCACGGATTATTCGAACACATCTCACCACACACACACAGCATCGATAGCATCGATCTTTCGAAAATCTATCCCGTCGCCAACAACAAGACGGACAGCACTACCCACGGCAGCCTCTGAAGAAGCCTTTAAAGGTGAAAGCCGGTTTAGGCTGTAAGGTAAATCTTTACGATTTTACTTATAAATAACTTAGTGTTCCGAGTCGTCAGTACTATAGTGATATTTAAATTATTATTGTTTGTTCACAAGACATACGTTTCTCTTATTATATCAGTGTCATCTGAGGTTTGTGAATGAATTAACAAAAGATCGAATTGATTCGATTTCAGTATAAAAATATATTTTTATTTCTATATATATATATTTATTTTTATTTTTTTATATTTATAAAAATATTTTTATATTGAAATCGAATCAATTCGATTTGTTTAAAATTCATTTATAAACCTTTGTTGACTGATAATATAATCACCTGAAACGTACGCCAGATGAAAATACAAGTAAATTTTTCTTGCAGCAGTATTTAATATTTTAAGAATTATTCGTAATACAGAAAACCTGCAAGAGTTACATATAAAATAAGGACACGTACAGTATATATGAATTTTTAATTATTAATTTTTTTGTAACATTAAGTTCGATGCGAACATTAGATTATTTTAATTTTGAATGTAGGCTTACATTTGGTTGGGCCCTTTTGTTCATCGTCAGAGTTGTTAATGTTTTTTATTTTATAATATAAATTTTGTTCGTTAAAATTTCTCTCTCTCTCTCTCTCTCTCTCTCTCTCTCTCTCTCTCTCTCTCTCTCTCTCTCTCTAACAAACAAAACAATTGAACAAACAAAAAAGTTTATTTAGTTCATTGTAAAACTGTATAGTTTTATGCTTTTATTTTAATAACTGTATGTTTTCTGCCCAAGGGCAGGTCTTACAGGGCGTGCGCTATCCACGCTTTCTTATCCTGGGTTAAATTTTCCATTTATTTATTTTTTTTTAATTGTAAAATAATACAAAATATATCAGCTCTCACGATGTCTGAAAAATGTTTCAAGGAAATGTACATTAGAAATTAAAATAAAGCGATTACAATACTTACATAGAAAGTTTTTGTATTATAGTAAAATTGTGTTTAATGTGTGTGCACAGTGTGCAACAATACGCTACATTGTTGTCAGTGCATGGTGCGTGCTTCGTCCACAGCACGTGTTCTGTTGTCGCTTCTTGGGGAGCGCATCCATGTCAACACTGATGTCGGCCACGTCCGTAACAGAAGTAAACATTTGCTGTATTATTTCAATTGGTGTTTTGTTACGATTGTTCTTCTTCTTAAATAGAACTGTCTATAATAATATAACAGTGGTTTCCAACTTATGTGCTGCCCGATGGCCACACTTAAACTCAGGAACCGAACCCACCGGCGGGGCGGGGGCGGGTCGTATCGTAAGGGATCAATTTTCGACAAGCAGCGTAAAAATAAAGAAGGCACTAGTTTTGACTCCTCTACAACTCGGGCATATATGCAAAAAATGATTATTTGATTCTGTTTGAATTTGCGGCAATTATCGTTCGCCCACACACAAGACACTTTTCGGCAAATGACTTTTATTCATGTTTTGAGGGCAGTACAATCAGAATCTGCCCTTATCTCGAACACGATTTTTTCGCCATTTCCTTATGGAACGTGGAAGTAAAAATGATTAAACATCGTGTGATCACGTAAAATCTTCAGTCTGAAACTGAGACCGGTGAAGCAGGAATGTCCAGCGCAAGAAACTGAGACCGGTGAAGCAGGAATGTCCAGCGCAAGAAACTGAGACCGGTGAAGCAACAATGTCCAGCGCAAGGAACTGAGACCGGTGAAGCAGGAATGTCCAGCGCAAGAAACTGAGACCGGTGAAGCAGGAATGTCCAGCGCAAGAAACTGAGACCGGTGAAACAGGAATGTCCAGTGGCAATTTAAAAACTTGTAAAGAAAGTGAACTAAAATTTACTATTATTATCTTAGTAATATTTATTTAAAATATTTAAATTTAAGTATTATTCAAGACATAACTTTACTGAAATATTATAACGAAAGTCATTATCATCATTTTCACTACAGGGATTAGACCCTTGTTGGCCTGTTCCGGAACCCATCTCCTCCTCGGTCTACCAACATCCCGCTTTCCACTCGGCTTGTACTTGAGAGCTGCCACTGGCAATCTGGTATCTGGCATTCGGGCCACATGTCCACACCATCTCCTCTTATACTTCTTAATCGTCGCATTTAAAGACTGGATCTTTAAGTCTTGTCTAATGTCTATGTTTCTTCTCCTATCCAGAAGGGAGAATCCTTGGACACTTCTCAGAAATCTCATTTCGGCAGCCTGAATTTTCTTTTCTTCCCCTTTACCGAGGGTCCATGTCTCACTTGCGTAAAGGAATTTCGGAACAGCTACTGTTTTATAAAATTTCATACGGGTTTCCTTCCGAGTTTTATTTCGTAAATTTCTATGAATTGTCCCACATATGGATCTAAACTTTGATAGTTTATTAACCCAATCGGTATCAACGTTGTATGAGATGTTACATCCCGGATAATTAAAATCACAAAATTGTTCCAAAGTCTGATTGTCTACCGCAATTTTTGTTCTAACGGGACGTTTACCTAGAAACGCCATGGTTTTTGATTTAGCGGCAGAGATCCTCAGACCATAATTTCGCAAAATAGTATTAAATGTAAATATCGCTTTTTGTAACTGGTCTTCCGTTTCTTGTATTATTACCTTATCATCTGCGTACAGTAGGGAATTTATATAAATATCTCCTTGAAGCTGTATTCCTGAGTCGACCTTAGTCTTCCATAGTCGTAATACGTCGTCGATATAAATATTAAAAAGTGTCGGTGAAATAGGACACCCTTGTCTAACACCTTTATTTGTAGGAATATCCTCTGTCAACCTACCATATTTAAATCTAGGGTAATTGAAGTTCTGTTATATAGGCTTTGGAGCACTGCAATTAATTGTGTGGGAAAACCTCTTCGTTCCATGGTATTCCATAGTAGTGATCGCCTAACATTATCAAAAGCCTTCGCTATATCTACAAAAGCAAGATGCGTTTCCCGGTTGAACTCTCTTCTTTTCTCAATTATCAACTTAAGAGTAAAAATTGCATCTATACACGATCTTCCTTTTCGAAAGCCGTTCTGTTCTTCTAACAATAATACCTCTGTAATTGGTTTCAATCTTCCATTTACTATTCTGGCGTACAGCTTATATGTTGTGTCGAGGATGGATATTCCTCTATAATTATCTGTCCTTGTTCGATCCCCTCTCTTAAATAATGAGATAACTCTTGCTCTTAACCATTCTTTTGGAACTGAGTGCTCCTTCCAGCACATATTCAGGAAATGTCAGACGTAACTGCAATAAAATGCCTCCGTATTTCAAAAGCTCTATATTAATGCCATTCAATCCTGGTGAAGTGCGATTCTTAGATTCTCTCAGTGCCTGTAGTGATTCCTCTAGATTTATCGCATCAATACCCTCTGCATCACATTCCGTGATCACACCTTCTTCCTCATCCTCACTATACCAAAGTTGAGTATAATGTTTCTTCCATAATTCCACTGTAATTGGGTTGACAGACACCTCTTCTCTTTCCTTTCCATTCAACATCTTCATTATTTTGCATGCCATAACCTGTCTACCATTAACATCATGTTCAATATTGGAAGTGAATCTCTCCCAGGATTGTCTGTGCGCTTGCCTAACAATCGATTTTGCTCTATTTCTGACTTCCTTATACGTTCCCGCATTGGTAGGAGATGGGGAATTTAGATATTTAAGATATACTTTTTGTTTTTCAGCTACTACTTCTTCTATTTCCTCTGTCCATATTTTTAAATCTTTCCTTTTTCTAAACCTTTTCTTTACACCTATTGGTTCATTGGCTGCTTGCACTATTATCCGTTTCATATTTCTCCACTCTTCTTCTATACTATTGCCTGAAGGTATGCTATTCAAGTGCCTATTTAACCTATCTTGATAAAGTCTTCGAATACTTTCCTGTTCGAGTAAATATACTTTAAAAACCTCTTTATTCTCCTGTCTTGTAGATGTTTTAATTTTCTACCATTTCGAGTATAACCTTATTTGTGAGGTTTCCGAGTAGTGATCAGAGAAAACATCATAGCCTCTATATACTCATGGTTTTTATTTTTGTCTATTATATTCTGAATCCTGTTGTAAAAATCTACAGTTTCGTCTGCTTCACCCTCTACGGGGGCGTAGGCATCTATGACCACGTCTATATTTTATTTTTAAATATAGTATCCTCTCACTTTCAAAATGTATACCTTGTTGCCATCTTTTATCGATAAATACTGCCACTCCTCTTGCTGCCCTAGATTTATCATCCACGCCACTATAAAACATTGCGTAATCTCCTACATATTTTGAACCTTTATTTTTCTTTTTCGTTTCCGTTACTACTGCGATATTTACTTTGTTCTCCTCAAATATTCTTAGTAGTTCCGCTTCCTTACCAGCTATTCCTCTAACATTCCATGTAGCCACCTTTAAATTATCCATTATCCATTTAAGTTTGTCCTTTTCCGTTAGCTCAGGTCGATTATCCACGTTTCCCGGCCGATTTCCGAGGCTCAGTTGAGTTCTGCAAGTAAATATTGTTTTACTTAAGCAGGTTACTAGCCCACTGTAAAACCCCCAACCTGGAGGACCAGGAGTTTGATCTCGGAGTCTTCTTCTCCTAGGCCAACTGCTATCACCACAGCTACAGACCTTGGCCTGACCCTGGTTTTACCTCGGAGTATCATTCTCCTAGCCTTTGAGGTGCCAACCCCCAACCATACAAGGCAGTACGGGGCAGTGCAATAAGATTCCCCAGCAGAGGTTACCAGCCTCTAACTAGGTAGTTAAGCGATGGGGCTGCCACCCTAAGGTTTCCTAAAAAACCTGATTTTCTGTAGGGGTTATCTCCCTTAGCCTTTGACGATCCAACGCCTTACTGCAAGGCAGTAGGTATATATAACGAAAGTAACAACAATAATATTAATTACTGTTAATAGTAATAGTTTTTTCACTTAACTTAATATTTAATTATTACTGGAAAAATATAGACCTTATTTCTTATAAGCATTGGCTGAGCTATACCTATTGGCCCATATTTTCTCTTCCACTTTTTAACACTGCCTCTAGGTAGATCTTAATAGATATTATTATTATGCCTGTCCGTATGGCAGTGAAACATGGACTCTCCTGCAAAAAGATAATACAGACGTTTGAAGTGAATTTTTTTTTGAGCTGTTAGTGGATGTAGTTTAAGCGGCCGTCATAGAAACAAGAATACGATGAAAGACCTGAAGGAAATTATTGATAGAATAAAAGAATAGAGGCAAGGTTGGGTTAGTATTAGTTTATCATATTTGTTGGTGTGACAGACAGTGTTCAGTGCGTGAATATAGTTTTTAAAATGGGAAAAAATATCAACGAGTAAACGAGGCTGTTTAACGTTTAACATCTGATAAAACGTGAAACATTCTGGAGTCTCTCTTGCTTACAAAAACTGGCACGCGCGCTAGTGATAGACACAATGCCCCGTTTCACCGACTTCTGTTAACAGTTTAACATCTGATTAAACGTGAAACATTCTAGAGACTCTCTTCCTTACAAAAACTGGCACGCGTGATAGTGAAAGACACAATGCCCCGTTTCACCGACTTCTGTTAACAGTTTAACATCTGATTAAACGTGAAACATTCTGGAGTCTCTCTTGCTTACAAAAACTGGCACGCGCGCTAGTGATAGACACAATGCCCCGTTTCACCGACTTCTGTTAACAGTTTAACATCTGATTAAACGTGAAACATTCTGGAGTCTCTCTTGCTTACAAAAACTGGCACGCGCGCTAGTGATAGACACAATGCCCCGTTTCACCGACTTCTGTTAACAGTTTAACATCTGATTAAACGTGAAACATTCTAGAGTCTCTCTTGCTTACAAAAACTGGCACGCGCGCTAGTGATAGACACAATGCCCCGTTTCACCGACTTCTGTTAACAGTTTAACATCTGATTAAACGTGAAACATTCTAGAGTCTCTCTTGCTTACAAAAACTGGCACGCGCGCTAGTGATAGACACAATGCCCCGTTTCACCGACTTCTGTTAACAGTTTAACATCTGATTAAACGTGAAACATTCTAGAGTCTCTCTTGCTTACAAAAACTGGCACGCGCGCTAGTGATAGACACAATATGCCCCGTTTCACCGACTTCTGTTAACAGTTTAACGGCCGGAAAATCACCTGTTAATGATTTTCCGGGAGCCCGTTTCACGAAGCCCAGTTAAAGTCATCAATTTTGTTAGACTGATGTTTGGTTAACAGTACTAATGACAAGTGTCTAACAATACTAAATAAGACAAGCCAAATATGTGCTTACACTGGCGATGTTGTGATAGTAGCCAGATCAAGACAACGGCTAGTTGAGCTGCAATAAAAACCCGCTGGAACGGGACTCAACAAACTTGTATGTTACTTCACAAACTTGCTTCGAGTGGCGTCGCAGGTAACCTTTTTAACTGGATAGCGTCCTTCCTGAGTCAAAGACAAATTCGTGTCCGCTATAATAATTGCCTTTCAAAGTACCGAATTCAACGCCAGGGGCTACCCCAAGGTTCCGTTATCAGCTGCAGCCTATTTAACCTTATGGTCAACGACATTCTGGTGGCTGTTCGGTGTGTGCCGGGAGTACAAGCGCTCCTGTATGCCGATGACCTTATCATCTGGGCAACTAGCAGCCATATCATGGGTCTTGAAGCGACTATTAATAGTGCACTTGTTAAACTAGAAGAGTGGGCCAAACTAAATGCCATGACGGTAAATACCACCAAGACGACATACCAACTTTTCTCTCTATCAACAAGGCGGCCTACGGTCAATCTGCGCTACTGTGGATCGGAACTCGAAGAAGTAAACATATCTAAATACCTGGGTGTTAATATAGACACCAGAATGACGTGGAAGCACCATATAGAACAGTCCGCGAACAGTGCGTCTAGGCGCTCCCGGCTACTTAAACGACTCACTGCGACTACATGGGGAACAAATCAAGATGTTCTGACAACTGCGTATAAGAGCTACATTCGGCCCCTATTGGAATATGGCGCAGAAGCAACTATTACTGCCTCCAATGCAGCATGCCAGAAACTGCACTTGGTCCAAAATGCGGCCCTTAGAACGATAACTGGTGCGCCGAAATCAACTCCTATACTTGCCATGGAGTCACAACTGGAAGTCGAACCTATCCAAGTAAGACGGGAAAAGCTGTGCCTCATATCCTGGGAGAGATGTAAAAGAGCCTACCAACAACGGTGGAATAACTATAAAACAGCAGCAGAAAGGCTGAAAACTCAGAAATGCCCGATTGCGATCTATGAAGAACTCCAACGCAAATATGACATTGAACCAAATGAGGCAGCACCATTTATACGTCACCGTGAATTCATTAGCCAACTCCCAAATGCTAACCTGAAACTCGTCGACCATAATAAGACAAAAACAGAGTCGAATGAAGCCGAGCTTCGTCAAGCAGCCTTACACACTGTACAAAAACGTTTTACTGCTGAGCAGTGGATACGAATCTACACAGACGGATCCTCTATACCATCTACAGGGGCAACAGGCGCTGGTTTCTACAGCTCTCTATTTGAAGGCCACCTCGCTGTAGGAGGCCGCCTAAGCAACTATGACGGAGAGGTAGCAGCCATAAAGGCAGCATCTATTGAGCTTGCCAGGATCTCACCAACTAACAAAGCCGTCTTCCTCATAGACTCAACTGCAGCGATTCAAAACGTGACCTCAAATGGTGATACAAACTGCTCCCTGACAATTGAGTGTAGGCGAGAACTGCAGAACCTTGTACAATTAGGCTGGCAGATTGAACTGCAATTGGTACCCAGCCATGATCTTTTTCCCATGTCAACATCATGGGAAATGAAAAAGCCGACATCCTCGCCAAAATGGCGCAGCACTACCTCAGCCGGAGACCCCCAGCTCATACGCATCTGCGAAAGCAAGAATAAACTGCTCAATAAGCCTATGGCTAAAAGAAAAACAATTACGTGCCTGTGTGGGAAAAAGATGGGCAACATTGGTTACGGACGGCCCCATCAACAGAACTCTACCCCGAGCAACTAGTGTTGCTCGTTTTAGAACTACAACCGGTCATGACTACCTGGCCTCCCACCTGCACCGCATCGGCGTGTTGTCGTCTCCTGAGTATGTTCTCTGTGGATACGCTTCCATGAATGCGGATCACCTAATTACATGTCCAGCGTTGCTCTCAGACACGCAGGTCCAAGACGAAGATGATACGGCAAGGCTCTCACGTCTCTACTGGTCAGCGCGCCGCCTAATGGCCCAACAGCCAAGGGTGGGCGTTGGCTAGTAAGTAAGTACGGGACTCAATGTAAATATCAGCAAAACTAAATACATTATTTCTGCACCAGAAAGGAGAAGAAATCTATATAATTTATGCATAGTGGATAATTCATTTGATTCAGTTAATAAGTTCAGATACTTGGGTAAAATAATAGATAATGAAGGGTCTATAAACACAACAACAAATGACAGGATACAAATAGGCAATATAGCATATTTTGCCAACGGCAGACTATTGAGAAGCAAACTCATTAATCACAACACAAAAATAAAAAATGTATAAGACACTTATCAGACCGGTTCTTACTTATGGAGGCGGAACATGGACCGTGATAAAAAAGGAACAGGAAACACTAAGAAGGTTTGAAAGAAAGATCGTAAGACGTGTTTACGGCCAAATAACCAGGACATAGATGAGCTATTGAATCATGAGGACATTGTATGATTCATAAAGGCTCAACGAATACGATGCCTAGATCATCGAAAGCGGATGTATGATCAGGGTACGCCAAAGAGAATTCTGAGAACGCAAGTATATAAAACAAGAAATGTGCATGTGCTAGAAGATCTCAGAAGAATGGATGTGAGGGGTTACAATGAGATGGCAATGGACAGGAGAAGACTGGAAGCGTTGAAAGCCAGGGCTGACGTTGGGCTGTAGTGGTGAAGAAGAAGAAGATAGTCTGCCATAGGATAAACGTTAGGAAGAAAAGTTAACAGACGTTCGGTAGACGGGGGTAGCAGTAAATTAATACAAAACTGCAGATTTGCATTCATCTTCTTATTCTGATAGTTCCTATCCGTATCGGATGTTGGATATCATACAGGCTATTTTAACTTTCTGCACCGCTGTACGCAATAAGTCAGTTGTATTCATGGCAAACCAGGTCCTTAAATTTCTCAGCCATGATATTCTCGGTCGCCCAACTCCTCTCTTTCCAAGCACTTTTTCCTGTAGTATGGACTGCAATAAGTAAAATCTCTGCTCATTTCTCATGAGATGTCCCAGACACTGAAGCTGTCTTATCTTCACTGTGTTAATAACTTCCCTATCTTTCTTCATCTTTCTAAGAACTTCAACGTTAGTTATATGTGCTGTCCATGAAATGCTCAGTATTCAACGGTAGAGCCACATTTCGAAAGACCACAATTTCTTAGTTGTGGCTTCAGTCAAAGTCACATGTAGCATTATGTTTATTACTTAATTGTGGATTTTGGTTTGCTGGCCCCACGTATTGGTGCGCCAATTATTACTTTACTGGCTTTTGCACCACGTGGTTGACGACAAATATAACTCTTTTGGATTTCAATTGTAATTATTAATTTTACTTTTAAGTATAAAATGCTGGGCGCCAGAGATAATTTGGAATCTCAGGGTGTTGTTAATGACAACTCTGATGTTCAGATGCTAAGTAAAAGATATTATATTTACCATTTGAATACATTAAATATATATATATATATATAAAACATAATATTATCATCATTTCAAATTGACAGGTTATACAACTAACTTCTTATCCCTAGTTAATCATTACAAGACTTTCATGAATACAGTTGATATCATTTACCATTTATGGACGCTTAATCAGTCCATTAACTATTCTTTCAGATTTCTGAGCTTAATTACACATTAAGTATTATTATCATCCATAAAGATTAATAAACATATGAAATATTTTTTTATGATCAACAAGATATTAATGCACATATGAAATATTCTTTGTCATTAACAAGAGATTCTTGAACTATAAAATCTCCTTCTTTATCAACATAAATTAACACGAATCAATAACATAACTTAATATCTAACATTTCCGAAATATCGAATCATCCTTCAAATTTTATATTAATATTTATACTTCGTACTCCTATTCTAGGTCGAAAGATATAAAACTCTTCAGCATCTGAACAACTCGTAGGTTCTTTTAGAATGAAACGGGTTAAACTGAGTAGACAAATATGTTACATGCAATTTTCTCATTACAACAATTAATGTGATATTGTTACTTGAATTCGATTATCCATTGTCCGTCTAGCTCGTTCCACACTTTGCACATCACAACACAATTTGTATTACTCTGCTTTTATCTTATTCACCACTCTCGCGATAATCATTCATCTCCGCGTCCTCCGAACTTTGACTTTTCATACGGTCGCGCACATAATAAATAAGACTTCTTCGCACTTGATGCCGCGCACAGAATAAATAAGTACTTGACTGACTGATTCTCCGACTCTTGCTTCTGACTGTCGATTGACGACTGTATAATTTACTGAACGACTGAGTAATTAACTAACTAACTAGCTAACTGATTTGACTGATTGCTTTAACTGATTTCACTGACTGACTCTCACTGATTGCGACTGTCCCTTTGATTTCACTTCTGACTCCCTAAGTTCCTGCATCAGTTACTTTTATATTTTCATCCAAACTTCCCTCACTGCTGCTACTCTTAAAATTACCATCATTGGTTGAAATTCGAACATGTTGCCGGTAAGTTTGAAATTGTCCAGTAACCACTCGAAATAACTTCGCGCGCAGAGGTGACGCTTTTTATGATTGGTGAGATCTTATAGACACGCACTTTTTGCCGCGAGACCGTTGTCTCGTTAAAAAAGAGAAATCTGCGTTCTCCACCACCCTCGTTTATGACGTTTCACTCATTGTATTTTGAAGGCCGAAAACACCCTAAATCTAACGGTACTGCATATTTTTTGCTGTTTTCAGCTAACAAAGCGTTTTATATCTTTATGACCTAGAAAGTTGTACTTACAATACAGTTTTACACTGGGTCGGCGTCAATGTGTCGCCTCGCCCATACCTCTCGACTTATATAACGACTACTCGGTATAATTCTTTTCTATATGCTTACTTATTAACATTACTAAAATTAATATTAATAGTCTATATCGAAATATGTAATTGATATAAGTATGTTTTACTATATAACTAGATGTAACCGATGGTGTTACGTTACATGTTGCATTCATAATGTAGAAATATTTTCTTGTAGTAGTTCTAAATATTTTCTAGTACTGTTACTAAATAAAGACGAAGTTTTACAAAATACTTTTGATTCCTATTTCTGAGGCTTTCACGGTCGCCGTCATAATTATAATTATTGAAGTTAAGACCCAAACTATTGGAGCGTGGTCTCTATTATAATTATTGAAGTTGAGACCCAAACTATTGGAGCGTGGTCTCTATTATAATTATTGAAGTTAAGACCCAAACTATTGGAGCGTGGTCTCTATTATAATTGTTGAAGTTAAGATCTAAACTATTGGAGCGTGGTCTCTATTATAATTATTGAAGTTAAGACCCAAACTATTGGAGCGTGGTCTCTATTATAATTATTGAAGTTAAGACCCAAACTATTGGAGCGTGGTCTCTATTATAATTGTTGAAGTTAAGACCCAAACTATTGTTGCGTGGTCTCTATTATAATTGTTGAAGTTGAGATCCAAACTATTGGAGCGTGGTCTCTATTATAATTGTTGAAGTTAAGACCCAAACTATTGGAGCGTGGTCTCTATTATAATTATTGAAGTTAAGACCCAAACTATTGTTGCGTGGTCTCTATTATAATTATTGAAGTTAAGACCCAAACTATTGGAGCGTGGTCTCTATTATAATTGTTGAAGTTAAGACCCAAACTATTGTTGCGTGGTCTCTATTATAATTGTTGAAGTTGAGATCCAAACTATTGGAGCGTGGTCTCTATTATAATTGTTGAAGTTAAGACCCAAACTATTGGAGCGTGGTCTCTATTATAATTATTGAAGTTAAGACCCAAACTATTGTTGCGTGGTCTCTATTATAATTATTGAAGTTAAGACCCAAACTATTGTTGCGTGGTCTCTATTATAATTGTTGAAGTTAAGATCCAAACTATTGGAGCGTGGTCTCTATTATAATTGTTGAAGTTAAGACCCAAACTATTGGAGCGTGGTCTCTATTATAATTGTTGAAGTTAAGATCCAAACTATTGGAGCGTGGTCTCTATTATAATTATTGAAGTTAAGACCCAAACTATTGGAGCGTGGTCTCTATTATAATTATTGAAGTTAAGATCCAAACTATTGGAGCGTGGTCTCTATTATAATTATTGAAGTTAAGACCCAAACTATTGGAGCGTGGTCTCTATTATAATTATTGAAGTTAAGACCCAAACTATTGGGGCGTGGTCTCTATTATAATTATTATCATTCTGACGGATGTTGTTATCAGCCTTTGCCACAGTACTGTGGTTTACTGGCGAACACCGTGTCAGTTGTATTTAAAACCGTGTTTCACTGAAGATGGCCTCCAGAGGTGAGGTCGAAACGTCAGATAACGACATCCGACACAACAATGACAACTATAGTAGACCACGGATCAATAGCCCTGATCTTAATTGCAACAATTGCAACTTTCGATTGGTTACAACGTTACAGATGGCTTTATACACGACGTGTTTCAAGCGTAGAAACTTTTATTGCTACAATCGCAGGCAAAGCATTCAGATAAATATCGGTATGGAGAACCGTACATGACTTCCATGTTCTAAGATTTTTATTTAAATTCATTTTCGAAATCAAGTATTTCCATAGAAACTACTTCTTTCTACTTCTTGCTTCAGCCTTAACCACAGTACTGTGGTAACTAACGTGTACCACCTCACGTTACCGCACTCGATTTTCACTGATGATGGCAGTCGATGGCACTGCCGAAACGTCTGGTTTTGCGGAAAACATTGGACCACGACCAAACAGCCCGGGAAGGAGTTTTAACAACAAACTACTTCTTTGTTGCCGATAACGTAGTACACATGACATATAAATAAAAACTATCCCGTCCCCCTTCAACTATCATTTTCATTTATAGAAAATTTACCCCCACCACCTTCAACTAGCCTCTTCATTTATAGATATTTCATCTACGTTTCTACAGTGGATTATTATGATCTTCTTTTTAGGATACTTTATTTATGAAAATTAAGTACTTTACTCTTGTTAAAACATAAAACGTTGCAGGTCAACTACCCTTTCCCCGTAACCGATCTTCACTAAAATCAACAGGCCTTGAGTCTTCTACAACTCAGTACATATGCAAAAAATTATTTGATTCTGTTTGAATTTACGGAAGTTATTGTTCCTCATAAAAAAATTACTCTTGTTGAAACAAAATGTTGCAGGTAAACTATCTCTTCCCCTTAACCGATCTTTACAAAAAATCAATAAGACTTGAGTCCTCTACAATTCAGGGCTGTATGCAAAAAAATATTTGATTCTGTTTGAATTTGTGGCTGTTATGGTTTGTCATTGAAAAATTCACGCACACACACACACACACACACACACACACACACACACACACACACACACACACACACACACACACACACACATTTCGGAAAATGACTTTTCTTCATGTTTTGAGGGTAGTACAATCAGAATCAGCCCTTATCTCGAACACGATTTTTTTCGCCATCACCATACTTCTATTTCCTTATGGAACATGGAAGTAAAAATTATCCCCTCCCCCTTCAACTATCATTTTCATTTGTAGAAAATTACCTGCTCTCCCTTCAACTACCCTTTTCATTTATAAATATTTCATCTACCATTCTACAGTGGATTTTTATGACCTTTTCTTTAGGATAATTTATTTATCAAAATTAAGTACTTTACTCTTGATAAAACATAAAAAGTTCCAGGTAAACTACCCCTTCTCCATAACCGATCTTCACCAAAATCAATAAGCCTCAAGTCCTTTACAATTCAGGCATATATGCAAAGTATTATTTGATTCTGTTTGAATTTACGGCAGTTATCGTTCGTCACAGAAAAAATTACTCTTGTTAAAACATAAAATGTTGCAGGTAAACTAACCCTTCCCCTTAACCGATTTTCACCAAAATCAATAAACCTTGAGTCCTCTACAATTCAGGGACGTGTACGAAAAATTAATTGATTCTGTTTGAATTTGCGGCAGTTATTGTTTGCCATAGAACAAATTCTACACAATGACAGACAGACACACAGATAGTCATACAGACACACACAGACACTTTTCGGAAAATGACTTTTCTTCATGTTTTGAGGGTAGTACAATCAGAATCAGCCCTTACTCGAACACGCTTTTTTTCGTCATCACTATACTTCCATTTCCTTATGTAACATTGAAGTAAAAAAATATAAAATGTCACACACACAGCTACAAGTATAACTTTTTAAGCTGATGCTGTAAAATAAAACTGGACGTGATACGATATTTTATATCAGAAAAATAATATATAGTACACATTTAAGTCTTTCATCAGAATTAACTTCAATAAAATTCACTTCGACGCCGCTCCGCTGTACCACTGCCTTTATGATGGACATAATTTGTGTGCTCGTTTGTTAAGCGCCGTGTCTTTTCAAAAAATTACTCTCTGTGTCGTTTTACTTGACAAAGCTCGTCGTTTCTCACTAATCAGCTGTATATGCTACAGCATTGCAGTCAGTTTCCGTTGCAGTATATTGGACAGCTGATTGGCCGGCATTACACGATCACAGCTGATGTAGTTTTATGTTTTCTATATGATCACCTGTTTTATTTTCTAGCTTTACTCACGGAGATCTGTTTCAAAGATTGCTTGTTTGGATAAACAAACTGAAAACTCATAATTTGATGATTTGACGGAAACAGAGAGAAGTCTATATTCTGAACCTATCTACATTTTTTTTTTACAAAAGGTAGTAAGTTTATATAGATACCCTGTTGATGACATCCAAACAAACAGGTATTTATAAGTCAGCTACAGGGGCGTAGGGAGTTGGGACGAAAAGGACCGGACCACCCCCAGAGGGTCGAAAAAAGTTGAAGAATTTTTATAATCTCTTAATTTTGGGGCTGTTTTATTCTCTTTTCAGCTGTGTACACTAATATAGTACTAACTCTTTTTTTTTTTTTTTTTTTTTTTTTAATTACAAACAGGTTTATTACATAACATTAGGGTATACGTTTGAAATATGAAATATAGGAAAATCAATTCAATTACTAAGTATCTTGTAAACAATGTTTCAATAACGCGTATAAAGAATGTGTTATTACCGTTTACTTTAATGGGACTGATTTCAGCCACTTTAAATATAGTAATATTGATTATTCTTAACTTGTTTTTTATTTTGTATAAAGCCGACTCGATCACTGACCCCCCCCCCCAAGTCAAATTCTAGATATGTCACTGCTCTACTGTATAAATGCAAACAAGTAATTGAATACGCAGATGCCTTGCATTTGATTGGCACATCATTGACGGCAGTAGAAGAAAGCTTAAATAGAGAGAGGCTGAACGAGGATTCAGAAAAGACGGGGCTCAAAATTAATGAACATAATACATGACCCATGCTATACTTGGGATGCCACTACTTCAAGAAATGTTGACGATGTGCAGGACGTGCAGAGGAGACTGACTGCAGGAATCGCACCCTTTGCCCGCCGTTGTTAAATCTCGGAAAAATTCTGTATCTGTACAAAACGCTTGTCCGAACGGTGGTATCGGGTTGGTGCGCGACGGCGACGTGCTGCACTTCTTTGAGCGGGATATTGGGACCTGTGAACGAAGCAGGAACCTGGCTGAAGGATTCCCTCTGAAATGTGACAGCTTGTCTTGGTTGCTGAGCTGCCCAGACACAGCACATGAGTCTGCAGACTGACAGCGTGAAGCCACTCGGGCAACTTCGTTACTGTTCGTCTGCCGCTAATATCTAGTCTATTCTTACTCTCTCGTTAACCCACACTCCACACTTACGTGTATAATGAAATCCACGTATTTTTATCCAAATCGGGGTTTTCCTGTGTGGATAGCGGATGCATTGAATATTAAAATGAATATTGATTGTGGTCACAGTTAAATATTAAAACATAATATAGAATTAATTTAACCATATCGTTGTACTCCATTTATTACCCTGAATTGTAGTTTTTGTTTTAACCTTTGTTTCCTCCAGAAACAAACACAATTTCACTGGCTCCCCAATATGAACCTTTTGACTACATCGTCGCATTAGTATATGAAATATACGTTTATTAAGAAAACTTATTTTATACTGTTTTGCCGGTTTTTAAGTTCAGTTTTTTGTACTCACAATGTTGGTTTTGATATAAATATTGCTGTAATCAGTTGCGGTAAGACTCCTCTTTACCTGTGCACTAACTTCGCAGTGGGTTTCGTATTTATCTGGAGTCAATTTAATCAATTATTTTTGTTTCTGGAGTGATAAACGCTGAAACAAAATATACAATTCAGGGTAATAAATGTAAGAAATGGTGTTTATTATTCTAGTGCCATAACAATCTGAAAGTGTGATGATTAACCTGTACAAATTTCAAGTCTGTAGCACAAAATAGATGCTGATAAAATGGCATTTTAACATATACGGTTCCCACCCCCCCTTAAATTGACAAGACTCCTTTGAAATGTTACACGAACTTCACATCGAACACTTACAGCGGGTGTAACTAATAAAAACGTTTACACTAAAAATAAAATGACAAAACTTTAAAATGAACATCGAAATGCTTACAGGACATGTATAGGTAGGATAGACACAAATACACACAGACACTTGAATACACGAAAAATTTACTCTTGAGTTTACGTATTTGAAGCCGTGAACTGAATAAAATTATTGTGCTAAAATAAATACACAAACTTTAACCAAACGTTTACCTAACTCACATCTGACAACAGAATATAGGCGGGCATAGATGAGAACGAAGGTTGCCGAAGTTGCCCGAGTGGCTTCACGCTGTCAGTCTGCAGACTCAAGTGACACAGCTAATGAATTACACCCCCCCCCCACTTAAGTAGCGTAAAGAGGAGTGAGGGGAGATAACGCAATAACAGTACTCACTGTCTCACTCGCTAATTCTCTCTCTGTCACACGCACATGCTTCCAGTGCTCTAGCCAACCTTGTTGTGACCTATGTTCACATTATGAAGCTCTGCACAAGACTGTTGTGCGCATGTGCGGAATGACTAAACATTTTGTTAGCCTCCCAACGAGGCGTTTGCCTACTGCGCATCTTGAAGTTAATGTTCAATTTCTATCGTCAGGTATCTACCGTCTGACCTCTATAAGGCACAACTGGCAGTCTTAAACGTCCAGTAGCGTATCTAGAAATTTGGTCTGCGGGTGGGGGGGGGGGGAGGTCAGGAATCGAATCTGCTTCATACATACAAAAGAAAAAACACGTTAAGACTAATCAACATTACTATCTTTAATGTGGCTGAAATGAAACCCATTGAAGTAAACGCAAATAACATAATAATAATACGCGTTACTGAAACATTGTTTACAAGATACGTAGTGCCCTGTATTTCAAATGTGTTTACGACGCTAATGCTGCGCTATAACCTGTTTGTACATTCAAAGAGGTGTTACTACTGTATTAGCGTATACACTGCTGAAAAATAATAAAACGGCTTAAAAATTAAGAGATTGACAAAATTCGTCAACTTTTCGACCCTCTGGGCGGTGGGGGTCTCCCCCCCCCCATAAATGTCCTCTCCTGGCTGTCAGCCCGCTCCTCCTTGTCTTCGTGATAGTCATCACTGTTTTGCAAATAGTGATGCATGTCACTTCAGTTAGACTCGCTGCTTAGGATACACCCTACTTTCATTCCTAAAATCGTGTTTCTTAATTGCAGCGCATACTTACGCCCAATTTGGGCGTTATAAACATCCTGTGTTCTGTGCTTCTCCATAGTCTGCTGTTGGCATAAGATGCCCTATTTTCTATTTGTATCCAGTCATGTATCGTCGTGTTTATGGACGCCTTCACTATCTATCATGTTACACAGCTATCTGAATTGTTAACTGCATCAAATGTATTGTATCCTGACTACAATATCTGTACAAAGCTTAAATTTGAACGACCCAACCGATCTAGTTTGACTTTCGATTCTAATCGATTCAATACATTTTTCTTCATCAGTGCTTTGTGCTTTCCTCCAAAATGTTACCAGCGACTATCGATCTTGATCTTTTCCGATTTACCGTTGCAGAAGTCGATTGTTTCTTGTCATTTTATCCAAATAGTTTACGCCATACTACAGCTGTCAGTTCCTCAACTGCTGCACGCGCGCGCGCGCGCACACACACACACACACACACACACACACACACACACGACACCAACTTACAGCCACGAAAAAGTAGTGAACTTACGTACACATAACGTGTTAACGTGTTTTCCTTAATAACAGTTTCCGGCAGGCAGTACGACTGAGTCGAGCCCGCGACGAGCAGAGAATTATTAACGGAAACTGTTTAGAATTTGTTGTTAGACCCGTTGCCGGTCCGATGTAATTATATTTTCTTCCGAAAATCCCGTTTAGTAAGAAAGAGAAGTGAGAGAGAGAGAGAGAGAGACGTGAGACCGAGCAATAATTATAGAAAGAACACCATCTCAAAACTAGTTCGCTCAGTAATAACGGAGTTTTTGTACACAGATCTTTCGTTTATTCATCACCCAACGCACAGAGAGAAAATAATTAATTAATAAATGAAATATTCTGACGTATTGTGTAGATTGTAATTTGCCCTACCATGCGGGCGCGCTTGTGTGTGAGCGTGCACGTTGTATAGGGAAATAAACTGTTATCTGTTTTTTTTTTTGTCGGTCTCGGGTTTGCGGAGTATTTAAAAAGCTGTTAAGAAATATTGGCCGGCAGGCAGGTTGAGATTTACACTTGTTTGCCGCCAGGTGTCAGGTGTGTCGTGGTTTCTCAGCGTGGTGTGGTGTACACACACTGAGCCAGCCAGCGAGCAAACAGGATATTTTCTTCTTCTTTCTTTCAGTGTTGTAAGTAAGCAAGTCAGTGGTGCATATATCGTGGGAGGGAAGCGAAGCTGAGCTCAGCTGAACTGTTTCGCGCACCGCGCCGTCAGTCGGTGTTTGGCGCTCACGTCGGCCGTGGTCTTCATGACGCTGTTGTTTGATTCAAGTCTCGCGAGTCGCTGTGCGATTTTTTGTTAACAAAACTACTATTACATGGTCCATAGTTTGGTGCAAACAATTGTTGTACATTCTGTATGACTTATTTCTATGTCAGTGGTGTTTTTTGTTGTGTTTTTGTTATTCGAGTATAGTTGATTTATATTGTTTTGAATCCTCGCAGAGACGCCGGCAAACATTCCCAGGTACGTTTTTGATTACTTTTTGTTTATTTATTAGTCTTTTGAAACGTGTTTACGCATATTTGTTTGGCTAATTAACGATAGAATTATAGAGTGACCCTGTTATCAGCCGAACAATTTTCAGGGCCACACACGATGTGTTCTTTTCATTATTGTAATGAGATTACATTATAGAACGCGTTATGTAGGCCTACACGCGAGTAGCATATACTGTACGATGATATTATACGCGAGTGCGATATTTACTTATTTATAAGCATAATTGGACAAACACACACACAGTTTCGTAAGTAAATGTGTATAAAACATTTGGCTAACATTATAAGTAAATGTAAATATGTTGGCTGGCACGAGTTGAGTGTACCTAACCTATTACGATTCCGTATTTTTTGCCAGTTTACCTAAGAATGCTTTCCTTCATTCTACTTTACATCTTCCTTTATGCAATCATCTTCCTTGGAACGTCTTCAGATATTCATATCATTTTTTTTTTTTTTTTTGTATACGGTACGATTTAATCTTCCCGTTGAAACCTATTCTTGGTTCCATAGTTGTTGGATGTTGAGACAATGGGCGAGATAGGGAGATACAACATTGCGTTATGGGTTTTACGTTCGCTACTGTTACGCGACTTGAAACCGCGACCGATAAAAATAAAGTACTAGAGGTAAGTCTACAAAGTGTACACAGTAGTAACAACAGTATTTTAATTCTTCACATTTTGGTATATTTTCAACAAATTTAGCCCAAAAAAGTAAGTCGAAAAATTAAATTAATACTATTGTTGCTTCATCGTTTTCTTCTCTTTTACCGTTGTTCGTCTCTTCATTTTCTTATCATATCAGGGTTTGACCGCATCCTTTTCATAGTTTTGTAAAAATCATCGTTTGCGTTTGCATCTTCAGTGTCGAACGTCCCTATTGTAACTCAATGTGGGCCGCCTGCATGTGTGAATGACTTCAGGGAAGCGTCTTACCACTGTGAGACAGTCTTTTTTGTGTTTAATTTTTTTTTTATCGCCAGCTAACAGTACCACATGTGTTCGTCAACATTTTCAACAAGAATTGAACCAAAAAAGGTTAGTTCCAGTCCTAAGCAGATAGGCTACACTGCTATTCACTCCAACGCTTCTTCGGACGAACCACAAGTCTCCGTCCTTTCGGCTTGTGATTCAATAGTTGTTTGGAGATGGGCCAGCCATCCAATCGTTTAAGAAGTTCCAACCATTTTAGCCGATATCGGACAATTCTATCAAGTGTATAATCATAATATTCAGCTCGTGGCGTACATCGATATTTCTTTTGCGACCTTGAAGAGTAGCCTATATCCTGCCAACTGCATGAGAAATCTCATTTCGGCCGCTGGAATACGGGTTTTACGACTGGCCTCGGCTTTCGTTTAAATGCAATTTTCAGACCCTCAGAGAAGTGTGGGGAGGACCGTCACCTTGTATAATATAATATATACATATAGGCTGTTCCTATAAGGGAATAATTATTAATTAATATCGATTTCAATCTTCTATTGTTGTGTAGCCTATTCATTGTTCATAACCTAAAGATACCATACATATGATTTATAATAAAGTTTTAATTACTCACATTCTTAATTTAATCGATTTCGGTCGTAGACCATCGTCAGGACATATACACTGTGTACTCGCGGTCACAATTATAACGAACGCGTTATAAGCAGCCATTTTTTGTGACCATGGATGGTATGAGCCTGCATGTATGGTAATATTGGTTGTTGTAGGCTTTCTATAGATATTAAACTTAAAGCAATCTTCTGTTTAATTAAAGTTAAATCTAAGAAATTCAAACAATTATTATCTTCGTTTTCTAGAGTAAATTTGATTTGGGTGTTTATGCTGTTCATGTATTTTCTCATGTTTTCAAGTTGTCTTAATGAACCGTTAAAAACACACACAAAATGTGTCATCAACATATCAACGATAAGCTATAATATTCTTAGGATGTATATTGTTGTTCCATAATAGATATTTATTTTCAAAATGGTTGAGATACACTTCTGCTAATATACCACTTAGGGGAGAACCCATAGCGAGCCCCTCACTTTGTGAATAAAACTGATTACTAAACACCCAAATCAAATTTACTCTACGACACAGTAATACGCACACAACAAGAAGAAAGCCGACGACCGCCTGTATAAGTTTGCGATAACAAAGTCAGTCGACTTTTAACTTTACGACGACGCGCACCCGTGTGAATGTACATAGCTATGTGTTCGCGTGTATTCGAATTTTCTGAAGTGGTTTATTTTAAACTTAACGACGAGTGATTAATTCATGATTTCATTTTTATAACCTGATGATGGGACTGTGTTCCTGAAACGCGTCGTTACGCAAACAATCAAAAGTTGCAAGGAAGGAATTAGATTAAGGTAATTACCAGTCTATATAATTTATTACCGTACATATGATTTATAATAAAGTTTTAATTACACACATTCTTAAATTCAATCGATTTCGGTCGTAGACCATCGTTAGGACATATTTATACAGTGTGCACTCGCGGTCACAATATTGTAAAACAGTTACTGTTCACAAAAACGAATTCGTAAACACTGATTAATGAACGTGAACCATACGTTTGTCTCCAAAGTTTCTCGAGAACTGATTTTGTTGCGGAGTGTTAATGTTTACATTCAGGTCTATATATTATATCAGCTGATTACTGTATGTTGATTTTCATTTTGCCGCAATATTTAAAATGTGATACGACCGAAATCGATCGAATTTAGAATGTGAGTAATTAAAACTTTATTATAAATGATATGTATGGTATCTTTAAGGTTATGAACAATGAATACATCACAACAGAAGATTGAGATTATAGGTACCATTAGTAAGCAATAAGCGTGTGTATATTATAAATACATCACATTATCATTAATATCGATTTATTTTGTAGTTTAACGCACAAGGGACAACAATTATGTGATACAGAAAGATTAAATTTTCAAGGTTTGAATATTCTTCCCGAACATCAAGGCAATGTTAAGCCCAAGGTTAAGAGCTCTGTTGTGGCTTCCCGAGTCTTCCAATTGTGAGCCTATCGTCTATCCGCCAGTCTGTTGACATGGTCTTTCTATATTCAAAGAGTTCTTCTTCTTCTTCTTTTCATTCTTCTTCTCCTCCTCCTTCTCCTCCTTCTCCTTCCCCTCCTCCTTCTTCTTCTTCTTCTTCTTCTTCTTCTTCTTCTTCTTCTTCTTCTTCTTCTTCTTTGTGTGACCTTCAGCCCTTAGCATCAGGTTGTAAGGACGCTCGCAAAGATTTACGTCCTTGTAGTGGCGTACCTAGACCACTGAGGCCCGCTCCCATAAGACGGGTATTTATAATCCAATTATCTTTAAGTAATACATACATACAAACTATATAAAGACAATGATCTGGGCACCACCATCCGACTGCATAGATTGCAATGGGCAGGACACGTCATTAGGATGGAAGGCAACCGAAGGTACTGTTAGTCAGGTCGAGGGTAGAAGGCCTGTCGGGAGACCGAAGCATCGATGCATTGACGCAGTGGCGAGGGATGCTGATACTTTACTTAAAATAAAACAATGGACATTATCGCCAAGGGCAGGGAAAAATGGAGGCGGATGATTATGGAGGCTAAGGTTCGGCTCCGAACTGTGACACCATAGAAGAAAAAGAAGAAAGTATACAAGTTTGAATATCTGTAGTTTTGTTTTCTTGCGCCTACTTCCGTTTTTCCTATAAGCGTGTTGTTTATTGTCTAATATATCGAATTTGCTTCCTCACACGTTTGGCATTTCCCCATCTATTATTCTCCCAATCTCTATCAAAAATGACACGCAAGTATTGCCGTATTCCTTGATTTGAACCAACTGTTCGCCACCACCGCATCGACTGTTCTCCTTTCCTGTCAACGTTCACGACTTGACTTTCACTTCCAAACCTTTTCTTCCCAATCGCTCTTTCCATTCTACCACGGTTCCGTTGAAGTACATCTCTTGGGCTTGGTGGGCCGACGTCGGTCTCGATTTCCACCACTATTGCACTGTGGTCGTCTCTTGCATGTTTTGTGTACATTCACCCTTGTCTAGTACCTCCCCTCCCCTCACTAACACCGACTACGACCATCCCTGTTGTTGGTGTTTAATTTACAAATATTCAAATGCATTTTATTTCTACAGTTATTATAAGCTCGTATGAGTTGTGTAAGTACATATACTTTTACTTAAACAGGTCACTGCCTGTGCTGTAAAACCCCTAACTTGGAGGACCAGGACTTCGATTTCGGGCCAGAGAGTTGCTTTCACCTCAGCTGACGAGCTCTCTCTCCCCGATCGCGGTAGACTAACTTCTTCTTCTTCTTCTTCTTCTTCTTCTTCTTCTTCTTCTTCTTCTTCTTCTTCTTCTTCTTCTTCTTCTTCTTCTTCTTCTTCTTCTTCTTCTTCTTCTTCTTCTTCTTCTTCTTCTTCTTCTTCTTCTTCTTCTTCTTCTTCTTCTTCTTCTTCTTCTCTTCTTCTCTTCTTCTTCTTCTTCTTCTTCTTCTTCTTCTTCTTCTTCTTCTTCTTCTTCTTCTTCTTCTTCTTCTTCTTCTTCTTCTTCTTCTTCTTCTTCTTCTTCTTCTTCTCTTCTTCTTCTTCTTCTTCTTCTTCTTCTTCTTCTTCTTCTTCTTCTTCTTCTTCTCTTCTTCTCTCTTCTTCTTCTTCTTCTTCTCTTCTTCTTCTTCTTCTTCTTCTTCTTCTTCTTCTTCTTCTTCTTCTTCTTCTTCTTCTTCTTCTTCTTCTTCTTCTTCCTTCTTCTTCTTCTTTCTTCTTCTTCTTCTTCTTCTTCTTCTTCTCTTCTTCTTCTTCTTCTTCTTCTTCTTCTTCTTGTGTTAATTGGAATAATTTCATTTATGTCCTTTATTTCGAGTTCTGCTCTGATATCTTCATTCCTTATTTTATCTTGCAATGTATAATTTAAAGTATTTCAGAAGAAACTGCATTTCAGCACTCTGAATCTTGCCGCTATTTTTTGTCATGACCCACGCCTCACTGGGCGTGTCCCCTTTTTTAATTCACACGCATTTTACATTTAAAAAAATTTACACATCATCAACGCACGCACTGTTGACTCCTGCATTAAACACCTCTGTTATCTGCCCAAGCGTTGTTCGGTACTATTGGACTCACCCGTTATTTTTTGCTAGTAACCAAATGCACCAACCGGGACATTCCGGCACCCGGGCGGGACACCGGAGCTGCACTCTGAAACCGGGACTATCCCGGTCAAACCGGGACGCGTGGCAAGCCCAGGGGTGGATTAGAAGCGCGTGGTGCCCTATGCTGCCATCAGACTGGCGCCCTCTCCTCCGATTCAAAATTCAACCTTTTATCCATTATTTACACTGATAAATGGCATACACAATTTCGAAATTTAACAATAACTAAATACTTATACTTAAATACTTAGGTAAATAGTGATTACAATGAGCATAGTAGTACTTAAGCTTAAAAATACTAATCGTACATTTTTTCTTGATTTTGCCTTAACGAAGTCTAGCATAATTTCTTCTAAATCGAGCTATTCAGTATCTGGCTTTCAGTATTTAACCAGATAATCTCTCATCTCCCATTGTTGAATCCAACATATCTTTAATGCGTTTTAATACAGAAAATGATTTTTCAGATTATTTATTGGAATCGTAAAAAGAAGACGATAACCAATGTATATATTCGGATATACATCAATCATTTTACAATCAATAATCCAGTTTAATAGTTTGAGCGGACAGACTGTAGTATCATGGAATCTATCATCTTCATTCGAATGATTTAAAAAAAAATAAACAATACTTGCAATTTTACTCGTGTCCCAAAGTGCTTCAATTCTTTAGAAGATCGTTATTCAAATCATTCGAGTAAACTTCTATAAGAGCTTTCGCTTGATTTTCCAACTCGACACTCTCCATGGTTAATAAATACTGTATGTAATACAACCAAACAATTGCGTATCATATGCAGTGGCGAAGCTAGTAGTTAATGAATGGTTAGGCAAAAATCTTACCTTAAATTTTTTTTAAGGAATCACTAAAAGGACGGTAGTTCAAATCGGACGCTGAGGTAGAGTTTGCTGTTAGCGAATGGTTCCGCTAACAGCCGTAAGAATTTTACTAGGAGGGAATCTACAGATTAGTGCAACAGTGGGACTCATATCTTAATGTTAATGGAGACTTCTTTTTAAATCGTTGAATAAAAAATGCTTTACAGCCCTAAACGTGTTTTTATTGAACAATCCTTGTATAAGTCGTACACAATAATACAACTGATTGAACTTCAAAGTTTTAAACTTGATTAGTTTCTATATAATATGTTTAATGTTACAAATAATTCAAATAACAATCTTGATCATCTGTTAGTTCAGCGGTATAACAGGAGAACACTTTTAATAACCGCATAAAATAAACACACTTATAAACAATACATCGCGCTTTAACTTAACTGTTTGCACCATAGAAGTGAGACATGCCTCAACGCTCTATGTGTACAGCGCGGCACAATCCCCCTCCCCCGCACTTCAGTAACCTGCCAGCACATTGCTTACTATACATACGATGTACACAAAAAACGCTGAGGCAGGTTCACGTTGCCTCATTCGCTTTAAACGAACTATGCCGAACTCAACTGTCACCATCTAGCGGTCGCTCAGTAAAGCACCTTTCGGCTTAATAAATTCGACAGTCACAGTAACAATGTATAATCTTTACGTTACGTAGTTCATACGTATTTATAATTTCTATTCTACAGAATTTTTTAGGGTAGGCATTGCCTCAATTGCCTCCATGAGTACTTCGCCATGAGTGCTTCGGCATGCCTGGCTGTACGCCATGGTCCATGGTTGTTTTGTTCAAACGTTTCGACCGTGATTTCGACGGCCATCTTCAGTGCGGAAGGCTGCAAAACACTGACAAAGGTTTCGTAGTCAGTGACCACTGGACTATCATTGAAGCCGGCCTCAGACAGAAATGGCGTAATCAGTTCAGGTGGATGGTGCCCCCTCTTGACAGTTGAATCCCTGGTGCCCGGTGCTGTAGCATACCCTAGCGTTATGGATAATCCGACACTGGGAAAGCCTACGCTAAGTGATTATGGAATTTTGCTAAAACTGTTAATAGCCATGGGCCGCTGTGTGCGCGTGTGTGTGTGTGAACGTTTTGGGATGAGGAGGCGCCACCACATTCTTATGTAAAGTGAGTGATGCGATTATTATTAGAGCAGAGCAGAGCTGGCGGCCGGCACGGTTGTGTGTGTGTGACGTCACACAGCTGTGAGAGGCCAGCCAGCTGATGGCAATTAGTGGACGACGCGCGGCGCGGCTCGCCGATGAGTATAAAACTTAATGACCGCCATAAAACAACCGCCAATTGCACCATTTACATTTATTATAATTTTAACACCAATGTGAGATTGTTGGATACCCGCGCCCGTGCCTATCTTAACAACGACGATACCTCCTCCTCCTCGTACCGCACAGTGTGTGTGTGTGTGTGTGTGTGTGTGTTTATTTTATATACGTATATACAGGCCTAGAGTTAGTACATAACTTTACAACTTTACCTACCACGGCTCAGAAGTCAACTATAAAAATAATATTAGTGTGCAAATCCAAAAGTGTATTTTGTCAGCAAATAGGTGTGTGCAGGGCCTCAGTAACATCTAAAGAACATCCAAAGTCTCAGTTAATACAAAAGAAGACCAAGGTGTTGATGTATAAGGTCCTAGTGCGCCCAGTACTGACTTATGCATTAGAGACATGGACGTTGCCTATTAGATCAGACGAGAGGCAACTAAATATTGTTACGACGGTCTACTCGATCGTCGTAGGTACAGTGGAAACAAAATAAGTACAACACACCAATTAAGTCACTAATCACACCTTTAATTGTTACAGTAAAAATAGTTCGTAATTAACAACGCAGTCTCTACAACAAATCAAATTAAAATTGTACACACGTAATAAAATGTCCACAAATATTAAAACTCAATTGTATTACAATTATACCGTCTGATTATAAAACGCAACACTTCAATAATAACTACTTGAACGTACACAGTAATAACTCTAACCGCTCTGGAAATATATCGCACTAATACTCTCGAACCGCACTAACCAATATCTCGCATGGAACTGAAAACTAAGGCCGCTACCCGATGTATTTATAGTCACGCTCACACACCGGAAGCTTCCAAACTGCGTCTTATCTCTCGTGAACTACGTAATTACTACGGCCTTGACACAGTCCGAGCGCCGGAGCGAAGCCCGGCACAGTCTAGAAGATTCTCGCAAAATGCGTCTAGTAGCACGTACACCACACGCTTACATCGAGATCTTTCTGGCACATTCGATAAACGCGTAGATTCTTCTGTGCTGTCGTAGCACTGTCCCCTCCTTAAGCCTGTTCGTCCCGAACTGGCAAAGCGTCTCTAAATTTGTATTTAGCCAGGCGATCTAGGTGAACGACCTTGAACTTTCGCTGTCCTTCCTGTTGAATCCGATAAACAACATCGTTAATCCTTTTTTTTACAGTGTAGGGTCCTTCCCAGTTAGACTGAAGCTTAGGTGAGCGACCACGACGGCGCTTTGGATTGAATAACCAGACCTGATCTCCTTCTTGGAAACCCACACTATTGCTGCGAATGTCATACCGAGTTTTCATTTTATCACTGGCAATCTTCAGCCGTCCTCTTACCAAGCGATTCATTTCTCGCAGTTGGTTTTCTAATTGCGAGGAATAGTTCTTTGGCTCTTGGGACTGAGTCTCAGGTGATCCAAACATCAAGTCCCCAGGAAGACGAATCTCCCGCCCAAACACCAATTTTGCTGGAGTCATGCCGGTTGTGTCATGTACTGATGACCTATACGCCATAAGGAATAGTGGTATACGTTGGTCCCAGTCTGTTTGGTTCTCGTCAACAACTTTCGAAAGATGCTGCTCAAGTGTCCTGTTGAATCTCTCAACCATCCCGTCCGACTGAGGATGCAGAGGCGTTGGCCTGGTTTTTCGAATTCCGAGTAGACGGCATAATTCTTTAAACACTCCTGATTCGAAATTTCTCGCTTGATCCGTATGGATTTCCATAGGGGCTCCATAACGGCAACAGAAGTTGTGAACTAACTGCTTTGCCACAGTGGTAACCTCCTGATTTGGAATTGCGTAGGCTTCCACCCACTTAGTAAAGTAGTCACCTACAACCATGATGTACCGGTTTCCATCGTCAGTAACTGGGAATGGTCCAGCAATGTCTATGGCAATTCTCTCGAAAGGTTGTCCAACGTTATACTGTCTCATTTTTCCCCTGCTTCTGGTTTGTGGGCCCTTGCTTGCAGCACATATTTCACACGTCCGAACCCATTCCTCTACGTCGTGGCGAAGATGAAGCCAATAGAATCGCTTCCGTATTTTGTCAAGGGTTTTGTTAACGCCAAGATGGCCTCCAGATGTTCCATCATGCATCTCCTTCAAAACAGACTGCACCTTACTTCGGGGAACTATCAACTGCATGACCACGTCTCGTCCATCTGCACTTTCCCAAGCCCTTTTCAGCAATCCGTTTTCTAAGGTGAGAGATTCCCATTGTGCCCAGTAGCCCTTCAGCACTTCGGAACCATGGCAGATATCTTGCCAATCCGGGCGGCGACCTTCCTCTTTTGCTGTCAAGATCGGTCCAATGTCTTCATCAGTCATCTGTTCTTGTCGACAGTCTTGTGTTGTCCAGCCATCAGCCAGGAAATCTACAGTGATGGCTTGAACATGTTCGCTTGAGTTTTGTTCTTCCTTTCTGTGGCAATGTCGGCAGTCGTCCGGGCATGGTCTTCGTGATAAGCCATCTGCATTTCCGTGCAGGCGCCCCCGCCGATGTTGTACCTTGAAGTTGTACTCTTGCAGACGTTCGAGCCACCTTGCCAACTGTCCTTCCGGATTTTTAAATCTCAAGAGCCATGCAAGTGCAGCATGGTCAGTACGTAGTGAAAACTCTCTCCCATAGAGGTATTTATGGAAGTGCTCCAAAGCTCTGACAATTGCTAACAACTCTCTTCTTGTAACACAATAATTTCTCTCTGGTTTAGAAAGCGTCTTGCTGTAATACGCTATTACTCGTTCTTCACCGTTCTGCACTTGAGACAAAACTGCTCCTAGACCAGTATTGCTTGCGTCTGTGTCTACGATGTACTTCCCTTCGGAAGCTGGAAAAGCGAGAATTGGCTGCGAACATAATGCAATATTCAACGTTCTAAATGCTTGTTCACACTCTCTCGACCATTGGAAGTTTCGTTTATTTTCCGTTAGCTCATGTAGTGGTTTAGCAATAGTAGCGAAGCCTTTCACAAAACGTCGGTAATATGAGCATAACCCCAGGAAACTCCGAACTTCGTGTTTATTCTTCGGAACTAGCCAGTCTCTTACGGTGTATACTTTATTAGGATCCATGCTAACGCCCGCTGCCGAAACCAGATGGCCCAAATACTGTACTTCCTTCTGGAATAGAGAACACTTCTTCGGGCTCAGCTTCAGTTGTGCACCGTGAATTCTAGTTAGAACTTCCTTAAGGTTTTCCAAATGATCTTTGAAAGTCTTCCCGATCACTATGAGTAGAGGGAAAATGCCGGTTCAAACTCACAAAGGAATGCCGCCTTTCTTAAAAAACAATAAAAAGCACTAAAAAACATGATCTCAGAGATGACACCGCCACCGCTGGACCCGCAGCATCCCGATGGACCACAGCACCGCGAATTTCCGCGAATAAATTTTTTTATTTTTTTAATTTGGTTTTTTTATTTTTTGTATTAAATTGATTTGGTGGGATGAGGTTCAATGGACCACCAGCATCCGTGAATATACTTTTTTATTTTTTTAAGAAAGCTGATTTGCATATCAGTGGGTGGTGTTGGGTGGGAGGTTGTTTTTTTTTTTTCATATTAGTGGGTGGGGGGTGGTTCCAACTCGAAGCATTATAGTGTATACTAAAATATATGATCAGGTGTACCAACCTTTGCATGAGTTCAAATTTGTTGTGTGTTATAATGTATATTAAATCTATATGATCAGGTGTACCAACCTCTGTAGTATTATTATAGTGTATAGATATTTTATATGAGCAGGGTTGTCAACATTTTCTGCGGTGGGGGGAGGGAAATTCAAATATGTGTTATATAGTGTATATATTAAAATATATGATCAGGGTTACCAATCTTAAATTATTGTGTGCGTGTATAGAGCAGATCTGCCAACATTTCTTTCTCTTCTGTGGTGGGAAATTCAAACTATATATGATCATAATTGTTACTCTCTCTCTCTCTCTCTCTCTCTCTCTCTCTCTCACACGGTGTGTATGTCTCTCTCTCTCTCTCGTTGTCAAACGTTATGCTCACCGGCATTATAGTGTATATTAAAATATATGATTAGGTGTACCAACCTTTACATGAGTTCAAATTTGTCGTGTGTTATAATGTATATTAAATCTATATGATCAGATGTACCAACCTCTGTATTATTCGTCCTCTCACTCCCTCTCTCTCACTCTCTCTCGCTCTCTCACACGTTGTGTATGTCTCTCTCTATCTCTCTCTCTCACTCTCTCTTGTTGTCAAACCGTTCTCCTCTCTCTCTGTGGTCAGTACCGAGCGCATGTATATGAAATTAGAAAGTTTATATTTATTCGACAAATATTAACGTCCTCTCACTCTCTCTCTCTCTCTCTCTCACTCTCACTTGTTTCAACTGTGTCAACAAATAGTAACGTCCTCTCTCTCTCTCTCTCTCTCTCTCTCTCTCTCTCTCTCTCTCTCTCACTTTCACACGTTTCAACTATGCAAGGTTCCATACCCTTTCTCCTGTCTCCCTCTCGTACATTGAGTAGTCGGTGTGATGAATAAATAATTTTAGCCCTCTCTCTCTCTCTCGTTGTCAAAACGTCGTCTTCATTTTTCAATGTATTAAATAATTAATAAATAGTTTTATAATGCAGTCAGTGTGATTGATCCTTGTTAGAAATATATATATTTGGCGTCAATGAACTACTTACCTGTTATGTTGTTACAGATGACAAATCCATACGTTAACGGCTTAGCAATCTGGTACAATACTTCTGTTTTAAGGTTGCAGTTTACACACACACACACACACACACACACACATAGGTTCAGTAGTGTATAGCGAAATAAATTAAAATTATACACACACATGAAAACGGCGGCTGAAATTCATACAAATCTTCTGATGTAACAGTTCACAAAAAATAAATTAATTGTACACATGTTCAGAGGTGTAGAGTGAAATAAAATAAAGTCATAATTTGTTTAAATGATTAAATATATTTTAACATTCACAATATAAAATTCACAATTAAATAAATACATTAGAAATTGATATTTTTCGAAAGTTTATATATAATTGTGTGTCGTACTTGTAGAAGAAGCAACCTGCAACATAACAATACAACAACAACATTAAAATCATGTTAAATATCACACACACACACAGATGCATACGCAACGCGCGCACATACAGACGCATACGCAACGTAATCACACACACACACACACACACACATACATACGCATACGCATCGTAACCAAACACGCAACGCGCCCACACACAGACGCAAACGCAACGTAATCATACACATACATACAATGTGTACACGTTTGGTTTGAATCATGTAGGGCCAATAAACAGATAACAGATTTAAATATGCTATAGTCATTGTAAGACGTTACAATCATTGAAGTGTTTAATAAGTAAATTGTATATATCACTGAATAATAATAATATAATCGTTCTAGTGTTATCGTTTGCTGCAACAGGTAAAGCAGTTACAAATAATTACATATAGGTTCAGAGGCGTATAGTGAAATAAATTAATGTGTCGTACTTGTAGAAGAAGCAACAACAACATTAAAATCATGTTAAATATCACACACACACACACACACACACACACGCACGCACGCACGCACGCACGCACGCACGCACGCACACGCACACGCATACGTAACGTAATCACACACATACAACGTACACACGTTTGGGTTACACCACACGTGCACGCACACACACACACACACACACACACACACACACACACACACACACACACACACAGACGTACACGCACACATACGCAACACGTGCACACACACGCACACGCACACACATACAGACAACGTGCATACGAATCATGTACATGTAGGTCCAATAAAACAGATAACAGATAACAGATTTAAATATGCTATAGTCATTGTATGTATGTATATATCACTGAATAATAATAATATAATCGTTCTAGTGTTATCGTTTGCTGCAACAGGTAACGCAGTTTACAAATAATTACATATAGGTTCAGAGGCGTATAGTGAAATAAATTAAAAAAATTGTTTATTAAAAGTAGTTTGTCACCTTAACGAGATACAATTTCCACATGCATCGTCTGGTTCTTCATCCCTCGAAACACAAGATGTAGGTCGCTGGGATTTATATGACGGAGTTCTTCATCTGTAAAGACGTCAGCATACCTCTTAGGTAGATATACACGATAGCGGCGCTCACAATCTTCCAACGTTACAAGCACAGACTTCCCATATCGCGTGTCCACATGCAACATGTTAACGATCGGATACTGTTTGTCCACTGTTAATTCTGCACAACGTTTGTACTCAATAGCAGAAACTGCGTTGAATTTTGTGATAAACGACATTATTTATGAGAAGTGAAGACGTCTGTATCAAGCGAGGTGGAACCATACAATGTCAGAATATTCGCTACAAAGAAGACTAGTGAAAGGAATGGTGTGGCCATCAGGAAAGTTCACTTTCATCGCCTGAAGCTTTGTATGTACATACACACAGGCAGAATTAGCGCTGTTACAAAATATATATATTAGGAAAGTCCACAGAAATAGTTATCGCCAGATCCTTTCTAAATAAGTTAATGTCTTTTCAAATAGTATTCTCTGCACTACAGTCAAACATACGCACACACAGTGATAAAAAAATTGTGTATTAAAAGTAGTTTGTTACCTTAACAAGTACTGTTATCCTACGCCGTTTTTCCTCATGCCACGAAACACGAGATGTAGATCGCTGGGGTTTTATAAATTGTTTATTAAGTCTTTTAGAAATGGTCTTATACTTGAGCTTGGCCTGTTGACTATTGCTTTTAATTTTGTAATTTCTACAGGTGTTAACCGTTTCGGAGAAAAAAAACATTTATGGAGAAGATCCTCCTCCTCTTGTTTTGATATGGTATTTATTCTATGATCCATCCTTCTTGTTCCTATAATAATAACAGTACCTGCTTCATTATCATATACATTATGTGCTATATATAAATATATACATAAGGCTTTCAACACACACATCATAAATCCAGAACAGGAATGGTATTATAACAAATATTACGAAAACAAGTACGTATGGTCACGTACATAGATCAACGTTTAAACAAACAGATTAATACCTGAATAAATTTTTTTTTTAAAAACAGGACAGCGTATTATCTATATAACGTTCTGTTTCAGATAAGAATAGTTTGAATATAAAATGAAAGGGTACGTTGTATTTTGTTATGAGAAAATGCATTTCTAAATTTCGTTACATTTGACAAAAGATCTTATTGATCAGACGTATGAGTAATTATATTAATCCTTATGTAGAAAATACGCACGCATTCGTAAAATATAGCACTCAGGTGTAGGGCAATTAATCCTTTTTTGTATTGAACGTATTTAAGTAGGTCTACTCGTGATATCAGTAAATTCTGTCTAAATGTATAGTACATAAACGTACCCAGTAATCGCTTCTTGAGTTACTCGATTGATGTTCATGTTAAACGATTGATGACTCATGTAATAATACAGATTAACCTCGTATAATAATAATGACAGGACAGTGTATTTAGAACACTTAAAATTGGAAATCTACAAACTCATCAAAAATATCTGTCAAACAAAAACACCGTTCTTGACAACAGTAACTGACCTAAGCACATGTGCTTCATTAGGCAACAGACCAAAAAATCAAATAGACGACTATAAGCACAATTTAAATAAAATCTGAATATTCAATAAAATTATTTTTTTTTTTTTTTTTTTTTTTTTTTTTTTTTTTTTTTTTTTTTTTTTAGTAACATATGCAAATCTTTTACTTACCTCTTAAATGTTGTTGTTGTTATACACAATAGTCGATTGTACGATGAGTGTCTCATACAAATGAGAAATAGTGACATGTCGTCTTGTGTGTATATATATATCATACGGCGGTAGCGTACACGTTTGAAAGTTGATACACATTAAATTCTCTCTCTCTCACACGCACATTACAGAGATTGATATTAATTGCATGTATGTTCAGAGGTTTGGTGTCTAAATCGATGCATTTTACTTTCACTTTCTAATTTGACACATGGCTTACTTCCATACATAAATAGCTATCGTCTACGAGTGTTGCTAAACGAAATTAAAAAATGTTGTAATACATAACGTCCTATGAAATAAATATGGTATGTTTTTAGGACAGCCAAAAGCATGAAAGTATTATTTAAATCTGTATGGAAGTCATATATAAATATCGAGTCAGCGCGACACAACGTAACATGATTCATGTCAACGTCGAATGTATGTGTGTGCGTGTGCGTGTTTGGTTACGTTGCGTATGCGTCTGTGTGCGTGCACGTCGGATGTGTGATTACGTGTGCGTCTGCATTATCGTTATTTTGACTGAGCTATGTTTCTACCCTAGAAATTTCGATGTTTGTGGACATAGTATGTCATTCGTAGACGATAGAGTGGAAAGAAGGTGACAAACCTATGAAGGAACATGAAAAAGTTTCATCTACATGACAATTTCTAAACGATGTTAAGAGTGAGACTTTTCATACACGCACCAATAGACATAGTATGTATGACTCAAACGTTAATTCGCATCAGCAAGTTTGCACGCTACATAATTACAAAAATAATTTCTTAACTGTGACAATTGGTATTGAACTTTTTACCTTGTTCAGTCTGCTCCTCCCCACGTTCCTGCTGAAGGTTAGCTAGTCGTGGTTTTGGACTTGATAATGATTGAGACACTGAAAGGCCTCGTCCGAAGCATGACAGGTAGCAGTTCAGCAAGTAAGCACGACAAAGTTGGAATTACAGAGACTGCTTATTTAAATAACAATTAAGATGAATGAAGATGATTCGTCAATTTGATACCTGAAGGAAGAGAGAATGTACAGGTGAACATATGGACGTAGACTTGTCAGTTTGGCTATTCCTGCCGTTACCTCGACACTTCGAGCTGTTACGACTTTTTTAACTCTACAGTCACATTAAATTTGTAAAGTGGGCAACCAGAGTATCCTATCGAGGTAACAACGTCTCTTTCTGCTAAAACCTCTGTGTAGTAGTCAGTGAGTTGACGGAAGAAACGGTAATGGAAGTAATCATAATCAGCTGGAAGGATTAAACAAAGGATGGTGTGTTCCGGCCTCAAACAATTAAAGAGTCTAGAGCTGGCCACTCCAGCGCTTCCTCGAACGCCCCAAACCTCTCCGTCCTTTCTGCTTGTAGTTCCATAATTATTTGGGAATGCGGCAGTCATCCATTCGGCAAAGATGTTCCCACCAATTCAGACGATACTAGGCAATCCTGTCGCGTATACTCATAATATTCTGTTAATGCCGTATATATATATATATTACATTTAATATTTATAATTAAATTTACCTCAAGTAGGTCATCATTACATGACGCAACGGGAGTGATAGGTTTGTTACACGTTGTGTGTTAGGTTAAAATGCGGTCCATTAATTAAATTTACCTCAAGTAGGTCATCATTACATGACGCAACGGGAGTGATAGGTTTGTTACACGTTGTGTGTTAGGTTAAAATGCGGTCCATTCACGTTTCATGTTAGGTTAAAATGCAAACAAACACACACACACACACACACACACGTGTTAGGCTGCAGCCTAACACGTGTGTATGTTATTTAAATAATAATTTAAATAACATACACGTGTGTGTGTGTGTGTGTGTGTGTGTGTGTGTTTGTTTGCATTTTAACCTAACATGAAACGTGAATGGACCGCATTTTAACCTAACACACAACGTGTAACAAACCTATCACTCCCGTTGCGTCATGTAATGATGACCTACTTGAGGTAAATTTAATTAATGGACCGCATTTTAACCTAACACACAACGTGTAACAAACCTATCACTCCCGTTGCGTCATGTAATGATGACCTACTTGAGGTAAATTTAATTATAAATATTAAATGTAATATATATATATATACGGCATTAACAGAATATTATGAGTATACGCGACAGGATTGCCTAGTATCGTCTGAATTGGTGGGAACATCTTTGCCGAATGGATGACTGCCGCATTCCCAAATAATTATGGAACTACAAGCAGAAAGGACGGAGAGGTTTGGGGCGTTCGAGAAAGCGCTGGAGTGGCCAGCTCTAGACTCTTTAATTGTTTGAGGCCGGAACACACCATCCTTTGTTTAATCCTTCCAGCTGATTATGATTACTTCCATTACCGTTTCTTCCGTCAACTCACTGACTACTACACAGAGGTTTTAGCAGAAAGAGACGTTGTTACCTCGATAGGATACTCTGGTTGCCCACTTTACAAATTTAATGTGACTGTAGAGTTAAAAAAGTCGTAACAGCTCGAAGTGTCGAGGTAACGGCAGGAATAGCCAAACTGACAAGTCTACGTCCATATGTTCACCTGTACATTCTCTCTTCCTTCAGGTATCAAATTGACGAATCATCTTCATTCATCTTAATTGTTATTTAAATAAGCAGTCTCTGTAATTCCAACTTTGTCGTGCTTACTTGCTGAACTGCTACCTGTCATGCTTCGGACGAGGCCTTTCAGTGTCTCAATCATTATCAAGTCCAAAACCACGACTAGCTAACCTTCAGCAGGAACGTGGGGAGGAGCAGACTGAACAAGGTAAAAAGTTCAATACCAATTGTCACAGTTAAGAAATTATTTTTGTAATTATGTAGCGTGCAAACTTGCTGATGCGAATTAACGTTTGAGTCATACATACTATGTCTATTGGTGCGTGTATGAAAAGTCTCACTCTTAACATCGTTTAGAAATTGTCATGTAGATGAAACTTTTTCATGTTCCTTCATAGGTTTGTCACCTTCTTTCCACTCTATCGTCTACGAATGACATACTATGTCCACAAACATCGAAATTTCTAGGGTAGAAACATAGCTCAGTCAAAATAACGATAATGCAGACGCACACGTAATCACACATCCGACGTGCACGCACACAGACGCATACGCAACGTAACCAAACACGCACACGCACACACATACATACGACGTTGACATGAATCATGTTACGTTGTGTCGCGCTGACTCGATATTTATATATGACTTCCATACAGATTTAAATAATACTTTCATGCTTTTGGCTGTCCTAAAAACATACCATATTTATTTCATAGGACGTTATGTATTACAACATTTTTTAATTTCGTTTAGCAACACTCGTAGACGATAGCTATTTATGTATGGAAGTAAGCCATGTGTCAAATTAGAAAGTGAAAGTAAAATGCATCGATTTAGACACCAAACCTCTGAACATACATGCAATTAATATCAATCTCTGTAATGTGTGTGTGAGAGAGAGAGAATTTAATGTGTATCAACTTTCAAACGTGTACGCTACCGCCGTATGATATATATATACACACAAGACGACATGTCACTATTTCTCATTTGTATGAGACACTCATCGTACAATCGACTATTGTGTATAACAACAACAACATTTAAGAGGTAAGTAAAAGATTTGCATATGTTACTAAAAAAAAAAAAAAAAAAAAAAAAAAAAAAAAAAAAAAAAAAAAAACATAATTTTATTGAATATTCAGATTTTATTTAAATTGTGCTTATAGTCGTCTATTTGATTTTTTGGTCTGTTGCCTAATGAAGCACATGTGCTTAGGTCAGTTACTGTTGTCAAGAACGGTGTTTTTGTTTGACAGATATTTTTGATGAGTTTGTAGATTTCCAATTTTAAGTGTTCTAAATACACTGTCCTGTCATTATTATTATACGAGGTTAATCTGTATTATTACATGAGTCATCAATCGTTTAACATGAACATCAATCGAGTAACTCAAGAAGCGATTACTGGGTACGTTTATGTACTATACATTTAGACAGAATTTACTGATATCACGAGTAGACCTACTTAAATACGTTCAATACAAAAAAGGATTAATTGCCCTACACCTGAGTGCTATATTTTACGAATGCGTGCGTATTTTCTACATAAGGATTAATATAATTACTCATACGTCTGATCAATAAGATCTTTTGTCAAATGTAACGAAATTTAGAAATGCATTTTCTCATAACAAAATACAACGTACCCTTTCATTTTATATTCAAACTATTCTTATCTGAAACAGAACGTTATATAGATAATACGCTGTCCTGTTTTTAAAAAAAAAATTTATTCAGGTATTAATCTGTTTGTTTAAACGTTGATCTATGTACGTGACCATACGTACTTGTTTTCGTAATATTTGTTATAATACCTTTCCTGTTCTGGATTTATGATGTGTGTGTTGAAAGCCTTATGTATATATTTATATATAGCACATAATGTATATGATAATGAAGCAGGTACTGTTATTATTATAGGAACAAGAAGGATGGATCATAGAATAAATACCATATCAAAACAAGAGGAGGAGGATCTTCTCCATAAATGTTTTTTTTCTCCGAAACGGTTAACACCTGTAGAAATTACAAAATTAAAAGCAATAGTCAACAGGCCAAGCTCAAGTATAAGACCATTTCTAAAAGACTTAATAAACAATTTATAAAACCCCAGCGATCTACATCTCGTGTTTCGTGGCATGAGGAAAAACGGCGTAGGATAACAGTACTTGTTAAGGTAACAAACTACTTTTAATACACAATTTTTTTATCACTGTGTGTGCGTATGTTTGACTGTAGTGCAGAGAATACTATTTGAAAAGACATTAACTTATTTAGAAAGGATCTGGCGATAACTATTTCTGTGGACTTTCCTAATATATATATTTTGTAACAGCGCTAATTCTGCCTGTGTGTATGTACATACAAAGCTTCAGGCGATGAAAGTGAACTTTCCTGATGGCCACACCATTCCTTTCACTAGTCTTCTTTGTAGCGAATATTCTGACATTGTATGGTTCCACCTCGCTTGATACAGACGTCTTCACTTCTCATAAATAATGTCGTTTATCACAAAATTCAACGCAGTTTCTGCTATTGAGTACAAACGTTGTGCAGAATTAACAGTGGACAAACAGTATCCGATCGTTAACATGTTGCATGTGGACACGCGATATGGGAAGTCTGTGCTTGTAACGTTGGAAGATTGTGAGCGCCGCTATCGTGTATATCTACCTAAGAGGTATGCTGACGTCTTTACAGATGAAGAACTCCGTCATATAAATCCCAGCGACCTACATCTTGTGTTTCGAGGGATGAAGAACCAGACGATGCATGTGGAAATTGTATCTCGTTAAGGTGACAAACTACTTTTAATAAACAATTTTTTTAATTTATTTCACTATACGCCTCTGAACCTATATGTAATTATTTGTAAACTGCGTTACCTGTTGCAGCAAACGATAACACTAGAACGATTATATTATTATTATTCAGTGATATATACATACATACAATGACTATAGCATATTTAAATCTGTTATCTGTTATCTGTTTTATTGGACCTACATGTACATGATTCGTATGCACGTTGTCTGTATGTGTGTGCGTGTGCGTGTGTGTGTGTGTGTGTGTGTGTGTGCACGTGTTGCGTATGTGTGCGTGTACGTCTGTGTGTGTGTGTGTGTGTGTGTGTGTGTGCGTGCACGTGTGGTGTAACCCAAACGTGTGTACGTTGTATGTGTGTGATTACGTTACGTATGTGTGTGTGTGTGTGTGTGTGTGTGTGTGATATTTAACATGATTTTAATGTTGTTGTTGCTTCTTCTACAAGTACGACACATTAATTTATTTCACTATACGCCTCTGAACCTATATGTAATTATTTGTAACTGCTTTACCTGTTGCAGCAAACGATAACACTAGAACGATTATATTATTATTATTCAGTGATATATACAATTTACTTATTAAACACTTCAATGATTGTAACGTCTTACAATGACTATAGCATATTTAAATCTGTTATCTGTTTATTGGCCCTACATGATTCAAACCAAACGTGTACACATTGTATGTATGTGTATGATTACGTTGCGTTTGCGTCTGTGTGTGGGCGCGTTGCGTGTTTGGTTACGATGCGTATGCGTATGTATGTGTGTGTGTGTGTGTGTGTGTGTGATTACGTTGCGTATGCGTCTGTATGTGCGCGCGTTGCGTATGCATCTGTGTGTGTGTGTGATATTTAACATGATTTTAATGTTGTTGTTGTATTGTTATGTTGCAGGTTGCTTCTTCTACAAGTACGACACACAATTATATATAAACTTTCGAAAAATATCAATTTCTAATGTATTTATTTAATTGTGAATTTTATATTGTGAATGTTAAAATATATTTAATCATTTAAACAAATTATGACTTTATTTTATTTCACTCTACACCTCTGAACATGTGTACAATTAATTTATTTTTTGTGAACTGTTACATCAGAAGATTTGTATGAATTTCAGCCGCCGTTTTCATGTGTGTGTATAATTTTAATTTATTTCGCTATACACTACTGAACCTATGTGTGTGTGTGTGTGTGTGTGTGTGTAAACTGCAACCTTAAAACAGAAGTATTGTACCAGATTGCTAAGCCGTTAACGTATGGATTTGTCATCTGTAACAACATAACAGGTAAGTAGTTCATTGACGCCAAATATATATATTTCTAACAAGGATCAATCACACTGACTGCATTATAAAACTATTTATTAATTATTTAATACATTGAAAAATGAAGACGACGTTTTGACAACGAGAGAGAGAGAGAGGGCTAAAATTATTTATTCATCACACCGACTACTCAATGTACGAGAGGGAGACAGGAGAAAGGGTATGGAACCTTGCATAGTTGAAACGTGTGAAAGTGAGAGAGAGAGAGAGAGAGAGAGAGAGAGAGAGAGAGAGAGAGAGAGAGAGAGAGAGAGAGAGAGAGAGAGAGAGAGAGAGAGAGAGAGACATACACAACGTGTGAGAGAGCGAGAGAGAGTGAGAGAGAGGGAGTGAGAGGACGAATAATACAGAGGTTGGTACATCTGATCATATAGATTTAATATACATTATAACACACGACAAATTTGAACTCATGTAAAGGTTGGTACACCTAATCATATATTTTAATATACACTATAATGCCGGTGAGCATACCGTTTGACAACGAGAGAGAGAGAGAGACATACACACCGTGTGAGAGAGAGAGAGAGAGAGAGAGAGTAACAATTATGATCATATATAGTTTGAATTTCCCACCACAGAAGAGAAAGAAATGTTGGCAGATCTGCTCTATACACGCACACAATAATTTAAGATTGGTAACCCTGATCATATATTTTAATATATACACTATATAACACATATTTGAATTTCCCTCCCCCCACCGCAGAAAATGTTGACAACCCTGCTCATATAAAATATCTATACACTATAATAATACTACAGAGGTTGGTACACCTGATCATATAGATTTAATATACATTATAACACACAACAAATTTGAACTCATGCAAAGGTTGGTACACCTGATCATATATTTTAGTATACACTATAATGCTTCGAGTTGGAACCACCCCCCACCCACTGATATGAAAAAAAAAAAACAACCTCCCACCCAACACCACCCACTGATATGCAAATCAGCTTTCTTAAAAAAATAAAAAAGTATATTCACGGATGCTGGTGGTCCATTGAACCTCATCCCACCAAATCAATTTAATTAAAAAAATAAAAAAACCAAATTAAAAAAATAAAAAAATTTATTCGCGGAAATTCGCGGTGCTGTGGTCCATCGGGATGCTGCGGGTCCAGCGGTGGCGGTGTCATCTCTGAGATCATGTTTTTTAGTGTTTTTTATTGTTTTTTAAGAAAGGCGGCATTCCTTTGTGAGTTTGAACCGGCATTTTCCCTCTACTTATGACATCGTCTAAGTAAACAAGGCAAGTTTTCCACGTCAGGCCTCGGAGTATCAGGTCCATCAATCTCTCAAATGTTGCCGGTGCATTACAGAGTCCAAATGGCATGACGTTAAATTGGAATAAGCCACTTGGGGTCGAGAAAGCGGTCTTTTCCTTGTCTTCTTGATGAAGACCCACTTGCCAATATCCACTCTTCAGGTCCAATGTGGAAAACCACTGTGCTCCGGACAACGTGTCGAGTGTATCGTCAACGCGAGGTAATGAATAGCAGTCTTTCTTTGTAACGTCATTTAACCTCCGGTAGTCTACGCAGAAACGCAATCCACCATCCTTCTTCGCTACCAGCACTACAGGGGAAGACCAAGCACTTGACGAAGGTTCGATTACTCCCTCTGTCAACATGTCCTGTGCTAACCGAGACATCTCCTCTTGTTTAGATAATGGAGGCCTTCGAGGAGGTTGGCGTATCGGTGTTGTGTCCCCGGTATTGTTGCGATGTTGCACAAGAGAGGTTCTTCCCAGTGACTGTCCCCGAACTGCAAAACAATCTTTGAATTCGTGTAAAAACTGTCCGAGTTCTTTTACCTCACCACTTGAGAGGTCGTTAGAAGATCTGTTCAATAATTCTTGCAGTTCCTCTGGTAATTTAGAAGTATCCGAAGAACTGGATCTTCGTTGCGTTATTCCGGCTACCCAGGCCACAGGAGTCAATTTGCCTAGGAGCGTATTGCTTTGTAAAGTGATAGCTTGATCCAAAATATTCGCCACTCTAATAGGTACGTTTCCGGTTTCGTCAGGTTTTACTAAACTTCTGGCAATTAGTATGCCCGGTGTGCTGACTACCTGGGGTTCGAATATAGAGCACTGATTCCCCTAGTATCTACCGCAGTTCTAACCATGATGATCTTTTCGGAGTTTGGCGGAACAGTTACGGCCACTTGGTTTATGACGTCCATCGATTTTTCTGCTGTCGTCATTGTTGATAGCATTACGTCTTCCCCTCCGATTCTCAAGACATTGTTTTTGAAGTCGACTATAAATCCGTATGCGTTCATAACGTCCACACCAAGAATTGCTTCATCCACAATGTCTGCAACAAGTACTTGATGATTAAACTCAAGTCTACCGAGGCGTAGGTGTATCTCCACTTTCCCATACACTTTTACAGGCCGTCCAGTAGCTGTTCGCAAGCTGCAAGAGCACCAGATTGGCTTGAGATCTTTCACCACGTCGGGGCGCACAATAGAAACTGTTGCACCTGTGTCAACTGTAATCGAGGTTGGCCTTTCTTGAACAAATCCGGTAACTACCAAGCTCCCGCTGTTTTTCTGAAGTGTAGAAATTGCGTATTGTCTAGGGGCTTCGTTCCTCCAGTTAGTCAGCACACGCCCCGTTGTACCGACTACTGCTCGTTTCCCTGCTGCTGAATTCTAACCCGACAATCTCGTTGTAGATGTCCAGGTTTCCCACATCTATAACACTTCGGTCTTCCATCCTTTCTTATCTTATTCTGTGGCGCCGACCGTCGAGTCTCAGTTCCTTGTTCTTCTTCCTTATCGTCTGTGCCGTCGCGATCTTTTAGCGCGAGCACTTTATGACTTGTCCAACCAGACGCTGTTTTGGCGGCCTCAAATTGCAAAGCATGTACTAGGGCGTCCACACTGTTCTGGTGTCTTGCCATTCGTAACACTTGCTGTAGTTCGTTATCTCGGACACCGGCAGTAAATGTCTGCATCGCAAAACGCGTTCGAAAATCTTCTGGCGCTTCAGGATAGGCCAGTCTAATTAGTCTGTCGATACTTGCTTCAAACTCTTGAAGACTCTCCCCGGAATGCTGTCGCCTTGCTCTCAACTGGGTGCAGTACTCGCAAATGTTTATCACCATACCGTAATTCTAGAGCTTTTATCAACCCGGCATAGTTGTTCTGGCTGTCAGGTGGCACTTTCTGTAGTAATTCTGCCGCGGGTCCTTTTAATGCGAGAACGAGTGAGACTGCCTTGTCTTTCTCTGTCCAATTATTTGCGCATGCAGCAGCTTCAAATTGGCGGAGGTACGTTGCCCAGTGACTGCTTCCGTCAAAGTTTGGAGCTTTGACATGAACTGTCCCTACTGAAGGCAAAGTTACTTTCTCTATTGACTTATTTTCTGCGTCTTTTTCTGTCTTTATCATTGGTACAGTCTGTTCACAAAGTTGTTTTGGTTGTAATTTCAGACACTGCTCGACTTCATTTTTAATCTGCTCTTTTATGTTTGCCATTGAGTTTTCTACTGCAGATATTTTTGTTGACATAACTTCTTCCACAGTCAAGACAGATTTTTCTACTTTAGCTATTTTATTTGACATGGATTCTTCTACGTCAGATATTCTGGTAATCTGAATATTGAGCTCACCTCGTAATTCATCTACGTTACCACGTAGGAGACTCAATTCTGCGGTAATATGTTCTTGCAACTGTTTCTGCATAGTTTCAAAGAGAGCTTCCGTTTTATCTTTTTGTCTTTCTTCTGTTTCTAGCATTAGTGCTTTCTGACGTTCCTCAGCCTCTTCTCTTTCCTGTCTTCGTTTCTCATCCTGTCGTTTTTCTGCTTCTTCCTGTGTCTGCCGCAGCAGTGTTTGTAAAGCTTCCATCATCTGACTGGGATCCATGTTTACCGATTAATTACGAATCACACTCGTCTTGTACAAAGTATCCACTGTTAACCGTTATATCCCAGTTCTGACACCACTGTTACGACGGTCTACTCGATCGTCGTAGGTACAGTGGAAACAAAATAAGTACAAGACACCAATTAAGTCACTAATCACACCTTTAATTGTTACAGTAAAAATAGTTCGTAATTAACAACGCAGTCTCTACAACAAATCAAATGAAAATTGTACACACGTAATAAAATGTCCACAAATATTAAAACTCAATTGTATTACAATTATACCGTCTGATTATAAAACGCAACACTTCAATAATAACTACTTGAACGTACACAGTAATAACACGAATCGCTCTGGAAATATATCGCACTAATACTCTCGAACCGCACTAACCAATATCTCGCATGGAACTGAAAACTAAGGCCGCTACCCGATGTATTTATAGTCACGCTCACATACCAGAAGCTTCCAAAGTGCGTCTTATCTCTCGTGAACTACGTAGTTACTACGCCCTTGACACAGTCCGAGCGCCGGAGCGAAGCCCGGCACAGTCTAGAAGATTCTCGCAAAATGCGTCTAGTAGCACGTACACCACACGCTTACATCGAGATCTTTCTGGCACATTCGATAAACGCGTAGATTGTTCTGTGCTGTCGTAGCAATATATTTGAGACGAGAATCCTCAGGGAAATTTTTGGTCCAGTGGAAGAGGGGGAGCGTGGAGGAAAAAATATTATTTAGAGCTCTATAATTTGTACGATGAACCTGATGTGGTCACATAGAGAAGAATGGCGAAGAAGGCCAGGACCCACAAAGGGCTGTCGAGCCAATCAATGATGATGATGATGATATATAGGTTTAGTTGAACTTTTGCAAGAATAGAACTGAGTACATTATACATCATCATCATCATAAGCTGTGGCTCTACAACCCTAAGTGGGTCTGACCTGCTCCAAGAGTCGACTCCATTCTTCCCTATTACGTGCCCTCGCCTTCCAGTTTCTTATGTTCATCTTTCTGAGGTCCTCCTCTATCTTCGCAACACGACATAGGCAAGATGCTTCCTGTTCCGTCTTCAAAGATCCCTCAGACATCTCTTCCTGGGTTTACCCACACACCAGATTTGTTTGGGCAGTACCTTGAATCTGACATTCCACCTTGACGTGTCAATTCCACCGTTGTGTATAATGTTTTAATTTTTCGTCCAAGTTAAAAACTTACAAATCTTCCCTTATTCTGTACACGATCAAGTTTAGAACACCTTTTAACTAAATATCACTATAGTATTGACGACTCGGAACACTAAGTTTTTTGTAAGTAAAATCGTAAAGATTTACCTTACAACCTAAACCGGCTTTCACCTTTAGAAGGCTTCATCAGAGGCGCTGTCCGTCTTGTTGTTGGCGACGGGATAGTTTTTCGAAAGATCGATGCTGTGTGTGTGTGTGTGGTGAGATGTGTTCGAATAATGCGTGCGATTTGAATTGTGTCTGTTCGTTTAGGATGTCATTTTTATTTGTTTTTGTGTGTTTGTATATTTCTAATTGTTCTAGAGTGTCTAGTTTTCGGCCTTTTGTGTGTACGTGTAGTATGTTCATGTTATTGTCGATGTTTTTATATGTGTGGTTTGCTTCAATGAGGTGGTTTGCGAAGGTAGATTCTGTAGTGGTGTGGAGTGCTTTTGTGTGCTCAATGTATCTCTGTTTGAAGCTACGTCCTGTCTGGCCTATGTAGAATTTATTGCAATTTGAACAATTTAGTTTATATACACCGGGTAGATCGAATTTGTTTTGTGCTTTGGGCGTGCGTTTTGATAGTGTGTGTTCTGTTTAGTTAGTAGTTTTGTAAGCGATTCTGTATCCTGCTTTTTTGAATTTGTGGGCAATTTTTTCAGTTTGTTTGTTGATGTATGTTAGTGTTATGAATTTGTTGTTTTCTGTCTTTGTCTGTTGTTTGTTTTGTGTTTTGTGTAGGAGTTTACTGACTATTGTTCTGTCATAACCGTTAGATTCTGCTAGATATTTTATCGTGTTTAGTTCGTCTTTGTAGTCTATTTCATCTAAGGGGATGTTGTTAAGTCTATGTATCATGGTTCTAAAAGCAGCTAGTTTGTGTTGTATTGGGTGATTGGAGGTGTTGTGTATTAGTGTGTCAGTTGTAGTTGGTTTTCTGTATATACTGAATTTGTGCCTGTGTTCTAGTTTTGTGATGGAGAGGTCTAAGAAGTTTATGGTATTGTTGTGTTCGTATTCGGCAGTGAAGGTTATGTTTTTATGTATTTTGTTTATGTGCGTTAGTAACTGTTCACATTGTCTTTTGTTTCCCCTGTATAGTATTAGAATGTCATCAACGTATATGTGCCAATATAGTATTTTATGTGAGTGTCTGTCGTTGTTTGTGAGTATTTTTGTTTTTTCTAAGTGTTGGAGATGTCCTTTTAACACATCTTAAGAACGTCATTTCCCGAGGCCCGCACTTTGCTGTCTTGTTTCTTGGTTGTCCATAATTCACACCCATCTGACGGTACAACTTTATAGAACTTAAATTTTGTATCTCGACGAACCTTGTTTCTAAAAGTACGGTCGATTGTCCCACAGATCGTCTGTATGTAACTTACCTAACCTAACCTAACCTAACCTAACCTAACCTAACCTAACTTACCTAACTTGACATCAATACCGTAATTCCTATCATAGCCAATATCGTTTACCATATAGCTCGTAAGCCTACTCATGTATGTTATCTGAAAATCTTGTTCTTGGTCTTCCTGTGCTCACGCTAACCAAAAGGCTTCCCCTCCCCCCCCAGCAAACGCAACCCCTAACAAAAACCGCAATAAACGTATCCCCTACGTTCTACTAGGGTTGTCTTCGTGTATTCTCATAACATGGCCAACTCGTCTGACTCTGCCGACTGTACTTTGATTGATTTCATGATAGTGCATCTGACCTGACCCTTGGAACAACCTATAGAGTTCCAAGTTGTTGCACCGTTGCCTCCAACAGCCATTAACTTAATAAACCCCATAAACGAGTGGGCATTGTAACACACGAAGTACAATGTATTTTTTAAAAACCAGTCACAGATAACTTTTACAGTTTACACTACTTTTTATGCCCACTGTTCTCGACAAAAGTCGGCACTTGAGAAATCAAGTCAGCTCTGCCAGCAAAGCCTACTTCCACGTCAGCTCGAAGGCGAAAGCCACGTGGACCCTGGAAAGAATGGCGTACAATAAATGTGCGTTATGTAACCGTCGAAAGAGGCTGAAAGGCGAATTTCCAGTGCCTTAAAACTGGAACTTTTGGCTAGGAGAGACAAACCCCAACAGAAAACAGGCTTGTTACCAGCCCCACCACCTAACTACTTAGCTGGAGGTTGGTAACCTCCACTAAGGAAACTAAAACATACTCAAAATCTTCACGAAAAGCCGGACGGAAACGGGAAATGATGAACGAAGCATACAAACAAGTGAAATGAAGTTCTTGAGAAAAGCTAAGTTTACGCCCTTAGAGATCAAATACGAAGTACAGATAGAAGAAGCGAGTTAAATGTATAGTCTATGGCCAGCACGATAAGGGAAGGACAAATAAAATGGAAGCAGCATATCGAGAGAATGGAAGATATGAGACTACCTAAACAAGTAATAACGTATAGCCTCAAGAAGACGAGATATAGGTAGACCAAGGAAGTGATGGCTTCAGTGAAGGCGGAACAAGCTGTAACCCTGACCTATCCCTTGACGTGGTGAAGAAGAAGAAGAAGATTGATTTTTATCCTTTTCCCATACAACTGTCGCAGAGAATAGTTTTTCCATCTCAGTGCGGTTTGCTGTTTTTTGATTAAAAATTACATTTTGCATTTCACGTCTATGTATACTTCCAGGTCCTTCATTAACCAAAAACAAAAAGTGAAATAAGGAAATAAACAAAAAGGAAAGTTTCATTATACAAAATAATGAATATAGGATATAGGACTATATAATTTTGTGAACTGAAGCAGCGGAAGTCGGACGGGATTTCGATGCCTTGCTTGCTGCTGCGTCTGTTTGTGCTGACGCCTGCGTGTTGTTGCTCAGGCATTGGTCGACGCGTGTCAGCGATTTTGTCACGTACGCTCAGTCGTCTATCGGTATAAAGCGGAGTCACACTTTATCGCTATATAAACGTCAAAACATTTGAGAGTGGCGTGAATTTATAAACAGTATAGATTTATACAACGCACACACACGACACCAACTTACAGCCACGAAGAAGAAGTCAACTTTTATAAAACAGTTTGCGGCAGGCAGTACGATTGAGTCGAGTCCGCGACGAGCAGAGAATTATTAACGGAAACTGTTTAGAATTTTTTGTTGTTAGACGCGTTGCCGGTTGGATGTAATTATATTTTCTTCTGAAAATCCCGTTTTGTAAGAACAAAGGAAGCCTTTCATAACAATGCATGAACAACCATAGGACACATCCATACAAAGATGAACGTGTGTTACCATACGTCAAGTGAACTATGGACAGAATCGGCAGCGCGGCAGACTCTTTGCAAAGCACACCACGTTAAGAGGTAACCAATGACACAGAAACCACACACACACAGACACAGGCGTGTCTACGAAACTTCAACACCCACAGGACGTGGGTCTCGGTCAGCCCACAACAGCAGGACTCAGGAGCGGAGGAGACGAGAAAACGCAACGGCTCGGGCCCATTCACTGTGCTACAGGATACAATATCACCAAAACGACAGACAGCTCAAACGAACAAGATATTTTGGATTTTGGCAGGTCTAAGAGGATACCGTCGATCTTGAGTCGCGACGGAACAGATCATCGAGGAGGAGGAGGAGCAGGAGAAGAAGAAGAAGAAGAACAACAACAACAAGAGGAAGGAGAAGAAGAGGAAAGTCTACGGTCCCTTCAAGACTGAAATAATCGTCAAGTGCTTCCTGACTTATTGATCATCATCATCATCTTCTTAGGGGACGTCCATTAATTACGTGAGGGTTTTTTTTTTAATTTGGACCCCCTCCCCCCCTTGGTGAGATTTGGTGAGATGTGGTGGGACCCCCCTCCACCTCACATGAGGTTTGTTTCAAATCGGGGAATCCCGAGCATGCACACGTGTATTAAGCATTCAGTTCAGTTCAGAGAGGCCATAAAGATTGTGGGCACTTTAATATTGTCTATGCTCGGGATTAATTTTATAAAACAAAATGTTATCCGTTATAATAATGTATATTCTCTGAATTAAAAAGTTTACATGAGATTTTCATTGGCCCCCCTCCCTTTAAATGAGATTTGGTGAGATTTTGCCGGACCCCTCCCCCCCCATTTTGAGCTCACGTAATTAATGGACCTTAAAGGTTTTAGGTTTCAGCGGCCTGTTGCTACTCCGCACTACAACTTTTCTTAGTTCTACCAACTTTTCTTCTGCCTCTAGGGTTGTAATCTTTCGCCATCTTCGGTATTCTACTTTCTTCGATTCTATTGATGTGTTGAATCCATTTTCTTCCTGTATTCTTCAACGCTTTCATTAACTGCAAAACTATCTAAATCACTTCTTATCTCTTCGTTTCTTGTATGATCTCGTCTATTACACCTTTAACTGATCTCAGAAATTTCTTTCCTGCTGTTTGTAAACCTTTTCCCTTTATGACCCAAGTTTCAGAACCATGCAGTAGTGTAGGTTGATCACATATTCAGTCAACTCAAGTTTACTGAAGAGTAACATTTTTTGGTAAAATCACGTCTGCTTCTCTGGGTCTGTGTAGGCCAGTGGGCGTGGGATGGCGCCTTGTTACTAACCCAGGCGTGGCTGAGGCGTAGTGCTGGCCGTGCACCTCCTTCCTTGTTTGCCGAACGGCTGACAGCCTTAACTTCTTCTTCAGTCGCATGTAGCTGCCATCCATATCGGTCGTGATGAACATGGGCAATGTTTACACTATGCTCTGTATGACGATGGTTGGTGTGTGGACCATCTCATGGTTAGCCTACTGCCTCTCCCTCATTTTAATACTTCCGCCCGGGCTCGACAGCAGCTAATTGCCGCGTTAGTCACCCCACTGTGCGTCCAGTATGAAACAATTTTTTTTGCCTCGCCCAATACTGGTAAAATTTTGTTATATATGAAATCAGCGAAATAATACGATGAAAATGACACCAAACACGACTAAAAAATATTAAATTTTAAGGTGTTTCAAGGTAAAAGCTCAACAGCTACTTTAATACACATCTTCAGTGCATAGTGCTTTATAACGCCCAATTTTTAATATTCCTTAGTCGTGTTTGGTGTCATTTTCATCGTATTATTTCGCTGATTTCAAATATAACAAAATTTTACCATTATTGGGCGAGGCAAAAAAAAAAAAAAAAAAATTGTTTCTGGACGCACAGTGGGGTGACTCACGCCGCAATTAGCTGCTGTCGAGCCCGGGCGGAAGTATTCAATGGGGGGAGAGGCAGCAGGGTCCACACGCCAACCATCGTCATACAGAGCATAATCTACTTGAGATCACTCAGAACACCGCCAGTAGAACCCTTGTACAGCTTTTTCACTAATGTCCTACTGTCTTCCATTCTCACGACCTCTACGGCGTTCCAAGTCGCATGGCACCTGAGACCCTCTCTCTCTCACACACATACACGCACGCACGCATGCAGCTGGCCGGCACGCCTTCGTCCACTACGTTACTGCAGTTTTTATAATATGCATTTTTTTAACAAACGACCTCAGCATATTTGTAATCTCCATAAAATCTTAAAGAAAATGACACCGAACACGACGAAGTTATGGTATATTTTAGACATACAACTAAGTCTACCTTTATTAACTACTCAAATTCTGCGTTTGCTTTAGAAATCACTAAAATACTCATATTTATCGCAATTATGTGTTGTATGGACACATTTTTTCTCACAATTTCACGAAGATTAAAAAAATTATAGTTTAATTTGGATTATAAGTTAAATTAAAAATTTTGTACTTTTTAATTGGACCGTATACTTATACCTGAACCGCCCGGGTCACGTCTGGCCGGGCCGGTTGTGGGTGCGCGTGCGAGAGTAAGGATCTTCTAATCCCTTGGGTACCATACGGTTTGGAACATCCTATAACCATTATGTTCTTTGTATCTTAATTAAGGAGGTAACCATCATATACCGCATACATTATATAGTCTACCATTTTCACATGTTGGTTCTGCAATCCTCCTAAGTCATTTTGTTTCGGATTTGTCCAGCAGAGCAGCTCCATTGTCGACCTATTAAGGGTTCAGGTTTCGCCGACTGGCCTAATTAAGGTCTCTGTAGAACCTGAACTCTGTTGACTGCCTTACTAGCCTACTTCTCAAGATTTTGCTCAAGGCAAACTATGCTCTGTTCCTGGCTGCAGTTCTTCTCATCATCATCATCATCTTCAAGGAGTAAACCAATGATGGTTTGTTCCGGTCTCAGACAGTCAAAGAGTCTAGAGCTGGTCACTCCAGCGCTTCCTCGGACGTCCCGCACCTCTCCTCTCCGTCACTTCGGATTATAGTTCCATAGTTGTTTGGGGATGCGGCAATCATCCATTGGACAAAGACGTTCCCCACCAATTCAGCCGATACTGGGCGATCCTGTCGAGTATACTCATAATATTCAATTCCTGCCGTATATCTGTGTTTCTTCTGTGATCATGGAGAGTATACCCTGCTACGTGCCTGAGAAATCTCATTTCAGCCGCTTGGATACGACTGGCCTGTCGGTAAAATCCAATTCTCAGACCCACAAAGAAGTGTGGGAAACGCCATCACCTTATAGAATGTTAGACGTGTTTCTTCTTATTATTTCCTCCTTTTTCATCAAGGTCTCACTGACATTAGAACCAAGGTGCTGGAAACCAGAGACTGCTTCAAACCAGTAAACGCCAAACACATAATGCTGCTGCTCGTGTCGTTGTACAAGCCTCTACCAGTTCTTGACAACATTATTTTGGTTTTACCTTCATTTACTCTAAGTCATACTGTGCGTGGTTCTTCATGCAGTTTTAGAAAGACTTCTTTAACAGAAAGCAGAGCTTTTCTACTTTTAGACTGCTCAGGCGGGTAAAGAGCGAGCCATCTCGCCGCTTGCCTAGGGCCACTCTCCTGTTCTATATTTACAAAGAACCTATATTTCATATCTTTTCGTCTTCATACGTAGAGGCGAACTGTCTAACTAATGTGACGCCTATCAGTGCAGTGACGATGAATCACATCTGCGCGCCGCCGCCATTAAAACCATCGATTGGCGGGTATCGTGATCACGGCGCGGCAATCTGATGCGCGTAAATCTCTTTCTTGGTTCTGAACAAAAGCATCAGTTCTGCGGCCGCCGCTCTCTCTGTGTACAGTATACATGAGGGGAGTCATGCAGGTTACTGAACTCGTAAATATTGATTTAATCTGATTGGACGTGAACTAACGTGTTGCCCGTGGCGTCTAGCACGTACCTGCCTCGCCGATGTTGATAACGTCGGGCATTGTTGCTGCCAATAGTCATAATGGTAATCAGCGTGGACAATCTGTGACCAGTGGTAAGCTATGGACGGATCCTTACTCTGTCGTAGCATTTGTAGGATGTGATCTCTATGTTTTGGGCGATCACGGGATCAATCCCCCCCCCCCGATCAGTTAAAACATTCAACAAAGTTTCGTCATCACTTAACATAGGCATATTTCTAAACCAGTTACATTACGTATGTTAAGCCTTAGGTTTGATGCGGCTTTTGACGACTCTGCTTGCAAAGAAGCCACAAACATTCATCTTTTTTCTTTGCATTGTGGATGCGGGGTGTCTTTGCACCCGTGGCTTGATTGCAGCATCTGAAGCGTGTCCAATGGTTGCCAGGAGTGATTTTTTTTTTTCTTTAAACAAAACTATATAATAGTTTTATTAATGTAAATCCTCTTGTATAAGTTGTTCCATTTTCTTCCCCAACTTAGAAGAACTTTTAACTTTCTGTAAGTAATGCTGGACATTTGCTATTATAAAGGAATATTGGTGTAGTAAAAATTCCATCCTTGTTCATATCTGTAAATAAAACTTCAATATCTTAAACAAATCAAATACTCTAAACGACTGAGAATATGAGTTTTAATTTTTGTAGGTATGGTCCAAAGTATTTTGAAGTAATAAAATAATTAATCAATTTTACGGACTTTTTTTGACACGAGAATATTACTTTGTAGCCTATATCTAATTATAATCGAGCAAAATTATGTAATTTGTAAAATTATAGGGAAAGAATCGTGAATTTTGCATTTGGCGTGGAAGCACTTCTGTTAGGAAGAATCAAACACAAGAAACGGAAAACTTTCTGTGAAGCGATTTAGAAAATACCGAGAACCTATATTCCTAGGTTAGGTTAGGAACCGGTAGGCCTAGGTTAGGTTAGATTAGGAACCGGTAGGCCTAGGTTGGGTTAGGTTAGGAACCGGTAGGCCTAGGTTGGGTTAGGTTAGGAACCGGTAGGTCTAGGTTGGGTTAGGTTAGGAACCGGTAGGCCTAGGTTAGGTTAGATTAGGAACCGGTAGGCCTAGGTTAGGTTAGGTTAGGAACCGGTAGGCCTAGGTTAGGTTAGGTTAGGAACCGGTAGGCCTAGGTTGGGTTAGGTTAGGAACCGGTAGGCCTAGGTTGGGTTAGGTTAGGAACCGGTAGGCCTAGGTTAGGAACCGGTAGGCCTAGGTTGGGTTAGGTTAGGAACCGGTAGGCCTAGGTTGGGTTAGGTTAGGAACCGGTAGGCCTAGGTTGGGTTAGGTTAGGAACCGGTAGGCCTAGGTTGGGTTAGGTTAGGAACCGGTAGGCCTAGGTTGGGTTAGGTTAGGAACCGGTAGGCCTAGGTTAGGTTAGGTTAGGAACCGGTAGGCCTAGGTTAGGTTAGGTTAGGAACCGGTTGGCCTATTTTCGTTACTTTCGCAAACATTATGTGTGGTGGACATAATTAGCGATCAGTTGGAGCAGTGGCGGAACTAGTAGGAGAAGGAGAAGGACGAGGAGGAGGAGGAGGAGGACATGTAAATTGGGGGTATGGCGGCGCAGGAAAATTAGAGATTTGTGATCTTATTAGCTTGCGAAGATCTTAACGTTACCCCCTTCATTGGGAGGTACAGAGATGATTGAATTTGGTACGTCGTGTGCTGAGAACGGTAGACAGCAGGACAACAAGGGTTCTGCTGGTGGAGTACGACCTAGAGGAGTCGGTGGAGGGACAGTGTCCTCACAACCGACGTGTGGATACGGACGACTGCGGTTGGGCGGGTCAAGGGCAGCTGTATGCGTCTGTTGCGCAAAAGAAGAAGAAGAAGAAGAAGAATTGGAAAAAAGAAGAGATGAAGAAGAAATGGAAGAAGAAGCAGAAGATTTTACTCGAACTTTCTTTATGTGATCTATGCCGCTCTTTGTCACTTTAATATAACTCAATAAGGGGGCATTTTGGTTCTACTGTATTTAAAAATAAAGTGTACGTACATCCGAGTTGAGTCGACGACCGGTCGCGACACAGCCGAGAAGAAGATGGGGGAGAAGAAGATACAGAGAAAGAGAGATTGAGGGGGAGGGAGAGAGAGAGAGAGAGAGAGAGAGAGAGAGAGAGAGAGAGAGAGAGAGAGAGAGAGAGAGAGAGTTGAATTGCACTTGAATAAATGCGTCTACACTTAATAGTTTAATTTATTTATGTGCGATAATGTCTGTTTCGATTAATAGACATGTTGGCTTCGTTTTTTCTGATTTTCATAGAGAAGATGAAGAAGGAGTGGGTCGTGGAGTTGAATCTCTTCTCAAATAGAGAGTCGGTGTGTGTGCGCGCGCATGCGGCCGTGGACCCGTGACTGTTGATCGTGCGTTTGTATGTTGTTGTTGGAGCGTACGAATAACTAACTATTAAATAACAACAATCAGTGTGAGTGAGAGAGAGAGTCCGACCTCCCAGTTAATATTACTGCTGTTGGTTGTTGAGTGTATATGTAGAGGAGTTATTGTGGCATGCTGGCTGCGATATAATTTGTTGTTATCTTCCACTCGTCTCGTCGTAGTGGTGTGTAATATAAGTGTAGCAGTGTACGCGTAGTATACGTCGGCAACAAAATTATTGTTGCAGTGAAACTCGAAGTCCGTGAGAGACGCGGGGTCGATGCCAGAGTATGTAGCGTAATGACATCGTGCGGTAACAATCTACTCACTCTCTTTTACTGTTGTGAAAGTAGAGAAATAAAACATTTACTGAATTGTATGATAATGACTATACTACGTACTAATAAAGAGGGATGGTGTAACCGATTTGGTGTATACAATTAGTATAAGAAGAATAGTAGATTTATACATGCTGAAAAGGAAAGGAGAAGAGTCCTATGAATACTTGGATGTTGTTTTTGATAGAGACAGGAGAATAGATGAGGAAATGTCAAGTCGTGTCAGGAAAGCAAATGCTATATATTATACACTTGTAAGAAAAAGTGAAGTGTGTAAATAGATATATCTACCAACAATAATGTATGGAGAAGAAAGTTGGACTGTCCTTGACAGACACGCAAGAAGAATAACATCAGCAGAGATGAGGATTCTCAGAGATCACATCCCTCCTTGAATGGGAAATACAAGGAGAGATCACTTTGGAAATGACACGATCAGACGAAATTTGGGAGAAAAGCCGCCTGGCGGATTTGATGGAGATGGGGAAATTGATGTGGTTAGGACATGCAAGTGGGGCAGATAAGGCAGGGAAATTAAACATTACCTTGAGGTACAGCTGGAGGGTCAGAGATGAAGGAAGACGTATCAGTCGTATGTTGAGAGACTAGAAGAGATTGCAGGAAATGAAGGTTATGTGCAAGGACAGGGATAGAGATGGAGACGATGGATGGGTGGAGACTCCCCACGTTGACAGGCAGAAGGGCCAGTTAAAGAAGACAAGAAGAAGCAGTGCAAGACCACCTGTCTTGTGACTCTCATGATAAATACAGGTAGAAGTAGGAAGGACATGTAATTATAAGAAGAGCATGGATCAGTTGTAGTGGTACAAGTATCAGGGTATAAGAAAGTATGCAGGCCTCTGCCCATCGGCGAGTAGGGCTACTTGTACGGTTACTAGCGAAGGAAAATGTCAACGACTTTATTCGTAATAGTCCTTTTCTTGTTCTTTGAGGCTGCCCTCTTGAGTTCAGAAAGTAAACGATCTCTCTACGTATACTCGTGGTTCGCGCACGTGCATGTGTACACACATTCTCTCACAGGCTAGCGCCGGGTCCGAACAGCTAAGTAGACCAGTATTACTGCGCAGGGACACCACTGGCCAGTTTGCCATCGCCTTGCTTGCAGCAAACTCCACCAATTTAGTATAACTCAGTGATGGCGCATTCTGCACACCGCGGTTCTGACTCTTATCAGGCTCGCGACAGAGAGAGAGAGAGAGAGAGAGAGAGAGAGAGAGAGAGAGAGAGAGAGAGAGAGAGAGAGAGAGAGAGTTGTAAACTGGAGTTTTACTCCGGCAAATCCATGTACACATAAAAGTTTAATTAATTTATACAACCGGTAATGTCAGGTTGTATATAAAATCCAACATTTCGGGCAGTATTATTCAGAACCACCACTTTCATTGTCGTCTAAGCTTCCCTCGAGTGTGAGGCCCGTGAGTCATGCGTGTAGCTCACACCAAACCACCACCACCTCGAGAGTCACTACACAATCACTGCGTACGACTACGTGCAGTGACGAGCTGTTACCATAAGTTATACGTGTAGTTGTCAAAAAGTACTATATGGCCTATCAGCCATTCTTTAGGTTATAACACAATGTAATTCGCTTTTTCAAAATTTACCGAGTTTGTGACTAGTATAGTATATAATTTGTTATTATAATCTGTATTATATATCTGCATAACCCAGGAGAATAAATGTAACATCAGTATGAATGGTTTTCATTTATTAAAAACAGCTTCGTCTCTTTGGCATAGAGATATTCTGAACCTCGCTGTTTTGCATCGTTTTATACTTGTATAGCAATTGGCACATGCGCAGAATCAAGTATTCAGCACCAGTAACTGTCACTGTGTATTCGTTTATTCGTTAGTTGCGTAGAGGACTCGAGGCCAAGAGTAATCGAAAAAAGGGTATTTCGACTTTTCACTTATCATTTAATTGGGACAGGTATTTCAACTTTTCAGTCACTGTTATATCCGTTCCACAAAATTAATCGTTCCAAAATACCTGTTATAGGTATATCGGCACACCTCTAATTAGATTCATTTTACTCTGCACGTCGTCGCAGGTCACTCGTGTTTCCCGTTTATCCTCAGCAAGACTCTATCATGCCACACCACAATACACGCTCTGCTGAGTACGCGTTCATATTATATAATGACTATTACATTACGTTACGTACGGGCGACTGTGGTGAAACTTTATGTGAGCGAAAGTAAATAAGAAAAGGAGCGGAAAAGTGTGCAATAAATTTGGTAACAAACTCGGTGAAACAAAAAGAAGTACGGTAGATGAAAAATAAGAGTATAGGCTATGTACAGTTAATGATGAAGACGGGCGGTGGTCGATGACATCACCTGTATAATTAAATAGTCTGAAGAGGTTCCGGTCAGCGACGTTTCCTTCCGGTAGTCGCGCTCTGTGAACACAAGAATACAGCACAGATTAATTGTTGGTCAGTCGCAGCACTGTTGCGTAGCTAGTTCCGTATTGTAGACACCACGATATTGACGATGCTTGACCGCCAAGTTGGCTAGCCAATATCGAATCTTTCAGTGGAACCGGTTGAAGTAGTTGGTGTACCCTGAAAACGACCTAAGGGTCGTCGAAACGTTTGTGACAAATTTTGCTATTCGGCATTGGCACATAGAGGCAATAGATGTGGTTGGGACATGGAAGTGGGGCAGGCAGACATGGAAGCACAACAAAACAGTAAAAGCGTGAAGTAAAGCCGCAGGGTCAGAGACCAAGGATGATATACAGGGTGTCCCGGGAGGAGAGGGAAATAATTTGAGAAATGGTTCTATAGTGTAAAAGAAGAAAAAAAGTTCATATAAACATATGTCCGGAAACGCTTTGTAAGCGAGTTACGGCTAGCGAAAGATTTCGCCCGGGTTTCGGTTCCCCCGGGTAAATGAAGACTTTCTGAAATTCTGGGAAGGTAAATTAAGGGGCGAATTCTTGTTGTTTCTTATGGTTTTGACCTGAAAAATCGAATAAAACAGGTCGCAGAACTGTATCTCCCATAAGTTTCATGATATCTGACGTAAAACAGAAAAATCTTTGTCTAAAAACAAAAATTTGTTTTTAACCAAAATTGGAAATTTTTGTTGATTTTTATTGACTTTATTTACACCATGTTTCTCAGAATTAAATTCTTTACAAGTTTTGTTTTTAACTTTTATGCATTTATTAATCATTTAACAAAGTTATTGTACTTCTAACCTAAAAAAACGTGTTTTTAGGCAAAGATTTTTCTGTTTTACGTCAGATATCATGAAACTTATGGGAGATACAGTTCTGCGACCTGTTTTATTCGATTTTTCAGGTCAAAAAACATAAGAAACAACAGAATTCGCCCCCTAATTTACCTTCCCAGAATTTCAGAAAGCCTTCATTTACCGAAACCCGGGCGAAATCTTTCGCTAGCCGTAACTCGCTTACAAAGCGTTTCCGGGCATATGTTTATATGAACTTTTTTTCTTCTTTTACGCTATAGAACCATTTCTCAAATTATTTCCCTCTCCTCCCGGGACACCATGTATATTATTCACAAGAGATTTCTTATTATCAGATTTTTGTACTGAGAAGACACATAACTTGAAAAATACACGCGCTTTAACAAATCATGTTAATTAAGAAAAAGTTGAAAATTTGTTTTAATTTGTCTATCATTTCCGTATTAACATTACTTTACTTACACTATTACTTGTCTTCTGCGTGTGTCTGAAGGACTGTTTTACATACCTGCAACACACAGAAACAATATTACATATGTACTAAGTGAATACATATTGTAACGTTTAAATACTATAAATAATATTTTAACGTCAGTCATGCATTGAGAGATTAGTACACACGTACTATGAGAAGAGTTTACAGGAAATGAAGTCTATGTGCGCATGGACACGGAGACAATGGACGGAGGCAACCCGACGCTGAAAGGCAGAATGATCACATAAAGAAGAGAACTGAATTTTTCAATACACGTAAATTGAAATTAAAACGACAAACGGCTGCTGACAGTAATCTGATTAGTTTTATTGCGGTAATATAGCTGTAGTACAGTAGGCCTATAATACGCCAAATAAGGTAAACACGGTACTGTACGGTGTAGTTAACGGACGGATAATGTCAACAACGACATAAACCTTTGTGTCCCACTACGTGTGTGTAAACCGTCTGTAAATATATTAAACTAAAATAACCTGTGCGCGAAACGTCAATACTATACGTATAGGCTATATGTACACGAACCCAATGTATATATATATATATATATATACCACAGCTATCAGAAAGTTCCCGCACTAGGTCTAATAAATTCTTTTTGCTTGCCTAGGCCATTAATGGCTCCCATTTCCTTCAAAGTAGTCTCCCTGCGAATTGATACAACGAATCCAGCGTTGTTTCCATGCCTGGAAAGTGTCAAAAAAGTCTTTTACTGAAGGCTGTCAAGCACCTCCTGCGTTTTTGTCTTAATGTCTTCTACAGTGTCAAAACGGTGACCTTTCATGTGAATTTTTATTTTCGGGAACAGAGAAAAATCACAGGGGGCTAAATCTGGTGAATATGGAGGGTGTGGGACGGTGGCCATATTGTTTTTGGTCAAAAACTCTGTTGTTTTCAGTGAAGCGTGAGCAGGTGCATTGTCGTGATGCAACAGCCAGTTTTGGTCTTCCCACAATTTGGGCCTTTTCGTCTCAGCCGCCTCAAAACGTCACAATAAAAATCTGAGTTCACTGTAACACCAGCTGGCACGAACTCGCGATGGACAATGCCTTTGATGTCGAAAAACACAATGAGGATGGTTTTTGTTGCACTTCTGACCTGCCGTGCTTTTTTTGGTCTCGGTGATTGTGGACTTTTCCACTGTGACGACTGCTGTTTTGTTTCTGGATCATAACCATAAAACCAGCTTTCATCACCGGTTATGACCCTGGAGATGAAGGTAGGGTCATTTTCAGACGTTTCTCTGAGTTCACTGCACACATCAGCACGGCGCTGTTTCTGATCCACAGACAAAAGCCGAGGGACGAATTTCGCAGCAACACGACGCATGCCTAAATTTACAGTTAGAATTTCTTGACAGCTTCCATAGCTTATTCCGGCACTTGTACACCACTCATGGATTGTTTGACGGCGGTCTTCGTGAATGAGTTGTCGAATTTTTTCAACATTTTCATCCGTTTTGCTCGTGGAAGGTCGTCCTCAACGGTGATCATCTTCAAGTGACATTCTGCCGGCCTTGAAACGAGCGTACCACTCAAAAACCTGTGTTCTGTGTAGGGAATGTTCTTCAAAAGGTTCTCGAAGCATTGCAAAAATTTCAGTAGGCGATTTACCAAGTTTAAAACAAAACTTAATGCACGCGCGTTGCTGGAATTTATCAGCCATCATAAAATTAGCAAATGAACGTTAACACACGATTACAAAACGCAACGCGTAGACCGAACACAACCTCATAATGCAACGAAACTCGGCAGACTGACTCATTACTTATTACGGAATCAGACACTGGGACCCCAGGTTGTACAGTCACGTCCAACAGCCGTGCCAAGTACAGTCCGGGAACTTTCTGATAGCACCTCGTATATACAGGGTGTCCCGGGAGGAGAGGGAAATAATTTGAGAAATGGTTCTATAGTGTAAAAGAAGAAAAAAAGTTCATATAAACATATGTCCGGAAACGCTTTGTAAGCGAGTTAAGGCTAGCGAAAGATTTCGCCCGGGTTTCGGTTCCCCCGGGTAAATGAAGACTTTCTGAAATTCTGGGAAGGTAAATTAAGGGGCGAATTCTGTTGTTTTATATGGTTTTTGACCTGAAAAATCGAATAAAACAGGTCGCAGAACTGTATCTCCCATAAGTTTCATGATATTCGACGTAAAACAGAAAAATCTTTGCCTAAAAACACGTTTGGAAAATTTGAATTTTTGTTGATTTTTATTGACTTTATTTACACCATTTTTCTCAGAATTAAATTCTTTACAAGTTTTGTTTTTAACTTTTATGCATTTATTAGTCATTTAACAAAGTTATTGTACTTCTAACCTAAAAACGTTTAACCTAAAAAAAGTACTTCTAACCTAAAGTGTCCCTCCCGGGACACTCTGTATATAACCTTAAGTGTTGGCCATCGATGTGTACGGTGAACTCTCTAGTAGCAAGCGAAGCCTGCACGCGGTACAGGCTTAACTGTAAGCCTTAACCACAGTACTGTGGCCGCAAATGTCTACCACCCTACGTTACCGAAGATCGAATTTAAACTGATGATGGCACTGCCTAAATGTCTGTTTTTTGTTGAACCACGGCCAAACAGCCCGGGAATGAATTTTAACAACATTTTCGAATAGAACCAACCAGCAATCTGTATTCAGTCAACTTTAAAACCAATTTCCTATGAAAACCACAAATATTTAATTGTTCGCCGTCAATGCACTCGTGATTCGGAGCAGCGAGGTGCGAGCTTAATGGGACGAATTAAATGTCCAAAAAATACTCTCCCCAGTTTCTGAAGTATCACGCCCTCTCCCGTTCCCACTGAGCGTCCCGTTCAAGACTTTGATATAGTCCATAACATCCAAACAGTCGTCATATAATATATTAGTCTTTACTAAGCGACATGGCTGGGAGTTGATGCTACTTTTGTGGTTTCTAATATGTCAACAAAATCTTAGGCAGTCAATGTTTAACCTGAAAATTATTAACCTTAGTTAATATGTTATCCTGAAAGTGGAATATGAGTGACAACGGACAATTAAACCAATTAAACATTCGCATATTTGATCTCAGAGACGACAGTAATACAATAAATAGAACAGTAATTTAACTATTACATTGTAAATTTTATTAGTTTTAGTTATTATTACGATTATTATTATTGTTGTTGTTATTGTTAGTTTAACGGTTGAACATCTTGTTCGTTCCTCGAATAAGAAGCCGGTCCATGGTACCGATGCAATGTTATAGGCTACTGAGTGTGCCAACTTGATCTGAGCGCCGCGGCCGCGGCCGCCGTGGTACAGTTCTTCTTCTGCTGCCGTTGTTGTTTAGCCTACTTTCCGTGACACATTCCTCCCTCGCCATATAAGGGCTGTAACCTTTCCTACCAGTTCTCTCATCGCGTTTGCTTGCACGGCGCGGCATTCCAATTCTTCCTTTGTTGTCACGCCCCAAGGTTGTTAAGGATGATGATGTTGAAACGCGCCGTACCATAGCCTGTAACGTTTTAAAGCATGTTCCTATCCGTCGAGCACTGATTCATTAATTTGTCTATTATGTATAGAATCTCAGATAAATAGAATTAGAAAAAGAAAAGTCACTCTCGGCCATATCAGTTGTTTTAAAAACGTTATACAATCAAAACAAATAAATAATGAAAGCCTTAAATGCAGAACTATATACAAAACAACAAATATTGCAAATTGTAAAGACTTAATGATTAAACGTCGCAGACGTAGGTCCCTGTATTTTAACAGAACTTGTGAATAGTTTGGAGTGAAAATCAATGTAAAAAGACAGAGAGCATGGCCATAAGCAAAATTAATCTACTACGGTGTTTACATAGAGAGGAGATGCGTTGTAGTCAAGAGATCAAATGCAGAATTGCCTTAACTAAGGGAGTCCTTAGAAAGAAGAAGCCACTGACATTAAGCTGAGAAGCGGACGGTTAACTGTTTTGTTTCGAGCGTGCTTCTATTCGGAGCAGAAACTTGGACACTGTGGAACGAAAAGGAGAGGATGTTACAGGCTTTGCCGGGAATGTCGACATGGAGAAAGATGGAAAGGATTTCCTGGAAGCATGGAGTGACAAATGAGGAGGTGTTTGGAAACGTAGAAGAGAAAGAAGGTGTGTTGGATATCATCAGGAAGAGATATTGTTTGGTAAACTGTATGCGGTAGACCCAAGATAAATGTGATGGTAGAAACACTGGAGGGAGACCAGATGATATACGGATGTGGTATCATGAAATGAAGAGACTGGCCCAGGGTAGGAGAGCGTGAAGAGAGCAAGCCGTGTTTAGTAAGATATTACGTCGTTAATATTAATAATTTAAAATAATTAATTTGACTTCATTATTTGTCAGAAGTTCTGGCTTGATCATAACGTGTGTGTCCATTACAAATGTCTCAGCCGACTTGATTCCGTGTGCGCAGCATCGACAATGAGACGAATGTTATTGTCGTCATTTCTTCTTACTCCTGTTATTACTGGGACAACAACAAATGTAGAGCACGAGATAAACACATTTACACGCGATTCCGATGACGGATCTCATCGTGTGGCAAAAAAACAAAAAAAAACAGTAATAACTAGGCGAAAGAAATCACAAAATAAAAAAATCAGCATAAAACGTTTTGCATCACTTAAAGAATAGAATAGCAAACGCAACGAAGTAGAAATTTCACTTATGCTACGCGATAGGTGAGAAGAGTTCTTGTTTTCTTTTGTGACAGTTGCATATACCTCAGCTCCGAAGAGAGGAGGTGCAATAAGGTGCCCCCCCCAAATGCCATGGTGCAATTCCCCCCATTTGATTTCATGTGTAGGGGGGATCATAATACGATGGTATGGAATAACCCCCACTTAACGGTGGATCTTGGGGCTTTATCAAAAAAATTTTGGAAAATTGAAGCCATTTAAGGAATTATTGGAATTAAAAAACGAATGTTTTTTTTTAACAAAACAAATGATTTTCTAGTGTGCTTTTCATACAAAAGGAAAAAACAAGTTAAGACTAATCAACACGACTGTGTTTAAAGTGGCTACAAAACGTGAGATAACATCCAGAAATCAGTCCCATTAAAAGTAAATGGTAATAATACAATAAAAATACGCTTTACTCTGAAACATTGCTTATAAGATACTGACTAAATTGATTTTCCTATATCTCATATTTAAACCTGTCTGTACATTTGAAAAAGAGTTACTAGCTGAAAAATACAGCTGAAAAAATAATAACAGAGCCTAAAAATTAAGAGACTAAGAAAATTTTCGATTCAATTTTTCGACTCTCGGGGAGGGGGGTTCCGGTCCCGTTCGTCCCTCCCCCCTGTAAATACGCCTTGGTTTTGTATGGCAGTAAACATGAACAATTAAGAAGTAAGAAGAAAAATACTTGGAGAGCGTCGAAATACGAGGGACATTCAATAATTAAAGAGACAAACTGATCTAGAGAAAAAATGGTGTATTTTTACAAAATGACAATTTTCCTATTTTTCAACATAATCCCCCCCAACACTAATACACTTGTCCCAACGTTGAATCAGCTTTTTTATGCCTGCAGCAAAGAATTCTTTATCTTGACGTTTGAACCAGTCTCCCACAAATTTTTTGACTTCTCCGTTGTTGTTGAATTTCTTACCACGTAGCGATTCCTTGAGTGGGCCAAACAGGTGGAAATCTGATGGTGCCAAGTATGGGCTATACGGGGGGTGTGGTAGTGTCTCCCAGCCAATAGCGTTGCTTCAGCTCTGTGCACACTCTGAGTCTGTTGTCCTTGTGTTGTTGCGTTAACTCTTTTGGAACCCATCTTGCACTTGTTTTGCGGTACCTAAGCTTGTCACTGATAATGCTATAAACTGTACCAACAGTTACTTGCAAATTTTCAGCCATTTGTTCAACTGTAACACGACGGTCTTCACGAATCGTATTGTCTATTCGAGATTCAAGCGCAGGAGTTGAAACTTCCTTTGGACGTCCAGATCGCTGTTCGTCTGTCACTGAGGTTCGACCGTTTATTGAACTGACCCACCCACTTATAAAAATTTCCGCGATTCATGCAACTTTCACCATACTGTTTAGTCATTCTAGAATAGATATTAGAGGGGTTTTCACCTTCAGAAAGTAAAAATCGAATCACTGAACGTTGTTCAACTAATGTGGAAACTTCTAGCGGACTTGCCATTGTTAAATGAGATTTTGAGGTTATAAGCAAAACAATTTTCATGAAACAGCTGCTCAGAGATCATCCCAGGAGTCCCAACATGAAGTCCTAAAAGTACCTAATTTTTCCTGCCAACCGTTTTTTCTCTAGATCAATTTGTCTCTTTAATTATGAATGTCCCTCGTATGATTGAGGCGAGGAATGATTTAGAGTGAAAACGATGAAGTATTGACGAGAATAGAAGACGAAAGAAAACTGCTGGCAGTAATAGGAAAGAGAAAAGATCTTGTTCGGGGTGTACATATTACGTAGAAACTGTCTGCAGCTACGGATCGTAGAGCGAAAGAGAGGACAGGGATTGATAACATCAGAAGCGGAAGGAGCCACAGGACGGAGAACAGCATCCAGTTGCAACATGTCATAATACAGTTTACTAAAAAAGAACATATTTATTTTGTCACTGCATTTATTTGTAAGTTTACAGACTGACGTTAAGTGTCGGCGTCGGACAATTTGTTGGACTTGAATGGCGAAACAAACAAAACCAAACTTGCCGCCGTGCGTCGATACTTAACCTAAATTAACGCTAAACGTCAATCACTGGCCGCCAACAATGCTTACTCTCGACAATGTAGCCTAATTATCAGACACTAAAATCTGCATTAACATTTCGTGCCTGCCACGTGTTCAATACAATCGAAAACCTTTCTTGCGAAATTGTTTATGAAGTCATCTTTATTATTGAAGTAAATTCTTGAGTAGGAAACAATACAATATTTTTAAACTACTTAGAAATAAGGAACACAATATTATTCAGAATGCATGCAAATTTAAATAATTGTGTAAATGTTTATAAAAAATAGTTTACTTTCTTTTGCCCCACTATTAAAATTTTGCCGCTAGTGAAATGCATTAAGTATAGGCCCTACATGCGTAGGGCATAATACCTACCACTAAGTTACGTGTATTATCAATTACAACAATAGTTTAATGATCGATTAAGTTATATGTGCAAATGAAACAGAAGACCTGGAGTATATGACACGCAAACTGAAAGAAGAGTATGAAAAATGGGAATTACTGATGAACATAGAAAAAACGCAGTATCTGTGTGTTGGAATGAAACAACAGATATAATCTTAGAAAACAACGAACGTATTAAAAAAAATGTAACAGCTACAAATATTTAGGAATAAACTTTAATGAAGAAGGAACAGATGATGTTGAAATAAAATCAAGAATAAACAAAGCAAAACAAATAATTAGATCATTGAATGAGATTCTATGGAGCACAGAAATGGGAAAAGAAAGGAAGAAAAGAATATACGATAGTATGATTAAAAGCATACAGAATTCATGGAGAATAACAGAACAGGTAAAAAGAAAGTTAGAAGTTACAGAAATGGATGCTTTGAGACGAACTGCTTAGAGCGAATACGAAATGAAACGATCAAAGAAGAAATGGGCGTACAAAAGACAATCATCGATTGCATTGAAGAAAAACAACTAATCTGCTACGGACACGTACAGAGACTGGGACAATACCGACTACCAAAGAAAACAATGAGATGGATGCCCAGAGAGCTCAGAAAGAAGGGAAGACTCGAGAAAACATGGACAGAGGGCATACGAAAATCAGTGAGCGATAGAGGACTAAACGACGAAAACTGTAACGACAGAGAACAACGGAGATTAGGCATCCGACAACGTCGTAGGACGTTTTGACCCCGAATCAAAAAAAAATTTAAATACTGATGTGTTACTTTAAGCTTACTTACATAGAAACGATGTGTGTGTGTGTGTTCCACGGTGTTTATAGTTTTCCGGATATGAATGTACATCTTTACTCTTCATTCTTCTCTCAACATTTCGACGTATGCTATGATATATTTGTCATCAGTCAGTGGAAGATGTCGGAGCCCTAATGTCGGAATGTAAAGAGAAAACTGAAAATGAAGAACGGAGTCACATCTGCGAACCAACAAAGGGCTGCGGAAATTCAACTGAAAACACTCACATGTAGAGAGTACATGAAGTCTCAGACGGTAGTGTATGTTGTGTCAGACACTACATTTTCAAAACTTGCATAAGAAAATAATTATTTACATAATGTAAAGGTCTATGTATGTATCTCGTTATATTTAAATTACTCTAAGATTTGTATTTTGTGACGGCTGAATTTTTCCTCCCTTTTTAGTTTAAACAAATTCGATTCGGTCACTGTGGGTCAATTAAAGTTGCATATCTCTCTCTCTCTCTCTCTCTTTCTCTCTCTCTCTCTCTCTCTCTCTCTCTCTCTCTCTCTCTCTGGCTACGTATGTAAAGGCGTCGGCGCGTCACACTCCATTTAAGCTTTCACCGCTCTCAAATCGTGTCAGCAATCACATTAAACAGCGTTTTAACACAATTTTCTTTTAATAATGTAGTGACAAGCACAAGCATGAGCGCAGATGTTAATAGAGTGCCGGTTATTATTGTTGTCGGACAACAACTGGTCTCGGCGTCGATTCATTCTTAGAGTTATTCGTTTTTTCCAGAGCGGAGGTGTATCTGTATGTTTGTATTCAGTGCCGGATTTACCACTGGCTACAGATATTTTTTTTTTTAATAGAAGTAATTTTATAAAAGTAGGAGGCACTTTGATTTGTTTAAGTGTGATTTTTTGAAATTAAATGATCAATTTTTGTTAATAATACAAATGGAAGACAGTTTATTTTGAACATGAACAGTTTATTTGAATACAGCGAATTTTGAACGTCCGCTATATTGCCCCCGAATTTACACGACCGTGGTACCACCCTTCCTTGTTTTGTTATCATTGTTTATCTGTGTTGTGACCGAACAGTTTTTGCGATTTGAGGTTGCTTTTATTTTGTTTTGAATGTAAAGAAGGGTTTTAGCTTTGTATGGTGGGCAGCGTGTTGTTTCGTTGATATTTATTACTGTGAAAACTTTATGAACATAGAATTGAATCCGTGCACTAAACGTATTAATAATGAACATGAACATAAACATTCACATTAATAAATTAATGTGTTATACCTAGACAATAAAAAAGAAATTTTGTATGTTAAATTTCTGAATAAGCTTAATTAAGTTACTCTAGTTAAAAAATAAATTAATTTGCTCAATTCTTTTGGATGGTCCTTAATATTTCGAAAAACTTTGCTAAACGAAAGCACGCTTTTTTTATAGTAGCCTACTGATTTTAAATTTGATAGTATTAATCTGACATCAAATTACTTCTACAGTACATATATTACTTCAAACTCACAGCCGTGGCGGGGGGGGGGGCGCTTAGAAAACTTGGCCTAGGGCCTCAAAAATCTTACTTAAATCCCGCACTGTTTGTATCGTCACCAAACCGACAGCGCCCTTGATTTTGGAATACAAATTGTATTAGTCTGAAATGCTTAGAAACATGGTTTGTGTATTTCGACGGCATCCAGTGCCTGACAGATATCGTCGCGTTATCGCGTAATGACAATCACAATCTTATCGCACCGTCCTATTGCGTCATTTCCTCATTTCCATACTACTTCACTTCATTATCGAAGTGTATACGCCAGGTATACATCCGAACATGTTTGGCTTTTTACATTTTATTCAGGCTAAAAATAAGCATGTCCGGCCTGTCCGGATTTTGTTAGGCTTTGTGTCTGACATTTGCACGTACTGTTATGACAAAAGTATAGCACATTTTTTATGCCTGAAAAAGGTACTAGATCTGAACACGAATGTACGTACTAGATTTTTATTACCTTTCCTTTCAGTATGTTTAGGCCTTTTATGATATTACTGTTAATCTCTGTGTTAACATCAAAGCCGCTGCTCTCATTTATGCGAACTGATACGCCAAATCAAAGAGGCAGCCGTAGTGTGCTCGTGAATAAAAAGTCTAGCAGCCTAGATTTAAGAGTTTCGTTAAAATTTAAGTGTTTAGAGAAAAAAGATTACATTTATTTAATACTAAAAGAATGGAGATACTTCGATTTCTTTGTAATGATGATTACAGACCTTGTCTTTCTTTTTAATTTATATGTCTTATTATGTTGGTATGTGTAATGATAATAAACCTATCTTATGTATGAAACAAGCTGATGTCGTTTATGTAGTAGGCCTATAGGCTATATATGCAAGCATCCAATATCGAACGAACATAATAAATGCTGCTTTTTAATGTAGAAAACTGCTGTTCGGCTCTTCGGGTAAAATGTTTCTTCTTCTTCACTACATGGCTTGGGCTATAGACCGTTCCAACTTCACAGAGTCTCTGACCATTTTTTCCAGGGTCTTTCATGATCTCTCGTCCCCACTGGCCTATAGGCTATTCAAACGCTTGTTTAGGAATACGCGTGTCTACCATGCGTTCCACATCGGACTTCAATTCTGCGTGTATTTCTTTATTCTCTCCAGAACCGACTGTAACTTCAGGTCTTTCCTTATGTCGTCGTTTCGCAGATAACCTCTGTCAAACTACATCCCTTAAGTGCTCTTAAAATGTCAGGCTAAATTAACAGTTGTGTTCGGCTATTGTGATTTTTGAACTGACAACCCTAGCCAGGTACATTTTACTTTATGTAGTCCATATATCTTTCACACGACCTTTCAGAAACTTGAATAATTTACTTGGTCTACAGGTTTTGTGAGTGTCCATGAGGAACTACAGGCTTTATTATTGTTTTATGTCGTGCCAACTCTTATACATGGTAATGTCCAACTCAGAGACCAGAAGGGCTCCTAGAGATTTCAACGTGAATGGCAAGTGTTTCAAAGGAGCGTCTTGCTTTAGTTATCTAGGTGCCTTTGTATCAAATGATAGCCCTAATAACATTAGGATGAGTGTAAGAGAAAGGATACAAGCAGGAAATAGAGCCTACTTTGCAACTATTAACATCTTTAAAAACAATCTTGTTACAAGAGATATAAAACTCAAAGTATATTATACTCTGGTGCGACCACTTGTTACATATGGATCTGAGGTGTGGACTTTAACAGAGAATGACAAAACTGCTTTAAAATTATTTGAGCGCAAAATACTGCGTAAAATTTATGGCCCAGTAAGAGAAGAAGGCACTTGGAGATTACGCAATAATGATGAGGTATAGGCTCTGTTGCACTTAAGACATAGTGAAATTCATCAAACCACATAGGTTGCGTTGGCTGGGACATGTGGAAAGAATGCTGAAGGGAAGGTTAAATATTACTAGACTTAGAGACAGACTAAGTCTGTTGGATGGCGTAACAGAAGGTCTTGGTAGCACAGGAATCAGAGGGTGGAGAGGAAGGGCGGGGAACAGGGAAGCATGGAGGAGTATTGTCGGCTAGGCTGTAACGCCAGATATGAAAAAGTGCCAACTCTTGGTCTCGGCCAGTTGCGACAAACGACGTATTCACACGTTCTTATTCGACCACAATTGGTCGCAACTGGCAGACCTTCCGGTTCCAAACTCTCAACGTATAGGTGATTTCCTCTTAGCTGCGAGAAGAAACGGCTCCTTAAAGGGCCGCGTGAGCGTTGCGATCTAATATCTGAGACACATGAATGATGTTTTTAACAATCCGCAAAACGGACCGTTCTAGGGCCAGCGAAACGAGCGTAGAGAGGTCTGTCACATGTGAGTTGAGTATCAGGGATGGATTAGAAGCGCGTGGTGCCCTACGCTGCATTCAGACTGGTGCCGCTCCACCGATTCTAAATTCAGCCTTTTATCCACTATTTAGACTGATAAATATATGTACAATTTCGTAAGTTAACAATTATTTTTAGTAAACTCTCAAGTTACAAAAAATATTTAGCTAAATAGTGATTGCAATGAGCATAGTAGTACTGAAGCTTACAAAATATACTAATCGACCCATTTTAACATTGAAAATGTTTATAAGGACGTGTCGCACATTTGAAAACGACCGCTGGTGCGTGATCGAAAATGGGAACCGGTGAGTTTCCATAGAAACTACTTCTTTGTTGTCAATAACGTAGTACACATATAAAACTTCGCTTATGAATGCGACTACATTTTACTTATAATCTGTACATTGGTAAATGAAGAATGAATTCATTGAATGGTGAATGAAGAATGAATACATTGATTGGTGAATGAACATAAATATATATATATATTTTTTAGATTTATTGAAGCATTTTCAATGCCCTTCTCTGTGCATTGCATTTGTGCAATGCCTGTAAATTTTTTTCTTGATTTTGCTTTAACGAAGTCTTGTATAATTTCTTATAAATCGAGCGATTCAAGTATGTCGCTTTTAGTGTTCAACCTTGCTAACGAAGATAATCTCTTATTTCCCATAGTTGAACTGAACATATCTTTAATACGTTTTAATACAGAAAATTCACAGTTCAGATTTCAATTAGATTGACAATTTCAGATTCGCAGTTAGCTATTGGAATCTTCAAAAGCAGACTATAAGCAGTGTATATATTCGGAAATATATCAGTCATTTTAGAGTAAATAATCCAGTTTAATACTTTGGACGGGCAAACTGTAGTATCATGTAATCTATTATCCTCCTTCGAACAATTTGAATAAAACCTCTTTCTTGCAGTTTTACTTGTTGCACAAAGTGCTTCAATTCTATTAGAAGATCGTTATTCAAATCGATCGAGTAAACGTTTATAAGAGCTTTTGCTTGATTTTCCAACTCGACACTCTCCATGGTTAATAACTGCATAAGAAAACCAAACAATTGCGTAATGTGATCACAAGATTTGCTTAGCTTAGTCAATTCAGCTGGATGGTGCCCGGTGCAGCAGCATATCCTACCGTTGTGGATAATCCGCCCCTGGTTTCACTGACTGAGGGCATGTCCAGGTCGCTATAGATGTCTTTGTTGCTAACGAACCACGGTGAGTTGGTTATGGTTATGACACGCTCGATAGTAATTGGCCAGACCTCGGTCGCAACTAACCGAGTTTTGTACCATTGGGTACCAACTAACCGCGGACCCAACTCGCTGAATTGCGCTGTACTAATGTGTGGACTTACAACTTTATGGTATGAAGAAGAAAGAATAAGAAGTAGGCTAATATGCCTTCAGTCTGCGTCACACGTGTGACAGTCAGCTGTAAAGACTCGCTGCTGGCAACGAAACCAGCTGTTTTCACACATACGTAGCCTACTCGTGTTGTGTAAATGTCGTGTGCTCAATATAATAATATTATTCATATTCATTAATGTAGTGTCCTTCTCTTTCTCTCTCTCTCTCTGTCTCGTGCTAATAAATGCAATGAGTCAAACAAAAAAAAGTGAAGCGCGTTATTGTTTCGGTTTACGCCGGCCATATATGGCAGTAGAGACACCACAGCTGCTCTAGTCTCGCGCCCCAATAGGCCTGCATCACGTGCACTACTTGTACGACCTTACCCGGACACTTTCATTGCTACCTGCTCTACAGGCGCGCGCGCTCATGTCCGTACGGTGATGCCAGCAGAGGGCATGCCCGTCGCCCGCTCGTGTGCTGCGTCCCGATCTTCAAATAGAGCTCCTGCCGCAGGGACCACAGATGGTGCTGGATTTTAGGGTGTGGCCTGCTACCGGCCGTGGGTTTCCAATTAATTAATTAATTAATTGAGGTGAGTGTTCGTCGAGATTCACCTGGCACAGATAGGCAGAGACCAAGGCGCTAACGAGGTGGTTGCCCTCAAAGCGGGTGGTGCGGCGACAGAATTTCCCGGACAGGGTCCCCGTATAGTGACGTTCAGGGAACGAACACGTAAGGAGTCTCTAATGGTTTTGTCAGAAGTCAGGTAGTGGGCTTTGCGTGCCCAGCGCAATCCTCGCTCCAGCGGAGAGACTGAAGCTTTCGCTTATGAGTCTTGGCCAAGTAGTCCCATACGGGAGTCGCGTAGGTAACCATCGGCACCACATAGGTGGAGACGATAAGGCACGGTGATGCGTTGTAATTATAAATAGCCTCCTACTAGTTTGCTTTATAAATTCGAGATAGTACACAGCTTTACCTACCTCGGCTCAGAAGTTAACTGTCTTCTTCTAGGTAAGCAGCCCGTAGGCTGGTTGCCAGCAGCTCGCCATGTAGCGGTCACAGGACCGCTACGTGAAATTTAAGACTAGGTTAATGAACCTAGAGGAAGCGAAAAGTGTGCTGGAGCCTAACAGAGTGACAGTCTTTGCAATCAACACATTTTTAACAAGTAACGAGATTTATTACATTTCAAGTTGGTGACACAGTGTTCCAGTATCTTATGGTTCTTTACATATATTCATTAATTTATTATATAGTGTTCAGAAAATAGACATAATATATATATATATATATATTTATTTACAGGCTAGCATACCCCATGAGGGAGAACAACGCGAACACCAATACAGTTGAAATAACGGACCACACCAAGTTAACCCCACCACTTGCTAAAAACACTAATAACCCTTCAAGAATAATTATAATAAAAATAACGGTAATACAGATAATCGGACCCCAAATCTAAGTACTTACTTTACTTTATCCAAACCCCGCTCTCGGCAGTTCAGCCATTCGGCGGCGAGCCTCCCAGTACAGACAGGACAAAGTTCGCGGTTGCAGGTTCGCCAGTTCAGAACAGACAGGTAGGTGCTGTCCATCCATCACTCCTCCATTGCACAGCGGGCAGATGTTGGAATTCACCAGGCCTAATCGGTGTAAATGGGCTTGGAGGTAGTCGTGGCCAGTGCATAGTCTGAACTCCGCGACCGCGGTCGATCTCTTGAGGGTTCGTGAAATTTGTGTTGTAAGAAGTGACTCCCACTTTTTGCCTCTGCCGGCTTCTGTACGTATTTGTTTCAAGTAGTTCTTTACGGCCATGTCAATCTGATATTTCGCCGATGATAGGCTAGTGGGGGTGTCAGGTTGCTGCATTAAGGCTCCATTTTTTGCAAGCTTGTCCGCTTCTTCATTACCGTTAACTCCAACATGGCTGGGGATCCATTGTAGGTGGACAACCCAGTTGCCATGTATGAGGGAAGCGAGAACTTGGGAGGATCGTGTAGGCGTATGTTCGCCGTAGCAGATTTAGCGTTACCCAGGGTGCACCAACTAGGAGGTACTGCTACTTTGTACCCAAAAAACCCCAAATCTAAGTACCAAACCATGCTTTAGTAAAACAGGTTAACCACCCCCTCATGGTGCATGTCAGATAAATTACAAGAAACAGTTACAATTTTTTTTACAACCTGAGTTCTTGTGACTTTGAAATATATTCATTTCTTAATACAGATCTTTAATATTGTATTTAAACCAATATTTAGTGTTGAACACGAGGGTAGCAAGTCTATGGAGTAGATGTAGATTAAAGAAGGATAAATGAAACGCTCCCACCTGCAATTGTGTAGAGACGAACTCAGGTAGAAGAATGATGAACTGTGGACGAGCAGAGTTGCAAAATTTGTCCCTGGACTACGGTGACTGTCTACTGGAACTTGTTCCTGTGTTTTCTGGATCCTTCGGTGGATTTTGTTCGTTCAGCATTCCTCGGTCTGACGGCTTCGGGGAGCTTACTGTGGAGCTGCTCTGCTGGTAGTCGCCGATGTTCGTGTGACAACCGCTCGTACCTGGCTGGTGCAGGGACCCTGAACGTCTTTAAGATTTTACAGACGCACGTAAAGAAAACCGACACACATCCTAGGCCGTCGGACCAGCGGGAATGTCCAGATCGAAGGCTTGCTGAGAAATGAGGCCGAAGCCTGGTCTTGTTGGTCGCACATGCCTGCATAAAACGAACCTGTCCCAATTTGCCAAAATAAACCTTTGGTTAACCTAATTGCGAACAAAACACAGCCAACAGCTGAGCAAAGCGACTGGTCACTAAATTACATCGCCGTAGCGTCGACAAGGCCTTGGGAGGCACTGCTGCCAACCGCGTTGGTAGCACTGAACAACTCTAACCGCGCCGGGAATTTTCAAAGTCCCGGCACAGCCATTCTTTTGCTTCTCTTTTGTCATTCTTCAACTCACAATATGATGTGAGAGTTCATATCGACTATAAGCTGTTTCATGTAGTCTAAACGGGGTCGACATCTGTGAGTCTTCCCTTCAATTGTTCCTTCTATTATTCTCTTAACCAACCCATTGTGTCGTAGTATATGCCCTATAAACTTAGCTCTTCTGCAGGGCCTCAAAAAACATCTAAAGTCTCAGTTAATACAAAGGAAGACCAAGGTATTGATGTATAAGGTCCTAGTGCGCCCAGTACTGACTTATGCATCAGGGACATGGACGCTGCCTAGGTCAGATGAGAGGCAACTAAATATATTCGAGAGAAGGATCCTCAGGCAAATTTTTGGTCCAGTCGAAGAAGGGGGAGCCTGGAGGAAAAGATATAATTTAGAGCTCTATAATGTGTATGTTGAACCTGATGTGGTCACTTTTATTAAATTAAATAGATTGGAATGGGCTGGACACATTGTCGTGCTTGTGAAAGCAGAGTTGTTGGGAAGATGTTTGATGAAAAGCGAGAGTAAAAGGAAAGCTGGTTGGCAATAAACTGGGATGGATGGACGGAATGAGCCAGAACATCAGGACTTTTGAAATTAGAAACTGGAGGAGTGTAGCTATGAATAGAGAAGAATGGCGATGGCGAAATCTTCTGAAGAAAGCCAGGGCCCACAAAGGGCTGTCGAACCAATGATTATGTTGATGATGAATTGTGTCACCCTCTGTCAGATATTTTGATCGACCCGTTTCCTTCTCGTTTGGCTGAACCACGTGTTTACTTTGTCAATATGCTTGCTTCATATCTAGCTTGATATCTTACGTCGTCACGAGCAAATAGCGCGCGTTATATAACTTGTGCGCGCGCCCGTAATCTGGTAATTAATTTAATCACTGTCTGAGAATTTACAGAAAATTAAGTAGTATTAGTAGTTAGAAGTTAGTTCGTTTTGTTTAATTTATCCGGGATAGAGACGGCTACATTTCACGCCGGTAATAAATAATTAATCACTTGTGAAATACTGCAATGTGCAATTACCATGTCTGTGTTTATGTCCTGCCTTGATTGTAATTACTGTTTGAATAAACATAATTTATCACTTATTGAGGGTTTTTTTTTACTTAAAAAAAGCAAATAAGTTGTTTTTAGTTTATATTTTTCTTCTATTTGAAAATCAGATACAGAGGAACGTACGAGGGTTTATTCAGAACGTACGTAACTTCCGTTTTTATATAATGCCGCGGTATCGATGCCGTCACGCTGTTGCGCATGCGCGGCCAGTTTGTTGATTCGTTGGCAAGCCAACAACGCTATTTGTAAACAACTGTGCACTGAATAAGCTTCGTTGGACGTGTTTATAATGTCGAAGAAATTCGAAACGCCCGCCCCGTATGAAAGAAGGTATGTGATTGGGTTCTGCAATGCGAAAGACATCAAAACGATTGAAATTCACTGTCAGATTTTCGATATTTATGGAGAAGAAGCAGTGAGCGAGTCAATGGTACCAAAATGGATAAGTTTTTTTTGCTTAGTCCGATTCAGAGTAAGCGACGTAGGACGCTTACCCGGGACATTGCGATAGATCATGTCACTGCGCATACACTGCCGCTGCAACACAACATCCCCTCACACTTTGGCTTTAACTTTAGCTGGTAACAATTTGATCGTCCACCTTACAAACCAAATCTTACGCCAAGTGAATATCACTTTTCATGCATGCGAAATCCTTCCTTGGTGGCCGACGATGTGAAACAAGCTGTTAATACACGGTTCAAATTATAGGCAGGAAATCTCTACGACGAAGGTATAGCCTACAACGTCTTGTGCCTTCCTGCGAACAGTGTTTAAAGTGTGCACTTCAAATATAGCAATTTTGCAAATATATTCTTAGTTTCCTTATCGGAACTTACTTTCTAAATAGCCCTCGTAGTTTTCAATTTAGAAATCTCCGCCTTCTTCTTGTACGCGGTCTGTAGGCAGTTTACGATATTTAGCATTTGCGGTCTCTTGTTTCAAACTTAGAAACAATGGTTTGTAAGTGAGCACACTCGAGTAGCTTAAACATGGTGGTAATAGCATTGAAAACGATGCCCGCAGTTGACTCCCCAAAAGTGTTGCGACAGCTGCAAATGTGGCAAGCAGCTTGCACGAAATTTTCTTCACACCGAGTTAATAAGGCTAAAATACGATAGACACGCGCCCGTGACCTCAGCAGTGTTGGCCACTTTCAATCGCCGGTAATTTCAACACCTCGTAAGAGATTTATTAAATATACAGACTAACGAGACATTAATTTTGCCCATGGGCATCACCACTGCCCTATTATTGTGGGGGGGGGGACGGACGATGTTATGATAATAAAATTGAATAGCCTATTCAATTGGTGTTTTGTCAAATCTCGGAAAGACTAGGGTCATTATTTTCTATTTTTATAAGTTTTAATCTTTTAATATAATTGATATAATATTTTAGACAAATATCATTTATTGTCAGGTAATTTAAAGATTGTATTAATTCACTAAATTTAATCTCTGTATATAAATATATAATAAAGAAAATCATTGGGCCTCAAACAGACCATCAGTGGCAATTAATTTAAGTTAATATATTTTATTCAACCAATAATTTGAGTAAAAATGTTGAAAAAATATTTTGAATAAAAATTTATTCAGGATTTTAACTTTTGGAAAAATATTTGAGCCCCCCCCGGCCGTGATTTGCCGATCGAGTTATTTGACGTGAGGTCTATTTGAATTATTGTATAACACTTGCTTTTGTTATATGTTGTTGAATGATATTACATGTTGACGTTACAATGTACATTTCCGGGTAAATTCGTTTAAGCGGCAGTTAGACTGAATGTTCGTCCGGGCACTGCTTTGTGAATATCATCGCTTAGATCATCGTTTCTCAACCTGGGGGTCGCGAAATAGCCTAAACAATAATGAAATCATTTTATGAGAAAAAATCATTTATTATAAACATTTTACTTACAATAAATACACATGTAAAGAAAAGAAATTAATGTGATGGTTGCATTTGTTTTTCATTTAAAAGTTTCTCCATACGTGGATCTACGTTAGAAACACACAAAAGCAAATTGTTTTCGAGTGATAAAAGACGATTCCTGTATTTAGTTTTTAGCGGAACCATAGACGAAAAACTCTTTTCACAGAGATAAGACGTGGCGAAAGGGATTAATATTTTCAATGCTTCTGTGACTAAATTTCCATATTCATTTCGACGAGCAAGCCAAAATGTATTTAAATCTTCAGGTGTAAATTGCAGCTGTAGCGTTTTGTCGGCAGACATTTCGATGGGCTGGTCGTGAATCTCAACTGGTAACTTAGCAGCGGCAACAACGTTTTCACTAAACGGATTCAGTACCCATCTCTTCCAGAAATCATTTTTATCTTCCGGAAAATACTCCTTCAACTGAGTTTTTAGCTCACGCTAGCTTCATGCAATCCAAACTGTGGCGAATAATAGTGTCTTGTTCATTCAAATTTTTCTCAATATAATCCGAAGTGAGTGGGAACATATCCAAATTTTTGCTTTGAAGGCGAATAATCCAGATATCAAGCTTCTTAATGAAAGCATGAACTTTGTCTGTCATTAATAAAATGTTTTTATCACGTCCTTGTAAATTCACATTCAAGTCGTTTCAATGCGAAAATACATCAGCTAAGTAAGCCAACAACAACATACACTCATTATTCTGTAAAAACAATGAGAATGGCGTTTGTTTATCCTGGAAAAATATTATTAATTCATCTCGCAATTCCAATACCCGGGTTAACACTTTCCCTCGCGATAACCATCTAACTTCTGTATGGAAAAGAAGAGATTTTTTATTTTCGCCCATTTCATCGCATAGTTTAGCAAACAGCCTGTTCTGTAACGGTCGGCTTTTAATAAAATTAACCATTTTTACAGCTTCACAAAGAATTTGATTGAGATTTTCCGGGATGTTTTTTGCGACAAGAGCATGTCTGTGAAGGAAGCAGTGCGTCCATTCCGCCCTTGGTATAAGACGATCTTTTAATATTTTCATTAATCCACTGTTCTTTCCTGTTATCGCCTTTGCACAATCACTACATACTGCAATACATTTTGTCCAATCTATGTTAGTATAGTTTCTAGTAGCTTCATAAAAAACATCAAAAAGACATTGTCCTGTTGCATGACCCGGTACTGTTTTGCAAAACAACATATTTTCTTCGATTGATGTGTCCCTATCACATTCATACCTCACAAAACATAAGAACTGAGACATGTTTGCTACATCTGTTGATTCATCAAATTGAATACTAAAAAATTCACTTGAACTCACTTGCAGAATTATCTGATCGCGAACATCGGCAGCCATGTCATCGATTCGCTTTGATATTGTGTCGTTAGAAAGCGGATTTTTTTTTTCAATTTTTTTGCTTCTTCCACGCCTATTAAAACACTGACCATATCAGTTGCAGCAGGCAATATGAGGTTTTCGGCGATTGTGTGGGGTTTGGACATCTTAGCTACTCTTAATCCTACGAGATAAGATGCTTCAAGTACACTTTTATCAGTATGGCTTGACTTACAAATAGAAGTTTGTTGATTTCTCAAGGTATGTAATTTTCTTTCGAAAAATTCCAACGGTTTGTTTTTATGAGCCGGATGTTTACTTTCCAAGTGTCGAACTAATTTTGATGGCTTCATGCTTTCATCGGAGAGAACTTGAAAGCAAACAACGCACTATGGCTTTCCATCCAATGAGGTAAAACCATAATTTAAATAACTGTCATTGTACAACCTTGTCTTTTTACCAACCGATTCACTGGATGTAGATGGCTCACTTCGTTTTTTCACAAGTTTATCCATTTCGCATAAGAATTAAAAAATAACAATTCAGTTTCACGGTTGACCGCACACTAAAATAAAAGCACCAGACGCACGCTTCGCATTCGAAACTTAACTGAGGTTGTGCTTTTTTTTTTTTTGACCAACCAGTATGGTCGGACTCGGGCTGTTTTGGAGACGAGCTCCCTTCAGCCGAGAAGTTGTGCAATCGCAAGCGCCTCTTTTATACGGGTTCCAACTTGATGTGTACAAAGAGGACGTACACATCAAGTTGGAACTTGTAAATTGCTCATGTATGTACACGTCAACACGTCATACATGCATGTTCATACCCGTCGCTATAAACGCAGCGACATAAAATAATAGGAATAGTCGTATTACATTTTTTATACTGTCGGTATTTTCTTACTTAATGTATAAAATTAGTGCAATGTGATTATATAATATTAAATTGCAATGTGATTATATAATATTAAATAATTTTTTACATTTATAATTACAGTCAAAATTCAATTAGTAATAGTAATGCTTACTGTTATTATTCCTTTGGGTAGAGGGGGGTCGCGAAATATTAATTTTATTTATATTTACTATTTGGGGGGTCGCGGAGCTAAGAAGGTTGAGAATCGCTGGCTTAGAGGATGCGTTTAAGTGAGCGGCAGGCCGTGAGTCAGTCCTCGTTGGTCTTTGTGCAATTACGCTTACAACAACCATTACTACGTTTAGACTTCAATTATTATTGTTGGAGTTCAATTCATTGTTGAACCGGTCAGAACTCTTGTTGACTCGTTTATAAAACGGGTTTGAAATCAGTCCGGTAGATTCGTTTGTAACCTTTTGTTTGTAGGCCGATTCGGTCGGTTCATTTACATAAATGAGATTACTTATCAGTTATAATAAGTCGAAAATGTGGTAGTACTGTTGTTGTTTCATATTTTTAGAGAACAGGATTTTAAAATGTCAAGTAGTTTATATTTTTTGTTGTTTGTGTTACATTCCGTTAGCAGTGGCGGCGCGCGTCTGTGTCCTGCGGAATCTCTGCAGTCAGCACTTACTATAGTATTGATTTGACTTACAGTAAAAAATCGTTTACGCGAATTCTATGGCACCATCTCCGTTTCGGATAGGGTGATACTTCTGTTTAAATAATATTGTTACATTACAGAAAAATCTACGTGTTTCTCGAATGTTCCAATGGGACCGGCTGTAATGTTGTGTGTGTACGTGATTCTCAACATGCGTTGGCGAGATTGTTCCGGACTCACCGGTCCGCGCGCGCTGTGTGCAAGGCCGCAACCAATTACGTTCTGGTGTTTTCTAGTAGCGTTGTTGATGCGTAGTATGGATGTTTCTGGATTTTCGACGGGGTATAAATACAAGTACTCAGCGACGCTCAGTTCAGTTTGAGTTGGGATTTATTTGAGTGCGGTTCGTAGTATTGTGGCAAAGTGTTATGTCTCCGGGACAATTGTGTTTTATACTCGTTGACGTTATTATTGCGCGTTAACAATTTTTATTTCATTTGTTGCAAGAGACTATCTTGCTGATTACAAACTGTTTAATTGTGATAATTAAAGCTGGTGATTAGTGACTTGATTGGTGTCTTGTATTTTGTTTTCCACTGTACCATACGACGATCAAGTAGACCGTAGTAACAATATTACAAATGCCACACTATAATAATAAAAGGGGTAGGTATAGTGTTGGGGTCACTACCGCTGAGGTTTTTGGCGGAAATCGTCTTACCCTGGCGGTGTTGCTGGGACGGGGTGTTCGTAGGATTGGTAACATTCGTTGTTTGTGAACTAGCTTTAGGCGTTGCGATGTCTGCGCAGCTGGTGCTCGCCTCGAGTTTTCGCGGGAATACATTAGACTAGCGGCCAGGCGCCTACAAGCCCAATATTTTGTAAATAATTTTATTAAAAACAAGTCTACATTTGATGTAATTCTCCGTATTGTTGTTTTATCGTGGAGAAGCGTCGTGCCTCATCTCTCATATCGTCATTACTCAAGTACGGATTTCCGTAGAGTGAGAGAGTGAGAAAAAGAGAGAGAGAGAGAGAGAGAGACAGACAAAGAGATTATGTACCTGTGTATAAGCATTTATATTTTGTTTTCTTCTTTTACAGGTCTGTGCTCTGCTGATAGTTCCAATGCTTATGTAGTAAGTAGAGACTCTTGTTATTTTATTTATTAAGATAATAATTATTTAGAGGGAGGAGTGAAAAAAATTATTGTTAATGAGTTGTTGTATTTTTTTTTGTTCAACAACTAGGTGGGTAAAGTTTTCAATCGTAGGTTTACACAGCTTGTGGCGTTCAGGCTACTAGCGGCCGTGGATTTGACTCCGGGAGAGGAAATTTCGGGGTTTGCGTTCTTTTTGACTGCACCGACTTCTTCTTACTCTCTTAAACTAGGTAGGGTTTTGAAAACAGATAGTGGTAAAATGTACGTACCCGTAACGTTTCAATATTAAAGTTTCCAATGCCATCTAATCTAATTCGTAGAATAAAAAAGAAGTACTAGTCAACGTTACGGTTTTTGTCTCGGTAAATTCAGATCCAAACTACTCTTGTTTTGATCGTGTATAAAACACCTGGGAACAAAAAAGTGGTTTCAAATGCAAATTCGAAGTGAGTCCACATCCGGTTGATGGTGAGTAGCAGCTCCGCGACGCGCTGGGGCAAACATTCAAAATAAAACAACGAGATTAGCCACGGCCGGCTCTAATAGAAGGCCGGAACATCAAACGTGGCAACGTTGCGTCTGAGGCCTATAAGTATAGTGTAATAAAAATGTTATATTTTGATTTAATTTCATAGCATTACTAAAACCATGAGTAGGCCTATTTACAGCTAAATCTAAATTATAAGTCTGTGCGCCTTAGTATTATACGTTTAAGTTGAAGAAATTAGTGAATTAATTTAATAATAATGTGATTTATAATTAATTTAGGTAAGTTACGCCTAATGCATTAATTCTGTTAGAACTATTGAATTCGTATCATATGAATGAGTTAATTATTATATTTCTTAAATAATATAACAGTATTTTACATAATAAACTTTTAATTTGCAAAAAGTGAAGAATTATAAAACTGCTGTTAACCGGCAATTAAAAATGACGCGATTTGATTATTGAGATACATAAATTAAGAGATCGTCTAGTCAGTCTCAAATATCAGCTGGTTCCAAGTGTTTCCACGTTCAGTGTTCCGACCATGGATTAGCCCAACGAAGTACGTAAGCTGTATCGAAGTCCAGACGTGGCAATCTTCTTATTATTAGCGGCAAGTCTTCTTATTCTCCGGCTAATCAATCTTCTTATTCTTAGCGTATCAACGTTAAGCAAAGGAAAGTGTTAAAAAGAACAGAATATAACAAACAAAGTAACAATGAAATGTTCTGGCCGCAGATAGAACTCGTGGACAGTTTTTTCGACCGCAACGTTTTGACTTGTTTCAGTGAGGAATCAGTGATAATTACGTTTTCGTCACGGATAAATTGTTAAATATAATAAGAACACTGCAGTATTGTATGAAAGTGATTAATTTTCAAATATTCATAAAAAAATATAATCAGTTTATTGCTTAAATAATAAATATTGGTTAATGCTTTGCGGCAACGGCAATATAAAAAATAAGCAGAATAAGCAAATGATTTCCATTAAACAGCTTTTAGCCGGTGCAGCTTACTTATAAGTTAATTGTGCTTTTGTGTGTGTGTGTGGTCAGTGTAACTGGCTAGTCCATTAGTTAGTGTTTGTTCCTCTCTCTCTCTCTCTTTCTGGTCTTGGCAGGAAGAGTTGTTGCCTTTTTCCACGGTCCGTGGTAATCAATTTTCATGCCTTCGCGCGCCCGCGCGCGTGTGTGTAGCTGATATGTTTACGTCGTGACTAGGAAGAAGTTGAAAAAGAAAAAGAAAAAGAAAAAGCTGTAACATTCTTTGTTTTTTATAAAAGTATCTCATTAAGTGATAAGAACAATGGACGCAGCGAATATGCATTAGATGCGTTTGCATCCCCTCCTCACAATACTCTCTCTCTCTCTCTCTCTCTCTCTCTCTCTCTCTCTCTCTCTCTCTCTCTCTCTCTCTCTCTCTCTCTCTCTCTCTCTCTCTCTCTCTCTCTCTGTTCCATTCTCATACTACGTATGTATGTTTTTGAGTGTCTGGACACGTGTTTCCACCTGTGTTGGATATTTCACCGCCTTTTTGTCTCAGCCACCGGGGGCGTCTCTCTCTCTCTCTCTCTCTCTCTATATATATATATATATATATATTTTTTTTTTTTTTCATATATTTATATATAATTATATATAGGCCTATATATTTATATATTTTTATTATATTTTATACACACACATCAACTATGATGGTGATAGTTGGATTACTATCGAAACATATATAATTTACAAAATAAAATATATTCTTGTAAATATAATATATATATAACACTTTATATATTAAATATACTAAACTATATACATATATATTGTAACGATACACTGACGTCCGTCTCGTTTAAGCCCCGCGATGGAACCCAATCTGTAACGATATAATTGTTACGTACTCTTATTAGGTGTATAGGTTGTGTGTTCGCCTCACACTGGTGTCGTTACTTCAATGTTTTGCGCTAACGAAGTCCGCAGCGATGTTTCAAATTACCAGTACAACGCGAGTGGAAACCTTACCTGTTATTCCATAAGGGTTTATGAATCCCGGGTGGCGCCAAATTGTTTATCTAAAACAATTAAATTAATGTGATAAAAGTGTTTTAAGCTATGACGGCCGGGAGCATTCGAATTTGTTCCCGCCTTCGTACGACCTATTGAATCAAGCAGGTAGTTTGTCGAGTTGCAGCGTGAGCGCTGACCGTCAATTCTGGAAGTTCGCTAAAATGCACAAATTATACAATACACTTCCCTAAGAAATAAAAACAATGGTTACACTCTGTACTAGTTTCTTTAATGTTTGATTGGTAATTATTCAGTTGACAAGAAAATTGTATTTGATTATTCAACAATTTTGCACCGACAATTGATATGAGACAATTTCTCTAGGGTTTGGCGAAATCGATTTTGGAACGATTCATACGGCCTAAGATGGCTACGGTTGAGTTTATTTACAATCTGTTCCGTTTAAAGTCTAGGTTCTTTTGATTATGAGAAAAATATTCATTACGATTACAATAAAAATTACACTACCTTACATTATTTGTACTAAAATAATACAAAGTATAGCTACAATTTGTTACTGCTGTGTAGTAACGTGTGTTTCAAAAGTTGCAGTTTAACATTAGGTTATTTTCTTAATTAATAAATTTTCAGTGTTTGTTTATTTTACTTAATCTTTGAAAGAAATTATATTCAGTTTATAGTGATAGTTCAGATAACTGTGAGAAATATTTAAAGTTAGTTTATTTCAGGAAATTGGGTAATTCAATTATACTTATCAAATCAGACGACTTGGTATAAACAGTCGTTCAGTCGTAATGTAAGTAGGGTGCAATCGTATTCAGTTTTCAATAATCTTGGGGCTTAAGTATGTCTTGCGTCCTTTTCATGTTAGTTGTAGTCATTTTTTCATTTAATTCTCAGGTAAAATGGTCCTTGACATCAGTTAAATATTATTGTCCCTCGTCTTCTTCTTACTGGTTCATGTGTTTGAATTTAGATTACTTTTTATACATTTAAAATGAAAATTTAGGTCATTCAATATTTGGCGTCTAATCTTGACGAGCGTCACTTTGAGAGTACTATAAATTAACGGAAAATTCGTAACCAACGGTCTGTTATCATGGTTACATGTTAATTCTGATTGGTTAATCTTGTCTTATAACCATTGTTATCAAATTTGAATTATTATTCAAAATAGCTGTATATCTTCTGATTGCTTATATTCTTCTGTCTTCCTTTCTGAGTACGTATTTAATATTATCACTACTGTTATTATTTCCTTTCAAAGATTGTTTTGATATCCCATAAGGTTGGGTTCTATAAGATATTAACGTTTGTACAATTATGTTAATATTTGTTAATTACATTTCTTTTTTAATTTAAGTCCTTATTCTAACATTTTTCTTTTAATATGATTTACAAATTACCCTTGGCTGGTTACTCGCCTTGGATTTGTTAAATTCATTATTGATTTTATACAATTTGCAATTATTTGTTTTTGGCAGTTAGGCATTTCATAGCCCTAAGGAGCCATTGATTATATTTACTTATTTTATACAGATTATATCTCATTTTACTTTAATGCGTTTTATCCTTCGTATTGTTTAAATTAGCAGCCATCCTTACTATTTCTTTTATGAATTTGCTAACTGCTATAATTTTTTTATTGTTCGACTAAGCTTTTCGTCATTACTGACATCTTCAGGTCTTAAACGATACATTAAGATCGTTTAAGACCTGAAGATGTCAGTAATGACGAAAAGCTTAGTCGAACAATAAAAAAATTATAGCAGTTAGCAAATTCATAAAAGAAATATTAATGCGTTTTGTTTCGTTATTATAATTGGTTGTTTTATTTGTATATGTGTTTTGGAACTGATTTTATACTATTTGTAGGTTTCTATTATGTTCTACATCATGGCTTGTTAATTATTTCCTAACTGATTTTCCAGTGTTATTATTTTTGTATTGTACCTTCTTATTTATCTATTTTGGCCTTGTTAACAATATGGCTATTACTTACTATTAAAACATAACATCTAGGCCTATGGTCTGTACACTTCCTTCAGCCATATCCTATTCATAAATTTAATTAAACAATTTTTTAACAGTTATTAGGTAATGTTTGTTTATAATTCATTTCATTCCTTGTTATATTTTGGGTGATAAACATCAATCACTCCTTTTAAACTTATTCAATTAATTATCCCTTATAACTTGGGGTGTTTATTGATTTTATTTCTAATTCCTTATTTCTTACATAATCTCTGTCTTCAATCCATGGTAACACCAACTGTTTACATTTCATGGGATTCTCCCTTTTAAATACTAGTTTATACAATTTAACTTAATTTTATTAATAATAAGATTCTTATTTTAATAATAATGTCACCATCACTATTCAGTGTTCATTACATGTTATTATCTGTTTACTCCTAATACTATCATTAACAACATTATTAATTATTAATGTGGTTCACTATTAATCATTTAGAGTTTGTTTATAGATTATTAAATGTTTTTTCCTATTAATATTGTTTCTAATTATTTTGGGGGGTTTACACTTTCACTTTTGCACTCCTTAAATGTTTATATTAAGTGTTTATTAGTGGGTAATCCCTATAATTACTTTTTCTTTGTCACTTAGTTGATTTTATATTCTCACTATCTCACTATCTCTCTCATTACAAATATTATTTACATTATTAATAAGTTTATGTTGTTATAGAGTTTTTTTGTTACATCTAACTCTAATTCTTGGGTTAGTGTACTTTTATTTTTTCACATTACGTTATTGGGTTTTATCAAGTCATTTACATTTATTTTTCAATCGATAATAATAATCATTCTATATATTGGTTAGTTATTGGTTTCTTTTCCAATATTACTTATGAGTGTACCGTTTCTCCTTTTCATATTCTATATTATTTGTCCGTGTTTTCTCATTCGGTTTCACTTTATTTCCTTTATACTTGGTTATTTTCATGTTCATTTTCCTTCTTCACCTTCATATTATTTTGTTTCATTTTATTTGGTTTTCCCCTTCTCACTTGGTTTTATTTCATTTGGTTGTATGGAATTATCCACTTTCTTCGATTGGTTTTATTCTTGTTTGGTTTCGTTTTTTCCCTTCTTCTTTTGGTTCTTTTTATTTGGTCAATCACTTGGGTTAGGTCATGTCGTCGTTTGTTGTGTCATTGTCATTTTATTTTCATTATATTAAACATTTTTATACGAATTACTTTTTTATATTCATGATTCATCTTTTTTATCCCTGGTATTGGGGGTGGCTTATTTGTGTTGTAACAATATATACGTATATATATGTATACGTATAGTATACGTATGTAGTGTTTGTATATGTATGTATACTATATTATATATATATAATTATAGTATTATTATTATATTATTATATATAATATATATTTCATTTAATATTTATTGTATATATATATATTGTAACTATGTAATGTTATGTATATGTAACTATGTAATAACTATATATATTGTATATATATATAAATAATTATATATATATTCAAACACTTTTTTGCTACAGTCCGTTTCTTGATGTATATATTATATTTAATTTTTATAATGAATTTACCTCAAGATATTTCTTTCCTTATTAGGAACATGTTGTGACGATTTCATTAACAAAAAATATGTTAATTAATTAAGTTGATAATGTATAAGCTGAGAAATTTTAAATTCTTAATAAAATCTCACATTGTAAACTAAATCTTATTGCAATAATTAAATAATAATAATATTTAATATAAAGTCTAATAATAAAATAAAAGGGAATGGAATTGTACAGAAAGGGTAAAGCTTATTATTTAATCCTGCATAAACAGGTACTGACCGGAATTAACTTGTTTTCTGACCCCTAAATAAACTAAGCATTATTGTAAATTTGTTATTATTTAAATAATTAAATAAGACCACTGTTACGTACTTTGATAACTTCTGTAACTAAGAATATCTCTAGTTAATAATTTAATCAAACTTTAGTCCTTTAATTAAATTAGAAACACGGAACTACTTTTATGTTGCCTAGTAATTGTCTTGAGATTACTACTCTTCCCCTTAACTATTTTCTGCCACTTGCAATGGAGCGCTCACGCCGTAAGCAGCGTAAAGCGTTGTTTCGCTACGTATATATATAAAATGTGAAAGGCTTGATTCAATGACTATTTAAACAAGTAATTTTGTGCGGTGATGACATCTCTCTCTATTATAAAATAACGAACTATGTAATTTATACAGTATTACAAACACGAAGGTGATATTCAACTAATCTATAATCATGTGAAGTGTATAACAGTGAAACAAACTTTCTATTTATGTATTCTAACTACAAGAATTACTAAGAATTACTACAGTCGCCTGAGATGAGTGTACCACACCCGGAATGATTTGACGTACTTCGAGAACTTCACCGTCACAGTATGATAAGGTAACGACAGACCTTCAGGAAACACCCGGCGGACCGAAGAACCAATTCTGCAGCAACTTCAGGAAACACACAGGTGACATGGAGGCTTGTCTTCCATGGTTAAGAGTTACAAAAATTATAACCCACAAAAGACAATTTAACTTATCATATTAAAGACTTTAAAACTTGTGTTTTAAATGTAATAACATTAAAGACTTTAAAAGGCAGACATTATATGTAACATGTAGTCTAAAATCTAATAACACTGGTTATAGCAAAAGAGTAAAAGTTTAAACTAAAGTTTTGTTGTTTTAAAAGATTAATAAAAACCATTCTTCAAATGGTTAAATTTTCAGTATTGTATATGGCAAGGTGACCATTAGTCGTTTAATATATTCAATCCCGGATCCGTGGAATAAATAAAATAGATGTACATCATGTTTTGAGGGCCCTTTGTAAAGGAGTAATATCTATATATAATCATATAGTAAACTATATTGTTTGAGAACTTTCAATAGAGAACTTAATCACCAAATGTAATAAAGAGATGTCATCTGAGTACCGAGTAAACTGAGTGCATAAATCAACAGTCTCCCCTTCCTAATATCCTGCTATAAGAATTGTTTTATTTGTTGTGATTATTTTCAGCTCTTCACAACTAAGGCAGCCTGTATAATTGGCAGATCCAATTATTGCGGGTTCCCTAAGTTATAACACAAGAGAAGATGTTATAAATTGCGCAACTCTGCTTATTCTGCTCTAATTTGCTAATTTTGCGTAAAAAAAAGAAAGAAGTAATTGTGTCCCGATATCCCACGCACACAAGCTGTTGATCTATTCACTCATGTATTTTAATATGTGTCAGAATTTTAAATAAGATAAAAATAATAATTAATATTATAGTAATATAGTATAGGTAACTTTATTTGTAAATATAATATGTGTAAAGTAATATTAACATATAATCCCATGTAAACAAACCATGTATGTACTTGTTAAAAGTCTCATTCATCAACGTGTCATTTTCACGACAAACTCGGACATGTAAGTTTCCTGTTGCCGATTGTTTAAAACTGTCATAGTTGGTCTCCCCCAAGTTGAGTTAGACAATAAGTCACCCTCCTTGTGTGTTCTATTGTTATAAGAAGCGTGTATTTTCCTGTGTTTAGTAACCGAAGATTCCCCCTCTTGTCGTACGCATATTCATGCCTGTGTGAAATTTCTCTCTCTCTCTCAATGTAAAACGATAAAGGTTGTCATAACATTTTAAGTGTTTATTTGTAAAAAGAAAAAGTAGTAAGAATACGATTGATTTATATTTTTATATTTTTGTGTAAAAATAAAGGAAGCGTTGTATAGCATTTAATGCAAATAATAGAATAATTAGTTATAGCCACTCACGTTACGAAAATGGCTGAATTTAATCCTGAGCTATTATTAAAAGATGAGCTATGCTACGAAGCACTTTTACGAGGTCTAAAACACGTGAATGTAACCGTGTCGGAATTACGAAAATCATTAAGCCAAACCGGATCAGAGACACTCTCGCAGTTAGATAGATTGCGTGAACTCGATTATGACGGCGAACGAGAAACCTGTTATGCGAAATATAGGGAACTGATAGTATTATCTCAGAACCTTCAGGACAAAAAATCACCTACGGAATTTTTGCGCGTTACGCAACGTATAGAACATTTAACCCGCCGGTTAAATAATTTATTAAGCTGGCCCGACGTCACCGTAATCCCCGCCGATGTGCAGAAATTTGCGGATGAGGCATTAAGCCAATTACCCATAATTATCAACGACTTACGACTAAAATCAGACTCATCGAGAATGGAGGAAATTGAGCACTACTTACAAAAATTATATATCTCCCCAGTTCAATCCCCTACTTTAGAACACCCTCTCTCCACCTCGAACCCCGAATCACCCACCGTATCGAAGATACAACAGAGTCATGAACAATTACCTAGTAGAGAATTAAATACCCAAACTATGTTAGAACCCCCACCGCCTAATGTTCAGCATACTCGCACTAGTAAATATGCGATTACAAATCCTAATGCAAACACAAATCCTTTGAAAAGTATACCTAACGTACATTTTAATGTAGACCTCTACGGAAAGATTTCCCAAAAATAATTAATGAAATTCCTTACACCGATGGCTTAAGTATCACGACTCTATTGACTTTTATCAGATATCTACTGCAAATAAAAGATCTACAACAATTGAGCGATTGGCAAATACAGCAGGTCATCTTACCCAAATGTAAACCACCTTTACGAGATCGTGTGCTAGAAGCATTAAACTCGACTCTTCCGGTAGAAGAACTTCATACAAATATAATCAAATATTTTATCCCCACGGGAATATATGAGGAGATCAAAAGAAATACCGTACTTCGAGTACAAAGAGCCCATGAAAGACTGGCCCACTATATCGCAGACATCAGAGAATCTTCACGTCTACTGCAAGTCGACTGGACTGAAAAACAATTGGTCGATACTATATTGGTAGGCTTATCTCCTGAAGAACGCTCCCGTTTAGCACTAATTAGTAGACCCCTCACTGTCGCTGACCTTGAACAATGTAGTGTGTACTCTTCAAATGTGTGGTATGCAGATCAGCATCGACATGCACCTGTATCCACAACACCACATAGAAAGGAAACGCAAGCCCTATCCTCAGATACAAGAAGTCTACGAGAACGACGACCATTTCGGCGAGCAACCTATGTTCATGGCCATGGTAAGTCCAAGGAGCCACCACCTCGAAACGAAACCAGTGAGACCCCGCGTAAAGAGTATATATGCTATAACTGCGGAAAACCTGGACACCTCAGTAGAAACTGTAAACGGAAACAGTACCATCAGAAAACTCATTATCCAAAAAACATGTAAGGCAGGGAGATCCGAAACCCTGTGTTCCGCAGCATTGTGAAAATAGGTAAACCCCTGAGAGACCACAAATTAAAACAAAATACTAATAATAATAACAAAAGAAAATTAGACCCCTATGTTAGGAAATTTATCGATAAATGTAACTCTATTAGTAAATGTGATTACAATAGGTGTGAATTACCGTATATACAAGTTGACATTGGTGTTACATCCACCCTCGGATTAATTGATTCCGGATCCACGCGAAGTTTAATTAGTCAAGAGCTAGCCAATCAATTACTTAAACACAATTTAGAAACGCAGTCAATCAGTAAATATTAGATGCGCTACAGCTAATAAGCAAAACTTAACGATAAAACTTATCATCACGTTTAAAGTAAAAATTAAAAATCTAACGTGGTATTTTCCAATGTTGGTATGCGACGAATTAGGACCCGAGTTAATATTGGGAGCTGATTTTATCAGTAAAACAGGAATAATTTTAGACATTCACGAGAAGATATTTTACTTTGGATTCGATCGTTCACGGAAATATAACTTGCATGATAATCCAAATAACAAAGAAAGTACTAGCACCACTTCTACACATATAAAGCATCACGAATCTGAATTAAGTCATCTGGAAAGTAAAGATAGACGGAACATACAGACTTTAATAAAACAATTCTCCAACGTCCTCACCCCAAAGTTAGGACTGACGGATCTGATAGAGTACAAAATAAATTTAAGCGACAACAAAGTAATACGTTTAGCCCCATACAAATTATCACCTCCTAAAATGGAAGTAATGAGGAACCTAATTAATAAATTGTTAGAACAAGGAGTCATCGAACCCTCTACGTCATCTTATTCATCACCCGCGTTTTTAGTACCCAAAAGTAACGACAAACATAGATTAGTTGTGGACTACAGACAACTAAATAAACGGATAGAATTTGAATCTATACCACTTCCCGACATCCACAGTGCATTTCATTATTTTACGAAAGCAAAAATCTTTACCATTATGGATTTAAATCAGGCATTTCATCAGATACCCCTTTCGGAAGAATCAAAACGTCTTACCGCATTTGCCGTCCCTTTCAACCTGTACCAATTTACAAGGGTACCTTTTGGTATATCCCAAGGTAGTTCTGTATGTAGCAGATTATTAGAAAAGTTATTTCATGACATAAAATTTAAATATGTGTATCACTACTTAGATGACATTGTTATCTACAGCGAGTCAATTGAGCAACATCTTAATCATCTACGTGAAGTACTAACCCGATTGGAGAAAGCTGGATTAACCGTAAATCCCAGTAAAGTAAATTTTGCTGTGACACAATTCTCATTTTTAGGTCACATCGTAAAAGCCAACGGAAAGGTAAGCATAGACCCAGAGCGAACCCGTGCAATCAGAGAATTTTTACCGCCGCGGGATGCGAAAGGAATAGCCCGATTTTTAGGAATGATAAATTATTTCCATAAGTATATCCCACATCTAGCCGAAATTGCAGCACCTCTAAATACCTTAAGAAAGAAGGGAATTAAATTTGAATGGAATGAGCAACACCAAACCGCATTCGAGAAATTAAAAGAAAGCATAATATCACCCTCCGTACTACAATTAGCCGACTTTACAAAACCATTTGTAGTGCAGACAGACAGTTCTAGTGTCGCCCTAGGTGCAGTAATATATCAGGAAGTAGATAACTCTAGGTTACCTATTAGTTACGCTTCTCGCACCCTCACTGAGCAAGAAAAGAAATACTCCGCATACGAATTAGAATGTTTAGCTATAGTTTTCGCTTTTGAGAAGTTCAAACCATTTTTAGAACATAAGGAGTTTTTATTAGAAACAGATAATCAAGCGTTATCTTGGCTACTAAATCACCCAAAACAGTTAGGTCGTATCGGAAGATGGGTATTAAGATTAAATTGTTTTAAATTCAAAGTACAACATATTAGAGGCACCCAAAACGTAGTTGCCGATACACTGTCACGTATGTTCCAGCCTAGTAGTAATACTTACGAAAACAAGAGTAGAGAAACGCCGATTATTAATACGTTAATTACCGAATTTCCTCTTGCATTTACGGATTTAGCCCAGTATCAACAACAAGACCCACGTTTGAGCCCAATTATTGAACAACTTGAAAAAGGAAATAAGTCAGAGAAATACATATTAAGTAGGAGAGTATTATGTTGTAGAATAGCGAACGGAAAATATCTACGAATAATCGCCCCTGATATTATTAAACCTATGCTGATGGAATGTTATCACTGTTCCACCATTGGAGCACATATGGGAATAAATAAAACCATACACCGAATTCGTAAAGAATATCACTGGGAAAATATGAACAGTGAGATCGCCAATTTTGTGAAAAGGTGTAAGTTGTGTGCACTCAGCAAACCAGCGAGAAACAGCCAAATAAGTCAATTAATCTCAGAGATTCCTGCTACCCCGTTCTCCAAAATTTATTTAGACTTTTCAGGACCCTACCCGCGTTCTAAATCAGGAAATACAATGTTACTAATTTGTGTAGACTCCTTTAGCAAATTCGTCTGGATGTACCCCATGAGGCGAGCCTTAGCTACAACCACAGTAAGTATTTTACAGCATAGATTATTTAAAGAATTCGGTATTCCTGTCCATCTAGTGTCGGATAACGGACCACAGTTTAATTCCAAGGAATTTAGGAACATGTGTTTCAAACTAGGTATAGACCACATAACCACTACAGAGTATCGTCCGCAAGGTAATATAGCTGAGAGGTATTTGCGAAACCTAAAATCTGCTTTAATAGCCTACCATGCTAACGATCATACTTCTTGGGACCAGAACCTATCCTGGATCCAGTTCGCCTTTAATTCTGCATATCATGAAGGACATAAGTCTACCCCATTCGAATTATTGTTCAAGTATAAACCTAACCACCCATTATCCACTAAGTGGAAAATACATGAATTGTTACCCCTTGAAATTAGGGATAAAAATATTAGGAAAATATGGAATGAAGCGCGCGCTAATTTACGAACAAACTTAGCGAAATCAAGGAAATATCACGAGCGAAATAATAATAATAATGAAGTAAAGTACCAAATCGGTAACTTAGTTATGTGTAAAACACATCCTACGAGTAGTGCAATCGATAAGACCACTTCCAAGCTATCATACCGATGGTGCGGTCCTTATCAAATTCACAAATATTTAATTCCAGTAACCGTAGCACTGTATGAACCCTCTACTCAAAAATATGTACGAAGGACACATATTTCGCAGATAAAACATTATCACGACGAAGGAAATGGTAGAGTGCAAGTTAAATAAATGTAAAAAAAAAAAAAAGGTAAGGAATATGTTTTGTACTCAACTGCAAAGAAGTACTTGAGTAACATTTAGCTAGCTAATCGTATAAATAGGTACGAGGCCTGATCAACCTTGAATCCTATTCTTCGAAAGTAGAGCAAAGTAAGAAGTCAGCTGACAGCAAATATGAGAAATAATTAAGTAACAAGTACTTATTGAGTAATTCTATAACTAGAATAACTCCCAACTAAAGAAAAACCCGGTAGTAGTCATAAGTAGTAGTGTTAAGAAAATTTAGAATGTTAACAATATGTTTTATAATGTGTGAATTTTATGTAGTATTAGAATTAGTCTGTAAAGTATGATATGTAGATAGTAAGAATAAGCAAGTCGAGACTGACTTGTGCAACTCGTAATTACATACAGAGAAAAACGGGTGAGAGAAATTACACACGGAAATCCCCAAACATACTCCCGGTACATTCCTAAACAAATAAACCGGAGTCTGTGGCTTAAGCGGCGGAGTATGTGACGATTTCATTAATAAAAAATATGTTAATTAATTAAGTTGATAATGTATAAGCTGAGAAATTTTAAATTCTTAATAAAATCTCACATTGTAAACTAAATCTTATTGCAATCATTAAATAATAATAATATTTAATATAAAGTCTAATAATAAAATAAAAGGGAATGGAATTGTACAGAAAGGGTAAAGCTTATTATTTAATCCTGCATAAACAGGTACTGACCGGAATTAACTTGTTTTCTGACCCCTAAATAAACTAAGTATTATTGTAAATTTGTTATTATTTAAATAATTAAATAAGACCACTGTTACGTACTTTGATAACTTCTGTAACTAAGAATATCTCTAGTTAATAATTTAATCAAACTTTAGTCCTTTAATTAAATTAGAAACACGGAACTACTTTTATGTTGCCTAGTAATTGTCTTGAGATTACTACTCTTCCCCTTAACTATTTTCTGCCACTTGCAATGGAGCGCTCACGCCGTAAGCAGCGTAAAGCGTTGTTTCGCCACGTATATATATAAAATGTGAAAGGCTTGATTCAATGACTATTTAAACAAGTAATTTTGTGCGGTGATGACATCTCTCTCTATTATAAAATAACGAACTATGTAATTTATACAGTATTACAAACACGAAGGTGATATTGAACTAATCTATAATCATGTGAAGTGTATAACAGTGAAACAAACTTTCTATCTATGTATTCTAACTACAAGAATTACTACAGTCGCCTGAGATGAGTGTACCACACCCGGAATGATTTGACGTACTTCGAGAACTTCACCGTCACAGTATGATAAGGTAACGACAGACCTTCAGGAAACACCCGGCGGACCGAAGAACCAATTCTGCAGCAACTTCAGGAAACACACAGGTGACATGGAGGCTTGTCTTCCATGGTTAAGAGTTACAAAAATTATAACCCACAAAAGACAATTTAACTTATCATATTAAAGACTTTAAAACTTGTGTTTTAAATGTAATAACATTAAAGACTTTAAAAGGCAGACATTATATGTAACATGTAGTCTAAAATCTAATAACACTGGTTATAGCAAAAGAGTAAAAGTTTAAACTAAAAGTTTTGTTGTTTTAAAAGATTAATAAAAACCATTCTTCAAATGGTTAAATTTTCAGTATTGTATATGGCAAGGTGACCATTAGTCGTTTAATATATTCAATCCCGGATCCGTGGAATAAATAAAATAGATGTACATCATGTTTTGAGGGCTCTTTGTAAAGGAGTAATATCTATATATAATCATATAGTAAACTATATTGTTTGAGAACTTTCAATAGAGAACTTAATCACCAAATGTAATAAAGAGATGTCATCTGAGTACCGAGTAAACTGAGTGCATAAATCAACAGTCTCCCCTTCCTAATATCCTGCTATAAGAATTGTTTTATTTGTTGTGATTATTTTCAGCTCTTCACAACTAAGGCAGCCTGTATAATTGGCAGATCCAATTATTGCGGGTTCCCTAAGTTATAACACAAGAGAAGATGTTATAATGTTTCGGGTACCATTGTGTACCCATCCTCAGCCTTCCGGATTTTGTGTCTGGTGAAGTACATGTGTGTTGACTGGTTGTTATTGTATGGGTACACAATGGTACCCGAAACATGTTCCTAATAAGGAAAGAAATATCTTGAGGTAAATCCATTATAAAAATTAAATATAATTATATATAGATTAGAGGTTAGGGTGTCAGGTGTCGCATAGAACAAGCAGTCGGTAAATCGTATATTGGAATGCTATCGGATTTATTAATGATATGACTACGCAATTGCACTATGTTGATTTTAATACAGTTTATGAAGAAACAATCTGATTAATCTGTCTCTGTTGACCTGAATACAAATTATAAACTTTAAACGAAGCAAACCAGTAACGTTCAGAATATCCCTACTCCAAAGAGACGAAGCTGTTTTCAATAAATGAAAAAAAAAATCATACCGCTGTTACATTTATTCTCGTGTGTTATGCAGATATATAATACAGATTATAATAACAAATTATATACTATACTAGTCACCGACTTGGTAAATTTTGAAAAAGCGAATTATATCGTGTTATAACCCACAGAGTGGCTGATAGGCCATATAGGTAGTACTTTTTGTTAATGTGATTTCGGAGATGATTTTAACTTCACTGCCCTCTCAAGTAAATTTTTTTGATATTATTTGTTGTGCTACTACTACGTGCACTCTAAATTTCATTGCCTGAGTTTCGCAACTGATTTGTCTAACCAAAATGGAATCAATAATTTAATATTAAATCTATGTCAGTTTGCATACTCCTAGTGAAAACTTAAATTAGTATTCCCAAAGGTAGATTTATAGGCCTATAAATTCTCGTGTTTCTTATTTTCTTTTAAACAGTAACAGCTTAATAAAATCACAGTGTAAAGTAATACTGTTAATACTTTTAGTTTCAAGCTATTTCTTATAAGAAATTATATAATACAGGTATATGTATAACAAGTATATAATAAGTTAACAGGTTTTTGTACGTGTTATTTTTTTGGAAAGGTTTCGTTCGTACCTGTTATTTTCAAATACTAGTTTAGCACACCTCTACAACTGGTACTTGGTCGCTTGGCATGACATTCATCCGTTGACTCAACGTCTAGTCAGTCCCACCTAGCGGCGTAACCCCCCCCCCCCCAAATAGAACTATCACAAATTTCAGCAAAATTCCAAAGTCACTTATCGTAGCCCTATTTCTAAACCAGTTGCGTGTGTTAAAATAACCCGTATAAATAAGTGCAAAAAATAAAACGAATTACAATATTTGTAAATTAATTAAGGGATCTGTCCTAATACCCGTACCCGCGACGTTTTGAATATGCGATAGTATCGATACACTACGATGTAAAGATGGAGTTTACTAATTCTGATTCTTAATGTAAAGTGAAAATACGTGTTGTTTTCATTTGTGAGGTTAGGTAATTATGGTTTTCGTTTTTTTTTAACTTCCTGTTTAAAGGATTAAAGCCATGGTTAGAAGGTTATTTTATGTTACGTGTTACTTTTTGGAACGGTTTGATTTGTACCTGTGACTTTCAAATAATAGTTTAGCACACCTCTAGTTGGTACAGCAGCAGGCGAAGAGACGAAATAGATTCAGGATGTATTGTTTTTTGGTGGTGGCCGGTAACAGTGTGTTTGCGTTGGGTGCGGTGGGATCCGCATGCCGTGTGCGTGTGCGAAGAACAATGGGCAAGTTATGTGGCGCCAAGCGTCAAGGCCGCGATCATATTGTTGTGTTTCCTTTGCCTTTTTCGTAATAAACAAAGTGGATGGAATATTTTTGACAAGACTCTGTGTGCCGCCCATCGCCACATGCACGTGCGCCTGCGCCTACTGACACTTGTCGCGGCTCTGCTACCTGTTGTTGACGTAACGTGGGATCATCCCCCCCCCTAAACCAGGGGCCGATTCGAAGCGCGTGGTGCCCTATGCTGCCATCAGAGTGGTGCCCCCCCCCCGATTCAAAATTCAACCTTTTATACATTATTCACACTGGTAAATGGCATATATAGTAGTTTCTAAAGTTAACAATTATTTTATTAAACTCTCAAATAATATCAAATACTCAGCTAAATAGTGAATACATAATGAGCATAGTAAGTACTCAAGCTTAGAAAATACTAATCGATCCATTTTTTTCTTGATTTTGCCTTAACGAAGTCTTGTATAATTGATTCTAAATCGAGCGATTCAAGTATCTCGCTTTCAGTATTCAACCATGCTAACGAAGATAATCTCCAATAGTTGAACTCAGCATATCTTTAATGCGTTTTAATAAAAATATAAAAAAAATAGCTTCAGATTTTCAGTTAGATATTGGAATTTCAAAAGCAGATGATAAGCAGTGTATAATTCGGAAATTATTAATATTTTTATTTTAAAATTATTAATATTATTAACATTAATAATTTTACAATCAATAATCGAGTTTATTACTTTGAGAGACAAACTGTAGTGTCATGGAATTTATCATCCTCATTTGAACGATTTGAAAAAAAACCTCTTTCTTGCAATTTTACTCGTGGCACAAAGTGCTTCGTTTTTTTTAGAAGATCGTTATTAAATCATTTTAGTAAACTTCTATAAGAGCTTTCGCTTGATTTTCCAACTCGACACTCTCCATGGTTAATAACTGCGTAATGTGATCTCAACTCTTGCTTCGCTTAGTCAATTCAGCTGGATGGTGCCCGGTGCTGCAGCATACCCTAGCGTTATGTATAATCCGCCACTGCGTCCTCCAACCCTAGAGCGAAATCCCATAGTCGCTTAATGTAGGCCTGTTTAAAGTCAACCGCTTTGTTAAAATAACGCTTTTAAATAACTGTAGAACAAGAAAAGCTGTTAAAAATATAGTGTAGGATATCTCAACAAATATGTGTTAATTAAGGTGTTAGAGAAGTGTGCAATATATCACCTATTCTTTTTAACATTTATATTGACGATCTAGTAATGAAGTGGAATCATCTAATGAGCCCTGATCATTTGTACTCATTGATACGTTTTTATAAAGAAGTGATGTTTGATGATGCCGGGGGGGGGGGGGTACAGGGACCAACTAAAGTTCTGCACACAGGCACCGGACACTACTGGTGCGCCTCTGGTTGCCACTGTCTTAGATCCAACACTTTCCTTTGAAAGCCATGACTTTTTTCCCCAGATATTGTCAAATTGTAGTACTTACATGTAAAGCTCAAGCGGTACATAGCAAATTGTAGGTCATCCTCTGTCTTTTGTAAAATTATCTGGGTCATTCGCAAACATTTGTTATTGTCGTCCGTTTAGGAAGTGTTAGTGTGGCGTCAACCACAGCCTACGTAATCTCTCGTATACTTATTCTTTTGTTTTTCTTATTACAAACACTACCACGTATAATTTGCCTACAGGGAAACAAGTAACGGTAACCAAATGAGTTGTTGACAAATACCTGTAGTGTGTGTGTGTGCGTCTGCGCGTGCACTTGTTTGTGGTCGGTCGCGTTGAGCCGTGGTGCCGCGGCCGAAAGAAAATGTTAATTTAATCTTTGAAAACATTTTTAAGGTAGACAATAAATTTGCCTCTTATCTCTTTATTAAACATTTTGGGACACACACGAGTAAGACACAACGAGTTCCGGTTCGTTTCACACACGCGCGCGCGCGTGCATATACGGTGGTTCTTTGCTGTTGTGTGTGGGCTGACCATTTTTTTTTTTTGGCAAAACATATCCATTCGCTTTTGTTTCCGTGTTATTTAAACACTTTTTGCTACAGTCTATTTCTTGATGCATATATAATTTATTTAATATTTGTAAATTCTTTACCTCAAAATGTTTTATTCCCTTATTTGGTACATGTTTCGGGGAGGCTGTGGTACACAAGATATACCACAAGATATAAAATCAGGAAGGCTGAAGATGGGAACAATACGCTTATTATAATATGTAATTTATTTAATATTTAAATCGTTTAACCTCAAGATATGTTTATCCGTATTTGAAACATAGAAGGGATGATGGCACTCACTGCTTAGTCTTGACCTGCTCCAGAATCCTTCTCCAACGGTACCGATCTGACGCGACAGCTCTCCAAATAGTTTGTCATCATTGCTCACATCATCATCAATCCGTCGTAGCTTTCTTCTTCCTTACAATTCCATTGTCAAGACTTTCCATGGTATTTCGTCCTCATCACGTCATTAAATGCCCGGTCCACCTCGACCTTGGTAATTTAATAATAATAATAATAATAATAATAATAATAATCATCATCATCATCATCATAATCATCATCGCCATCACAACTCCAAGGATTAGGCCCTAGACCTGTTCCAGGACCCACCTCCTCCTCAGTCTACCGACGTCTCTCTTCCCAGTAGGGTGATGACCCAAGGCAGCCACGGGTAGACGGATATCAGCCATGCGATGACTTAGGTCGTTTTGCCGTATTTCCCATCCGATTACCGAGGCTCGAATGAGTTCTGTAAGTACATTACTGCCCTGCTGTAAAACCCCCCAACTTGGAGGACCAGGAACTTTGATTTAGGGCTGTTCTTCCCCCAGAGAGTTGCTTTCACCTCAGCTGACGAGCTCTCTCTGCCCGATCGCAGTAGGCTAACTAACTCAGCCCATGTGTACAGCCATTGGCCTCCACACTAGGTGCACACCCTGCTACCGATGTGCACCATCCTGTCAAGCCAGGACTCAGGATACTCCTAGGCTGCCCTGACAGAACCCCCATCTCTCATTTGCTTACCGACCCACTCCACCGAAGGAATCGGCCTCCACACTAGGTGCACACCCTGCTACCGATGTGCACCATCCTGTCAAGCCAGGACTCAGGATACTCCTAGGCTGCCCTGACAGAACCCCCATCTCTCATTTGCTTACCGATCCACTCCACCGAACGAATTGGCCTCCACACTAGGTGCACACCCTGCTACCGATGTGCACCATCCTGTCAAGCCAGGACTCAGGATACTCCTAGGCTGCCCTGACAGAACCCCCATCTCTCATTTGCTTACCGATCCACTCCACCGAAGGAATCGGCGTCCACACTAGGTGCACACCCTGCTACCGATGTGCACCATCCTGTCAAGCCAGGACTCAGGATACTCCTAGGCTGCCCTGACAGAACCCCCATCTCTCATTTGCTTACCGATCCACTCCACCGAAGGAATTGGCCTCCACACTAGGTGCACACCCTGCTACCGATGTGCACCATCCTGTCAAGCCAGGACCCAGGATACTCCTAGGCTGCCCTGACAGAACCCCCATCTCTCATTTGCTTACCGATCCACTCCACCGAAGGAATTGGCCTCCACACTAGGTGCACACCCTGCTACCGATGTGCACCATCCTGTCAAGCCAGGACCCAGGATACTCCTAGGCTGCCCTGACAGAACCCCCATCTCTCATTTGCTTACCGATCCACTCCACCGAAGGAATTGGCCTCCACACTAGGTGCACACCCTGCTACCGATGTGCACCATCCTGTCAAGCCAGGACTCAGGATACTCCTAGGCTGCCCTGACAGAACCTCCATCTCTCATTTACTTACCGATCCACTCCAATGGCCACCACAGCCGTGGAATGGTAATTTAACATTCTTTATAACGTCTACATCCCTATAATTCTTTATTCTAACATATTCGGCATTCACCCCTTTCACCTACTGGACCATACGTTTTCCATAATATCTTTCTTTCGAAAGTTAAAGATGTGTTTCATTTATTTCGACGATTGTCCCAGTTTCTGCTCCAGTGTTGACTATCATTGTCAGTTTAGCCTATATTAAGGGGCCACTGGTTAGGCGTGGGCGTGCGGTGTCCGCGGCTTCGACGCGACGGTAAAGCAACGGTAATGAACTGTTTAGCGCTTGTGCCGGCGGTCCGGTCCGGTGTCGGTCATTCAGCCATTCAGCTGTGACCGGTTTTTAAAAAGGTGACGCGGTGCGGCACTGCGCGAGCGAGCGCGTGTGTGTTTTAATGCCAATTGACAAATGACATTGCTGGCTGCCTGCATCTCTCTCTCTCTCTCTCTCTCTCTCTCTCTCTCTCTTCTTTTAGATTCCCCCGCCCCTTCACAACGCTAACCCCTTTTTCTTCTCGCATTAACTTACAATCCTTTTTTTTATTTCTTTTTTCGTACCTTTAAGTGTCCACATATCTCTCTCTCTCTCTCTCTCTCTCTCTCTCTCTCTCTCTCTCTCTCTCTCTCTCTCTCTCCACTTGTTTATCCTCACGCTCTCGTGTACCGTTCTCCTGATGCAGAAGGCGGCGGTTAACACTACTACTTCCACTTCTTCTTCTTCTTCTTCTTCTTCTTCTTCTTCTTCTTCTTCTTCTTCTTCTTCTTCTTCTTCTTCTTCTTCTTCTTCTTCTTCTTCAATATATGTTACTTTAATGGATGTTATATGTCACCGAGCCAACGGCATATATATATATATATATATGTTTTTGTCGGCTTTTCAATCGATTAAACCGCCGCCGCCGACGACGACAACGACAACGAGGACTCTTAAGACGTTGTCCGACCAAACTTGAAATACTTCTTCTTCTTCCTGCTGCTGCCGTCACTGCTAACTGTATTTCTTCGCGCTAAATCGTTAGTATGTGCTGTTTTTTTAGCATTTCGGTCGTCGATATTTCAACAACAACAGTTATCAATTTGTCTACGTGTTTTTCTTTCCTTCAAGTTTTCGAGGTTAATTCCTCTGTTTGCTCGTGGGCACGAGGATTCAATCTTGTACTTTGTCTGTAAGTCGGACGGGTATACACTGATTGTAGTTTTGCTAATCGGAAATTTTAACGAAGCCGAATTCACAATAGTCTGATAATCACTAATCAACTAGAGCCTGACAGCAAAAACATGACCGATATTTCTTGTCGTACCGAATCTAAATATGGCAGCAACAGCGCGGCCAATTGGTAACGAGAAAGACGTGTGCGACAAAGTGAAAACGAAGTCTTTGGTTTGAGACCAAAACCCAATTTACGCTCTCGTATCGATTATGTACGAGAGCAGTAAAATAATTGTTCAGCGATCAGGCATTTCCGTATTTTTGTTGTTGCGATTTCTGGCGGTTAAACACATTTATAAGTGGAAAAAATCCATCGTGTAATAACCTTGCGACACGCGCGCGCGCGCGCGTGTTTGTGTGTGTGTGTGAAATTGTTAATTTATTGTTACAATCACGTGCTGCTGCTGCTGCTAATCACATCCGTAACAGTTTTTAGAAAGGCCGCGGAGCGTTGGCGTCAAGGAAACTTAATTTTAATTTAATTAAAACAATGGATTCGATTGACGATAATTTATCGGTGCCGGTGGGTTCCGTCGCCGTGGCCTTTTAATGAAGAAGAATAAGAAGGAAAACATTTGTCGATTGAATGTGAGTGTTGGCGTTTGTGTCTAATTGGTTAAATATTATTATTATTGTTGTTGTTGTTAGCACACGTTGGTCAGTATCAAATCGAGAATGAACGCCAGTCATTGTGTTTGTAACGGTAATATAATGATAATGTTACCGTTTAAGCAGTGTAGGAGTTTGGCTTTAGGTTTGTGTCGTGCTGGTAACCTCAGAACGGGGGGGAGCTAAACCCCCAAAACAGACGCAGGCACGACCTTAAGAGACTTATAGCTATTCCCGCCAAGTTATAGTGATTACTCACTATTATGCGAGTGTGGCCAGCATTATGCTTCAGCCGCTCATTGTTACCCCACGGGCTGTGGCACGAGAAAACGCAATTCGATTTTATGGTGCAAGGACCGTGGTCAGTTGCAACCCAATCGTATAAAACCCGGTCAGCTGCGATCAATTGCATTTTCATGTTATTATAATAATAATAATAATAATAATAATAATACAGAAATTACCATTATGAATGAACTATTCATTCATAGTCACCCCTAACCTAACCTAACGTAACAAAAATATTGGAAGAGGTTACTCGCACTAATGGAAAGTTGCAGAATTGGAATTTCATCGAAGTTCAGAAAAGGAACGTCTCTAAATGACAGATTAGGTCAGTAAGTGAAAGTGCGGGACGCAATCGATGGGGGATAAGAACAGGTAAATTTGTGTCGTCGCAACTTGCCGAGACCGTGGTGCACCCCCCAGGACTTCTGTATTTGTCGGCAGACACCCTCTGATCTACTTAGCCAATAGGCCCTAATAATAATAACAATAATAATATTTTTTTTTTTTTTTTACGAGGGCAGGTGGAAAAATTTGCTGTACAAATGTCCGGAAGGGTCCACACTTCCGGGGTCTGTGGGTTTAACCGACCCACTAAAGAAACCACCTCCCTTTACTCCCTTCTAGGACACTTACCTGTCACTGTTTAACACACTGCTTCGAGCTAGGACTGTTTTTTTTTTCAACCCTAGGGCCCACATCTGACTTGTCAACCTTCTATATTGTATTATCCAAATCTATCTTCTTCGCCCGAAGAATCTCTTCTGCGAAGCGTGCCATACAGTTCTGGTTGTCCTCCCCTTGACGCATCGTTTCAACGATGTTATCCGGGGAGATATCCTGCCTGATATCGTCTTGCAACGATCTTCTATGTTGCTCCCATCTGTCGCAGACGAAGAGTGTATGGCTGACATCGTCCGCAGCTCCCCGGGCAGTACAGGCGCCAGTAGCGTGGCGGCAACAGTACAGGAAATGAAAGAAAATAAAAGCGCTTCCACTGTTATTTTAATGTTGTGTTGCCGGCTCAGACGACGGCTATAGTGTTTTATTTTATAGTACACGTGGAACTTTATAATACGGCACCTCAAATAACGTCATGCGCTTACGCGTTCCCGAGCTGTACTAATTTTTCCGTGCAGCGAACCGGTGGTTTTCCACTCCAACTTGGCGGCCATCTTCTGACGGCGTGCACCCTCAAGGTAAAAATCGCGTGATATTCATTCATTCTTACTCTTTTGAATCGTATATTGCTTATTTAAATATGCGTTATAGTTTTCTTCTTCTTCTTCTTCTTTTTCACCTCACGGAGTAGGCACTTTGCCTGTTCCGTCTTCACAAAGTATCTCTCCATTCCACTGTGAAGAATTCGAGTAATTAATATTATTCTGGAAGAGTTACCAGCCCTTCGCAGAGGGTGACGTGACAGGGCTGCTGTCTTATGGCTTAAGTCTAGCCATCATGCGTACTATCCCCACATGAGGGGTTGCTCATTATAGGTTATTTCCGATCTGACGATGAGTTGTGAAGCTTGAAAGCGCTAATCGGAATAATTTTTCTATAGTGGTGTGCAACAGTGATAATTCTAATACCTGTTATAGGTATATCGGTCCACTTCTAGTCAGAACCAAGGTAGCGGAATTCGTGACACTTGCTCTATTCTCTTATTATCTAATACAGTTTTACTCCGCAAGCGGTATTTGCCCCCCCCCCCCTATAGTTTTCGTCTTAAGGTCTATAGATTCCCCGACAACCCACTGTGTCACAATGCTTTATTGCTTTTATAGTTCTGATTATTCAGTTCATCTCGTCTCGTTAGTAACGCATATAGTGTGTGTGTGTGTGTGTGTGTGTGTGTGTGTGTGTGTGTGTGTGAATGGGCGAGCGCGGCCGTGCTAGCTAGCAGCTAGTGGCGAGTGGTTCCGATGTGTGTTAGCTGCGACCCGTTATGACCGGCCCTGCCTGTTTGTTGGTCACTAGCCTAGCCTTGCCTTGCTCTCTCTCTCTCTCTCTCTCTCTCTCTCTCTCTCTCTCTCTCTCTCTCACCTGTGTGATCACTTGTACATTACCACCGACCTCTATCATGTTACGCTGTACGCTTTCTTTTATCCTCCTCTCTTTCTTACTCATATTATCCGTTATTGGGTATAACGTATTACGCATATGTTGTTACTTCAGATATCTAAGATGATTAACTTACACATTTTTGGCCTGTCGTATATGTAAACGCTTTGTTACGTAGCCTATAATATGTATACGAGTGTCGTCTCAAAAATAAGTTTCCCTGATTTAGGAAATATAAAAACACGTAAAAATTAAAAAGAAAACTATACTTTTATTCAAAAACGTGTACTTATTTTTCAACATAATCTCCAACCTTGTCAGTAAACTTTATGTATCGTAAAAACAGTTTGATCTGCTGCGTGCCCAGATTTCGGAGCCAGGCGTCAACCTCCAGTTTCACTTCCGTATCGGGTTCGAAACGTTCTCCTCCCTGGTGTTCTTTGAGATGGGGAGAAATATGGAAATCACTCGGAGCCAAATCGGGTGGATGTGAGGGACGTGCGAAAATCTCCCTTCGAAAGGACTACAACTAATTCTGCGTGACTCGCGAGGGATGAGGACGTGCATTGTCGTGGAGCAGAAGAACTTTTGTTGCTCAACAAACCTTTTCCTTTCCAGAACAATGTGTGCCACCAGCGGACCATTTGAATGCTCGTGCACTCAGGTCCGTACACAGTAACTAAGGGGACGTCCATTAATTACGTGAGCTCAAATGGGGGGGGGAGGGGTCCGGCAAAATCTCACCAAATCTCATTTAAAGGGCCAATGAAATGGGGGGGGGGGCAATGAAAATCTCACGTCAACTTTTTAATTCAGAGAATATACATTATTATAACGGATAACATTTTGTTTTATAAAATTAATCCCGAGCATAGACAATATTAAAGTGCCCACCAATCTTTATGGCCTCTCTGAACTGAACTGAATGCTTAATACACGTGTGCATGCCCGGGATTCCCCGATTTGAAACAAAGAGCCGCACAAGTGTCAGATTTCATTCGGGGAGTTCCCTGCCGCGCCGGTCGAAATCACTGCGTGTCAGTCAGTGAGTCAGTCGTGATATTCTGCAACGCATATAAAGCCGATGTTATTGTGTTCAACATGAATTTGTATCAAAACTTTTACAATGCGTATGTTAAGCGGCATGCAGACAAGTCGAAACAAACGTGCCAGCAAGAAGTTAATCGTTTGTGGAAGGAAGCTAAGCTGAAGTTCACCGACAAGAATTCTCTTAGTGATCATATAAATCAAGAGATTGAAATTCTACGTAATCATACGGTTCAAAGGAAGGTACAAACAATGTTGTCTTTCATCTGCAAAGTAAGTAAAGGTTCAATGACATTTAATGTATATAATATATCAATAAAAGGTCAATTTAGAGTATTTTTAGTGGTATGAAGCAAAAACATGAACATATCAAATAAATTTAATTATTTAAAAATTATAGGGTAAACCTCACGTGAGGGGGAGGGGGGTCCCACCACATCTCACCAAGGGGGAGGGGGTCCAAATTAAAAAAAAAAAACCACGTAATTAATGGACGTCCCCTAAGTGACGATGAATTTCGCCCGCTGATTCATTTTTTGTAGCAAAACAACGAAACACACTAGGCACTTTGCAATCGGGCACGCTGGTAAACGGAACGCCCGTGATATTAAATGTCGTGTTGTTGTTACGTTGCTACGCAACGGATGAGATTTTGGCACTGCTGCCACTACACACAAATAAAAGTTCTCCAACTGCTTGCGCCCTTTCCCTTTGAAAGAAGAAATAGGGAAACTTACTTTTGAGGTGACCCTCGTATATTTAAAATCTAGAAGTAAAGCCGCAGGGTCAGAGGCCAAGGATGATGTATCGGTCATACATTGAGAGATTAGGGCAGAATTGTGAGAAGAGTTTACAGGAAATGAAGGTTATGTGTGCATGGACAGGAATGGGTGGAGACGATGGACGGAGGCTCCTTACAACCGGACACTGAGGGGCAGAAGGGCTACTAGAGAAAGAAGAAGAAGGTGAATAATAAGAAGAAAATATGCTATAGACAAAAGAGCGTTGCGTGATTGTTGCGCTCGCAACAGTTCGGGATTGCTGGAGGCTCAGAGCACGGCACAGTAGGGCAACGAAGCAATCTCCAGTGTCCTCTGTTCCTGTTATTCCTATTCCTAAAACTATTTGCACTTTTCGTATGCCATCGTTTGGGATTTTTATAATAGTTATTTATATAAATTTGTAAGTTTTATATTGGTTGTTAATTTAGTTGTGCGTCGCAGGAAAGATGGGTAATTATGTACGTACATACATACGAGTGATATCCGGCACTACAGTCCAGGATGGACCTTGGCTTCCCTAATGATCCGCCTCCAGATAGTCCGATCATGTGCCTTGGTCTTCCACGAGCCGACACTCATCCTTGTCAGGTCCACTTGGCATCATGTTCTAGACCTGCCTCGTCTTCTGCGCCCATCTATGTGTCCATTTATTGTCCTTTTGGGGGGTCTTCGGTTGTCCATTCTTTCTACATGTCCTATCCAGCTGATTCTTCTTATTCTTCTTCTTCTTCTCCTCTTCAAGGATTAGGTTATATAAACCTGTTTCGGCACCCATCTCATCCTCGGACGACCCATGTCTCTTCTACCAATGGCTTAATAGTTCAGTGCCGCTTTCGGCAGTCGATCCTCTGTCATCCTTTGCAGATGATCCAATCATTGTCTTCTGTGAATTGAAATAATTTCATTTATGTCCTTTACTTCGAGTTCTGCGCTGATATCTTCATTACTTATTCTATCTTGCAATGTATAATTCAAAGTATTTCGAAGAAACTGCATTTCATCACTCTGAATCTTGCCGATTTCCTTTTTTGTCATGACCCACTCGTCATTCGCATAAATCAATGTGGGTATTGCAATTGTCTTATAAAATTTAATCCTTGTGCTGTGTCTTGTTTTATTTATAAGATTTCTATGAATCGTAACACAAATATTCCTAAATTTCTTCATCTTCTCTCTTTTATCATATTCAGGTTCATAGCTTACTGCACAGTCGAGATATTTGAAACAGCCCACTTGTTCTAAAGTGCTGTTGTTTATAACTATCTTAGTCCTCACTGGATATTTACCTTTAAAAGCCATGGGTTTGGTGTTTCTTGGTGAAATTGTCAGTGAGTACTCTCTTGCAAATTGAAACAGCTCTTTGTAAATCATCCTCATTAAATCCTGATTCTTCTGGACTTTATAAATCGGTCGATATCTCCCTGTTTTAGTATAGAGTCTATTTGTTGGTTCGATCTGATCGTCACCATTGTCCATTACATACCGGTCCGAAGATTCTTCTAATAATTTTCCTTTCAAAAGTGCTCAGAACCTTCTCATCAACTGCTGTTAATGTCCAGGTTTCGGAACCGTATGTCGCCACAGGCCTGACAATTTCAATTTAGGCTAATTATTATGTAACAACAGTATTAAAAGTGGAGAATTCGTACATCCCGCGATAAGAGAGTCACTTTATCTGCTCATCTAATACGTGTACGTGTAACAGGCAGGCCTACTGTCAGTGAAAGTATTGTGTATTGTAGCTGAACAGCTGATAGAAAACTAGAACGCAGGAATCGAAATGGAAACCAATTATAATAATGTACCTACTACTTGATATAATTAGCTAACGATATTTAACTGGCGCACATTTTATTATTATTGACATTAAATATAACTGCATGAAGGTAGTCGGTTGCTAACAACACCGGCTAGTTAAAGACCCTGTGCACACTGATTAGAGAAATAATTTGCTCCATGTTTGTGCTAATTATTGCAACTCATTATTTATTTGCACTGATCACCATTATAATATGTCTAACGTTTATTGCCAGTATACATGCAACACACTCTCTGGAAAATTTTACACACCTGTACGTTTAGTACTGTAGACATTGTGGGATTTATTTAGTTGATATAAAAGCAGATTTTTTGTTAAAAACTTTATTAATTCGAATGTATACAGGAAAAGAAGAAGAAGAAGGGACACATTTCGAGTTGTTTAAACAAAGGTTTACATTTTGTTAAAACGTAAACAAAGTGTTGGGAGTGTTGAACCCAAAGCAGGCAAATGTTGATTTCGACAAAAGGGAGAAGAAGAAAAAATTAAAACCTCATTATCGACACATGCACACAGCTGTACTAATTCATATCAGTCGTATTCACAATAAATCAGTGTATATTAATTGTAGGATTTTCCATTGAAATGTTTATTTTCGAAAGATTTTGCCGAACATTAAAAAATTGTTTTTTTTTTCGTTCGTGTGCACTTGTTACGGTGTGGCTGCGGCCGGTTTAACGTAATTTGAAGGAACCGGTTTTGGTTCGGGATGTGTTTATCGTACCGGAATACATTTACAGCGTACGGTAATAAATTGCGACCACAGGCATAGAGACACACGGAGAAAGGTGAAGTGAATTTCCGGTGATGTAATCGAGTTAACAACGCGCCGGCCGCGCATTTTTTTATCGACAAATATTTCTTGTTTCTTCTTCTTCTTCTCCTCCTCCTTGGTTAATAAGGTTCAGACCTGTGGCCGACCTTCGCTATTATTATCTATTCCTAGCGTTATTATTAGAATAGTTATGTCCTTAAGAGTTTACAAAACGCTACGTTTAACATTATTATTTAATTAAAACTCTTAAGCGATGAGCGATTTCTTACGGGTAAATCTTCTATTCGCAGGCACAAAAAATATAGAGGCAGTAAAAGAGTTCATATATCTTGGCTCCCAGATAAACAGCACCAACGACATCAACACTGAAATAAGAAGAAGAATATGTCTTGCAAATAAAACATATTATGGATTAAAAAAGCACCTGACATCTAGCTTCAAGCCAAGAAGCACGAAATGCTAAATCTACAAAACACTTATCAGGCCAGTGCTGACATTGCTTCAGAAACCTGGGCAATGACAAAAAACAGCGAAAGACTTCTAGGTTGCTGTGAAAGACGGATTCTAAGAACAATATTTAGAGGAGTACAAGAAAATGGAATGTGGCGCAGGCGCTGTAATTATGAACTATACCATCTTTATAAAGAGCCTGACAATGTCCGGCTAATCAAAATACACAGGCTAAGGTGGGTTGGACACATAGAGAGAATGGAGGAAGGACAGCCTGCGAAACATATTTTCTACCAGAAACCAATGGGTAGTAGAAAAAGGGGAAGACCCGAAGTAGATTCAAAGACCAGATAGAGGAGAACCTCGGAAAGCTAAACATAAGAAACTGGAAAGCCAAGGCATGCAATAGGGAGGAATGGAATCGACTCTTGCAGTAGGTCGAGACCTACCAAGGGTTGTAGAGCCACGGTTGATGATGATGAAATCTTCTATTCGCACTGCTGCTATCGTAATATTTTTCTCGGTTGAAGTTTCGATCCCCAGAGTCTGGGATTGCCCTCAGAAGCTAAACAACATACAGTAAAACAGTATAAAACAAAATATTGCCAGTTACGATTAAAATATTTTCTTAACAATATAGTCTTACAAAGATTAGCAACAACATATAAGAATAGAAATACAAAACTAAACTACAAAAAAGTCTTAAATGAAACAAACATTTTGTTACCTTTGACTGACGGTTGAAAGACCTAACAACGGCTGGACTGACTGACTCTGGACTGTGCGGTTGTGCGTCGCAGAGACGAACCGCTAAGGAAACTGAGTTCCGACCTACCTTCTGGAGGTCCTGCCTCGTGGCCCTGCCCAAGTAGGGCGACTTGCTCTGTAGCAGGCGTGCTATCCTACACTAGCGCAGTATACACTGAAGGCGTTTCCACGAATCACCTGGACGTATACGATACCTGCCCAGCCCAGCCACAAGAGGATTGTCTGGGAACCTCGCCGCACGCGCATAAAATTTGCGTGCTTAGCCGCCTGAAGTGTCCTCTAACGATCGGACGCCAAGTCCTCTCCTTAGAAGGCGAGATGAGAAGCAACGGGGGACTTTGGCCACTAGCCGAAGACCCCTGTCGAGGACGCTTTGCAACTTCTTTTTATGCACTGCGGCGAGGTAACCCCAGACCGGGCAAGCGTAGGTAATGACCGGCAGTAAATACGCGCCGACGATCATCTTGCCCAAGTTCCTGGTCATGGCTGAGCTGAACAGGAGTGGAAACAGTAAGCTCAGACGAGCGGACGCTCGCTTAAGAACTGTCTGAGCGTGGGTACGCCGGGTGAGCCGACGGTGAAGGTGTAGTCCAAGGTACTTAACCTCGTTGGACCAACGCAAGTACGTCCTGCCGATGTTCCGTCGCTTGGAGAATTGGACGGCTACACTCTTGGTCGCGTCGAGAGACATCCTACCTTATCAGTCCAGTCCCCGAGCTGGCTCTGCAGTCGTAAGACAGCCCGTTCTGCATGACGATCGGCCGTATATACAGTCGTGTTGGCCCCGAAGAGGGCCACCTGGACTACAGGTTGTCAACGACTGTACAACTGTCTTCTTTCGTATTTATACCCGTGTACCTGCTAAAGACCACGCCCCCTCCCCTACTTCTACTCCTACACAAAACGAAAATTCCAACCAACCCACACGGAATTTTCCAACCCCTAACGGGAATTTCCGACCGACCTGTTCCCACCGTCACAGCCTTTCATCGCATTCCTCAAAGTATTAAACCAAACTTGTTGATTATTCTTGCTTGCTTGTCCAACAGCCGCCTTCTTGAATCTGCATTGTCCAATCGTAGACTCTGTACCAACTATGGACAAGGTATCCCGCTGTGTTGTTCCGCCATTCTCGACGTATTCGTCTTACGATGTATTTTAAAGAAATATTTAAATCGTAACTGGCAACATTTTCTTTTATAATGGTTTATAATCGACAGGATATTGGCTGAATTGGTGGGAACGTCTTTGGCGAATGGAAGACTGCCGCATCCCTACACAACTATGGAACTATAAGCCGAGGGGACGGAGAAGTGCGGGACGTCCGAGGAAGCGCTGGAGTGACCGGATTCTTTGACTGTGTGTGACAGTAACAAACCATCCTTGGTTTAATCCTTGAACATGCTGATGATAATGATAACGTTTTATTGTATATTTTGTTTTATGTTTCTTAGCTTCTTCTGAGGACGGTCTAGGGATCGAAACGTGAAGCCAGAAAACATATTACGATAGCAGCAGTGCGAATAGACGCTTTACCCGTCACATACACACGCGCGCTCGTCCTTTACGGTTAGTTTCAAATAGGTAAGTTTTAACACTGAACTATGAACGTAGAACATTTTGTGTTAAATTTTGTATAAATTATTTACTTTAATTAGATACTTTGTGTATATGTAAATAGTTGGATAGACTATTAAAGTTGTGTTAGCAGTTGTAATCACAAACAGAAATAACACTGTTCTGTTGCACACCACTACAGAAAAATTATTCCAATTAGCGTTTTCGAGCTTCACAGCTCATCATCAGATTGGAAATAGCCTATAAACTATCTTGGTTTATATCGGATATATTTCTGATCTGATCTGGTGATGAGCTGTGAAGCTCCAAAACGCTAATCGGAACAATTTTTCTGTAGTGGTGTGCAATAGCTGAATAGACAAATAGCGAGAGAGAAAGGAAAAAATGTGAGTGCGCCCGCTCGGTTCATGTGTGTGTGTGTGTGTGTGTGTGTGTGTGTGTGTGTGTGTGTGTGTGTGTGTGTGTGTGTGTGTGTGTGTGTGTGTGTGTGAGAGAGAGAGAGAGAGAGAGAGAGAGAGAGAGAGAGAGAGAGAGAGAGAGAGAGAGAGAGAGAGAGAGAGAGAGAGAGAGAGAGAGAGAGAGAGAGAGAGAGAGAGGAAAGGCATTCACATAGCCTATAAAGATAGTTAGACAGATAGACATCGAGACAGATACAGATATCTGTACATCGAGATAGAGAGGTAGCGAGTGTGGCGAGGGGGGGGAGAGATTAGTTCTCACACGGGCAGTATAATTTGATAAATGAATGCAATTACAAGACAGTGTTTTGTGATAGAACTAATGCAATGAAACTAATTTATTATATTTTTCGCAAAAAAGAAACTTACAGAAAGTAAAGAATAACAACAGTTTTTGTCTTTGCAAACGAAGACAAGAAACTATATTCAAAGCGTGCAGACACGCATGTGTTTATGAGAAAAAAAATATATTCAACTTGGTAAAGTTGAAAAAAAAACGATTCCCAAATATATGTAGAAAAAAGAATTAAGAAAAACAAAATAATATAAGTGTTGTTATGTTTCTTTCTCTGTTTCATCTTCTTGTCCTTCTTTGTTGTTCGCGGGCCCGTTCCGCTAATTGACTAGAAAGAAAATAAAAAAGAAAATCAAAATAAAACATAGAGGAATAGAAAGAGAGAGAGTTAGTGGGACGGGGTGGCGCGGAGACTCAGTCTGGCTATTGTTGTGGTATGCCTTTCTAGTCTGCCGAAACGAAACCGGGAAAACGTTTATTGTTGTTGTTGTTTGGTTCGCTTCGTCTTCCGTAAGCGACTCGACTCCGGAACGGTTGCAGACGGACGTAAAAAAGTTAAACGATTTAGTTTGGCAACAATCAGGTGATTGTATGCTACGCGTGGTTTTATTATTATTGGTGGGCAGAGCTCAGTTAATTGGGAAGTCACCGCCACCTATACGGTCTTTGTTGACTATTTTTTAACGATTTAAAAAAAATGTGATTTCCTCCCCGTCCCGGTTACGATATAGGCCTACACTGTATGGCACTTATTTTCTCGTCCGTTGACGCGGATGGAATGGCTTAGCTTCTGAAAGTACGGTAGGGGGACCGAGGGGGTGACGAATGAGTGAAATAGACGAATTAATGAGAGAGCATGGAACAAACCCATTAACTACAACATAAAATGTTTTATTACAACACTAGCAATGTATAGTACTAATGTTATGCTCGAACATATTTATAGCTGGACATTTACAAACTCAAACAAGTTATGCACTGTAATTGCAAAAAAAATTGTTTAATGATTATGGAAAAAATCTTTAATTTTCTTCTGTTTTTCTGTCAGCCGTACTTTTCAAGAACCAAGTTATGTATTTGATGCAATTAAATTATTCTAGGCAATTCTGCTTCATCTTGGTCTTCGTACCACTTGATTGCTGTAATCAGTGATCGAATGGCCTCCTTATGAGAGAATGGAGGTTTTATTGGCTGGTCATCTTCTTCATCATTAGCTTCTGTAGGTTCTGTGGATAGGCCTGTGTATGTAACAATTTCATCATCACTAAACATTTCGTGCCTACATCCAATAAGTCTATTTCACACCAATTTTTGATGTCGTCTTCATTCAAACTGTTAAATGCTGGTAGGGATTGACAGATATCTAACAGTTCTGATGTGGGTTCAAGACCTTCAGGTTCTGTAAACGCTGGTTGTAATTCAGATGGCTATAACTTATTCCAGGCAGATTTTAGAGTGTTTTCCGGATTACTCTGCCAGGCATCAGCAATGCAACTGAATTTTCAGAAAATGTATTATGCTGTAACAACAAAACACTTGTTGTACCGTGTACACAAATACGAAATACCCATACCTTCCGCAAACCGTTCTCCTGGCTATTATTAGAACCCCAGTCACAATCAGCACGTTTCTGGTTTACCCTAGCTACAACTAGAGAGTATATGTTACTCGCTTTTAATAAAGAAAAAGAAAATAAGCTTGAGTGGGTGACAAATTACAGAGGAAGACGAATTAGTGAGGTTCCATTGTATATCTGTGTCGTTTTACCGCACCTTGGCCCACTTCACCAGCAGCCAGCCGGCCGAGTTTCATACTCCTGACAACTCCCAGCTGCTGCCACACCACGCTTAACCCTCCCTATTCAGTTGCTTCTTCTTTCCAAATTTTTTTTCTACGTAATCTCGTCTGAGAACTACGTCACTACATCCCCGCCTCTTCAGCACTACATCTCAAGCGCCTACATCTTTGTTTGTCCCTTTCGTTAACAGTCAGCGGTCTCGGATCTGTACAATGCTACACTGTAAAAAATAACTCGTATTCCCGAATCCTTTCAGCTATATTTCATTACGCAACAAGGATTTTATTCTCATAAATCTTACATACTGTTTTAGAAAACAAATATTTTTTAATGAATTTATTTACTATTCAGTAATATGTGTACGTCGTGTGTGTTTGATTTAAGACGTTGTTTCGGGTTCAATGCTGCTTGCATCCTTTTATAAGTGGCGCCGACAACGTAAGGCTAATCGTATAAGTAAATGTAAGTATTAGTCACTTTTTGCTACAGACCGTTTCTTGATGTATATAATACATTTAATATTTATGTTAAATTTACCTCAAGATGTTATTTTTCCTTATTTGGAACATATTTCGGGTACCATCTTGTACCCATCCTCAGCCTTCCGTTTTTTTTTGTCTGGTGAAGTACATATGTGTTGTTGGTTGACTATTATTATTGTGGCTTCCTGTTGGCTTCTGGTATTTCAAATTGGTTTTATTGTGTGTGATTGTGGTGTATGTGTTAGTTTTTTGTGTAACAAACTAATACCTGAACAAATACAAATCAATGCAAAACATGACACAATATTCAAAGCACTCAACATTGAAATACACAAAAAACTAACACATACACCACAATCACACACCACAATACAACCAATTTGAAATACCAGAAGCCAACAGGAAGCCACAATAATAATAGTCAACCAACAACACATATGTACTTCACCAGACAAAAAAAAAACCGGAAGGCTGAGGATGGGTACAAGATGGTACCCGAAACATGTTCCAAATAAGGAAAAATAACATCTTGAGGTAAATTTAATATAAATATTAAATGTAATATATATATATATATATATATATATATATATATATTATCAAATTATAATTACTTCTGCAAGTAGTTTCTTTATCGTATCAATCCGCCTGACGATCATTTCACAGAATATATCAGTGTCTTCAGAGTTTTATAAATGAATTAACAAATAATCGAATTAATTCGATTTCAATATAGAAAGTAACGAAGAATCGAATTCGAATCGATTTTAATATAAAATAACAAACGGACGATTAAATTCGCTTTAAATGATCGATTGTTTTAAGTGTTTATTTACTTAATCAGCTGTTTTGTAAATATAACCTGGGAAAATTTCCATTGAGCAAATTAATTTTTATACTAGCAGAATAAGCTGAGTGTTTTTGTTACACCTGTCGCGTGAGATCCTGTGGGACACCCCCAATGATCGATGCCTCGTTTACGGTATGAACAGCAACTGTCTATAATGCACTTACCTTACAGTTCGTAACCTGATGTTATTTAGAAAAAGGGTTAAGTGCTTATGCGTCCTTCATAGGTTAAATTTTAAAGAAAAAAATGTGTAATTATTTATATTTACTTAAATGTTGTGCTAACAAAATTCAAGACTATAAAAATATAGTTACTTAAAAAAAATTAAACAAACCAGTGGACCCCCCCCCCCCCCAAGCATAGGATACTTTAGATGGATGAAATCTTCAGAAAAAGATTTCTTCTGTCAGTCAACGTTTGTATAATATTCAAGCGTATAACAGCTAACGTATGAGACAGGATAATAGTTGTATAAGTGATAACAGAAATAATATCAAGGTATAAAGAAAAATATATTTCTTCGAAAAAGTCAACAACTTTGTTTATTTAGGATGCCAAATTAACTCCGATGGGGAAACAACAGAAGAAATAAAGAGAATCACCTCAACTAATAGGTGCTTCTTTGGTCTCAGACCCCTGTTCCACAGCAGATAAAATTGCCAGTAGCATCAAGCTGCTTCTGTATAAAACACTGATCCGCCAAGTTCTCACCTATGGGACCATTTCTAGAAAGTCTAAGTCAAGCCTGATGGTTTGTGAACGCAAAATCCTCCGCAGTATTTTTGGTCCAATATGTGTGGGAGATGAATGGATCAACCAAAAACTGAACACTCTTCTGAACGAACCAGGTATTGTGAAAGTTATAATACTGGTAGACTCAAGTGGGCTGGACATGTGATCAGAATGGGGGAGAATGAAATACCGAGAAAGGCACTCACAGAACAGATCTATGACACCAGGAGAGTTGGTAGGACCAAACTACGTTGGGAAGACGGTGTGAATTATGATGCGCGCCATATCCTTGGGACCCGGAACTGGAGAGCAGCTGCACTGGCGGAGGGCTTGACTCAGTAATGGGTTGTCGCGCCGCTGTAAGTATTAAAAAAAAATGAGGCACCGTGGTATGCATGTACCTGGATATAATACCAAGGCAGGTTTATGAGTTGTAACACTGAGGGAAAGCGAAGCGTTGGGAGTGGTGAAGCTGGGGAACAGGCAGACACGCCTAATCCTGACAGGCAAGCAAGAAGAAGAAGACAAAAGTGGGTAGTACTTCCTAACGCTTCCAATCCTTATTGAAACTATTTCAGATCCTATAAAATCATGTTTGCTCCGGGTAATTCTAACTAACAATTAACTCTAATACTTGGACAGATTTTGTGTGTGTTTGCAACAATACAAACTCATTCGCTAATGATTACCGTTTTCTGTTTCAGGTACAGTACGTTGAATATGATCGCAGCCCACCCCTACTTTACAAAAGCGTTAAATTGTATTGCACAGGCCTATGTTTCGTGCACAATTTTAAAAGGTAAGCTAATAAAACATTTCAAGTGCTTTTCATATTTTTATCGGTTGAACAAACGAACGTTTCCACTAAATTGAAAGTGCATGTTGCGGATACTAATTCTATTTAGTCGTGTTTACACATAAGTGATAAGTTCCTGATGGGTACACTTATCCGTTGTTTCGGGAAGTAAACATCTTTAGGACTTGACATTGGCAACAATTAATGTATCTCCTGTCACACGTCCGAGCGCCACATTACACATTAGACATTTCTGTGCCCCACAATCTTTTGCTAAGTGTAAGTCGCCAATTCACAGCAAAAATAATCTTTGCAAATACAAATAAAATTAAACATAAACTTTACGCGTTCACAGATCTAACTTATCTCGTTTTGCGAAAAAAATATTCAGGATTTTTTTTGTAATTTAACAAATAAAATTGTTACTTATAAACAATAAATACGTTGTTTTCAGTGTAATTATTTTATATTATTATTCGAAAGAACTGTAAGATGTATCGATACGTGTTTTCGATAGTCTGATGAAGTGAACAGACCTCAGGCTTGCAAAATAAAAGTGAAAAATATTGTAAAAGCATAGCAGTCCCGTGAACCGTTCAGGGTGAAATAAAACAAATTATTTATATCAAAGCCGAACGGGCGGTACAAGTCGTAAAGTAACTAGACGTCGATACAAACAAATAAAATGAAAGAAAAGTCGGAATAAAAACAGACAAAAACAACATTTAACTACACATTTGTGTCTATGTTAATGTACACTTGATCTGGTCAAGAAGAAAAAGAATGAACAGCGCGTGGGAACTGATATGTGAGGTTAATAAATTCACACGTTTATGGTGATTTAACTAAATGAAACAGCTGGTTCTTCCCAGACGCTTGTGAACCAGACTAAATTATGTAACTGTCCGTAATAGGCTAAGTTCTTTTTTTCTTTACACAGTTGCATTAAACAGATGATGATATTATTAACACCGCAAATTACTACTACATTAAACGCTTAGAGTATTTCATCGATGTCGTAGTTTCGATACTACATTCTGCATGAATGCACGGTATTTTTACGGCAATAAGTGTGATAGGTTGGCAACATTACTTGAGTTTTTCAACATAATGCAGGCCTGCGACTCTTATTTTTTCGCAGACAATTATGTAAATTTTCGCATACGAGAAAATAAATAGTGTAACGAGCATGAGAATGACTTAAACCTCTTTGTCGTTTACATTCAGAATTAGTGAGCCATTAATATAAAATAAAAATAGCATATAAGGCACATAAATTAAACTGTATCATCTAATTTGTCATTAGTACATGATTGCTTGAAATGCCTAATTTTAGTGATATAATTTGCCTGATATCCATTTCAGATTCAGCCAGTTAATAGTTGCATTTAAAAGTCGGAATTACTTTTTTCAAAAGAAAAATGTAGTCTATTTTTATTTGATTAATATAATCGTTTACGAATTAAATTATATTGGATTTTGGGAATTAAAAAAAATCGTGTAAAGGAATGTTTATATACGCCCTTCGAAACATTTTTTCTACAAAGCGATCAATTCGTATTATGTAACACAGATTTTCCAAGACGTATTACGTTGGAATCGAGGCTTTTCGAGGTATAGGCCTATGTACAAGATTTTAAACATTTGGGAAAATATTAAGATTAAAGTTGGTACCGTTTGTTAATTAGTTCAGTGCAAAATGTAGACAGATATGATATGTCTATAGTCACCGTAGAAAGTATGATGGAATCTTTGGTCAGGAATTGGTATTTAAAAAAAAAAAAAAAGATAATACAGATAAGAACATTGATCACAACACAAATGTGACGTCAGATCAAGGAGAGAAGGAAAATATTTCAAATATTTCAAAGAATCCAAAAAAGTTGTATAACATTTTACACAGTTTTAAATGATTTTATACATGAATCGAGAAAATGGACAAGTAATACAGAAAACTGAAGGATTGCGTCTTGTTCAGATTTAGGTAGAACATTTTGTCATTAAACTACAGACGAGAAAACACTGAATTCTCAAAAGGCGGGAATTTTGAGATGTTAAAATGGAAATGTTGCATAAATGTTTCGACTTATTAAGTTTGATCCCTGTCGACTGCTACAACTAGGCCTACATCTTAAAGTTGTTGATATAATCTTTCAGGCTTAATGTAATGTACAGAAAACGTTGGTTAATTATGAATATACTCAGGCAGGAGCAATGGTGAATATTTCAGTTAATTTTGAATACGTACCGGAGAGGTTTGGGAATCAATGACATGGGATTCCATTTCGGAGTTAACAAAGTGTCGGAGAAGATAAGTATTATATGGTCTGTACAGTATCCGCAACATTTCTGTAGACACACATATAGTAGACCTGCCTGAAATGTTGGACCCGTATAGAGGACTGTTCAGCGAACTGAGTTCGGACACAACCGCAACACAAAGTAGGACAATTTCCACGCGTTGAATCTTGGCCGGCTCTAGTAGAAGGCCGGAATATTAAACGTGGCAACGTTGCGTCTGATGCCTATAAGCATGGTGTAATAAAATAGCTAAAGTAAACATGCTATATTTTGATTTAATTTCATAGCATTACTAAAATTATGAGTAGGCCTATTTATAGCTAAATCTAAATTATAGGTATGTGCGCACTTAGTACTATACGTTTAACTTGAAGAAATTAGTGAATTAGTGTTAGGCCTAATGAATTAATTTTGTTCGAATTATTGATTTCGTATCGTATGAATGAGTTAATTATTATATTTTTTAAATAATATAAAAGTATTTTTCATAATAAACATTTAATTTACAAAAATGAAGAATTAACCGGCAATTAAAAACGACTATTTGATTATTGAAATACATAAATTAAGAGATCGTCTAGTCGGCCTCAAATATCAGCTGGTTCCAGTGTTGCCACGTTTAATATTCCGGCCTTCTACTAGTGTCGGCCATGACACAACACATTAAAACCTGTTTGAAATATTGGACGCATAGATAGGACAGTTATACCTGGGCAACGAGATAGATAACGAAGGGGCCATAAACACGAAAATACATGACAGGACAAAAATAGGGCATTTATGCCAACAGCAGACTATTGAGAAGCAAACTCATTATTCGTAAGAGAAAAATAAAAATATATAAGACACTTAACCGACCTGATGTTACTTATGAAGTCGAGACATGGACGTTGATAAAAAAGGAACAAGAAATACTAAGAAGGTTTGAAAGAAAGATCTTAAGACCTATTTATGGCCCGGTTAAAGAAGATGACGAATGGAGAATCAGAAATAACCAGTAGATAGATGGACTGTTCAATCACGAGGACATTGTAAGATTCATAAAGGCTCATCCGAATACATGCTTAGGTCAGCTAGATCAGCGTATGCCAAAGAAAATCGTGAGGGCGCAAGTCTATAAAAGCAGAAAGAGGGACCGACCTAGGTTGGATGATGTGCTAGAAGATCTCAGAAGAATGGGTATGAGGGCTTACACTGAGATGACAACGGACAGGAGACTTTGGAGAAGGCTGGCGTTGGAGGCCAGGGCTCACGTTATGCTGTAGTACTAAAGAAGAAGTGGAGAGGACAGTTCAGCTGAACCCACCCCCTGACCCTCGGAGACACGGAATCACCAGTCATGATGATGATGTCAGAGTAGTGCAGACACGACATTGTGTGTAAAGTATACGTATATTTGTGCGCTGTACAGTTGCCAGTGTCAATGACTTTACCGTTATTCATTTGGGGGGGGGGAGGCTATGATTACATTAATTATGCAATATACTGTACATACGTGGTGATCCGTTTGAATTCCCATCATTGTGGCGTTTTTTTCGTATCAACAGGGAACAAACTGTTTCTCACAAGAATTGGCAGGTCTTATAATTGGTCCGACAAACGTTTGTGTGTGTGTGTGTATAGCTGGATTTCCATGGTTCGTTGAAATTCATTACAGTCCGTAGCGACTACCTCCCCTTAGTCGCATGGAAATTTGATAAGGATTTAAACAATGTTCTAGTAGATTCCGTAGTCCGAGGCTACAGTTGGAATTGTGAGTTGTTGATTGAGACCACCGTATAGGACAACCAACCCTATGCCGGCTAGACCTTTTTATCGACATTCTCTGGTCTAGACCCGTTGTGTTCTGTTATATGACCACCTCGAAAAGGGCGTGGCTCTTCACCACGCACGACGGCCTTGAGTACGTAGAGGCTCTGGTCCAAACGGTTCTATATTCCGCATATCGTACTCCTGGATGTGAAAACATCGTAAGGTCCATGCTAAGGACATCCTACATTTTAACCTTTATCTTGATGATCTCCTCAAGAAAATGGAAAGAACAATCCCCTGACGGTATTTAAATCCACAGAAATAAAAGCTTGAAAACCATTGTCGTCGTGGATGACCAAGCTTCGCCACTACAGAAGACGATCTCCAGCGAGCAATATAAATCTTACATAAAGTAGGAAAAGAATATAACTGTGACATATCTGAATCAAAAACAAAGGTAATGGCCTTTGTAGGAGATGAACCGGTTCGAACCAAAATATACATAGACAACACATGCATAGAACCAAGTAAGACATTTCAACTATCTCGGACGTGACGTCACTTATGATCAAGGTAGAGATGTAGAAAATGAACCCAAATAAAATTTTATAACACAATGGCAATACCTACACTACTGTACGGTTCGGTAACTTGGGTCATAAAGAAAAAAGATGAACAGAAGATACAAACAGCAGAAATGAAATTTCTGTGATCAGTCAAAAAGGTGTAATAGACGAGATCATATAAGAAATGAGGAGATAAGAAGTGATTTAGATAATTTTGCAGATAATGAAAGGATTAAAGAATACAGAAGATAATGGATTTAACACATACATACAATGGAAGAAAGTAGAATACCGAAGATGGCGAAAGATTACAACCCTAGAGGCAGACGAAAAGTTGGTAGACCTAAGAAAAGGTGGACTATGGGATAGGAACAGACCTAAAACCGTTAAGAAGATGGTGATGATGATGGGTCGGTAGTGATTTAAAAATGCTTTCATTAGTATCCCATCGTCATCGTACATCACCAGTCCTCTATTTCGAGCTCTTGTTCTGGCAATGACGACGAGCCCCCTCTTCGTCTTCACTCATCCGTTTCCGCCACAGATTCTTATTTAGAGAACAACAGTCTTCTTTCTTCCTTCCCGTGATGCTACGCTCCATAATGGACAGTGGTGTATCTAGAATTTGGCCTTGGAGGGAGGGGGTCCGGTAGAGGGGGGCCTCATACAAAAGAAAAAATAACTTAAGACTAACCAATATTACTCTCTTGAAAGTGACTGAAGATTGCGTGATATCTTCATGAAATAATGATCCTATTAATGTAATACGTGTTATTGAGACTTGTTTAGAACATACTTATTGACTCAATTCATTTCGGTATATTTCATATTTCAAAGGTATACGCAAATGCTGTGTAATAAACCTGTTTCTATATTTAAAAAAGAATACTACTATATTATACAGCTGAAAAAAACACAATAAAACAGTCTTAAAAAAAAAATGATTATGATTGATTAAGTCCTTAAATTCCTAGGTGGAACATAGCGCCTCTACGAAATTTCTCCAGCGTGTTCTTTCCATTGCCAGCGCCTTCACCTCCCTCCATGTCTTGTTAACACCAGCCAGATCTCTTTCCATAGTCCTCTTCCAGGTGTTCCTCGGTCTTCCACGTCTGCGGCTACCTTGCGGATTCCAATACTTTGTGCCTATCTGGCGATATTTTCTGGTAGTCTTCTCAGGGTATGACCGATCCACCTCCATTTTATTCTCTTTATCTGTAGGTGGATGGTACTCTGACTTGTGGCCTCCCATAGAGCTCTGTTCGAGATGGTCTTGGGCCACCAAATTCTCATTATGTACCTCAGGCAACGGTTTATGAAAGTCTGTAACGTTGTAGTAATGCCCTTTGTCGTCACTTTCCAGGTCTCCAAAAAAAAAGGAGATTAACATAATTCCTCGTCAACTTATTTGGCCTTTTGGAGGAGGGTCCAGTCCCGTTCGTAGCCCCCCCCCTGATAATGGACCCTGACCTCCCCCAACAGTCTCTATTCTCTGTGTGGCCTTCTCGCTAAATGTTGTCCTACTACCGTTCTTAATCTTCTCCAGTGTTCTTCTGGCGCCCAACAGGTGTCCCGTCATTATTTCTTCTCGTGATATTATGGATGAAAAGGAGAATTTTTAAATTTAAAAATTAAACATCAAATTGTAAAAAAAATGTCTTATCTAGTCCCCTCGAATGTTTGTATCAAACATTTATATTCCATACATTTCCAAGTTTTCATTACTAGTTGTTTAGCCAAACACTTTCTGCCATATTTCAACACTGTTTGATCTAATCTTTTATCCTATCACTTTGTGCTAGTAGCCTAATTATGCGGAAGGTTTTTCTAATCAATGTACAAAACGCTTCCCAGCTCTTCTCAATCATACTTTGTTGTTCTTTACACACGCAGTAACAATAATTAGACAGCTTGTCACTGTCACTGCATTTCCTATTCCTGACTCTTGCATTTCTATTGGCGTGGGTCGTCTCATTCTCCTACCCTACAATTTTAGCGGAATTGTTTATTTATTTCTTACCTGGCTGTCAGTCTGTAATCGTGAATAAGTGTTTCGTCCCCTCGTTGACAGATAGTTGTCCGAACCCGACGCACAGTTGCACAGTTTACACACATATTCGCTAAACAAGCAAAGAGATTAATGCTTTCATTGTTATTAGTGGCCGCGGTTATGTTGTACATAGCAATAAACTGAACTAGTATACGTTGTGACCACGTGGTGCGGGCAACACGACCGCGGAAAATTATAAAAAGCCGGTTCATAATATTTTGTCGGCATTAATACCTACCGTAGTTTTGTTGTTAATTGTTTTTCTCTTCGTCTTAGCGTCTCTCTCTCTCTCTCTCTCTCTCTCTCTCTCTCTCTCTCTCTCTCTCTCTCTCTCTCTCTCTCTCTCTCTCATACTTAATGTGAAGTGTATGATTGCAGTCAGTACTAACTGGTGTTGTATAAGAATCGGCGGGCCGAGTCGTACAAAGTTGCACAGCTTCCTGTTTCCTTTTATACACTGTCCAGTGATGGACCCACGGCGTCGTCTGGCTACGCCATAAAGTTAAACCCCCATTCCCACTTACGTTTCAAAAGGAGCCTTCTTTTGTTCAGTCAGATTCCATGTAATGTAGGTTATCATAACAAGTCACAAATATGGGCGCGAGTCATAAGAATATGCAAAGTGTCACAAACTACTCGAATAAGAAGCACGAATAAGACTGTACTACATTTAACAGGGAGGCAAGAATACATTTAAATAAGAAAAAAGAAGAATTAATTATGTATGTGTATAATTCAGATCCTAACAATGAATATCGTATGCTGCGGACACTTGGACACTACTTAGTAGTGACGTACAGAGTTTAAGAGTCTTTGAAAGAATTCTAAGAAAAATCTTTGGACCAGTTAAGGAAGGTGAAGAATGGCGCATACGAAACAATATTGAATTGGAGGAATTGATAGATGGCGAGGACATAGTGAGGTTCGTCAAGTCTGTGAAGATCGGCTGGTTGGGACGTGTGATGGGCATGGAGGACGACAGAATGCTCATAGCAATTCTTACAGGGACAATAGTTGGGCAAAGAAGAAACGGAAGACCTAGAAGATGGTGGTTACAGGACGTAGATGACTTCAGGAGGATGGGTATCGGGGACCGAGGTGTTTGGAGGTGACTAGTCGGGACTCGTCGTGGGCTGTGCCGACAGAGGATTAGAACAGAATAGAATATTGAATATGGGTTTTATATTACCTCATTTCTTCGTCTTTTCAGAATTAAGGAAAGTAATCATGAAACCTGTTAGATCACGAACCCCCTTTCCATTTGAGTAAAGTGAATATCATTCCAGAATAATATACTTTATAATGGGTACTGTTCTTCTTATCGTGTGATTGAACTTCTCTATTTTTTTTTCTCTGGAATCTAAGCCGCGGAATGTAAATCGGAAGCGAGCACGCCAAACGATTCTTTACCTTCGCCCCCAATTGGCGATGCAAAAAGCCAATGCTGTTATAATTTCCTGACCATATTATGGTGTTGTTTCTCTGGCAGTTCGTGGCGGTAAGCACCATGAGCACCAGTATCTGCTCTACGTAACGGTCTCGCATTCCTTAGCTGCACACGACCATGCAATGCAACTACATTTCAACTGGCTGGTTATCTACATACTGTATACTGTAATTACAAATTCACTCTGGCTGTAATTGATAATAATTAAACTTTTTATTAGTATTTATGTTATTTCACTCGTGCATAGATGCACACAACACAAGCAGAAATAATAATCTTGTAATTATGTATGTACGCGCGCGCGCGCGCTAACTACAGGTATAAGAACGTTATTAATGTCGAGGATTTTGCACAAATTTAACAACGCATGCCAACCAGCAACATAATGTGGAGGCGTCTACAGGTTAAATTAAAGATATGTCTATTGGCGCAACACGCAACACCAGTGATGATTAAAGCGGGGGGGGAGGGGGCGTCAGCAGCTAGCCAGTGGTAACACGATAACAAGCTGTGGTTTAATACGCTGTCATCATCATCATCATCATCATCAAGGAGTAAACCAAGGATGGTGTGTTCCGGTCTCAAACAGTCAAAGAGTGTAGAGCCGGTCACTCCAGCGCTTCCTCGGACGTCCCACACCTCTCCGTCCCTTCGGCTTATAGTTCCATAGTTCTTTGGGGATGCGGCAGTCATCCATTCGGCAAAGATGTTCCCACCAATTCAGCCGACACTGGGCGATCCTATCGAGTATACTCATAATATTCAGTTCCTGCCGTACATCTGTGTTTCTTCTACGATCATGGAGAGTATACCTTGCCGCGTGCCTGAGAAATCTCATTTCAGCCGCTGGATACGACTGGCCTGGCCTTTAGTTAAAGTCCATTTCTCAGACCCATAAAGAAGTGTGGGACGGGCCATCACCTTGTAGAATTTTAACCGCGTTTCTTTACTTGCTGACTTAAGGGTTCGCCTGATGGTCCCGCACATAAGGTTGACCTTACCCAACTTATTCACAACGTCATTGCTTGCACAGCGTATTAATACGCTGTTAAATCACAAAACAAGCATGTGAGCCCCGTGTTAGCTGAAACAATAAATTCGGAATATTTATGATGTAGAGCGTATACATTTCCTAATGACTTTTAGGTTATATGAAGCATTGTCCTGTATGGTTACGAGTCGTGGACAACAGGTACGAAGGAAAAAAGAAAACTCTACAGCTTTGAGATATGGTGTTATCGCAAGATGCTAAAAATGGTCTGACAAGATTACAAATGAAGAGGCTGAACAGAATGAATTATGAGAGGTGTTTGTTGAAAAGCATAATTAGATGAAGGGTATAACTTATTGGACACACACTGCGGCGTGAAGGACTACTAAAGTTGGTGACGGAAGGTACAATAGAAGGTAATGGATATAAGGGAAGAATTAAAGAAAACTAAAAACTTGTTTTCGTGATTTTCACTCGTCATTTATTTAAAAAATAAAACACCACGACAGCTGTTTCGGCACACAGTGCCTTCTTCAGATGGTAAGAGCTGACTAGTTACGTACAATAATATCACATAAAGCCAGTGTTATGAAAACGATAATCGACTTAAGTTAGAACAATAAACAATACACATTACATATACACAACTATATACAAATTAGAAAGGAACATACAATTACTTATAATTTCAAATTTAAAAGCTGAGAGCTATTTAAATCAGTTTGGTTGTTCAAAAGCAAACCTAAATCTTTACGCTTATTAATTTCGAGGGCTTCAAGTAAATCAAGTTTTTTACCTTTTTCCAATGCATGTAAAATTTTAAAGTTATCATTAAAATTATGATCTTTTTCCGACAAATGATTCGCATAATTTGATTTACCATCCTGATATCTAAAACTGTAATTGTGATGGTACATTCTTTTTGAAAACGACCTTCCAGACTGGCCAATATAAATTTTGTCACAAGACCCACACAATAACTCATATACTCCTGACTTTTGGAGTTTCTCTACTTTACTCTTATTGTTCTTAATATATCTACCAAGAGAAGATTTCGTCCTAAAAGCTATATTTACATGTTTTTGAGTACATTTGTTTTGGTTCCTTTCTAATTTGTATATAGTTGTGTATATGTAATGTGTATTGTTTAATTGTTCGAGTGTAAGTCGATTATAGTTCTCATAGCACTGGCTTTATGTGATATTATTGTACGTAACTAGTCAGCTCTTACCATCTGACGAAGGCACTGTGTGCCGAAACGGCTGTCGTGGTGTTTTATTTTTTAAATAAATGACGAGTGAAAGTCACGAAAACAAGTTTTTAGTTTTCTTTAATTCTTTAAAAATGGATTTTCATCAAGTAAAGGCCTCCAGTATCAATTATATAGGGGAAGACCAAAGCTGCTGTATATAAAGCAAATTATGGATGACGTAAATTATTGTGTAACTTACGTGGAAATGAAGAGGAAAGCACAAGATCGATCACAATGGAAGACTGCTGCAAACGAATCTTAGGATTGAAGACATAAGAAGAAGAGAAAAGTAGAGTGAGGCCTTTACGCTGGAGACGCAACATCAGAAACGTGAGTAGCCGGAAGACAAACTCAAGTCGCCGAAATGAACAAGTTTAAAAGAATAACAGGCAAAAACGAATGTGAATATTTGATAAATTAAGAAAATGAGGAGACTGGGTTAATGAAAGGCAGCAACTCTGGAATTACAGTGATGTATGTACAGGTTGCCGATTGCCTGACTGACAATACATAGGCTTGCCATAATTTTTTATTGACCAACCGGTACACCTTTTTACCGGGAGGAGGGAGGCTGGAATTCAACATTAGGGTGTTTATTACATAGCTATTTATATGTTTTTTTGAATGTTCATCCTCTTCATTCACAGCATTTAATGAATATTAATTGCTACACTTTCACATGTGAAACTTACTTTGTTTATTTTCCTCGTACGCGTTTCAACGTGATGTTCGTGATGATCAGAATTCTGTATCACACCTCGCTGAGGAAGGCGAACATCATGTTGAAACGCGTACGAGGAAAATAAACAAAGTAAGTTTCACATGTGAAAGTGTAGCAATTAATATTCAGCTATTTATATTTTATTGGATGTATATAATGTATAAATATAATACTTAATGTGTGAATAAAAGAAAATATGTTTTACAAACTTAAGTTCAGTACTTTAAATTGTGTTCAATCAAAGAATTACTCATTACGTTAAGAATTTGCAAGAAGTGTGTAACTTAAAATTGTCTATTAAGCCAGTCCAAAATTTGCTTTACACAACATCAACGCACTCGCATTAAACCTCTGTTATCTGCCCAAACGTTGTTCATCAATGAGAACGCTCACTCTACACTCTCTCGCCCATTATTTTTTCTATCTAGGAATCAAATAGACCGACCGGGACTTTTCGGCAATCGGGCGGGACACCGGGACTGCACTCTGAAACCGGGACTATCCGGGTCAAACCGGAACGTGTGGCTAGCCTAACTTTGCACATGCACATGCACTTGTATGATTTTGGCAAACGTAACAGGTTTATAGCTGACTGCACTTGCAGAAATAAATTTTTATTGGTTATTCGATTTTTTTAATATAAAACATATACAGTTTATCTTTGAAAATTATGACTTTGGATCAACTAATTAAGCAAGTGCATTCATTCAGGTTCCTTGGGTGTGACTTGTCTTATGTTGGTGACATAGACGTGGACCAAAAAATATACAGAAGTTTAATCACATGTGTGGGACGATAAGAAGAACACTGAATGGAAAGTTCAGAAGTGATACTCTTTTGAAATTTTATAAAGTGATGGCGAATGCCGTGCAGCCTTTACGGCAGTCAGACTTGAACACTGAACGCAAAGACCCAAAGCCGGATGCAAGCTGGTGAAATGAGATTTTTACGATCAGTACTAGGAGTATCACGGAGGGACTGGCTAAGAAATTATGATATAAGGAATATCCTTGGGATATACAACCTAAACGAAAGGATAAAACAATACAGACAGGATTGGACAGAGCATGTTGAAAGGATGCATAAGAACAGGATACCAAAACAAATTTTGGTTTATAATCCGAAAGGACGGCGGAATATTGGAAGAGACGGCGGACCAAAGAAGAGATGGTCAGACCAAGTAGTGCGCAACGGATCGTAAGGTCCACAGCCTGAAGAAGAAGAAGAAATTATGAGTTTTAAAATATATATATATATATATATATATATATTACTTTAATATTTATACTAAATTTACCTCAAGATGTTTTTTTCTATTTGGAACATGTTTCGAGAGTTCCTGTTCTCTCATCTTCAGCCTTCGCCATTTTGTTTCTGGTGAAGTATTTGTGTGTTGGCTGCTGGATGTTATTAAGGTTGTTTGTTGGTTTTTGGTCTTTTAAAGTTGTATTATTGTGTGTGGTTGTGGTATATGTTTTTGTATTTTGTGTATTTTCGATGTTGAGTGCTTTGAATATTGTGTCATGTTTTGTATTGATTTGTATTTGTTCTGGTATTAGTTTGTTTTGTGTTTTATGTTTGTATATCTGTAAATTTTCCCAAATGTTCATTATGGTGCCTTTGTGTGGTATATGTTTTATTAGTGATACATTGGTTATGTTTGAGAATTCGTGTCCTGTGTTTATTGCATGTGTGGCTAAATTGGATTTATATATTTCTGGTTTTTTGTATGCGTTTAGGTGTTCAAAATAACGTTTTTTCAGCTGTTTTTTTGTTTGTCCTATGTAACATTTATTGCAATCTTGGCATTCAATTTTGTATATACCATTAGTTGTTGTATTATCTTTGTTGTGTGAGTTATTTAGAATTTATAATTTATTTTTATTAGTTTTGTATGCTATTTTTATATCTGTGTTTTTAAATAGTTTTGTTAGTTTTGTCATTTTATTATTTATGTATGTGAATGTGGCCCATTTTTTGTTGTTGTTATTATTTATGTGTGTTCATTTTGATTAATTCTTAATTGTTCAGTTTTTATTTTGTATTTGATTTTATTTTCTATTTTGATCATAATATTTTTATTGTATCCATTTTCAAAACCAATTTGGTATATTATATTTCTTGAGATGAGAGAACAGGAACTCTCGAAACATGTTCCAAATAGAAATAAACATCTTGAGGTAAATTTAGTATAAATATTAAAGTATTATATACATCAAGAAACGGACTGTAGCAGAAAGTGATTGAAATATATATATATATATATATATTAATTTTGAAATATTTGACAGTTAGCAAATTAAAAAGAGTCTTTAATCGTTTTGTATTTTATAAAGAGTTTTCATAATTTCACTTCTCTGGGTTTGCTGGGATTAAGGTGCATCGGTCCGGACGATCTCGCGGGCCAGTTCGTGCTTCCACACCGGCCGTTGTCCTCTTCTAAGTTGGGATGTCGGTCTCGGGGTTTCCTCGTTGTGACCGTCCAGGTTGCTTCTGGCTCAGTCTCGTCGACAACCATCGGATCTCGAACGTCGTGCCTGACTTCATGGTCTAATTCAGCCGCTCCCTCGACGATGCACTCCGACTTCGCAGAGACTGCCATATGAAACTCACGGCCCATCCGTGCTATTGTAGATCTACGCACATGACGTCACGTGACATGTTAAAACGTTTTAGATTTTACTAGAAAATCGACCACGTGTTGGTGGACAAGAACTTCCGGTTTCTAGACCTTTGCAAACCACGTGTTTTCAACTGGATATGATTTCATGAGTAATTACTTTGTCAGTTGAATAAATGCTATTAAAATTTATTTAATATTAAAATAATTATGATAATATTAAAATATTTACTAATAGTTATTCAAATTTGCACACTATTATAAATGACGTATAGTGTGTGTCTATTAATTGGCTTATCAATTAATTGGCTACAAATTTTTGTGACCCTATTAATGATAAGTGTTTCAAATTGGGTTTTTCCTACTTAAAAAACCATATTTCTAAAATAGTTATGAACCATAGAGTATACACAAATTGAAGCTATTTACTTAAATAATTCATTTTCAAAGTTTCACGTCGATCGGTTAATTACCGCGGAAGATGTAGCGATCGGACGTTATCACACCCGCACACGCGCACAAATTCACTCAAAAAATACAGCCTGGAAAAGAAGACGATGTGCGCAGCTGTCTTCCTGGATATTCAGCAGGCTTTTGATAAAGTCTGGCATGAGGGCCTTCTGTACAAGCTGAAGAAACAACTTCCTGATCAACTATATTTACTGTTGAAATCATATGTGCAAGATAGACACTTCCAAATCAAAATCGAAGACACTGTGTCAGTAATCCCTCCTATAAAGTCGGGAGTGGCTCAGGGCAGCGTTCTGGGGCCATACTTGTACAGTATCTTATATTTACTGCTGATCTACCTGTGACAGACAACACTACCACCGCCACCTTCGCTGATGATACCGCTATCCTCGCAGTAGATCGCAACCCGGAACGAGCCTCTGAGAAACTGCAAAGATTGGTTCCAGCGGTGGAGGATCCGAGTTAATTCTGCAAAATCCACTCAAATAATCTTCGCCATGAAACGTAGCTCTTGTCCACAAGTCACCATAAACGATGCCCCCATACCTATAAAATCAGAAGTTAAATACCTGGGGCTGCATTTGGACGACAAATTAACACGGAAAGCCCACATTCAGGCTAAGAAACAACAACTCAACTTAAAAGCTAGGCAAATGTACTGGCTCATAGGTAGAAAATCTCAACTATCTCTCGCAAACAAAGTCATCATATATAAAGCTGTGCTCAGACCAATCTGGACTTACGGTATAGAATTGTGGGGCTGCTCTAAACCTTCCAACACAAAGATTCTGCAGACAGTTCAGTCAAAAATCTTGCACTGCATAACGAATGCTCCCTGGTTCATCTCTAATTATGCTCTTCACAAAGACCTCAACATTCCATACATTTCTGATGTCATCAAGATGCACGCCGCTAAGTACAGGAACCGCAACATAGGACACAGCGATAACCTGATCAACGAGCTCCTCAATCCATCACTGGATGTAAGAAGGCTGAAGAGACAGTGGCCAGATGACCTGACCCGGTGAACGTGGTAATCATCGCTGGATGGTTCCCACCTCAAGTGACGACTTATACATCACTTTTACTTATTACTCTGTGAAATGAGTAGATTGTAAAACTGCATTAAAAAAAAAACAAAAAAAAACATCTTTTTACGAAGAATTTCGTATACCCTATATGCTTATCCATTTCTAAATACAAAACTTATGGCTAAAAGACAAAGTATTACATAAAACCAATTTAAACATGAAAATGCTCGTCATCCATGTGCTCTGATATAAACAACATAGCTTATCATCCTGTGTTCCGTTGCAATAAATATATATGTATAAAAGCTTTTTTCTTTTTCTTGTTAATTTATATTATTATTAATAAAAAAACTTTTAACAAGAATATATTTTTTATTTTGTAAATTACAAATTTTTCGATAGTAATCCTACTATCACCATCAGATATAATTAATAAATTCAGAATCTTAAAATCAATTGTTCTAAAAAGCTGTTTTACTACATGTAGACTAAATTTAATGTTTTTATATGTGCATATAAAATATGGTATATAATTAATTTTAAAATATAATACAAATACTTAATATTTTATTAAATTAGTAATTTTGAAAATATTATCATTTTTTTGTATTAATCTGAATTTGTTCTGATATTAATTTATTACTTGTTTTATGTTTAAATATTTCCAAATTTTCCCATAAGGTCATTTTCGGACCTTTGAAAATGTGTTTTAATAAACTGATATTATTTAAATTTGAAAATGTGTGTTTATTTTTTATTGAGCGTCTAGCTAAATATTTAAATCTGGCTTTAAATATAAATTACGGCGTTGTATATATCTTTCTTTTAAACTTTTTTTAGTTTGGCCAACATAAAATTTGTTACAAATAATATATTTAATTTACAAAATAAAAAATATTCTTGTTAAAAGTTTTTTATTATTAACAATTGTGTGTGTGTGTGTGTGCGTGTGGTCTGAACAGAAGTTATTGGAAAGTTAGAGCACATCAAGTGGCTGTTGGAACGTCTACGAAGTTACAAGTACAATCACATAAGATGAAAATGTCCTCTCTCTACCCTCGTCTTCTCGTCAACCGTTAGGTTGGTGGTGGTGGCCAGCAAGATTACATTGTGTAGGTCTTCCATAATATGTAAAGCCATTCTTGAATCCGACGATAGGGCCGTCCATCTTTAACTGAGCTCGAGGCCTTCACAATCGCCCTCTTTTTTTATCGTTGGCGTAATTTAATGTCAGTTTGTATTATACAAGATAATCTAATTATAATTCCTCCACTAATGAGATGGAAATTCAAATAAATCTATAATGAATAAATATGTATGGAATAATATGTATTATACGAATTAAACCTTAAGTTCCCAATTTTAAAAGAATTCCAGTTAAAATAATAGAAACAGACACTTGTGCTTCTACATGTGCTTTTGGTAATCAAAAATGAAGTATAAATAATGGAACCTTAACTATTAACGCCAGAATCATACCTAAATAAATAAATTTATTTTCTGAACTTATAAAAATTATAATATTGGTTATATTATTTCTATACATTGATATAATTGAAATTAATATGGGCAGAGATGCAAATAAAGTATAAAATCATAAATAATATCCTCGATCCAGTGTCATAACTAGGTGCTGTTCCTTGGGGGGGGGGGGGGATGAAACTAGCTTGACCTCCCCCGCCCGGATTTTCATAAGGAAAAATGAGAAATTCACGATTCTTCGCATATAATTTTGCCAGCTCTACTCTATCTGCTTGGGCTCGGAACAAATCTTTTTGGTTTAATCCCCGAAGAAGAAAAAGAAGATGACGATGATGCAGGAGAAGAAGAACAGAGGTAGTTTAATGATAATGTGATGTATTTTAATATACACACACTTATTGTTTACTAATGGTACCTATAATCTCAATCTTCTACTGTGGTGTATTCATTGTTCATAACCTAAATGTACTACATATAATTTATAATAAAGTTTTAATTACTCACATTCGATCGATTTCGTTCATAGACCATCGTCAGGACATAGATCACTATAAACGCTGACTATCGTGAAACGTACGTTTGTGTCAAAAGAGTTCTCGAGAAATAGAAGAACAGAGGTAATTTAGTTTCGCGTTTATATTAGACGTAAAGGTAACACTGTATGCGGTGTAGAATGACGCGACGCGATCACACACATTACGCATTTCACGGTTTCGTCACGCGGGCTCTGTGCTGCCGCTCCGCGCCGCTCTCTGCCATTGTTGGTTTATTGTTGTTCCCGACAGGAAATTTCGGGGCGCCGCGCCACCTTAATGTTGTACACTTCACTTAACAATTAGAGTGTACAAAAAGTAATATGTAAGAAACAGCGACTTCATTGTTGGCTGCAGAGGTCACTGTCACTGTTACCGCTTCTCGCCCAAACAGTCAGTTCCAGTGGCGGGTTATCCATAACGCTAGGGTATGCTACAGCACCGGGCATCAGGACCTCAGCTGTCAGAGGGGGCATCATCCAGCCATAAAACTTTTTGAAGATAATAAGTGTGAAAAAAAAACAAAGAAAATGTCCTCAATCCAAATCATAAAAAGATGTGTGCACACTTTTCGCCGAGTTGCCGTTACTTTTTTTAAGCGACATATTGAAAGCGAGATACTTGAATCGCTCGATTTAGAAGAAATTATACAAGACTTCGTTAAGCCAAAATCAACAAAAAAAATGGATCGATTAGAATTTTTTAAGCTACTAATGCTTTGAGTACGACTATGCTTATTGTAATCACTGTTTAGATAAAAATTTGTTGTAATTTCAGAAAAAAAAAAATTGTTAACTTTCGTAATTGTATATGCCATTTATCAGTTTAAATAATGAATAAAAGGTTGAATTTTGAATCGCGGGGGGGGGCACCCGTCTTATGACAGCATAGGGCACCACGCACTTCTAATCCACCCTGTGGTCAGACCTGGTAGTCTTCAAATAGACTTAGACCATTTATTTTATCCCATCTCGTCGTTGGAAATATTGGGTACGTTTCTTATAAAAAATATTTTTGTTTTTATCTAATAACGGACGTATAAATTTGTTGTGTCCGTTTACCGCCAGAGGCGCTGTTGTTGTGGTTTGCATTTCTTCTTCTTCGTCTTCTTCTCTGCGGCTGCTTTGTATCAGCTGGAGCCGGACGTTAAATCCTTATCTTTGTAAACTTCTTGACCACTTCTTATTGCCCAACTTTCTTCTTCTTCGTCGCTCACTATCTCGCACATACACGCTCGTGTAGCTAAGCGTGAATTTATCTCATTCTTCGATTTAAAGTGTTGTGTCCCGTTCGTCGACTCTGTGTAACGCTACTATATCCTTCGTATTTTGCTCCATTTCTTCCTGTTGCAGTCAGAATTATTTGTTGGTCCGTATAAGTGTGTGTGTGTGTGTGTGTGTGTGTGTGTGTGTGTGTGTGTGTGTGTGTGTGTGTGTGTGTGTGTGTGTGTGTGTTCTCTTGGGTCGTCTCTAGAATCGTCCATTCTTTTAGTAGGCTTATGTCCAAACCAGATTACGTAGTTGTTTTTTCTTAATTTGCTCCACTAAATCTGTGTTCAACTCTTATGTTTGCTGACGATCAGGTCATAATAGGAGACAATGAAAATAGCCTGCAGAAGGCCCTCTGTGATTTGCAGCAGATAATCAGTTTGTATGGTCTGGAAAGTTCTGTTATCAAGACTAAGTCCATGGCGTTTAAAGGTTGCTTTCCTGTAAGGTGTAAACTAGTACTGAATGACCAACTAACTTAGCAAGTGCATTCATTCAGGTTCCGTGGATGTGACTTGTCTTATGTTGGTGACATAGACGTGGACCAAAAAATATACAGAAGTTTAATCACATGTGTGGGACGATAAGAAGAACACTGAATGGAAAGGTCAGAAGTGATACTCTTTTGAAATATTATAGTGATGGCGAATGCCGTGCAGCCTTTACGGCAGTCAGACTTGAACACTGAACGCAAATACCCAAAGCCGGATACAGGCTAGTGAAACGAGAATTTTACGGTCAGTACTAGGAGTATCACGGAGGGACCGCTAAGAAATTACGATATAAGGAATATCCTTGGGATATACAACCTAAACGAAAGGATAAAGAGCAATACAGACAGAATTGGACAGACCATGTTTAATGGATGCATAAGAACAGGATACCAAAACAAATTTTGGTTTATAATCCGAAACGACGGCGGCGGAATATTGGAAGACCAAAGAAGAGATGGTCGGACCAAGGAGTGTGCAAAGGATCGTAAGGTCCACAACCTAAAGAAGAAAATGATTTTGTCAACATGACGTTGGCTCCTGATAGCCTCATTCCTAGTGCAGCAGTAGAGCCGCCACAGGATCTTCTGCAGAAGTCAGTTTCCACTGCTTGAAGCCTTTGTGTTCATTTCATTATTTCTCGTGCAACCTCATTCCTTAATCTTGACTTACTACAACTGTGTCGTCTTAGTCTTAGAAACTACATCTCTGCCGCTACCAACGCTTATATAGAGTTGATATACTTATATATATAAGTCATATGCTTATATATATAAGTCATATACTTATATATATAAGTCATATACGCTTATATATAAGTCACTATTCTTATAGAGTTTCTAAAGCTTACACGGTCGGCTTCAACAATGTTGGAAATATTGCCGGCTTATTAGGCCGTCGGAGGCCATCTTCACATTGTTGGAATCGATTGGCATGGAGAACTGCCCCCCCCCCCCTTGAAGGCCTACTTATACAGATTTTCCTGCCAGCATGATCTGAGCTCGAAGCAGCATCAATCAATCAGCTTCAAGTGCTATCTGATTGGCTTGGGAGCACAGCATTCCCCAAAATCTATATAAGTGGGCTTTAAAAAAAAAAAAAAAAAAAAAAAAAAAAAAAAAACAGTTCTTCACGTCATCAGTGTGGTGAAGAGCTGCGTATTATTAATACTTGTGTATTGTTTTTAATAATAAATAAATTATACTTGTTTTTACTTACAAGTATATACTCGTATGTACACTGTTTCAATCTGCCGTCTTCAGAAGATGTGTAACCTATACGTATATTTTGTCTTCAGAATAAAAGATATTCTTGTAACAAAAACAAATATAATTTATTTAGTATGTATAGTTTTTCGATAGCTAACGGTAACAGCAAGCAGTAGCAGTGGAGGTCGTAACTCATGTAGCCACCTTGACTGCATAAGTAGCTTGGAGCTTGTGCATAGTTATTTTAGCAAATATAAAAGACGCAATGTTTTTTTTAAATTCCCTTCATAATGTGCTGTAAATTTCTTTATTTTATAGCTGCAGTACTTGTATTATATTTTTTATCTGTGTTTGCCACTGAGTTTATTCTGGACTTTTCTGTTTTTATTATACTATATAGACCTAATAGTGATTATTACGAATACGAATTTATTGCTACTAACATATACTTAAATACACACAAACACACTCTCTGTTAAATAACGCGCGAGCGCACATATTTAAATAATAAAATAGATTTTGCATTATATTAATTTTTTATTTATTGAAATTATAAATATTTTAGTTTTAAACTCAAGGCAGCGCGATAAACTTTTTAAATTATTGTTCTGACACATAGACTATGCGTGTTAACCTTCTCATTCATAGTCTGGAAAAATACATCTGTAAATATGGTCGATTAGCAAGAAAAACTTTTTTACTTGTTGATAAACTGATATAATTTTTTTGTTTGGTTAATGAAAATGAAAATCGTAAACGTTCGACATGCTTTCTACGTAATAACGGCTCGTTTCTTTTCGATCACAGAGAGTAATTGCTCTGTATTACTTAACGTAGGCCTATTTCCATTCAGATGCGTGTGTTAGTATAAGGGTTACAAGTAAGCCTACTGTAATTGTAGTGATTATTGTAGGCTTACCGTAATTGTAGGCCTCCATATTGTAGTGATTGTAGAAATAAAATCTATTACAATACCTGTACATTAATAATGTTAGAGTTGTCTTAATAATGACAATCACTCCATATTGTAGTGATTGTAGAAATAAAATCTATTACAATACCTGCACATTAATAATGTTAGAGTTGTCTTAATAATGACAATCACTCCATATTGTAGTGATTGTAGAAATAAAATCTATTACAATACCTGTACATTAATAATGTTAGAGTTGTCTTAATAATGACAATCACTCCATATTGTAGTGATTGTAGAAATAAAATCTATTACAATACCTGCACATTAATAATGTTAGACTTGTCTTAATAGTGACAGTCATTCCATATTGTAGTGATTGTAAAAATAAAATCTATTACAATACCTGCACATTAATAATGTTAGACTTGTCTTAATAATGACAGTCACTCCATATTGTAGTGATTGTAGAAATAAAATCTATTACAACACCTGTACATTAATAATGTAAGAGTTATCTTAATAATGGAAAATCCCTCCATATTGTAGTGATTGTAGAAATAAAATCTATTACAATACCTGTACATTAATAATGTTAGACTTGTCTTAATAATGACAATCACTCCATATTGTAGTGATTGTAGAAATAAAATCTATTACAATACCTGCACATTAATAATGATAGAGTTGTCTTAATAATGACAATCACTCCATATTGTAGTGATTGTAGAAATAAAATCTATTACAATACCTGCACATTAATAATGTTAGAGTTGTCTTAATAATGACAATCACTCCATATTGTAGTGATTGTAGAAATAAAATCTATTACAACGCCTGTACATTAATAATGTTAGAGTTGTCTTAATAATGACAGTCACTCCATATTGTAGTGATTGTAGAAATAAAATCTATTACAACGCCTGTACATTAATAATGTTAGAGTTGTCTTAATAATGACAGTCACTCCATATTGTAGTGATTGTAGAATTAAAATCTATTACAATACCTGCACATTAATAATGTTAGAGTTGTCTTAATAATGACAATCACTCCATATTGTAGTGATTGTAGAAATAAAATCTATTACAACGCCTGTACATTAATAATGTTAGAGTTGTCTTAATAATGACAGTCACTCCATATTGTAGTGATTGTAGAAATATAATCTATTACAACGCCTGTACATTAATAATGTTAGAGTTGTCTTAATAATGACAGTCACTCCATATTGTAGTGATTGTAGAAATAAAATCTATTACAATACCTGCACATTAATAATGTTAGAGTTGTCTTAATAATGACAATCACTCCATATTGTAGTGATTGTAGAAATAAAATCTATTACAACGCCTGTACATTAATAATGTTAGAGTTGTCTTAATAATGACAGTCACTCCATATTGTAGTGATTGTAGAAATAAAATCTATTACAACGCCTGTACATTAATAATGTTAGAGTTGTCTTAATAATGACAGTCACTCCATATTGTAGTGATTGTAGAAATAAAATCTATTACAACGCCTGTACATTAATAATGTTAGAGTTGTCTTAATAATGACAGTCACTCCATATTGTAGTGATTGTAGAAATAAAATCTATTACAACACCTGTACATTAATAATGTTAGAGTTGTCTTAATAATGACAGTCACTCCATATTGTAGTGATTGTAGAAATAAAATCTATTACAACGCCTGTACATTAATAATGTTAGAGTTGTCTTAATAATGACAGTCACTCCATATTGTAGTGATTGTAGAAATAAAATCTATTACAATACCTGCACATTAATAATGTTAGAGTTGTCTTAATAATGACAATCACTCCATATTGTAGTGATTGTAGAAATAAAATCTATTACAACGCCTGTACATTAATAATGTTAGTGTTGTCTTAATAATGACAGTCACTCCATATTGTAGTGATTGTAGAAATAAAATCTATTACAACGCCTGTACATTAATAATGTTAGAGTTGTCTTAATAATGACAGTCACTCCATATTGTAGTGATAGTAGAAATAAAATCTATTACAACACCTGTACATTAATAATGTTAGAGTTGTCTTAATAATGACAGTCACTCCATATTGTAGTGATTGTAGAAATAAAATCTATTACAACGCCTGTACATTAATAATGTTAGAGTTGTCTTAATAATGACAGTCACTCCATATTGTAGTGATTGTAGAAATAAAATCTATTACAACGCCTGTACATTAATAATGTTAGAGTTGTCTTAATAATGACAGTCACTCCATATTGTAGTGATTGTAGAAATAAAATCTATTACAATACCTGCACATTAATAATGTTAGAGTTGTCTTAATAATGACAATCGCTCCATATTGTAGTGATTGTAGAAATAAAATCTATTACAACGCCTGTACATTAATAATGTTAGAGTTGTCTTAATAATGACAGTCACTCCATATTGTAGTGATTGTAGAAATAAAATCTATTACAACGCCTGTACATTAATAATGTTAGAGTTGTCTTAATAATGACAGTCACTCCATATTGTAGTGATTGTAGAAATAAAATCTATTACAACGCCTGTACATTAATAATGTTAGAGTTGTCTTAATAATGACAGTCACTCCATATTGTAGTGATTGTAGAAATAAAATCTATTACAACGCCTGTACATTAATAATGTTAGAGTTGTCTTAATAATGACAATCACTCCATATTGTAGTGATTGTAAAAATAAAATCTATTACAACGCCTGTACATTAATAATGTTAGAGTTGTCTTAATAATGACAGTCACTCCATATTGTAGTGATTGTAGAAATAAAATCTATTACAACGCCTGTACATTAATAATGTTAGAGTTGTCTTAATAATGACAGTCACTCCATATTGTAGTGATAGTAGAAATAAAATCTATTACAACACCTGTACATTAATAATGTTAGAGTTGTCTTAATAATGACAGTCACTCCATATTGTAGTGATTGTAGAAATAAAATCTATTACAACGCCTGTACATTAATAATGTTAGAGTTGTCTTAATAATGACAGTCACTCCATATTGTAGTGATTGTAGAAATAAAATCTATTACAACGCCTGTACATTAATAATGTTAGAGTTGTCTTAATAATGACAGTCACTCCATATTGTAGTGATTGTAGAAATAAAATCTATTACAACGCCTGTACATTAATAATGTTAGAGTTGTCTTAATAATGACAGTCACTCCATATTGTAGTGATTGTAGAAATAAAATCTATTACAACGCCTGTACATTAATAATGTTAGAGTTGTCTTAATAATGACAGTCACTCCATATTGTAGTGATTGTAGAAATAAAATCTATTACAACGCCTGTACATTAATAATGTTAGAGTTGTCTTAATAATGACAGTCACTCCATATTGTAGTGATTGTAGAAATAAAATCTATTACAACACCTGTACATTAATAATGTTAGAGTTGTCTTAATAATGACAGTCACTCAATATTGTAGTGATTGTAGAAATAAAATCTATTACAACACCTGTACATTAATAATGTTAGAGTTGTCTTAATAATGACAATCACTCCATATTGTAGTGATTGTAGAAATAAAATCTATTACAATACCTGTACATTAATAATGTTAGAGTTGTCTTAATAATGACAGTCACTCCATATTGTAGTGATTGTAGAAATAAAATCTATTACAACACCTGTACATTAATAATGTTAGAGTTGTCTTAATAATGACAGTCACTCCATATTGTAGTGATTGTAGAAATAAAATCTATTACAACGCCTGTACATTAATAATGTTAGAGTTGTCTTAATAATGACAGTCACTCCATATTGTAGTGATTGTAGAAATAAAATCTATTACAACACCTGTACATTAATAATGTTAGAGTTGTCTTAATAATGACAGTCACTCCATATTGTAGTGATTGTAGAAATAAAATCTATTACTATACCTGTACATTAATAATGTTAGAGTTGTCTTAATAATGACAATCACTCCACGTTTGGTATATGATGTACGTACTCGTAATTGCAGCCTCAAGTCCAAGAGTTCAAATGTTTACGCTCAATAATCAGCTAAGATCTTCTTCTTATCTGGCATTACAGCCTTTGGTGGGCTTTGGCCTCCTCAACAATGCTGCTCCATACTTCCCAGTTCTCCGCTCTTCCTCTCCACCCTCTAATTTCCATCCTAGCAAGATCTGTTACGCCATCCATCCAACCATCTCATCCTCTGTCTGTCTCTACGTCTAATAGTATATAATCTCCACTTGACCCAGCCAACGCAACCTCTGTGATTTGATGAATTTCACTATGTACTTTTCATACATGAGAGCCTGTAGTTCATTGTTGTTGCGTACTCTCCAACTGCCTTTATTTCTTACTGGGCCATTAATTTTACGCATTATTTTGCGCTCAACCTCTACACCTTACGGTAGAAAAGGATTGGAATAAGAAGAAGAAGAAGAAGAAGAAGAAGAAGAAGAAGAAGACTTGCAGCCTGAAAAAACGACAGTTACGCGTGCGCCCGAAAACGAAAGCAGAGACTGTTAACACGCGTATAGGCTACCTTTACTTTGTCTTACGAGACTTCCCCTTGTCACGGGCTCTATGTCACGACATTCCTCCAGTGTGAACCGCCGTCTTTGTACAGGTAAAGTAACAGTTTCTACACTTTAAATTCGGGAAATGAGTACATTTTATTGCTGGATTTTACATTAAGAAATAACTTACTTTAACACAAACTATAAGTTGCTTAAAACAATTTTGAAGCAACATTCTTAAATTAAGTTGCGTGAAGGTTTGGTAAAAACTGGAATTCTTTCAAAATGTCTTCAAAAAGATTAATTTTCAAAACATCTATTAAGAATACAAAAATGTAGAAATAAAGTGATTCCTAATTAGGTGAAATTTATTACCTGTAATTTGAATAACAGTTAATCAAGATAGAGTATTCTGAGCTCGGGAGTTTTTGAACTCCATATTTTTTTTCCACCCGTAGTCTATACTTCACGGCGGTTTACTCAATAACTTTCAGACGCCAATAAACTATAAACTGTATTTTTAAAATTACATGGGAAGAATCCTGTATTTCTCGTTTGTCCTGAGGAATATTGGGAGTGCAACGTTTAACGCTAATGTCTTATACGCCCCCCTCTCCTAAAGGACCAGCTCCTACTTACACCACTTGCCTGTATGGCAACGAAGGGCGTTGAAATACAAATTAAATTTTACACACACATATAGAGTAGCGTATCCAGAATTTGACCTTTGGGGGGGGGGGGGGTGTCCGGTCGAGTCGGCTTCAGACAAAAGAAAACCAAGTTAAGACTAATCAACATTATTACCTTTAAAGTGGTGAAAAAACGTGTGATGGCAGTTCCACTAAAGAAGACGGTAATAACACAATAAAAATACGCGTTAGTGAAGCATTCATTAAAGATACTTAGTGACTGAATTGAATGTCTTATATTGTAGGCCTATAGTTCAAACGTATATGCAAATGCTGCGTAATACACCTGTTTTATATTCAAAAAAGAGTTAGTACTATATTATTATTATTCCGGCTGTACAATGTTTCCGGAACCAAAGATTACAGAAGTGATTGAATTCTCATCTTCCACTGCTGCTTGTCCATCCAAAGATCTTCAATTTCTCGTTCCCTCAATATAGTCTGAATTCTTCTATCCAGGTGATAGGTGGTCTTCCTCTTTTCCTTCTTCCTGGTGGGGTCCATTCCATAACTCTCCCTGCCAATCTTTCCTGTACCATTCTTTTCGTGTGTCCATACAATTGTAATTTTTTCGTTTGGATAAAGTCAACAATTGAATTTTTCACATTCATTCTGTCCTTAATGACTTCATTTCTAATTTTCTCACGTCTGGATACTCTTGCCGAACGTCTCCAAAAGTCCGTCTCTGGTGTCATTAATTTTGTTCTTGTGTGTTTATTAATAGTCCAAACTTCTGAGCCGTAAGTCATGGTACTTCTAACAATAGTTTTAAATATTTTGGTTTTAGTTTCTGCTGCAATTTGCTTATCCCACAGGATTCCATTTAATGTAGATTTAGCCATCTTTCCCAAATTAATTCTGGATTGTCTTCCTTTGTCTCGCTTCTCACTGGCCGTAGTTTTCACACCTAAATACTTGTATTCCTCTGTATACGAAATCGTCCCCATGTCTTCCTCCATATCAAGTCTTGATGAAGGTCACCTATTGACATGTATTTTGTTTTATTCATACTTACCTTTAGTCCCAATTTCTGATATTCCTGTAAGTAATCGGTCATCAGCAAACTGTAGTGAATAAACTGTATCACCACCAAGTGGAATTCCCATGTTCCTGAACATTTTTTCCAAGTCTCTATTGCTTTCTCCGTATAAATTATGAAAAGCGTGGGTGACAAACAACATCCCTGGCATAAACTTTTGGTCACTTACGTTAGTGCTACATTAACCTACTGAAAAAATAATGAAACAGCCTAAGAAGTAAGAGATTAACAAAATTCGTCCACTTTGTCGAGCCTCTGGAGGGGGTGGTCCGGTCCCCCCTACACACACACTTGCGCGCGTGCGTATGAATTGATGGAGAGAGAGAGAGAGACGCACTGTTTACGCCTGCGCGTAACTCGTTTTGTCTGCGTAACTCTTTCATTCCTTTTACTTTTGTGTCTGTTATTTTTTCATGTTTTTGCCTTTCTCTCTCTCTCTCTCTCTCGATTGTTTATCGCACCCGCCTACCTTTTCACCTACTGCGTGACCTTTCTTCATTTGATAAATTACAATTTATTGTTTTTTTGCAGCTTTTTTATTACAAACATTAAAAACCCAGTACAAATCCTTTAGATCACAAGATCCTCCAGCCATCTCTTCCTGGTTCTACCCACACACCTGTGTCCTATTGGTTTGTATTTCCAGAAGATTTGTTTGGACAGTCCTGAATCTGACATTCTTTCTAAGTGTTCTTTCCACCGTTGTTTATAATCTTTTAATCTTTCGTTCAAGTTGAAGACTTGTAATTCTCATCTTATGACTAAATTCTTTATGTGATCAAGTTTAGATCACCTTTAACTCTTCTTAAGAACGTCTTTTCCGAGGCCTGTATTTTACTGTCTTGTTTCTTGGTTGTTGTCCATAATTCACGCCCATAAGAGAGTACAGGGACTGCTCTTTAAGAGTACAGGACTTAATAAATCTTTAATTTTGTATCTCGACGTACATTCTTCTCCTTCAGCGGCGCGACGACAACCCATTACTCAGTCAAGGCCTCCTTTAACAGTCTCCGCCAGTTGTCCCGGTCAATTTCAGACAACTGACTGGCTGAGAAACTGGTAGGTTTCTGCACATAAAAGAGTTTCACAGATGGTATATGTGAATTCTCCGATCCAACCCCCAACCTGGAGGATCAGGAACTTTGATTTCGGGGTGGTCTTCCCCTACAGAGTTGCTTTCACCTCAGCTGACGAGCTCTCTCTGCCCGGTCGCAGTAGGCTGACTGATTCAGCCCATGTGTGCAACCGTTGGACTTCTATAGCCTCCTCTGCCTCCACACTAGATGCACATCCTGCTGCCGATGTGCACCATCCTGCCAGGCCAGGGCCCGGGATACCCCCAGACTGCCCTGACAGAACCCCCATCTCTCGTTTGCTTACCAATCCACTCCGCCAAAGGGATTGGTTACCACAACCTTGGAGTAACAGGGCCCACCGACGTGTAATCTCGAGGTACATTGTTTCTAAGAATATGACCGACTGCCCTGCAGTTTTCAATATAATAATTAAATCGGCTGTCTACATAAACAAACATTATAACAGTCGAAAATTTAATTCGAAATAAAATCGATTATTCGTTAATTCATATTGAAAGCTGTAATGATACAGATTGCTCTGTGAAATGTTGCGTTTCTGTTGTTTACGAGTTTCGTATTGTTTGACGTGTGAATGATAGAAAAATAGCGTACAGACTTAAAGTCCCATCTTGCTTATTGCGGTATAACGGGCGCTGTCAACACACACCAGCTGTGAATGGATAACGGACATCGTTACCACGGAGAGAGACAGAGCGAGAGGGGAGGGAGGAAGAGAATGAGAGATAACAGTAAGTGTTTGTAATTGATGATCGTTGGCGACGTGGCTAAATGGCTTTTTTGTGTGAAAATCATATATTCTAAACGCGCGCGCGCGTTCGTGCGTATGAACTCACTTAACAACAACCACCACATCCGTTGGTTCGCAAACACAGAACAATGTAAACAAACACGAACTGCCGCAGAAGAAGAAGAAGAAGACGAAGCAGTATTTGTGTGGCTGTGGACGCACAGCTGTCAGAAGGCAAGAATAAGAAGAGTTAAACTCGCGGCGTCGCGCTTTGATGTACAGACACACGCAAGATAACCAGTCACGACCGTCGCCGTCGTATTCTGCCATTTTCCTTCTTCTTATTCTTATTCGTTGTATTTACATTCTTTTTCTTCTTCTGTTGTGTTTTTATTATCCGATAGTAATGATTTTTATATCTGTTTGATTTTTAATAAAAAAGTAACTACAATCGACATTTAAAAAAATAACTCAGCATAAACAAGAATGTTCAGATCGCTAGTAAACTGTCATCATCAGCATCGATAAAGGCATTAGACTCGTTGTGTATTGAACCACAAAGTCTGTCGTTCCATCGATTCCGCGAACAGGCATCCTAACTGGGAGTTGTGCAGAATTTCAAAACAAATGGACGACACTTCGCTTGGTGAGACGAAATCTCAAGGAAGTATAAATTCAGTGTTGGCGGAATTTAAAAAGTTATTTCATGTTTGTAGCGTTATAGGAATTGAGCAATCCGAGGAGGAGGATTGATAATTGGATCTATATCAGCTCGTAAAAGTAATTGGAAATCGATTCCGTGACGCGTGTCTCAGAAATGTTGAAGGCTGACTGCCGCCATATCTGCTTAGATATAATTGGATCATAAAAATGAAAGGTAATTTGTGGTTAATTGAAATGCTTAAATTTTGTTGTAAAAATCGGTTTGTAAATATCTATAACAAACTTACAAATGTGCTTTGAACGTTGTGCGATTACGAGAAATACCGGAACGTGATTGTTAGTGACAACAGGGCGGAAATAGGTCGGATTAGATAATTTAGTAAGGTTTGTGCTTGCTTTCAATGTGTTAGCAAGCAGACTATCGATTGTGACAATGAAATATATCACTGGTTCGATAAAAAAAAACCGAGGTCAAAACCATGATACGGGGGGAAGTCAGTCAGTAATTGTCAGTTGTGTTTTGTGTGTCGAAGCTGTGTCCATTCAGTCTGGATCTGGAATTGCTGCAGTCTTTACGACACTGCAGTCTGTGTATTTACCGGCAGGTCGTGGGCATTTTGAAAAAGGTACTTGTTTACACTGTACGTAGATCAATTAGTACTGTAGGCAATGGGGCCACTTTATGGTCGTCATCCTTCACGGCTTAGGCTAGTTGCAGTCCCAATGGAAGTCGTCCAACCATCGCTTAACGGGTCTTCCCCCTTGGATGATAGTGAAAGGTTCTTCTTGAAAATCTAGTTGGATCCATTCTCTCTACGTGTAACCGCCCCTCCGTTTTGTACCGGGAGATTTTCTCATTTAAGCTTTCAGCTATGGCTAGCTCCATTCCAATGTGATCATTTCTGATAAGATCTCTCCTGGTACAACTCTTTACTGCCCTCAAGAACCTCATTTCCACTCCTTGTATTCTAGGTATATCTTCGGCCTTTCTAATCCAAGTCTCACAACCATAACCGTACTTGAGGTATGACCATTACATTATAATATTTCAATTGCGTCTCTTTCCTTGTTTTCTGATACAGCTACAAAACGACTGGAAGAGACTAATTATGATTTCGACCTCCTTATCATCTTGGTATGTATTGCTACACACTAGATACTTAAAACCTGGCACCTGTTCTGTTGGCTGTTCTACACCTAATATTTGTTCTAATATTTGCCCCAGGAAACTTTTGTTTTGGATAAGGAAATTGTTTGATTGTAATCAGTTAAAATGTTAGTAATATAAAACAACGACCTTTTGAGGCCATTTTCATTGTCTTGGATGATCACAAGATCGTCTGCATACATTAAAATATTTAAATAAAATCCTTTCCCCGAGTATAATCCTTTGGGGGCGTCCAATTTCCATTTCCTTACGGCATCATCTGTGTAGATATTAAATAAAACAGGAGAAAGGGTAGATATTAAATAAAACCTTGGTTTATTCGAATGGGCTCTGATAATCTGTTAGTTTTTATCCGTATCTGCGTTCCATTATATATAAACTTTTAATTACCTTTATTAAATGAATAGGGTATCTTCTTCTCTGCATTATTCTCCATAATGTTGCTCCATCCAACCTGTCAAATGCTTTTTCGAGGTCCACAAACTCAAGATGTGTCTCTGTAATAAATTAAATTCTTTTTTCACTATTTGTTTTAACATAAAGATATTATCAATTGTGAACCCTGCCCTCCGAAACCCATGGTGTTTTTCTAAGATCAGACTCTCAGCAATTCTCGATAACCTGTCACTTATTACCTTAGAATTAATTTTGTAAGTTGTATTTAATAAACTGATTCCCCTAGAATTCTTATGGCACTGCCTACTTACCGCCCGATCGTGGGCATTTTGAAAGTGTACTTGTTCACACTGTACGTAGATCAGATACTACTGTAGGCAATGGTGGGGCCACTTTATGGTATAATGAGAAAACAGAATTTATATTGGAATTTCCCTCTCAGGCAGATTGGTTTGACGCAGCTTTAGAGGACTGTCCTGTCTCCCCGTGTTGTGATCCTTCTGTCTTATGAACAAATTGTGTTAATGGTAGTTGTCCCCTTGTCTTAGTGAGACGTTGAATGTTGAATATGACCATGAAAATAAAATACAGCCTTTCAAGGTGGAACATAGAAACCAGAGCTAACATAATTAGAAACCAAGGCGTCTGCGATGGTGTGAATATGGTACAACTTTAATGGAGAAAATAAAAAGAAAATTCGCTATGGAGAACTGTACACGACTTCCATGTTCTAAGATTTATATTTAAAATCATTTAAATATAAATTGAAAAATTTGACAAGTTTGACAAACTGAAATAAAATATTTCCATAGAAACTACTTCATTGTTGCCGATAACGTAGTACACATATAAAAAATTACCCCCTACCCCTTCATTACAACTACCCTTTTCATTTATAGATATTTCATCTACCTTTGTACAGTGGATTATTATGGCTTCTTCTCAGGATACTTTATTTATCAAAATTAAGTACTTTAACTCTTGTTAAAACGTAAACCGTTGCAGGTAAACTACCCCTCGCGCTTAACTGATCCTCACCAAAATCAATAGGCCTTGTGTCCTCTACAACTCGGGAACATATCCAAAAAATTATTTGATTCTGTTTGAATTTGCAGCAGTTATCGTTCGCCATGGAAAAAATACTACACACAGACACTTTTCGGAAAATGATTTCTCTTCATGTTTTGAGGGTAGTACAATCAGAATCAGTCCTTATCTCGAACACGATTTTTGTCGCGATCACCATACTTCCATTTCCTTACGGAACATGGAAGTAAAAAACTATAAGCATAAACGGAAAGATCACATAGGCAGAATGTGCACGAAAGATTACATGGAAAATGTGCGCAATTGAAATAGCGTTATTTCAAGACGAAACATATGCGCATCTCAGTGTGTGTGTGTGTGTGTATCGTATATCCTGCTGCAGCGTGGTGGGGTTTCGATGAATCGAGGAGAGATGTGGACGTATCGATAGACGGTAAGCAGCGAACGCTAACTGATCCGTGACAGAGTCCCGTTCAGCGTCACGCGCGCGCGCGCACGCTCAAACAATTATTTATGAACAACAACAACAACAACACTGTACAGTTGTATTTCGTATCCTTCCCTCTCTGCTTAAGCCTCTGTTCAGCTGTCTAATTAATCAGTTGTACTGTACTCGCCCATTTATGACATAATACAGTTTTAACAAATCATGGAACAGTGGCGTTTCTAGAATTTGAATTTGGTCTGGTCCGGGGTTGAGTCTGCTTCATACAAAAGAAGAAAAAAAACAAGTTAAGACTAATCAATATTACAATCTGTAAAGGGAGCTGAAGAACATGTGAATAACATCCTGAAATTAGTTCCATTAAACTAATCGTTAATAACCCAATAAAAATACGCGGTATTGAAACATTGTTTAAAAGATATTTATCCCCATTTTACATTTAAAAAAATCATAATCGTAGTTTTTATGGGAAAAAAGGCAAATCAAGAAATTTTTATGGATAAAAAAAAGTTAAAATTAAAACAATCGTTAACTAATCGATTATCCTTCACTTTAGAATAAAATCAACACAAATTCGATTATTCGTTAGTTTCTATATTGACACAGAATTATTTCGATTGTTATTGATTTACTTACAAACCTCTGATGGCGCTGATGTCTTTCAGTGAAACGTGCGTCAGGAATTGAAACGACAAAAACGTAACACACTACTTGCAGAAGAAACTATATTGAATAATATCACAATATTAGATAAAATACACTGTTTAGATAAAAAGGTACACTGTTTGAAAATATTTTAGAGTTTAATGTCTCTTCACCTTGATTTTTTGGCCATTTCATTAACAGCTTTCTATCGGGTGACTGAAAATTGATTTTCCTGTATTTCATATTTCCAACATGTGGGCTTACTCAAATGCTGTGTAATAAACATGTTTGTATATTTTAAAAAGAGTTACTACTGTATTAGCGAACACAGCTAAAAAAAAAAAATAAATAAATAAAATAAACAGTCTAAAACTTAAAGAAATTAACAAAATTCGTCAAGTTTTTCAACTCTCATTGGTGGGGGGTGTCCGATCCAGTTCGTTCCCCCACCCCACCCCATAAATACAGCCCTGCATAGGAAAATGATGTGGAGGAAAAGATATTCACCTAGATAGTCCACAAATATTCACCTAGATCTGAATGTGACGTCATGCCAATAATAAGTTTCTTTTAAGACACGTCAACTTTTTTTACCCTTTAGGTGGGGGGGATCGGTACCGTTCATCCCTCCCCAAATACGCTCCTGCCTGTACCACGCTTTCTTTGATTTTCCAGTTGGGTTACAGTCAAGCGCTTGTCTTGTTGTGTCTTCTGTCTTCAGTGTTTGACCAATCCGCCGTCTTCCTTTAATTATTTCACATGTTGTCTACTGATTTGTTCTCCTCCATATTCCTTCATTTGATATTCTCTCTACCCACCAGATTTAAAAAAATTATCTTAAATGTTTCTTCACAACACTGCTCATAGCCTAGTTTATGTTCTGCACTTCTTATTACCTTCCCAATTTCCACTCCATACAATAACACGGGCATTTAAAAAATTATAATTTTTGTTCCTGTAAACACAACCAACCTGTATAAGTTGGTTAAATTCCAGACAATCTGTGGGAGGCAATCAAACGAATTTTTAGAAACAAGGTTCGTCGAGATACAAAATTAAAGTTCTACAAAGTTATGGCAGTCCCTGTGCTGTCTTATGGTTGTGAATTGTGAACAACAACCAAGAAACAACACAGTAAAATACAGGCCACGGAAATGGTGTTCTTATGAGGAGGTAAATGTGTATTAAACTTTTGACCGTACAAAGAATAAGCCTATAAGTTAAGAATTCATCATCATCATCAGCGGCGGAACAACCCATTACTGAGTCAAGGCCTCCTTTAACAGCCTCCGCCAGTTGTCTCGGTCAAGTGCAGCTGCTCTCCAGTTCCGGGTCCCAAGGATGTGGCGCGCATCGTAGCTCACACCGTCTTCCCAACGTAGTTTGGGTCTACCAACTCTCCTGGTGCCATAGATCTGTTCTGTGAGTGCCTTTCTTGGTATTTCATTCTCCCCCATTCTGATCACGTGTCCAGCCCCCTACCTGAGTCTACCAAGCTTTATAATTTTCGCAATATCTGGTTCATTCAGAAGTGTGTTCAATTCTTGGTTGGTTCTTTTCCTCCATTCACCTGCCACACATATTGGACCAAATATACTACGGAGGATTTTGCGTTCATGAACCAGCAGGCTTGACTCAGACTTTCTTGAAATGGTCCAGGTGTCAGAACCATAGGTGAGAGAACTGGGCGGATCAGTGTTTTATACAAAAGCAGCTTGATGCTCCTGCCAATTATAAGTTAAGAAGTACAAGTTTTTAACTTGAACGAAAGAGTAAAGATTATAAACAACGAATTTTTCGGTGAAGGGTTTGTGAGGATCGGTCGAAAATATAACACAAATTTTGACTTAATTGTGTCGACGTTTCGACATTCTTTATTGTCATCATCAGGACCTGTGTATGAATAAAAAAAAATTTTTTTCAAACACAATAAAGAAAACATTTGAAGATGTAAAACAAACTATCTCAACTCCTTCACATATACAATGATACAGACATACACACGCACACGCGCGTACGCACCTACACTCGCATACACAAACACGTTCACTCAAATAATTGTTCTGTTTTAAAACAAGTATTTCTGTTTTAAAGTGATTATTGAGTTTCGCTGAAATTTTTAATAGCTCTAGGGCAGCGTTTCTCAAACTTTTAAGCACACGTCACACTACAAATAAATAGTCAGAAGCCGTGGCACACTATCTCCCTGTACAGTACATACCGCCTCCCCCTCACCATCACTAGGCCTACCTTTCTGCGATGTCTTTAAAATCACACTGCAGCATAATATACCATAATAATGAATACGACGTACTTACCTCAGTACAGGGGCGGATCCAGAAGTTAATGTCGGGAGGGACAAATCGGCGGTCGGGGGTTCCCCCCCCGAAATTTTTTTGTAAACGTTAAGTCATAAAAGCACAATTTTTTGTCTACTTATACATATTAAATCATGTGTAAGCGTAAACTTTATTAACTTTTATGACATATATTATTTTTATTTATTATCTAATACAAGTGTTACACAAAGAGTGTAGTATATGTTTGCTCTTCAGTAAATTCACTCATTTTGTAGATCACGGTAATAGCTTAATTGGTTATTACCTTCACTCATAATAAGTTCTATTTAATAAAAGAAGAAATATCGTTTTTTATAACAGTACTATATTTACACTTTACACACACGAAATTACTATTAAATGGACGGTGAACATATTAAAAAAAAAATAATAAAAATTAAATACATTGACCGCCGCTTAATGTGATCACAGTTACTGATACCGATTTATTCCTATGCCGTTTAATGCATTTAATATTCTTACCGCTTGTTAGAATCAGCCACTTAATAGAATCAAAGTCATTGGCGGCTACTGAATGTGTGTAGAAAATAAACATTATAAGATATCACGCATAAAATAAAGTTACAGTGTCTTTGTTTGTGTAAACAGGTACTTGGTTAGTTGGTTACCAACCTACTAAAAATTTACTATGTGTAAATAGGCCCACTGTTTACCAAGTAAGATTCTCGGGGGGGGGGGGCAATTGCCCCCGTCGGCCCCGCCCCTGCCTCAGTACTACTTGAGGTTTGCCCCAGTTACGTCAGTGGACTTTTCCAATTGTAGCGCAAACTTACAGTTGCGTTGATGTTGATGTTTTCCATCAACAAACTTTGATTTTTGTGACTTATACAATACTAGCGAGTACCCGGCATGCGTTGCAATGCCACTCAAAGAAAGAAAGTGTTTGTATATATATAATATATAAAGACTTCGTTCGCGTGGTCTTCAATTTAATGCGATAATATATTTAGAACAGAATCTATTCCACTGGGTTGCCATAGTAACCAGATCTAATAAGTTAGTTTTTTAAGACTCCAAAGGACCCCCCAGAGGATCGTATCGAAAGAAAAACACCTGTCCTATGTTGGTTCTCCCGTTGCGTAAAATATTTGTGCCAAGTTTGGTTGAAATCGGTCCAGTGATTTAGGAGGAGATGTGGAAGACCCCAAAGAACCCCCAAAAGAACCCCATTGAAAAAACACCTATCCTATGTTGGTTCTCCCTTTGCGTAAAATATTTGTGCCAAGTTTGGTTGAAATCGGTCCAGTGGTTTAGGAGGAGATGTGGAAGACCCCAAAGGACCCCCGAAGTATCATATCGAAAAAACACATATCCTATGTTGGTTCTCCCGTTGCGTAAAATATTTGTGCCAAGTTTGGTTGAAATCGGTCCAGTGGTTTAGGAGAAGATGTGGAAGACCCCAAAGGACCCCGTCGGAAAAAACACCTATCCTATGTTGGTTCTCCCGTTGCGTAAAATATTTGTGCCAAGTTTGGTTGAAATCGGTCCAGTGGTTTAGGAGAAGATGTGGAAGACCCCAAAGGACCCCCCAAAGGACCCCATCGAAAAAACACCTATCCTATGTTGGTTCTTCCTTTGCGTAAAATATTTGTGCCAAGTTTGGTTGAAATCGGTCCAGTGGTTTAGGAGGAGATGTGGAAGACCCCAAAGGACCCCCCGAAGTATCATATCGAAAAAACATATCCTATGTTGGTTCTCCCGTTGCGTAAAATATTTGTGCCAAGTTTGGTTGAAATCGGTCCAGTGGTTTAGGAGGAGATGTGGAAGACCCCAAAGAACCCCCAAAAGAACCCCATTGAAAAAACACCTATCCTTTGTTGGTTCTCCCTTTGCGTAAAATATTTGTGCCACGTTTGGTTGAAATCGGTCCAGTGGTTTAGGAGGAGATGTGAAAGACCCCAAAGGACCCCCAAAAGGACCCCCCGAAGGATCATATCGAAAAAACACATATCCTATGTTGGTTCTCCCGTTGCGTAAAATATTTGTGCCAAGTTTGGTTGAAATCGGTCCAGTGGTTTAGGAGGAGATTGGGAAGACCCCTAAGGACCCCCCAATGGACCCCGTCGAAAAAAACACCTATCCTATGTTGGTTCTCCCGTTGCGTAAAATATTTGTGCCAAGTTTGGTTGAAATCGGTCCAGTGGTTTAGGAGGAGATGTGGAAGACCCCAAAGGACCCCCCAAAGGACCCCATCGAAAAAACACCTACCCTATGTTGGTTCTCCCGTTGCATAAAATATTTGTGCCAAGTTTGGTTGAAATCGGTCCAGTGGTTTAGGAGGAGATGTGGAAGACCCCAAGAACCCCCCATAGGACCCCATCGAAAAAAATTCATAAACCTTCGCGGGCGTGCGCACAACAACTCACCGAAGTTTCATCGCAATCGGATGAATGGTATAGGAACGCATACGGGACAAAGAAAGAAAGAAACAAACATTCATTTTTATAGATATAGATTACAAAAAGTCACTGAAACACATTTTCTCACATAACTTTTCTTTGCACTTTCTTTATTTGCAAAATAATGAAAAACACCAAATATTACAAGATTAAGTTTGTTCTCTATTAAGTAGAGTTTTTAGTCTTTCTGCTTCCAAATATAACATGTGGAAACGGTGACTCGCAAATATAAGATGTAGAAAAGGGAAGCAGCGCCTTCACAGCCTTTTCGTTATCGCTGGGTATTCATTCAGTGACAGTCAAAAGGCCACAATATCAGGGTTTTTCTTCTTTATAGTATTTTTGTTTTCTCCTCCGCGTCCTACACTATTTTTGTATATTCCAGCTTTACGCCACGGTCATTCCTGATATCACTCAAGTCGTTTTCTTCTACAGTTCTGAACTGTGCATTCTCTTAAACAATATCAATAAATCCTTAAATTTGTAGTGACCGTCAATCAATGAATGGTGTGATTGTGGACACATACATAAATTACAATATTCTATAGTACCCTTGGCTATAATTTACAATATGATTACAATTATTATCCAAGTTTACCTGTTAGTAAAATTTACCAGAAACTTTTGTTTGTAACCTTATGTCAACTATCTGATGTAAGTCGTAATGTTCTACAGTTATTGTGTAAATTGTATGTTTCTAAATTATGATTGTTTGTTAATACCAGTAGGGAGTGAAACATGTTAAAAATAACTTTTAATAATTGCGTAGTGAACATCCCCTAATCTGTTTTAGTTATAGGTAATATATTTTACTTTGCTATATGTTGACTGCTGTAGGTATAAACAATTTATGTACCAATCTAATATCCAATTGTTGATTACTGTTTGTTTAATTAATTATAATATCATTACATTTAGTAATTTAAATTGTAATACTGTATAAATTAAGTTCTGTCATACTATAATTTGCTCGGTTTCTTAAAGATAATTGGAAGATATAAACAAACTATCATAAGTCTTCACATATACAATGATACATGCATACGCACGCACACACTCACATACCTGAACACGTTCACCCAAATATTTAATTGTTCCGTTGTGTTTGACATTTCTTTTGTATTTCATACTCAGGTCCTGAAGATGACAATAAACATTGTCGAAACGTCGACGAAAAATAGTTAAAATTTGTGTTATCTTTGACCGATCCTCACTAACAATCCACTAAAAAATATCAATAAAAGGATTCCTTACTGTAAGCAAATCACTTTTTTTTATTTCTTTTTTGCCGAGTTGACATTTTATTTTATTTTATGTTTTTATTATTTCTCCAAAATTTTGCGGCACACAGTTTGGGAAACGCTGGTCTAGGGGGTGGGGATCGATCCCTTGATCCTCTGCCCCAGTTACGCCACTTCTCTTGAGATATCATAACTTTTCTACAGCCAACAGCTATTTGTAAACATAGTGTAACTGTTATGACGATCTGTAACCTCCATAGTACAGGTAACGAAAGAGAAGAAATGAAGAACGAAATCAGCGTACAAAGTCAAATAACGGCAGAAGGCAGCAGCAGAGTTCTACTGAGCCGACTGACCTAGTACTGCGCAGTTCTGTGGTTTGTGGCCGACAAAACGGTTTGTTGACACCACACACACCACATTCTGACGAGCAGTCATGACACGGGATGAAGAACGCGATGGAGAAGTAATAAAAGGAAATAAGATATGAAGAAATAAATGGAATAAGGAAAAGAATACAGGTCCCGCAAATAGAGAATATGCTTCGTTGACAAGGAACTCAAGACAAGGAATATCCACCATCAATCCAAGGTCACATTATATAAAGTTTTGATTAGACCGGTGATAACATATGGCAGCGAGACCTGGACTCTGAACAAACGAGCCGCTAAAGTCAATACCTTTGAAAGGAGAATTTTGAGAAGAATATATGGGGACCAATCCAAGTCAATGGGATAGGGAGAATGCGTTACAATGAGGAACTATAAAGACAATGATCTGGCCACCACCTTCCGACTGCATAGATTGCAATCGGCAGGACGCATAATTAGGATGGAAGGCAACCGAATACCTAGAAAAGTACTGTTTAGTCAAATCGAGGGTAGAAGGCCTGTCGGAAGACCCAAGCATCGCTGGATTGACCCAGTGCCGAAGGATGCTGATACTTTACTTAAAATAAAACGATGGACATCAATCGCCAAGGACAGGGAAAAAAGAAGGCGGACGATTGTGGAGGTTAAGATGGCGATGGCATGATGATTGGTTCCTGAACATATCGGTTTAACGGGAAGAGGTTGTTGGCCCTTCGCCCGACCTCCAACCTGGAGGGCCGGATCATTTTTAGTCAGGGTTTCCGTCCCCTAGACCAGCTGCTTTCACCACAGCTTAGAGCCTGGTCTATCCTGATTTTCTGTTAGAGTTTACTCCCTTAGCTTTGAAGATCCCTCTTCATCGCAAGGCAGCGATTCTCTCTGTTTACCCCAGGGAGAACGGGTTGTCTCTTCCACCTTTTGCGCCGTACCATAGGCTCCCTACTCTGCCGCATCCGCCGTTGAGGTCTTCACCGTAACCCTGGCTAGGGGCCCTTACAGGCTGCTATCATCCGGAGCCAGATGGACCCAGGTTGTGGACGAGGTGTTACTCCTTCCTCATCACTTATGAGATGAGACCCCGGGCTTGGGACCGGCAGAGTTAAACAAGACCGTTTTCAGAGTTAAACACTGGAAGGTCCTTGCGTACGCTGCCCCCCCTCGCCCCCCGGTAACCGACTATCATAAAAGCCGCATTGCACTGCCATCGCTTGTAAAATTTTGACAGATAAAACTGCTGTTATACCACGGCTAATTCCACACAGGGTACCAAATCAATCGTTGAAATGTCCGCCTGGTATACTAGTGTGGGTGCAGCCGATACTGTGACATACAGACGTTGTCCGTTTCCATTATATGGTAATTTGATACACTCGCTGTGTGCGTGTGAACTACATTCCGTATTGTACCCGTGTAATTAGTCAAGGTTAACTAGCCGTTGGAATGGACAACAACTACTACTAACTACTGGTAATGTTCCTCAGGTTACCTTGGTACAAACTGTAATGAGTGTTACATGCCGGCGTATATCCTTTGAACGCATTGTTTATGGGCATGTCCGTGTCATAGTGTACGCTACCAGTCTTGGCATCGTGTCCCCTCTTACATCACCCGTGAAGCGTGCCTTGGCATAGTGGTCCCTCTCTCCCTCTCACATGCTACCTTGATACTTAAGTCTACTACGCAAGTCTTGGCATCGTGTCCCTTCTCGCATGCTCCTTAGTGTGATATTTATCACTATCTTGACACACGTACGAAGTTTGATCAAAAGGTTCGTGATCAGTTTTGCAATTTCGACCACTACAAGTGTCCGATTAAAAAATTTTTTAATTTGATGTTGGTACACACGTTAGTGAAAATCGTCTAAAATTTTACCCCTATTTGAGGCGTAGTTTAGATTTCACAGCTAATTGAGTAAGTCATCCTTAGCTGTTTAGGCGATTTTTTTTTTTATTCTACAATGTAAGATTGAAGAACATGGATTAATTTTGTGAAAACTGTGAGATAAACTGCTCTGTCCTGGTAAACGTGTTTAGAAGGCTTCTGGCAAGACTGCTGTGCGTGAACAAGCGGTTTAAAGCTTCAAATACTGCCGTAAATTAGTTGAAGATCGTGGTTGTCAGATGAAGATTGTGTTTCTTGTTCCACGAAATTTCATCGCTAGGTGCAGTGGTAAGTAAAGAGTTCTATTCAGACATTTTACATTATTTGTATGAAACTATTCATAGAAAATGGTCAGATTTACGGAAGAATAATTTATGAAAATTGCAGCCCGATAATGCGCCTAGACGCGTGTCATTGCTTGTTAAGATTTTTCCAGACTAGGCAAAAGAAAAGGTCATAATATTGACACGGCAACTGCCGTAGTCACTAGACGTGTCCCAACGCGATCTCTCCTCCTCCCAGTAGTGATAATTCCCACGAAAGGACAGGTTTCGCGACCGCTGAAGAGTAAAACGAAAAGAGTAAAGCGAGCTCAAGGCTGCTCCAAAAAGTGTATGCTTGAAATATTTTGCAAATGGCAAAACGGCTGTCATAATCGTGTACATTCGACTGAAACTACTTTGAAGAGGGGTAGTATAAGTGTTAATGAATGAATGTTCAATTTTTAAAATAAACAAGAACGGCATGAACTTTTTTATCAAACCTCGTATGTAAATATTTCAAATAAAAATGTTCTGAACATTTAATTAATCTGAAAACATTTAGTTAGTTCTGTTTCAAAATATTTTTTTTTTAGTACTGAGTTCGAATTTAACTAAACCTATCTGTCGTAAAAAATAGAGTCGTCTCACTAGCCAATGCCGACTGGACTCGAGTTTTTGTAACAACAGTAGCCTATGCTTACTGTATTGTAACAGCAATCGACGCTCAGTTGTACAACATAGAGTGCTGAAATTGTCGCTGGTGACTATGTTTGGAGACGAATGGAAATAGTGTTATCGTACCAAATATACAATGAAAGAATACGCAGATTTGATTAAGACGCGTACGCGCGATATATGTGGCGAGCGGCGAGCTTCTCTGCTCGTCACCGGAATCACATGTGAAGACGAACCCGGAACCAGTGAAATGTTGAATGCAGGCCTTGAAGCCGCGACGTTTGTTGTATTATTGTCCAGACGTGTTGATAGCATTTCTCATAGTAGGCTACTATCAGACGTGCATTAAGATTATACGTTTGCGTAATTATTACTTTAAAAACATAAAATTGTAGTGTATTTTATTTTTCGATAAAACTGGAGAAACCTTGTTTTCTCTGCCTTTTTCTTCTTCTTCTTTTCAGCAGTTAGGCTTTCTACTCATTAGGCCAGATTATTTTCTTATTTGTCCTCAAACTTTATATTATAATAAATGTTATACTTAATATATTTTTAACAATTAATGTTGAAAAACGATTATAAACTACTTTTATTGAACGATTTTAAACGATATTGAACTACGAAACTGGACTGAACAAGCTGTATACTTACGTTTTTGGTTAAATTAATAGAGACTTTTTAGTTGAGACGCCAGTGGACTGTTAACCGTCAGAGTGGATGTCAACAGTGTGAGACAAAAAGATAAATATAAACTTATACTTCACGAGAGAGAGAGAAAGAGAGAGAGAGAGAGAGAGAGAGCAGAAAGGGAGAGTGACGGACCGATAAAGAGCGAGATAAATGACGAGCACAAAAACACAACAAAGAGATCATAAATTACGAGGCCAATTGTGTCTGAGTGTAGGCTTACACTTCCGTTTATGCATTCCATTTAGACGTGGAAGAAACACGCCAGCGCGCGCGCGCGCGCGCACACACACACACACACACACACACAGGAGACGTATTATACAATGTGAACCTGTTTGCCTACTCACCTACACACACACACGTCTATAATTTTTACATTTCTGGTAAACGATGTTCTGTTGTTATTGTTATTGAAATTCCATATATTTCTTTCTCCAGATATATTCAATGGCCAAACTACTACTTAACGACCAAGGAGAGACATCAAAAATATTGTATAATATAAAACCGTGTTTAAAATGTATGCGATTAACTTAAAATAATTGTACTTCGGGTGCGACACTACTGTTATGTGATTGTCATTGAAGATCATTGCTGTCGGTCTGTATGACCATGAACGGGTTGGTTGGAAGGCGGAAACGTAGACATAGACTTTATAGAAGTGATTGTATTGATCCCATGACCCTCGTCAATTTAATGTTCATACATAATTGCGCGTGTATATTGCTGTGAAGTAGCCTTTATGACCACATCACATAGCTTGTTGCTATTGCTATTATTATTATTATTATTATTATTATCATTATATATTGTGTTTAATTATAGTTATTATTACTACTGTGCATGTGTGTGTTAGTAAGAAAATATTGAAAAATACATAAATATTACTCTGATATAATAATTATTATTATGAATGGGCTTGTTTTAGTTTAGTCCTGAATAAAACTTGTAAACACGCTTTAAAATTGTTGTGTAGAACACATTCTCGTAAATAAACTTGTTATTAAAGTCTCACTATGTAGCCGCCTACAATGGTAGTTTAAATTAGTCGTGTGTTGTGAGTCTAGTTAGCAGTATCATAGGCATTGTTGTAATAATTAATTGTTACATAGTCAGTGTTTCCTATATTCTTCATGTTTACTGTATTTAATTTATGTAGGTTTCACAAAAATCTTGGAAACCATATCTCGGTACCCTTGGTTGGAATCGGGGGGGGGGGGGATCTGCCGAAACGTTGCGGATAACTCTTAGAGCTATAGACTAAAGATATAAGTCTATTTTTAAAAATATACTGTAGTAGGCCTATGATGTTCCAAACCGGATGGCGCTCGCACTCATAACCGGCCTGGCCTGGCGAGGCACGATCCGGGCGGTTCCGAATAAGTATACGGTCCTATAAAATTCTTAAATTAGCTTATAATACAAATTAAAATATAATTTTTGTAATCCCCAAGAAATTGTGAAAAAATGAGTTCAAACAACACATAATTGCGATAAATATGAATATCTTAGGGATTTCTAAAGCAAACGCAGAATTGGAGTACTTCATAAAGATTTTATTATAAATTAATAAGTATTGTTACGACGGTCTATTCGATCGTCGTAGGTACAGTGGAAACAAAATAAGTACAAGACACCAATTAAGTCACTAATCACACCTTTAATTGTTGCAGTAAAACAGTTCGTAATTAACAACACAGTCTCTACAACAAATCAAATGAAAATTGTACACACGCAATAAAATGTCCACAAATATTAAAACTCAATTGTATTACAATTATACCGTCCGAATATAAAACGCAACACTTCACTACTAACTACTTGCACGTACACAGTAATAACCCGAACCGCTCTGTAAATATATCGCACTAATACGCTCGAACCGCACTATCCAAAATCTCACGTGGAACTGAAAACTAAGGCCGCTACCCGATGTATTTATAGTCACGCTCACACACCAGAAGCTTCCAAACTGCGTCTTATCTCTCGTGAACTACGTAATTACTACGGCCTTGACACAGTCCGAGCGCCCGAGCGAAGCCCGGCACAGTCGAGAAAATTCTCGCAAAATGCGTCTAGTAGCACGTACACCGCACGCTTACATCGAGATCCTTCTGGCATATTCGTTAAACGCGTAGATTGTTCTGTGCTGTCGTAGCACTATATTGGTGATATCTTGATGATTATAAACAAAAATGTGTTTACAATTTACATTCATGGTGCAAAATTACGTCGGTAATATGAAAATTTGTATTTTTTCTACAATAACAAATACTGTCTTCATAAAAAAATTCATAAAAATTTATTTTATTTAAAGATGTATCCCAATGAAAAAGAAAAATATTTATTGATATGACAACTTATACAATTACATATTTACATACTATATTTACAGTATAAATATAACATTGAAATTTAGGCACAGTACTGCAAAATACTAATTTCTAAAACCAAAAATGAATATCGCATTAGACTTAGTTGTACATCTAAAATATATCACAACCACATCGTGTTTGGTGTCATTTTCTTTATAATATTATGGAGATCACAAATATGCTAAGCTCGTTTGTTAGAAAAATCATATTATAAACGTTGCAGTTACGTAGTGGACGCCACAGTAGATGATTCATACCCCAGGCGTGCAGGCCAGCTGCGTTCGTGTGTGTGTTAGTAAGGGTCTCCTAATTCCTCAGGTGCCGTGCGACTTGGAATGCCGTGTCCCGTAACTATCTGTCTGTCTATGTCACACACACACACACACACACACACAACACATGCGCTCGCGCGTGTGTGCCCCGTTTATTACTTTCTGTCTTCGAAGAATGACGGAATCAAAGAACTTTATCGGTTCTGATTAATATTTTATCACACAACAGAGTAGTTCCGATGTTTGTGCATAGGAATGAGTCGGTCGGTTGTCTCGTTGAAGGAGATAAGCTGCAGTTGATGAATACCAATTGTGGCAATGTAGATCTCGTCTTACTAACGGTGCAGTCTCATTGGCGCATAAATACAGCTTCGGGAAGTGCTGGGCATTTAACAACCAGGTTACTACAGTAAAGGCTTCCCCCAGTGTACTCTTATGGCCGAGCAACAGTCACCAAAAGAAAAAATCTCAAATTATGTGGCGCCTTTGAGATTTTTGAGATAGAGCTAGATAAAAGGATGAGGATGAATTTAAAAAAAAAGGTTTGCCAGAATTCCGTCGCGGGATAAAAACAATGAGGGAAAAGGTACAAAAAATACATTTGTCGCAATTATCTCGGAAAATAACAAAGTTACAAAATAAATACAACATACCGAAAAGAAAGAGAATAAAATTCTCTATATTTGTTGTTTTGTACTTTTTTCTCTCAGATCAACTTTTTCCGAGATATCAACAGTGAAACGTTGTGTAAATACAAACAAATTTCGACGAAACCGAAACATCGAAGCATGATAATGTTTTTAGGCTTTAAAAATAAGATTTCTAGACTGTGGGGAATCGAAAGTGTGGAAAAAATGGTGGAGCGTTACATTTTTCGATGACGTTACACATTTTGCATCGCGCATTTTGTGGAATGACCCCCAGCCTAAAAACATTATCATGTTAAAAATTAATAGATGCTGACACGCGAAAAGGCTCTTGTTATCAGATGCTGCAACATGTAAATTAGCATAAAAACCATAAAAACGGTCGTAGAGAAAAAATAAAAAAGCATTTTAAAGGTGAGTGTACCGACTTTCATATCATAAAAACATAGCCTATATTGTTAAAATTAATTTTAAATACTCAAATTAAGTAATTAATCTTTGTTTTTTGCAAATGATATATGTACACAGTAATATTTTGTTACAAAAGCATGTAAATTAAAAAAAAGTTTACAGTACAAACTACGTGAGTATAGTTTATCGAAAATAATAATGAAAATTCCTGCTGTTTTATTGGCATAAAATGAGTTGACTTTAAAATTTACGTTTGTGTTTAGTTCACGAGTTTCCCTCGTTTTTTTAACTTTACACTTCTGTAGAATTTTCGAACAAAATTGTACAAAAATATTATTTACACATTGGAAAATATTTACGTATATATATATGTGTGTGTGTGTAGGCCTATATGTTATAGATAAATGTTTGTATACATTTTTGTCCGTACTCGCGTGTTCAACACCCGTAACTCACATAATTGTCAGGTAGAAGAAGCATTTGTTACTATCCGCTCGTTAAAGTCACCACCAAAGAATGCACCACTCAGCACAGCGGCGGTTGCGGGTCCGTTGTTTATTGTTATTGACGTTCGAATCACTGCAGTTAGTAGTCGTTATCTGTTGACATTTTGGAACGTTTTAACGCCACCCACAGTCAAAAGAAGAACGGAATTCCACGGCTCCGTTACACTACTGTCATTTCTCGAAACGTACTGTATGCCTAAACATCCAACGCATAGACTACGACACGCACTCGAGAATGCCTAATTTAACCTAACGTAGTAAACCTAGCCTGCTTGTTGAATAAAGCGACATGATTGGTGCGCGGTAAAATAAGACACATGCTGTATTGAAAAAAAAAAAATAGAATTGTTCACTTGGGTTGCTTAGCATGAATTTACAAAGTGCCGTAATTGCACCGGGTAATTTCAACTCTACCGCGACCACTTATTTCATTCAGGATACAATTAATGTCGATTTGTGGCACAATCGACAAATCGTGCCAATAAACGTAACCACCACTATTACTGATTCGATAATTATTGTTATTTTTTTTTTAAATGACTAATCATCACGCAAAGGAAATAATCTTTGTCGTGTTATTAAAATGTTTTTCCATTCATCTTAGGCGTGATTAAATTAATTTCTGCCCTGTTGTTAGGTTACGTTTAGCCATAACGGGAAACCTCTGACGAACAGCTGATTAATTATTGGCTTTGGTTTTTAAAATCTTTGATTAAATTATACCTTTTTTTACTCGTTACGCTTTACCAAGGCCAACAGTGTAGTTATCCGTGTAAATCACAGAGTCGTGGGTCCAATCAATTTATCACGCCCATCGAATCAGTGGCGGATTATCCATAACACTAGGGTATGGTGCAGCACCGGGTACCAGTGCCTCAGCTGTCAAAGCATCATCCAGCCCTAAACCACGAAAACATTTTGAAGATAACAAAAGTGAAAAAAAAAAAATGTTCTCAATCCAGTCGTCTCATAGTCTGCTTGTGACGATTCCAATAGCTAACTGCGAATCTCAAAAGATCAATAAAAACGCATTAAAAATATGTTGAGTTCAACTATGGGAGGTGAAAGACTATCTTCGTTAGCAAAGTTGAATACTGAAAGCGAGTTACTTGAATCGCTCGATTTAGAAGAAATTATACAAGACTTTGTTAAGTCAAAATCAAGAAAAACGTGATTGATTAGTATTTTCCAAGCTTAAGTGCTACTACGCTCATTGTAATCACTGTTTAGCTAAATATTTGTTGTAATTTGAGAATTTAATAAAATTTCCAAATTGTGTATTCCACTTATAGTTAAATAATGGATAAAAGGTTGAATTTTGAATCGGGGGGTATCAGTCAGGGGGCACCACGGGGCAGCAAGCGCTTCTAATCGACCCCTGCATCGAATGGGTATGCTGACATTGTGAAAATTTGTTTGCTTGCATTCTTGACAGGATATGGGATCAGGTCGGGCGATGATTCGGTTAGCACTGGGGCCAGAATCAGTTCGAATGTCATGATTCTGAGACCCCGATGACATTTTTTGTATAGCAAATTTTGTTAACCTGGACGCGCTGTCAGGAGGACACCTAACAAAAAATGATTTATCGTCATCATCGTCGCCATCATTACAATTATTTGTGATCTCCGTTAACAATTGTTTTTGCTGTCGCCATCCGTACACTGGTGCGCTGGAGAAAGAAGGACAACCGACCAACAGTGTGGTGAATCGTTAAAGCGATGAGTCACTCAAATGTTACAGTGAAGTCATGTGTGAGTCTCGTCGGAATAAAGGAATATAATTTATTCTTCTGTTTTGGGAACGCAATAACTTGACTGCACACACACACATGTAGCCGATGAGGATGATTACGTCACGCAGTAAGAGTTGGACCCGTGACTGCACCGAGATTGTTAAAACTGTACATGTGAGTCATACCATACATACCGGCGTTAGATGAGTGATGTTCAGTCAGTGATAGCGTACACGACGAGTTTGTAGACTGTATAGAAACGAAACGTTAAGTCGCGTTTACACCGACTATTGGGGCCAAAATTGTTTGCAATTCTTGTTGTAAAGTAATATGTTGACAACCAAAGTACTAGTTTGTCTTAATTTTTTTCGCAACATTTACGCGCATGGACTCAAACCTGACCTGACCTGACCTTACTTCAGTCTTCCTCCAGTTTCATTTCAAGGTGTCGAGTGTGAGATTTTATGAGAACGGCCAACAGCGTTTCTGAGTACTTGATTGTAACGATAGGGCATAAAATTGTCAAACAGGACACTCATTACAGACTAGCTATTCCAGTGCAAGAAAAACTTGCACTGACGTTGAGTTTTTTAGCGAGTGGAGACTGCTACATTAGCCTGAGTTATTTGTATAAAATTCCAAAAGTACAATATCATTGTTTGTGCCAGAGGTTTGTGAGGCTTTGATAGAACTGCTGAAGGACAACGTAAAAGTAAGTAATTGGAAAAATAATTTACTTAATTAAATACGACTCACGTTATAGAAATAGGCCTATTGCCGTTTTATAAAATCACAAAATTTGGATTTCGTTGATAAATTTTTAAAGAAAGGAAGTAAAATCAAGAATAGGTCTAGGCATATTTACAACTGCCTTTGATCTTTACCGACTTCTATTGGAAAACAAAATTTTTTATGTTTGAAACACGGAAAATCTGTTGACAACAAATTACTACCGTTTTTCCGAAATGATGTCATCGTTTGTTCACAACATATGTTTTCAACTCCGGTTTAAACGCGGCTTAAGTGTTTTTTTTTCGTGTGGCATGTGCCAAACCACATTTCTGCGACATTTTTTCTACCGTGCCTTCTTCTTCTATGGACGTTCTCTTTGTAGAGATGCTGACTTTCATTAACTCTCGTGAATCACAGCATTTCTGGTTACTACCCAGAGTGGCGTATTTAGCATTTGGCCTTGGGGGGGGGGGTCGAGTCGGCTTCGTTAAAAAAAAAATAAAATAAATTGTAAAAACTAAAAAAAATGTTTTCAACAAAAACCGGTTGATTCTATTAGTTGCTTTCGTCACACGGTACGTAGCAGGCTGGGGGGGGGGATGCATCCAGTCCAGTAACGTGCGGTCGCAATACATGCACTTCCCAACACGCCATTATACATACGTAGTCTACACCTCTGCTGCTACTTTCATATTGCACTGTATTGCGTTTCTGGTGTAATTTAATTTGTACTACTAACTACAAATCACTTGCGTAATGTGTGATTTTATGCGTGTAAACAGCCACGAGCGCGCGCGCCCGTCCGGTACGTGTGGCCTTATATGAGTACGTACGAGGCAAATGCGCGTTTCCGGACCGTGTACCGCGTGAGCGCGCACGCTCTCACACACACACATAGTTCTATGCGTTTATGGTTTATTTCGTATTTCCCATACAGAACGGGCAGCATCTTACGACTGCAGCGGACTGGACTGATAAGGTAGGATGTCTCTCGACGCGACCGAGAGTGTAGCCGTCCAATTCTCTAGGCGACGGAAGAACCCTGTTAGGCAACTGCGCATCGGCAGGACGTACTTGCGCTGGTCCAAGTACTCGTAATGTACTCGGAGTACACCTTGACCGTCGGCTCACCTGGCGTACCCACGCTCAGACAGTTCTTAAGTGAGCACCCGCTCGTCTGAGCTTACTGTTTCCACTTCTGATCAGCTCACCTATGACCAGGAAATTGGGCAAGATGGTCTTCGGCGCGTATTTGCTGCCGGTCATTACTTACGCTTGCCCGGTCTGGGGTTACCTCGCCACAATGCATAAAAAGAAGTTGCAAAGCGTCCTCGACAGGGGTCTTCGGTTAGCGGCCGAAGTCACCCGTCGCTTCTCATCTCGCCTTCTAAGGAGAGGACTTGCCGTCCGATCCCTAGACGACACCTTCAGGCGGCTAGCACGCAAATTATATGCACGTGCGGCGAGGTTCTTAGACAATCCTCTTGTATTCTTCGTATTATTTGAATTAGCAGCCATCCTTACTATTTCTTTTATGAAGTTGCTAAACTGCTACAATTTTTTCTTCAGACAAAGCTTTTCGTCATCTCTGACATCATCAGGTCTTGAACAACAAACGTTGTTCAAGACCTGATGATGTCAGAGATGACGAAAAGCTTTGTCTGAACAAAAAAATTGTAGCAGTTTAGCAAATCCTCTTGTGGCTGAGCAGGTATCGTATACGTCCAGGTGATTCGTGGAAACGCCCTCGGTGTATACTGCGCTAGTGTAGCCTAGCACAACAGCCGAGAAAAGGCCTGCTACAGAGCAAGTCGCCCTACTTGGGCAGAGCCATGAGACAGGAGCTCCTGAAGGTAGCTTGGAACTCAGTTTCCTTAGCGGTTTGTCTCTGCGACGCACAACCGCGCAGCCCAGAGTCAAGCGAGAAACAGACCGAGTACGATGCCATGCGATGCGACGACGCAAGTCATCGCATGAAAACTGATGGCCATGTTGCGTTATGAGAGTCCCCTCACCAAGTACGTTGCGATGATAAACGCGCGTCGGCATGCGATGCGATGACGGACGAATAGCTCGAGTCTCAGTTGGTGTCCGTCATCGCATCATTAACGCATCAGTTGGCGAGCATCGTTCAAGAATCATAATGGCTTTACACGAAGAAAAATTAATAATTTAGGTAAATTTATGTGAGTAGATTTTTCCTGTTGTCTTTTTTAATTAACAATTTATGAACTACCGGTACATTATTAATTAAATCTATGAGTTTTGTTAAATATAAATTATGATACATGTATTGATAAATACTGCACAACATGCTATATACATTTAAATATTATACATATTTTGATAAAAGTTAGACAAATGTGTAAAGTTTTTAAATTTCGTTTTTTAGGTTCAATCAAGACCTATACTTTAGACAAAGGACTAAATGATTTTAAAAAGCATAATAAAAGGGAAGATTCATGGAAATATGTTGCCGTTGCCACGGAATGTGGCCTACACCTCACGCCTTTGGTTTATAGAATGAACCCACCATCTACGGCTTCTTAACTTTTTTAAAAAGTAAATAGGCAGCTAACGCCTTTTTATACCTTCTAGATAACATTACTTTCAGAAAACAGAAACTATACTAATCAAACGTGACGGAGGCCCGTTTAATCGTATTCTGTGTGGGGCCCGTTCCGTTGCGATGACGTACGTCAGCGGATCGCATACTTCCATCCGTTATCGCGACGCATGGCATCGTACTCGGTCTGTTTCTCGCCAAAAGTCAGTCAGTCGTATTTTCCATCTTCGATACAGTGGCGACAGTGGTTATACGGCATTCCAAGTCGCATGGCACCTGAGGGATTACGAGACCCTTACACACACACACACACACACACACACACACACACACACACACACACAAACGCAGCTGGCCCGCACGCCTTGGGTATGAATCATCTACTGGGGCGTCCACTACGTAACTGCATCTTTTATAATATGAATTTTTAACAAACGAGCTCAGCATATTTGTAAGCTCCATAAAATTTTAAAGAAAATGACACCAAACACGACGTGGTTGTGATATATTTTAGATGTCCACTTAAGTCTTAATTTAATATTTATTTTGGCTTTAGAATTTTGCAAATGTTATTTAATGTTCGTTGATAATCGCGCACAATTCGACGGATCTTTATTATAATAAAGTGTAGTGTGTGTGTATATTGCATACATCAAATAACTGATGTTTTTTTCTTTTTCATTAGGATACATTTTTAAATAAAATAATTTTTTTATGAATATTATATACAAGACAGCATTTGTTATTGTAGACAAAAATACAATTTTCATATTACCGACGTAATTTTGCACCATGAATGTAAATTGTAAATACATTTTTGTTTATAATCATCAAGATATCACCAACATACTTATTAATTTATAATAAAATCTTTATTAACTACTCCAATTCTGCGTTTGCTTTAGAAATCCCTAAAATACCCATGTTTATCGTAATTATGTGTTGTTTGAACTCATTTTTCTCACAATTTCAAGGAGATTACACAAATTATTGTTTAATTTGGAGTATAAACTGAACATTTTATAGTTTTAAATTGGACCGTATACTTATAACTGAACCGCCCGGGTAGTGCATGGCCGGGCCGGACCGCTTATGAGTGCGCGTGCGAGAGTTAGGGTCTTTTAATCCCTTAGGTGCCAGGGACTCCCTATAATCTGTAAAGTGTGCATCTTCATAAATACAAAGCATTAAAATGGAACTATGGTTTTCTTGTGAATCACAAAAAATTATAAAGCAGAAGCAAAAAGAATTGCAAGATCTATGGACCGTAAAAAGTTTTGTAACGGTATAAGTAAATGGGAACAAGTCTAGTTAGAGTGAAGAAAAGACAACAATTATAATGGCGTTGATGATGATTGTTATTATAAATGAGCTATTTGAAATGCCACGCTTTTCAAACATTCTGTGTCAGCTATAACTTTTTCGTTGGCTGCATCTCGTGTCCGCATTGTTAGACGACGTGTGCAAGGCGAACCAGATCTGCTGACGAATAACGCCGCGCCGCGGCAATGTCACCGTTTCCAAGAATGACGCAGACACTTGATATATTTTTACATGACGTCATCGCATACGTCACTTCCACCGCATGGTCACAGTCACAGTGCAGCCGGCTCGTGGGAAACTCAATTTGAGAATGCAGTGGTGTGTGCATAAATTACGTGTATATATTGTGTGTCGTAGGGTCACATTCCTGCGGTACATCCCATGTTTCATTTTCTGCCTATTTATCAGTGTCCCTCTTGGATCAATCACAGCTTATTTTTTGCTCGCGCAGTTTTCTCTCTCTCTCTCTCTCTCTCTCTCTACCTTAATTTATGATTGTCTGTAGATGAGAAGGTCGGGGTTTTTCGTTACCCCTTCACATACATTTCATTGGTGGAATGGGAGTAATTCTGTATAGCAGTTGCTGCTGAACTAATGAAGCGAGTTCTCAGTTTTAACTCGACTGTTTGGAATTTGTCTGTCTGTCTGTCTGTCTGTCTGTCTGTTTATTGGGGGATATCTCACGATAATGTTTGAACGCGTCAACAGATATACATAGAACTTGGCATGCACATCCGCCCGTCCCCCTGTTGTTCATGAGATTGCTTCCCCCAGTAATGGCGGGACGGGTGGATAACTAATGTTAGTAGTCAAAATCAATGTGGTATATCAAAGTAAATAAAATTTTAACGAAGATCTGACGGTGGTGTTCGGTTTTTTGGGAATTCCAAGACCGAAGAATTGCATTACAATTTTGATATTATTAAAATTTCCGGCTGTACAATGTTTACACATTTTTCGGAACCAAAGATTACAGAAGTGAATGAATTTTCATCTTCCATTGCTGCTTGTCCATCCAAAGATCTTTTTCAATTTCTCGTTATCTCAATCTTCTTCTTCTTCTACACTTCATGGTATAGGCAGAAATGCCTGTTCCGTCTCCACAATGTCATAGTTGGTCGCAGCTTGAAAAAGGTCTTCCAACGTTACGCTTGCCCGTTGGTTTATAAGATCTTATTTGTTGTGGTAGTCTACATTTGTCCATGCGGTCGATGTGTTCCCGCCATTTCCGTTCGTAATCATCTATTCGATGATTCAAATTGTAGATGTTCAGCGCATTCCGGACGTCGTCATTACGTATTCTATCTAATCGTGTACAGCCCTTGACTCTTCTCAGAAAGCGCATTTCAGCTGCCTGAATCTTTGATCTATCTAGCTTTGACGGAACCCAGGTCTCACTGCCGTACGTCAGAATTGGGACAACCATGGTTTTATATAACTTTAATCTTGTCTCCTTACGCGTTTTATTTCCCAAAGTTCTATTTATCGTGCCCCTTATGTATTCAAATCTCTGAAGTTTTCTTTCTATATCATGTACTTTTAGATAGCTGACATCCGATCCTAAATAGCAAAAATGTGATACTTGTTCTACAGGATGTCCATAGACCATTATTTTTTAGCGTACTGGATTCTTCCCTTAATATTGAGTTCCCTCAATATAGTCTGAATTTCTTCTATCCAGGCGATAGGTGATCTTCCTCTTCTCTTTCTTCCTGGTGGGGTCCATTCCATAAGTCCTTTTGTCTTTTATCTTTATTAAATCCACCCGGCTGCAATCTATTTGGGTTTTTAACATTTCCGTTTTTCAGACGAATGGGGAGTTGGCCCACTGCATTAACCCCCAACCTGGAGGACCAGGCAATTTTTAATCAAGGTTTACTTCCTTTAGCCTTTGATAAACCAATATCCAACTACAAGCCAGCAGCTGCTAGTTTTGGTCCGCCCCGGGTATTTTATTTCTCCGGTATCCACCATATATGGTGAGCATTCCCCTATCCGCCACGTGGGGAGGCGCCCGATGGGAGACTAGCAGCACCACACGGGCCAAAATATACTTTTTAATGTAAATATGCTAAATTCAATTATTCAATTTGATTAAATGTGTCAAATTGATTTAATTATGCAAACATATTAATTACTCTGATAATGAAGCGTATTCATTATCGATTAGCATAATTACTGAGACTCTTTATTTGTCGTTATAAAACGATATAAGAAAATTATTACAAAACAATTCAATTAACGTTAGTGTTTTGTTATTAAGGTTTGTGACAATAATGAACGCATAAAATACATAACAAATAAATACTTATTTATTAAACATTATTCAAATAAACTTCTGATACGCAAATGTAAATTATGACCTGAAAATACATTCAGAAAACACATAAGAATACACATTACAATATAAATCCGTTTCCTTGCTCGCTGAAAACATAACATACAACGCAATAAATATACACATACATAGACAATCAAATATTATTCATCCTAAACTAATGCGTTCATTTTGTCTCAGATGAGTAGCTTTTATATTTACTATTATCATTACGAGTGACATAAATAATTTCTCAAAGTGTGGTTCTTGGAAAAGAGACAGAGCAGTAGTATTATAATAGCATTAATATCATGAGGACTTTACTTGATATAGTGAATATCCAAAACTCCATCGGTGAGAATTCCTATTCACTGATGATCCCATGTAAGTAGAAGTTCCGTAGATTAGATGTTCGCTATCACTGTTCACTCGCGGATAAGATTCATTTCCGGTCTGTGTCGTTGCCGTTGCCGTTGGCGTTGCCCGTTAATAATGAAAGTTTATAGAGTTCTGTGTTGCGTAAGTGCATTCATTTTAGTGGTTGTGTACAAATAACTGTCTATCGCTAATCTGCTTCATGTGATTATTCACGTTGAATTTAGTTGGATCATAAATGTGTGCAATGTTGTGCACGAATGTTTATGAGTGTTGAGTCACTTATTGTTCATGAGTCCGCGCGATGGTTATATCTGAATCATATTACGTTCTGATATCGATCACTGTGTCCGTAATTGTCGCGCCAAAGTTCTAACACCGAGTCGTTAGTTCACTTGTTGATGTTTAGTTTGCGTGACGAAAGTAGTTTTAAAGTTTATAGTATTGAACTCGAAATCTAGCGATTCTTATATCACTTCGCACTACGCGTTACTGCGGTAAACGTCTGTACACTTAGTGAAATACTGACATAAAGTTTTGTAAGACTGTGATCAAAACTGAAGATTGAGTAACTAAGTAACTGAGAAAAACTGACTTAACTGAGAAATACTGATTAACTGAAAGAAATTGAACAACTGAGAGCTTTTGAATAACTGGCTCTCGCGTATCCTGTAAACAGTTTTTATTAAACGTCTTCTACCATAATGCAACTTTTCTGTCCACCACGCCTATGGTCGTTCTCGATAGGTCCAATATTTCCTTCCACTGTGAAGATCTATGGTTCCTGACTCCCTGATTCGCTGTCCAAGTTGTCACCATGACGACAGCTTTCTCCACTTGCTTCTTCGGAAGATGCTAAACTCTGGTTGGCTACTGAGCATCCCCTAAAGTACACAGCGAAGGCGTCGCACTACTTCTGAGAATATAGAGTAATTGCTCGCCTGTCCGTCAAACCTTTGTTCTTGTGAGTTTCCCAAGGTCTGCTGTTATTCCTTTACTAACAATACGTAGCGTCTTGTTCATTGTTTGACTACCCTTCGTCTTTTTTCTGCCAATTAACAGCTTCTTGCTCGTTGTCATCCTGAGATGCCTCCACGGTCTCTCGTCATAAATATCAGTTGTCTAGGATGCGTTGTTTTCATGCTGTGCGACACCGTCGACTGTATTCATCTTGTGTACGCTGCATTGTCTCTGTACATGGTAAAACCTTTCCAAATCCTTTGTCAGTGAGTATTTCTTTCTTAAGGCTCACACGCTTCGATTTAACCTTACAGCATGTGCTCGCTTCACTTTCTGCGTATCCGTGCCACTGGACTCTGCTTTTGTTCGGTTTGTTGTGGTGTCGTAAATTTGAGTTGAGCTTGGTCTGTCAAAGTCGATCCCATTTCCTTTTGTTGTGTTATGTCAGACGTTCTCTCATTGTCTTGTAGCTAGCGTCGGGTTGACGTTTTGTTAAATTGTCCTTATTTATTGCTCTGGCTTGAGTTGGTGACTTGACTGTGTGCAAACGCACTTCTCGATCAGAAAATTATGGATTTAAAATTTTTTGATCGCTCTAACTTAAGGTATCAAATTGAGGAGAATTTAAACTAAAATGTGAACATAGCGTTCGGTTTTGAAAATTAAAAAATTATAAGATACCAGGACCTTAAAAAATATAAAAAATTTGAAAATCTGTAAAAATCCATGCCGGATCTCACTATAAAGGGGATTATAACCTGAACCCGAATGCAGCGTTGATTATGAAAGTGTTAGGGGCGCCAGGAACCATAAATTGAAGGAAAAGTCTATGTGAACCATCACATTTTGAAATTTTATCCAAAACATTATCTCGGCCGGTCTTTAATATAATTTGTCAGATAATAATGTCTCTTAACAATCTTCATGGAGTTTGTATACTAAGTTAACAAAAAAATGTTATACATATTGTTATGATTTATGTGTAAAGTAGGCATACATTCCATATAAGCGTAGGCCTATAGTCTGCTTGTGGAAACGTAGCTTACACAAACATGAAAGCTAGTTTAATTACCTTGTATCCGTCAGTGACTTCGTTCTAGCGTTTTTTATATAGACGCGTTTGTGACATGTGTCACATCATCAGTAATCCTCGTCAAATGTTAAAATTCACATAAAACACATAAAAACACATTTGCACATATTTACTAAATCACAATAACGACACACACATAACACGAAGTAACTTCGGCTCCGTTGGACCGGTCCGACCGCCCGTGTAGTTGCCGAGCCACTAATTAAACTAAGTCAATCCTTATCTCCAGTCATTACCGTCATGCGCGATTATATTTAGGGCTGTATCATATAGTGAGTGAGATTGAGACCTTAATTGTTCGTTTAATATACTGTTATTGTTGATATTCTTGTCTTTAAATGATTTATAAATCTCAAACTCCTCGAGAGCGTCCATTAACCTACCCTTACCGCATACATGGATTGCTTTGAAATTAGTATTGAAATCTGTGTAATTATGGTTATGCATCATTAGATGGCGCGCATAATTAGATTTGGTCTTGTCTAAATCATTCCTTGGTAGATGTTCTTTGTATCTTTTCAAGAAAGACCTGCCAGTTTGACCCAGACAGAAACAATCACAATCATCACATGACATCCTGTAAACACCTGTTTTCTCTTCTAGCGGGAATGGTTGTTTTATGCGTAACAAATTAGAAATATTATTATTTGTTTTAAACGCGACTTTTATAGTCAATTTAGAAAACACATTGGATATAATGTTAGGTAAAAGGTTACCGTACACTGTCGTTATATACTTTTTATTATTATTTTTATTTTTGTTAACTTTATTATCATCGATGGTATTATGGTGGGATCTAGTTTTATATAGGTGTCGCTTAAGAAGTCTATCTATCATCGAACTCTTCTACCCATTCGCTATTGCTATGTGTCTTATTATATCCAATTCATCCTGAAAGTCCTTTTGGTTAAGTGGAATCGTTACCAACCTATGAACAAAACTGTTGTAAGCCGCCATTTTCTGACTATATGGGTGATGAGAATCGGCGTGTATTGTAATATCTGTGGTGGTGGGTTTCCTATAGGCCTATATTTTATATTGAAATTTATTAAGATACTTTGTCAGGTCCAAAAAATTGAGTTTATTGTCAACCTGTGTTTCGAGGGTAAATTGTATGTTCTTGCTAAGGCTGTTCAAATAATGTTTCAATTTCTCTATCTGTCGTAGCGTGCCATTAAAAACTATAAAGGTGTCGTCTACATATCGTGCATAGAATTTAATATTATTATAAAATTTGTTATTCTCTGAGAATATGTAAGTATTTTCAAAATGATGCAAGTATAAATCCGCCAGCAGTCCTGAAAGTGGCGAACCCATTGCGAGACCAAACTCTTGTAGGTAAAAATTATTATTAAAAGTGAAGTAATTCTGCTTCAACAGGACATTCAACAATAAAATTAACTCATCTATTTGTTTGTGATTCAGCTTCTCACCTTCAATGAGAAGATCTTTTACAATTGAAATTGTGTCATGAACCGGCACGTTTGTGTATAAATTAACTATGTCAAATGAAGCGATTTTGTACGTAGGTAAGAGTTCGATATCCTGGACCAATTTCAAAGCAATCCCTGTATGCGGTAAGGGTAGGTTAATGGACGCTCTCGAGGAGTTTGAGATTTATAAATCATTTAAAGACAAGAATATCAACAATAATAGTATATTAAACGAACAATTAAGGTTTCAATCTCACTCACTATATGATACAGCCCTAAATATAATCGCGCATGACGGTAATGACTGGTGATAAGGATTGACTTAGTTTAATTAGTGGCTCGGCAACTACACGCGCGGTCGGACCGGTCCAACGGAGCCGAAGTTACATTGTGTTATGTGTGTGTCGTTATTGTGATTTAGTAAATATGTGCAAATGTGTTTTTATGTGTTTTATGTGAATTTTAACATTTGACGAGGATTACTGATGATGTGACACATGTCACGAAACGCGTCTATATAAAAAACGCTAGAACGAAGTCACTGACGGATACAAGGTAATTAAATTATTGTGAAAAAGTGACTTGGATACTATATAAAAACAAAATAAAATGAAAGCTAGGCCTTAATTAGGCATATTGTTATAATAGTAACTATTAAAAAAACTAATGCAGTAGTATGAAATTTTTAGTGCTTATTGTATGACTGCCTGATTTACTAAAACTGTTATTTTACAAAAAAAAAAGTTATCACGGTTTGGTTAATTTTCCTGGTAATTGAAAGTTATATATAATGTAATAGTTGTATTTCGTTCAGAACAGTGAGTGTGTTGTGCAACTCAGTAGTGTATATACGTGTACATACTGTTGCGATGGTCTAACTGATAGTTGTATGGTACAGTGGAAAACAAAATACAAGGTACCAATGAAATCACTAATGTCCAGCTTTAATTGTCATAATTAACAATTTGTAATCTCTTACAACAATTCAAGATCTCTCTCTCCTGTGGCACTTGTTGGGCTCTGGCCTCCTTTAATTTTTCCCCTCATTCTCTTCTGTCTGTAGCCATCCTCCTCCAGGAACGCACTTTCAGTATTTCTTTCGCATCCTCATCCACCGCGTCCTCCCATCTTCTCCTCGGTCTTCCCACTGGTCTTTTCCCGTGGATTCTGGTATTCAATTGTTTTCGTGGTATTCTGTCTTCCCCCATATCGTGGCTACATGACCAGCCCACCTTAGACGCTGTAGTTTTATGTGTTGTGTTAGCGGTGGTTCTTTTTACATTTGATACAATTATTCAAAGTTATATCTTTTTCTCCAGCCTTGTACCAGGATTCTTCGTAATATTTTTCTTTCAAAGATATCGAGAGTGTTTGCTGCTTTGGAGTTCAGGATACACGTTTCGCAGCCGTAGGTTAGAATAGGTTACAGTTATTTATTTGTATATCCTTAGTTTCGTGTTTTTGTGGATTTCTTTGGATCTGAAGATACTTGATGTGGCGAAATTCGCTTTATTTGCTTGGACTATCCTGTTCCGGTTTTCGACTTCTTCTGTGCTGTTTTTCTTTTTTCTAATGTGGCACAAGATACAACAATGCCGTTTTTTTCTACAGGAATTCAAGATAGTCTCTTACAATAATTCAAGTAAAAATTGTACGCACTCAATATCATTTGTAATTTTGTCAAACCATTTTATTTTAGCATCTGCAATAACACCACATCTCAAAGCTGTCAGGTTTCCTTTTTTCCTTCATGCCTATTGTCCACGGGTCACAACCCGTATATGACAGTGGTCCATATCAAACTCATTAGGAAACGTTTCCTTGTCTTAAGGGAGATGCTATTTGTCGTTAGTATTCTCCATTGTTTTGTTAAAACCAATCTTAGCCTGGTTTATCCTGCTAATAATATCTCTTTCACTTCGGCCATCCTTTGTAATTTTACTGCCTAAGTATGTAAATTTGCTCACATCCTGTAGGGTTTCTCCTCTCAGTGCAATGTTTAGCTTCAAATTTTCTTTTCTTCCACAAATCTTTTGTTATATTATAATAATTCTAAATTTAATATATCTTTCGAAAATAGGCTACGCTCAGTTTTCCGACGCAGATCATCTTGAAAATATTACAACACTGAAATCACCAATTAGAAGAATAAATCGAAGAATGTCACATCAACAGACTACGGTCTCCAGTTGTCTGCGACGTAAATTGTTTAAAATTCATTGAAAACGAAAACTAAAGTAGAGAGAAACAGAAACAAACGTTGAAAGGAAAAGTGTAGTAAAGTTTGGTTTAAAACGAAAGTGTGAAGTCAGGCAGTCTGTATTTGTTTGTCTGTGTACTGTGTAGTGTGAATGTGTTTAAACAGCCGTATATAATGCGCGTTACCAAACAATTGGACCCGCGACCGCAGCAGCAGCACTCGTTAAATAACAATCGTAAACCCTGGTGTGTGTAATGTTGTGATTTGATTTGGCAACGCGCTGTTGGCTGAACAAACAGATTGATATCCGTGAAAATGATATTACAACACCATCACACACACTCACACCAGTGTTATATAATGGTGTGTGTGTGTGTGTGTGTGTGTGTGTGTGTGTGTGTGTGTGTGTGTGTGTGTTAGAGAGTCTGTACAATTAACAACTCTACATTGTGGTAAAATCGTGTTGAGTAAGCAACATTTCGTACTCCTGCGACCATGCGATGGGGAAAATAGAATAACCACAGCGAAGTGGGCAATACCGCTCCGGCCAAAATGATGACAGTCGGAAGCCTTAGATTTAATCTCTTCTCCTCCTCCTCCTCGTCGTAACTGTAAAACCGGCTGCTATGGCTTCTTATAGGTAGCGCACGTCTTCTATAAATTTTCCATCCTCACTGTGGTGTGCCAGGTAATGCGTATTTCAAGTGTCTGAGGCTACATCTGCACGACTAGGGAGGGACGGGTGGAGGACGCGCTCGGTTGTTCGAGAGGTTGCTCCCTCCAGCCCATATGCTCATCTTTATACTGTATTTTCTATTTCTGGAACATTTCATGACTTTTGTTTTTGCCTTATTTACCATCATGTCGTATTTATCTTTCAGGATGTTGTAAATTTGGAAAATTGGATTCGTAGTTCTTCCTCGTTGTTTCCTGAGAGCGCAGCGTCATCTGCAAAACACATGGCTTTTCTAGCGCGTAAGTCACGTAGTTAAATCAATTAATTAATATCTGTATTATTTCGTATAGAAACCTTTGATAGTACAGATTTATTCTGTGTGAAATGTGCGTAAGGTTGAAATACAACGATAATAATTTTTAAAAATGTAATACTTGAGGATGTATTTATTATCCGAAAACACACACACACACACACACACACACACACACACACACACACACACACACACACACACACACACACACACACACACACACACACACACACACACACACACACACACACACACACACACACACACACACATTCAAACGCTTTTTTATACAGTCTATTTCTTGATGTATATAATGTATTTAATATTTATAATAACTTTATCTCAAGATGTTTTTTCCTTATTTGGAACATGTTTCGGGATACTTAGTGTTCCCATCCTCAGCCTTCTTAATTTTGAATCTTGTGGAGTACTTGTGTGTTGGTTGGTTGTTGTTATGGTTTCCTGTTGGTTTTTGGTATTTTAAATTTTGACCACACATGAAGTAAACACTGGACGTGAATTCCCAGACATAACCAACATGACACTAATAAAACACATACCACGCAAAGGAACCGTAATGAACATTTGGGAAAATTTACAAATATACAAACACAAAACAAACTAATACCTGAACAAATACAAATCAATACTAAACATTACACAATTTTCAAAGCACTCAACGTCGAAAATACACAAAATACTAATACATGCAACACAATCACACAGAATAATACCAATTTAAAATTTAGTTGCATATTTGTGTTCCGATTGGTTGTTGCTATGGTTTACTGTTGGCTTTTGAAATTTTAACTTGATATTATTGTGTGTGGGTGTGGTGTAGGCCTATATATTTATTTTTTCGGTGTTTTCAATGTTGAGTACTTTGAATATTGTGTCGTGTTTTGTGTTTACTTGTATTTGTTCTTCAGATATTAGTTTGTTTTGTGTTTGTATATTTGTAAATTTTTCCATATGTTCATTATTATGCCTTTTTGTGTTTTATCAGTGTCATGTTGGTTATGTCTGGGAATTCATGTCTTGTTTTTATTGCATATGTGGCTAAATTGTACGAAAAAAATTGTCATGAAAAAAATCAAACTTTTTATGTTAGGTTTTTCGTAATAAAGACGTCATATATAGTTTTTTTAATATAAAGAAATGAATAATACATTACATTAGGGTGCACCACCATACAGTGAACGGTATAATAATACGGGTAGCGAGCATTATGAATTGCAAAACATATATTACCGTCTCTAGATAAAATAATGTAAAGTTATGGACAGGACAGTTGTGTCTGATTGTGTAATAACGGCTGATAAATTGTAACATTATTAAAATAAATATATACATATACCTAATGTAGAACAGGCGTGTGGATGTGTGTGTGTGTGGATATTGTTGAATTATTTAAAGTCGTGTATATACGATTATATCAGCGTCAGCGAGCAATTTATTTTTTCATTTTTCTTTCATTAACAACACACACACACGCGCGCGCGCGCGGCGTAATTATCCTATCTGTGTGGTACAGCCGCCGTCATACCGTATGTAATGAACGTATTCAGTGACTCTGTTTCTATTGATCTACAACTTTATTTATGTCTGCGGTTGATTGTATAGTTACAGAACAAGTAACAATTATTATTAACTCAAAGAACAAACTGAAACAACTCTACTAGAGAGAATATTGTCTCGACACCGAAACTAGTAGCCTACATTTTGTAGAAGGAAAACGTATTCGAATGTCTACATATTTAAGAGAATTATTGTCTGACATTACAGTACCTTAAATAATTAAAAAAAAAAAGGTGGCGTGACAAAAGACAGACTTTAAATGTTATATTATTGGCCTATTTGAGATTTAAACAATACATCGTCTAGCGTTCGTGTTAGACATAATGTAGACAGTCGATACCATTGTTGGCTGTAATAGATATTGTGTTAGCTTTGTCCATTCATTCGATTCCCGCCACGGCAAAATAGCCTACAGGTTATGAAACCAATTCATAAAAAGTTTCATTTGGAGCGTATGGCTCAGAGACGTGGACGCTGAGGAAACCTGAGAGCAGCTGCCTTGAGGCGTTTCGCTCGCGGTGCTGGAGAACACTGTGGACAGAAAGTGTGCTTAACGACGAGGTTCTGAAGAAGGTGCATGAAGAAAGGGTTGTGATTGAAGCAATTGCGAGAGCAGTGTGGTTGGTCACTTGCTAAGCCATTCAAACAGTTTAAACATTATTGATTATGGTCCAAGTCACGTTATTGATAATAAATTACTTTATTTCAAATCCGTCCTGTGACTTCGTTGCGTTGTTTTTGTTGTCACAGGACGGATTTGAAATAAGACATTCAAACAGATTCTGATCGAGGAAATGACTAAGGGGCTTTGTGGGAGGGAAAGGCCAAGACATGAGTATATGGATGGGATAAAAGGAGAAAGGCAGTATGTAAGTGATTAAGACATTATTGTAAGCACACCAATCCTTGAGGAGGACGAGGAGAAGGAGCAGAAGAAGAAGAAAGAGTAGCCACTTGCGAAAATGGAGAACATGAGACTGCAGAAGAAGATCGTGCGTGCATCACCGAAAGCGTGGAAGACCCAAGAAGTCATGGAGAAAAGATTAACGTAGGCAATGCGCTCAGGCGATCTGACAGAGTCTCCGGACAACGTCAAATGTTTGAAACCGATACGTATAAAATTATACAGAATAATTATGTTTGTACAACGCCAGCGGAGATTGTATCATCAACGCCTTCGACACCACTGTTCGATTTTTTTCTTTTGTATCTAAGGATCTTATGCCAATTTCAATTCTTTATTCTTTGTTTTTTTCTTTTTCTGAAAATACTAGTCTTCTTTTTCTCATTGTTTCTGTTATATTTTCTATACTTTGATATATTTCATCATTACTTCTTAATTTCCAACCTTTTGAAGTTTTTCATGGGCGTAATATTTTCCTAATAATTTGTCTTTCCAATATTTCCAGTTCCTCTAAATTATAATTCAATGGTAGACATTCACTTGCATGTAGGCATTCTGGCCTCACTACTATAACGTGCAATTATGCTAATTTATGCGAATCCAATTAATCAATTATCCAGTTAGATTAAATGTGTGAATTGCTTTATTTACGTGAATATATTAATTACTCTGATATAATTAACTGTATTCATTAACGATTAGCATAATCACTGAGACTCTTTAGTGTTGTTTAAATGATATTAGAAAATGTATTACAAATAATTTAATTAACGTTAGTGTTTCGTTACTGAGGTAGTGACAATAATGAACGCATGAATACTTAACAAATAAATACTTATTTATTAAACATCATTCAAATAAACTTTTGAGACATAAATATAAATTATGACCTGTAAATACAGTTAAGAAAACATACATGAATATAAATCACAATATATATCCGTTTCGTCGCTTGCTGTAAAACATAACATACAATACAATAGACATACATAAACATAGACATCAAATATTATTTATCCTACACTAATGCGTTCATTTTGCCTCAGATGAATAGCTTTTTATGTTTAATATTATCATAGTAATTGTTAAATTCTCAAAGTGTGGTTTCTTTGAAAAGAGACAGAGCAGTAGTTTTTATTATAATATTAATAACATGAGGATTTTACTTGAGATAGTGAATATCCATAATTCCATCGGTGAGAATCCCTGTTCACTGATGATCCATGTAAGTAGAAATTCCGTAGATTTTGTGTTGTCATCACTTTGCACTCGCGGGTAAGATTCACTCCCGTTGGTGTTATTGTTAACAATGAAAGTTTATAGAGTCTTGTGTTGCATACGTGTATTCATTATTAGTAGTTGTATACAGATAATTGTCTGTCGTTGAACTGCTTCGTGTTTTATATACGTTTAATTTAGTTGTATCATGGCTGTGTGCAATATTAAGCACGAGTGTTATGATCGCTAAGTCACTTATTGTTTCTGAGTTCGCACGACTGAGGTAGTGGTACCTAAATCATAGTGTGTTCCGATATCAATCACTGTGTTCGTAATTTTCGCGCCAAAGTTCTAATATCGAGTCGTTCGCTCACTTATTAATGTTTAATTTGCATGTCGGAATGCTCTTAAAGTTTAAAGTACCAAATTCAGATTCTAGCGATACTTATATCACTTCACACTTCGCATTACTGCGGTAGACTTCTGTAACTTAGTGAAATACGATTAACTGATTGAAAAACCGCATGACTGTCTGAGAAGTATTGAGTATCCGAGGAAACTGCGTAACTGACTGACTGAGTACTACCGAGAGACTGAGTAATTCTTAACAACTGAGGGCACGCGTACCTCGTAAACAGTTTTTATTAAGCGTCTTCTACCAGAATGCAACTTTCTGTCGAACACGCCTGTGGTCATCCTCGATAGGTCTAATATTTCCTTCCACTCTGGACATCTGTGTTTGTCGGTACCCTGATTCGCTGTTCTGGTTGTCACCATGACAACAATTCTCTCCACCTGCTTCTTTGGAAGATGCTAGACTCTGGTTGGTTATCGAACCTCCCCTAAAGTACACGGCGAAAGGGCTTCGCACTACTTCTTAGAATGTAGAGTAATTGCTCGCCTGTCCGTCAAACCGTTGTTCTTGTGACTCTCCCAAGGTCTGCTGTTATTCCCTTACTAACAATACGTAGCGCCTCGTTCATTGTTTGACTTCCCTTCGTCTTTTTTCTGTCAACTAACAGCTTCTTGCTCGTCGTCACCCCAAGATGCCTCCACGGTCTGTCGTCATAAATATCGGTTGTCATCCTAACGTTGCCTCATGCTGTGTGACACCCTTGACTGTATTCTTTTGGTGTACGTTGTTTTGTCTTCATACTGGGTAAAACCTTTCTAATCCTTTGTGAGTGAGTATCCTTTTCGTAAAGGCTCGCACGCTCCAATTTAACCCTACAGCATGTGCTCGCTTCACTTTCTGCGTATCCGTGCCACTGGACCCTGCTTTTGTTCAGTTTGTTGTGGTGTTGTAAATCTGAGCTGAGCTTGGTCTGTCACAGTCGATCCTATTTCCCTTTTGTTGTGTTATGTTAGGCGTTCTCTCATTGTCTTGTAGCTGGCGTCGGGTTGACGTGTTGTTAAATTGTTCTTATTTATTGCTCTGGCTTGGGTTGGTGACTTGACCTGTGCAAACGTACTTCTCGATTTCAAAATTATGAAATTCAAATTTTTTGATCGCTATACTACTGTGCTGTAATGCTTTATTTTCGCATTTTTAGATATGCACTTTTTATTGTAAATATCTTTAATTGTACCATACGCTCTTTCCATTTTATGAATCCTTTCTTCTATAGCAGATTTTTCTAAACCATTTTCTTGAATTATTTCCCCTAGTTGTTCGATTGTTTTATTAATACTAGTTTTCGATAACCGTGAGGATAATTATTTGTTTACGTCAAACTTAACCATATTTACCTCCTGCCAACAGGAAATATGAAACAGTCGCAGCAATAACATATGGAGTACAGAGGCTACCTTTCCTTTCACTTAATATTAATCGTGTAGTGTACAAGTAAAGAGATAACCATCGCTGAAGAAGAAGAAGAAGTAGTAGTAGTAGTAGTAGTAGTAGAAGCGTGTAAGTAAGCCATTTGATTAACGTTGCGACTTTAATGAACGGCACAGTTTCAATACCCTGTCGTGCTTAATGGAAAACTAAACAATGGAAACTAAGAAGAAGAAGAAGAAGAAGTAGTAGTAGTAATATTAGACAAGAGTTACAAGGGAAAAACCGCAGGTTCAATTACAGTTAAGCGGCCTGTGTTGGTGCTGGTGCTGTGTGGAGATTGATTATTGTCTATTCAAGTTGTTTTAATCACACACATACGGTCGGTGGCGGCGTTATTAATTTCAATATTACGACGAGACGGTACACAAATGAAGACACACAACCCAACCCGGGTCACGGTGTGGCGATGATGTCCTCATTTTTCTTAAGCACATAACCATAACCGTGTAACTATACAACCGAGATGTTCATTAATCTCTCCCTCCTCCTCCCTCTCACGAGTGTTCAACAATTTCTCTTTCTTTTCCGTGTACACAGCACGTAGCGTACACACGTCCAAACGCCCCCGTACACACACACACACACACACACACACACACACACACACACACACACACACACACACACACACACACGCACGCACGCACGCACACACACACACACGCACACAAAAGTTACTCACTGAAGATGAGTACAGTTTGCGGGTTAATTTGGAAGACTCGGTTTCTTGAATTACGCCTATTTATTGTTATTTTATTTAAAAAGAATATACAAGGAATTTAAAAATATATAAGACCTTTAAAAATAAAAATACCAAAGAAGTCCTGCTGAACGAACAGCTGAACTTTCAGTCCAATTCTGTATACGACACAGTGATAAGGTCCGTATACAAGACAAGGTTCGTAGTGTATGGTCGTTCCTCCCACGGAAAGACATCCCGCAACAGACTATAAACAACTACCGGTACCTACTTCCTGGAGTAACTCTTCTCCATTTATGCTCTGTATGACGATGGTTGGCGTGTGGACGCTTGGCCTACCTGCTGCCTCTCCCCCATTGTAATACTTCCGCCCGGGCTCGACTAATTGCCACGTGAGTCACCTCAGTACGAAACAATTTTTTTTTGCCTCGCCCAATACTGGTAAAATTTTGTTATATTTGAAATCAGCGAAATAATACGATGAAAATGACACCAAACACGACTAAAAAATATTAATAAATAATACAAACAAAGTCATTGTTACTTTATAACGCCCAATTTGTAATATTCCATTCATACCAGTTCCGTTTATCCCCAAGCCGTCTTCGTCATCCTTCAGTCACCTTTTCATGGTCTTTCTCGTCTTACGGTTTCAAAAGGTTTTGCACTCAATTATGGCTCCGGTTTTAAAGTCGTCGCCTTCGTCATCCTTTGCGACTTAGGCTAGCAGCCTGTTCCAGTCTCAGTGGAACTCATTCAACCATCGCTTCCCACACTTCTTTTCCCCCTGGATGATAGTCAAGGGATCTCCTTGAAACTCTAGTTGGATCCATTCTCTCTACGTGTAACCGCCACTCCGTTTTGTACCGGGAGATTTTCTCATTTAAGCTTTCACCTATGCCTGGCTCCATTCTGATTTGATTATTTCTGATAAGATCACTCCTGGTACAACCTTTACAGCCCTCAAGAACCTGACTTCCGCCCTTGTAATCCAAGTCTCACCATCATACAGTAGTTGAGGTATGGCCATTACATTATAATATTTCAGTTGTGTCTCTTTCCTTGTTTTCTTCTTTAAGTGTGTAATGATACAGCCACGAAACGACTGGAAGAGACTAATTTTGCTTTCAACCTCTTTATCATCTTGGTATGTGATGCTACACCCTGGATACTTTAAATCTGACACCTGTTCTGTTGGCGAGTCCTGTATCACAGTCTCTGTTCTAATATGAGTTTCCTCAGAAAAAGCCATAACTTTTGATTTGGATAAGGAAATGGTTTGATTGTAATCTGCCAAAATGTCAGTAAGATACAACAACGACCTTTGGAGGTCATGTCCATTCTGTTGGATGATCACAAGATCGCCGGCAGTGGTCCTGTACATATGTAGCGATGGCAACATGATCAGAAATAACGTGTGTCTGTGTGTACGTGTAGTCGCGGTGGGTTACAAAATGTGTGCAATCGAATCTAATAAACAGACATTTACTCGTAATGCAACATATATGTATACTTCACGCGCGCGCGCGCGCACACACACACACACACTCGCGCGCGCAAATACGCACGCAACTAGTGCGTGTCGAAATATTGCTTTATTTCAACATTATTGTACCGATAATATCAACGTTAATAAAACATATTATGAATTCCAAAAGCACCTGGCATCTAGCTTTATCTCAAGAAGCATGAAGTGCAAAATTTACAAAATCCTCATCAGGCCAGTGCTGACATATGCTTCAGAAACCTGGACAATGACAAAAAATAGGGAGACACTTCTAGGTTGCTGTGAAAGACGGATTCTAAGGACAGCATTTAGAGCAGTACAAGAAAATGGAATGTGGCGCAGGCACTATAATTGTGAACTATACCATCATTACAAAGAGGCGGACATTGTCAGGATAATCAAAATATGCAGGCTAAGGTGTGTTGGACACAGAGAGAATGGAGGAAGGACAGCGTACGAAACATATTTTCTACCAGAAACCAATGGGTAGTAGAAGAGGGAGAAGACCCCGAAGTAGATCCAAAGACCAGATAGAGGAGGACCTTGGAAAGCTGAACATAAGAAACTGGAAACCTAGGGAAGAATGGAGTCGACTCTTGGAGTAGGCCAAGGCCCACCAAGGGTTGTAGAGCCACGGCTGATGATGATGAATATCAACGTTGCTATTGCAGTGCACAAAAAGGCTTTTATTGTTATTATTATTTTTTCTTTAGGATAGCTTGGGATATGCACCGTCTCTGAACCAGCTGTTATGGTGATGGCTGCGATTATCCCAGTGGCGTATCTGCAATTTGGCCATGGAAGGGGGTTAGTTTCATACAAAAGAAAAAACAAATTAAGATTAAGATTAGTCAACATTACTATCTTTAATGTGGCTGAAACCAGTCCAATTAAACAGTAATAACACAATTAAAATAAGCGTTTTTGAAACATTGTTTACAAGATATAGAATACTTGACTGAACTGATTTTCCTATACGTATTTCATGTTTCAAACTTACACGCAAATGCTGTGTAATAAAGCCGTTCGTATATAATAAAAAAGAGGTAATACTATATTAGCGTACACAGCTGAAGAAATAATAAAACAGCATAAAAATTAAGACATTGACAAAATTCGTCAACTTTTTCGACCCTCGGGGGGGGGGGGGGGTCCGGTCCCGTTCGCCCCCCCCCCAAATACGCCCGTGGTTATTCCTATCGATCTTCTTGCCAAGGAGCGAAGAGCTGTGCATGTAAGGAAAGCAGAGGTCGACAAAGAGCTGGCAAACCATCGAGACAGGTTCCGAACCATTCAGAAGTGGCAAAGAGCTTGGGACGAGGAGACGAGAGGATGCTGGATCGAGAGTAAGCAATTGGGAGGTCGATGTCTCTACCTGACGCAGCTTCTGAGCGGTCATGAACATTTCCGATCCTACTTCCATAAAATGGGTAAAGTCTTGTCTGCGGGCTGCGTGTAATTTACGGGTGTAGAGGATGACGCGGATGTGTGGGTCACCAGATAACATCGTCGGAGCAATGCTAAGACGAATGAAATCGCACTCAGAGGGCGAAGAATAGAGACTTCGATGGAAATTATGATAGGCCATGAAGAATAGTTTAGATCTCTTGGGTCCCTCTTGACGTTAAAACATCAGATGGCAATGGAAATTCAAGACAAACAGGGAAATAGTTGCTAGTTTTCTTTGGTGCCTGTCCTAAAGCCCAGAAACATTTCTAGCACCTCCGAGGTCCAGATTTACAAAACTGTATTGCGGCCAGTAGTATAATATGCTTCAGAAGCCATGACCATGATCTTAGCCCAAGAAGATATGATCAGCAGATGGGAAAGAAAGATTCTGAGGAGGATATATGGAGGTGTAACTAGGTACTGGAATGTGGCGTATGAGGACAAACGCAGAATTGTACGATTTATACAAGAAACCGGAGATCGTCACAGCATTAAAACAAGGCAGATTTAGGTGGGCAGGTCACGTACAGAGGAAAGAGAAGTGAAATTAGTATTCGTTGGAGGACCAGAAGGAAGAAGAGCAAGAAGAAGATGGGTGGACGATATAGATGAAAATATGAGAAGAGTGGGGGTCAGAAGGTGGCGAAGAGTCGCACAGGATGGAAAGGAGTGGAGGTACGTCATTCTGGAAGCCAAGGCTCTTCATGAGCTGTAGCGCCGTGGAGTAGTAGTAGTATGAAGAAAATAGGAACAGGCTAATTAATGTGACCCGTAGTCTAATGAGAGATTTAGTGGTTTAAGCAAAAAGTGTAACAAAATATTTCACACACACTCGCAGCAAAAGGTTATGAGATGAGATTCCTTTGTGTCGTGTGAGGCGTATTCTGTTCGATCACCACACACCGGTTGGCTGGCTGACACACTTGTGACGTGGGTCAAGTGTCAGAACGTGGACCCAAATTAATACGCGGCTACACACACACACACACACATCACTTGGAATCCAGTAACGGACCCATGGCGTGGCGTGTGTAATTAATACTTTGGTCGCGGCCACAGCCATTCAACAACGCTGTATCATCATTGAGGAATTCTCCCCCCCCCCCTCTCTCTCTCTCTCTCTCTCTCTCTCTCTCTCTCTCTCTCTCTCTCACTCACTCACTCACTCACTCTTAACACTTGAACACGTATGGATGATGACCACGCTAGCCAAGAATTTCATTTATTAAAATGTTCTCTGGGTAATTTCACAAGAACAATTTTTGAGGTTACGAACTGAAAAAAAAAGATAAATACACAAGTTCACCGACGGAGTATAAAATACGTTAAAAGCGGTTAATTGTACCTAAGGAACGTGTTTTTGAATAATATTTTATAATATGTTTGTTCAATCTACTCATATAGTTTGTTCTTTGAAAGATCGAATTTATTATTCAGTAATGTTCATAGCAGTAACTTTTCATCATTCTTTATTACATTTTAAAAGCCCGGCATGGACATTGCTGCTTTAGTGGCTACAGCAGATTCTGTTCATAAAAGACAGTTGGAAAGCGTTTTCGATAGGGGTCTTCGGCTAGCGGCCAAAGTCCCCCGGCGATTCTCTTCACGCCTTCTGAGGAGCGGACTTGGACGACACCATCAGGCGGGTTGCACGCACGGCGGCAACGTTCCCAGATAATCCTCTTATAACCGGGCTGGGCCAGTACTCCGTATACGTCCAGGTGATTCCTGTATACTGTGCTAGTGTAAGGCCAGCTACAGGGGCAGGAGGTGGAGGCACCAAATGTAGTGAGTTCAGTTGTGCCGTATGTAGTGTACACAAATTAGGTATGGGAGAGTGGAGTAGTGCCAAACTAGTGAGAGAAACGGTCTGTTCGATATATTAGACTGTCGTTTGGTGTCGGATTACCCGTAACGCTAGGGTGTGCTGCACCACTGGGTACCAGGACCTCAGCTGTCAGAGGGGGCACCATCCAGCTGAATTGACTAAGCTAAGCAAAGCTTACGGTCACATTACACAATTAGGTATGGGAGAGTGGAGTAGTGCCAAACTAGTGAGAGAAACGGTCTGTTCGATATATTAGACTGACGTTTGGTGTCGGATTACCCATAACCCTAGGGTGTGGTGCACCACTGGGTACCAGGACCTCAGCTGTCAGAGGGGGCACCATCCAGCTGAATTGACTAAGCTAAGCAAATCTTACGGTCACATTACACAATTAGGTATGGGAGAGTGGAGTAGTGCCAAACTAGTGAGAGAAACGGTCTGTTCGATATATTAGACTGTCGTTTGGTGTCGGATTACCCATAACGCTAGGGTGTGCTGCACCACTGGGTACCAGGACCTCAGCTGTCAGAGGGGGCACCATCCAGCTGAATTGACTAAGCTAAGCAAAGCTTACGGTCACATTACACAATTAGGTATGGGAGAGTGGAGTAGTGCCAAACTAGTGAGAGAAACGATCTGTTCGATATATTAGACTGTCGTTTGGTGTCGGATTACCCGTAACGCTAGGGTGTGATGCACCACTGGGTACCAGGACCTCAGCTGTCAGAGGGGACACCATCCAGCTGAATAGACTAAGCTAAGCAAAGCTTACGGTCACATTACACAATTAGGTATGGGAGAGTGGAGTAGTGCCAAACTAGTGAGAGAAACGGTCTGTTCGATATATTAGACTGACGTTTGGTGTCGAATTACCCATAACGCTAGGGTGTGCTGCACCACTGGGTACCAGGACCTCAGCTGTCAGAGGGGGCACCATCCAGCTGAATTGACTAAGCTAAGCAAAGCTTACGGTCACATTACACAATTAGGTATGGGAGAGTGGAGTAGTGCCAAACTAGTGAGAGAAACGGTCTGTTCGATATATTAGACTGACGTTTGGTGTCGGATTACCCATAACGCTAGGGTGTGCTGCACCACTGGATACCAGAACCTCAGCTGTCAGAGGGGGCACCATCCAGCTGAATTGGCTAAGCTAAGCAAAGCTTACGGTCACATTACACAATTTGTTGATTTTCTTACGCAGTTATTAAGCATGGAGAGTGTAGAGTTGGAAAATCAAGCTCTTATACAAGTTTATTCGAACGATTTGAATAACTCTTTTTGTCCGCTCAGCGTATTAAAATGGATTATTGATTGCAAAATGATTGATGTACTTCTGAATATATACATTGCTTATCGTCTGCTTTTTACGAGTCCAATAGCTAACTGCAAATCTGGAAGATCACTTTCTGTACGCTATTAAAACGCATTAAAGATATGTTGAGTTCAACTATAGGACATGAGAGATTATCTCCGTCAGCAAGGTCGAATATTGAAAGTAAGGTACTTGAATCGCTCGATTTAGAAGAAATTGTACAAGATTTCGTTTAGACAAAATCAAGATGAAATGATTCGGATTATCATTTTTTTATCGCATTATCATTCGGATTATCGGATTGTCCACTCTCCCGTATTTTGTATGCTTAAGTACTACTATGTTCATTGTAATCACTATTTAGCTAAACACTTTTTTTGTAATTTAAGAGTTTAATCAAATGGTTGTCAACTTTCGAAATTGTGTATCCCATTTATCAGTTTAAATAATGGATAAAAAGGTTGAATTTTGAATTGTGGAAGGGGGGTACCAGTCTGAAGGCAGCATAGGGCACCACGCGCTTCTAATCCGCCCCTGGATATGTTTGGATTTTGTATAGGCCTAGTTATGTTGCTGGTGCATTACGCCTACTCAATGCCGTAAGTCTCTTCACAGAAACGCTTTCACTCTATACACCGTCTGCGGTGAGTCGGAAGAAGATGGGGAAGACGATGTTACCGCCGAAGAGAAAGTGTGTCCTTGCCGCAAGCATCTACAGATGGAAATGTTGTCGGTGCAGACAGACATTAATGTTCATGGTAAGCACCAGATCCATGACCAAGGTCACACCTCTCTCTGCCCCTCCCCGCATTTTCTCTCAGGGACACGCACATGTAATTTATAGACGCTATCATTATCACCATCATAATCACTCATAATAAAAAACTAATCAGTAAGTAAAGGTGGACCAATTAAAAGCAAGCTTTACTATTGTACTTCTGAGTTTCAAAATCTTCCGTTTCTGTTACAAAATTTGTGAAAATCTGAAATTGTTATTACACGAACAGCGGAAAAGGGTGCGTGTGTGCGAGGAGATACAGACAGACACGGAAGCTTGGCGGCGGAAACAGTTTGCATGTCTTGCTTCTTCTTCTTCTTCTTCTTCTTCTTCTTCTTCTTCTTCTTCTTCTTCTTCTTCTTCTTCTTCTTCTTCTTGTTACCGAGGAAAAATTGAACAATTAAAACGCAAAGACAGAAGAGAAATTAACGTCGCCCTTTCCTTACCAATGTACGGCCAGCCTGACGGTACGATAATTATCGTAAAATTTACGACGATGATCGTCTATCCAGTACGATAGTTCCAAATCTTAGGCCGGAGTCGAAGTTAAGGACCGTAAATTAAAAAAAAAAAATTGCTAACTAGAGAGGAAGGAATCACTCCCGCCGGTGATTAAGAAAACACAGTCGAGTGACCGCGTTGCACATTTTGCGTGCGTAATAATCGAATTTTGAAATTAGAAAAAAATTATATTTTTCCTGTTGTTGTTCGCCAGAGTAATAACATGTTTACTTTCTCTTTTGTACACACACACACACACACACACACGCTACTAATACACAGGATATTTCATTGGCTGAGGAGGAAGTTATGTATGGAGAAACTGATAATTGTAGCCTTACAGTTTATTGTTTCCTTTGCCTCTTACGGAGCGTAATGTAATAATATACGCTTAACACAACGTAATGACAACTATAAAGTTACGTGTTCAATAAAGCAATTACATTAAAATGTGATTCCGCGTCTACAGGATAGGCGTAGACTGACATGTTCTGTATCTCTCGTCCAATAGGACTGCGACTTTCACGATTTTGATTGATGACTCGTTGGGCACTTGGTGAAACATATTAATACAAAGGTTTTAAACACATACAAACAGTTGGTTAAGTTTCACAGTTTATTATTTACCTCCATCGATGTATACTATATGGATCGCGTGCTACATTCACTGAATTCGCTGCATCAGTGGTTGGCAAGAACACTGCTTATGCTATATACTGTACCTGCACAAAGCCTGACATTTCTGCTTTGTTATAGCTTTTGTTGCTTTAGCGGATTATATTTTGCGTTAAATGGTATAGCTATGTCATTTTAACAATTAATGACTCCAAAGCGGGAGGTTTTTAATAAGTTCTTTTCCAAAATAAACTCATTTGTTTCACTGTAAGATTTCACTATTCTGACACATTATTTAAGTTTATCGCTAAGTTCTGTTGCGTTCATAAACAGTTCTGTTGCGTTCTTATTTATGAACATTTATTATTGAAGCCAGACGAATAAAGATAAGAACAAGGGAAACAAAGAATAAAAGACGTGAGCCGTAAACTTCAAAATGTTTATTGCGTAAAAGAAGCTGGCGTACGCTCGCCATGGTCGTTAAAGTGTTCAATAAGCAATGCTAATTTACATTAATTTATTTTATTTTATTTTATTAGCTACGTATTAACTGTATAAAAATTGTTTACATTAAACATTACTAAATAATACAAATTTATTTAACTTTTGGCAGACACCAAGCTTAGAGGAGGTAGCTGCAGCGGTTCTTTCCTTAGCAGTATTATAGCACAAGATTTTATAAAATAATGTCACTATTAATTTGATAAGTTTCACTTCATGGCTGTCTTCAGAAAAATCATTGTTTGAAATATTTTTTCCAAACACTGTGCCGGCAAAGTTTTTGCAAGCTGATATAATCATTTTTTGGTATTAAGTTTACTGTCAGATATAATCAATAAATTATAGGCTTACATATATTTTACAATCTTTAAAACGTCTAATGACGCTCTAATTAATTTTCCGCTTTATACAAAATCAGTAAAATAAGTGTAAACGCTTAAGTTATTGTCATCTGTTATCAGTTAGGCAAAAGTAAAAACAAACTGTTATAATAATAAAATCTTCATAAGCACAAATTTTCAGTAGAACTGTCCCAAATGTAATAATTGTAAACTGTTAAAACAAGTGCATTACTGACTGAATGACTCGTTTAATACACGTGTTAACTTAGCGCCAAACGCTTTATTGCCAACCATTGTGTGGGAAGCTGTACGTGCTTCGGACCGTTTTCTGCCGTTCACTTTGCCTGGCAGCACGCGATCCATATAGTATACATCGATGTTTACCTTTGACAACTGTTTCAGCTTATTAAGCTATTCTCAAAGAGATCTACGAACAACTAAACAAAGAATGTAATGGTGGTGAACATCTGTTTAGGGTGTGTATCCAGACGTGTGTGGGGTGTGTATGATGGATGTAGAGGGGGAGAAGCTATTAAGGGAAGGTCATGTGTCTGTAAAAACAAAGTATAATCGGAAGGCAAAATATAAAAAATTAACTAAACTAAATAACAACTTTTAATAAAGGGGATACAAGTTTTAATAAAGGACTGCGTTTGTTATCTGGAAACACGTTAAGATTTTTGTGCCGATGTTAGTATATTAGAGAGGTTCGAAATGTGATTGTGACCAAGAATGTTTAAGACTAAACGAACTGATAGAGTGAGAAACGATGACGTTAATGAATGGACAGAAAAACTGCTGAAAGTGATAAGAAAGAGACAAACATTAACTACACAGAATACTACTGACTCGTAACAAAAACTGTTATTGATAAAAGTCATAAATTTTTACCTTATAACGTAAACTGGGTTTCGCTTCGTTAGAGCTTCATCAGAGGCTGCCGCTAGCCTGCCACACGTAAACAGCAACATGGAAATCCTACACACACAACACGCCGAAAACTAGACATTCTTGAACAACCAGAAATATACAAACACACAGAAACAACATACTAAACGAACAGACACGATTTAAATCACACATATACTATTTGAATATATTACACAACACACGCACACTCAACAACGATCTTTCGAACCCAAAGCAGGACGGACACCGCTCCTAGCGGCAGCCTCAAGCTCTAGCGAGCGATAGCTAGTTAAGACCGTAAGGAAAAAATTTATGATACCAATAACAATTTGTGTTCCGAATCAGTAATATTCTATATAGTTAATTAATAACAACGGCAATGTCATGGATAACAAAACCTAGGAATAAAATTTTTTGTAAGAACTGTGCAGCTAAGGATCATAGAAGAAAGAAAGAAAAGCAAACGTTAGAAGGAAAGAGAGGGCGGGGAAGAATAAAGATTTTGGAATGCTTTATGACATCAGTAGTAGAGTTGGGCCGATATACCTATAACAGGTATTTTGGAACGATTATTTTTGTTGAACGGATATAACAATGGCTGAAAAGTCGAAATACCCGTTCCGATTACTCGCTGTTCCGAGTCGCGGGACGCCCCTATGCAAGTAACGAATGAACAAGTACTACGAGTACAAAGTCACAGTTATTGGTGCTGAATATTTAATTAAGCGAAACATTCAATTACGGTACAATTCAAACAAACCTCTGAAGATACAAAATACTTTCTGTGAAACGTGCGTCAGGTGAAAACAAACGTACTCGCAGTGTATTTATCTGAAGATATTACATGGGAGACGTGCAAGAAACTCAACGAGTTACTTACAAAGAAATAATTTTTTTTTTTTTTTTAATTAATAAATTTCAAAAGTGTCAAGTTTAACATGAAAATTATTAAATATTACCCGTTATTTTGAATGGCTTTTTGGTGTTGCATTTTTTGTTCTTTAATTTTATTTTTGTAAACGAGCGATTACCATAATAAAAATTAAGCCGGTTCGTGGAAGTGATCGAATCTGCGCTCCCACTACCGAGAAACGATAAAGTCGAAATATTTTTAATGAGTTGCTGCCGCCCCGTCTGTAGCTACACGTGTGGGATCCGTTGTGTGTGCGTGTGTGTGTGTGTGGCGTTTTAAAACGTTTCGTTTCCACCTTTACAACTAAATATTAGCCTATCGTAGTAGTAGCCTATATTAAGTCCAATTAGACAGTCAGGTGTGAACGAAGTACTGTATTTCGTTGTGCCAGGTTCACTCATTTGTTCCGCACCTTGTAAATCCCGTATGTTGCAGTCATCATCTGCAGTGTCTATTTTTATAATCCTTTAAGGCTTGTAGCGGGGTCCGCGACAATGTTTCAGGGAGTGCGCATACACTTTTAACAAAAATTAGAATATACCGTCATTTTCTCCGATTTTTATGCTCTAAAATCTAAATTTTTGAATCTTAAAACAGTTAGTAGAAGATTCTAGTATTTTGGGGGGGGGGGTTCAAACTAATTGTAATTGTAAAAGTAATTTCAAACTAAGGCTTTAATAATGGCTTTAAATCATGTCGTGTAGCAGATCTGTTTGTCAGCCGAACTGACTAGAACTACAAAAAGAAGATTCATTGGCAGGACTATCAACTGACAGTTCATTAAAATTACAGTTTTCGCAATTAGAGCTAGCTGACTTCCGGTTATATGTAATGACTGACTATCCTGAACAATCTGAACACACAAAAAGAGCTTTGGAGCGTTTAACTGTGTTTTCCCCTACTTATCTGTGTGAAACCGCATTCTCCCTGCTCACGTACTTGAAGTCAAAGTTAAGAAATAAACTTGATGTCGAGAGTGGCTTAATATTGAAATTATCATACATTAAACCCAATATTGCAGAGATAATTGTTCAAAAGCAGCTTCATTGTTCACATTAATCTATATTTGATATCATTAATATTATAATTTAGCAATTCAAGAGAATTTTGATTTTAATACATTTTAATTAAAAAAATATCGGTATGGAGAACCATACATGACTTCCATATTCTAAGATTTATATTTAAAATAATTTCCGAAATGAAATATTACCATAGAAACTACTTCTTTCTACTTACTGCTTCAGCCTTAACCACAGTACTGTGGTCACTAACGTATACCACCTCACGTTATCGCACTCGATTTTCACTGATGATGGAAGTCGATGGCATTGCCGAAACGTCTGGTTTTGTAGAAAACATTGGACTACGGCCAAATATCCCGGGAAGGAATTTTAACAAAAACTACTTCTTTGTTGCCGATAACGTTGTACACATATATATAAAAAATATGCATAAAATTAATGGCTTGTATAAGTTAATGATTGATCTCCATTGAGTAGTGCTCAAGTTTCCAAAGTTTTAATATTATGATGTCCGTAATTAAAACATCAGAGCAGGTTTAGTGTGTATGAGGGTACACCGTGGACAAAAATTTTCAACATTTCCTATTGAGCGTTGCTTAGAATAAAGCTGCGAATCTACAGTGTACGTTTCACAGAACAAACACGCGGAAAAGAAGGAGCGCTCCGAAGTCACTCATGGACCCTCAGCATCTTGCAGAGGGTTCATTCCCTAAAGACGAAAAGTCTGTCTATGAATCGTTCCTCTGTAAACACGTGCAGTTACACTGCCCAGCGATCCACAGGAAGCAAATCGCTACCCACGCTGGACACTTTTTCGGCTTGCATGCGTTATGTTGGTATGGGTTCGGCACTTTCCATTTAAAAAGCGTGCAAATGTAAGAAAATAAACATGAATGAGGCCAGAAATAACGCGAATTTTGTGTGTGTGTGTGTGTGTGTGTGTGTGTGTGTGTGTGTGTGTGTGTGTGTGTGTGTGTGTCTTCCCTGCCTTTTTATTGCGGTAGTCATAATAATAAAATGGAAACGTAAACAGTACATAACTGAGATATGCTTGCCTGCCAAGCACGATGTATTTTCTCTTATATATGATTTACATTAAAATGAAAAAATTATAATTTTATTGCCTGGCAACAAAATTATTTTATTTTCAACAATTACCATTGTTTGAAAAAGTTTAAATGAATTTTCAAAAAAGGCCTTGAGCCCTCTACAATTCACTGACGTATGCAAAAAATTATTTGATTCTGTTTGAATATGCGGCAGTTATCGTTCGTAATAGAAAATACCCTTGATAAAAAAACGCTGCAGGTAAACTACCCCTTTCCCTTAACCGATCTTCACCAAAAACAATAGGTCTTGAGAACTCTGCAATTTAGGGCTGTATGCAAATAATCTTTTGATTCTATTTGAATTTGCGGCTGTTATCGTTTGCCATAGAAAATACCCTTGTTAAAACATAAAACGTTGCAGGTAAACTACCCCTTTCCCTTAACCGATCTTCACCAAAAACAATAGGTCTTGAGAACTCCATAATTCAAGGATGTATGCGAAACATTATTTGATTCTGTTTGAATTTTCGGCTGTTATCGTTTGCCAAAAAAAACACCATACTTCCATTCCTTAAGGAATATGGAAGTAAAAATTACCCTTGATAAAAAAAACCGTTGCAGGTAAACCACCCCTTTCCCTTAACCGATCTTCACCAAAAACAATAAGTCGTGAATACTCTACAAATCAGAGCTGTGTAACAACCAAAAATAAAAAAAATTTTTAGTATGATCGAAAAGACGTTACATACAGCTAGACACCCATACACGGGCCACGAGCAATAAATAAAGAACAGTGTAACGAAGTGTCAAGTGAACGTTTGCTTCGGACAATACGAATACGCTTCACATAACTTTACAATGGGGAATAAGGTTGGCCGTGACAGACTCGACTCAACCGAGATTTACAGCCTGCAACATGCAAGATAAAAGGAAACTATGTCAAGTACCAATTTAGAGAGAAACTGTGACGGACACACTGCCGGGTTAATTTGAAGTGTACCAGTAGTAAGGAAAGGGCGTAAGTACACAATGGTATTTACCCTGTATGAGAACTGACATCGGTATCTAAAGAATAGAATCGAACTTGTGCACAGCGGGGGAACGTCTTACTGGCGACAACTGATATTTACGACAGGGAGAAGGAGTGCCGTTTTGGAAACGACGACACGCTGCGTCAGGATAGCTATCGAAAAAAGGGTCACGGATAGTGAAACAATAACGAAATACGACACATTGTTCGCGTGAGAACTGCAGCAGGGTCCGGAGTACGCTTAGACAAAGACCTGATCGACAACCGAGAAATTGCTCCTGTTCCAGGAAAAGAGTACGGAGGCTTTCGACGCGAACTTGTGGGGAGACAGGATACCCAATCACAACCCAGCGTCTACCCAGAGAACAGGTGGAGAGGACCGTCGTCATCATGGCAACGGGAACGTCGAATGAGAAGTGAAGAACGATAGTCTGGCATAAGGGTAGGAGATCTTCTGTCCTATCATGTTCGACCTGAGGCGTGTCTTCCAGAAGATTGCATTGTGGTAAACGATGCTTGATAAAAACTGTTTGCAGGGCACGCGGGAGAGCAGTCTTCATACATTTTTCGTCAGTCTTAATACATTTTCGACAGTCATATATTTCAATCGTATACTTTAACAGTCTTCACGGAACTAAATCTTCTAAGTCTTGATACAGTTCGATTAACATACGGACAGCAGTGGGACTTTGAAACTCTGCTACGCGGTATATAATTATGTGACTTAGACATTTCGATATTGGCGTGTATCCGGTAATAGTGTACCTACAGCGACTAAATCATGCGACATACGCCAGTGCTTAATAACTCTAGAGTTCTTTATTATACTCAAATTCAGAACTGAACTAACCAATCGCAGTTTCATCAATAACCGACGCGCAGAACTATTGTTAATGTATTACCGGACAACGAAATCGTAACGTTGTACAGTGCGGCGAAGCGATACAATATAATTTGGAACAATTACACCACGGTATCAAAGACACTATACATTAATGTTCAACACAAGAAGTTCAACAATAGACAGACAGATATATACACCATAGTTAATGATGAAGTTACCCACACGACACATGATTTCATAAACTCGAACAGTAACAGCCGAATCAACAGAAAACACACACAGCGCGAGTGAATCTGTTCCGCGTGTGTTGAGTGTTAGTGACATCACAGCTACGCAGCTTCCCACATATGGACCACCAACGAGAAGGAGTTACTCCGATGGAAATATCGGATAAATCGCTTTACAAGTAATCTTTATGCTATTCTTATCATAAGAACTCTACTGACTGTCTCTTTTCGAGAAACACCCCTTGAGTATTTAAATTAAATATGATAAATATAATTAACGCTATTCATCTGAGGCAGCAATGAACGCATTAGTATAAGATTTATTGTTTGACTATTTGTGTTTTTCTATATATCGATTGTATTATATATGTATGTGTATGTTTTCCAGCAAACAACGTATTGGATTCGCATTGTAATTTGATATATATACATGTGTTCTTTTTATGAATGTATTTACAGGGAATCATCCATATTGAAGTCTCTTTATTTAATGATATGATGTTAATAAATAAGTGTTTATTTTATCCAGAATATATGCGTTCATTATTGTCAAAGTTACCTCAGAACAAGAAAGTAATGGCACTTGAATGATTTATAGTAGTTTTATTAATTTATACAATAATTAGAGTCTCCATGCAGTAATTATGCTAACATAAAAGAACTAACGTGTCACTTAGCTTCAATCAGTTGATATGAGTAACCTAATTGAGTGATTACACGATCTCATTTTGCAAATTAGTACAATTAAATAATTAATTATTGTTGGCATAATTAATCCCCAAGCATTAGTCTTTGTATTTGGCTGCCCAACGCGTGGCATATCTTTGTATTTGGCTCCCAAAGAACGTGGGGCTCGGCAATCACAGATTAGTTAAATCACGGTTAGCATAATAAATAACTCCTTATATCTTTGTAGCTGTATGCAAAAAATTATTTGATTCTGTTTTAATTTGCGGCTGTTATCGTTTGCCATAGAAAAAAAATCTATAGACAGACACACACACAGACACTTTTCGAAAAACGACTTTTTTTCATGTTTTGAGTGTAGTACAATCAGAATCTGCAATAATCTCGAACACGATTTTTTTTGCCATCACCATACTTACATTTCCTTAAGGAATATGGAAGTAATGTAAGAGTTTATATCATATTTACTGTTTTGTTTTATTTCAGAACTCAGACGAGGTCCGTGAATTTTTTTAATTATTTGGGGGAGGGGTCCGCGGACTGAAAAGTTTGGGAACCACTGCTTTAAGGGGAAAAGGATCTTGAAAAATCCTTTCCAGGTCTTGAAAAATTTCAGAAAATTCGATTTTTAGTTTTTAGAATTAAAACATTCTCCTCGTCGTCCTGTTTTAACGATATATACAGTGTTATACCAAACATTTTTTCATATCATATTTATATGTTTATTTTATGTGACGATACCATCATTATTTATTTTATGTTCATCCAGTGTGATGCCATCGACCTCCTTTGAACAAACATTTCAATATTTTATAAAAATATCATTAGCTACAAATTGAGAATCCTGGAAACAAATAAGATTGTTTTGGAAAGACGTAAGGAGGACAGAGTACAGAAAAGGCAGCTAAAAAGGAAGAGAGATGAGAGTAATGAAGAAGAAGTGTATAGTGTAGATGCATTTTGAATAAATCCTTACAAAACTACACGCGAATATCCGTTAAGTCCATATTTTTCATATTTAGGTACATACGACTTTGCACTGGAACGTGCTAGACACATTTTTTTATTGTGTTTGTCTCATAACACGTCTTATACTGAATCTAAAATTTAATATGACGTCTTGTGTAAATATTTAGTATGTTGTCAAAAAGAAGTAAAAATTTTGCATTTTTTAAAACACTTTCTTTGAAAAATCATCCTAGTTACTCTTTTACGAATAAATGTTTTTAATTAGGTCCACTGTGTGCTCTATGTATTTATCTTTCAGTGAAAAAAGTTTCCTAAAGATATCTTGAATGGCTTTTTTGAATAAATGTACCTAACTGATAAGCGGGACGCCACTTAATTAACATGGGACAGACCTTCACGACCCTGTCGCCTTAACAGTTTAAGAACTCGGTGATCAACTGTGTGTGTGTGTGTGTGTGTGTGTGTGCGCGCGCGCGTGTGTGTTTTAGCCAGGGATGTCCTCAAGGGAGTCTTGACGCACACTGTGTCATTGAAATTGCGGGGGGGGTTACAAAAAACATTGGGAAAGTATGAAAAATTATAACTACGTTTCAAAAAAAATTGACTCTTTATAAAAGTTGATGGTTTGTTAGTGGAGAATGGAAGCAATCGTAGCATTTTAATGTAACAAGTGTTTAGCCTATACAACTTTGCTATCTTTGAGTGTAACCAGTTGTTCGGCTGAAAGAGCTATGAGCCGAGTTGAAATAATAAAAAACAGGCTCAGGTCTGCAATGGGAGACGCATGGTTTTCGAACCTTATGGTTCTACCTTCAGAGAAAGACTTATTAGAGTCGATTCAAAAAAAAAAAAAAAATATCGGCATGGAGAACCATATACATGACTACCATGTTCTAAGATTTATATTTAAAATCCTTTAATTCAATTCGTTTCGATAATTTCTAACAAGTTAAGTGTGTTCCTTGTAAATCGAGTTTTATGTTTGACAAATTGAAATGAAATATGTATTTCCATAGAAACGACTTCTTTGTTGTCGATAACGTACAGTACACATATAAATATCGGTATGGAGAACCATACATGACTTCCATATTCTAAGATTTATATTTAAAATCATTTTCAGCCAAACAGCCAGGCTGTGTCTTACCTGCCTTTTTATTGCTGTATTAAATGAAAAATATTATATTACATTAAAATGAAAAAATTATAATTTTATTGCCTGGCAACAAAATTATTTTATTTTTAACAATTACCATTGTTTCAAAAAGTTTAAATAAATTTTCAAGTACTTTACTCTTGTTAAAACGTAAAAGGTTGCAGGTAAACTACCCCTTCCCCTTAACCGATCTTCGCCAAAATCGAAAGTCATTGAGACCTCTACAATTCAGGGACGTATGCAAAAAATTATTTGATTCTGTTTGAATTTGCGGCTGTTATCGTTTGCCATAGAAAATACGTTTGATAAAAAAACGTTGCAGGTAAACTACCCCTTCCCCTTAACCGATCTTCACCAAAAACAATAGGTCTTGAGTACTCTACAAATCAGGGCTGTATGCAAAACATTATTTGATTCTGTTTGAATTTGCGGCTGTTATCGTTTGCCATAGAAAATACCCTTGTTAAAAAAACGTTGCAGGTAAACTACCCCTTTCCCTCAACCGATCTTCACCAAAAACAACAGGTCTTGAGAACTCTACAATTTAGGGCTGTATGCAAATAATCTTTTGATTCTGTTTGAATTTGCGGCTGTTATCGTTTGCCATAGGAAATACCCTTGTTAAAACATAAAACGTTACAGGTAAACTACCCCTTTCCCTTAACCGATCTTCACCAAAATCAACAGATCTTGAGAACTCTACAATTCAGGGCTGTATGCGAAACATTATTTGATTCTGTTTGAATTTGCGGCTGTTATCGTTTGCCAAACAAACAAAATTACCCTTGCTAAAAAAAAACCGTTGCAGGTAAACTACCCCTTTACCTTAACCGATCTTCACCAAAAACAATAGGTCGCGAGTACTCTGCAAATCAGGGCTGCATGCAAAAAATTATTTGATTCTGTTTGAATTTGCGGCAGTTATCGTTTGCCATAGAAAAAAAATCTACAGACAGACAGACACACAGACAGACAGACACACAGACACTTTTCGGAAAACGACTTTTTTTCATGTTTTGAGTGTAGTAGAATCAGAATCTGCAATAATCTCGAACACGATTTTTTTTGCCATCACCATACTTCCATTCCTTAAGGAATATGGAAGTAAAAATCGGTATGGAGAACCATACATGACTTCCATGCTCTCAGATTATACGTATATCTTTCTGCCTTTATGCGTACCCGCAGTTATTTCGATAATGCGATTTTTGGGCTTAGATATGTAGTGAATATCGCACATAATTTTATGTAGTGAAAGAATTATACAAATTTTAATTTTATATGTTGCAAAATAGTTGGCTGGTGATTGCAATTGATTTCGTTTGTCATTTTTTAATGGAAAATGACTGTAGTAGTAATTTATCACCGGGTCGTGGCTGTGACACCAAAAATTGATTATGTTAGGTTAACATGAAAACCGAAATTATACATGGAAACCAATACGTGTGTAATGTAAAACTTTTTTTTTTTTTTCTAAAACCACGAAAAACCCAACTCGAAGTAAGGCGGGAGTGGCCCAAGGGTCAACCTCTTGCCTATTATTATAGGCCTACATGTCACTTTTTAGTGGCAGAACTCGTTTTTTTGGTAAAATTCGTTTTCCGGCAGGTACTCGTTTTGTGACTAACAAAAAACAAACATCCGTTATGTACAATTTGTAGAGCATATGTTGTCATTCCTTAATACAGTGTTTTTTGTTTTTTCATTAACCATAAATATTTGTATTTTTCATTTTGTATTTGCTGTTGTTTTTTTCCAATTTGTAAACTTAAAAACGTTAGGTTCTTTATTTTAAGTGTTACTCTGTTATAAGCATTGTATTACACGTTTAATGTTACGTTTTCTCAACCACAGCTTTTATTTATTTTAGCAGTAAACTAAAAACCCAAAACCATTATTACCTAACTACCAAATGAAAACAACACGTATTTTTGCTTTGCATTAAGAAATAGGGCAATTTGCAATTAGTACACTTCTTCTTTTCCACACCGTAATATATCGATGCAATCGCATATTAAAAACATCGAAATGTATTGCGGGTACTCATATAGTTCCAATCATTTACTTGAATTCGGTTCGATAATTCCTAAAAAATATAGAATTTTGTCAAAGTGAAATAAAATGTTTCCATAGAAACTACTTCTTTGTTGTCAGTAACGTAGTACACATATAAAACTTATAAAAAATTATCTCCTCCCTCATCAACTATCATTTTAATTTATAGAAAATTACCCCCTTCCCCTTCAATTACCCTTTTCATTTATAGATATTTCATCTACCTTTCTACAGTGGATTATTATGACCTTCTTTTAAGGATACTTTATTTATCTATACTAAGCACTTTACTCTTGTTAAAACGTAAAAGGTTGCAGGTAAACTACCCCTTCCCCTTAATCGATCTTCACCAAAATCAATAGGTCTCGAGTCCTCTACAATTCAGAACTGTATGCAAAAAATTATTTGATTCTGTTTGAATTTGCGGCAGTTATCGTTTGCCATAGAAAAAATTCTATAGACAGACACACACACACACAGACACTTTTCGAAAAATGACTTTTTTTCATGTTTTGAGGGTAGTACAATCAGAATCTGCCATTATCTCGAACACGATTTTTTTCGCCATGACCATACTTCCATTTCCTTATGGAACATGGAAGTAAAAAATTATCCCCTCCCCCTTCAACTGTCACTTTCATTTATAGAAAATTACCTCCTCCCCTTCAGCTACCATTTTCATTTCTAGATATTTCATCTACCTTTCTACAGTGGATTGTTATGACCTCCTTTTCAGGATAATTTATTTATCAAAATTAACTGCTTTACTCTTGTCAAAACGTAAAAGTTGCATGTAAACTACCCCTTCCCCTTAGTCGATCTTCACCAAATCAATAGGCCTTGTCTCCTCTACAACTCGGGCACATATGCAACAAATTAGACTATTTGATTCTGTTTGAATTTGCTGCAGTTATCGTTCGCCATAGAAAAAAATTCTGCATTATCTCGAACTCGATTTTTTCGCGATCACCATACTTCTATTTCCTTACGGAACATAAGGCAATAATTGATGCCTTTTCTGTATCGTTATCTGATGCAGTTACTGTAGCCGAATACAAGCCAAAACAACTAGGACTTCACAAAACCATTATGTCTTTCATTTTTTCTTCTTAACAATACCCTTTGTTGATATTTTGTTCCTTTGCTTTGGAATATTGTCGTACACGTATTAATTTCATTAGATTTTTTAATTTATAAGGAAAGGAAAGAAACGACAACATAAGGAAAGACCTGAAGTTACAGTCGGTTCTGGATAGAATAAAGGAGTACAGGTAGAATTGGAAGTCCCATATGGAACGCATGGTAGACACGTGTATTCCTGAACGAGCGTTTGAATAGCCTATAGGCCAGTGGGGACGAGAGATCGAGTCCAAGCCATGTATTGAAGAAGAAGAAGCAGATTTTCTGTTTATTTATTTGTTTAATTTCAAATGAGAATTTATTTGCAAACTGTACTATTTTTAGATTTAGCATACTTGTAATAAAACGTTTATTACAATGACATTTTCTTTTAATTTTAAATGCCTTTACACTACCTTTAAGATCATTCATCAAGCTTAGGGGGTAGGCACCCCTGTTTAACCTTACTCAAATTAAAAACTGTGACTCAGTCAAATCGTGCGAACTTAAGAAGTTTGAAATTATAAATATGAAATATACAAATGTATTTATGAATATAAAGGAACGTTTTACCTTGAACGCTGTTGAATTTGTTGTCTGACAGTTTTCAACTTTGTGGGAAAAATCCGTCTCATATTTCTTTGTAGATACAGCCTTCCTGATCTACTACAAACCGCGAATAAGAAGAAGGCGATTAATTAAACGGAACTGTCCCGATATCCGTACCCGCACTACATTTTCGATGTTTTGATATGCGATTGTATCGATATACTACGATGTGAAGAAGAAGAAGTGTACTAATTGTAAATTGTTCCATTTCTTAATTTTATGTTATTCAGTAAAATCTCAAAAACTTCACTGGAAGCAATCTACACAAAAACCGAGTATTACTGGAAAACGAGTTCTGCCATAAAAAGGGAACATGTATAGTAATAGGCATTACTTCGATTTGTTTTTTACGTGGATAATACAAATAGCGAGTATTATTTTAAAGGCGTATCGGTTCTATGTGTAATTTTAGTTTACATGGTAGCCTAACAACTCCAACGGTTGTCGCACAGGCTAGAAACATTTTTCGTAAAAAATATCACAATGAAACGCGATTATTGCAATAATCAACAAACTGTTTTTTAACATACACAAATAAATTTTCACGATTTCTATTATGCAGCTAAAATGACATGCCGTATTCACTACATATCGATGCAATAATCGCATAATCGAAACATCGAAAATGAGTGTGGGTACGGTTATTTAGTAGGGTTACCATATGACCTAGGTGAAAAAAGAGGACAACCTGAAAATTTAACAGTATGATTGTTACTTTACGGATCAAAAAAAAAAAAAAAAAAAAAAAAAAAAAAAAAAAAAAAAAAAAATCGACAGTAAAAACATTATACATTGTGCATAAGATTATATTGATGATTAAGTTGAGCATTTTTACAGTTTATACAACGTACAATTTATGTGATATAATAAGAAAATGTTTTCAAACAGAACTTAAAACTACTAGTTAGACGCGGAACTTATATAGGACAAGAATATTTGCTATTTTTATTTTAAATCATAGCAATAATTAATTTAATACTACTCAGACTGAATCAGATTCACAGACTAAAATGTTCAATTGTGTCTTTGTGGTGCCATTGGTATTTATCAGATGAACCAATTCCCATCAAAAGCTTTTTATTTTCTAATAAATAATCGTAGAACTGAGCACATGAAAGACTTTTAAAGTTGTACTGTACACAAATTATACCTTTAACATTTTCTATCATTAACCTATTTCTCTCTTTTGGTCCACTGTGAACTGATCAGAGAAAATACGCGTTCTGTAATAGAGTTGTTACACCCAATGGAATAAAAATACTCAACAATTTTCAAAAGTTCTGAACAACAAGTTGATGTTGGACTTTCCTTAAAATATTTACACCTTAAGTGACTGGAAATATGGTTATCATACAAATCAGAGTAATTCTTTAAAAACTTCGAAACAAGTGGACATTTTCCTGTTTTTTAAAAAATACTTCCGGACAGGTTTTTAACACTAAAAATTTAAAGAAATTTCGACGAAACCGAAACATCGAAGCATGATAATTTTTTTAGGTTTTTGAAACGTATAATGTGCATATAACAAATATTTACTATATAACAAATATATTTACTATATAACAAACATTATCATGTTAAAACGACGGAGACCGAAGATTTCTAGACTGTGGGGAATCGAAAGTGTGGAAGCGTTACATTTTTCGATGACGTTACATTTTTGTGGAATGACCCCCAGCCTAAAAACATTATCATGTTAAAAAGAGGACGTATGGTAACCCTAGGTTATTGGGGAAAACATTCTTGAACTGCGGTGTAGATTTGAATCCGTGGCCCGCACCGACTACAGACAAAGAGTATCAAAATTTCGTTATATGTTTTCATAAGGCTAGGCGCGGTGCGGCGGAGGCGCCTCGTGTAGTTAATCATTGTAAAGTGTAGGGGCAAGCGGGCGGCCGGTTACGTACTGTACAGTTCGTGGGAAAGGGCACGCGGGTTACTGGAATACTGTGAGTAGTGGTACTGTAGTAGGTCTATAATTCTCACACACCCCTCCCCTCCACGCTCTCTCTCTCTCTCTCTCGCTTTCCACTGTCAGTGAAGTATGCAAGCAAAGAATAGTCGTCGTATTCGTCTCTTCATCTCTCTCTCTCTCTTTTTTTTATTATGTTCCATTCTTTTCTCTCTCTTCGTCTTATTTTGTTTCGTTATACAACGCCGCGTGTGGTATACCCGTGATAATAATAACAACAGACCTCTTACTCATCGCCGTCCTGGTGAAATAATAATAACAACAGCAGCAGCAGCAGCAGGAAACGGATCACGTTTCATTGTGAAATACGATAATTGCACGAATACAGTACGTAATAATAATATAGACTGTGTTGAATAATATACATACAAAACATATATGCCCAGGTATATTACTAGTGAAATCCTGAAAGACATAACAGCTGAATGAAATATGCAGAAAAATAGTTGTCTCCATAATAATTAGCATACATAATATGTGAATAATAATCGATGTAAAACAACTTTTAGTCTACAGAATATATTAATGCCCATATATTACAGTGCCACTTCGACACCACGAACCTCAATAACACGAATTTTTTCCAATCCCCTTGAATGTCCCATAACACTCGATGTTAAGAATACCTTTGTAACCCGAAATTCCCCAGTTATAAACCTTGATAAGCCGAATTTTCGTTAATTTGAGATCAAAACACTGCTATGATCTGTACTAATTAACCTTTATAACACGAGATTTTTTACTCAGCAGAACCTGTATATCACGAATTTGACCTCTATAAGGCGAATTACCCACGGCAACGAGCCCAGTAAGCCGAATGTTATGAAGCAGGGCCTTGATAACACGAACTTTTGTTATCTTCACCTTGATGACACGAAGCGCGCTTTGACAAATTCCCCGGTAACACGAATTTTTTATAATCCTCTTTAGATTCATGTTATCGAGGTTCCCCACAGTGTAGACGAGGGCATCCCAAACACTTGATAGGAGTTATTCAAGCACTATACCAACATACTATAATTGTAATAAACACTGGAGAAGGTAAAACTGCACCTCTAATAATTAAAAGAGGGGTTCGACAAGTGTGTAGCTTATCTCCCATTCTATTTTATATATATATATATATATATATATAGTATTTAAAATTTATAATTATATTACCTCAAGGTGTTCTTTTCCTTATTTGGAACATGTTTCGAGAGTTCCTGTTCTCTCATCTTCAGCCTTCGCGATCTTGTTTCTGGTGAAGTATTTGTGTGTTGGCTGCTGGATGTTATTAAAGTAGTTTGTTGGTCTTTGGTCTTTTAAAGTTGTATTATTGTGTGTGATTGTGGTATATGTTTTTGTATTTTGTGTATTTTCGATGTTGAGTGCTTTGAATATTGTGTCATGTTTTGTATTGATTTGTATTTGTTCTGGTATTAGTTTGTTTTGTGTTTTATGTTTGTATATCTGTAAATTTTCCCAAATGTTCATTATGGTGCCTTTGTGTGGTATATGTTTTATTAGTGATACATTGGTTATGTTTGGGAATTCGTGTCCCGTGTTTATTGCATGTGTGGCTAAATTGGATTTATATATTTCTGGTTTTTTGTATGCGTTTAGGTGTTCAAAATAACGTTTTTTCAGCTGTTTTTTGTTTGTTCTGTGTAACATTTATTGCAATCTTGGCATTCAATTTTGTATATACCGTTAGTTGTTGTATTATCTTTGTTGTGTTAGCTATTTAGAATTTGTAATTTATTTTTATTAGTTTTGTATGCTATTTTTATATCTGTGTTTTTAAATAGTTTTGTTAGTTTTGTCATTTTATTATTTATGTATGTGAATGTGGCCCATTTTGTTGTTGTTGTTATTATTTATGTGTTGTTCATTTTGATTGATTCTTAATTGTTCAGTTTTTATTTTATATTTGATTTTATTATCTATTTTGTTCACAGTATTTTTATTGTATCCATTTTCATAACCTATTTGGTACATTATATTTCTTTCTTTGTCAGTTTCTTGTTTGTTTAGGGGAATTTTGTACATTCTGTTAAATAGTGAATAGAATGCTGCCATTTTATGTTGTAGTGGGTGGTCAGAATGGTTAATGATGTTTAATGATGAGGTATAATGATGTTAGTGGAAGTTGGTTTTCTATATATTGCATATTGTATGTGGTTGTTGTATCTTGTGATGGTTATGTCTAAATAGTTGATTTTGTTATGTTTTTCTTTTTCTTTTGTGAATTGTATTTTAGGATATATGTTATTGATTTGTTTCAGTATGTTCTCTGCATTTGTGTTTTTGTTATTTGATACATATAGTCCATCGTCTACATATCTTATCCATATGCCATTTGGGTCGTGTGATAAAATGACAAAACTAACAAAACTATTTAAAAACACAGATATAAAAATAGCATACAAAACTAATAAAAATAAATTACAAAATCTAAATAGCTCACACAACAAAGATAATACAACAGCTAACGGTATATACAAAATTGAATGCCAAGATTGCAATAAATGTTACATAGGACAAACAAAAAAACAGCTGAAAAAACGTTATTTTGAACACCTAAACGCATACAAAAAACCAGAAATATATAAATCCAATTTAGCCACACATGCAATAAACACAGGACACGAATTCCCAAACATAACCAATGTATCACTAATAAAACATATACCACACAAAGGCACCATAATGAACATTTGGGAAAATTTACAAATATACAAACATAAAACACAAACAAACTAATACCAGAACAAACACAAATCAATACAAAACATGACACAATATTCAAAGCACTCAACATCGAAAATACACAAAATACAAAAAACATATACCACAATCACACACAATAATACAACTTTAAAAGACCAAAGACCAACAAACTATCTTAATAACATCCAGCAGCCAACACACAAATACTTCACCAGAAACAAGATCGCGAAGGCTGAAGATGAGAGAACAGGAACTCTCGAAACATGTTCTAAAAATAAGGAAAAGAACATCTTAAGGTAATATAATTATAAATTTTAAATACTTTATATATATATATATATATATATATATATATATATATATATATATATATATTGAAGCGACCGACGACAGAAATGAATATACTAAATTATCGACAACTTGAAAATTCCTAACTGACAGTTCACAAATTAACAAACAACATATGGCCACAATACACTCACCCCCACGCTCCAACCCTCCCGCGACAAAAATTACAAGGGAACCAAGATATAAAACGGGCTCCGTAGTTAAATCAGCATCAGTACGCCTTGAAAATGTCCCGTGATTACTGGACGAAACGTCGACAATATAAACATCGCATACACGGATGTACCCAAAAACCTGCTACAACATATATATATATATATAGACGACGTTGTACGATAATGGAAGCGAAACGTAAACCCCGAAATCAATTTGACACCACCCAGTCACCAGACACCCACACCCAGTCAGTGTATCATTCTTCTTCTCCTCTTCTTCAGCGGCGCAGTAACCCATTACTGAGTCAAGGCCTCCTTTAACAGCCTCCGCCAGTTGTCCCGGTCAACTGCAGCTGCTCTCCAGTTTCATTATTTTAAAAAGAGTTACTACTGTATTAGCGAACACAGCTAAAAAAAAAAATAAATAAATAAAATAAACAGTCTAAAACTTAAGAGATTAACCAAATTCGTCAACTTTTTCAACTCTCATTGTTGGGGGGTGTCCGATTCAGTTCGTTCCCCCACCCCACCCCATAAATACAGCCCTGCATAGGAAAATGATGTGGAGGAAAAGATATTCACCTAGATAGTCCACAAATATTCACCTAGATCTGAATGTGACGTCATGCCAATAATAAGTTTCTTTTAAGACACGTCAACTTTTTTGACCCTTTGGGGGGGGGGGATCGGTACCGTTCATCCCTCCCCAAATACGCTCCTGCCTGTACCACGCTTTCTTTGATTTTCCAGTTGGGTTACAGTCAAGCGCTTGTCTTGTTGTGTCTTCTGTCTTCAGAGTGTTTGACCAATCCGCCGTCTTCCTTTAATTATTTCACAGGTTGTCTACTGATTTGTTCTCCTCCATATTCCTTCATTTGATATTCTCTCTACCCACCAGATTTAAAAAAATTATCTTAAATGTTTCTCCACAACACTGCTCGTAGCCTAGTTTATGTTCTGCACTTCTTATTACCTTCCCAATTTCCACTCCATACAATAACACGGGCATTTAAAAAATTATAATTTTTGTTCCTGTAAACACAACCTGTATAAGTTGGTTAAATTCCAGACAATCTGTGGGAGGCAATCAAACGAATTTTTAGAAACAAGGTTCGTCGAGATACAAAATTAAAGTTCTACAAAGTTATGGCAGTTCCTGTACTGTCTTATGGGTGTGAATTGTGGCCAACAACCAAGAAACAACACAGTAAAATACAGGCCACGGAAATGGTGTTCTTATGAGGAGGTAAATGTGTATTAAACTTTTGACCGTACAAAGAATAAACCTATAAGTTAAGAATTCATCATCATCATCATCATCATCAGCGGCGCAACAACCCATTACTGAGTCAAGGCCTCCTTTAACAGCCTCCGCCAGTTGTCCCGGTCAACTGCAGCTGCTCTCCAGTTCCGGGTCCAAAGGATATGGCGCGCATCGTAGTTCACACCGTCTTCCCAACGTAGTTTGGGTCTACCAACTCTCCTGGTGCCATACATCTGTTCTGTGAGTGCCTTTCTTGGTATATTTCATTCTCCCCCATTCTGATCATGTGTCCAGCCCACCTGAGTCTACCAAGTTTTATAATTTTCACAATATCTGGTTCATTCAGAAGAGTGTTCAGTTCGTGGTTGGTTATTTTCCTCCATTCACCTCCTACACATATTGGACCAAATATACTGCGGAGGATTTTGCGTTCATGAACCAGCAGGCTTGACTCTAGAAATGGTCCAGGTCTCGGAACCATAGGTGAGAACTGGGCGGATCAGTGTTTTATACAAAAGCACCTTGATGCTCCTGGCAACCATTCTGGTCTCGAACAGGGGTCTGAGACCAAAGAAGTACCTATTAGCTGAGGTGATTCTTCGCTTTATTTCTTCTGTTGTTTCCCCATCGGAGTTAACTTGGCATCCTAAATAAACAAAGTTGTTGACTTTTTCGAAGGAATAGATGCCAATTTGGATGTGCTCTCCTTCTCTAGCCTCCTGTCCTGTTGCCATGTATTTTGTCTTGCTTTCATTTATTATGAAACCCAGCCTCCTTGCAGGACTTTCAAGATCAAGAAAGGTGACTGCTCGAAGGGACCTGCCGATTATACCTAGGTCATCGGCGTATCCTAGGACCTGCACTAACCTGTTGAATACAGTCCCGGAGGAATCTATTCCAGCATCTCTCATAGCTTTTTCTAAGGGAAGATTGAAGAGGAGGCAAGCAAGAGCATCGCCCTGAAGGACTCCCTTTCCATAGTCAAACTCTCCTGGTAAGTCATTCTGAATCCTCACCATGCCCTTCACTGTCAGCATTGTCATCCTACACAATCTTATTAATTTCTTTGGTATGTCCAGTTCTTCAACAGCAGTGTAAAGTTCTTTTCTGTCAATGCTGTCGTATGCATTTCTGAAATCTATAAAGAGATGATGGGTTTGTAGCTTATGTTCCCTACCTTTCTCCAGAATTTGTCGGAGTGTGAAAACCTGGAGTCAGTGTATCATTGCACATTGTTATTTGCGGATGATCAGATTATTGTCAAAAAAAAACAGAAAAAGATATCCAGTTAGCAGTTCTCCACTTGAGCCAAATATTCATAGAATATAATCTTAGAATATCAACCCAGAAACCAAAAGTTATGGCCTTTAGAGGAAAGCATCCGATACGTTCCAAGATAATTGTAAACAATCAGGCTATAGAATAGGTATCTCATTTCAATTTTCTAGGGTGCGATGTAACTTATCAGTATGACAGCGACATCGATATAAAAACAAATAGATTTCAAATGATATGTGGTAGTATACACAGAACACGTGGAAGATGAAAGTCACCAAGGTAAAATTCTATAAAGTAATGGCATCCTGACTGCTGATAAATAAATAAAAACTAAATAAAAAAGAAACTGTTAACATTTAAAGACGACAATAATTGCGTGGCAATAGTTGGTCAGTTCGATCTCACCTCAACTGAACATTGAATACATTTTACCTACGTAATGTCAGTTGTATTTTTTTTTTTTTTGACATGATAATGTCTTTTGGCTGGCCATCATTTGAAAATTTCTGTAACGCTGTAAACTGTAACGCATCACGCTGCATGACGTCATTCTTGCGTGACGTCATTGGGATTGTTGTAAATAAACGTTTGTTTTGATACGTCGCAATATATATAATGTGTTAAAAATAATATCACTGCAAACAATTAAACCAGATTTATAAAGCGTCCTGAAAGTTTAAAATCAAGTGTTAGCACAATTTACCAGCCGGGAATCGTTAACTAAAACCGCGACCGCTAACATGCTAACGTCGTCGCAGATTAAAGACCTAACAAGCAAACAACACTGCATAGCTGTAGATAGGTTATTGGGGTTATTGTCTCTAGTTAATGGTTGTCTTCGTATGTGATTCAGCTAACGATCTATTCATTAAAATATTTGTCATCGTAAATGCAAATCTACTGTTCTTTATATTTAATTACTCACCGCAGAAATGTGAAGTATAACACAGATACATAATGTCATTGGGATTGTTGTAAATAAAGGTTTGTTTTGTGTTGTGGTGAAATACACTGCTGCTGGTATATAGTAACCATAACGTGGCGACTGATTAAAACAGCGTTCGACAATGGATAGCAGCGACGAGAAGGCTCAGATCAAGAAACGACAAAATGCCGAGCGAGCAAGAAAGTATCGGGAACGAAAGAAGCTCGAGAAGGAACAGCAACGAGCGGTTGCTGTCGGCGGTGAAGCTTCAATACCAGCAGCCCCATCGCAACAAAAAATTCAAGTACCGTCTGCCTAGTGGCAAAAGCTAAAGAGCATGATAATGTCTTTCGGCCGCCAGCTAAACGCAACATTATTATGGTTACTGACTGACTGATTGTTTCCTTTCTGCAAATGTTGCGTTTAGCTGGCGGCCGAAAGACATTATCATGCTCTTTAGCTTTTGCCACTAGGCAGACGGTACTTGAATTTTTTTTTTATGATAAGCTATAGAAGTCATAAACTTGTCAAATAAAGTGTTACAAATTGTTTCTGTTCGAAGTGTGGATTGGCTTTTACTGAGCTGTGTTTGTACTGAAGAACGCAAACACACGCGCGCGAGCACACACGCACACGCGCGCGCGTGTACCTACAGTATGGCTGGCGTGCGGACAATTTCGTTGAAAACAAAAGAACATTGGGAAGTCGCAGGCGCGAGCCATCATATTTTTCCAAATTTTATGACGTGACCGTTTTTGTGTTGTTTACGACCCAGTCTGGTGTGTGAGCGTACACAGTCATTGTTGAATACAGTGCCTTCTGAATCGCTTAAACCTGCTATACCTAAACCTGTTGACGCAGTTTATGACGCTATATCAGTCATGATCAGCGAGTTTAAGAACACGCAGGAATAATAAATTATAGAATCTATTTAAACGTAAAAACTGTTCCATTGCATCAATCACAACAATATATTACAACACGTTCCGTATATAAATTTCAGCCAAGTCCAGAGTTATCAAGACGTTGTATAGTAGCACTGTGTTTACAAAGCCTTTGTTCATATTTGGCCGCAAACCGTTTGATCTCATCAATAACCGTAGATATTTTCTGGTCTCGGTGGATGACATCGTTCCTTACATACCATGGTGCATCAAATATACTGCGAAGCTTTTTGTTTTGAAAAGTTTGTATTATTTTGATGTTGAATTTCTTTATACAACCCCAATGTTGCACACTTTTACCCACAACGGTTTCAAAACTTGTCTGTATAACAACAATTTATTATGCAGTGATTTGGTTCAGAGTGTCTTCCAAGTATAGCCACCACATTTTCTCGAATTTATTCCACGGTCTTCAAATTTTTTCTTATCATGTTCGTTCCATCTAAGCTTGCCGTCTAGACTCATACCCAAATACTTCACCGAATTTGTATGTGAAATTATTTGATGATTAACTAAAATTGGTAAGTTATGTTGGTGAAGTTGACATGAGTATATTTTGCCTCGTTCAGTTTAATACGCCATTTTTTTGACCATTGTCCATATAAACAATAGGTTGTATTTTAACCTGTGTATTACTATAATGACAAAAAATAGTTTTAATAATGTCGATCAATATTCATAATATTACTTTGAATGTAGCCTAAGCCTAATGACACTGTTTGTGACCGATACCTGATAGTGCAATCACTCCACAACTATAGGCCTTCAGTTCCGTCTCCACGGTTACATTTCTCCTCAGCTCTCGCTATCACTATTATTAGCCGCTTTTCAAGGTCACATTATGTTTGTATAACTTTCATTTTCGCCTGCTTTCTCTTCATACGCGTACCGCCGCTGCTCTAACGAAAGTGTTGAACCACAGAGCCAGACATTATTTAATATCACTTGATGTCTGAAGCTTTCGTGGCCGGCGAAAGAAGAAGCGTTAGAAGAACGTCTGGCCCTTGAAGCGTCTGGCTTTCATGGCGTTAGAAGATCAAATCTAATAACGTTCGCCCGACTCTCGACCAAAGAGCACTTAATGAGAGGGACTCACCCCGACGATTCACTGCGATGAATAACACTTGCCTTCTTCTCATTGGCCACTGTTACCAGACTACATCTTCGTATGGACCCCAAAATTTTATAAATATGGGTGCCCTACAACCACTGCTCATTGTTACTGACTGCGTCATTGTTATAGCCTTCCAAACTGTATGCACTGAAGATGGCCGTCGTAGTTGCGGCCGAAACGTCTGGAACACGGCCTTACAACCGGGCAAGCCAGTCTTCTAATATGGGTGCCCTACAACCACTGCTCATTGTTACTGACTGCGTCATTGTTATAGCCTTCCAAACTGTATGCACTGAAGATGGCCGTCGTAGTTGCGGCCGAAACGTCTGGAACACGGCCTTACAACCGGGCAAGCCAGTCTTCTAATATGGGTGCCCTACAACCACTGCTCATTGTTACTGACTGCGTCATTGTTATAGCCTTCCAAACTGTATGCACTGAAGATGGCCGTCGTAGTTGCGGCCGAAACGTCTGGGACACGGCCTTACAACCCGGCAAGCCAGTCTTCTAATATGGGTGCCCTACAACCACTGCTCATTGTTACTGACTGCGTCATTGTTATAGCCTTCCAAACTGTATGCACTGAAGATGGCCGTCGTAGTTGCGGCCGAAACGTCTGGAACACGGCCTTACAACCGGGCAAGCCAGTCTTCTAATATGGGTGCCCTACAACCACTGCTCATTGTTACTGACTGCGTCATTGTTATACCCTTCCAAACTGTATGCACTGAAGATGGCCGTCGTAGTTGCGGCCGAAACGTCTGGAACACGGCCTTACAACCGGGCAAGCCAGTCTTCTAATAACGTTTAATATCACTGTTTAAATTATCATTAGGCCTTTGGTGAAACTGACAATTAGAGATTTGTTCAATACAATTGTAGGCCGTAAACGCTCAGTTACATTTATTGGCTTAAGGGATATAACTTTATCAGATATAACTTAAATTTTTTTTAATTACAACAATTCTTTTACTGTGAAACGCAAAGCGTGCAGGTAACTGAGGACCGAACGTAAACCATGACTAGGGTTGCCAACCGTACTTTATAATAAAGTATCCTACTTTATTTTTGGTGAATATACTTTATACTTTTGCATAAAAATAAAGTATGCGAAAATACTTTATTTTGAGTATTTACTGTAATGCACGAAACGAAACACTCTCGTACGTAATTTCCGAACGATTTATCGATGCCTAAGATAAAACAGAACGGAACACACACGATTAACAATGTTTATTTATTATTGAACGAAACGGCAGATGGCAGTCCATATCGGTTTCCTTTCTAGATCGTTATTTATACGTTGTTGTGATCCTTGTGTGTTTGTTTGAAGTGTAAGGCGAGAAGAGAGAAACAGAGCGTCCATAAATTTAATAAAAAATGAGTTATTTATTTATTTAAATCTAGATTTAGATTGTAATACTAGCTATCAAACTCTCAAAGATAACCAAAAATTGTTAGCTTGTGCTAAAAGCACAAAAAAATATGTATTTAAGGCAATAAAAACTTAAATTTAAATAATACTTTTTTTTCTTACAAATACTTTTTTTCCTCTTCCAACAGACAAGTTACGTTATTTTCCTCAAAAAAAGTTGGCAACCCTAACCATGACATTCAAATTACCTTGCTTGCTTCCTCCTTCGTTATGGTCTGCGACGACACAACTTACTTTACTTTATGCAATATTATTATTTATAGGCGTATAATAATAATAATATTATTATTATTTGCATTCTAATTAAATTAAATATTCATAGTTCGTAACAATTTTTTGATTCTTTAATAAACAGACAGGCCGGTGGCTTAACATCTAAATCATCGTATTATAGCCACATATAAATTAACCTATCAGAAATAACAACAGTCCAATAATCATGTGTCCGCTGTAAATCCAACAGACGATAGTACAGAATGAATTAGCAAGAATATAAAGTAGTACACGCCAACAGTACCGTGAACCCAACAATCGATTATGCACATTGTCAACCACGCACGCACGGTCGCAGTTGCGACACTGCACAATAACGTGGCCGCACCGCGCCGTGTTAATTGCTTTTTGAACGGCAGAACAAAGCACACACAGACACACACACACACAACGCGTTGCTGTTCAAATTACCCCACACCGCTAGTTATGCAACTAATATAACTGATTGCCTCTCTCCCCCTCTCCTTCTATCTCTGTCTCTCTTTACTGTGTTACAAGTCATATGGCGGCGGCGCATACAGTCAAATGTCATACATATGGCGGCGGCGCATACAGTACCGTAACGTGTGAAGTGTGTGTGTGTGTGTGTGTGTGTGTGGGCGCGCGCGCGATCTCACGGGTGCGCAGACATCATGATAAGTTAGACTTCACATATAAATATTAACAATTCCTAAACTTTGGCTGCTTTTACTTAAAAGTTTGAAATCTATTAGACAGTCAGTCAGTACTTTTTGGCAGCCTTGACACTTTTCAGATGGAATTTTAGCGTTTAGTAGGAATTACATTAAATATACCTGTACTTAGGATAACGTTCATAGGTGCCTCCCCCCAGCGACCATGGTGCAATTCTCTTCCAAGTATTCCGAAATTCCATCCAAAATTTGATTCGTGGTTAGGGGGGATCACAATACGGGGGTATGGGATAACCCCCAGTTAATTGTGGATCTTGGGGCTTTATCAAAAAATCTTTGAAAATCTAAAGCCATTTAAGCGATTATTGGAATTTAAAAAAAAACTAATGTTATTCATCTTGTCAATACCAAAAGGTTTTCTAGTATGCCTAATCAACAACTAAATTATGAGAAATGTAAAAGTCTGGTCATACCTGGCCTAACATAGTTAGTAGTACATTAAGCCTTATCAAGATAGCATAACTTGATTTTGTAATTGCATTCTTTTTCTTCACTGATTTGTTTGATTTACGACACTTGTAAGATCGCCTTAAAAAATCCCCCAAAAAAATTCCAGTGGTGCAACTTGCACCATTGCACTATGCTGTATAACGCCAAATTTGCATGGTGTGCAAATTTACTATAAATAGTTAATATTAAAATATGTCAAAAACAGATATACAAATATAAGGTAAAGAGAAACTACCGTTATGAAATGTCAAAGGGGTGGTTTTTTTTTTAAGAACACACCCTTGTGTCTGGCGACAGAAAGTCGACACAAAATACACTCAAAAAAATAAAAAGGCACGTAGCGGACGCACAGTAATAAAATTGTATTATGCTAAAAATTAACAAAAAATAGGTTGAACGTTGTAAAAGTTAAGTGCTTTCAACAATGGATCCCGTTATGTGAGAGTGAGACATTTAGACAGAGAACTCATCTAAAGCGACTCTTCCCACCACGGGGACAACCCCAGGGAACGCACTATTATCCAGCAAGTAAGAAAACGCGTCAGTTTTTTAGCGGTGAAATTCTAGATACTACATTGGATAAAATTGAATATCGCGGCACCCAAGTCCAATGGGAACGTTTAGATTCAAAATTAGGCGAGGGTAGGCCCAGTTTGTGTATAAAAACCCCAGACCGAAAAGTTTAAGGCAGTCATCGGAGAAGTTACAACAGTAAAGACTCGTCAATTAAGTTATTTTGTTAAAGCATACGTCGGAACAGTGACTCAGTTTACCGTCATCCGAAAGTGACCGTTCAATTAAAGATTGTCAATTAAGTAATCGGAGAGTTAAAACAGTCGCAGTTATCGTTCAGTTTAAAGAAGTCAGTTTTAATCAAGTAATCAGTCATCAGAAGGTTAAACAGCTTTATTCAGTTGAAAGTTACCGTTGAATTAGGAATGACAATTCAGTCGCAGTTTGTCTAAAGTCAATCGAAAGTTACGCAAAATCCGCGGAACTCACATTAAGAATCGTGATTAAATAGTCTGACGTTATCAATCAATACAATCCTTGTTATAAGCACCTAGCTTAAATTACGTCTATTATAACAAATTTAATTATGTGTACGTCAAGTCTTTCCCTCGTTGCCTCACGTTGGATTCGTCAATATTATAGTAACTATTTTTATTGTGTGTTGTTTTTTTTTCTGTTATGTCGGGTGTTACACTCCGCGCACTTGTACTTACTGATTGCCGGTTTCTCTGCGGCGATGTTGTCCTGCAAACACAACTTATGCTAATATGTGTATGTGGGCGCCACTTGGATATTTGGTCCAAGAATTTATTATTATTAAAAATTGATTTTTTAGTTGTTAAATTAACTATAGAAAAAAATGTGGACAAGACAATTTGAATTGCAAATAACGTATGTTTAATAATCTTCCTTATCATAAAAATCGTCTGAAGCAATAACAATCGTCTGATTGTTTCATAACAATCAAATTAAGCAAAATTGCAGAGTTACAAACAATTATTGACAAGCTTTTTAAGTAAGTATCGGCTAATAAATATTTTATTGCTCAGTTGAATAGCATGAATTTAATGTATGAAAAAACTTTATACTCAGGACGTGACTCCTTTGAACTATCAAGACAAAATCAGTAGGATGCTTTACAAAAATTGTGTGATTTGAAGGTGTTTGACATGTGTAGTACAACTGTGTGACAAGGATACCAGGTAAAAATGATTTTAATTTTTTAACAACTCACGTAAGTATTTCCTTCACTGGACACTGTTCTTGGGGACGATTCCAATCTTGCGCCTCTTCGTGTTTACGTTCCTCACGCACTGGTAACTATTAATAAGTCGGATTACGTTTTTTTTTTTAAACTCCGCACAATTGAAATAAAATACGTACTGTTTCTATACTTTGAATTCTTGGCGGCGGCGAACAGCTGACTGCGTGGTCTCTCTATTCTGCCGTCTCAGCGCTAGTTCCAAACTCAATGTAGAAGGCTTGTGTCAGTAATTTGTTTGGGGGAATTTTGTCAAAGTCTGTTTATCTTCGCAAATACCAGCAAAATTGATTTTCTATATTGAAATCGGTCCTTTTCAGGGCCGCTGGGTATTTGGCTGTGTGCGTTTCTATTAAATATGGCGTGTTGCTGCTCTATTCAACAACACGTTAGCGTTTAGCGATATACTCCTGTGTTAGGTTAAGTCAGTCTTTTGTCATGTACGGGAAAAAGCCTTTCTGAGTTCTCGGGTTGAATTCCTGTTCTTCAAATTCGCCTTGGATAAGATGATCGGATTCGTAGGTGAAGTGTCTCTTGTGGATTCAAAGCATAAAGTGTATTTTGTGTCAAATTTCGTCTTCCTTTTATACTCTGTAAGGGTCATTGTTTCAGTTTTTAAACTGGACTTCCGGTATTTTTGAGTAAAATTTTCTTCTGGAACGTTCGAGAATATGCAAATAGAACATCATAGAACAAATTCGACTTCCGTAGAAGCTTTAGAACAAACACTTCTTATTCTTCATACTAAAGGATATTACTGAAATTATTCTGGTATTTGTCAAACAATTTTACAGAACTACTTACAATCTGCATGCCATTATTATTTTTGGATTCTCTGCTTTCAACTGAATAAAATGATACCATTCACGATTGGTTTTGAACAAATTAAACCTAATTAATTAACATAAAATACAATTCTTACCTTGTAGTGTTTGCACAAAATTCTAATTTTCTAATTAATAAAATGTTATGAAGTTGCTTGGTTCTTGCTATAACATTAATACATAACATAATTATCTTTACATAACAAAATAAGCAAATATTAAAACATATAACATGTAAATAAGATCATTCTTCTGTAGGCATTACATATGGCCTAGTTTTTTTTTGTCACTGGTTTTTATTGTAATTTTGTCTTTTTCGGTATTATATATGGGATTTTTTGGGTATTCACTTGGAGTTTGTTATATTGTTTATCTTTGGGAATACCTGGTTTATCCTAATACATTTTATTTTTATTGTAATATTACTTAGCATCTCACTGTTTTTGCACAGATGAGTTATTTCCTTGGTGTGACAATTTTCACTTTCATATTTAAAAATTCTCTATGAATTAAGCTTGTCTTCAATTGAGCAAGTATGTTTCCATTGTACATTATAGGATTGTACCTTTTTCCTTTATTTTTTCTAATATTATACAATTAGTCTGTCAAATATGACTATTTTTGTGATTGTTTTTTGGTCTCAGCCTAGTATGGTATAGGTAAATAGTTTCATACCTTGACTGTTAAAGTGTTTTAGGTGGTCATATATATAAGTACAGTTACTTTATATTGTGTTTCAACTTTAAAATACAATTTTGTTGCATTTTGATAACATTAAATTCATAAATATTACAATTTTATATGTTCATCACATGTTTTCAGTTTAACACTGTTTTTGATTATTTTAATTGACTTCTAATCAATTTACAGCTTTCTCTATTTAAAATAATTTGTTTGTCTTTGTCTAATTGACATTCACATATAGTTTTTATATTAATTCTAAAATAATTAATTTTCACATAAAATCTGAGTGATTGGTCTCAACTCCAAAACCTTGGGTTTTTGTCATAACATTTATATATTTTTTTATTTTAACTTACATCCTTTTTAATGATGTGTTCAAATCATTTAATACATTTATTTTATTTATATTACAAAGTATAATAATAGATCTTGTCCATTAATTCACAATAAGTAGTTTTTTATACCCTATTCAGAGTTACATTTCTTAATATGTCATGACCTCATTTTGGTCATTTCTGAGATTATCTGTTTCTCTTATAGTACATTATCAGTTTTACACTGTTCTTCACTTAAACAATATATGGGGTTTGAGTCTTGGTCATTTACTTGGTCGTTTTTTTTTCATTAATGATATTAATTATCGGACAATATTACAACATTTTTTGGATTACTTGGGTTCGATACTGTTCATCTCACTTTCCTCTTATGATAATTTACTTTGCAATTAATTTCCTGTATGGAACGTTCTGTGACGTTACACTATGAACTTAGACGAATCATAGTATTGCTGAGTAAAATTTTGTTAACTATATAACTTATAAAACTAATATAGAATATTGAAACTTTCACTTGTGAAACTTACTTGTCTTTTCTTCCCGTACGCGTTTCGGCGTGATGTGCGCCTTCGTCAGCAGTTTGAGACAGACCGAAGGCGCACATCACGCCGAAACGCGTACGGGAAGAAAAGACAAGTAAGTTTCACAAGTGAAAGTTTCAATATTCTATATTAGTTTAGTGCTGTGAAAAAAGAAGATGAACAATCAAAACAACTTATAAAAGTTTGTGTTAAGAAGATATATTGAGTATAACGGTATGTTCGTACTGCAACTAAGATATGTGAGATGTGTTATTGTGAATGTGATGCCAGTGTATAAATCAATCTGTGATAATCAATCAAGTTCAGCCAACTAGGACCTCCATTAACAGCTGCCGTCCGCAGAGCCATACTACAGACGACGTTCAAGTGGATGCGCCTCTTCGCAGAATAGGAATTCAACCATCAAGTAATTTATATTGAACATTTAAAATATACTTTATTCACTATTTGCAACTCAATCAGATCTAAAAGAACCCATTATCAAATAAAAGAAAAGATTAAATTTTATCATCAATATTATGTCATTGTAATAAATAACTGAAAGTGAGTTATTAAAGTAACAATTTATGATATATTTTGTGTTAATTAAATTATTTATTACCCTGAGATATTATCCTTAAGAAGATAAAAGAGTCTGAAAGTTGTAGCTGTGCTGTGGGCACCACTGATAACGTTGCAACAGATAATGTTCAAACGCCGTTGTATCGACTACCTGTGGTTATGTTCCACTTGACCAGTGGTTTCCAACTTGAAAGCGCCCGAAACCCACTGAGGCGAACGAACACGAGCAAAATGGTCTGTTCTGTTCGGTGCAGCCGCAACTCACACTAGGTCGAACCGGCTTTGTTCTGGCCAACTTATGTGCTTCCAGTGTTTTCGATTAACTCTCCTATTCAAAAGATAATTACATTAGGATTTTTCTAATTATACCTATGTTTTAAAATGTTTTCTGATGAGAAAGAAATAGACGAATAAGTATATTCCGATATTGTGTCAGCGGTTATTGTTAAATTCGTAGAAGTCACGTAAATTTTGGGTTCATCCTTACAATACTTGACGAAACAATACTGTTGACAGTTTTTTATAATTTATAGAAATAAACGATGAAACTGGCCTAGGCTTAGAAGAGATTTTAAACCGTCTTGAATAGAACGTATTCTGTTTACGGTATATAATGTTAGTATCTGTCACAGCTGTAAGAATGGGTCAGTATCCGAGAGTTGTAAGACTTTACACATGATGACGACGACGACGACGATGATGATAGTGATGATATAGCGGTGACTTTAATGAACGGATAGCAGTGATGACGTAGCCTGCATTAATATATACACGCACGTATGGTATATGGGGTAGGTCCGTTGTGGTTTTGCAATGTTTTGACATTTATGCGTGTTTTATATAAATTACATACACACATACATCCTTGGCTCTATAGCCCAGTTCGAGCCTCGGCCTCCAAAAGAAATTGCCTCCACTTATTCCTGTCCGCCACCAATTCACTGCGCCCAGCTTCCTCGCATCACTGCCGACCTGGTTCAACCGTCTGTTCTTCGGTCTTCCAATCTTCCTTTTTCCTATTGGCTTGTGTTTCATAATTCTTTTTGCCGTACGTTCATCATCCATTCTCTAAACGTGTCTTAATCTATTAATTTTAGCAAATTGGACTACTATATTGTCATTGTACTTACCATATAATTCATTATTATTTCTCTTTCTCCAGACCCTGTCCTGTTGAATTGGCCCATAAATCCGTCTCACTATCTTCCTTTCAAACACAGCCAGCGTCTGCTCATCAGTTTTCTTGAGTAACCAGCACTCAAAGCCATATGTCAATATAGCCCTTATCAATGTCTTATACAGCGTGGCTTTAGTTTCTGTGGTTAATAGTCTTGATTAAAATGTTTATTCAGCCCGGCGTCTACTAGCAGCCAGTTGAGGTTGGCGAGGCGAAATGTTGGTCTTTTGCGATCAGACTTGTTACTGCGTGGTGCAGGCTAATGTGAAATTTATTTCTAGTTTACGTCCGTTTATAAGCACAACACGACCCAAATGTTTCAGCTCGTCTGTTATCGCGGCGGTCGGTGGAATTCGATTGTGGTTTCCGTCGGCGCTAATCCTTCAAACGGACCGGCCGCCGCAGCCACGACGTCCTTGAGTTCTCGTCGGCCAGATTAACTCCACCGGTGGTCGCGGTCGCGTCGCTCCCCCCATCCCCTCTGCAATACTACAAATAATTGGGTTTATTTAATTTACTGTAGTTTATGGAATGTTTGGATTTGTTTGTGACAAGGTTCTCCCTTCCCTTAGGACACATATTTAATACTAATACATTATATTTTGGGCGGCTCAGTAGTCAAGTGGGTATGGCACCTGGGTACTAATCTAGAGGTCCCGGGTTCGATTCCCGGCCCCGGGCTATAAAATCAAGTTGAGTTTTTCAGCCCCCAGGTCGACTCAGCCTGTTGAAAATGAGTACCTGGGATAACATCCTGGGGATAATAATGGGCGGCTGAAGCGTAGTGCTGGGCACACTGCCTTCCTTGTATGCCGTACGGCTCACATAAGGTAGCCTACTCTGCCTACTCCTAAACTACTTCGGTGGTACACATGGGAGTCATTATTATTTTACATTATATTTTAAACATAGATAGACAGAGGTTTTTGATTTTTTTTAAATTAAAAAAAAAGATCACGGGTACCTTATACAGGGGTGCTCACAGGGGGGTGTCGTGACGCAAACTGCGTCATTGAAATTTTTTTTGGGTGGGTGGTTGACAAAAATCTTTGGGAAAATATGAAAAATTATATCTACGTTGCAATAAAAACTTGACTGTTTATACAAGTTCATAGTTTGTTAGTGAAGAATGGAAGCAATCGTAACATTTTAATGATGCAACAATTAATTTTAGGAATTTAAATATTCAGAGGACGAATCACGGTCGCTGACAAGCATCACAGCTTCCTATGTGATTTTTATGATTGGGACAACAGCATTGAAAGTGAAGAGTTAAACATATTCAGTGAACTGTATTTTGCTACTCATACAAGTATATCAATTTATGATTTGATTCCTCATAAAAGTGATAGATCTAAAGAAACAACTCAGAAAAGGAATCATGATGGAGGAAAATCTAATATGGACGTTGACAATAAGTCTAAAAGTGAAAAAGGAAATTAACAGTTCAAGAGTTTTTGGGTTACAATCGGTATTTGAAGCCTTATAGAACTTTGATCAATTTTTCGGGCTTTAAGAGTCTGACTCTGGTACTTTGCTACCTTTGGCCGTAACTAGTTGTTGAGCAGAGTTAAAATAATAAAAAGCAGGCTTAGGTCTCCCGCATGGCTTTCGAGTTTTATGGTTCTAACTTCTGAGAAGACTTATTAGAGTCAATTTCTAATGAAGAAATAATTGATGCCTTTTCTGTATCGTCATTGCAGAGGAAAAAGTTGCTGTGCCGAATATCACTCAAATAAACTAGGACATCAAACCATTATCTTTTCACTTTTTTTTCTTTACAATACACTTTGTTGATATTTTATTCCTTTTTTAATTAATTTGTTTGTTTAATTTAAAATGAAAATTTATTTTGAAATTGTATTATTTTTAGCTTTACCTTATTTGTAATAAAACGCTTATTACAATAAAATTTTCTTGTAAATACCTTTCTTGGAGGCACACCTATTCATCAGGCTTAGGGGGGTAGGCACCCCTGCTTTATAAGTTATTCGCAGTTACGATCCGTTCAGTCGGTTACGATTTTTAAAGATATTCATCAGTCGGCTGCCCACAGGTTGAGTGAATCAACTGTGTGATACAATGTAAAAATATCACTGCGAAAACCATAAATGCCAATCAAACGATGGAATAAATGCGCATTTTAGTATTTGGGGTATGATGTAACACACGAGAACAGAGCTAACAAACATCGACAAATGTCGATATGATATGACAAAGAGATGCGGCATTATACAGCGAACTCAGAAGGAAAACGATCAGTGGGACACTTTACTTACTTTTATAAGTAAAGTTTCATAAAGTGGTGGCGGTTCCCTTCTCTGATGTGTGGATCAGAATCATGGGCTCCTAGGAAAGCAGACTTTAGATTTAGATTTAGACTCGGAAATGAGATTTCTCCGATTAGTCAAAGGTAGAATTGTGCTCGAGCGTATAAGAAGTGATTAGGTGTACCACCGATAACAGACATAACTTCATCGTCGTCTTCTTTTTCTTCTGTTTCTTCTCCTCCTACTCCTCCCCTCCACCACTCCTCCTCCTCCTCAAAATATGAATTGTACCTACTCGTTAATATTTTAAAAATATTAAATTATCTTTTATAATAATTTAATAATAATAATTTAAAATAAATAAATTATCTTTTATTTAAACAACGCGAAAGAAAGCGAATACCGTCCGGCGTTTGTTATATGTGAATTTATGAAAACGAAAAATTGTTTTGTTTAGATATCCGTGGTTACATAGCATAGAACGATATCAATTGTTATTGGTTGTGATGACTATATGACATTACTATAGCAGTGACTTTAATGAGTGGTTAGCAGTGATGACGTATATTAGCGTATTCATCCACACTAGAGGTGGGCTAAACTGTTATTTTAAAATACTAGGTATGAAAATACCGTTCCAAAAAAATAACAGGTACAAATACCTGTTATCATATACTATATATGCATAACCTATATTATCCTTTGTAAGTAACTCGTTTTGAGTTTCCTGCAGGTCTCCTATGTAATATCTTCAAATACATACACTGCAAGTAGGTTTATTTTCACCTAGATAAACCTATTAATATATTAATAAACCTACTTGCTGTGTATTTATTTGAAGATATTATATAACCTATACTATATAATTTGTTATAAGAAATAAATTGAAACTAAAATTATTAACATTGTTACTTTACACTGTGACTTTATTAAACTATTACTGTTTAAATGAAAATAAGAAACAAGAGAATTTATAGGCCTATCTCCCTTTGGGAATACCAATTTAAGTTTTCACTAGTAGTAAACAAACTAACATTGGTTAGACAAATCAGTTGCGAAACTCGGGGCAATTAAATAATTTAGAGTAGGCCTACACGTAATACCACAAAAAATAATTTGAAAAAACATCAGAAACGTATAATAAAAACATAACAGTAAGCCACAAGAGTGAATGAGAATAAACAAAATTTTACAAATAAAAATAAAAAACAAATTGTAATAAAATAAATATAAATACATAAATAAAAACTTATAAATAATAAGCGACAACAAAAGTAAATTAAATGCATTACAGATATTTAAGGAACAGGACTAGATAAAGGGCATAAATATCCATTACAACAATCTCATCATTTACGTGAGATGTGTAGTGAAGTTAAAATCACATTAATAAAAAGTATAATATAGCTTATCAACATCAGCCACTCTATAGGTTATAACTCAATATAATTAAATACAACTATTTCACTAACGACTCGGAACACAAAGTTTTTTTGAGTAAAAACATAAAGTTTTACCAACCGATTTTAGTTACAAGTTGGTGACTAGTATAATATATAATTTATTAGCATATAATCTGTATTATATTTCTCCATATCACACGAGAATAAATCTAACATCAGGATGAATTCTTTCCTTTATTAAAAACAGCTCCGTCTCTTTGCGCAGAATGAAGTATACAGGACGATAAAGTGGCTCGTACTAGTTCTTATTCGAAATATGCTTGATACTACGTTACTACCTGTTCCTAAAATACTAGGTGTTCCTAAAATATTAGGTGTTACTAAAATACTACTGTTACTCTGGAACGCGTTGTTCCTTGTGTATCGGTGATACCACTAGTATTTGAAATACCTAGTATTTTAAATACGCGTTACTGGCTGTTCCTTGCGTTCTAGCGATATTTTTGTACGCCTAGAGTATTTGGCCTTGGCATATTCGTTTACGTGATCTTGCGTACTTTTTGTGTGTGTGTGTCTGTGTAGGTGCGTAGGGGGTGTGCCTCGACTCGGAACAGCGAGGGCGGCGTGTCTCGACTCGGAACAGCGTCGCCGCGAATAACAGGTATTTCAACTTTTCAGTCACTGTTACATCCGTTCCACAAAAATATCGTTCCAAAATACCTGTTACAGGTATATCAGCCCACCTCTAATTCCACACGTACCCTACACAGGACGCAGAGTTCAATACCATAAATCCTATCATTTGTAATAGTTTACTTTCTTAAGGATTTCTACAGCGCTATTATTTCCGTCAACCAAACCGTAAACAAATCACATTACTTAATAACAAAAACTCTTAATAGACAAACTAACCTTTCCATCGCAGTTTGCATAATATAAACTGCTTGATTGTACAGACACAATCAAGTGGCGTCGGAAACTTGCCAGTGAGATTTTTAATAACATTTTAAAACCTACAGTGTAATAAAAAACATTATCTGTGACGATGATGCTGAACAAGGTGATTCAAGGAAATGTGTATTACTTACTTTGAAATTTTGTATTTTAAAATAAAATAAATAACTGTAAACGTTGACATATATATTTATACTTGAAGTAGTTCTTAGTACTCAGTGCCTCATATTTTACTTAATCACGTTGTCTTTCACTACGTCTGTCTATCTGTCTGTCTTTCTCTTCCCTCCCTCCGTCTTCTTTCTTTATCCCTTTTTTATCGTCTCTATATATTTTTTAGATGACATTTAAAAATCAGTAACTAATATCTGCATCGTCATTAACATCATCACCGCTCCAAAGACTAGGCCTTAGACCTGTTCCGGAACCCATCACCTCCTCGGTCTACTGACATCTCTCTTCCCAGTAGGGTGATAACCCAAGGCAGCCACAGGTATTCGGATATCAAATGTTCACACCATCCCCTTCTGTGCTTTTCAATCTTCTGATGCAATGATACAATGTTTAAATCGCGTCTATATCCTCGTTCCTTCTCCGATCCAAGAGAGAACAACCTTGCGTCCCTTTTAGAAATTTCATTTCGGCTGCCTGAATCCTCTGCACGTCCTTTTTACCAAGAGTCCATGTCTCATTAGCATACAGGAATGTGAGGACAGCCACAGTTTTATAAAATTTCATTCGGGTATCCTTCCGTGTTTTATTTTTTCAGGTACCTATGAATCGTTCCACAGATGATGAATATCTGCTTAAGATATAGTGAATGAAATACACTGGGTGTTGGAGGCTGTAGCTTTGAGCAAGTGGATAATTTTACCTACCTGGGATCACTGCTAAATGAAGACAATTTGAACAGCGAGGAAATCAAATCAAGGATAGCAAAGGGAACAGAGCGTATTTTGCAAAAAAGAAACTATTGTGCTCTAGGATCCTAAGTTACAATTCTAAACTGAATATTTATAAAAGCCTTTTAAGTCCAGTATTGACTATGAGACATGGACCATGTGGAAGGAAGATGAAGAAGATCGTAAACGATTTCAGAGGATAATACTTTGAAGAATTTTTGGGCCAGTAGCGCAACAAGATGGTACTTTGCGGATCCGCATGAATCTTGAACTTGATACAGTAATAAACAGCGAAAACATAGTAAAGTTTATTGAGTCACAGAGAATTAGATGGTTAGGACATATTTATAGAATGGAGAAGACTATATTAATACGAGAGCTAACACAGAATGGAAACCCGTAGAATGTAGGCCCAGAGGAAGACCGAGAAATAGGTCGATGGAGTGTGTGGAGGAGGACCTGCGAACCATGGGGATCAGAGGATGGAAGTTTGTTGCTGAGAACAGAAGAAAATGGTGTAGGATTGTTGAGGAGGCCAAATCTCATAGAGGGATGTAGAGCCAGAGGAAGAACAAGAAGTTCAAGTTTTTGACTTTTTTTGTGCAGTGCAAGTGTTATACTTGCCGGAAGTAGAGACTCATAGGGGGATGCAGGCTATATCCCATAGAGGGAAGAAGAAGAACTAATATCTGCTTAAACACGAGATATAGAAACTTGATATCCGAAGATGTGTGCGTTGGGCATAGTTGCTGCAGTTATTGCATAGTTGCAGGTATTGCAGTTTATGGTTCTCAGTTACGTTGGCATATGGCGTTGGGCATAGTTGCTGCAGTTATTGCATAGTTGCAGGTATTGCAGTTTATGGTTCTCAGTTACGTTGGCATATGGCGTTGGGCATAGTTGCTGCAGTTATTGCATAGTTGCAGGTATTGCAGTTTATGGTTCTCAGTTACGTTGGCATATGGCGTTGGGCATAGTTGCTGCAGTTATTGCATAGTTGCAGGTATTGCAGTTTATGGTTCTCAGTTACGTTGGCATATGGCGTTGGGCATAGTTGCTGCAGTTATTGCATAGTTGCAGGTATTGCAGTTTATGGTTCTCAGTTACGTTGGCATATGGCGTTGGGCATAGTTGCTGCAGTTATTGCATAGTTGCAGGTATTGCAGTTTATGGTTCTCAGTTACGTTGGCATATGGCGTTGGGCATAGTTGCTGCAGTTATTGCATAGTTGCAGGTATTGCAGTTTACGGTTCTCAGTTACGTTGGCATATGGCGTTGGGCATAGTTGCTGCAGTTATTGCATAGTTGCAGGTATTGCAGTTTATGTTTCTCAGTTACGTTGGCATATGGCGTTGGGCATAGTTGCTGCAGTTATTGCATAGTTGCAGGTATTGCAGTTTATGGTTCTCAGTTACGTTGGCATATGGCGTTGGGCATAGTTGCTGCAGTTATTGCATAGTTGCAGGTATTGCAGTTTATGGTTCTCAGTTACGTTGGCATATGGCGTTGGGCATAGTTGCTGCAGTTATTGCATAGTTGCAGGTATTGCAGTTTATGGTTCTCAGTTACGTTGGCATATGGCGTTGGGCATAGTTGCTGCAGTTATTGCATAGTTGCAGGTATTGCAGTTTATGGTTCTCAGTTACGTTGGCATATGGCGTTGGGCATAGTTGCTGCAGTTATTGCATAGTTGCAGGTATTGCAGTTTATGGTCTCAGTTACGTTGGCATATGGCGTTGGGCATAGTTGCTGCAGTTATTGCATAGTTGCAGGTATTGCAGTTTATGGTTCTCAGTTACGTTGGCATATGGCGTTGGGCATAGTTGCTGCAGTTATTGCATAGTTGCAGGTATTGCAGTTTATGGTCTCAGTTACGTTGGCATATGGCGTTGGGCATAGTTGCTGCAGTTATTGCATAGTTGCAGGTATTGCAGTTTATGGTTCTCAGTTACGTTGGCATATGGCGTTGGGCATAGTTGCTGCAGTTATTGCATAGTTGCAGGTATTGCAGTTTATGGTCTCAGTTACGTTGGCATATGGCGTTGGGCATAGTTGCTGCAGTTATTGCATAGTTGCAGGTATTGCAGTTTATGGTTCTCAGTTACGTTGGCATATGGCGTTGGGCATAGTTGCTGCAGTTATTGCATAGTTGCAGGTATTGCAGTTTACGGTTCTCAGTTACGTTGGCATATGGCGTTGGGCATAGTTGCTGCAGTTATTGCATAGTTGCAGGTATTGCAGTTTATGGTTCTCAGTTACGTTGGCATATGGCGTTGGGTATAGTTGCTGCAGTTATTGCATAGTTGCAGGTATTGCAGTTTACGGTTCTCAGTTACGTTGGCATATGGCGTTGGGCATAGTTGCTGCAGTTATTGCATAGTTGCAGGTATTGCAGTTTATGGTTCTCAGTTACGTTGGCATATGGCGTTGGGCATAGTTGCTGCAGTTATTGCATAGTTGCAGGTATTGCAGTTTATGGTTCTCAGTTACGTTGGCATATGGCGTTGGGTATAGTTGCTGCAGTTATTGCATAGTTGCAGGTATTGCAGTTTACGGTTCTCAGTTACGTTGGCATATGGCGTTGGGCATAGTTTCTGCAGTTATTGCATAGTTGCAGGTATTGCAGTTTATGGTTCTCAGTTACGTTGGCATATGGCGTTGGGTATAGTTGCTGCAGTTATTGCATAGTTGCAGGTATTGCAGTTTACGGTTCTCAGTTACGTTGGCATATGGCGTTGGGCATAGTTGCTGCAGTTATTGCATAGTTGCAGGTATTGCAGTTTATGGTTCTCAGTTACGTTGGCATATGGCGTTGGGCATAGTTGCTGCAGTTATTGCATAGTTGCAGGTATTGCAGTTTATGTTTCTCAGTTACGTTGGCATATGGCGTTGGGTATAGTTGCTGCAGTTATTGCATAGTTGCAGGTATTCAGTTTACGGTTCTCAGTTACGTTGGCATATGGCGTTGGGCATAGTTGCTGCAGTTATTGCATAGTTGCAGGTATTGCAGTTTATGGTTCTCAGTTACGTTGGCATATGGCGTTGGGCATAGTTGCTGCAGTTATTGCATAGTTGCAGGTATTGCAGTTTACGGTTCTCAGTTACGTTGGCATATGGCGTTGGGCATAGTTGCTGCAGTTATTGCATAGTTGCAGGTATTGCAGTTTATGGTTCTCAGTTACGTTGGCATATGGCGTTGGGTATAGTTGCTGCAGTTATTGCATAGTTGCAGGTATTGCAGTTTACGGTTCTCAGTTACGTTGGCATATGGCGTTGGGCATAGTTGCTGCAGTTATTGCATAGTTGCAGGTATTGCAGTTTATGGTTCTCAGTTACGTTGGCATATGGCGTTGGGTATAGTTGCTGCAGTTATTGCATAGTTGCAGGTATTGCAGTTTACGGTTCTCAGTTACGTTGGCATATGGCGTTGGGCATAGTTGCTGCAGTTATTGCATAGTTGCAGGTATTGCAGTTTATGGTTCTCAGTTACGTTGGCATATGGCGTTGGGCATAGTTGCTGCAGTTATTGCATAGTTGCAGGTATTGCAGTTTATGTTTCTCAGTTACGTTGGCATATGGCGTTGGGCATAGTTGCTGCAGTTATTGCATAGTTGCAGGTATTGCAGTTTACGGTTCTCAGTTACGTTGGCATATGGCGTTGGGCATAGTTGCTGCAGTTATTGCATAGTTGCAGGTATTGCAGTTTATGGTTCTCAGTTACGTTGGCATATGGCGTTGGGTATAGTTGCTGCAGTTATTGCATAGTTGCAGGTATTGCAGTTTACGGTTCTCAGTTACGTTGGCATATGGCGTTGGGCATAGTTGCTGCAGTTATTGCATAGTTGCAGGTATTGCAGTTTATGTTTCTCAGTTACGTTGGCATATGGCGTTGGGCATAGTTGCTGCAGTTATTGCATAGTTGCAGGTATTGCAGTTTATGGTTCTCAGTTACGTTGGCATATGGCGTTGGGCATAGTTGCTGCAGTTATTGCATAGTTGCAGGTATTGCAGTTTATGTTTTGTCAGTTACGTTGGCATATGGCGTTGGGTATAGTTGCTGCAGTTATTGCATAGTTGCAGGTATTGCAGTTTACGGTTCTCAGTTACGTTGGCATATGGCGTTGGGCATAGTTGCTGCAGTTATTGCATAGTTGCAGGTATTGCAGTTTATGGTTCTCAGTTACGTTGGCATATGGCGTTGGGCATAGTTGCTGCAGTTATTGCATAGTTGCAGGTATTGCAGTTTACGGTTCTCAGTTACGTTGGCATATGGCGTTGGGCATAGTTGCTGCAGTTATTGCATAGTTGCAGGTATTGCAGTTTATGGTTCTCAGTTACGTTGGCATATGGCGTTGGGTATAGTTGCTGCAGTTATTGCATAGTTGCAGGTATTGCAGTTTACGGTTCTCAGTTACGTTGGCATATGGCGTTGGGCATAGTTGCTGCAGTTATTGCATAGTTGCAGGTATTGCAGTTTATGGTTCTCAGTTACGTTGGCATATGGCGTTGGGCATAGTTGCTGCAGTTATTGCATAGTTGCAGGTATTGCAGTTTATGGTTCTCAGTTACGTTGGCATATGGCGTTGGGTATAGTTGCTGCAGTTATTGCATAGTTGCAGGTATTGCAGTTTACGGTTCTCAGTTACGTTGGCATATGGCGTTGGGCATAGTTTCTGCAGTTATTGCATAGTTGCAGGTATTGCAGTTTATGGTTCTCAGTTACGTTGGCATATGGCGTTGGGTATAGTTGCTGCAGTTATTGCATAGTTGCAGGTATTGCAGTTTACGGTTCTCAGTTACGTTGGCATATGGCGTTGGGCATAGTTGCTGCAGTTATTGCATAGTTGCAGGTATTGCAGTTTATGGTTCTCAGTTACGTTGGCATATGGCGTTGGGTATAGTTGCTGCAGTTATTGCATAGTTGCAGGTATTGTAGTTTACGGTTCTCAGTTACGTTGGCATATGGCGTTGGGCATAGTTGCTGCAGTTATTGCATAGTTGCAGGTATTTGAGTTTATGGTTCTCAGTTACGTTGGCGCCTACACGTGTCGCACGTGTTTGTTTTTGTTTTTAAAACGGTCACGAATTGTTTCGAATAAACTCGATTAAGATGATTTTCTTTTCCTTCTCAAGGTTCTGTGTCTTTATACCCGTCAATAAGGAGAAGAAGAAGTTTTGAAAATAGTTTGACAAGAATACGGTACAACAAAGTGGTAAGCTCCCTCGTCCATGAGGCTAACAGTCGTCATCAAAGTAACTGTTTTCAGTCATCATCGTCATCACATCTTCTTCTTCTTCTTCTTCTTCTTCTTCTTCTTCTTCTTCTTCTTCTTCTTCTTCTTCTTCTTCTTCTTCTTCTTCTTCTTCTTCTTCTTCTTCTTCTTCTTCTTCTTCTTCAGCAAGATTAAACCAAACGTGGTTTGTTCCTTTCCCAAGCAGGTATAGACTAGATCTGGCCACTTCAATGCTTTTTCTTCAGACATCCCACAGCTCTCACCGTCCACAGCTACGGCTTATAATTCAAAAGTTGTTTTGGGGGTGCTGCAGACGTCCGATCGGTCAACGTGTTCCAACCATTTTAGCCGATATCGGGCAATCGTATCGAGTATACTCATAATATTCAGTTCGTGCCCAAAATGTCTACATTTCTTCTGCGAACTTGGAGAGTTTACATTGCCACTGCCTGAAAAATCTCATTTCGACCTCATCAATACGACTGGCCTGCGAGTTCACTTCGCATCATTGTAGTTACGTTGTTAACATGTTTCTGCACATTACGTAATTATTGTCCAGTGGCAGTAGCCTATACCGACGGCGGGTCGGCTCCATTCATAGTACACAGTATTCAACAATTGCAGCTTACCACCTTCAATGGTGCCGACCCGTCGTGTCTTCGTTATTCTGCTGTCAGTGTAGGCTTTTGTTTAAGTGATACAGAGTTACGTGACAACAGTTGGCGACTGGGTGGAGCCAATAAATTAATTACGACTGATAAGAGTTGGGTTTTGATGCCGACTGTCATCCGGTTGACCGAGGCAGTATTTCCTCTTGTAGGTTTACATAGATAGATAGCCTCTATATAATGGTTGCGTTGTAGTCAAGAGGTGAAATGCAGAATTGCCTTAGCCATTGAACCCATTAAAGAAAGAGAAGATTATTGCGCGGGTCACGAAACATAAAGCTGAGAAAGTACATGGTTATTTTTTTTTTGAGGGCGGAGGAGAGCGTGCTCCTATACAGGGAAGAAACTTGGACATTGAGGAAAGAAGAGAGGAAGAGGTTACAGGTGTTAGAGACGTGGCCATGGAGGAGTATGGAAAGGATTTCCTGGAGGGATAGAGTGACGAATGAGTAGATGCTTATAAGAGTAGGAGAGTGCTGGATGTTTTGAATTGCAGTCAGAGAACTTGGTTGGGACACTGTTTGCCTATGCGGAAACAAGGTAATATGATAGACGGACTGGTAAATTCAAAGTGGAATAGAGGGTGAAGGAGAGACCAGATGCGATACATCAGGAAATGAAGAGATAAGACCGGGATAGGAAAGCGTGGATGGAGCATGACCTGTAAGACCAGCTCTTGGACAATAAACATAGCGGTGACTTTAACGAGCGGGTAGCAGTGATGGCATATATATTGGCGTATTCATGCACATACATAGGACGCAGATTTCAATGCCATTAATTCTATCATTTGTAACAGTTTGTTTTATTTTTTATTTAAGAATTTCTACATTGCTATGATTTCCGTCAACCAAACCGTAAACAAATCACATTACTTAATAACAAAAACTCTTTATAGACAAACTCCTCCTCCTCCTCCTCTTCCTCCTTATGTCTTCAATCCTAAGAATGATTTGCAGCAGTCTTCCATTTAACTGCATTGTAATTGGATGGGAAACAGTTATATGAGACAGAATGAAAACATACAGGCCTATATATAAAGAAAATGGAATTACAATTTATTTTCCTCTCTTTTCTTTTTTTTTCAAGTGTCAGTCCATTATACATTCATTGTGTGGTTCCTCGGTTGGGATTTAAACTGACATTACTTAAATTTAAGAGAAAATCGCTACCTAATGAAAACGTTTCACCTGATTATGTGTAGTTGACGCCTATCTTAGTGAACATATATGTTTCTTAAAATCAGCGTTGCCAACCATTTGTGTAGGGATTGATAAAATCCCGGACTTAAACAATACTCCCTGCGGATCTTTCTCTCTCACACGACAAAGAGAATATGTTCAGCAACACCCACAGACTGTAGAAAACTAGTCTAGTTAAAAGGTTTGAATTCGTTTATCACAGTACACTAATTATCGTTACTATTGGTTCTCGTCTTCTTACGTCTTCAATGCTAAGATTGGTTTGCAGTAGTCTTCCATTGTGATCGATCTTGTGTTTTCATTTCCTCATAAGTTTCACAATGTACATCATCTATAACTTGCTTTATATACTGCAGCTTTGGTCTTCCCTTATATCCTTTACCTTCTATTGTTACTTCCATCACCAATTCTAGTAGTCCTTCATGCCGCAGTGTGTGTTCAATAAGTTATACCCTTCTTCTAATTATGCTTTCCAACAAACACCTCTCATTGCCTATTCTGTTCAGCACCTCTTCACTTGTCACTTTATCAGACCATTTTATTTTTAGCATCTTGAGATAACACCATATCTCAAAGCTGTCAAATTTCCTTTTTCCTTCATACCTATTGTCCACCATACATGACAATGCTACATATAAAACTCATTAAGAAACGCTACTTGTCGTTTTAAGGGAGATACTGCTTGTCGTTAGTATTTTCTATTTTTTGTCAAAAGAAATCTTAGCCTCGTTTATCCTGCTAATAATATCTATTTTACTTCGGCCATCCTTTATAATTTTACTGCCCAAGTATGTAAATTCGCTTACATCCTGAAGGGTTTCTCCTCTCAGTGCAATGTTTAGCTTCAAATTTTCTTTTCTTCCACAAATCATAACTTTGGTTTTACTCCTATTTATTTTCATATTACATCCTTCGGTCAATATTTTATCCATAGGGCAGACTTGCCTAATTTGGCAGTATGCCTAATTTCGCAGCATTTTGCATCTGGATGTACTGTGAAGTTAGGAATGCGACATTTTAAATAATGACTGGAGAGAGCAGCACTTGGTTTATAATCTGGAACCATTACCAACCACTGTTCGTCGACAGTTGAGTATAGCGAGAAGACGTCTGCACCTGTTTTCATTGATTTTCTTCCAATTTTGCAAAGTAAGTTGTTTTTATTTGATGTACCCTCCTAATTAATTTTTTAGTAAAAACTATATATTCATTAAATTCATAAAAGACTAAGCTTTCGAAAGATATCAATATATAATTTTAAAAAATTTTTTGAAGGTGTTTTTTTATCTATCCCCGGTCATTGAAATATTAGTTACAGAGGCTCAAATTGGGTGGTCACAGTGAATCAGCTGTTCTACTGTTACCGAGTATTCAAGCCACAACAGTGTTTTCCAAACAGTTTCCATCCCACACAACCAACTTTTAAGAATATGTGTTTCAAGTTAGGAATAGACCATATTACCACGACTGAGTATCGACCGCAAGGCAATATTGCTGAAAGGTATCTGCGAAACCTCAAATCTGCATTAATCGCCTACCATGCGAACGATCATACGTCTTGGGACCAGAACCTATCCTGGATACAATACGCCTTTAATTCAGCTTATCACGAAGGACATAAGTCTACCCCATTTGAGTTACTGTATAAATACACACCAAACCACCCCTTGTCCACAAAATGGAAAATACATGACTTGCTACCTCCGCAAATAATGGATAAGCAGATTAAACAAATCTGGAATAAAGCTCGCGCAAATTTAAGAGCGAACTTAGAGAAATCCCGAAAATACCACGAGATAAATATTCATAACAATAGCAATTTAGTTAGGTACCAAGTCGGTGACTTAGTAATGTACAAGACACACCCGACTAGTAGTGCAATTGATAAGACCACCTCTAAACTATCATACCGATGGTGTGGTCCTTACCAAATCCAGAAGTACTTAATCCCAGTTACCGTATCCCTGTACGAACCTGCGACTCGAGAATATGTACGAAGAACACATATTTCGCAGATAAAATTGTATAAAAGGAAAAGAGGAAATAGCATCTCCTAAAATAAAAAGGTAATACTAGGTAGAGAAATTATCTTGTACCTCAGTAACCATGCTAAGTGTTAATCGTAGAATTGGGAATGAGGCCTGATCAACCTTAGATCCTGTTCAGCGAAAGATGAGCAAAATGAGTAGTCAGCTGACCACTAAATGAGAAATTATTTAGAAAGTAACTCTAGGACGAGAGTAATCAAAACCCAAAGAAAAAACCGGTAGTAGATTTAAGTAGTAGAAATAAGAAGAAGTTTTGTGTTTTAAAATGTAGACCTTAAGTGTGAATTTTATGTAATAAAAAAAGGTAGTTTGTAAGAATATATATATGTATATTGTTTATACTCAGAAGAAATAAATGTGTATAACACATGCCAATAACTAAGTGAAAGAAAAAGGGAAAAGGAGGAGAGAAATTCCACACAGTAACGACAAGCATACTCCCGGTACACCACTTTCGAATTTTCCCTATTAAGATTCCCCATGTCGATTTTAAGCGGCGGAGTATGTGACGATTTAAATAAAAAAAAAATTAATAATAAAATATAAAAATAAAAACGAAAGTAAGTAAGTACTTTAAATCGCACGATTAAACCGAATACCCCTGAACTAACCCATAATAGTAATGAGAATTAAATTAAGAAAATCTAACTAAATAAGTAATTAAAAAATCGTAATGTAAAAGTTAAGAATAATACAGTTAACCCTTTAGTAAATTTATCATGCGTTGACCTGCCTATTCCGGACACAACGTGCATACCGAACCGGCAGTAAATTAGAAATATCTGTAAATCATAATGTAAATAATTAATAATTTGAAGTCACAAGTAGTAGTTATAATAATCCCTGTAAACTAGATAAGTCTAGATAATTTATTTTGTCTTACTATAAGAATGTATTTTAAATAAAGAGTTGGAACTATATTATGGCGGAGTACTCACTCCGCGTCGTTGCAATCTACCTGTTGTAACAATGCAAGAGTTACGATGCTGCGTTCAGACTGTAAACACCTCCAAGCGAGGGCTCTTCAGAAAATGTTTGTTTTTTAAATTTTTAATTGAGTATTAGCTAAAATTTTAATTATTTTATTAGAAGCATATAACTTTTTATTATTTGTATTATTTATAATACGTTTTAAACAATATTATGTTACAAAATATACGTATTATTAAATATAGAAATTATAGTGCGAAATAAGGAACACTAGTGCGAAATAAGGAACACCTATTGCGAAATAATGAACACTCGCTGCGAAATTAGGAACAGTGTAGTAGCTTTAGTTTAAAATTTTTTTTTAATTACCTCTATGGTGTTTTGTGTTTTTGTTATAATATATGTTTTGCTTTTGTGGCAGTAAATATTTTGTTAAGAAAACCTGTTTTTATTAACTCATATATACACAGTTTTTCTCATATATGTGAAATTACTGCGAAATTAGGCATGTTTGCTCCTGTGCAAGAGTTTACTCAGATCCAGCTCATTTTCTGCTACTACAGCAATGTCATCGGCAAAACGCAGCATGTTTATTCTTTGTTCGTGGATTATTATTATATAACACTCACTTTTCATTATAAACACGACGCCACAGCGTCCTCCAGTCGTCTCCATCCACCGCAGCCGCCACCCCTCTCACTTCAACAGTTCGTAGATTCTCCTCTGTGCTCCTGCGACAGTGTAAAGGCCTTACACTCTACTTTTATATGCCCCCCAAATATTCCCAATTTATTGTTCCGCTAACATGCTGACGTATTGTTTACTTGCTTTAAAAAGTAACCTTTTCCAATCCGGCCTTGTGACTCCTTTTTTACTTCCATGTTCCATAAGGAAATAGAAGTATGGTGATGGCGAAAGAAATCGTGTTCGAGATAAGGGCTGATTCTGATTGTACTACCCTCAAAACACGAAGCAAAGTCATTTTTCGAAATGTGTGTGTGTGTGTGTGTGTGTGTGTGTGTGCTGTCTGTCTGTGTGGAATGTTTTCTATGGCAAACAATAACTGACATAAATTCAAAGAGAATCAAATCATTTTTTGCATACGGGCCTGAATTATAAAGGAATCGAGGCCTATTGATTTTGGTGAAGATCGGTTAAGGAGAAGGGGTAGTTTACCAGAAACGTTTTATGTTTAAACAAGAGTAAAGTACTTAATTTTGATAAATAAAGTATCCTGAAAAGAAGGTCGTAATAATCCACTGTAGAAAGGTAGATGAAATATCTATAAATGAAAAGGGTAGTTGAAGGGGGAAGGTGTAATTTTCTATAAATGAAAATGATAGTTGAAGGGGAGGGGATAATTTTTCATATGTGTACTACTTTATCGCCAACAAAGAAGTATTTTGTTTTTAAAATTCCTTCCCGGGCTGTTTGGCCGTGGTCCAGTGTTTTATGCGTAACCAGATGTTTCGGCAGTGCCATCGACTCCCATCATCAGTGAAAATCGAGTGCGTTAACGTGAGGTGGTATACGTTAGTGACCACAGTACTGTGGTTAAGGCTGAAGAAAGAAGTAGTTTCTATGGAAATATTTCATTTCGAAAATGATTTTGAATATATAGGCTAAATCTTAGAACATGGAAGTCATGTATGGTTCACCGTACCGATATTATATATTGATGACGCGTTTCGAAACATTTGCTTCATAATCATAGCTTAAAATATGGCTCGCAAGAGGTTAAACCTCCGACAGCCAACATTTGCGCTGTATGTGTACGCGGCAGTACTTAGACTGTAACAAGTACACGTGATGTGGTGGCGAGCGGCTCGGCTCACTCACACTGACCCGACGAGACCGGCCGGCAACATTGTATACAGCAGCGACAAACCCGTTTTGTTGTTATCGCCACGTCGTTATTGTTGGTAGTACTTTAATTAAAGTAAGAAAACTGTTGATTTATCGGAGGACCGAACGCAAATCGGTCAATAAATAAAGTGGCCGGCAAAGCAACCGCCCGCCGCTGTATCCTATGCTTTTTTGTAAATTGTAATTACGCGTTCAATAAACGATGACGATGATGACGACGATGGGATTGTTCACGGCCTGCTGTATAGCGAGCAAGGACGTTGTTTATTGACTTCACCGACTGCTTGGCAATTACAGTTAGAAGACAACACGCACGCCTCTCGTTCGATTCCCCCCTCGACTGGATAAAAACTTACATAAATATTAACATTAAATGTGTTTAATTTCTTTGGCTGCCTCGTATCTTCTTCTTCTTCTTCTTCTTCTTCTCCTTCTCAACCCAGAGGTTGGCGGTTTTGCAATTTCTTCCCTTCCGAACATAGTCCATCAATCGTCGTCGTCGTATAATGCCACACATCCTTTGATATTTGTCAGTCTTATTTAAAATATCTTTGTCCTCCTCATATATTATTGTTACGACGGTCTACTTGGTCGTCGTATGGGTACGGTGGAAAACAAAATACAAGACACCAATTACATCACTAATCACCAGCTTTAATTATCACAATTACACAGTTTGTAATTAACAAGACAGTTTCTTACAACAAATCAAGTAAAACTTGTTCGCACGCAATAACAATGTCTATTAATAGAGTTTCACACAATTATTAACACAATACTACTTCACTTCGACAAACACTCAGTCCGCACTAGCGAAAATCGCTCACGTAACTGAACTGACAATCCGGCTGCTATGGCTTTATAGAGGCCCCGCAGAGGTGCAGTACAGCTTTGCCTCCTTACTGCACGCCAGCGGCTTAATGCGTATCTCAAGTGTTCCTGGAACTCACTAGAACCACCCTACGCGAATGACGCAACACAAGCCACACTGGACGGGGGGAGAGTGGAGAATGTTCTGGATTGTTCGGTATGCTTCTCGTAACATTATGACACCCCAGATAACAAAGAGGAAACCGAAACTGGCAGTAATGTCTAATCCTGGCAAGGAAGAAGAAGAAGAAGACAACCAGGAAACCGTGTGGGCGCGCGCGCGTGCATGTCCTGAAAGTCCTGCACGGGTAGTCAATCCTTACCATTCAGATCGTGCAGACACTACTGCTGCTATGGCGTGTAAGCTTACTTGTGTAATTACTACGTTGGTTTCCTCATCACATCAGACCGCCTCGCCTTGTACACAGCATTGTTGTTGTTGTCCGTTAATTTAGTATTCTGTACTCCAGCTCCAGCTGTGCTGCGACATCATCTCTGTGTGTTGTACCGTTGTCGATGGTGAAGTCACCGTTTGCCCAAGTATGTGCTGTGGGAATCGCACTGCTGTACACAATGTCAAATACTTACGGTACAGTACTTACATTCTCTAGTAGTAGTCAGTACACTAGTGAAGTTTGCACCCTTCTTTGTCAGAATAAAACAAATAATTGGTACGGAGAACCGTACATGACTTCCACGTTCTAAGATTAATATTAACATTTTTTAACAAAAATTGAAAAATTTGACTAGTTTGAAAAATTGAAATGTAATATTTCTATAGAAACTACTTCTTTGTTGCCGATAACGTAGTACACATATAAAAATTTACACCCTCCCCCTTCAACTATAATTTTCATGTATAGAAAATTACCCCCTCCCCTTCAACTACCCTTTTCATTTATAGATATTTCATGTGGATTATTATGACCTTCTTTTCAGGATCCTTTGATTCTTGATTCTGTTTGATTTTGCGGCAGTTATCGTTCGCCACAGACAAAATTCTACACACACACACATTTCGGAAAATAACTTTTCTTCGTGTTTTGAGGGTAGTACTATCAGATTCAGCCCTTACCTCGAACACGATTTTTTCGCGATCACCATACTTCCATTTTCTTACGGAACATTGAAGTAAAAGCAAAGGATTAATAATATCTTTTGTTTGAGTTTAGCGTACTACTCGATATGGCGGGCGTCTCTGGTTACTAATCTAGATGATGTCGTGAGTTCGATTCCAGGACGGCACCATAAAATTTAAGTTGCGTCTGAGGTTAATTGAGGGGCGGCGAAAATTACTGCAGCTAAGCGTGGCGCTGTTCACACTGCCGTCCTTCTATACCGAACGATTTACATAAGCTCTACGTTAAACTACTTCGCAGATACAACAATGAGAGCCACCATTATTGTTATTGTTGTTGTTGTTTTTGTTAATTCTTAACAAGCAATGACATGCGTCCAGGCGCATTATGGGGCTGCAATTTTCATAAATTATTCTTCCATAAACCTGGCCGTTTTCTACAACTAACTTCATACAAATGGCGTAAAATTTCCGAATAGTACTCTTTATTTACCACTGCACGTAGCGACGAAATTTCGTGAAACACAAAAACACACAATCTCATTTGACAATCTTCAACTCATTTACCGCAGTCTTTGCAGCTTGTAAACAGCATGTTCACACACAGCAGTTTCGCCAGAAGTCTTCTGAACACGTTTACCAGGACAGAGCAGTTTATTTCACAGTTTACACAAAATTTTATTCATGTTCTTCAATCTTGCATTGTAGAATGACAAACAAAATCTCCTAATACACTTACGACTTCCTCTCCTGGACGACTTAATTCAATTAGCTGTGAAATCAAAACTATACATCAAACAAGGCTACAATTTTAGACGATTGTGACTAACATTTGTACCAACATCACATAAAAACAATTTTTATCGGACACTTGTAGTGGTGGAAATTGCAAAATTCGCGCGCCAGCGCGTGTGTGCGTGTGTGAGTGTGCGTCAAAATCGATTATCCGTTAACTATATTGTAAACGAAACATTCAATTACAATTCTGCGTCAGGTGAAAATGAACCTACTTGCAGTGCATTAATTTGAAGCTATTACATGGGAGATCTGCAGGAGGAAACTCAACGAGTTACTTTCAAAGGAATAATGGATGTGTGTGTGTGTGTAAACTATTTTATTATTACACATAATAAATTCAGCTAATGAAATTATTTTATATAAGTCGTTAGAAAGCTTTTGACAAGAATTTGTAATTTATATTAGGCCTGTGTTTATTTTTGTTATAAGCAATTCAGTGATTGTGTACTTGTATCAAACATTTAAATGAGTGTATTTTTTATTTCTAACGGATTTTATTTTTTTTTTTTCAGTTTCGGACTGGGTATAGAAACTGCATATATCACATCCTAAGAGCATGATGTAAGTAGATTGTTACCGTTTCCTTATTGTGTGTGTGCGTATGTGTGTGTGTGTGTGCGCGCGCGCGCGCGTACGAAGGCACAGTTACGGTTATCACTGAAATATAGTTTCTCGGTCGTGTGTGTGGGTGTATGTACATGTTGCAAGCTGTTCTCCTTTCTTTTTCTGTTTTCTTTTTCTTTTTAATGGCCACGAATAGTTTCAAATAAAGTTGTTTTTTTTTTTTGTTTAAGATGATTTTCTTGTTCCTATTCACCGCGCTGTCATTTATACCCGTATGAATAATAATAAGAAGAAGATGTTTGTTTCTTATTATTTAATAGTGAATCGAAATCTTGTCGAAACCTGTACAGAATCTTGCCGAAACATGTCCAAATAATATAATTTATTAAAAGCGACGTCGTTAGAGTTCTTATATTCACAAACTCTGTGTGTGTGTGTGTGTGTGTGCTTTGACCCGTCTGAGTGCGGATCGTGTAAAATATTTTCTACTTCCTGCTGTTGTTAATGTTTCCTGTGTAGTATTTATATTGTCAGCGATATTGATATAAATACTCCAACTTCCGATATAGAACAAGATTACACGTTTCGTAGTAGTCTTTCTTCCGTGTTTATTCTTTTGTCGCCATTTACACTCTCTTGTTACCGACAGCAAACAGCATAATGTCACGGCCGTCTCACTGTTACAGTGGAAAACAAAATACAAGACACTAATGAAGTCACTAAAAACCAGCTTTTATTATCACAATTAACACTTTATAATCGACAAGTTAGTCTCTTACAACAATTCAAGTAAAAATTGTCCACACGCAATAATAATAATAATAATAATAATAATAATAATGTCAACTATAAAGAATTCCGCATAACATTAATTATGACGCAACAGCACTTTGCTACAAAAACTCGATCAGCGCTGAAGAAGTCGCTCAACACCACTGAACTGACAAGTCGGCTGCTATGGCTTTTATGTGTAGCGCACGTCTTGTAGAAATCTTCCATCCTCACTTCAGGCCACTTGATGCGTATCTCAAGTGTTCTTGAATACGCTGGAACGTACTTGTGAGCGGCCTTGACTGAGGCAACACCTACCACACTGGGGTGGAGAATGTTCTGGGCTTCTCGTTACAATAATAGCCTATTATTTGTAGCATTTTAAGTGGTCGAATCATACACGAGACGACGGACGAAAGAAGCACATAATTTGCCCCCCCCCCCCCCAGCTGAAACAATGGATCACATCGATCTATAATCCTTAACAAAAAAGAATATCAAGCAGAATGATCACTGTTTCACACCACTATATAAAAATTATCCCGATTAGCGCTTTCAAGCTTCACAGCTCATCGTCAGATCGGAATTGAAAGAAATTATGTGAAAACAAACCCTGAAAGAAATTATGAGAAAAGCGGAATTTATAAATTAAAATGTAAAGACTGCAACAAAGTGTACCTAGGTGAGACAGGACGAAAATTCGCATGCAGGTTGTCTGACCACAAACGTGGAGAAGGTAATAGAACAACCAATTCGTTATATGCAAGACATTTCATAGAAGACAACCATAAGTTTGTTAATCCTTTGGAAGACTACGAAATTGTAAAAGTAGTAAATAACACAGTTGAAAGGAAGCTGAGGGAGGAGTTAGAAATATTGAAAGAAAGAGAAAAAGGGTTAGGCAATTTAATTAATACTAAAATTAAATTTGATAATGAAGAAGAAATATTTTATAACATAATTAAGAAGTAAATGATAGAGGACAGATAGATAAGATTAAGAATTAAATTGCATAGTATTAATTGGAGGTTTTAAAATAAGGGTGTGTGGCTGACCCACGTGTGTGAAGAGGGAGACGGGTAGGTTTAAAAGGAATGTACACACACACACACACACACAACACTGAAACACAAGGAATTTGCTAGGAAAATATGTAACTGTCCAGATGGAGTGACAGGGCTCAGGTGGTGGGGAAGGGACATTTGAATTATAGCTTGTTGTGTGTGAGCAGGGTGGGGTGAGATGGGGTGAAGGGTTTGTTTTCACATAATTTCTTTCAATTCCGATCTGACGATGAGCTGTGAAGCTCGAAAGCGCTAATCGGGATAATTTTTATATAGTGGTGTGCAACAGTGATCATTCTGCTTGTGATTTCAACCACTAACACAACTTTCTTCATTAAAAAAGAATATGATATCGTAATTCACAGACGCAACCTTTATAGATAGACTAAGAGTCTCGTGTTTGTCGCGTGCATACATCACTGTCACCGCCGGCTTCAACATTGTTGAAATAATGATTGTCAGCCCGTGATCGACAGTTGTCGTTATTGACAAACGGAGGCCATCATCCGCTAATTCACCTCAGACATGAGGTAGAGACTTTATGTGTTTTGCCTGAGACAGCCCACGTTTATGTGCTGGTACAAACGTTTATAAAAGTGGACCTTCTAAGGCAAAACACATAAAGTCTCTACCTCATGTCTGATGATGGCCTCCGTTTGTCAATAACGACAACTGTCGATCACGGGCTGACAATCATTATTTCAACAATCACTGTCAATTGTCTGGATGAACAATATCGGAAAGGTTGCAATATTGTTAAGTTTTTTTTTCTGACAAAGGGATCTCTGTAATTCAAACGTTTAAATGAATATTGTTATAAAAAAACTAAATATTGTTTTAGTAAGCTGTCTGGTACAGTTGACTGCTAGTCTGTACGTTTACAAAGCAAGCATTTTGAGCGTAATTTTAATTAATGGTAGCTAAATTCGAGGCTATATTATAAACACTTAAAGCAAACACACACACAGAAGGGCAGAAGGGTGGCGGTACCATGGACAATGTGTAGCAAGCGTCGTCCTTGCGGTGGCGACTATATAAGCAGGTAAATTGCCGGCGACAAGATCCCGATTCTCACACAAAGGTTTGGTTGCGTCACTAACATAGATAAAGCCAGCAGTGGACCACACAACTGTTCTCTCTCACTCTCTCTCTGTGGCGTTGTTTCCTTTATCTGCTACACATTTCAGTACCACAGATTTGCATTATTGTTTTCGCATGTTTGTTTCACGTTTGCTGTTTATATAATCAGCTTAATTGGAAGCGGGCTCAAAGCCGTGGTCAGCGCACTCTCGTTTCAAAAGCGTTGGTGTCCGCCTCCCGCCACAATGAGCTCGCTCTCTTTCTCAATGCCCGCGCAGACGACACCATAATGTTTTCAGCCAAACACGTTATGTCCTATCCACTCGCTTACCCCTTTTCCCCTATTACGTTTTCTTGCATTTTGTCCTATCTGTCGCCTTTTTGCCCCCTCACCCTTGCATTTTGCCCTTCCGTATCGCATTTTTTGAATTTTCGTATCCTCTCGCATTTTTCCACATGCCGTTTTCAGTACCGTCTTCTTCGGGCCTTAATGAATTTATTTACGTCCTGCATAGGGTACATATCAATACTGTCTGGTGTATCGGTCAGCACCTGTCGTTACTCTAACCATTTTACTTACCTACTTACTTACTCCAGATACCTGGGTAACATGATAGATAATGAAGGGTCCAACAGTAGCAAATAGGGCAACAGCAGACTACTGACAAGCAAACTCATTAGTCTGGTAACACAAAAATAAATGCATATATGAGACGCTTATCAGACCGGTTGTTACTTATGTAGGCGATACTTCATGGACATTGATTGACAAACACTAAGAAGGTTTGAAAGAAAGATCATAAGATGTGTTTATGGGCCGGATAAAGAAGATGACAAATGGAGAACAAGAAATAACCAGGTGACAGATGACGTATTGAAGTATGAGGCTAATGTAAGATTCGTAAAGGCTCGACGAATACAGTGGATAGATCACCTAGTATGGATGCATGGTCTGTGCAAACCCATTAAAGCAGAAAGAGGGGCCGACCTAGGATAGGACGCTTGGGTGGTGTGCTGGAAGATGTAAGAAGGATGGATGTGAGGAGTTACACTGAGACGGCAGTGGGCAGGAGAGTTTGGAGAAGATTGGTGTTGGAAGCCAGGGCACATGTTGGGCTGTAGTGAGTGCTGTCCATCTCGTCTATCCATTAGATGCAGAGAGCACATCATCTTGTCCTGTTCCCAGCACCACACGCTTCCTCTCCTTTTTACACTTTACTGCCTTCTCACTGGGTCTTCCACTTCTCCTTCTACCTTCTGGTTTTGCTTCTTGCGCTCTTCTCGGGTATCTTCGAATTTCCATTCTACAGACTTGGCCAATCTGTTTCAACATTACCACTTTCACTTAAACATAATATAATTAAAACACATTATTCAGTAACTATTGAGGCGGCCAGTGCACATGAATGTGTGTCCAAATTTGCTGAAACAAATCATTGTCTTTGTGGTGATACGTCTACATGAAGTCACAAGGGTCGATTCCGGCTCGTTCAGCATTCACGCTTGTTGCGACGTTTAACCGCCGCCAATAAGGACTCGATCGACTGCGTGTGTGCCCCACTCACAGGCTTCACAAAATTCTGACTGTAATTGACTGTCAAATGAAGGATATTCATTCCTGGCAAGTTTGGTATTCCATTGTGCTCTCACCACAAACCAGAAATAATGGTTGTGCCAGGCCTTGTACAGGGTCTAATTCAGGGGCGGATTTACCATTTTGCCGCCCGTAGGCAGTATAAATTTGCCGCACTCCCACAAAACTCTGTTGTCTTTTACGGGTTTAAACCAATCCTTCATATTTTCAGTTACTCTAAAATTTGTTCTTTATATAATATTTTCTTCTCAATTTTTCTTAATACATTTCTGTAGAACAATTTACACAACGTACTAGGAAGAGTACAACACGACATTAAATTACTGTAGGCGTGTTTATTCCAAAATATTTTAAACTGAAGTTCAAACTTAAAACATAGCAATTTAATACAATTTTTTTGTGCAAGTTGGTACAAAATTAAAAAGATAAAGGGAGTTGTAATAATAGTCTTTGAAATGATTTTTAAACATTACGTCTTGATTTTTGATGGGCAAAATTATTAATAACATCTGTCAGGACCATCTTCTTTAATAACTCTCCTACAATGGACAATATAACCAATGAATTCAAACGATCTTCTCCCATGTTCGTGCGTAGATAATTCTTTACTCTTCTGAACCACGAGAACGCTCGCTAAGCTGAGCAGTTTGAGGCCGACGGCCAACGCCAAATATTTCAACGGTTGAAAACATAAACATTCGCCCGTATTACTTTTGGGCGAAAATCGATAACTGCGTTATAGTTAAAAATTAAGTGGAGATAATTTTTATATTTGTGTGTGCTTAATTGGACTGGCTTTTATACTTATAAATTTGTTTGAATCTAAAAATATCATTTCTTAACTCAAAATTTGCCGCCCCAGGCAAGTGTGCCTAGTCTGCCTGTGCGTAAATCCGCCCCTGGTCTAATTGTGTCAAGCTGGGTTTCAGCGGTTCTGTCTGGTACAGCATACAGAAAACCTTCTTTATCTTCGCGGCAGATAGCGCCAAACACCCACTGTTGTGGACATACACGGCCGACATCGATCCGCATCATGTAAAACATCACCTACTCGTCCGTTAGAACTACGTAATGTGAGGTAGAGTGACACAGAGCGTGCCAATATTGTTGTGTAGTCAGCTTCATGAAAGATTAACACTGGTGAATAGTTTGCTGGCTTATATCGAATAAAAAAAAATAATTTAAAAAATTAAAAAACGACTGCCAAAAAATAAATGAATAAATAAAAAATAAATTGATAAAAACACTAAATAAAAAAAACTAAATAAAAATAATATTTAGTAAAGATCACAAAATCTAAATAAAGTCGATTTAAAAAGCCAAAAACAAGGTATTGAAATTCAGCTCTGATCAGATTTAACGAAAATGTTATGAATGATTAAACGCATAGTAATTTTATTAGATTTAAATTACTTTTCGATGTTGAATATATATCAATGCATCATATGAAGACTACAATTATAAAAAATATTGCTGATAAAATTTTGCTCTTCAATTTTAATTTTCAATGCAGCCGGGGGCTGTTTAATGAAAAGAACAAATCTATTTAGAGAAATCTCTTTTCGGCCGCTTGAATGTGGCTTGCCTGGAGTTTCGTTAAAGTCCAGTTCTGAGACCCTTAGAGAAGCGTGAGGAGACCACCGCCTTTAGGTGTGTTTGTTTATTCGTTGTTTTTAGAGTTTTAGAATCAACATATGGTCGAACGCCATCATCATCATCGTCCTCAGAACACGACATACGCACGGTGCTGCCTGTTCCGCTTTCAAAGATCCTCCAGCCATCTCTTCCTGGGTCTACCCACACGCCTTTGTCCTACAGGTTTGTATTTGCAGACTTCTTTGACCAGTCTGGAATCGAACATTGTAAGTGTTCTTCCCACCGTTGTTTGTAATCTTTTAGTCTTCCATACAAGTTAAAAACTTGTAATTATTAAAGCGAAGCTTTTTGTGTCGGAGGTCCGCACGGAGAGGAGTGAGCAGAAAAAAATCGTTACGAGTGAAGCGTCACGAGAGAATCGTCACGCGCGTTCGGGGATTCCCGCCTTTTATAATATATTATGTATTTGACAAGGTACACATAGATTTTTCCTACTTTTGATGATTAATTAAAAAATATTTGATTAAATTTTTATGTATTTATTACTGACGTTAACCTTTAATTAACAAATATATTTGGATAAATTATTGTTCTTTCCATTAGTAAACTACTTCATATTTTTTATTGTTCTTTCTATTAGTGAACTACTTCATATTTAATAATTTTCAACTTAATATTTATTTAAAAATTAATATCAACTTTTGTTCATTAAATTTATTAGTTCTCTATATAGCTTAAAAGCTTCGCTTTGGTCGGTCACTCCCGAGTGCCACACACCCTATTCTCTTATGGGCTCATTCTTTATACGGTCAAATTTACAACACCTTTTAACTCATCTTAAGAACGCCATTTCCGAGGCCTGCGCTTTGCTGTCTTGTTTCTTGGTTGTCCATAATTCACACCCATAGGACAGTACAAGGACTGCCATAACATTATAGAACATTAATTTTGTATCTCGACGCACTTTGTTCCTAAAAGTACAGTTGATTGTCTGGAACTTACCTAACTTAACATCAATATCATAGTTCATATCTAGGCCAGTATAATTTTCCGAATAATTAAAATGGCTCACCTGTTCTACAATATGTTTTTCCTTTTTTTCTCCCGATGAACCACGGTTAATCTAAAAACCAGATATCCCAACATCCCGGATAATCGAGAATTGACTCTACAAGTGGAGAGAGAGGGAGAGAGAGAGAGAGAGAGGGGGAGAGAGAGAGAGAGAGAGAGAGAGAGAGAGAGAGAGAGAGAGAGAGAGAGAGAGAGAGAGAGAGAGAAAAGACCGCCGCAATAATACACTAGAAGAAGAAGTAAAGGCAGCACAAGTGTAAGAGAAGAGGAGAGAAGGGAAGATTATGGTAACCAGATGAAACTCGGCCACACACGCACACACTCGCACAGGTTAATCCGTTGTAAGGTGGTCGGCTCGGTCGGTCGGTAGGGTTTTGGTTCATAAATAAACGCGGAGACAAGACAAGAAGGAGGAGAGCAATAAGTTGCAGCGAGATACCGTTGGCCGTGGCTGGTCAGGCGGCATGGCAGTTAATGGGTTCTCAATTCAGAGAGAGAGACGAGAGAGACTCGAGTGAGTGAAGATCGTCGTCGTCTTCGGTCAGCAATAACAACAACAGCAACAGCAGCAGCAGTACGTAAATGTTTGTTGGATTTCCGGCTGTGTGTGTGTGTGTGTGTGTGTGTGTGTGTGTGTGTGTGTGTGTGTGTGTGTGTGTGTGTGTGTGTGTGTGTGTGTGTGTGTGTTCGAATGAGAGGAGGGTTTAGTAGCGGCGCGCATTCAGCTTCGCTCGATCGACCTGCTTTCCTGCGCGCGCGCGCGCGCGTGTGTGTGTGTGCGTGCCGTATATGGAAACCAGTTGTAGAGGCGGCTGCGGCGAGGAACCCCCAGCGAGTGATGCCGCCGCCGCCAGTATCATCGTCATTAGTGGGACTCTCTTTCAAGACGCGTAATTTTAACGTTAATAATAATAAGAAGAAGAAGAAGAAGAAGAAGAAGAAAAAAAAAGAAAATAGATACGGAACATGAAATAAATCTGTTATTATTGTAACAATAACGCGCGGTTAGTCGACTGACTCTTAACAATGAATTAACTTAGCTGTCCTCCGCTTAGAGAAAATTGTTGTTGTTACTAATCAAGTACCACGTAGATACATATGCACACATATGTAGACAGGTAGAGATAAATAATAGGTACGTTGCTATGTAAATAGAGAGAGAGAGAGAGAGAGAGAGAGAGAGAGAGAGAGAGAGAGAGAGAGAGAGAGAGAGAGAGAGAGAGAGAGAGAGAGAGAGAGAGAGAGAGAGAGAGAGAGAGAGAGAGAGAGAGAGAGAGAGAGAGAGAGAGAGACAGACAGACAGACAGACAGACAGACAGAAGTATATGTCTTGATACTATTAAATTTGTTCTTTACTCAGTGAATTGTTATTGTTGTGTTACGTGTATTCAGATTTTCCCGTACTATATTATCATTATGTAGGTACTAAAGCTATGTGCGTTCCATATGATCGTTAATATCATAGATAATATCAATTTTATTTTCGATTAACTTTATTAGATATCTTTTTTAATGAGGTTTTGTCTTTTTATTGTCTAATTTATACGGAAAATTAGAAAAGACGATCTACAGGACGGAAAATGGAGGAGGAAAACAACGGTGTGAATCAATAAATCCCTCATAGTCATGTTCTAACTCTTAAGTTAACAAATTATAGTGCAAATCCAGTGGCGCGGCGTGGGTATATAATAGCCGTTGCCGGTTGTGATAGGCCTAAAATTTAATTAGAATTTTTCTAGTACGAGTTTTTTAGAGCCAAAATATTGTTTTTAGGGCAAAAATAATTTTTTAGAGTATTTTATATCATTCGCTGGCAGAAGAAGAGAGTCCCCCTGTTCAATGGGATCTGACTTCCATTATACTTACACAGAATAGGTTAGAACACAAATAATCCAATTAAAAATAATAAAGACAAACAGAGAAACATATAACTAAACGAACAAAATACAAATAGGTACATACTAGTAGTAACTGCTGCATGTGGATTCCGAAAACCAACATAGCTGCTAACTGAGCGTTTGCCGGTTTATACAGCGGCAACACATTGCGTGGACGAATGTGTCCCCCCTCCACAGTTTGTACAGTGACAACTAGTATAAGGTCATTGACCGTACGCAGTAAAACAATGCCGATGTCTGAGCCGGCAACACAAGACGGTGCAAGTGCCCAGCAGTTCTAAAGCAATGCTACGCTTTTCTTCAAGTTTCCCCACTAATATTGATCGGGTTTAAAATATTCAATAACCAAAGTATTTATTCTGTAATATAATTAATATTATTTTCTCTTATTTCCAGTACTGATGCTGCCGGCAACAGCGGTTACATGGAGGCCACGCTACTCGATAATATCAATTTTATTTTTTGATTAGGTTTATTAGATACCCTTTTTAATGAGTTTTTGTCTTTTTATTGTCTAATTTATACGGAAAATTAGAAAAGACGATCTACAGGACGGAAAATGAAGGAGAAAATCGACGGTGTGAATGAGAGTAATCGCTCATAGTCATGTTCTAACTCTTAAATTAACAAATTAAACTAAGTGTACGAATAACGACAAAGATATTACAAATGGTATAATACTAATGAAATGATAAAACGTTTACGTATTTCAGAAACGCCTTAAGTCTATGTAATACAGTATTCAGACGGACAGACAGATTAAACTAAGTGTACGAATAACGACAACGATATTACAAATGGTATAATACAAATGAAATGATAAAACGTTTACGTATTTCAGAAACGCCTAAAGTCTATGTAATACAGTATTCAGACGGACAGACAGATTAAACTAAGTGTACGAATAACGACAAAGATATTACAAATGGTATAATACAAATGAAATGATAAAACGTTTACGTATTTCAGAAACGCCTAAAGTCTATGTAATACAGTATTCAGACGGACAGACAGATTAAACTAAGTGTACGAATAACGACAAAGATATTACAAATGGTATAATACAAATGAAATGATAAAACGTTTACGTATTTCAGAAACGCCTAAAGTCTATGTAATACAGTATTCAGACAGACAGACAGATTAAACTAAGTGTACGAATAACGACAAAGATATTACAAATGGTGTAATACAAATGAAATGATAAAACGTTTACGTATTTCAGAAACCCCTAAAGTCTATGTAATACAGTATTCAGACGGACAGACAGATTAAACTAAGTGTACGAATAACGACAAAGATATTACAAATGGTATAATACAAATGAAATGATAAAACGTTTACGTATTTCAGAAACGCCTAAAGTCTATGTAATACAGTATTCAGACGGACAGACAGATTAAACTAAGTGTACGAATAACGACAAAGATATTACAAATGGTATAATACAAATGAAATTATAAAACGTTTACGTATTTCAGAAACGCCTAAAGTCTATGTAATACAGTATTCAGACAGACAGACAGATTAAACTAAGTGTACGAATAACGACAAAGATATTACAAATGGTATAATACAAATGAAATGAAAAAACGTTTACGTATTTCAGAAACGCCTAAAGTCTATGTAATACAGTATTTAGACGGACAGACAGATTAAACTAAGTGTACGAATAACGACAAAGATATTACAAATGGTATAATACAAATGAAATGATAAAACGTTTACGTATTTCAGAAACGCCTAAAGTCTATGTAATACAGTATTCAGACGGACAGACAGATTAAACTAAGTGTACGAATAACGACAAAGATATTACAAATGGTATAATACAAATGAAATGATAAAACGTTTACGTATTTCAGAAACGCCTAAAGTCTATGTAATACAGTATTCAGACGGACAGACAGATTAAACTAAGTGTACGAATAACGACAAAGATATTACAAATGGTATAATACAAATGAAATGATAAAACGTTTACGTATTTCAGAAACGCCTAAAGTCTATGTAATACAGTATTCAGACGGACAGACAGATTAAACTAAGTGTACGAATAACGACAAAGATATTACAAATGGTATAATACAAATGAAATGATAAAACGTTTACGTATTTCAGAAACGCCTAAAGTCTATGTAATACAGTATTCAGACAGACAGACAGATTAAACTAAGTGTACGAATAACGACAAAGATATTACAAATGGTATAATACAAATGAAATGATAAAACGTTTACGTATTTCAGAAACGCCTAAAGTCTATGTAATACAGTATTTAGACAGACAGACAGATTAAACTAAGTGTACGAATAACGACAAAGATATTACAAATGGTATAATACAAATGAAATGATAAAACGTTTACGTATTTCAGAAACGCCTAAAGTCTAAGTAATACAGTATTTAGACGGACAGACAGATTAAACTAAGTGTACGAATAACGACAAAGATATTACAAATGGTATAATACAAATGAAATGATAAAACGTTTACGTATTTCAGAAACGCCTAAAGTCTATGTAATACAGTATTTAGACGGACAGACAGATTAAACTAAGTGTACGAATAACGACAAAGATATTACAAATGGTATAATACAAATGAAATGATAAAACGTTTACGTATTTGAGAAACGCCTAAAGTCTATGTAATACAGTATTCAGACGGACAGACAGATTAAACTAAGTGTACGAATAACGACAAAGATATTACAAATGATATAATACAAATGAAATGATAAAACGTTTACGTATTTCAGAAACGCCTAAAGTCTATGTAATACAGTATTCAGACGGACAGACAGATTAAACTAAGTGTACGAATAACGACAAAGATATTACAAATGGTATAATACAAATGAAATGATAAAACGTTTACGTATTTCAGAAACGCCTAAAGTCTATGTAATACAGTATTCAGACGGACAGACAGATTAAACTAAGTGTACGAATAACGACAAAGATATTACAAATGGTATAATACAAATGAAATGATAAAACGTTTACGTATTTCATAAACGCCTAAAGTCTATGTAATACAGTATTCAGACAGACAGACAGTCGAGCAGTCACTGAAGCCTTTCTTGCTCTTGAAGGCGGCTGGGTACAAAATACATGGCCACAGGACAGGAGGCTAGAGAAGGAGAGCACATCCAAATTGGCATCTATTCCTTCGAAAAAGTCAACAACTTTGTTTATTTAGGATGCCAAGTTAACTCCGATGGGGAAACAACAGAAGAAATAAAGCGAAGAATCACCTCAGCTAATAGGTTCTTCTTTGGTCTCAGACCCCTGTTCCAGAATGGGACAATTGCCAGAAGCATCAAGCTGATTCTGTATGAAACACTGATCCGCCCAGTGCTCACCTACGGTTCTGAGACCTGGACCATTTCTAGAAAGTTTGAGTAAAGTCTGCTGGTACATGAACGCAAAATCCTCCGCAGTATTTTTGGCCCAATATGTGTGGGAGGTGAATGGAGGAAAAGGACCAACCAAGAACTGAACGGTCTTCTGAACGACCCAGATATTGTGAAAGTTACAAAACTTGGTAGACTCAGGTGGCCTGGATATGTGATCAGAATGGGGGATAATGAAATACCCAGAAAGGCACTCACAGAACAGATCTATGGCACTAGGAGAGTTGGTAGACCCAAACTACGTTGGGAAGACGGTGTGAATTATGATACGCGCTATATTCTTGGGACCCGGAACTGGAGAGCAGCTGCACTTGACCGGGACAACTGGCGGAGGCTGTTAAAGGAGGCCTTTACTCAGTAATGGTTGTCGCGCCGCTGAAGAAGAAGAAGAAGAGGGCGCACTACACCTCCGCTTGGCCAGGTAAACATTTTATAATTGCATACTACAGCTCCCCTCGCCTTGTGTTAATGGCCCCAAACGAGATATAACAAGTCCGCTCGCCCATCTTTACCACCCCTTAGGTGTTCCCCACTCTGTGGAGATGTAATAGACAAACGTGCAACGCTAAAATTTATTCAATTGGAACCACAGAAGAAAGAATAATTTCAAGGAGAGATGGTAACCATAGTGATCCCGCCGTTAGCCAGCAAGATATTCAACGTCAGATTATTAGTGCTGCCGCGAAACGAAAAGCTGAAGCATAAGTGGATGAAAGACCATCCAAAATTTTCCGTTCCGCAGCCGAAAATACGGATTCCAGCAGCATATGTGTGAGTTACGTGAGCGCTATTAGACAAACAATTTACCGTGCTAGGAGGAACATTTTGCCACAATTACCAAAAAGTGCGATGTTTTACAAACACTTGAACCAAAAACATATCGCGGGGAAAATTTCGTATACGTAGTTGGTAGACAGAAACATATTATTATTTTTACGTTTTATACGAACTTGCTAGTCAGCTACTATTTGTATGGACGGAACCTTTCAATTTTGTACAAACTTTTTTCACAACTTTTTACAATCCACGGTTTCCGAAATAATCATTACTTACCACTCGTGTTTTGTGGTTTAGGAAATAAGACGACTGAATCTTACAAAAATGTGTTTTATTTAATAAAAGAGGCGTGTAATTCAAAAGATGTACTTTGGAATCTCTGGAATGTGATGATTGATTTTGAGAAAGCGATACATCGGGCACTCGAAGAAGTTCTACCTCAGTCACATGTAATTGGTTGCCGTTTTCACTTAACACAATCTTGGTGGAGAAAAACACAAAACGTAAGTTTGGTTTGTGAATATAAGAATAGGGATTCCGAAATGGGACAGTGGTGAAAATTAACATTTGGCATGATCTTTTTACAACTGACGAAGTGGGAGACTTTTTCGCCATGGAATTAGCTGAAACAAAACCTAACGACTGTAGAGTTGACGCTTATGCAGATTATTTGGTTGAAATGTATGTGGACGAAGAAGCGGAATTTCCACCGCACATCTGGGCTTCTTTATCGGTAACCTGTAAAACGCCCCCAGTGAAAATCGCGCCCAGTACGGTCCCTAGCCGTCAATTAAACTGACTCCCGTCACACTTTATCCAGGCTTTGGACTGGCTAAATGACAAAAGTGCATTTTTGTCATTCAGGCGTGTTTAAAATCAGCTCATAAGCATCGTCAATATTTTTTTTATTGTACTTTTTTCATTTTTTATTGGATTTTTATAAGTTTATAAGTTACTATTTACATTATGTACATTTTATTTGTTTGTATACATCTTCTAACTCTAGGGCCATGAACTCAAGTTTTAGTCCATTTACTCAAGTTTTTGGAGGTAAGATATTGCTTTCAAACATGCCCTGATGTCACCATCCTCTTCGTACTTTTTTACTGTTTTTTCAAGCCTTTCGGCCACTTTCATGTAGGTTGTTTTCCTTCGTTTGCTTTTCATACTTAACTCTGTCCTCATCAACGCACATGCTGAGTTTTCTGCTTCTGTCTTCATACATTTGATCACGTCTTTAATTTTAGGGTTTGGTTTTCCAAGGAAATTATTAATTTTATTGTGCCAGCCTTCTACAGCGTTGGTCGTTCGATGGCGCCGTCTGTAGCAACTCCAAAGACTGACCGGGACTTCACTATTTTCCTACCACCTCTCCACAAAATAATCGAAAAACTCAGAAAGCTTGGCGACATCAGGTGCTTGGGAATGTATCTCGAGCCAGCCATCAAAGACATCTTCAGGCCGAAGGAACGCTAGCGCAGCACACATGCGAATTTGCAGTCTTACTTCTTCATTTTCCCTGTATTCGCGAGTAAGTCCCAATTCTCGCACTTTTCTCCAGAGACATTTCTTCATGTGGAAATGGCATCCATGTACTTCAACTGATGGGAACACAACTGTTAGTGCAGAAATCGCTGCTGGTTCAAAATCAGCGGTCACATTTTTAGGATTCCATTCTGGAACATGTTCAAGTACATTACGGAACAGACGAATGTATGTCTCTTTTTTTATTTGGTAAAAATGCAAAGGCCACTGGATAGATGTTTGTTTCACTCTTAGCACTTCCAAAGTCTGCATGAATTGTGTATACTTGAGAAAATTTCTTGCTACAGCTTTTAAAGGTCCCATCCATAAAAAAGTCTTGTTTACTCTTTAGAACTTCTCTTCCTGCTTCCCCACACAAGACTATGATCCATTCTCCTAAGTTGTCGTCGCTTATTACAAAATTGGTACCGTCATTCATAGTTAGTACTTCTGCTTGAAGATCAACTTCTTGAGATGATTTTGGTTCTTTCTGATTTCCTTGCGATTTAGCCCGGTGATTGTATAACGTCCTCTTCGTTACTTGCTGTGCTGGCATTTCCGTGACAAAATCATACCCTCGATTATGCAGGTCACCTAACTCTTCTGAATATATTGTAGAAATCAAAGTATCTTCCTCTCGTGCTCTCTTCTTCGCCTGATTTAGTGTCTTGTGCACTTCCAAACGAGCGTCATCCGGAGCTCCACATTGACGCTCATTTGAACTAAGTACATTACAGTCTTTGGTGTTAATCATTCCTCGACAACGCGTTGATCTCTGTTTTGAACAGCGCCAAATCACAGTTCCGTCTTCTTTGGTTCTCCTTACTATGTACGAGTATCCTTCATAATGGGCACATGGCTTACCGTGGCTGGTCGTTGTTACTTCCATATTGAACATATAACAGCATAAATACACAAGGCGCACGAACTGAACACTAGAAAAGTTAGAACAGTAATGAGGGCAAAAAAGAGAAAGCGGGAAGGATAAACTGGGAGGAAATTCCAATGCATTGTTCTACAGGTCATTCTCCGGGGTTGAACGCACTCATGGGGAGGGGGTGGGTCGTCACTCATGGCGACCAGGTAGTCGCTAGGGCTGAATACTTAAACTGGACGCGATTTACACAGATTTTTATATGGGCGCGATTTCCACTGGGCGCGATTTTCATAAATTCTCTTTATCAGCAGACAGTAACAGTACCACAAATGGCTGTGAATCTTTTCATAGTCATTTTAATCAAACATTCTACCATAGTCATCCATCTTTGTAGATATGTTTTTATAGACGCCTTACAGAGTATACAAGTGGAAACGTACATAAAAATCCAAAGTTCGGAAAAGCCGAAGAAAAGCAGAAGTGAAAAACAAAGTCAGCTGCGTCAAACGACAATAGACATGTATAATAGGCGACAAGATATTTCGAGGCTGGAATATGCTAAAATTATGTGTAAGTGGTACAGTGCATGATAGATACGAAACAGTACTGATTTTATTTTATAAAAATTACTAAAAATAAAAAATTATAAAAAAGCATATATTGTAGTTCCGCTCAGAGGATATCTACAACTCATGATCGCTAATAAGCATGAAATATGGTTTCTATTTTAGTTTAAAATATTGAAATAAGATTGAGAAGCACTTTGAAAGTTAGTTTCACTATGCTGGGAGGGGGGCGTGTTTCCACTCTTTCCTCTTGAATTTACCTGCCGAACCGGAGCGGAAGTGTTATATGGGATTAAAGTCATAAAATAAGACTCGAGCGGAGCTGTCGAGCGGAGGTGTAGTGCGCCCGAAGAAGAAGAGGCGTAAGATCCTTTCTAATTTACTACGTGGATTCCTACAGGGTAGTGATAAAACGTCGGTAGTTTATTTATATCATCAGAGTGTGGCCACACATGGTGGACATAGGTTTAGCACACCCAATGCACCCTTAGCTGGATTATCACCTTGCTTTAACCTGTCTTGGGTGGAATTCCTTTCTTTAAACTTTCCTGTGTGGTCTCTTTTGACCAACCCCGACGCTATTAGGTTTTCGAGGGTTAGTTAGTATTTAATTGTTTTTTTATACTTCAGCTTTACTATGTAATTCTTCATTAATGATAATGTGATGTATTTATAATATACACACACTTATTGGTATAATCTCAATCTTCTATTGTGGTGTATTCATTGTTCGTAATGTAAAGATAGCCTACCATACACAGTAATCAGATGATATAATATATAGACATGAATGTAAACATAAACACTCCGCAACAAAATCAATTCTCGAGAAACTTTGCACACAAACGTAAGTTTCACCATCGTTAATCAGTGTTTACGAATTCGTTTTTTTTTTTGTAAATATTGACTGTTTTACAATATAGTGACCGCGAGCGCACAGTGTATATGTCCTGACGATGGTCTGTGACCGAAATCGATCGAAATTAAGAATGATGAGTAATTATAACTTTATTAAAAAAAAATCATATGTCTGGTAACTTTGGGTTATGAACTATGAATACAATCAGGGGCGGATTTAACATTTTGCCGCCCGTAGGCAGTATAAATTTGCCCCCTCCCACAAATCTCTGTTGGGGGGGGGGGCATCATTATATTCCCTCTTTGGTTTTACAGTCCGCACTAGTGTTTTGTTTGAATCCAAACTTTGCTACATAATCGCGTGTGCTCTCGTTCATTTGCCAATTAATAGGATCAGAATCTAAGAGCTTCCCTACCTGATTTGATGACATTTCATCATGATTTTTGACGTGAACTGGCTCTTCGTTCTTCAAAAATGAAGGTTCCTCCACAACGGACCTCTCTGGGTGAACTGTGTGAACAGTATCTTCACCTTCACTGCTATCACAGTTATTGTCGGTATCACTAGAATGTCTCGATTCCTTAAATATTAGCTTGCCTCGGTTTCTGGAACCAACCTACAATTCGGTATTACATTGACAGATCTACATTTCTCACTTTGATCTGGATTGCCAACACCTAAAATCTCTCGGATGATCAACGCCAAATATTTCAACGGTTGAAAACATAAACATTCGCCCGTATTACTTTTGGGTGAAAGACGATAACTGCGTTACAGTTACAAATTAAGTGAAGATAATTTTTATATTCGTGTGTGCTTAATTCAACTGGCTTTTATACTTGTAAATTTGTTTGAATCTAAAAATATTATTTCTTATCTCAAATTTTGCCGCTCCCCAAAATTTGCCGCCCCAGGCAAGTGCCTAGTCTGCCTGTGCGTAAATCCGCCCCTGAATGCAATAGAACACACACAGTAGAACATTATGTAATTCTTGTTTTCTTGTATTCCTTTGAAGTTCGACTCGTTAAGAACACGACCAGGGTTAAAGGTGTCAAACGGTTAGCGGTCCAAAAGGTGGAAGAAGGTTTCCCAACGGCACTAGGGGTAGAGTAACCTAGGAGTTGGGTCTACGGATGAAACCCAGGGCAAGACTAGAAGCTCAAAGGTAGCACTCTTACCACTGGTGTTACGCTACAGAACGCTGGGATAACGTCCTTAGAAGAGGTTTACCTTACTCGAAAGTTACACAGGAACAAATCGGATGGAATATGATGCCAGATGACAGGTTGCTAAAGTAGGTTTGCCAACACAAGCCTAATGGACAACCAAGTATAGGAAGACCTAGAAATCGTTGGTGAAGTGGATATAGCCTATTCCTTTGGGACAGCAACTGGTGATTCGCCTAAACAAAAATTAGATGTAATAAATTAGTTTCATGTAACTAAATACCGATAACAAATTTCCGATCTGACGATGAGCTGAGAAGCTTGAAAGCGCTAATCGGAATAATTTTTCTATAGTGGTGTGCAACAGTGATAATTCTGTTTGTGATTATAACCATTAACACGACTTTCTTCATTAAACTTCTGATAAGATGTGCAATCGACGACAGGTAATGGACAACAACAATGAGGTAATAAACGACAACAATAAGGTAAGTAAAGTCTTTAAATATCTTAAGTTAAAAGTCAAATTGAAGAGTGTCTTAAGTAAAATATGGTTCAATAAACAAATTATTTTTTATTTCTGTTCTTAACTGACTCAGTACGGTACCGTTCAAGTCTAACATGAAGCATTGAATGGATTAATTTTTCGGCCGTTTAAAGATTAACGCAGATGTAATTTCGAAAAAAAAAATTATTTAAGATTTCATAATGGTCTCACGATTATTGTAATAACCTTGATTTAAAATATTTCGATTGTTTAATGTTTGTTTACTTAATAGTTGTGGGTTTGAAAGAAGCTTGTTTTGTAATTTAAGAATCTAATTCAACATATTACGTTATCAGACGATATATCAGAGGCGTGTTACGTTAGACCCAAGTTATATAATATTAAAATGTGGTGATAATAGAAATTCTGTTATCATTAACAAAAATAGGGCGTGGTAGATCAACGGGATTCTGCTTGCCATACGGAGTTACCCCCTCCCCCCAGACGGATACAGAAAAGAAGAAATAATTCCAAAATAATGAGAAGGTATTTGTAGTAATATGTATGTATGTTTGTATGTAGTAATAGAAGACAACATTAAATAATAACTTTAGTTTAGTTATGTGAATACGAAGAGTTTCAAATGATGTTGGACCGCCCATGTCCTCTTAACGAACGGGACCCCCCCCCCCCCACGGCTAAGGGAGACGACAAAAGTTGACGAATTTTGTCAGTCTCTTAAGTTTTATGTAGACCTATGTATTCCTTTGTGACAGGAACAGGTGATTCGCCTGGAATACGGCGTTCCAAGTCGCATGGCACCTGAGGGATTAGGAGACCCTTACTAACACACACACACACACACACTATAACGTCTCGTCGTTATAATATCGGGAACCTGGTTAATTGGCTCAGGTCAATTAAACAGGCTGCCATAATCTTAACAAACTCATAATTAACTGGAATGTAAACAAATGTTAAATAGGATCCCGTGAACTGAGGGATATTGACAGGGGTTTGTAGATTTATTCACTCACCTTTTTGGACCATGACATCTCTTTATTACATAATGTTTTAACACCTCCGAAGAAATTTAGCAATGAGTATATTGAAAGTAAAAACATTTGCACCTCTTGTACAAATAGAATTAGAGTAATTAATGAGTTAACATAGCTTAACTTTACTGCCCTCGGATCCGAGTATTTTGTTTCAGTATATGACATTAAAATTATAATCTTTATTTTGTGCCATCTGAAGAATGGGTTTATTTAACTTTAACGTGTTATATTCATAAAAGCATTAAACTTAACACATATTATTACTAAGCATGAAATTACAATTTTATGGTAACAGTCAGTCTTTCGTGTTTCACTTTACTTTCATTTGTTGATTAAGTGTCTATCATGTATTATTTTAAGTTAAGTTCTGAACCACGGAAGTTGAACTTCCGTGTCACCTGTGTGTAACATCGTCGGCGAATCGGCGCTTCTATCGGTTGTGCAGGGTGTCTTGGAGATCTTCTGGCTATCGTGTTTTGGTAAAATCTGCTGTCATTCCTAAAGATGAGTCGTCTGTCGGGTCTGTAGATTCTTGTGGTAGGTTTTGGGTTGTAACTTTCACTGGTGTTCACATTGTTGTACCGCACATATTACTTACGGTTAACAGTTAAATGTTAAAAGTTTAACATCACATTTAGGTGATGTTAGTTCGTTACAGAGATGTCATTGGCATACGCTCACGTCATTTACGACATTTTTACATCATCCGGCTATCTCACACAAGCTTCTCCTCGTTTACAGGTTTTATATTGACTACATACTTTTGTACGCTGTATCAGCAGCGGAGTCTGAGATACAACTGAACTAATTTACTATAGGGGTGAAGAGGCTGTCCGCGCGCGGGTAGTTTATCAGCGCGAAAAGTAGTTCTCACTTATTATTAATTATATTGCTTTAATTCGATAACAACTTAATGACATCCCTCTTTACTTTTATTAGGCCTACTCTTTTATGTGACGAGGGGTAGTTACGGATTTATTTAGTTTCTCAAATCTAATTTTATTAACTGCTACTTTGGCAAATCGGCAGGTTACTACCGGTTTGGGGCATGGAGAAGGGTTCATTCGTACCTTATTAAAGCCAATATTAGTATAATAAAATTTTTTTTATTTTTGTGGGATTTAGGCTTATTAAATCGTCACAACACACACACACACACACACACACACACACACACACACACACACACACACACACACACACACACACACTTGCCCGCACGCCTTGGGTATGAATCATCTACTGGGGCGTCCACTACGTAACTGGAACTTTTATAATATGATTTTTCTAACAAACGAGCTTAGCATATTTGTAATCTCCATAATATTATAAAGAAAATGACACCAAACGACGTGGTTGTGATATATTTTAGATGTACAACTAAGTCTAATTTTTAATATTCATTTTGGCTTCAGAAATTATTATTTTGAAAATGTTATTTAAATTACAAAATACTCATATTTATCGCAATTATGTGTTGTTTGGACTCATTTTTCTCGCAATTTCACGGAGATTACAAAAATTATAGTTTGGTTTGGATTACAAGCTAAATTAAAAGTTTTATAGTTTTTAATTGGACCGTATGCTGAACCGCCCGGGTCGTGCCTGGCCGGGCCAGGCCGGTTGTGAGTGCGCGCGCGAGTATTTGGTGTCCTGTAAATCGCCACTAGTGACAATCGCCACCAGGGACAATCGCCACCACCACCACCTCTCGTTAATATTTAAAGCTTGGGTTTCGCAGGCCTGGTCTGCCTTGAACAGTCAAGTGAATTTTACTGATTCCCATCACACTTTTCACAGGCTTTGGACTGGCTACATGCGATATCTATTGCATATAGGCGTGTTTAAAATCAGCTATTGGCTTCGTCAGTTACTTTGAGCTCAAATTAATCTCCGTCATTAATATTTACTTTATTTACATTTTTTACTCTCATAAGTCAACGTTTAAGCTCCTGGACTTTATAGTAACTCTTCAAAGTTTTTGGAGATGAGAAATTTTGTTTTCAAACAAGTGACAATATCACCACTTTCTTCATATTTTTTAACCGTTCTTTCCAGTCTGTCATCTAGAGTCATGTAAGCAGTCTTCCTTGGTTTACCTTCCATGTTGAGCTGGGCCCTTATTAGCGTACATGCTGTGCTCTCTGCTTCTTTCTTTAAAAGTCCTTGACTCGAGGATTCGGTCTTCCAAGTTCGGTATTAATTTTATTGTGCCATCCCTCGACAGAGCTGGTGGTTCGATGACGCCTGTTGTAACAACTCCAAAGCTCGACTGGAACTTCTTCGTTTACCATCCATCTCTCCACGAAATAGTCCAAAAGTCCAGAAAGTTTTTTATTGTCAGGTACTCTGGAATGTATTTCCAGCCAGCCGTCGGGAACATCATCAGGCCGAAGGAACGCCAAAGCAGCACACATGCGGATGATCATTCTCACTTCTTCGTTCTTCATATACTCACAAGCAAGTCCCAAATCTTGAACTTTTCTCCAGATGGACTTTCTCATGTGGAAGTAGCAACTTTTTACCTCTACTGCGGGAAATACAACTTTAAGGGCAGAAATTGCTGCCGATTCAAAATCGACTGTCACCGTCGCTGGATTCCACTCTGGTATGGTCTCAATAAGAAGGCGGAAAAGTCGAATATATGTTTCTTTCCTTTTGTTTGGCAATAGAGCAAATATAACTGGATATATATTTGTTTCGTTTTTTGAGCTTCCAAAGTCTGCATGAATGGTATAAATTTGCGAAAATTGTTTACTGCAACTCTTAAAAGTGCCATCCATAAAAAAATCTTGCTTACTTCTCAAAGCTGCTTTTCCTAATGCTCCACTAAAAATAATAAGTCGCCCGCCTGTGTTGTCGTCTTTCAAAAGAAAACTACTTCCATCTGTCATGGTAAGCATTCCCATTTCCAGAACAACTTCTTCAGATGATTCCGGTTCTCGTTGATTACCTTGCGATTTGGCCCTGTGGCGATATAAAGACCTCTTCGTAACTTACTGATCTGGCATTTCGGTTACAAAATCATAGCCCATGTTTTGGAGATTACCCATTTGTTCGGAGTATATTTTAGAAAATGGCGTGTCCTTGTCGTGTGCTCGCTTCTTCGCCTGATTGAAAGCCTTCAATACTTCTGAGCGAGCATCATCCGGAGGTCCACATTGATGCTCGCTTGAACACAGTACTTCACCACGTCGGTTCTTGATTGATCCTCGGCAACGTGTAACCTTGGTAGTGGGCGCATGGCTTCCCGTGACTGTTCGTTGACAGTTCCATATCAAACACAACTAGAATGCACTAAATAACTATGACCGGAACACTATGACACTCAGAGCAATAATGAGGGAAAGCGGGGCTAGCGGGCGAAGGGGATGGTCCTGCGGAATTTCCCGTTATTATTCCAGCGGTCATTGCCTCAGGGGAGGAAGTGGGTAGTGGGACAGTGGGTAGCGATTGTCACAAATTTTAAGCTGGTGGCGAATGACATGTATTCGAGAATAAGGGTCTTGTGAGTGCGCGCGCGAGAATAAGGGTCTTCTAATCCCATAAGTGCCATCCGGTTTGGAGTCCCTGATAGAAGAAGAAGAAATTTATTTGTAACGGACGGCTGCACACGAAGCGATAGAGTCTACAGTGAAGACAGACGTGTGCAAAACGTTGGTAGTGTTTAATATTCAGCATCGTATTTCGGAGCACAAAAGTACAGGGGTTGCCAGATCCGGATTCCGGCAGGGAGTTGCGCAATACAAGCGTATTGGACGACAGAGGAAGTTTTGGTCATCATCAACGTATTCACCACGTCGTTGCTTGCCCATTATAAGACACACTGTAGCCCAGGTATTTCAGGAAGTTTTGGTGAAGTGGATTTACGTATACAATATTTCCTTTGGCACCGGAACAAGAATATCCTGATAGAAGAAGAAGTCGAGGAAGAAAACAAGACAAAGAACGAAAATTTAAAATATTTATATTAATTTTTAAGTAAAGACAAGTAAATTGAACCTGCTGCATTCCTACAATTACCGTTCGCGACATCTCTCAAACCAAGAGAAACATCGATACTGTATGTAGTATGTGTGTGTGTGAGTGTCGAATCCACGGCAAAGCACAAGATGAGAGAGGAAATAATCGATACGGTGTGTGTGTGTGTGTGAGCGCGCGCAATACCGCTACTCACCTTAGGTGCCGTCTGCATTTCTAGGTCAGCACCGACCGACCACATGTGTGAGTGTTGTCTTTGATATTGTGTTTCACACACACACACCGCCAGCTGTACAGTACGGTACAGGTGTCTGCGCACAAACAGTGTGTGGTTTTGTCGTGATTGCAGCACTTTGGCCTACCCGACTCGATAGTTTACGAAAAACATGATACGTTCTTAAGATTATGTGTGTGTGTGTGTGTGTGTGTGTGTGTGTGTGTGTGTGTGTGTGTGTGTGTGTGTGTGTGTGTGTGTGCATAGATAGATCTGGTCTGTATGCACTAAACACTCTTTTCCCTAACCTCGATTCCTTCCTGTACAAGCTCAAGTGGAAATACTCACAGACCGCAACACAACGCACTTCCTACAATGCGTAGCCACCTTCATCAACAGAACTACCCGCAATACCCGCAGACCTTCCTTCCTCATTAACCGTCTCCTTACCGTAGCCGATGGACCTCCTCCCAGAACTCCTCGCCGCCAGCGTTAAAGAAAGAGAAACACCCAATTCCCAATTACAAACATACTCAACCGGCCATTCTTCCTGATCACACAATAGTTTTAAGTTTCCTTAACTTGTTACCAAGTCTTCAGCCGTATTCTTTGTGTCCCCCGCCTTTCTTGTCGCCCCCTTCCAACTTTGACGACCTGGGCTACTCGTCCCTGCCTCGGCCGCCCTCATATATAAACAAAAATTAATGGCACTTCCATCAGCTACAAACTACATCTACACACAAACACGCACACACACGCGCGCGTACGCACTACTCTACCTTCAATATGCCTCCACCTTCTTCGCTTCCGGCCTGCGCTGGCGTGCGTCTCCCCACACCCTATCATTCGGCTGAAGGAGGCTAGCCCCAGATCAGCCCGAGGCTTGTCCTTCTGGAAAAGAAATAAGTCTGGGGTCTTTTTAAGAAAAGCTTCGCGCAAGTCTTTTAAGAAGACATTTTCTATATAGTTTAAACTATACAGTATAATAAGTATAATGTGTGGCTTTTGAAGTACAAAACTCGGAAATCCATAATGCCTGGGCAAGGGTGCAACGTAGGAAAGCAGACTGGTGTAGATATTGTAACCTGTAAATTATTGTGACACAAAGAACACGGAAAGAAAAAATGTGTACGTAATGAATGGAAGACAAAATATTGTTATTTTGTTTAAAAGCCCCGCCAGTCTTAAATTATCATCATCATCATCATCATCACTACAAGGACTAGGCCTTACACCTGTTCTGGAACCCATCTCCTCCTCGGTCTACCGACATCTCTCTTCCCAGTAGGGTGATAACCCAAGGTATGCAGACGGATATCAGGCATGCGGTTCAAGTGTTCAACCATCTCCTTCTGTGGTCTTCAGTCTTTTGGTGCAATGATACAATGTTTAAATTGCGCTTAATACCTCGTTCCTTCTCCGATCCAAGAGAGAGAACAACCTTGCGTCCCTCTTAGAAATTTCATTTCGGCTGCCTGAATCCTTTGCACATCCCTTTTACCAAGAGTCCATGTCTCACTAGCATACAGGAATGTGGGGACAGCCACAGATCCGTGTTTTATTTTTCAGGTACCTATGAATCGTTCCACAGATGCGTCTACATTTTGTTAGCTTACTATCCCAATCAATAGTCTTAAATTAGATATATATATTATAACAAATTAATTTTCTGTGTAATTTAATTTGTTAATTAATTTAACTCATACGCTTAATATAACCTTATTAACAACGTGTATGTATAATTGGAGTTCAGGTGTAATTATAATAAGAGTAGTCCTTTTAGGAATCGTAATATGTTTTCGTTTATTAATTCAAACAAATATAATAAAAATAATAATATAATAGTAATAATCGCTTCGCCATAAGATATTCATTATCTATGGTGTCAATGTTTCTTTGCTTGCCGCACTCTCATCATAAAAATAGATTTTATAGCTTAGATATTATATTAGCAATTCTAAGTACAACATTTCTTCGTTATATTAAATTTCTCGACTACTCAGTCTGAATGTGTGCTTTTTAAATGTGTTAATACATTCTTATTCTTGAAATACCTTTTACGGCTTTATAATCATTTTAACAAAACTAATTGATTATTTCCAATTACTTTACTTTATGGGCTTTCAATAAAAAAATGTCAATCATTAAATCAATTATTAATACTCCAAGCAAGGATTTAAATTGTCTTTACATTGACTGTTCATTCATTAAAGAAAAATCAGTAAAAAAAATTCTGATTACAAGTAAATTACATTCTCTTATCTCTATCTACATAGTTATTCTTTAATTTTAAAATGTTTATAAATGTATTTCAATGTCTTTATTCTTTGATAATTATAAATTGGTTTTTCGTCACCTCAAATTCTGCAGATTGACCCATGTCCTCCAGTGGTCTGTCGGTCCTCTCCTACTGGATGTCCTCTTGTCTTTCCTGGTTTCACTGCTCGTTCTCCCGTCTCTCGTCCTTCGTGGTCCATCGGCTGCTGTAGATTGTAATTACTCTGTCCAAACTAATTAAAATTTCGCGTCTCAGACGTACTTAGCGTACCGCCACGACAGAAGACTGTTTGAGAAGAATTAAAAATTCTCGTCGCTGACGGACGTAGCGTACCGCCACGACTGACGACTGATTGAAGAGAGAGTTTGGCTCTCCTGGGCTCGTATTTATATTCACCAAGAAAACCACACCTGTTGGCTCAGGAATAAGCATGTAAAAACTGTCCATGGCTTGAGTGCCCCCACTCTCGTCTCATTTCACATATTCGCACTTTTTTGTCAATCGCACTGTTTAATGTGGATTTCAAGGTGATCTAATATTGTCTAATTTAATTACACACATGATGTGTAATTATCATAATGATCGCATCATTAGTGTAATTATTATGCTTTAAAAATCGCACAGAATTCGCACTGATTGTCCGAATTACGTAGAATTCGCACTGCACATGTTTCTGATTTTTACGCATTTTTAGAAGTTTTTACACTCTTTATAAAATTTATGGTTTGCTTAAAATTAAATACAATCTTAATTTAGCATTTACTTGGGGTGAGGCTGCAAACTTTCAGGCTCTAACAGGCTTCACGCGCACACTCTATTTACTTGTGTACACGCTTACAGCGGTAATCGCGTGATGTTTCTTGTTGATTCCTGTTTATAAGCCAGCTTCCAATTTCACACCTGCTCGTCTATTATATATTACTAAAATTAATTTAAATATTTATTTTATTTCGTATATGCGCATTACAGAATATGCTTGTATTGTCGCAATATCTATAAAATAAATTATAAGGGTATGTTATAATATAAATAAGGGTTTATTATAAAATAAATAGTTTTTCATAAATAATACAATTTATTAACTTTGCATAACACTTTTATGTTTCGACAAATTGTTCCTTGTAGTAGCATTTTAGCAAGAGAATGTTTAATGTCGTACGGTAGATACCTCAGTAGCACAAAGAAGAACACCTCTCAGAGCTAAACTATCGAATGCCCAACAATATGCTTCATATTGTTATTAGTTATAAGTCGATTATGGGTCGCGCCGCGCGGCGTGGCGTCGGTAATGGGATTAAGACCCACACGACCTCTGCCGCGCTAATATGACAAGCTGCCTCTAGTTAATAACAATTGATAACACCGTCTTCGTCGTACGGATCGTGGATTCAATCCTGGTGTGCGTGTAAGTGCAATCGCTGGATGGTACGTGTGCAGTCTTACATAGAATAACAAGCCCTACAGTAGACATCATGAATCGATTACATGACGAGAAATTTAAAAGATAAACACAATTTGGTGGTTAAGTCTAATTTTTACTACACTTGTATTGCAACCACTAACACGCAATTATACTTTCCATAAGCGCTTTCAAGCCTTTCGGCTCATCTTCAGTTGGAACACAACAACCTACCTAGAAACTTTCACCTCTTTATAGATCTTATCTACAACCCGGCAGCGTCAACTTGACATAAACGAACATAGCAGGTAAACACCCTTAGCCAGCAAATAATCAGCCGGGTCTCCATCCCTTGCCCCAGTATTTTTCCATTGCTGCCTGTTAACTAAGTATCAGACTGCTACCAACCTTTATGTTTTACATTTCTCTGTTCCTTAATATGTGGTAAAATATATCTTCATTATCAGATTCCACCTTTGAATTAATTAAACTATTTAAATCCTTTTCTTGGTTTCCTTTAATATTTCAAGTTCTTCTCTCAACTTTCTTTCCACCGATTTATGTTGAACCTTTATAGTTTCATATTCCTCTAACGGATTAACAAACTTATGGTTTTCTTCAGCAAAATGCCTAGCATATAGTGAACTGGGTGTCCTATTTGCTTCCCCTCTTTTATGATCCGCCAGTCTACACTCGAACTTACGGCCCGTTTCGCCTACGTACAATTCACTACAATCCTTACGTTTAAGTTTATATGCCCCACACCTTTGTAAAATCGTAATTTCTTCTGTATTACTATTCTTAATTTTATCAAACACTGTCATACACTTTTTAATTGTCAATACATCTATATAATACTTCTTAAAACATTCCACATACTTTTTGTCCTCATTCGTATATAGGTTATCGATCGCATATAATTTTTATCTTTCCTATCTCCCACATATCGTATCCTCGAAATGCCACTACCTTTGATTTTTGTAGTGGAGACTTTCATACTATGTATTGTTTGCAAATCTGAAACTGAAACTTACAAAACCTTGTATTATTTATTATTATTATTATTATTTATAATAAGAGAAAAACAGAACAAAATGGAATTTGGAACAACTGCTAAAGATGAAGTGAGGATCGCCAAAGGGGATCGCCAGAGTTGTTAGAGGTCCGGGCAAACGTGGATCATGATTAGGTCAACTATTACGTATTCTCGCAGAACATGGATACTTTTGTGCCTACCAATGGGCAAAGTGGAAGCTCCAGGATGTGTAGGCTATATTGTTACTCGCATCGGGATGTCACACGTTAGGGTGATACAACGAGAACCCTTCGAAACTGGAATAGGGCACATTAGATTACATGTGACAAAAATTATTGAGTAATGCTAAGTAGCGAGAAACGGTTGGACACTGATAAAAAAGGAAAAAGAAACACTAAGAAGGTTTGAACGAAAGATCATGAGACGTCTTTGTGGCCCGGTTAAAGAAGATGACGAAGAAGAAATAACCAGGAAATAGATGAGCTATTGTATCATGAGGATATTGTAAGATTCATTAAGGCTCAACGAATACAATGGTTAGGTCACCTAGAGACTTTTTGTTTGCCTAAAAAACATTCTGAGGGCGCAGGTCTATAAAAGCAGAAAGAGGGGCCGACCTCGGACTGGATGGTTGGATGATGTGCTGGAAAATCTGAGAAGAATGCGTGTGAGGGGTTATGAGATGGCAATGGACAGGACACTTTTGAGAAGATTGGTGTTGGACGCATTCAGGCCCCACGTTGGACTGTTTTAGTGCTGAAGAAGAAGAAGAAGAAGAAGAAGAAGAAGAAGAAGAAGAAGAAGAAGAAGAAGAATCGAGGAACGATGGTATAAGGTGGCTGTGTACGCCTCAAGAAGAGAAACAAGGAAAGAAAGTTAGCGCAGACCACGTAAACCATCAGTGAGCTGGGCTGCTTGTACATAACGGCGAAGGATGGCTGACACCATGACGCTGTAACTATGCAAAAAATGATCGGGGGGGGGGACTGAAGTAAGAGTTTGTAATAGTGCAGTCAACATTAGTTTTGTACAGTACAGTCCTTGTAAAAAACATTATTGTTATTATTATTTAATCAGCATCACGTCTACTTTAATGTTGTCGGACTTTATTTTATTGAAATTAAATGTAAATAGTTTCTATTTTATTTTTTATTATTCCGGCTGTACAATGTTTACACATTTTCCGGAACCAAAGATTACAGAAGTGATTGGATTTATCATCTTCCACTGCTACTTGTCCATCCAAAGATTTTATTCAATTTCTCGTTCCCTCAATATAGTCTGAATTTCTTCTATCCAGGTGATAGGTGGTCTTACTCTTTTCCTTCTTCCTGGTGGAGTCAATTCCATAACTCTTCTTGGCAATCTATTCTTTTGAATTTCCCGTGTGGAGTTGCAAGTCTCCCATCGGGAGTCTCCCCAGGTGGCGGGTAGGGGAAAGCTCACCAAATATAGCAGGTACCGGAGAAATAAAATATTCGAGGCGGACCAAAACTACCAGCTGCTGCCTTGTAGTTGGATATTGGTTTATCAAAGGCTAAAGGAAGTAAACCTTGATTAAAAATTGCCTGGTCCTCCAGGTTGGGGGTTAATCCAATTGGATAACTCTCCAGTCATTGGAAAAAATGTTAAAAAAACCAAATAGATTCCAGCCGGATAGTTTTTATTTTGATAACATAAAATTGAAACTAATTATTAAACAAATTAAGCGTCTTTGTCTGTCCGTCTGTCTCTCCCCCTCCCCCTCTCTCTCCTCTCTCTCTCTTTCTAACCATACTGAAATTTTTATGATATATTCAACCTTCAAATTGTATATAAATCATATCACGCATTGATATGTGTATTTTTTCCCAATTTATCTGATTTTGAAATTCGTGCCGCGGACTACTTTTTGGTCATTAACGCACAAGACTGAATCGTTGATTTCTGAATGGATTTTGGGCCCATGCTTTAGACAATAAAATATCGGTATGGAGAACCATACATGACTTCCGTGTTCTAAGATTTATATTTAAAATCATTTTCGAAATGAAATATTTCCATAGGAACACTTCTTTATCCAGCCTTAACCACAGTGCTGTGGTCACTAACGTTTACCACCTCACGTTAGCGCACTTGATTTTTACTCATGGTGGTAGTCGATGGCCCTGCCGAAACGTCTGGTTTTGCAGAAAACATTGGACCACGGCAAAACACCCCGGGAAGGAATTTTAATAACAAACTACTTCTTTGTTGCCGCGAACGTAGTACACATCAAAAAAATCCCCTCCCCCTTGAACTACCCTTTTCATTTATAGATATTTCATCTACCCCTCTACAGTGGATTATTATGACCTTCTTTTCAGGACACTTGATTTATCGAAATTAAGTACTTTACTCTTGTTAAAAAACACAAAACGTTGCGGGTAAACTACCCCTTCCCCTTAACCGATCTTTACCAAAATCAATAGGCCTTGAGTGCTCTACAACTCAGGCACATATGCAAAAAATTATTTGATTCTGCTTGAATTTGCGGCAGTTATCGTTCGCCATAGAAAAATTCCACCCACACACCCACCCACCCACACACACACACACACACACACACACACACACACACACACACACATTTCGGAAAATGACTTCTTCATGTTTTGAGGATCAGAATCTGCCCTTATCTCGAACACGATTTTTTTCGCGATCATCATACTTCCATTTCCTTACCCAACGTGGAAGTAAAACAAACAACAAATGTATGAAAACATGATTAGGAAAACTGTGAGTAATAAAATAACGAAACATAATTACGAATTAAGATAAAACTGGCGTCGTAATGTGTTGTGCGTGCGCGCGCGCACAGATCCTGATATCGGACGTACAGTATAATTTTTTATATAGTCGGCATTGACTTGCACCACGCCATTAAATGCCGCTGCCTATTTTATCAGATTTTTATTGTTTTCTCGGCAATAAAATAAAATTTATATGCATACAATGGCGGTGCGCGGACGTAGATTCAAAACACCGTTAAGAACAAAAGTTTCGTGCGCGTTTTAAATCCTGTACGCACACACGGGCACGGACGCGTGCGCATACTCGGACAGTCGTAGAGATATACTCGCAGATACTATTGAAGGTAACTTATGTACGTACAATACGGTAATCGTAGCCGCGGCCCCGACTGATAGAACATTAATACTACTCACACGTTGCAAACAACAGGTTATCATGTTGGCATTGAAACCGAGGATGCATTTATGGCTCCGAGACATAGGCGTACGTAGACCTACTTGTCGGGTCGAATATTCTACGCTGGCCACAGGCAGTTCTGATTGGTCACGACCTTGATCCCGCGTGAGAAATGTTGCTGTTTAGATATACGTACGGTGAAGACACGGTGATCTTCAGCGCGGTGGTTCCGGCGGAAGTGGCAGCCGTGCTTTTACGGATAATGTAGAAGACGCTAGTCCTCAATGGTAGCTGCGTCGGAGAATATAGTCTTCGAAGTTGGCGGAAGAGGCATCTCACCTACAGGAAGAGAAACCTCTGTCTTGCGGTGAAGAGGGGGGCCCGGCCTAGGACCGCGGGCTCATAAGAGGCCGCAAGCTAAAGATACTTTTTTTTACCGAAAGTATTTTTATAAAAGTAGGAGGCATTTTGATTTATTTAAGTATGATTTTTGAAAATTAAATGATAAATTTTTGTTAATAATACAAATGGAAAAGCATTCCTTATTTAAATATTGCGCGCTTATTTTTAAGACGTTGGCATCCTTGAAAATTAATCTGCGCATGCGAATTTTGAACGTCCGCTATATTGCCCCCGAATTACACGACCGTGATACCACCCTTGTTTGTTATCATTGTTTATCTCCGTTGTTACTGAACGGTTTGCGATTTGTTTTTATTTTGTTTTGAATGTAAAGAAGGTTTTAACTTTGTGTGGTGGGCAGCGTGTTATTTCGTTGGTATTTTTATTAGTGTGAAAACTTTATGAACATAGAATTGAATCCGTACACTAAACGTATTCATCGTGAAGATGAACGTAAACATTCACACGGCTAGTGGAGCCTACAAACGTAAGCTAAAAGAAATTAAAGAGGAAGCTTATTTGGAAACAATAAAAAATCTCGGGGGCCGCTCAGAAAACTTGGCCTAGGGCCTCAAAAATCTTAAATCCGGCACTGCACTCATCTTATCCTGCAACTTTGATAATTTTTTTTAATTTATTTATTATAATGCAGTTTTACAATCTACTCATTTCACAGAGTAATAAGTAAAAGTGATGTATAAGTCGTCACTTGAGGTGGGAACCATCCAGCGATGATTACCACGTTCACCGGGTCAGGTCATCTGGCCACTGTCTCTTCAGCCTTCTTACATCCAGTAATGGATTGAGGAGCTCGTTGATCAGGTTATTGCTGTGTCCTATGTTGCGGTTCCTGTACTTAGCGGCGTGCATCTTGATGACATCAGAAATGTATGGAATGTTGAGGTCTTTGTGAAGAGTATAATTAGAGATGAACCAGGGAGCATTCGTTATGCAACGCAAGATTTTTGACTGAACTGTCTGCAGAATCTTTGTGTTGGAAGGTTTAGAGCAGCCCCACAATTCTATACCGTAAGTCCAGATTGGTCTGAGCCCAGCTTTATATATGATGACTTTGTTTGCGAGAGATAGTTGAGATTTTCTACCTATGAGCCAGTACATTTGCCTAGCTTTTAAGTTGAGTTGTTGTTTCTTAGCCTGAATGTGTGCTTTCCATGCTAATTTGTCGTCCAAATGCAGCCCCAGGTATTTAACTTCTGATTTTATAGGTATGGGGGCATCGTTTATGGTGACTTGTGGACAAGAACTACGTTTCATGGTGAAGGTTATTTGAGTGGATTTTGCAGAATTAACTCGGATCCTCCACCGCTGGAACCAATCTTGCAAAAGATGGCTTTGCAGTTTCTCAGAGGCTCGTTCCGGATTGGGATCTACTGCGAGGATAGCGGTATCATCAGCGAAGGTGGCGGTGGTAGTGTAGTCTGTCACAGGTAGGTCAGCAGTAAATGTAAGATATAAGGACGGCCCCAGAACGCTGCCCTGAGGCACTCCCGACTTTATAGGAGAGATTACTGACACAGTGTCTTCGATTTTGATTTGGAAGTGTCTATCTTGCACATATGATTTCAACAGTAAATATAGTTGATCAGGAAGTCGTTTCTTCAGCTTGTACAGAAGGCCCCCATGCCAGACTTTATCAAAAGTCTGCTGAATATCCAGGAAGACAGCTGCGCACATCGTCTTCTTTTCCAGGCTATCCCTAATTTTGTTCACTATTCTGTGGCATTGCTGCACTGTAGAACGTTTTTCTCTTAACCCAAATTGATGTTCAGGGATCAGGTACCTAAAGGGCACTATTTGTTTTAGTCTGGTCAGGAGAAGTCGTTCAAATATTTTTGACAAGAGTGGAAGAAGGCTTATTGGCCTGTAAGATGTAGGGTCAGTAGGGGGTTTGCCAGATTTTGCGATAATTGCAATTCAGCTTTTACTTTTGGTAACACAAAACACTAAGTTTTTACGTAGGCCTATATGATTTTAACACGTATACAGTCTTCAGGTATTTATCTTTCTCAGGAATTCCTTCCAGACCCAGGCTTATGAGCTATTAAATGTCCCCAGAACAGGTAGCCAAACTTTAAACACACAGCCAGATTCATGCATGAGGCATAGTAAATATATGCATGAGGTTTTCTTACTTTCGCATTGTTCGATATTTAATTGTAGTATTTGTGAAAACTTGGTTACTCACCGTCTTGTGGCTTCTTTAAAACTTCAAATAACAACAACGCGTTTCAAGGATAAATCTTCATCATCAGGTTATAAAAACACCAATCCTTCTGGAGAAGTCGTCAAGAAATCAAAAATTATTACCAAACATCACAAAGCACTTCACGCCACGTCGCAACCTGGTGTGATCGACTCTAGTCGTACACAAATAATTTTTGATTTTTTTAGAACTTCTCCAGAAGGACTGTGTTTTTATAACCTGATGATGAGGAATTATCCTTGAAACGCGTTGTTGTTATTTGAAGTTTTAAAGAAGTCACAAGACGGCGAATAACCAAATGTTTACAAATACTACAATTAAATACTTACACACGTGAGTTGGAGACTATACTATAATATAATGAATATTGTTCGAATTCGTTTTGACCGTCTCTCTCTGTCTCTGTCTCTCTCTCTCTCTCTCTCTCTCTCTCTCTCTCTGTCTCTCTCTCTGTCTGTCTGTCTCTCTCTCTCTCTCTCTCTCTCTCTCTCTCTCTCTCTCTCTCTCTCTCTCTCGCTGTCATGACACGCAAACACATTCAACAAACGTACGATGTGTTTTCAGCAGTCGATTCCTAACACACACACACACAGAAACACGCACAAGCACATTCCTTCGTTTACAATTAATAGCGTTGTTTTGTGGTATAATAACAAAATTATAGTTTGTAAAGGTGTCCATTAGAGGGCGGGTGACCGGATGTCCAGCGCTGGGAGATCTTTATTAAACTGTGCTAGTCCATGTAACTGAGTAGTAAAGTGTCTTAAAGGGAACTCATGACGTCACGTGCAGATCTACCTGAATATTTTGTGGATTTATATTTTCCTGTACAGGGGAGACGCTCACCCATGAGGGTTGAAAAAATTGACGAATTTGGTTAATCTCTTAATTTTTAGGCTGTTTTATTATTTTTTTCAGCTGTGTTCGCTAATTTAACTCTTTTTTTAAATAAACACATAAGTTTATTATTACACAGCATTAGCGTACACATTTGAAATACGAAATAGGCCTATACGAATATTAATAAGTATCTTATTGAAACCACGTTTCATTAACGCGTATTTTTATTGTCTTTAACCGTCTACTTTAATGGGACTGATTCTAGCCACTTTTAAAACAGTAATGTTGATTAGTCTTACTTGTTTTGTCTTATGTATGAAGGCGACCCGACCCCGGACTCCCCTCACGGGCCAAATTCTAGAAACGCCGCCGATCCTATGTTGGCAAATAGTGGTTAAGTAAAACACACACACACACACACACATCTTCCAGTGGTTTTCGTTTTACTAATCACCATATAATTTCTATTGTATTCTATTTTGCCCTTATTTTAATCCTTTTTTCGATTTTCGTGTTAAATCCATCCTTGCAACTTCGACATTGAAGAAGAGAAGAATAAGAATAAGAAGAAGAAGAAGAAGAAGAAGAAGAAGAAGAAGAAGAAGAAGGAATTATGCTGCTCTCATTGTAATCCTGCAATGCGCATTCTTGATTTTACAATTATGGTTTCATTACACCTATATAACTACGTTAATTCGTTAGATATTTTCAAATAATTAATCACTTAAGTTTAAAGAAAGAAAAGTGTATCGCGGTGTAGATGCTATATCACAGGAAACTGACATGAGCTTAACTGTTTTCCTAAAGAAATTCTGTCATTTCACACCTATTAAAACTGAAACGGTGACGTACCAAACGATAATTATTGTTCATTAATGACTGGAAAGAAAGAAAAAAGTTTAAGCACTTCAGTTATTATTTAGGGCAGGATTGGATCCAATTTGTTTTTGCTATAAGAACTGCAACAAAGACAAATTAATGTAGTTGGAATGAAATTACATTAACATTACTCGCGCATGTCGATTAACAAACAGGTTTTTTCTTCTTTGCTGTCTAGGTAGAAAAAACAAGACCAAGAAGTAGAAGAAGAAACGTGTTTTCTAACAGCTGTGAATTACACGGGGAGAATTTACGGCGACGACAATCTATAAGGCAGTGTTTGCTAAGTAAAAAAAGTTAAACATTTTGTTTTACCTAAATAAATGTCTTTTCGTGCAATTCTGTTTAAACAGAACAAACTTTTTGTGGAGTTAGTTCAGAAACCAATTGTGTTTAAATAATTTATTGACAATAAAATAGCGAGTCTACCGTTTTTGGCGTAAATAAACACTTGAAGGTGTCGGCGACCGTTGTAGCGCGAGTAAAGAACATCATCACAGCGACTCACAGCGCTTTCTTTACGACAAAAAAGTGGCCAAGTAAAAAGCAAGATGACATTTTAAAAATTTAAATACATTTGTGTGTTTGTTTGATGATTGGCGAACATCGTTAGTTTAGTTAAAAAAAGAAAAAAGAAAGGAAAGGAACTTTTCTTTGTCGTCTAATATTGACTTTTCCGTTACTCACCCTCTCGCCCCCTCCTCTCTCTCTCTCTCTCTCTCTCTCTCTCTCTCTCTCTCTCTCTCTCTCTCTCTCTCTCTCTCTCATCTCTCTCTCTCTCTCTCTCTCTCTCTCTCTTTTACTTACTTACTTACGTCTTTGTGTCGGTTGTTGTTTGACCACCAAACAAAAACAGTAAAATAAATATATATACGCTTTTTAAAAAGCAATTTTGGTAGCCAACGGAGTCGTGACCGAGAGAGAGAGAGAGAGATGAGAGATGTCTTCAATCTTCTTGTGCGGCCATGCAGCCAGCATACCGCGCTGGAGTCGCGCGCGCGCGCATGTGTGAATAGAGTAATGTTTGAGTGCGTTCAGTTCCTAAGCATTCGCAGATTTCGTCTGTTGTCGTGTTGTAAGGTAGTGATATTTCATAGCCGTGTGTTTGCTCCATTACGGATATTTCATAATCTGGTATGTCTGGTAGGAGGTCTGTCTATACTGAAAAGTGGCTTGCAGGTTACCTACTCACAATTCGATTATGTTGTTCTCCTTCATGTCTCCATTATGATAATAGACGTCCTCTGCTCTTCCTTCTCCTCCTCCTCCTCCTTCTTCTTCAGGCGCATCAACTTTGACTTTCTGTACTACAGACCATATACTGAGCTACGCGGCTGCCGCATGGAGCCATATGTCTCCATCTCCAGACTGCTGCGTTCGATTAATCTCTAGCTTTCTGCGATACCGTGCCTTCCGAGTGAGAACAGGCTCGGAGAGGCGTATTCCCTCAGTTCGTGAATGACATGCCCCGAGTGGCTGGGGTAAGGCTGTCACTTATTGCGGACGACACAGCAGCGACTCTTGCAACAGATTACAACGCATAAAACTAGAAGAAGAGACGCGATTGCTTCAGTACGTTTCAATACTCATAATACCATAAGTAAGTTGTCTCGTTATATCTGTTAGCCTCCAGTCTACCTACAACTTCACGGAGAAATCCGAGGCGATCTGTTTCACGCATAAGTCCGCTTTCCGATGCCAGCCCCTCTCCCCCGAAGGGAGGCCCATCGCCTGAAAAGAGACGGTGAAGTGTCTAGACCGGCGCCTATGCTTCAACGCCCACGTGACCGAAACTCTCGATAAGACTCGCCGCGTCTGAAGCAAATTATTCCCGTTTCCCTCGTATCGCAGCTGTCTGACTCTGCGCACGAAAGTCACGATATATATCTTTTGTTTCTCAGGTCTACAGGCCTATGCGGCTCCCGCATGGTAGTCGGTTCTGTCAACCACCAACAAGAGTAGGTTGGAACGATTCCAAGCGAAACCCCTCAGTTCCTTGTCGCGATCTCCTTGCTTTGTCGGAAATGATCTAATCCGAGGAGGTCTTCGCGTTCCTACCTTGTGTGCTTTTGTCCGGCCGTTAGGTGTAACTGTCTCTGCTGCAGCTGCGACCTTATCCTTCCCATACCTGAGGACCATCGGCACCTCAGAACCTCCACCACCGACGGTTCGGATCAAATGCCTTCGGCCGATTCTTGATGACCCGCCATAAAGCCGTCCTCAAAGTAACTTCAATCCATAACCCCGAGTTCACCTTTGAAAACTGTTCTTCTTTCCATCACTCGACAGTCTCCTCCCAGTACGCTTTGTCAGCTGCTTGTCGCTGTTACCTTGGTCACCAGCTCGGAGGCTCTCTGCCTCACGTCGTCTGATTGCTGAGCTTTGAGACGGGCGACACCTGTTGTCTGAATCGGTTCCAGCAGCAGTGCCAGAAATACAAGTTTTCTTTCTCCCCCGCCATGATCGTGCTGGCGGTTACCATTTCAGTGTTAGGTTACCCGTTGTCTGTACCAAACCTACGTTATCTTGTGGCAGCCGCACACACAAAGCAAAGCAACAGACTATAAACAACTACCTGCTTCCTCGAGGAACTCTTCTCCATTTACCAGTTCCGTTTATCCTCAAGCCGTCTTCAGTCACCTTTTTCATGGTCTTTCTCGTCTTACGGTTTCAAAAGGTTTTGCACTCAGTTATGGCTCCAGTCGTCGGGCTAATAGGCTGTTCCGCTCACGATGGAAGTCGTCCAACCATCGTTTACGGGGTCTTCCCACACTTCTCTTCCCCCTTGGATGATAATCAAAGGCTCTTCTTGAAAACCTAGTTGGATCCACTCTCTTTACGTGTAACCGCCACTCCGTTTTCTACCGGGAGATTTTCTCATTTAAGTTTTCAGTTATGCCTGCCTCCATTCTAATATGATCGTTTCTAATGAGATCTCTCCTTGGTTTTTCTTTTGTGTGAAGCCGACCTGACCCCGGACCTCTCCCCAAGGACAAATTCTAAATACGCCACTGATGAAGCTGGTAGTATTATGGCAGGGGACATTTCCTGGCGGGCGTGTAGCAGGCAGGTTAACTGATTTACGGTTATCAGTTATTTCCTTTGTGTTAGCAGTCTTCATAACAACTTTGTCGAATTTTATTGCTTCTCTGCTATTTACAATTTTCCCTCGAACGAGGCCTTTCGGTTCGAGTTCATTATCAAGTTTTCCTACAACAACCTAGGAAGAACTTGATAATGGTTGTGAAACCGAAAGGCCTCGTTCGAGGGAAAATTGTAAATAGGAGAGAAGCAATAAAATTCGCAAAGTTGATTTACAGTTGAATGCATCTTTCGTTCTTGAAACCATCGTCATAACCATGTCTAGTTAGTACTCGTTTCAATGGGTTGTAAATATTTAGGTGGCGGTGGGGGGTAAATTAGCTGTTGACGTTGCCGCGAATACGCCCGACGCGACGGAAACGCTAAATGTCCTGCTCGGGCGGGCGGAATGACGACTTTTTGAAATCGAAACAATACATACATTGCATGATCTAATTACGCCAGAAGTAAACTGCAACAATGGGCGGACAATGACAACTTATTCTGTGACGATTTAAATTGTAACCATTATTAAAAAGAAAGAAATAAAAAAAAAATTAAGGTTGCGAGCCATTAACCATTTAAATCTCACAATATAATAAAAACATGTAGGTACTAAGTGTGAAAGGAAGAAGTAATTAATAAGGGCAAATAAACTGTAATAAAGAGGCATATTGTAAATAATAATTATTGTCGTATTTAACCCTTGCTTGCTATCAGGCGCCTACCTGTTGATTCCGGACTCGACATGTCTTCCGAGTCTTCTGTAATTAAGAATAAAATAAAAAACTAATGTTAATAATTAAAGAATCTGAAGACACAGATAGTCACTAAAATAACTCATTTAAATTATGTATTTTTATCTAGGGATAGTTTGTATAAATAAAAAGGTTTATTTAGAGAGAGACAGGGACTATATTCTCGCGGAATAAACACCCCACTACCTCTTATGCAGTACCAGTGGAAGCGGGCAAAAAAAATCTCTCTCTCGCTATGAAGACTCCAAGCAGTGCACACGCACGAGCAAAAGCTCTGTTGGAATGTTGTGTGATTTGTTGTTAGTTTAGCTTATTTCAAATGTAGTTTATTAACTGCTACACAAAAGAGTGTAACATGTAACATTAATTAAAAAATCAGAAACGTGGTAACAAGAAGAAATATGTGACTACAAAAGCACGAGTATTAATAACGATGACTGCTAACTTCACCAACTGACGACACTTTTCAACATCCTGCCCGGAGATGTGAACTACCAGAATTTGCAACTCTAGTAGACCCGACAGAAGATGCAGTTCGAGATATCAAATAATCTACGCCTATCATCGTAGAAGGTTCGACCTAGACTGCAGACGTTTAAGCCTTTAATGACTAAGACCAGACCTAGATGAGGACGACGCTTTTAAGGATTCCCAAGACGGACACTCCCGGAGGAAATTTCTACATACCAAATTAAAGGTGACTCGATAGCACGTCTATCGAGGAATAAATAATAATTATAATTGTAAAACAATACACTTTAAAAGAGAGACTTTTCAGAGACGATTAAACTTGTAAAGATTAAAAAGAATTAACTCTAAGAATTTAATGTAACTATTCAGACATCATACATTGTAACAGTTTAAATCTTAATGTATCGTAGTATTATTAATACCATTCTTCAAATGGAATAATAATGAAGCATAAAACTAAAGGTCTTGCAAGCTAATATCATGAATTGAATACAAGTAAAAGTTTGATGACTAAATACCTAAGGTTACCCGGATCCGTGGTATAGCTAAATAAAATCTGTTGTGATCCCAAAGTTTATATAAAGAATTCAAATAACTTTAATAATGCAATTAGTAATGTCATGGGATCTATCTTTTGAGTAAATGTTATTTTTTCAAATGTTTAATAAAGAGAAGTCTTCTTGTTACACACATATACTGAGTACATAAATCAACAGTTTTCCCATTCCCTGATTCCTTTTATATTTACTTTGTGTTGTTCTGATTAAATTTCAGCTCGTCGAACAAGGCAGCCTGAATAATTGGCAGAACCAATTACTTCGGGTTCCCCAAGTTATAACACTAGAAAAGATGTTATAAATTGCGCCACTCTGCTAATTTGTTGAAATTTTGCTGCTAATTAGTAAAAAAAAAATTTTTTGGTGACTTGTGTTGTTTAAGCAGTAATTGTGTCCCGATTAACCCAGACCATAAGCTGTTGATTTATTCACTCGTGTACTTTAAAATGTGTCTAAAATCTTAAATAAAATTAAACGATAATAGTTATTATAATAGTTTTATAAATAAGTAAGTTAATTATTATTTAGATATAGGAATGAACATCATGTTAACTAAAGACGCCCCAAGAATACGATATAACAGCAGGTACGCGCTTGTCAAAAGTTCATTCATCAACCTGTCGGTTTGTAAACAAAATGAGACCTGTAAATTTCCTGTTCTCGCCTGTACTGAACTGTCCTTGTCACCCTACCCCCAGTTGAGTGAGACAATGCATTCACCCTCTAGTTGAGTCCCCCTTTGTAAACAAAACAATGCCATTGTTTAAAACTCGTCTGACCTACATTCCAGCGAAACAGCTGATCGTTTAAATAGAATTTAATGCTAAGGTTAATAACTGTTAATAGAATAATAATAACTGTTAATAGATGTTTACCATGTACTAAAGTGTGTAGGAAATAATTGTGTATAGTATAGTAGAGCAAATAATATTATGACTTAAATTTCAAATGAATAAATGACTTAGTTAACCCTCCCTTGTTAGATAAAGTATTAAACCCCATGTCCCAAATCAGTAACCTTGTAAACTGAGCCAAATAAAAGAAAACAAAGTAAATAAAGTGTTGTAAATAAATATGGTAAGTCGATAGGAAATAATTCTACGTAAGTTTTCAAAACCCCAAGGTAATAATAAGTGAATAATAATAAGGCTAAATAAATCTTAAGTTAAACAAATTTGTGTAACTTGTAGCAGTAAATAAAAGAGAGGTAAATAATAATACGAGAAACGTTGCATAGTGAACGCACCAGTTGTGGCCAGTAAGAGAACAATAAAGCGTGTTAAGAAATATTAGTAAGCAGCCACACCCTCCCTAAACAATGAATACCACCGCGCGTGAAATACAATGAATTGAGTAAAGTGTCTCCCCTTCCGCATAGTTTGTCTAGTTATGGTTAAAGAGATAATAAGAATTACCATCGTGAGATTCCGCTTCTCTCAAGTAACTATAATCTAGAGTGGAGTATGGGATCCTCTTTAGATTATTTTAGAAGTAAGTCTATGGTATATAATCAAGATAGAATTATATACATGTAAAGTAACAAGTCACAACGGCGCCGACTGAAGGTTGTAATGATGAGGCAGAAAGGTGCCAAGAGTTCATTTATGAATGCTGAAAGCTAACCTGTAGAGTTAGAGTAAGCTGATGTCAGTCGGGCCACGATATTGTGAGTTACTGTAATTAGGGAAATTAGTATTATAAGTTAGTACTGTAAGAAGTGAGATAAAGGGAATTTCACGAAGGGGATCATTTAAATGAGAACAAGATCATTTAAAGAGAGATAGAAAAAACAAACCTTGCAATAATAATAAATAATGATAATAATAAGGAAATTTCACACGGTACGCCCCAAGCATACTCTCGGTACGTTGCTGACCATATTTTCAGGAGTCTGTGTTGGTTAAGAGGCGGAGTATGTGACGATTTAAATTGTAACCATTATTAAAAAGAAAGAAATAAAAAAAAATTAAGGTTGCGAGCCATTAACCATTTAAATCTCACAATATAATAAAAACATGTAGGTACTAAGTGTGAAAGGAAGAAGTAATTAATAAGGGCAAATAAACTGTAATAAAGAGGCATATTGTAAATAATAATTATTGTCGTATTTAACCCTTGCTTGCTATCAGGCGCCTACCTGTTGATTCCGGACTCGACATGTCTTCCGAGTCTTCTGTAATTAAGAATAAAATAAAAAACTAATGTTAATAATTAAAGAATCTGAAGACACAGATAGTCACTAAAATAACTCATTTAAATTATGTATTTTTATCTAGGGATAGTTTGTATAAATAAAAAGGTTTATTTAGAGAGAGACAGGGACTATATTCTCGCGGAATAAACACCCCACTACCTCTTATGCAGTACCAGTGGAAGCGGGCAAAAAAAATCTCTCTCTCGCTATGAAGACTCCAAGCAGTGCACACGCACGAGCAAAAGCTCTGTTGGAATGTTGTGTGATTTGTTGTTAGTTTAGCTTATTTCAAATGTAGTTTATTAACTGCTACACAAAAGAGTGTAACATGTAACATTAATTAAAAAATCAGAAACGTGGTAACAAGAAGAAATATGTGACTACAAAAGTACGAGTATTAATAACGATGACTGCTAACTTCACCAACTGACGACACTTTTCAACATCCTGCCCGGAGATGTGAACTACCAGAATTTGCAACTCTAGTAGACCCGACAGAAGATGCAGTTCGAGACATCAAAGAATCTACGCCTATCATCGTAGAAGGTTCGACCTAGACTGCAGACGTTTAAGCCTTTAATGACTAAGACCAGACCTAGATGAGGACGACGCTTTTAAGGATTCCCAAGACGGACACTCCCGGAGGAAATTTCTACATACCAAATTAAAGGTGACTCGATAGCACGTCTATCGAGGAATAAATAATAATTATAATTGTAAAACAATACACTTTAAAAGAGAGACTTTTCAGAGACGATTAAACTTGTAAAGATTAAAAAGAATTAACTCTAAGAATTTAATGTAACTATTCAGACATCATACATTGTAACAGTTTAAATCTTAATGTATCGTAGTATTATTAATACCATTCTTCAAATGGAATAATAATGAAGCATAAAACTAAAGGTCTTGCAAGCTAATATCATGAATTGAATATAAGTAAAAGTTTGATGACTAAATACCTAAGGTTACCCGGATCCGTGGTATAGCTAAATAAAATCTGTTGTGATCCCAAAGTTTATATAAAGAATTCAAATAACTTTAATAATGCAATTAGTAATGTCATGGGATCTATCTTTTGAGTAAATGTTATTTTTTCAAATGTTTAATAAAGAGAAGTCTTCTTGTTACACACATATACTGAGTACATAAATCAACAGTTTTCCCATTCCCTGATTCCTTTTATATTTACTCTGTGTTGTTCTGATTAAATTTCAGCTCGTCGAACAAGGCAGCCTGAATAATTGGCAGAACCAATTACTTCGGGTTCCCCAAGTTATAACACTAGAAAAGATGTTATAATTCTCTTCGCTTATTGTTGTTGCCATTGCTTACCGTAAAGTAAACAAAGAAACTATTGGATGTTTTCTTCTTCTTCTTCTTCTTCTTCTTCTTCTTCTTCTTCTTCTTCTTCTCCGTTCAAGCATTAGCGCTGAGACATGTGCTCCTTCCCGGCCGTGGTACAAGTCAAAGCCACGTTCCATCACCGCCAGAAATATAGTAACCACATACGGTGTGTGTGTGTGAACAAATTGCGTCAATTCCTATCGCTATTTTTACTTCATGTTCCGTAAGGAAATGGAAGTATGGTGATGATCGCGAAAAAAATTATGTTCGTGATAAGGACTGATTCTGATTGTACTACCCTCAAAACATGAAGAAAAGTCATTTTCCGAAAAGTGTCTGTGTAGAATTTTTTCTATGGCGAACGATAACTGCCGCAAATTCAAACAGAATCAAATAATGTTATGGATATGTGATTGAGTTGTAAAGGACTCGAGGCCTATTGATTTTGGTGAAAATCGGTTAAGGGAATGGGGTAGTTTACCTGCAACGTTTTACGTTTTAACCAGAGTAAAGTACTTAATTTTGATAAATAAAGTATCCTAAAAAGAAGGTCATAACAATCCACTGTAGAAAGGTAGACGAAATATCTATAAATGAAAAGCGTAGTTGAAGGGGGGGAAATAATTTTTTTTATTTATATGTGTACCAAGTTTAGGTACCAAGTACCAAGTGTAGGCAAGAAAGAAGTAGTTTCTGTGGAAATATTTCATTCAATTTGTCAAACATAAAACTCGATTTACAAGGTGGGAGATATTTTTTTTTAGAAATTATCGAACCGAATTCAAGTAAATGATTTTAAATATAAATCTTACAACATGGAAGTCATGTATGGTTGTCCATACCGATTGTCTAATTGTTTAATAGAAATACTAAAAATAATGGTATTTTCAGTTTTCTTGTGGTGACCCAGGGACTGTAGCTTTATAGACATAGTTTGTAATAAAAGGTGGCACTATGGGGGGCATCGAGTCTGTGGCAGTGGTACAGACCGATAAATGCAAGCTAGTACATTCCTGGATAGAGTGGCTAGAGAATTCCAGCTGTTAATTTAACTGCAACATAAAGGGCAATAAATTCGTTAGTTCACATTGGATGCTGAGTGGGTCACCGAGATATTGGCACCGATGTAATAAAATCGGAGACTACAATATGCAGCAGCAGCAGAAACGGGGGGCGGGACTGCGGTAGGCAGAGGTAGGATTTACCTTCCCCGGGGCCGGTGTGGGCCGCAGTCTCGTCTCACCACAGTTTACCTAAACAGGACTAACTGAACTGAGCAGCGTTAACACGAGGCGTGGCGTCTACACGTCCTTTAATAACAACAATAATGTGCCAAGAAGAAGAAGAACAATAATAATGCCAAGTAAGAAGAAGAAGTAATAGTAGTAACAGATAAAGACCGAACATATTGGACGGGCGATCGAGTAGGCGCTGTGTCGCTAACAATAAAGTCAACGCGTAGACCTACGCCACTGGATTTTATTTTATTATGCTTTTGTTTTTTTTTCTCTCCTATTATACGAACGCGAGAGAAGAAAACGACAATAAAAAGTGTGTTACTATCACCGTCGTCGCAATTACCACACACACACACACACACACACACACACACACTGCTGCTGCTGCTGCTGCTGTTGCTGGCACTAATAAAATTACAATAACCATTCACTAACCTTTATTTCTTCTTCTCCTTTTTTGTTTTGACGTAGGCGAAGCGTTCGATTCCCATGTATGTATACTGCTTACTTTTGACTTTCGCTATCGTGTGTCAAGATGTAAAACCGTTTCGCTGCTTTCAGTGGGCTATGGGGGCTGGTCCTGGGGGGGGGGGCTTGAAGATTAAAATTTAACCGTTTCACTGCTTTCAGTGGGCTATAGTATAGGGTGTTTCCAATCGGATGGCGCCTAAGGGATTAGAAGAGCCTTACTCTCGCACGCGTACTCACAACCGCCACGCCCTGGGTTCAGTATACGGTCCAGTTCAAAACTATAAAATTTTTAATTTAGCTTATAATCCGAACTATATAATTTTTGTAACCTCCGTGAAATTGTGAGAAAAATGAGTGCAAACAACACGTAATTACGATAAATATGAGTATTTTGCAAAATAAATAACATTTGCAAAATACTAATTTCTAGCCAAAATGAATTTTAAATTAGACTTGGTTGTACATCTAAAATATATATCACAACCATGTCGTGTTCGGTGTCATTTTCTTTAAAATTTTATGGAGATTACAAATATGCTGAGCTCGTCTGTTGCAGTTACGTGGACGTCCCAGCAGATGATTCATACCCCAGGCGTGCGGGCCAACTGCGTTTGTGTGTGTGTGTGTGTGTTATTAAGGGTCTCGTAATCCCTCAGGTGCCATGCGACTTGGAACGCCGTATAGTCTTTAAATGAGATCGTCAAGGGGCTAGAGAGAGCATTTAAACCGCGTGTCACATCAGTAACAGTCCCGGGACAAATGGATAGAAGCGAACAACGGTATGATCTGAGATAAGTGAAGATTAGACCTGAGTCTAGCTTGAAGATTGAAATTTAATATACTTGTGTTATTATACCTGACGACGATCACACACTGTTTAGTGGTCGACATGTTGTGTGATAGAGTATATTCTGGGTTAAGAGGGGTCAAATACCACGGGGGGGGGGCACGTCGGGCCCCGGATCATTTTATTTTAAAGAAAAAATTCACATATAAGGTCTTCTAACCAAGTATATACCTGATTTTTTTCAAAATGTTTCATTGAACGGGAGAAAAAAATATGAAAATATGGTTTTCTCATACCGTATGGGGGAGAGGGGAGAATCTGAGGTATGGACCATGGGTTACCTCTTTTTTAGGCTCAAGAAACAAAATTATGTAGTTTATTTTGAAATCCATGATTAAGGGCATTTGAACCTTCTTATTATACTCTACGATGGTTATTGTCCGATCTAACCCTTCTGATAAGATACACATGTTCTGTTAAGGGTAATACCCAGCGCTGGAGCAAACAGCCATCTAAGCACCATGTGATATTATGACAGCAAACACCATGACTTGGGTTCGAACCCACAACTATTTTACTTCTATTATAGTGGAACAATTCAAGTGACATATAGTTTGTTTCCAGCAGTGAAAGACAATTTGGTAGCATTAGAAACTTTTGTCTGTTGTTTTTTCCGCTAAATTAACGATGACCTTTAACGGTAATTACATGCAAAAACAACTGTGGAGAATCGAAATCAGTGGTGGCAGACAAAGCAGAAAAACAAAACGTGATTGTGTTTGTAAATACCTTTAATGTCAGATTTTGCGAAATTGAGAAGAGATAAACAAAGCGAAATGCTGACTACAATAAATTAACGTCCGCAATTTCGATGCCAGCGATGGTTATCTGATTTATTATTTGAGACAACCGCAATATAAGGTCAGATAAGGATGGCGGCTGTGGTTATAACTACAGTATTAATGATTGTTTAAGGATTGTGCGCTAGCGACGCTTGTGACGTTGAAATTCCAATACCCGTTATAACTCTTAGTATCGATCGATTGACAAATCGATTGTTTCTTTGCGATAACAACAATTCTCCTGTCTCAAGTTCTTATATATATTATTTGGTTTGCAGTAAAGCTTTTTGTTTCCTGTTAGATTATCTGCTACGTTGTCTGTAGCAGACGACGTTTGTTTGTACATAACGTCTTTAATCTAAAAACGTATTTAAAAATATTATTTTTTAAAGTCGTTAAAGAAATGTATGAAAAACTGGAAACATAAATGTGTTTTACTATTCATCTGAAACGCACTACACAGAAATTAAACAAAGGAAAATAAGCAAATTGAAAATTTTTAATTAAAAGATGTTAACATCGTTCACAAGAAAATGTTTGCCACTAACAAAATGTGCAAATAAAGCAAGTACACCCTTACAAATGAAACAAATATGAATTCTCATTAATCAGTTTGAGATTACTACTATGTAAAGAAAGTTCTATTCAAAATACAAATGTATTACGTTTATATGAATAAATTCAAAAGCTGACTTGATAACGAATAAAGGAAGGATGCAATGATTTCGATTTAGAGCTGAAAGAAGAAGAAGAAAACAGACAGAAAAAGAAAAGAGGGAAGAAGAATACAATTTGTATTTTATGCAAATAGTATTTGCATAATTAATTAATTTGTAATTGTAATGAATGCAATGTGTAATTATACTGATTTGTGGAGTTTAATCATGTAATCACCCAATTAGGTTATTTATACCAAATTACTTGAATTTACGTGATTATTTAGTTATTTGATAGTTAGTATAATTACTGCAATGAGACTCTAATTTGTTGTATAAATATTTAAAATTAACTATAATTCATTCAAGTGACATTAATGTCTGTTATGAGGTAAGATTGACAATGATGAACGCATAAATACTGAATGAAAATAAACACTTATTTATTAACATCATTCAAGTAAAGAAACTTCAATATATATAATATAAATGATGTCCTGAAAATACATCCATAAAAAGAACACATATATATGAATCAAATTACGATATGAATCCAGTACGTCGTTCGCTGAAAACATACACATTGTTATAGAACAAGTATCAAGTTCAGTGTACTATACAGTGTACAGTGTAATTGTGTAATTGTAGTTGTATTTATAGTTGTAGTGTGCTTGCAGATACGCTCCGGTATCTGCTGTGATGTTGTTTTTATAAAAACTGCTCCAATTATAATTATTAGGAGTTATTAGTGTGATTGTAGAATCTGTATAAGTGTCTATGGATAATTCACTCTTTCGATTTAAATAAGTTTCGCGCACTTTTATTGTTGTATGCCTCCCTCACTTACCACAAGTATCCGTTTCAGTCCTGTTCTGTGACGGTTGTTGCTGAAATACATACATTTACAATGCACACAAATATTCAATTTGAATATTTAAAACAGTTAGTACACACAATATGAATGAATTAGCACATATAGGTAATACTTTAGATTACTCTCTGTTTGAATTCTTCCGCCACCTTTGGTAGAACTGCTTTAAAAGAAATATTTAATTTATATTTGAAATGATACTCTTGTTCATATGTAAATAAGTGAAGGTTTATTAACAAATTTTAAAATGGCAAATTTCAAAAACAATTAACAATCATTTGGCTAATAACCCTTTAAACAATAATTACAATTGACTAATTTTAACATAAAACTCTATCCAGGCTCAATGCTGGTAGTCCTGTCTTTAGTACAATAATTTGAACTTAATAGGTTATGTCTTCTTGTTAATATATTATCAGGTTGTTAGGTTCTTTGAGGATACATGATATCAGTGTCAAGATGTAATATTAATAGAATTAATAAAATTGAACAATGATTAAAAATAACGAATAAATATAAAACAATGAAATTTAATACCATATGTATGGTAAGTATGTAATTATCGTACGCCTGGATGCGCACGCACCTTATAAAATTCTGTAGCAAGCGTCAGACTCGTGGCTTGTACAGTTTCAGTGTATCGTTTTATTTTCAACAATGAGTTTGATAACTATATATTTTCAAGAGAAAAAATTAATAAAATACAAAAAAAAAACTCTTGATATGATTTCTATTTGGTTTGGAAACTATTTGAGAACAGATGCAACAGTTAAATTAATAAGCTACCGCTACCAATTTGAGGTTAGCGATCACAGGTAATGCTATCACAGAAAATGATTTCTTAATGGTTAATATTTCTTAATTTATATTTCTGAACATAATATTAGTAACCTTTTAACATGTTACTATTAAAATTGCTTTATACTTTTTACGTAAGTTAATGTTATTTATTTCAAAACATCGAATAATCAAAACAAGTTTAGTCAAAAGAGTGACTAAATGTAAACTCTTGTAATTAGTGATAATTACTTTAAACATACTTTTTATAATTATAAAATTAATTAAAATATTTATTTAATATTTTAATAAGTAAAAATTGACATTTCTTGAAATTCTAATAATTCCATTATAAGTTTGATGCTGCGCTAGTAATGACTCGCGTAGTATCAAAATGTCTATTTCAAAAATATTATTTCTGAAAATCAATGTTATTTAAATAAAATAATGTACTCCCTGTTTATTATCACAACACACGCGAGTACGATCGGGATTATACACTATCGTACTTATATTGTTCGGTAATCCCGCACATATCACTCGGAAGTGTATTTGTTGTGTCAAGGTTATGTCTGTATATCAACTTTATGTCAATGTACGCGCACCAATTTGAAAATAATACTTTTTCATGGTGTCGAGTTGCGTGACCTATTCGTCTGGAAGCTGTTCGTAGACTGTTACAATTTGCCAAAGCGTCTCTCTCGTGTCTGACAAAATGCGTTGATTTGATTGGCTGTAATCACTATAATCTTCACCCCAAAGGCCTATGTTTTATTAAAATATTTGGTGTTTTACCAGATTTCGACTTTGGGTCCTGGTTTATGTGACGTAAGCACTAGTGTAAAAAATACTTGAAAAGTTAATAATTACAATAACTTCCTTATTGAACGTCCTATCGTTACATGAGTTATGTCATTGAATTATAGACATTTTCTTCTTTAATTTAAGTCTAAACAACACTATTTTATTTACATTGCTTCTCTTAAAATAATGTTTTTATTAATTATCTTGGTGTTTCTTATTTTTATAAGTTTTTGACACCAGATTTAATTATTTTTAATAAAAACACTTTCTAAATAAACACTTGGAGTCCATTTCTCACTTGGTTTGATTTGTTATTTGGAAATAATTATTTTCTTAACAATAGCTTATTTTAGCGTCATTAGGCGTCCATCTTGGTTTTTATATAAAAGTATTTAAAATGAATTTCCCTTATCTAATACAAGTAATCTTACAATCTAATGATACTAAAACGATTATTTACATTATTTCACACTTAAATATCCTTACATGATTGTATTAAACATAATACACATACTGTCTTATTCCTCTTCTACCTGTCTCATACAATTGTCAATATAATTTTAGTCTTTTCTATGTGAATTATATTGTGTATTAAATGTCATTAGTGTACATACATTGTACTTAATGTATTACATATATTGGTTAGCTTCTAGCTAGTTTAGTACCCTTCAATTCTCTAATAATGGGTTTGTTCCTATGGTGTCTCAACATAGTGGTCATTTATTTTTCATAAAAACAATACTTAAACTGTTATTGTTACATTATGTTTGTGTTTCTACATTGGTATTAGACATTACTCCTACTTTTGGTAATGTTCTCATTTACTCTTAGATAAATTTATATGTCATATTTTACCTAAGTAACTTACTTAACATGGTTGGTTTATTTGTGATTTCTGTCACTATGGTCAGTTGGTTTCTAATTATTTGCATGTATACTGACTGTTTTTATAGTTCTAATCTGTTCTCAAAGTTGTATTGATTTTCCCTCTAACTACTAGTAATATTGTGAACAATCTGTGTTTAATCTTTAATACACTATTTTCCTTAACTAATGGGCCATCCAGTGGTCCATCTTACATCTGATTGTTTGTACATGGTTAGTTAGTTTACATCATTTTGTTTATAATACTGTTGTTATTATGTTAATGATCTGTTCTCAAACCATTACCAGATATTAGTCTTACTACTGGTAATATTGTTATTCACTTTAGTATTGGTTTTGATATTGCACTTTGCCTATTTGAATTGGCATATTTGTTGCATCTTTGCTATAGCTGTCTGCCATTGCATTTGATTGGTTTTATTTACATGGTTGCATTTTAATGCATTGTCTATTAGGATGTATTGTTATTTATAACAATTCCTTAATTGATATCATTGTTGATAACCATTTGTTTTCATTGATATTTTTGGTTTTCTGTTTAACAGGTACTTTCTCTATGGGTTATGTAACAATGTACCATCTGTTTTAATGCAGTATGTCTCTACTACCTACATGGTATCAGCATGGTATTTCACAATAATATTTTACTTATTTTGTGACACATGTTTATACATTCCTTCTTAAACATTAATACATATCTTATTGTATTATTTATGATATTTTTCTAGTCATAGGTTGAATTCAATTCAATCCCTTTTGTTTGATACAATGGTTTTTTATACTGTTGTCAGTTCTTTACCAACAATAAAACATAGTTATATTGTTCTATTTTGTTTCATTTTGGTGGACTTATGATTATCTGTGTTAATCACAACTTTATTAAATGCGTCACACTCATTGTTCGTGTCTATTTGACTTATTTAACATCTTGTTGTTTTCATCATGGAATTAACATATTTTCATATACTTATAAACTTCCTCACTATAATTGTTTGTGTGGTTTTATCAGTAGAAATAGTTAGTTATTCACATGTTTCACATCTATTAAGTACGCACTGTTATTGTTTGTGTTTACTTAAATGCTAATCACTGTTTTTCATCCTCACATTTGATAATCATTATTTCACGTGTCACTTATATAGTCTTTGGTACACGTGGTTTATGTTGATTTCTGGTATGATTTATTCATCTTCTTCTCTCTTCTGAGTCAGCCTTCTTGTCCTTCTTCTTTCTTCTTTCTTGTTATTTTCATTGTAGTCATTATTCCTTAATTGTTCCTCTCACTTTTGGAGTTTGTTAATCCTTATTTCGTCGTTTCCCCTCACTTTTGGAGTTTGTGAATTCTTGTTTCGTCGTTTCCCCTCACTTTTGGAGTTTGTTAATTCTTATTTTGTCGTTTCCCCTCACTTTTGGATCCTATTGGGTCTATAATTGGTATTTCGTTTTGGCTCATTTCATTTTCTTTCTTATTTTTCGTAGTTGATGTCACTAGATTGATATTATCTTATTCATAGTTGGATTTTCATATTAACACATTTGTAGATACACACTTTATATACATGGATTTACTTATCTAGATTTACATTCATATTTTTTCTCTTACTTGCCGTCCTTTAGGCTCATTTTATGTAACTGCCATATTTGGTTATGTTACAACATACATATATAACACAATCAACATATATAAACATAGATAAACAACATATAAATCTTATACTAATGCGTTCATTTCTTGCCTCAGATGAATAGCTTTATTTAAATTTTCCATGATAATTAATCTGAATTCTCAAAGGGTGTTTTCTTTGAAAGAGACAGGACAGTAGAGTTCTTATGACAAGAATAACATAAAGATTTACTTGTAAAAAGGATTATCCAATATTTCCATCGGTGAAACTCCTTCCTGCAGATGATCCATATGTATGAGGTCGCGTAGCTTCGATGTCACTATCACTCAACACACGCGGATCAGATTCACTCGCGGTGTATGTGTTCATTGATGTCTGCTGTCCTATCAGAGTTTATGAACTCATGTGTTGTGTGAGTACGTTCATTGTTAACTAGTGTGTATATATATGACTGTCTATTATCGAACTTCTTCTTGTATATGTTAATATAGCGTGTTTCGATAACGTGGTGTATTGTTCCAATCGATCTTGTAACACTTCGCACTGTACACGAAAGTTCTGCTGTTCGGTAAAGTATTAATGAAAGTTCTGTTATTAATGAGACTGTGAATGATTAGCTTGGTTCCTAATAAGCGATAGCTGAGTAAAATAGTGTACTTGGAAGTTATTGATCACTGATGTATATTGTGTGATTGAGTCACTGTGGATACACTATTACTGAATAACTTGTCAATATTGAAATGTTAAATCACTGAATAAAGTACCGCGTAACTGAGTTTCAACGTCCAACTGCTACACGTACGTTAACTGTGATGTATTAAAACTGAGAACTTTTACTGAGAAAAGAATAATATTGAAACTTTTATGTAGACTGTTCAAAGAGAAAGATTGAAAATTTCGTGAAGACTGTTAAAGTATATGATTGAAAAATTTATGAAGACTGTTCAAAGATAAAGATTGAAAAATTTATGAAGACTGTTCAAAGATAAAGATTGAGAAGTTATGAAGACTGCTCAAAGATAAAGATTGAAAAATTTATGAAGACTGACTTCTCGCGTGCTCTGTAAACAGTTTTTATTAAGCATCATTTACCACAATGCAATTTCCTGGCAAACACGCCTTTGGTCAACCCTGATAGGTCAGATGAACTCCTACCCTTATGCAGAACTATGGTTCTCCACTTCTGATTCGTTGTTCCCGTTGCTATCGTGACGACGGTCCTCTCCACCCTTGCTCTGGGAAGATGCCGGACTATGGTTGGTTGTAAGCGCTCCCCACAAGTACACGACGAAGGGCCTCCGTACCGTTTCCTGGAATGTAGAGCAATTCCGCCCCTGTCGATCAAGCCTTTGTCTAAACATACTCTGGAAGTCTGCTGCTGTTCTCACGCGAACAATACGTCGCATTTTGTTATTGTCTGGACTATCCATGACCCTTTTCGTCAGTTATTAGGACACAGCGTGTCGTCGTTTCCAAGACGGCACTCCTCTTCCTTGTCGTAAACATCAGTTGTCACCAGTAAGATGTCCTCCCGCTGTGCGCACACTCAGTTCTATTCATTAGATAGACGTTGTTTGTTCTCATACAGGGTGAGTACAATTGTGTGACTACATCCCTTTTTTTACTGCTGGCACGCTTCAAATTAACCTTGTAGCGTGTGCTCATTACAATTTCTCCGTAACTATGCCACTGTGCCAAGTCTCATTGTCTGGTTTGTTGTGGGCTGTAAATCTCGGTTGAGACGAGTCTGTCACAGGCGAACCCTGCTTTCTATTGTAATGTTGTGTCGAGCGTATATCATTGTTCCTGGTAAACGTCTAGTTGACACTTCGTTAAATTGCTTCTTTATTTATTGTTTCTGGCCCGTGTTGGGGTGTCTCGGCTGGTTGTAACGTACTTTCGATCAAAATTTCAGAATTTAAAATTTTTGGTCATTACAAGAAGAAAAAGAAGGTAAAAATAGAATGAGAAGAAGGAAACATTACCCGGATGTTAACGACGATGTGTGTGTCTACCATTTGTCTCTTGTCATTGAAATTGTTGTGGTTTTATAATAATTATTATTATACAAATCAGCGATATTAAGACACCATGTGTGCAGTATATACATAAATAAATAATTAAACAAATCGCAAATTAATTCCAGCGACAGGCGGCCGAGGGAAGAACAATTAAATAATTTGTTTCCTTTTCTCGTATCGAGTACAATGACGCCCATGTGAATGAGTCTCGAGTACACGGTTCCGAGACTTGCAATATGACATTTTAATAATAACAACAGCAACAATAATCATAGTTTTCCTTACACTGTATCACCTTGTGTATTGATTGTAGGCTATACTGTACACACACAGAGTTATACAAGTACATTACGTATAAGTATGAATATCTATTGCCGCCCGATATATTCAGTGAGAGAGAGAGAGAGAGAGAGAGAGAGAGAGAGAGAGAGAGAGAGAGAGAGAGAGAGAGCGAGCACGTGTAACAAAGAGGATTGCGTAAATGGTGTTCGCTGACCACGTAAATTTATATTTTTATTATCGTAATAGTTGCTGCTTTGTTTCGTGAAATGTTAATGCACTCGCTTGCACAACGTCATGTATCGAGTCCCCTCGCCAATTTCATAATATGGCCCACCTTAGCAAGTAGGCCTATATAAGCTATCAGTGACGTGGCGAGAGGGTTTCGGAGGCGGGTTAAAACCGCATCCCAGAGGGATAAATAATAAAAGGAAATGCCTAAAAATTAAAAATAATAAATCATCATCATCATTGGCTCGATAGCTCTTTGTGGGCCCTGGCGTTCTTCAAAAGATTTCACCATCCTTCTCTATTCATAGCCAAATTCTTCCATTTTCTAATTCCAAGAGTACTGATGTCCTGACTTACTCCGTCCATCCATCTCAGTTTTTGCCTTCCAACTTTCCTTTTACCCTCTGGCTTTGCATCAAACGCCTTCCCAACAACTCTGCTTTCACAAGCACGTATAATGTGTCAGCCCATTCCAATCTTTTTAATTTAATAAAGGTGACTACATCAGGTTCATCATACAAAGTATATGGCTCTAAATTATATCTTTTCCTCCAGGCTCCCCCCCTCTTCCACTAGACCAAAAATTTTCCTGAGGATCCACCTTTCAAATATACGTATTTAGTTGCCTCTCATCTGATCTAGGTAGCGTCCATGTCTCTGATGCATAAGCAGTACTGGGCGCACTAGGACCTTATGCATCAATACCTTGGTCTTTCTTTGTATTAACTGAGACTTTAGATGTTTTATGAGGCCCTGCACACACCTATTTCCTGACAAAACAGCATTCGGATTTCCACACTAATATGATTTTTACAGTTAACTTCTGAGCCGAGGTAGGTAAAGCTATGTACTCTACCACCTCGAATTTATAAGATACTTTTTGTAAATTTTTAGGGCCCACACAACAGTCTTTGCTTGTCATTGGCATGTACTTTGTTTTCCCTGATTGATCTGCAGATGTCGGTGTCATCTGCATAAGCCAGAATTTTAACCGACTTATAAAAGATGTTTCTTCTTGTGTTAATGCCTGAGTTTGTAATTACTTTCTCTAACAATAATAAATGTGCTGATAAAATGTACTCGTATAAGTTAAATTAAATAATTAGGCCAGTGAGTTATGGAGAACATTTTAAATGCGGCGATGTGTAGGCGTTTTGAGAAAACGAAATGCTTCAAGTAAACATTGCTGGTCTGTCCGTCTGGTCGACCAAGAAATGGTCGAAAAACTTGAAAAATCCAACCGTGTGTGACGGAGTAAAGGGAATTTCTGCTCAATGGAGCGTTTACTATGAAACATTTCTACTTCCATGTTCCGTAAGGAAATGCAAGTGTGGTGATCGCGAAAAAAATCGTGTTCCACATAAGGGCAGATTCTCAACACCACTTTGATTCTCAAAACATGAAGAAAAGTCATTTTTCGAAATGTGTGTGTGTGTGTGTGTGTGTGTGTGTGTGTGTGTGTGTGTGTGTGTGTGTGTGTGTGTGTGTGGAATTTTTTATATGGTGAAAGATAACTGCCGAAAATTCAAACAGAATCAAATAATTTTTTTCATATGTGCACAAGTTGTAGTGTACTTTTTTCAGCCGTAAAAACGTGCTATACTTATATCATAACTACATGTAAGTTTGTCAGACAAAAAGCTCAACAAAATACGTACAGGCCGAACATTCGTATCTTGAACCGGACTAAATTCTAAAAACTGAAAGAAGAAGAATATACCTCGCAAATAGAACATATTATGGATTAAAAAAGCACCTGACATCTAGCTTCATCTCAAGAAGCATGAAATGCAAAATTTACAAAACACTAATCTGGCCAGTGCTGACATATTCTTCAGAAACCTGGACAATGACAAAAAATAGCGAGAGACGTCTTGGTTACTGTGAAAGACGGATTCTAAGAACAATATTTAGAGGAGTACAAGAAAATGGGATGTGGCGCAGGCGCTATAATTATGAACTATACCATCTTTACAAAGAGCCGGACACTGTCAGGATAATCAACATATACAGGCTAAGGTGGGTTGGACACATAGATAGAATGGAGGAAGGACAGTCTACGAAACACATTTTCTACCAGAAACCAATGGATAGTAGAACAAGGGGAAGACCTCGAAGTAGATTCCAAGGCTAGATAGAGGAGGACCTCAGAAAGGTGAACATAAGAAACTGGAAAGAGAATCCACGCAGTAGGGAAGAATGGAATCGACTTTTGGAGCAGGCCAAGAGATACCATGGGGTTGCAGAGCCACGGCTGATGACGATGATGATATAATTGAAATATCAGTATATGGAGAACCATACATGACTTCCATGTTCTAAGATTTATATTTAAAATCATTTTCGAAATGAAATATTTCCATAGAAACTACTTCTTTCTACTTACTGCTTCAGCCTTAACCACAGTACTGTGGTCACTAACGTATACCACCTCACGTTATCGCACTCGATTTTCACTGATCATGGAAGTCGATGGCACTGCCGAAACGTCTGGTTTTGCAGAAAACATTGGTCTACGGCCAAACAGGCCGGGAAGGAATTTTAACAACAAACTACTTCTTTGTTGCCGATAACGTAGTACATATATAACAAATTATCCCCTCCCCCTTCAACTATAATTTTCATTTATAGAAAATTACCCCCACCCCGTTCAAATAGCCTCTTCATTTATAGATATTTCATCTAAGTTTCTACAATAGATTATTAAGATCTTCTTATCAGGATACATTATTTATCAAAATTAAGTACTTTACTCGTGTTACAACAAAAAATGTTTCAGGTAAACTACCCTTTCCCCGTAACCGATCTTCACCAAAATCAATAGGCCTTGAGTCCTCTACAACTCAGGCACATGTAAAAAATGTATGTAAAAAATTAGTTGATTCTGTTTGAATTTACGGCAGTTATCGTTCGTCATGAAAAAATTTCTCTTGTTACAACACAAAATGTTGCAGCTAAACTACCCCTTTCCCTAACCGATCTTCACCAAAATCAACAGGCCTTGAGTTCTCTACAATCTAGGGACGTATGGAAAAACTTATTTGATTATGTTTGAATTTACGGCAGTTATCGTTCGTCATAGAACAAATTATCCTTGTTATCACATAAAACGTTGCGGGTAAACTACCCCTTACTCTTAACTGATCTTCACCAAAATCAATCGGCCTTGAGTCCTTTACAATTCAGGAACGTATCCAAAAAATTATTTAATTCTCTTTGAACATGCGGCAGTTATCATTCGTCATAAAACAATTACCCTTGTTAAAACATAAAACGTTGCAGGTAAACTACCCTTTTCTCTTAACCGATCTTCACCAAAATCAACGGTCCTTGAGTTCTCTATAATGCAGGAAGGTATGCAAAAAAGTATTCTATTCGATTCTGTTTGAATTTGCGTCTGTTATCGTTTGCCAAAAAAAAATTCTACACATAGACATAGTCACACAGATAGACAGACAGACACACATACAGACACTTTTCGAAAAATTACTTTTCTTCATGTTTTGAGGGTAGTACAATCAGAATCAGCCGTTATCTCGACACGATTTTTTTCGCCATGACCATACTGTACTTCCATTTCCTTATGGAACATGGAAGTAAAAAAGCCAAACATCACACAACCGTGGCAAACCTATCTGTACAATAAGTAGGTGGGGAACAGAGACTGTCAATTTATGTGGAGTTTTGCGTACTCCAGCGACATCACATCCATCCCAAGATCACGGGATGTGCGTGTGTGTGCGTGCATGTGTGCGTGTGAGAGACAGCTGAACAGGTAGACGACGACGGGAACAAGTAAAACACACACACACACAGTGCGCTCGCTCACTGTAGGTGACCTTGGCCGTGGTACTGTTAAGGTCGACCAGAGGTCAACAAATCTTCTCTCTCTCACATACGCACGCAACAGCAGTTTGTGACCCCCTTTCTTTGGTTACAGGTTTATGCCCCATAAATACAGCAACAACTTGCTGGGGAGCTCCAGTAAACCAACGTGCGCGCGCGCGCTTGCATCTTTATTTTATTTTTTTAAAGATTTTACAGTTATCTCAGCATGAATTGCATTCGAGCGGAGTGTGCATGTGCGTGTGTAACACACATCCGTACAATCAGTGTCTACACATACCGTATTCCATTTTATTTATTTTTTATTTGCATGTTATGCTTTAAGTATTAATAACAGCGGTTATTTATTTTTATTGTTCATAAAAATAAACGTTAAAAAAAAATCACCTCAATAAATAACAATTTGTTTTATGCGTAACATAACTCGAATGTGTGAGGCTGTAATTGTTGAACGAGCTAAGCGAGTCCTCAGTTTTAACTCGACCGTTGGGGCGTCATCTGTCTGTCTATTTGACATATGGATCTCCCGATATAACCTTGGAATGCAATAATCGATTCCATAGAACTTGGCATGCGAGTCCGTACGTGTAACCTACACCAGAGCAATATAGTTTTTGAAATTTGACTTCCCAAAAATAGGGTGGTAGGGGGCCAAAATGTGAGGGGTCAGAATTTTGAAAAAATCGAAACATGCCTGTGTCGGCTATCAAATTAAACAGATGTAGGCGCATTCAGTAGCGTATCTAAAATTTGGCCTAGGGAGGGTGCGGGGGTGGGGTCAGCTTCAAACAAAGTCAAGACCAATCAACGTTACTATATTTAAAGTGGCTGAAATCAGTCGCGTTAAAGTAAACGGCAGTAACACAGTAACAGTACGCGTTACTGGAACACTGTTTACAAGCTACTGACTGAACTGATTTTCCTATATTTTATATTTCAAACGTATAATAAACTTATACGTATATAAAGTACTTTAAATATATATCAATAGATGTGGAGATTATGGGAAAATGTAGGTTTGACAACTACAGTGTGAAAATGAAACTCTTTTGATACCTTTAGCTAAAAAGGAAATATGGTGTGTGGGTAGTTTGTTCATGTTTTTGTGACGATTTTAAAAACATCGAAAATCGCACAAATTAAAATTTTTAATTTTAATAAGTAAGAGTATCATACACCCTTACCTATACCCAGATTCCTGAATCAACTTGAAACTTTCCAGTACCAACACGCCAAGAAAGGTATTAAGTAAAGAATAATAATAATAATTACTTTAATTATTAAAAAGCGACTATATATAAATAAAGAAATCCCTAAGTCATAATAAAGTAAACATAAAGTATTTACATTCTAATTAATGAATAATTAATAATATATAAAGTACGAACTATTTTCTTAGTGCGTAAATACGCACCAGCTGACTGAGCCCTCGCCCCTAAACTATACGCGCATTCGCCAGTAGAACTTCGCCATGACAAGATGTGAGTTTTGGTGTTGTGTACATACACGTAAGTGTATGTCCTTAAAAGTATATCCAGCGTGAGATGGTTTTATTGTGAATAATGTAGTGTGTAGAGTTAGTGAGAATACGTACAGAAAGAAAAAGGTAGCCAACACATCTCTTTTTAAAATATAAAATGTAAGTGTAAGATAGGTAACTACTAGACTTTAGTACTGCAAAGTGAGAACTATAATTAAAATAAAAAAAATGTGAACTACAAAAGTCTGGACCAAGGAAAGTGAAACTACAACAGTTGGAACTTCAAGTAAACAACCGATCTTCGAGAGCAGACATAATCAACCCGATGTAGATTCACCAGGAACAACGTACTCACCCTTAGAAGACGACAGGAGATGCCCCAAGGATACAACAACAACCTCATATGAAATTCAGGTGATATCAAACCACAACTTTTGTAAATTTCGCCTTAATAAAAGAAGTAACAAAGAACTTTAAAGAACTTTAGCAATGTAAAGAACAAATTATCAGATTTGTAAATTTTGTAATTTTGTAATGAAGTAATAGTAACCGCAATGTATAGATAAATGTAAGATAATAATGTAGAGTAACACCAATATTATTCTTCCAATAATATGGTTGAAGTTTTGATAAATTAATTATTTTGAGAAAGTTGAGACCCGGATCCGTGGTATTAAAACTAACATCTATATGAATAAATTTTGAGATAAAACGAATAATATACTTAAGATCTTTGAAGCAGTAAAAGCAGAATTTACTAAAATAACTTTTCTTTAAAATCAAGCATAATATTTGAATAGCAATAAAGAGATGTTTTCGCTAACACCTAGTGAGTGAATAAATTTATGCAAACCTTGTCAATTTCCTATATCATAATTGTTTTGTAATTTGTTGGTAAGTATTTTTTACTAACAACGGCAGCTAGTTTAATTTACTGGTAAAGAATTGAACTAGTTCCCGACTTTTGTGTTGTCTTAACAAGGGAGACGGCACATTTTGTATCCTAGATTTTATAATCGTTTACTTGCGGACATAAAAAATAAAAAAAAAATTAAAAAACCTTTTCTCAAACACTTGAAATATCGGTTAATAATTATATTATAATTATTATTTCCTTAAATTTGTAGTGACCGTCGATGAATGAATTTTTTAGTGGATGGTTAGTGAGGATCGGTCAAAAATAACACAAATTTTAACTATTTTGCATCGACGTTTCGACAATATTTATTGTCATCTTCAGGACCTGTGTATGAAATACAAAAGAAATGTCAAACACAACGGAACAATTAAATATTTGGGTGAACGTGTTCGTGTATGTGAGTGTGTGCGTGCGTATGTATGTATCATTGTATATGTGAAGACTTGTGGTAGTTCCACAAGACATCTTCCAATATTATCTGTAAGAAAACGAGAAAATTATAGTATGAGAGAACTTAATTTATGCAGTATTACAATTTAAATTACTAAATGTAATGATATTTTAATTAATAAAACAAACAGTAATCAACAATTGGACATTAGATTGGTACATAAACTGTTTATACCTACAGCAGTCAACGTATAGCAAAGTAAAAAAAATTACCTATAAATTAAGTTCTCTCATACTATAATTTGCTCGTTTTCTTAAAGATAATTTGAAGATGTAAACAAACTAATCATAAGTCTTCACATATACAATGATACATACATACTACGCACGCACACACTCACATATACGAACACGTTCACCCAGATATTTAATTGTTCCGTTGTGTTTGACATTTCTTTTGTATTTCATACACAGGTCCTGAAGATGACAATAAATATTGTCGAAACGTCAACGCAAAATAGTTAAAATTTGTATTATTTTTGACCGATCCTCACTAACCATCCACTAAAAATTAATAATTATTATTATGATAGAAGGTCAGTTGGAATACCTTTATCATCCTGCATGTCGTTAATAATAATTTTATCCACACAAAATGCTATCATTAACACAAGAAATTTAATTTCTGTTTGTATTTTACTTGTAAAGATTATAGCTAGATTTAGTGGAATGTAAAAGTGTTGATTTTATGTAGAATAGTGCCATAACTGCAAATATTAGGTTAATTATTTTGTATTATTAATAATAATAATAATCGTTAGTACTACATCTTACTTGTATAATCATTTATGTGAATTATAGTTAAAATGGATTATTTCAGTTGCTGTTAATTTTAAAATGTTAATTTTTTTTTTAGTGCATGTTAACATTTAGTATAGTCTGGTGTATAAGGTTTCAGCGTGACTGCACAATAAATATGTGAGAATATTGTTGGCGATAAGAGCTAATCGGAATCGGACCTGTGGAATATATTCATGCTAAATATTTATGAATTAATAAACCTTAACTTGTCACTGCTCACAGTATATATGCCCTTGGCCCAGTAGCGTATAGCGAACGGCCAGGGTCAAGTCCGTGATGTCCTCTTAAAGCACAGTCGAACCCTAGTAGCTTCGGGCTCGGACCGCTCGTTCTCCCCGTCACGATGGGCTGAGTCGGTGGAGCTCTCTGAGTTGGTTCGAGCGAGAGGGGGAGGTACGGCATCCTGCCTCCACTACGCCCGGTGGATAGTGTGCCCCTATCGTGCTGGAAGGTCGAGGAAAAGTCGTACACCAACCGGTGGTCGGGCCGGCGACCATTCTGGGCATCGGGGGCCATCGTTTGATCAGCGACGTACTCAAAAATGGTACCGGGGAATCAACCCGGCCGGGCGTCCTGTCCTCCCCTCCGGTGTTCACGTGTTGAGTAATGGTTTCGTGGGGGTTGTGGTTTCACATGCTGATGGTAGATTCAGACACCCCCAAATCTTTCTGGGCGAGCAGAGTGCGAGCTGCGACCTACAGTGATCTGATGCCGTGGTCTGTATTTTCCAATCTCCGGGTCTCTTGCTCAATATATGGTGAGCAGGTAATTTCTAGAGCTGAGAATTTAATAAATATTGTAAACATTAATAACGGGAATAAAGATATTACAAAAAATGGTCCTGTCATATTAACTTGTGCCGTGAAATCTTCACGCAGTATCACAGTAGTTGGAACTGCCTCAGTAAACAGGAGAAACTCAGATTCTGTGGCCACAAATTATACTCGGAGCTATCAAGGCTTTATTTATTAGTGTCGCCTTGAATTAGTGTTCCTCTACCGTGAAGAACCTTACAACATTAGGTGCGTGTCTGCAGACTCTTTGTTTGCTGTACAGTGGTGATAATTTCACTTGAGTCTCAAATTTCTTCAACTCTTTCTTCTCCTCTCCGCTTCATCTTCTGTTATTCCTTTGTTTTCAAAAATTTTTGCTATGGCTTTATGCAAGTTTTGTTTCTGTGCCTCTTCATTTTCGGAATCTTCTGAAATTTTTTTCCTTCCAAAATTTATCACTTGTGGGCTTTTTCTACCTCGGCTGTAAATAGCTATTTCAGAGATACATCTTGTCGACAGCGTGTATTTGGGCGCCATCCGATGTGTAAGCACGTCTATAGATTGTCATAAACACTGTTATTGACCGAGCGAACCGAGTTCTCAGTTTCGACCCGACCGTTTGGCAGCTGTCTGTCTATTTAGGGTAGGCCTGTGTCTCACGAACGCATGGCAGCACGCGTGTCCATACATTTACCCTTCACAATCCTATGTTTTTGCGATTGATGGCTCAAAAATTAGGGGTGTAGGAGGGAAATAGTCATGGCGTCATAATTATGAAAAAAAAATGGGTCTTTTGCGTTATACGACCACAAAGCATTGGCATTGGCATTTTGTTCATCTTTCATTAAACTGAGTATAGTTCTCAGAATTTGCTATCTCTGTTTACTGATTAGTTAAAATGATATTCTCTCATTTACAGACTGTCGTACACTATACAAGAATAATTATAAGTCTTATGGCTCCACCGTCTGTAGTCGTAGGTCATTCCTGTCTTGTCGGTGCGTTCAGCAACATGTCTTTATTTCATTTAGACTCTTACCTGTATGAGTTTATGTGGCGGAAGCGACATGCAGGCACTGACTTATTTGAACAAATTATACAGGACATCAAGGCCTTTTGGCCTCCTGAATTATAAACAATAACTTTCCAGTTCGTGAAATTAGGTTAGGTTAGGTTAGGTGTTTTTGGTGTATAAAATTTGTGTTTTTGATGAATAAAATATAAAACTACTTCAAAGTCTTCTATGCAGATCTACACCATTATTTTGGTAAGTTTTCACTATTATGATATTGTTACAAAACAGAAAAGACCCGCTGACTGCCTTTACCATTACTCGCTTTTGTTTCTATAATCAACTCGTATAAATCACACACACACACACACACACACACACACAGAGGCGAGACTGGACGCAGCTATTAACTAATCAGTAAACAGAGATAGCAAATTCTTAGAACTATACTCAGTTTAATGAAAGATGAACAAAATTCCAATGCCAATTTGTGGTCGTATAACGCAAAAGACCCGTCGTAGGTCATTCCTGTCTTGTCGGTGCGTTCAGCAACGTCTTTATTTCATTTAGTGCGGGAAATAAGTAGTAATGAGAAGGGAGTGCAGTTTTTGAAGGACAAAGGTGTTTTACACAAAAGACGATACTGTGCGAATGGTCATGAAATGACTCTTCAGCTGTCTGAAAAAATGCCTACGTGAAATTAGGTTAGGTTAGGTTAGGTGTTTTTGGTGTATAAAACTTGTGTTTTTGATGAATAAAATATAAAACTACTTCAAAGTCTTCTATGCAGATCTAGATCATTATTTTGGTAAGTTTTCACTATTATGATATTGTTACAAAACAGAAAAGACCCGCTGACTGCCTTTACCATTACTCACTTTTGTTTCTATAATCAACTCGTATAAATCACACACACACACACACACACACACACACACACACACACACACACACACAGAGAGAGAGAGAGAGAGAGAGAGAGAGAGAGAGAGAGAGAGAGAGAGAGAGAGAGAGAGAGAGAGAGAGAGAGAGAGAGAGAGAGAGAGAGAGAGAGAGAGGCGAGACTGGACGCAGCTTTTAACTAATCAGTAAACAGAGATAGCAAATTCTGAGAACTATACTCAGTTTAATGAAAGATGAATAAAATGCCAATGCCAATGCTTTGTGGTCGTATAACGCAAAAACCCAAAAAAAATCGCAAAAGCCCATATGAGGGGTTCAAATTAAAGAAATTTAAACCACAGTCTGAATATAGAGTACATTTTTTAAATTACATCAATTTTTGAATTTCAAACTTCAAACAGTGGGTGAAAACGTTTTGTGGCGTTGCTCTGATCTCGAATTGTCGTTATCTAGATTAGTAGCCAAGTACAGTACAGTACAGTACAGTACAGTGTATGACTTGTGTTTCAGATGTGGAACATGGCCCGGGTGGACAGCGGCAACGAGACGCTATTCTCGGAGGAGTCGTCGCCAGGCACGTCGTGCACGCCCAGCAGCACTGACACGCCCCCTAGGATAACTGGAGCCCTCACCAAGGTAAACCCTCAGTGTTACAACTCACCTCGGAAGCCTCAGACGAGACGGCCGTTTCTTTCAATTTACACAAAATTTTTGATATCCATGTTAAATAAAATGTTTTCTTATCTTACATGATATCGTAATAATAATTTTATATAAACATTTTTTAAAAGAACAAAAATTTATTATGAAAATAACCCGATACGTAAACAAATATTATCAGACCGTCAAATAACAGGTATACTACTTAATTTTTTACATTTAATTTTTCAAAACATAAAATTTTACCAGAAGTTTAATGAAGAAAGTTGTGTTAGTGGTTGAAATCACAAGCAGAATGATCACTGTTGCACACCACTATATAAAATTATCCCGATTAGCCCTTTCAAGCTTCACAGCTCATCGTCAGATCGTAGAAGACATTTAGCTGATCGTCAGATCAGACATTTCATAGAAGACAACCATAACTTTTTTTAATTCTTTAGAAGACTACGAAATTGTAAAAAATAGTAAATAACACAGTAGAAAGGAAGCTTAGGGAGGAGTTAGAAATACTGAAAGAAAGAGAAAAAGGGTTAGACAATTTAATTAATACTAAAATTAAATTTGATAATGAAGAAATATTTTATAACATAATTAAGAAGTAAATGATAGAGGACAGATAGATAAGATTAAGAATTAAATTGCTTAGGACTAATTAGGTGTTTTTAAAATAAGGGTGTGTGACTGGCACACATGTGTGGATGAGAAAGACTACGTTTAAAAGGAATGCACACACGCGCGCGCGCGCGCGCGCGCACACACACACAACACTGAAACACAAGGAATTTGCTAGAAAAATATGTAACTGTCCAGATGGTGGGACAAGGCTGAGGGTGGGGAAGGGACATTGAATTATAGCTTGTTGTGTGTGAGTAGGGTGGGGTGAGATGTGGGTGAAGGGTTTTTTTCAGGTTTTTGGTTCATTTCCGATCTGACGATGAGCTGTGAAGCTTGAAAGCGCTAATCGGGATAATTTTATATAGTGGTGTGCAACAGTGATCATTCTGCTTATTACTAAAATGTTCATGTTATTGTTTGAATCAGCAGTCTCTGTAATTCCAACTTTGTCAGCGTGTTTACGTGCTAAACTGCTACTCGTCATGTTCAGGACGAGGCCTTTCAGCGTTTCCACCGTTTTCAAGTCATAAACTATGACCTCATTATAATCAAAAACAGAAATTACGCCGTTGGATACCATTATGTAAAAATTCTCGATTAACGCTTTCAAGCTTCACACCTCATCGTCAGATCGAAAATGTCATCTTGTGCGGCAACAGCGTAATTTCTGTTAATAAAAACGTTGTTGACAACTCAAAAAGTTATTCTTATTAAGATGGTTTCACACCTAGGACATAACGATTTACAAATAAAATTCCTCTTAAACAGACTGTCTTCTAATATTGTTCCAAGGCTTTCACGGCCGGTGTCAGTTATATTAGAAGTATCTATCGGGCTGTTTGGCCGTGGTCCAGGGATTACAAACAAACCAAACGCTTCGGCAGCACCACTGGCTGCCATCTTCAGTAAGGGAGGACCTCACCCAGTGCGGGAGGATCTGAAGATGGCAGCCAGTGGTGCTGCCGAAGCGTTTGGTTTGTTTGTAAACCCTGGACCACGTCCAACACCGCCCGGTAGATACTTCTAATATGACTGTCTTCTAATTTTTGTCTTGTAATTGAAGTGTCTTCCTATTGGGCGTTCGGTTTTATTATATTTGTGCATTCATCGAGTTTCTGTGGGGATATATTAATATAATAGCGCAGGTTGGGGCTCCCGTATTAACACCACCTGGCTGGCGGTGTAATGTGTTATTATATTGAAAATAATTTTAAAGTACTGTATTATCAAAATGAATAACACTATAAAAATTTTGTCTTAAGCTCACAAGGTCGGTGTCAATATTAACAAAATGATTATAAAGGCCGTGGCCGTGGTCGGTTGCTATAACAGCGACGATAATGATTATAAAGGCCGTGGCCGTGGTCGGTTGCTATAATATAACAGCGACGATAATGATTATAAAGGCCGTGGCCGTGGTCGGTTGCTATAATATAACAGCGGCATCGTCGGCAACGTTTCGAATCGCACCGTCGGGGATCTTCTTCAGGCCGCAAAGTCTTGGAAAACAGCTACGATACCCAACAACTTGTCTATATAACCTCGACCGCCAGGTCTCAGCCAGTTATGTTGGCCTCGGGTATGTTGTTACATTTTGGTTCCATTGTGATTATTTTTTTATTTTAAACTTTAATTTTTTAAACGTATGTTTTGCTTTTACTTTTCTTTCTAAATTCTTTACTTCTTCGTCTTCATTCTTGTCGTTTCCATTTTAAACATTAGTCTTCGTATCATCATGTCCTGCGAGTTTCCAAAAATCTTCTCCCCTTTGACTTCTTTGTCTGTTGTCACATATTCCTTCACGTATTCCATTTGCATGTAATAAATTTCTCTAACAGTCATACGTAAGAGTCGCCATTACAATTACGGAATACACTGATTCTAAAGACAGAACTTTAACAACACCAATCTGTAATCTCTATGTTGGGCAATTACTTTTTGTTTGTACCAAGTTTATTTGTCCGTTATTAAGACAAAAAACATTCGAAGTATACTTGTAGTTAACGTTGCCTCTGACGTTTATGCTAGACGGTAGTCAAAATAATCCAAACTATGGAAAATGTGACTTGAACTTAAGTTTTCATGCAAATCGTTGACTCCGCGACCGCACACTTCTACTACTAACTCTCCAAGATTTTTTTAATGTTTCTGCAAGTACAAAGAGGTAGTTTGCGGTTATCTTTAACTTGAGGATCGCGACTTCGTTGCCCCCCTGCAGTTGAGGAAAGTAAATGTTTGTACTGTGAATGAAGTAAGACGGATACACACATACAGTTTATTGCTCTGAATTAGCATTTTTCCTAGTAATCAACAGCAGTGCGCGATTTCCTCGTTGTTTTCCTGATCTATTGTCGTGTACGTACATAACAAATTGCCCGTCGACTACAATATGGTATTGCGCAACTGCCCAGTGATAGAAAGTGAAGCTGTATTGTGTGTGTTTGATCGAGTTTTTAATAACGTGCACATGTTTTAATCAGCGTGCTTTGCTTGCCGCATGCAATAACTTACACAAGTCAAAAACGTAAACACTAAGTACACTAAATACATGTTGGGGGGGGGGGATGCACCCAGCCATCCTTCCCAGTCCATAATCATATTTTTGTTAAGGTCATCTGTGCTGGTTAATAAATCTTAATCATCATCATCATCATCATCAGCCGTGGCTCTACAACCCTTGGTCGGTTTTCGCCTGCTCCAAGAGTCGATTCCATTCTTCCCCATTGCATGCTCTGGCTTTCCAGTTTCTTATGTTCAGCTCTCCGAGCTCCTCCTCTATCTGATCTTTGAATCTACTTCGGCGTCTTCCCCTTGTTCTACTACCCATTGGTTTCTGGTACAAAATATGTTTCTTAGTATGTGTCCTTCCTCCATTCTATCTATGTGTCCAACCCACCTTAGCCTGTATATTTTGATTATCCTGACAATATCCGGCTCTTTGTAAAGATGGTATAGTTTATAATTATAGCGCCTGCGCCACATTCCATTTTCGTGTACTCCTCTAAATATTGTTCTTAGAATCCATGCTTCACAGCAGCCTAGAAGTCTCTCGCTATTTTTTGTCATCGTCCAGGTTTATGAAACATGTATGAGCACTGGCCTGATTAAGTGTTTTGTAAATTTTGTGTAAATCATAATAAAGACTGGAACGTTTACAACAATCGTGTGTCATTCCTAATTTGTTATTATAATAAGCCTTCATGTAGTCAACCTGTCGCTACTCTCTCCCTGTACGCATCGAAATGTTTTTTAAGAAAGCGATGTAGATCTATATATATAATAAAAATATTCACTTATATTGTAGGCCTACATGTTTTCTTTCATTCAAGCTTTGTTATCTGTAATAATAATTAAATTCTTAAATTCGTAGTGACCGTCAATCAATGAATTTTTCAGTGGAGGTTAGTGAGGCTCGGTCAAAAATAACACAAATTTTAATTTATTTGTGTCGACGTTTCGACAGTGTTTATTGTCATCATCAGGACCTGTGTACGAAATACAAAAGAAATGTCAAACACAACAGAACAATTAAATATTTGGGTGAACGTGTTCGTGTATGTGAGTGTGTGCGCGTGCGTATGTATGTATCATTGGATATGTGAAGACTTGAGATAGTTTGTTTACATCTTCCAATTTATTATCTTTAAGAAAACGAGAAAATTATAGTATGACAGAACTTAATTTATACAACACTCACTTGTTGCACACACCACTAGTCACTGTGACACCGATTAGCGGTTTCGAACGTACTCGTTCATCATCAGATCGTAACTGCCACAGGTGATGAACGGGTACGTTCGAAAGCGCTAATCGGTGTCACAGTGACTAGTGGTGTGTACAACAAGTGAGTGTAGCATAAATTTATTTAACCACTAATAAAATTTGTAGTTTAATTTATACAGTATTACAATTTAAATTACTACATGTAATGATATTTTAATTAATTAAACAAACAGTAATCAACAATTGGATATTAGATTGGTACACAAATTGTTTATACATACAGTAGTCAACATATAGCATAGTAAAATTTAAAATTAAAATTTGTGTTATTTTTGACCGATCCTCATAATAATAATGTTGTACCGCCTAATTAGTCTAGGATTTATAAACGGCGTAGGGTGCTTTATGTGACTCGACCGGAACCTCCTCAGATTCTAGATACGCCACTGTGGAGAACTTATTTGAATCATCTAGAAAATACTAAAATTTTAAAAACAATTATTTTGACAAAAAAATAGTATATTATTCAAGATATGTGGATGACACCTTTGTTATTTTCAATGGTAACAATAGACAGCTCGAGTCGTTTAATAATTATTTAAATAAAATACATAAGACAATAAAATTCACTATGGAAATTGAAAATAACAAAAATATTAATTTCTTGGATCTAACCATAACGAATAACGGTAATGAACTGACATACAAAATATACAGAAAGCACACATGCACAGATACGGTTATACATGCTAAGTCATTTCATCCTCCAGCCCAAAAAATGGCTGCATTTAACAGCTTTATTGACAGATTACTTAGTGTTCCCCTTAATAACGAAGACTATGATCAAGAAGTAAATATTATAAAACAAATAGCTCTAAATAATGGTTACAGGCCAGTAATAGTCGATAAAATGATAATGAAACATAAAAAACGTTTAGAAAATAAAAATACCAATATTATTAACCAACATAATAAAAACCATAAAAAATTCATTTCAGCTAATTATACTGGCTTATTGCCAAATATTTTAAAATCTGTTTTTTAAAGTAAAGGTTATACTATTTCATTCAAAACCTGTAATAATTTAAAAAATTTTTTCAAAACTAAAATAAATATTCCTTTAAAAAATAAATCAGGTGTCTATAAAATTAAATGCGATAATTGTGCAGCATTCTACATTGGCCAGTCCGGCAGAGATTTTTGCACAAGATTTTTAGAGCACATTCCAAAAACAAATAATAATAATTCCAGTTATGCACAACATTTAATAGAAAATGATCATAGTTATACTAGTTTCGAAAACAATTTCGTGGCGTTGCATACTTGCAAGAAGGGTAAATTAATGGATAGTCTAGAGGAGTTCGAAATATACAAAGCTACAAAAAACGCTATGACCAAAAATAACATATTAAACGATCAAATGAACTTCGGTTCTAATAACCTGTTTGACACTGCTATACGGTTGGATGATAAGTATAGCCAGTCGTGAGGAAGTCGTAATACAGCGTGCATGCATGCGGACGCTCTAAACGATTCCGTTGTTACGTTTTTGTTTATATATATTTTATTTAAAAGATTTTAAATATTTTAAAATTATGACAAACCACAAATTGTGGTATATATTTAAAGTTTGATAATTGTGTATCTGAAGATGGGATTTTATCCCGAAACGCGTCATTAACCGACAGCAGCTAGTGTCACTAAGGTGGACCGAATAAGGTAATTTAATTATATTAACCATATAGTGACTCGGTACGTTAAACATGAATAAATTGAGAACTATAACGTTGGTAAACAGTCAATCTCTGCAGGCTGAGATACCCACATGGCTGGTCGAGACTTCGGTGGTAGAGGGTGCAGTGAATAGGAAGCAAAGCAAAGATTGGAATACCTGACGCTGGTTGTTGTGTAGCCTATATTGGATGTTATAGATATTCATTCAGGATTGGAGGACCATTCAGGCGACAGATGACGGAGAGAGAGAGAGAGAGAGAGAGAGAGAGAGAGAGAGAGAGAGAGAGAGGGGGATAACATGAACGCAGACGACGTAACAACAAAGGAAGAATGGATTAGAAGACGTCACATAAGCTGGAAGCATACGTCAGCTTGGGGGGAGAAAAATCTTTTAAAGAGCATTTATTATTTGGATTCCAATTCGTAAAGGCAACTTTCTATTTTCCGCTCTTAATAAAAACTAGGAGTCAATGTTATAGGCTATAATAACTTGGATGGTATTGTGTAAAAATTGCAACAGCTGATCATTGACACACTTGCAATGATCGATAGGTCATTGCTCAGACAAATTTACATAGTCTTCTATTCAGCTTTAAACTCTCTCTATTTATGCATCTAATCATTCAAAGAATTTCGACGAAACCGAAACACCGAAGCATGATAATGTTTTTTAGGCTTTTGAAACGTACAATGTGGATTACGTAAATCATTTCCAAACCACAGACGATCACAAACAGAGCATGTAAAACCAAATTTATTCTCACTAAAACGTTTGCTAAACTCAATGTCAGCAGCGATTATTTCTGTCTTGATGCGTTTACATATCAAATTTCTAGACTGTGGGGAATCGAAAGTGTGGAAGCGTTACATTTTTCGATGACGATTTTTGTGGACTGACCCCCAGCCTAAAAACATTATCATGTTAAAAAATTCACTGGTGTAAGCACGGACATGTGTGGTTGAGTCTCGCCCAAGACCTAATAGTGAAATGTAGAAAAATAAGAAGAAGAAAAGACGACGACGCAGTACTGAATTTCATTTCAAAAGTAACGGATTTTTCTGTTAAACAAAAAAAAAACAATTTTGTTTATATGAATCATTAGAGTGGGTGGAGGAGGGTTAGTTAAAATGAATGAGCAAGAAGTAATGTTGTGTGCTCGGCTCGGCGGGTCACGACAGGCATTCCACCTCCTCATCTTCTAAAGAGTCTGTCCTTTCTCTTCGCGATATATGTAGTTCGAGCAGCGGCAGCCGCAGTTATAAAAAATAAAAACAGGAAAAAAGTAGAAGGAAGAGAAAGAGGAAGAAGAAGTAGTAGTAAGAGAAAGAAGACAAAATGTGAGTGCGGGCGCGGGCGGGACAATTTGGAGGTCAGAGGAGTGACGTAATAATGTGGAGCCTCGCGCGTGCTGTGGCCCGCCCACGGAAAGCCGTGAGAACTCTGCACAACGCTCGATCCCCACGCCACGTGCTGCGCTAATCTAACGCGCCATTATTGTGGTAATTGTGATTGTTGCTGTTGTTGTTGTTTGCTGATGATCAAATGTTTATTTATACAAACTATAGCCGAGCAACGTGGCGGGATAAGTTGGAGAGCGACCTGAGACGACTGGAAGTTAGAAGGTGGAGAAGAGGTTCCTGCCATTGTCCGGTCGTTAGATGTAACTCTCTTTGCTGGACCATATGTTAAAAGAATTTTGGGGGTATACCAAGGTGGCATCCGAAGTGGAAGACCCACTAAAGACCAAATCTTCACAATCAAAATACTGATGGAGAAGATGTGGAAAAACAATCTTGACCTAACACAAATCTTCGTGGATTTTAGGCAAGCGTATGACAGCATAGATAGGAACAAACTTTTTGAAATTATGCTGTACTTTCTTAAATACGCTTTCAATTAGTACAGCTGACAAGACTGACAATGATACAGACGACAGCCAAAGTCAAATTGCAAACGGGTAAGACAGATCCTTCTATGTCACGGAGAGGGTTAAAACAAGGCGATGGGCTGGCACCAACCCTGTTCAACTTAGCACTTGAATATGTGATCAGAAAATTGTCAATTGATAGGAATTCAACGTTACAACATAAAATGGTCCAAATCATAGGAGAGCCAGATGATATTAATATTATGTCAAGATCCCAAGGAAGAGCAAAAGAGACCTTTCAGGAACTCAAAGGTGAAGCAGAAGAGATAGGATTATAGGTGAATACCGATTAAAACAAAGGTTATGATCACCACTGGAAGGAAAACCAGGAAATCTGAACAATTTGAAATCGAACCACTAAACCTGGAAATAGTTAATCAGTTTAAATATTTTGGATGTTGGATGGCAGAAGATAATGAAGAAACAAACGAAATAAGGAAAACGAAACAAACGGATACAGTCCGCGAATAGCGCATATGCTTCGTTGATAACTATATTCAAGACAAGGAATATCCACCATCAGTCCAAGGTCACATTATATGAAGTTATGATTAGTCCGGTGATAACATACGGCAGCGAGACCTGGACTCTGAACAAACAAGCCGCTAACATAGTCAATACATTTGAAAGGGGAATTTTGAGGAGAATATATGGACCAATACAAGTCAATGGGATATGGAGAATGCGTGACAATGAGGAACTATACAAGCTATATAAAGACAATGATCTGGCCACCGCCATCCGAGTGCATAGATTGCAATGGGCAGGACACATCATTAGGATGGAAGGCAACCGAATACCTAGGAAGGTATTGTTTAGTCAAATCGAGGGTAGAAGGCCTGTCGGAAGACCCAAGAAACGGTGGATTGACGGAGAGGCGAGGGATGCTGATACTTTTTTTAAAATAAAACGATGGACATCGATCGCCAAGGACAAGGAAAAACGGAGGCTGATGATTATGGAAGCTAAGGTTCGACTCCGAACTGTGACGCCATAGAAGAAGAAGACACAAGACAGGGAAGATTGGAAAGCTGTGGCCGAGGTTCCTGACATTGACCGGTTGTTAGCTGTAACTGCGACCTCATCCTTCCCCTACGTAAGGACCATCAGCACCACGCAACCTCCACCACCGATTCGGATCAAACGCCCTCGGAAGATTTTTTTTTTTTCGATGTTTGAGACCAACCAATATGGTCGGACTCGGGCTGTTTTGGAGACTAGCTCCCTTCAGCCGTGTGGGTAAGGGATTTTAGGGGAGACGTACGCCAGTTGACCGGGTCGTTGAGAAGGTGGAGGCACTTAGTTGGGAGAGTATTGTTTGTTTGTTATATTGTATGCGAGTGTAGTGGGTAGCCGTACGCGAGCGGGAGAGGTAGATGGATGTGGCCGTAATAGTTGTTTTGTGGCATCTTTATTTATTCATTTTGTTTTGTTTATTTCTTCTTCGACGTTCTTTTGGGGGGGGGGGCAAGACAGGGACGTGTGACGCTGGTCGCCAAAGCTGTTAGGTGGCGACAGGGTACCGTCAAGGGAGGCGGAAGGAACAGATTTGAGGATTATAAGCGGGTACGTAAGTGTGGGGAACTAGAGTGTGTGTTTACTGTGGTGAAGTGAAGATAGGGCTGAGTTTTTTTAGAGTGTGGGGGAGTTTAATAGTGTGTTGATTAGTTAGGCTGCTTTAGTGTGTTAGGTCGCTACCGCCGGGGAGAGATGACTCATTGGCGGGGAAATAGTATGCATTGCTTAAGTATGTCTGTGTCTTTGACGCCGGCGAGGTTGGAGGCGACGGGGAGAACCATTGGCTATTGCAAGGAGGCGATTTAGTAAGTAGGAAGGTCGGCTTGTGTTGCGGCTGTTTCTATTAATTGAAGGGACTATTGTTCGGAAGATTCTTCATAACCCGCCATAAAGAAGTCCTCGAATGTAACTTCTTGTCCCAGCCCAGTAGCGTGGCGTCCATGTAACCGCTGTTGCCGGCGGCAACGGTACTGGAAATAAGAGAAAATAATTGTATCACACAATAACTACTTTAGTTATTGAATAATTTGAAAAGCGTACCATTGCTTTCGAACTGCTGGGCACTTGCACCGTCTTGTGTTGCCGTCTCAGACATCGGCAGTGTTTTACTGCGTACGGTCACTGACCTCGTACTAGTTGTCACTGTACAAACTGAGGAGGGCGGGACACATTCGTCCGTCCAATGTGTTGCCGCTGTATAAACCGGCAAAACGCTCAGTTAGCAGCTACGTTAAATGTCGGAACTGACGTGCAGCAGATACTACGCACCTATTTGTGTTTTGTTCGTTTAGTGATGTGTTTCTCTGTTTCTCTTTATTATTTTTAATTCGATTATTTGTGTTCTGATTAATTCTGTGTAAATGTAATGAGAATCATATCCCGTTGAACCGGGACCCTCTTCTTCTGCCAGCGAATGGTAGAAAATACTCTAAACTTTATTTTGGCGAACACTTCGTGCTAGAAAAAATTCGAATTAATTTTTAGGCCTGTCATAACCGGCAACAGCTGTTATATGCCCACACCACGCCACTGGGTGGCACATACTGATGATGCCATTGCCGTTGTTTCATGAAATGAAGGGTCTTTGCGGTAACACGAGAATTCGCACAAGGCTCAGAAAGATTGGAACTTAAATCAAAATTCCTCCAAACCAAAGTATGTGAGGACAAGTAGGCGTAGCTGTAGGTTTAGGTGTCAACGGAACTCATCATCATCATCATCAGTAGCTCCACAGCCCACCGCGGGTTTCAGCTTCCCTCAGGATTTTCTTCCAGACTTCTCTATCCTTAGCCAATATCCACAAATTTTTTTACTACAAGTACTTTCACATCCTCTAGGATTCCATCAATCAATCGTAGTCTGGGTCTTCCACATCCTCTCTTTCCTTCTGGTGTGTATTTCATTGTCCTCTTAAGAACATCCTCCTCATTCATTCTCTGTACATGTCCTGCCCATCTCAGCCTATCGTAATTAAACAAGATAAATCTATCATTAATAAATAGATATCGTCAAAAGTCCAAATTAAACCAAGTTACACAAACTTATTGCTAAGTAATAATAATAATAGTAATAATAAAACAGTACTCACCATTCGAGCAAAGAAGGATTCGTCCTGTGGTTGCAACATAAGCAACAGCGTGTTACTTAATTTTGAACTCACAATGGCTAATGTCTGAAACCTTATATTTTGTAATGAGTATATTGCGCCGTCTGTTAATAATAATTTTAAGGATCGCATTAATGACCGGTATGGATTTAATGTTACAATTAAATACTATTAATATTTTTTCGATTATCGTCTGCAGTATAAATACTGCGTTCTAGGTACTTTGGATAACTACAATAACTAGACTTGTAACCTGTAGGAGTGAAATAGTCCGTGTATCCAGTAAGGGAATCGTAGCTGTGGCGTCTGCGTGCGTGTTCAGTGAACTCTTGATTTCATGTACGTAAAGTGATTTTATGAAGAAAACCGTCAGTAAGCAGCGTCGTTTGACAGCTGACTGCGCCGTAAACATGAAGATTATGGTAATCCGTGGCGCGCGTGCACGTGCGCGTGCGTGGGTGCCAGTAAACTATTAGTTCGCCGCCACCTACGTGTGTGGGTACCAATATTTATCGCCTGTTATGTATATATGTGTATATAAATGGTACTAACCGTGCTTCCACTTTGGTATAGCTGCTGCTCGATTTTGGAAACAGACGTATTTCATTTTTGGCAGTGTAATAAAAAATATTGACAGTTAAAAAGAAAACAGAGACAACAAATCAATAAGAAGTGAAATAGCACGCGTGGTCGGTGCCCCCTTGTTAGTGTTGTGCTGCCCGGTTCTTACTCTTTGCATTTACTTCTCATTATTTATTACACTTGTTTTTCTGGAGGTCTTTCATTTTTTATGTTTCTGTCCATCTACCTCTCTCTCTCTCTCTCTCTCTCTCTCTCTCTCCCTCTCCTTTTCCTTTACTCTAATTCGTATTCTTCACTATCTTCATCTTTCAGTGTCAGAGAAACCGGGTAGGTGAAAAATCACCGTTTCATTTATTCTTTTAATCAACGAAATACACGTTGACAGGCAGTAAAATGCAACAGAGAAGAAGAGCACCCGGCAATTGGACGACACAAACACCTGGGCTCACTAGTTACTGAGTGCAACGTCATGGCCGAAGAAATAAAAGAAATGATAGCTGCTGGAAACAGATGTTACTTCTCCCTACAAGGAATATTTAACAATAAAAACATACGCAGAGCAACCTAGATTCGGCTCTGCAAAACAGTTCTTAAGCCAATTGTCACGTACGGGTCCGAAACTTGGACAATGATAGTGACAGAGGAAGAGTGGTTCCGCAGGTGGGAAAGAAAAGTCCTCAGGGGGACGTAAGGTACGGTGAACGTCCAAGGGACATGGAGAATTAGGACGAATGCAGAAATCCAGCAAATCTATGGAGAACCAGATGTCGTCACTGACATTAAGAAAAGTAGAATCCGATGGGGAGGGCGTGTCCAGAGAATGTCAAGAGGCATCCATATTAAAGAAACTTTTTACGGGGGGGGGGGTCCTGGCGGAAGAAGAAGGAGGGGTCGGCCCAGAAAAACGATGGTTGGTTGATCTGGAGGACGACCAACGCAGGCTTGGTATAAGAAGATGGAGAATGAGAGCAGAGGATCGAGACGACTGGAGGCGGATTGTCCAGGAGGCCAAGGCTCTCCAAGAGCTGTAGGGTCAATTCAGAGGAGAGAGAGAGAGAGAGAGAGAGAGAGAGAGAGAGAGAGGGGGAGAGTCTTTTAATCAGCCGATTCGTTGTTTCATAATTGTTCACCTGAAAATATTCGTATCGCTTCCGTTTAAAATATAGTGGTAAAATATCTCTCACAGAGTGTTTAATGTCAAAGTCAACGATCGCCGAACTGACCAGGTCATTATGCCACACTGACCCAACATGAAAATGAAATGAGATAAACTAATTAGGATTAATTAACAAAATCAGCAATGAGATTTAAAATCGCATAATAAATGGTAATAGATGTTTTTATGCCCACCATAAAAATTTCAGATCCAGTTCAATCAGCAAAAGAACCAAACTTAGATTATACAAGACCTTAATAAGACCAGTTGTGACGTATGCTGCGAACACCTGGACATACTTAATTTAAGAGTCTTTGAAAGGAGGGAATTCTAAGAAAAATCTTTGAACCAGTGAAGGGAGGTGGAGAATGGCGCATACGGAACAATAGGAAATTAGAGGAATTGATAGGACATAGTGAGGTTCATCAAGTCTATGAGGATCAGCTGGTTAGGACATGTGATGCGCATGGAGGACGACAGAATCCCCAAAGCAATTCTTAGAGGGACAATAGGTGGGCAAAGAAGGAAAGGAATACCTAGAAGAACGTGGCTACAGGACGTATAAAATAGTCATAAATCAGTAGAATTGAACAGCTATTTTTAGTATCATAATCTAATAAAATTTAATGTTTTAGAGTCCACGTTATTTTCTGAATTGAGTCATATATTTTTATAATTTTTTTTTTAAGTTGAGTGGATTTTAAAACAAATGTTTAATTTTTTTTGTATTTCAAGCAAATATTTTTCGAGTTTATGGATGTAAGCGATGTGTATTTGACTTATTGCTTTTCTTGGAAAAGTGAGTGTTGCAGGCGGTCGCGGAGGCAGGACCGAACCTGTATTGTGTGTGCTGACTACCTGTTGAAACATGTCCGTGTGATTTACCGTCTCACTGACAACTCGACTCGTGTTACAAATCCGCGGCGCTAATCCATATTATAATATAATAAGTACAAAATGATAGCTTTCTCTTGCCTGCCTGCCTGTCTGGACATGTCGGCCAGCCATCTAACTCGCGACCTCTCACATAACCTTTGTTGGTTGTCGCTTACGAACATGACTATACCTCCGTGCTCTGCTCTTGATTGCGTAACCAGACCGCTGTGGCTATGATCGATCCTCGAACACAGTTTTACAGTTTTTTATCTCTATGTAGATATCAGTGTTGCCACCTTACCAATATTGCTCTCGAACGAGGACGACAAAAATATTATTTCCATACTCTTTAAATTAAAATGTTTATTAAATTAAACAGTTATGCTACAACACGTCGAACGTATTAATGTAGGCTAGGATACTTTCCAAGGGGTCCGGGAATTCAAATATTTTGGTGCCTCCATAAACAATGAGAACAAAATCAGCAGTGAGATTGCAAATCGCGTAGCTAATGATAATAGAATTTTTAATGCCCACCAGAAAATTGTGAGATCCAGTTTAGTCAGCTTAGATTATACAAGACCTTAATAAGACCAGTTGTGACGTATACTGCGGACACCTGGACACTACTTAATTGTGACATAGGCCTACATAATTTAAGAGTCTTTGAAAGAAGAAGAATTCTAAGAAAAATCTTTGGACCAGTGAAGGGAGTTGGAGAATGGCGCATATGCAACAATAGGGAATTGGAGGAATAGACAGATGGGAGGGTATAGTGATGTTCATCAAGTCTATGAGGATCAGCTGGTTGGGACATGTGATGGAGGACGACTGAATGCCCAAAGCAAGTCTTAGAGGGATAGTAGATGGGCAAAGAAGGAAAGGAAGATCTAGAAGAAGGTGGCTGCAGGACGTAGAAGATGACCTCTGGAGGATAAGTATTCGTGGGTTGGAGACGGAGGCTGGAGGACTGAGGTGTTTGGATGCGACTGGCCGGGGAGGCCAAGGCTCATCGTGGGCTGACGTTGAACTTATTACAAAAACAACAGGTCATATTTAGTCTTACTGTAACGAGGTACAATAAAAAGGAAGTATATAGAGTATATGCATATGATATCATGTAATATGCATATCTATAGCGTACATATGTGAGAAAGTAGTCAGCATGAACCGTAAAGAAGAGCGTGATAAAGGCAGACAATGGCTGAGACAAAAATATATATGTAAGTGTGAGTGCGGGTACGAATGCTCTAGGATGAGTATATGTTGTACAATGATTATTATGCGTTTTAATTGCATAAATTGATTAATTGTTAATTATATAATTGTGTTTTCCGTGCCCCACGATCTCGGAGCGCCATTAAATACAATGATAAATGTTAATGTAATTTACATTAGTGACAATTAATTATTTAATTGTATAAATTTATCATTCTCTCACATGTATCTAGCTCCGAAGTTGGACGCCATTTAATACAATGTATAACTATTCTGATTATTCATAAACAAAATACTTGATATCATTTAATAAATTAATGTTGTCAATTCATTTACTTTACTGAGCAAAAAAAACTCTTAAAATTCTACTTTATCTTTCCTTCAAAATTTAAGTTAATATCTGGGTTGTATTTGGTAATAATAAACGCATATATAGGATCAACTTAAATTACTAGTTTATTTATCATTCACAATAGATTATAATCGTGCATATGATACGTCGATGTACCTGTAATACATACATATTTTATAAGAACAAATTCATGTTTTAATATATGCTGAAACAAAGAAAACATACATACATATATAAATCAAATAAGATAACAATTCATATTCTACTTATTAATGCGTTCATTAATCCCAGATAGTTTTTTGTTTAATATATTCATTAATTACGTTTTAATTCTGATTTATTCATTGCGTTTATTAATAATTTCTCAGGGATGAATTCTTTGAAAGAATCAGGTCAGTAGAAGTAACTAAGTAGTAATGATTAAAATAATGGTTACTTGATTTATGAAATATCCATTAGTCTTTGGTGAAGTCCAGTCCCAGTGCTGAGGATGACATGAAGACACATCTCGTTAAATGCCGTTGTTATCACAAACACTTGCACACACTCTTCCGGTCACTCGCGTTGGCGTAGGTTTATGTGAATAATTGATGTTTAGTGTTCAATTAAATACTTCATCTTACGATGTATGTTGTGTGTTCGTTGTAACGTTAATATACATGTCTAGTTCCACTTCTATCACTGCTATATCAAATATTCGTGTGATTGATTAATTAGTTTAATGTTTCATGTTCTTTATGGTGTTAATAAGGTGTAGTAACACTGAATTAAGTTCAACTGTGTAGCATATTACATATGTGGTGATATCTGTTCGTGTAACGATCTGATTGTTCACTTTGAATAATTCTTATCTAAGTTCGTTACATCGCACTTCGAAATCCACTATTAAAAGTTCACTAAGTCTGACTATCGTGACATGAAGATTTCACTAAGTCTTCTAAGTTACGCGTTGACGTACTAACTCCCGAACTTAAGTTATCTCTCCGAACGATTAATATACTCTTGTGAACTTAGAGTAAAACTGACTCCGAACAATTAGAGTAAACTGTTTTGAAAATCGAAATAATACTACTACTCCGAATTTAAAGTGTATTACTTGAAAAATTAAGATATACTGGCCTCGTCCCCGTCTTGGACAGATAGTTTTATTAATTCGTCCCTACTCAAAATTTTGTCCCTGGCGCTGTTTACGCCTTCTTTATTCGTGATTGGTCAGTTTTGAGTTTTCTTGGAATATTCTGTCCCACTATGTCAAGATCCTACGTCATCGTTCTTCCGATAGGCTCTTCGTTTCTGTTGCTATGGAAACAATCCTCTCTACCAGTTTTCTCCATGGCTTTAGGCATCTGATAGGTTCTTAGACATCCCCCGATTTTGCTCTGTCGAACGTTGACCCTTTTCGTAGAAACTATGGCTATTATAGACTTGTCCATCAACCTATTGTCTGAAGTAAACTCAGTGTTTCTCTAGATTGCCATTATCTGTACTTTCGGTTCTCCCGGCGTATTGTTCTGTGTCATACCCCTTTTTTGTAGCTATTAATAATTTTGGACATCTGCTGGCTGGTGAAGTCACCCCAACTTTCCACTCGTAAATTCTGTCTGTCACTTAGACGATAACTCCAGCTGCGTAACATGATTTGAGTTTTTGTCTGATCTCTCCCTCAGTATTGTTTCTTAAGGTGCAGTGCATCCGTTCCATTGTAACATGTAGTTTCACTCTTTTTGTCGTCTATCGTATACTGACGTAACTTGGTCGAACATCTGCCACATTTCTCAGTACAAGTGTGAATGTCCTCGCCTACGTTGTTACAGCTGTAGTGAGCAATAATTCTGAACTAAACTTTCCCTGTCATCTTGTGCACCCAATTTCTATAGTCGGATCGAACTTAACGTCTTTCTATTGTCAAGTTAGCGACGCTGCTCTCACATCTTCTCATTACGCTTTATTTATTGCGTCAACTATAAGTCGTTGACACCGCCTCGTGTGAACGCACTCCGTCGAGGTGAAAATTTAAAAAATTTTAAATTTTTTTGCTCGTTACAGTTGTTTTGTCTGGTCTGTGTCGTAAGTGTAGGCTACTCCGCCGTCCCGGGCCATGGCGTGATGCACTACTTCGGGGAGAGGTTTTAGTTAAAGCTTTACCTGAATTTTATTGGTTCTTTACCGCCTTCTTCCTTTGATACTGGTTTTGCATGGCCCTCTTGCTCCTCATGTGATAGACCAACTGTGACTACTCACGACGTAAAGTGTCAGTTATGATTCATCTCTAATACCAATGCTAAATGTATCCTACCAGAGTTTCCTGGATAAAGGTCGCTTGAGATACACCTTCGATACGGTTAGAATGTCACTAAAATGAGAATACTGAAGGAACGTGTGTTTCACATTCTCAGGAACTTAGTAGCCGTGTAGAAACTAACGTTTCTGTGTTTCTTTAGTCTTAATACTTTGGCCGAATGCTAATGGACTCAGAGCAGGAAAACTAATCACCGGCTTCCTTCAGACACCCGATTCTCTATACTAGACATCTCTCTCACAGGTCCACTTTCAGTGAATTGTGTATCATGTTGTTTTTTTAAAATAAAATAATATTATTATTATTATGAATGAGGTCGTAATCCTGACCAAGAAGAGGAGTATAACCATATTGTCTCTGCGGATAGGGGACTTGATCGTCCAGACGAAGAAGCATGTGTGGCCGTGGGGCCGTGGGTGTGTTAATCAATACGAAGATGAGTTTCTTGCACCAGATACAGCAAACGGCTGACAAGACTGCTAAAGCTGACGTCACGCGCTCGGCGGATTGATGTATAACGTGGCTTAGACCCTGGTTAGTGTCGCCTGCGCAGAAGTGTGGACTACAAGATATACTAGCGTTGACGGTAGTCTCTGGTTACCGTACCGTCTCCGAACCTGCGGAAAGTACTTTGTATCTAAGCGATCCGAGCGGTGAGCCGAATCCGACCTCGGATACAATTTGTTGCGCCAAATTGTTGATTCATTCACCTGGAATCGAATCGCCAGCAGCCCGTTTAAGTCGCTGCTCGGCGCGGTGATTCGTAAGATCTGACGACCCGGAACTAGTGGAGTTCACACGGGGACGCGCGCGCGTATATATAGTCTCTGGTGTAGCGGAAATATATTCATCTCGTGTTGCAACCGCCTGACTTTGTTGTAGGCCTACTAAAGACTGGACCCGGTGTTTCTAACCTCTTCAACTTGCCTCTGCCATAAGTTTTATCGACCGTCTCTGCTACCCCTTCTTCACCATGTTTCTGTTCCTGAGTTTCGGTCTGTCTCTAGATCTGTTTGCCCTTCCGCCGACGGAACAACAGACTAACAATCTATCACTAGTTTGTCCGGTCATTGTTGACCTATGCTGCTCCCGCATGGTGATCGCTTTTGTCGACCACTAACAAGTGTAAGCTGGAACAATTCCAGTCCCGAATCTTCCGTTCCTTGTCGGGGTCTCCATGGTTCGTACGGAATGATGTCATTCGTGGAGGTCTTCGAATTCCTTCTCTTGCCGCATTTGCCCGGTCTTTCGCCGAAACTCTCTTTGCTTCTGCAGCGACCTCGTCTTTCCCATACCTCAGAACCACCTCCCCCTATCAGAGTCAACGCCCTCGGGCGATTCTAGATGACCCCCTCCCCTTAAGTCAACCTCGTTGCACCATCTGCATAGCCCCAGCATCTTCCTTTAATTTCTGTTACCTTCGGTCCTCAGGGACATCCTGCCCGAAGCATGTCTTAGCACACTCCTTGACCTAGTTACCGTTTGCCACTGGCACGGAGGTTCCCTGCCTCGCGGGGAACGACCGACACCTCAAGCCGTCTGCTTACTGTGTCCGATGGGGCGGCTCCTACCGTCCGCTTCGCCCCCAGAGGCAGTGCCACTAAGCATAATCTGCTGCCTAAACTAAATTAAATTAATTATTTAAAAAATATCCGGCGCCTCTGCGGTTAACCGCGTTGGCGTGTCCTTCCACGTGTTTGGGGACCTGTCTCACGAAACTCCAGCAATATTCTTATCTGGAAGCCATCGGGCACGTCCCGGAAGCTGCAATTCAGCCATGGGCGCAAAGACGGCCCACTACTTGATCGCAATGCAACGCAACGCAATCTATTCTGTACTATGCTTGTCTTAGTGTTTCCATTACAACTTAACAGTGAAATCTCGATACGATGGTATCACATCAGGGACTGGTTGCCATATAGAGAACTAGCTCAGTAGAGAGAGAGAGAGATCTAGCTCAAGTTGTCACCTTCTAAGTTACATGCTTTTGAATCCTGCTTTATAATTGAACAATTTAAAGGAAAACCCCCTACGCAATCTTATGTTACTATGTAAGGCATTTTACATTTGTAATATGTTTGTGATTGCAAAAGCGTGAATATGAAGATTTCAGGGGAGGGGGTCCCTCCCATTCCATAGTGAACAAATAACTACGCTAAGTTTTCTTAGCATTTCCCATCCGATTTCCCAGGCTCGTATAAGTTCTGTAAGTACATATATTTTTACTTAAGCAGATTACTGGCCTGCTGTAAAACTCCCAAAACCTGGAGGACGAGGAACTTTGATTTCGGGCTGTTCTTCCTCTGGAGAGTTGCTTTCACCTCAGCTGACGTGCTGTGCCTGCCCGATCACGGTAGACTAACTATAACTCAGCCAATGTGAGGCTCCTCCGCCTCCACACTAGATGCACACCCTGCTTCCGGTGTGCACCATCATTGTTTTACAAAACTGTGGCTGTCCGCACATTCGATTCCTGTATGCTAGTGAGACACGGAATCTTGGCTGACGGAGCTCGTCGTGTAATCTTGTCGCTGTCTTACAAGACGAGTTCCGCAGTGCACGCTCAATACAACGTAAGCATAACAATCGATTATAGTGTTACCGCCAACAACACCGCGTGCTTTCAGTGTTTATATATTTTATATTTATTTACGACATGTGTGTAAATTATACGTAATTTGTTTTAAGTATCTGACGAACTTTGCTCAGGGATTACACCTGAAGATGGGACATATGTCCAGAAACGCGTAGTGAAATATTATAAGAAAAAGAAAAGCCACTAGACGGATAAAAGAGGTAAATTGTATTCTATTAATATACGTATAAGAGGCTTGAATACTGAAAGCATGAATTTAAAGGGTGCAAGCTTCAAGCCAGTCGTCGAACCTTCGAGCTAGTCACATTGTCATCCAGGAGGAGTTTTTGTGTGTGTGCGCGCGCACGTGAAATTTGCAGATAAATATAAACATTTATGTTAGTATTAATTTAACGTAAACACGTGGGTAGAGTGTAAGCGTAATTGTACAATACGGTAAAGTGTGTGCGTGCGTGCGTGCGGTGCGGTAAATGTGAAGGGCGATTGTCGTCGTCCGCGTTGCTAACGGCGAACCGTGACAGTCGCTCGTTTGCATCAAATAGTTAGACGCTTCTTCCACACACTTTGCCTATTCAGATTTCACGAATAGACCAGAAATAGGAACATTAAATCGAACTTTGCCTTACATGTCATCAATCATTTAACCATAATTATTCCAGTTCCCAAACAGTTTCAAACCACTGCATTTCTGCGAAAAGAGCAACCTCGTGGACACAGTGGACGAATTTGAAATTATCAGAGCCTCCAAAACTCATGGTGATCAGCTTGTGAGTGAAGAACTTTCTTTCAAATCCAACGAAGCTATATGATACAGCTATACGCGTGCTAGAACAGTATGATAGATAAGTGCGGGCACAGTATGATGTGGAATCGTTAGTCACTCAAGACATCCGTAGCGTCGTGAGATAACGCGGGTTGGGAGTCGCTTAAATAACGGCATGTGTGTGACTTTTATTAATTGACGTACTCCTTGTGAGTGAACATATTTTATCACCTGATGATGGGACTATAAGTCTCGAAACGCGTTGTGTGTAAAATATAAAAAAAGAAGTTGCGAGTAAGGGAACGTGGTTACACAAAGTAATTTTAACAATATAATAGAAATAATAATATAATACAGGATGGGTTTCAGTAGAGTCTGTGTTACAGTGTACAGTGTTTCAGTATAGTCTGTGTTACAGTGTATATAGTGTTTCAGTATAGTCTGTGTTACAGTGTATATAGTGTTTCAGTATACTCTGTGTTACAGTGTATATAGTGTTTCAGTATAGTCTGTGTTACAGTGTATATAGTGTTTCAGTATAGTCTGTGTTACAGTGTATATAGTGTTTCAGTATAGTCTGTGTTACAGTGTATATAGTGTTTCAGTATAGTCTGTGTTACAGTGTATATAGTGTTTCAGTATAGTCTGTGTTACAGTGTATATAGTGTTTCAGTATAGTCTGCGTTACAGTGTATATAGTGTTTCAGTACAGTCTGCGTTACAGTGTATATAGTGTTTCAGTACAGTCTGCGTTACAGTGTATATAGTGTTTCAGTATAGTCTGTGTTACAGTGTATATAGTGTTTCAGTATAGTCTGTGTTACAGTGTATATAGTGTTTCAGTATAGTCTGTGTTACAGTGTATATAGTGTTTCAGTATAGTCTGTGTTACAGTGTATATAGTGTTTCAGTATAGTCTGTGTTACAGTGTATATAGTGTTTCAGTATAGTCTGTGTTACAGTGTATATAGTGTTTCAGTATAGTCTGTGTTACAGTGTGTATAGTGTTTCAGTATAGTCTGTGTTACAGTGTATATAGTGTTTCAGTATAGTCTGTGTTACAGTGTATATAGTGTTTTGAAGAACAAGGTTAGAACGGACACGTTCATGAAACACTGGCTGTTTCGTTTATAAAAAGTGGACCCTCGGAAAAGAAAGAGTAAAGAAAGATTCAGGGGCTGCAGAAAAGAATGTTCCTGACAAGTGTTCAGACCTACACTAGAGAAAAAACAGAACGTGGAAATCAGACAGGAGTTAGAGATCTATAGGGGGTGTTCCAAACCAGATGACATCTAAAGGATTAGAAGAAGACCCTTACTCTCGCACGCGCACTCACAACCGGCCCGGCCCGGCCAGACACGTTCAGCATACTACGGTCCAATTCAAAATTACGAAATTTTTAAAATCAGCTTATAATCCAAATTAAACTATAATTCTTGTAATCTCCGTGAAATTGTGAGAAAAATGAGTACAAACAACACACAATTGCGATAAATATGAGTATTTTCCAAATTAAATAACATTTGCAAAATACTAATTTCTAAAGCCAAAATTCCATATTAATTAGGCTTAGTGTTATCGAGGTTCCCCGCTGTACAAGCCTATTGGACAACACCTAGGAAGTGTTGGTGAAGTGTATATCCTTTGAGACTGGAAAAGGTGATTCGCCTTGTCCCTGATAGAAGAAGAAGAGTCCCTGATTTAAGACGAAGAAGAAGATATTAGGAGACAAGTTCGTGTGTTTTTTTTTTTTTTTTTTTTTTTTTTTTTTTTTTTTTTTTTCAACCAGACGACAGAAATGGAATAAACGAATAAACCCAAGAGGATGTGTATGATGAGCAGTAGATGCGATAGACACCAGTAGCTCGGCAGTAACCTTGCCACATTGCTTTGTTTTCTGGTAAAGCTTCTCATTATTCCGATAGGAATGGCAGTGCTGGCCACAAAATGCCACAGGAGACGAAATTATGTGAGAATTAGTAAATTAGGGTTAATGACGCTCATCGGTAAGTGTGACAAAACGCAGAGAGCGTGAGAGAGAGAGAGAGACAGACAGACAGACTGTTAACAGAAGAGTTAACTCGTCTTTATAAATAATAAAGACGGTCTTTATTATTTATCACACAACCGGTGCCGGATTAAATGGGGCTAAAGCCCCGGCCCACGCTTGTCGGAGGCCACGTGCCCGACCATTTAAAAATTCTTGTTTTGGAACGAATAAATAAAATTTTCCGAGCAAGCGAAATATTAAAAACCGCACTGACAAGGAGAGTACCTGAAACAAGTTTAACTATTGAAACAGAATGATTAAGAACATTGGATTTGGATGATTTGGTAGCAGACTTTGCCGAAAAGAAGAGCAGAAAGAAATATTAAAATTAAATTATTTTTTATTCTGTAATTTATTTGCACTGTTGATTATTGTAAAAAGATTTGCAAAATAAAATAATAGTAAACAGTTTCAACATATGTAAGTAAAAATACGGTTTAAGAACAATATTTTATTTATTATATTTTTTAAATGATCGTCTGAATAACGTAAAGTATTGTGCAAAACGCGAAAATTTCATACATGGGCCCTGCTCTTAAATAGCCCCGGGCCCCCCATAGCCTTAATCCGGCCATGCACACAACGTATCGACCACTAAAACCGGCTACGCACTAACAATCCCGGCTGGACGTCATGACGGACAGCAAGTCAAAAACGACAGTGCGTAGCTTTGACATCCATCCGCACGTCGTGTAATTTTTGAAGGATGTGCACGACTAAAAATGAGTCCAGCAAGACCATCAGCTCAAGCCGCACGACGTGCGGATAGATCCTGTGTAGTGTTGACGGATGTCAAGGAATCGTGCATCGTGCATGTTTGATCATGCGTACGCTTGCTGTCTAACAAATCGTCATTTTCGAGCAAGTACAGTACATGTTTTTAGAGCACATTCGTTTAATAAATGTTTACAGTTTTATTTTACGTTACATTCATTCTTTAGTTTATATTTAATAAGTAACGATTCAGATAAAATTTCAGTTTAATATTTAGTTTAGTTCATTTTTCGTTTACATAATACATTCAAATATCATTAGCAGTTATTATTTTAAATATTGTTATTATTAATTTGTTTTAATTACAATTCATAATGTGGTTTTCATCAGATTTAATTATCAGATCAATTTTTTAATTTTAATACAGAAAAAATCAATAAAATGGTTTTTACAAAACACAGCGAGAACTAAAGAACGTCTGGCACGCTGGACGAGTTGCACGACAGTGTGGTGCGCACATCCATCACCGACGTCGGACATGCTTAAGCAATCTGAAGACGACCGACTGATTGTTTAGCGGTCGAAACGTTGTGTGGTAAATTGTCCGACCTTAAGCCTTCTGTTATAACGTTCGTGTACCAACGAAACATCGAAGAGAGACTACATACAAGTGTCTTACCTTTTCCTTTTTCGTCTGTCTTGACATCGAACCTCAGAGACCGTATACAAAAAAAAAGAATGTTTAAAATGGTGCATAGGACCTTAACCACGGCCTGCGAATAGTTATCGACACTTGGAACAGCGTATGTGATGCTGTCAGGTAGATCGAGAAGGCGGCGGATACCGGAACTAGTATTGCCTAGTCCTTGCCAATAAGGAAGAAGAAGAAGAAGAAAAACTGTCTATGGACGAAGATTAGCATAATATACGTGGATAAATTTCAAGTGACATGAAAATTCCTTTTACTTAACATAAAATTATTAAAAGCAAGCTCCACGAGAAATAAATCTTCTTTCACTTTGCAATGTTATAAAAAACATAAATAAAAAATAAAAATTGTAATCATCATGTCATTAACTCGGTATCAAACAAACGCGTTTGCATATCATTATGAAAAGAGACAACATTACACTGCCAAGTTTATTTCTTTGCTGCTGCTGCTTCCTCTTCTTCTTCTTCTTCTTCTTCTTCTTCTCCTCCTCCTCTAACTTGTCCATCTGCTTAGCGGTCAGAAAGATAGGAGAAGAGATTTTTTCTCATTTATTTATTAATATAATAACTGCATTATATGCGAGCACGGGCGCGCGCATGTATCATGTATCGTAGTTACACGTGTTTTTTTTTTTTTGCAATACTACTCAACCGGGATTGAACTCCTGACATTTAAATAATTACATCGTCGACGGTAAGCGTCGGTCTTATGCTGCTGCTGATGATTATTATAATGTAAATAAGCAAATACGTAGAACTAAGAAGAAGAAGAAAGTACTGTAACCTTAACTGCGAAAAAACTTGCAACTAGATAAAGTCTAACCTCTTTGTAGAAGGCAATGAGAGAGAGAGAGATAGCACAGAACATTTGAATAGTATTGCCGGTATGTGACAATTAGCTGGAATCTTAATAATAATTATTATTAGAGAGTCAGTATTATTATAACTGGACACGCTGGTCTTTGATTCAGTATTTATAATTTTTCCGTCCCGCTTCTTCGTCTTCGTTTCTCTTTTCTTTTATTTTGTTTTATTCGTTCTAATATTAAATTTATTTGTTATTGTTTGTTACCAACTCATCCGGTCCGGAATTCAAATGTTTTATCCCTTTCATTAAGGGAGTTTTCACTGACAATTTCAAAGATAAATACTAAACCCGTGGCTTTGAAAGTTAAATATCGAGTGAGGATAATAATAATAGTTATAATAATATTATAATTATAATAATAATAATAATAATAATAATAATAATAATAATAATTATTATTATTATTATTATTATTATTATTATAAACAACAGACGGTGTCGTCATTGTTTACGGCTTAGCCTAGTAGCCTGTTCCAGTCACACAGCATTAGCGTATACCTTTGAAATATAAAATATAAGACATCGATTCAGCCAATAACTATCTTTTAACAATGTCTCAATAACACGTATTTTTATTGAGTTATTACCGTTTACTTTAATGGGACTGATTTCAATACGTTATCACACATTTTTCAGCCACTTCAAAGATAGTAATGTCGATTAGTTTTAACTTGTTTTTTCTTTTGTACGAACCCGACCCGTCCCCTTACTCCCCCTCCACCAAGACCAATTTCTAGATACGCCACTGGATAGGTACCGGAACAAGTTTATATAGGGTAGTCATTGTAGTGAAGAAGAAGAAGAAGAAGAAGAAGAAGAAGAAGAAGAAGAAGAAGAAGAAGAAGAAGAAGAAGAAGACATAGTTCAGAGTGAGAAGGAGGGGCTAGTAGTGGGGCCACTGTGTCTCCAGTAGGAACGAAAGCTATTAGGAGATTGTGGGAAGAAGAAGTGTTGGAAAACAGAAGAGAAGGTGAGGTTAGAGAAGAAGCGGCAACAGTCGAACATGCATAATCCTGAAAGGAGAGAAGAACATCGTAAAAAGACAGAGAGCTCTGTGTAAAACATATCAGTTTCCCATTGAGAGGGTATCGAACGCGTTACAGGTATGCGCTGCGGTGTTAACCTCATTGTGCGAACCATGTCATTGGGGCAAGGGAACACTGCAAATAAGGTAGGTAGATAGGATAGGTACCAATGATACAATCTCAGTCGGAACTGGATTTTACTTACTCAGTCGGTTAAATTATTTAACACACACACACACACACACACACACACACACACACACACACACACACACACACACACACACACACACACACACACACACACACACACACACACACACACACACACACACACACACACACACACACACACACACACACACACACACGTGTGTCGAAAGGTCTCTCTCTCTCTCTCTCTCTCTCTCTCTCTCTGAGAGCGCCGCGCCGGCCTCTCTGCGTTCTGTCCGTGCGTTAACCGATTTCTAGGTTTAAAGGTCATTATTCTGCAATCCAATCCGCGGTTACTGTAGAATGCTCTGCTCTCTACTGTCATGACGTCACCGGTGACGCAGTCGCCGTCGCGGCTCTGATGCTATTCACTCGCTCACTCACTCACTATACGTGAGACTATTTCACTTTCTGTTTCAAAACAGTAAACAAATAAAATATATAAACAAAGTGAACGAAAATATTGTAACGTAGGTAATGTATTTTTTTTTTTTTATTCTGATAACCGCGATTTATTAGCTTTGAAACTTTTCTGTTTTGGCATCACGCGATTAATAAATTTTTTCGGTGGTAATTTGCCAGTAACAGTACGTGCACTATAGGCTATTGTCGATGTTTTGAGTTTGCGGTAGTATCGACACACTGCGCAGTTAAGTAAAACAAGTGTTCCAATTGTTTACAAATGATTTAATTGTTGAATGTAATAGGATAATACGTATTGTATTAATACATGATGTTAGGTAAAAATGTGTCAGTTTGTTGTGTAAAGAAAACGAATTCATAGTGGCGAAATATATTAGGAAGGCTGAGTATGGGAACAATAGGATTCCCGAAACATGTTCCAAATGAGGGAAAAATCTTGAGGTAAAGAAATTCAACATCATCAACCGTGGCTCTACAACCATTGGTGGGTCTTGGCCTGTTCCAAGAGTCGATTCCATTCCTCCCTGTTGCATGCCCTGGCTTTACAGTTTCTTATGTTTAGCTTTCCGATGTCATCCTCTATCGGATCTTTGAATCTACTTCCGAGTCTTTCCCTTTTTCTACTACCCATTGGTTTCTGGTAGAAAATATGTTTCGTAGGCTGTCCTTCCTCCATTCTCTCTATGTGTCCAACCCACCTTAGCCTGTGTATTTTGATTATCCTGACAATGTCCGGGGCTCTTTGTAAAGATGGTATAGTTCATAATTATAGTGCCTACACAACATTCCATTTTCCTGTACTCCTCTAAATATTGTTCTTAGAATCCGTCTTTCACATAGGTAAAGAAATTATAAATATTAAATAAATTATATAAGCATCAAGAAATAGACTGTAGCAAAAAGTGTTTGAATATATCCTATATATATATATATATATATATATATATATATATATATATATAAAGTAATGGTTAATAAATGTAACGGAGCCGTGCGAGTGGTACATCGAGTAGCCTATGTATTTGCCGACTGTTGTGTTGCTACTAAACGTAAACGAAACGGAAAAAATGTAAACTCGTATATCCTAATGTTGAAACAGAATTCAATCGGGGTTTGTTCAGTCCAAACGCACTCAACTTGATGGTGGTACAATTAGGCTACGTGAGTCACTACTACAAGCGCAGCACACAGTAATTACTCGACTGGCACGAACACGATTTTTGGTCGCTTCATTACGACTAATCTCTTCAGGCGGGAATGATATTTGGATGGCCGCGGTGGTGTTGCACACACGGAGAGAATCGACTCAAAGACGCGGCGGCACAACCGGAAGTCATGCCGACCGCTGCAACGATTGCGAGAATAATGGCCGTGGCTCGGGCAGCCCACCCACTCCCAAGTCTCTGCGCCTCGTCTCCGGAGTTCAACGTTTTGGGCGGATTTCACGGCGCTATTGCCCCCTGTAGACCTCTGTTTTAAATCTCCGCTATAAAAACAAAGGTAATGGCGTTTCGAGGCAAGGAAAGGAGGCAAACGGGGTCTTTTGCGTTATACGACCACAAAGCATTGGCATTGGCGTTTCGTTCATCTTTCATTAGCTGAGTATAGTTCTCAGAATTTGCTACGTGGCTGTAGAAATCGATGAGCTTTTAACTAATCAGTAAACAGAGATAGCAAATTCTGAGAACTATACTCAGTTTAATGAAAGATGAACAAAATGCCAATGCCAACGCCAATGCTTTGTGGTCGTATAACGCAAAAGACCCGGCAAACGATATTTGACAAAAAGCATTTCGCTCAAAGATGGAAAATTGTGTGGGCGTGTACCGTACGTTGTGCCTGTTGCTCAGCGGACAATTTGGCACATGGATTTATCGATCATGCGCATAATATTATTTTTGATGTATATATAAGAATGTTATGTTCACGTGAGCGCCACACCGTCCGTGCACACTGTACATGAATACGTGCACACTAATTAGGCCTACGTCAACGTACTTACACAATATAAATAACAAACGTGGAAATAAATAGTGAAACGAAACTAGATTATTATCAATTATTGACAGCAGCTATCAATAAATTAATCAGACGTTAACAATAGATACATATATGTTCAAGTACCGTACTAATGTTTGTTCCGTACGTGTAGTATGAACAAAGTCTACGATAATCAGTCTTAAGATTCTTTGTTTCATTTATCACTGCATTTGTCAACATCCATGTATCTCTCTGTTACAGGACCTCCCTATGTCCTCTTGTCTCAAGTCAGTGATTCTGGTGAATTCTCCACCCAGCGCCGTTTGGAGAGGGATGTTCTTCCTCGGGATTTGTTCTCTGGTCGTCGGCTTCTGTCAACACCATCCCTTTCAGTTACTCCCTTCTGAATTCTCGTTTCTAATTGGTTGGCTGGCTTCTCTACTTGAATCTTACGTAGTCCACGTGGACATGACGAGTTTCTGTCATCAGGACGTTGCCACTTTCTTGGAATCTGCACCAAGGCCTAGCTTCTGAAGTCAAATCTGCCCCTTTTGGTGTAGCGTGTCGAATTATTGTATTGTTCAGACACTATCGACTTCCTCTGACGAACTTACGGGTGGCCAACATCTGTGTTCATCGCAGGCGCCTCTTCGTCCCATGCTACATTGTCCGAGCTCCAGCTACTGTTTTTCTGTAAGTCGCACACATGCTTGGAACAATGCTCTTAGCGATGGCTTCTATTCTTCTCGCTACTGAACGGATGCAAGGGTAACGTTCCTTTGTTATATTTGTAGAGTCAAGCGTTCCCACGCATGGTCCAGTTCGTCGCAACATGTGTTATAGCGCGTATTGTCCCTTAACGGCTTTCACGTCATTTAAGTGGAAAGGAAAGGTTTGTTCCTTTCGTCGCTCACCCTTGAACAAAGCTAACACATGTCACTCTTGACGGGCTCTAATTGCTGGTGTAACTCCCTCGGAATACCCAAAAATCAAAAAAAATCTCGAAGTAATAAGTACGTTATAGTACTGCACTAATGTTTGTTCGGCTTCAGTTCCATACGTGTAGTATGAACAAAGTCTACGATAATCAGTCTTAAGATTCTTTGTTTCATTGAAGTTCTACAAAGTTATGGCAGTCGCTGTAGTGTCCTGTGGGTGTGAACTATGGACAACGCCCAAGAAACAAGAAAGTAAAATACAGGCCTCGGAAATGGCGTTCTTAAGAGGAGTTAAAAGGTGTTCTAAACTTAACCGTATAAAGAATGAGGTCATAAGAGAAGCGTTTCAAGTTTTTAACTTGAATGAAAAATTAAAAGATTACAAACAACGGTGGAAAAACCACTTAGAAAAAAATGTCAGATTCCAGACTGGCCAAATAAGTCTGGAAATACAAACCTGTTGTGTGGGCAGACACAGAAAGAGATGGCTGCAGGATCTTTGAAGTGTTGTGAAGATGATGACGATGGCGTAACTAGCTGCTGTTCCTGGAGGACGACGAGACTAGCTGGACGGTTGGACGCCTATACGAAGTGGCAACATGGCGATGACATCATTGCAAACGTCAATCCCTCTCCTGTAAACATTTTAGTATAAGTTTGCTTCAGGGCAAACGAGAAATTCCGGCTGTTTCGTATATAATTTTATAAATACATTTTGTAAATTCTTTTGTCTCAACGTTTTGTCAAGCAGAATGATCACTGTTGCACACCACTATATAAAAATTATCCCGATTAGCGCTTTCAAGCTTCACAGCTCATCGTCAGATCGGAAATGAACAAACAGACATGAAAACAAACCCTTCACCCCACCCTTCTCACACACAACAATCTATAATTCACATGTCCCTTCCCCATCCTCTAAGACCTGTCCCTCCATCTGGACAGTTAGATATTTTTCTAGTAAATTACTTGTGTTTCAGTGTTGTGTGTGTGTGTGTGTGTGTGTGTGTGTGTGTGTGTGTGTGTGTGTGTGTGTGTGTGTGTGTGTGTGTGTGTGTGCACTGAAACACAAGGAATTTGCTAGAAAAATATGTAACTGTCCAGATGGAGTGACAGGGCTCAGGGGGTGGGGAAGGGACATTTGAATTATAGCTTGTGTGTGAGCAGGGTGGGATGAGATAGGCTGAAGAGTTTGTTTTCACATAATTTCTTTCAATTCCGATCTGACGATGAGCTGTGAAGCTTGAAAGCGCTAATCGGGATAATTTTTATATAGTGGTGTACAACAGTGATCATTCTGCTTGTGATTTCAACCACTAACACAACTTTCTTCATTCAACGTTTTGTGTAAGTGAACGTGAAGTAGCCTAACTGTAGGCGCTGATTTCAAAATATTGTATTTTGATTACCTACTGTACTTGTTATTCAAATTAAAGATAATAAATCGCATGATGTAATTGGAAATCACTTTGTTGCTTTTACCTGATACAGGTATCGGCCGGGTACATTCTGTCGCTGTACTCTCTGTCGCTTCCATCGATGGATCGCGTGCTGCATTCACTGAATTCGGTCCGACCGCTGCATCAGTGGTTGGCAAGAACACTGCGTATGCTATATACTGTACCTGTACAAAGTCTGACATTTCTGCTTTGTTATAGCTTTTGTTGCTTTAGCGGATTATATTTTGCATTAAATGGTATAGCTGTGTCATTTTAACAATTAATGACTACAAAGTGGGAGTTTTTTTAGTAAGTTCTTTTCCAAAATAAAGTCATTTGTTTCACTGTAAGATTTCAGTATTCTGACACATTATTTAAGTTTATCGCTAAGTTCTGTTGCGTTCTTATTTATGAACATTTATTATTGAAGCCAGACGAATAAAGATAAGAATAAGGGAAACAAAGAATAAAAGACGTGAGCCGTAAACTTTAAAATGTTTATTGCGTAAAAGAAGCTGGCGTATACGTTCGCCATGGTCGTTAAAGTGTTCAATAAGCAATGTTAATTTACATTAATTTATTTTATTTTATTAGTTACATATTAACTGTATAGAAATTGTTTACATTAAACATTACTAAATAATACAAATTTATTTAACTTTTGGCAGACACCAAGCTTAGAGGAGGTAGCTGCAGCGGTTCTTTCCTTAGCAGTATTATAGCACAAGATTTTATAAAATAGTGTCACTATTAATTTGATAAGTTTCACTTCATGGCTGTCTTCAGAAAAATCATTGTTTGAAATATGTTTTCTAAACACTGTGTCAGCAAAGTTTTTGCAAGCTGATATAATCATTTTTTGGTATTAAGTTTACTGTCAGATATAATCAATAAATTATACATATATTTTACAATCTTTAAAACTTCTAATGAGGCTCAAATTAATTTTCCGCTTGATACAAAATCAGTAAAATGAGTGTAAACGCTTAAGTTATTGTCATCTGTTATGTCAGTTAGGCAAAAGTAAAAACAAACTGTTATAATAATAAAATCTTCATAAGCACATATTTTCAGTAGAACTGTCCCAAATTGTAATAATTGTAAACTGTTAAAACAAGTGCATTACTGACTGAATGCTCGTTTAATACACGTGTTAAATAGCGCCAAACGCTTTATTGCCAACCATTGTGTGGGAAGCTATACGTGCTTCGGACCGTTTTCTGCCTTTCACTTTGCCTGTCAGCGCGCGTGATCCATATAGTATATACATCGATGGTCGCTTCTTAGTGGCCTGAAGAAGATTCCCGACAGGGAATCGAAACGTTGCCCACGTAATGGCGTTTAATAGCGACCGACCACGGCCCAACAGGCCCGGTTTTTAGTCGTAATTTTGAATTTATTGACACCGGCCGCGCGTCTGTCTCAAACACCGGCCGCGCGTCTGTCTCATACACCGGCCGCGCGTCTGTCTCATACACCGGCCGTGCGCTTGTCTCATACACCGGCCGCGCGTCTGTCTCATACACCGGCCGCGCGTCTGTCTCAAACACCGACCGCGCGAGCTTCATACAGAAGTTAAATGTGTTGAATTTTACTTCACACCAATGAATAGAGCATATTTTAAGCAATAAACTAGGCAGCACTAGTGCCGTCTATTGGCAGGTATTAGTGCCGGTGCCGAAAAGTGAGAACAAAGGGGAGAAATCAACAAATCACGAAGGCGCGTTTGCATTTGCGTAATTAGCTTTCAGCATTGACTGTACAGTGTGCGATTGGGCACTTATTATTTTTTTTTTTCAAATGACTCCATTTTTTCAAGTTTTTACCTTTGATATGAATTAAGGAAATTTTTTTTTACTAGCATATTTTTTCCTTTTTCTTTCTTAACTAACGTTTTTAGTACTAAAGCAATTTGATATGAAATGTTTACACATTTTTCATTTTAAAAATTTAATTAAAATTAAGCAAACTTATAGTGTTTCAGCTTTTGCCAATCTCAGTGTGTGTGTGTGTGTGCGCGCGCGCGCGTATATATATGTATATAATTACAGTTCTTTATATATTTTTAAAGTGATAAAGGCTTTGAATTTGTAACAGGCCTCCATGTAGTAGTAATATGCACATCACACTATAATGTACTTATTGAATATTACATAATTAATTATAATGAATCCATTTGAGTGACTTTTTTTTAATTTTCGTAATGTATAAAGCATTTGTGCTATTTTTACAGTTAATTTCACGAGTAAAGAATGAACATGATCATAATCAAGTTAAATTCAAATTACATCATTTCAATATTATACAAAAATCATACACGCGCGCGCGCACACACACACACACACACACACACACACACACACACACACACACACACACACATTGGTTGGTTTAGTGCCGTCTAGTGCAAATTCCTTAAAATATGCTCTGGCAATGAACGGTAGCAGGAATATAGGTAACAAAACAAAAATAGTTTTTTGTATATAAAGTTTTATAAAGCTTTATTTAATCGATAGGTTGCCTATTGTGTTTATTTACTGTTGCGTCGCGAACGTGACTGATGTGTAAAACAATAGCTGGGCTGGCAGACGTTGCACTAATAGCGTATAAACACAACACAACGCAACACCGCGGCATACAGATGTGATGTGATGGAGAGCGTGCCCGGCCGGCTACGTGAACGGAATCGATAGACCGACACGCTTCTACAATTACGTTCAAGCGCACGCGGAATCTTAATCGATCCCGGCCGGCTCCAACGTGGTTAAATCGACAATCGTAAACAACAATCGACTGACTACTCAACATCACCTTCCTTTTGAACAGACAAAAATTAATTGGTTTTTTTTCCACAGAGTGATTCCTTCTTCAAGTATTTGCTATAACAAGTCTCTTTTTTCTTTTTGTTGCTTTCCGGTTTAGCGAAAATCATATGTTACATTTTAAGGGAGAAGAAGAAGAAATAACAGAAGCAATATTTACAAAATCAGGAGACGAAATATTGTAACCACCAGATAGTGTGTTCGTTTTTAATATCTTTATGACCGACTAATTTCTTAAGAACATAGCAGTAGCCCACTTTACAAATAAAGCCACTCCGCTCAGTATTGCTGCCAATCAATAAATAACTGGTATACACAAGAACAACACGTGTTTTATTTTTCCAGATTAGCATATTGATGCTAAATGTGGTAATGAAAATCATTATTTACATACTTATTATTTTCAACTAAATATCCAGCTTCACCATATCTACCTTCTCCTCTTCTTTAACCTCATTTTTATATCTAACTGATAAGCGACACTCCATTTAATTAACATGGGACAGGCCTTTCCGACCTGGTCCTCTTAACAGAAACTGTTAATGAAATGATTTATTGAATATATTCTCACGTAAGGTTCCGCGGCCGGTGTCCATTATGTTTTTGAAGTCTTCTTCCGGTATGGACCGCGTCAAAAATGTCTTGTATGACAGCGTTTCACTCATATTACAATGAGTGTCCTCAGGTCTAAATGACCTATCCTCATAGTCCTTCAGTATAGCTAACTGAGCAACAGATTCAAACGATATTTTATGAAACTTATTTTAACTACCTATAGGTTATATCGTTGTTTAAACTAAACATGTATTTGTTTTTATACGAACATTATCGAGCTGTATGTGTCAGTCTGTTACATGTCTTCGTGTACCTTATTTCTGTGGCTGCCGGAGTCTGACATAACACTATGTCATATTTAGCACCAATATTGTTGAGAATATAGCTGCAAGATTGTGGGACGTTGAAGAAACCATACTATTTTCTAATTACTTTATACGAAATGTGTTTGTAGTATCTTTTAGGTGGTCGCGGATTGAAGACCATTAACTCAAATAATAGATAGTCTATGGTTTCTGGGGTACGTGTGGCCATGATTAAAATATCAGTATATGGAGAACCGTACATAACTTCCATGTTCTAAGATTTATGTTTAAAATCATTTTCGAAATGAAATATTTCCATAGAAACTATTTCGTTGTACTTCTTTCTTCAGCCTTAACCACGGTACTGTGGTCACTAACGTATACCACCTCACGTCAGCGCACTCGATTTTCACTGATGTGGCAGTCGATGGCACTCCCGAAACGTCTGGTTTTGCAGAAAACATTGGACCACGGCCAAACAGCCCGATAAGGAATTATAACAACAAACTACTTCTTTGTTGCCGATAACGTAGTGCACATATAAAAAATTATCTCCTCCCCCTTCAACTATCATTTTTATTTATAGAAAATTATCCCCTCCCCCTTCAACTATCATTTTCATTTATAGAAAATTACCTCCTCTCCCTTTAGCTACCCTTTTCATTTATAGATATTTCATCTATCTTTCTACAGTGGATTATTACGACCTTCTATTCAGGATACTTTATTTATCAAATAAGTACTTTACTCTTGTTAAAACGTAAAACGTTGCAGGTAAACTACCCCTCCTTCTTAACCGATCTTCACGAAAATCAATAGGCCTTGAGTCCTCTACAACTCGGATACATGTGCAAAAAATATTTGATTTTGTTCGAATTTGCGACAGTTATCGTTCGCCATAGAAAAAATTCTACTACACACAGACACTTTTCGGAAAATGATTTTTCTTCATGTTTTGAGGGTAGTACAATCAGAATCAGCCCTTATCTCAAACACGAATTTTTTCACCATCACCATACTTCCATTTCCTTATGGAACATGGAAGTAAAAATAAAAGTCAGATCAGGGTACTGAGTTTGTGACCAGTGGCGTACACGGGGGGGGGGGCTCAAGCCCCTCAACCGTAAAAATGTAATACGCACTTCCTTAATTTACTTAGTCTTTCGTTTAAAATTACAAAATTCCATATTTCGGCCGATTTGGACGGGGATATAAATACTAACAAAATAAGTAGTTTATAATAACAATTATTACTTCAGTTATAATTTATAGTTCATTAAGCGGTGTATTACGCTGCGTATAAAGTTCAGTAAGCTACCTGTTTTCTTTCTATCTCGCCCTCATTTGACGGCGCCACACCGGCTCGGCCACTACTACCAGTGAACGTTAAGAATTTTTACTTAAGTATTAAATAATAATTTTGTGAAACTTATTACGTACTTAAAAGCTTTTTCATAAAAGTATTATTTAATACTTAAGTTAAATTCAGCACTTTTTTGCAGATATCAGTCGATAAATAAAACGATAATTTTAATAATGTTCCTAATTTCATATATTGAATAATTCTGGTGTAATAATGAAAAAAAAAACTTTAAAAACACTTTACGACATTTTTTGATAATTTTTTTTAATTTTTGGATAAGTCCCCCCAATCACGAATAATACATTTTTAATAAAGAAAATGTGAAACCTACTGAAAATAATACGCCTACTAATAAATTGTAACCATTAACTGGCGTATGTACTCTATTTTATACTATAAGTTGTAGAAGAGTGCTGTATAAATATATGGACTGCTAAGGTTCAGCCCCCCCCCCCCCAAGATTGATTTCTGCGTACGCCACTGGCTGTGACCCATAATAAAAGGCTATCCAGTGCTACCCCAATCGTAGAAATAAAGCGGTTGTAGTGGACGCGTGTCGTTACATAACTTCATCAGCAGCCATTAAATAACACCAATAATACATGCACATTTATTATTGTCGATAACTAGTACTATGCAGCGATTTGCTACATCTGTTCCGAGAAATAACGGTATAAATAAAGAAGAAAATAATATGTTGCTTTATTTATTATCAACAGTTGCAATAAATAATTCAAATCCAAACAGGTACAGTAGAGGCAAGGCAAACCAGATCTGTAATTACCACAGCTGCTAGTAATGCAATTTATACGCTTCATTCAGTTGTACGTAGTTGTAGCGTTTTAGATAACGACGTAACGCTACATTGTATACTGTGCCCCGGACGCTTTTATACTTTATAGCACTACATTATTACCTTACATTCATTATATATTTTGCTTCCTTCCAAGTTCTTTCTTCAAATTTCTGTTCTTTCATCGCTGTATTAACTTCGTTCTTCCGCCGTGTTTACGTAACCGTGAAACAGGTGTTGTCATAGTCAGTGTCAAATAGGCCCTCAGTGACGACGTTTCTCCTTGTGTTGTTATCAAAAGAAGGATAATGTGGAAATTTTTAACTATACTTATTAGGCGGCTGAGGGCTGCGCCAAAAGTTCATTCCAGAAATAAATGTTTTGAAGACTGATAAAAACGTTGGTATAATTATAGTGTCATCCGATAGACATTAATTTGAAGCAGACGCTTAAAACAATCCATTGTAGTAAAGTCAGGACCGGTCCAATATAAAGTGTTCAGTCGTCCAAGCCCCCCTTCATCATTCCACCCCTCGAAAGAAATTTTACCAACTCGTATTTTCACATTAACAGTCTCAGCATCGAGGTTTCGTTTTTCCATTACACATATATTTTTTTTTAATTTGGTATGTGGATACAAGGATTGTGAAGAAATTTATTTTGTCTTTAGACTTCAACTTGATATTCCCCCCGAAGGGCGGCCGCCCATGGGTAAGGCCAATGATTCTATGAGTCCCGGACGGTTGTTTTGCTGGTGGGTCTGTGCCTTAACCTCGTAGAAGCGTATCACAATGGAATTTTTTTTGGGGGGAGGGGGAATATATACTTAGCAGAAACGGCAGTTACTGAAGTGGAATCCTCAGCAGGATCTACACTGCGTGTCTTAGACCGATCATGACATGCGCATCCGATCCTGCTGACTGCAGACCCAGCTAGACTCGACCCCTACAGGATCACAGAACGGCGAGCTCTACGGTTAATATACCGCCGTCCTCGCCTCACCAAAACCTCCAGCACAGCTTTATATGTCCTAAATAAAATCATTCCCAGACCTAGACACCTTTCTCCGAAAAGTAAATTGGAAGTGTGCCAAAATGGCAAAAACCCGCACCACATTACAATCCATCGCCTCTCCATCAATACAACCATCAGAAACACACAACGCTCATTAACCGCCTTCTAGTTCTTGGGAATGAACCTCGTCCTAGGAATAGCCACAGAACCCGCATCAAAAGAATCCCGGGCCCAACTGATGAGTGACCCCAGACGTCCGTAATCGTAGTGATTAAATCGAATCGAGTACTTTTCTTTGAAGCGCATTACTCCTTTTTCTAAGAACGCAAACAATCGAACATTTAATTTAAGAAACAGCTGGAAGTGAATCAAGCAGGCCGAGATGATCATGATGTTGATATCCGTACACAAGACTAAGGACAAATTGTCGTGTAAGAGCGTGGCCGTGACGGACGACGAGAAAGCTCACATTTTGGCAGGCATTCCCACAAATTATCCGGTCAATTTAATAAAACGACGCGCGGTAGTACAATGGCTTCGAGTCCGCGGCCAACCTTGACATTTGTTCCGTCACAACACACGCACACATTTATAACTGTCACTCTAGCGTCATTTTCGTATTTATTATTTAAAAAAATTTTAATAAGCAGTTTGTTTTGTAAAACAAAAATGTATTAAAATTATAATGGAATAGTCAAATAGCGCGAATAGATGTGTTACTATCGGTACCCATGTTGCGTGAATCATTGAAAACCTCCGACCGGGTGCAATCTCTTTGCGCCGTGTATGCAAAAAAAAACCTTTATGCACATTAGATTATTTTTATTATTTTTTATAATTCAATATTTTCAAATGGAAAGTTCAGACCTTAAATAGTTTAGTTTGTTTAGTTTCATTTAGTTTCTTTTAAAAAATATGTATATCTACTTATTCTATTCACAAATCTTCTTTGATAAAATAAAAACAGGTTAAAGTCTATATGTACATTTTCAACTCCACTTGATGTTTGTGTTGAGTTTTCCCAACATAATTCACAACTAATGAAGTCATAAGCTCTTAGATTGAAAGAAAAAGTCGCGTAAATAATGATTTAATTCGAGATGAAAAACAGGAAAAAAAACGAACACAATAAGACGACAAAGTGAGGAGAGCAAATGGAAGTTTTAGCAATTTTATCTGAACTGTTAAAAATTAATCTCGCCTTAACATATTATATAAAACCGGTTATTTTGTGGAGAATTAATTTATAAATAAATTAATCGATTCGTCCGTCTCTCTGTGTGTCCGTATAAAGGGTGGGTCGTGGGATCGAGGTTCGCTCACATGTTGTTCAGTTTGGTAATTTCCTCAAGGTTGTCCTCAACTATATAGTTGAATACGTGTATTTACTTTACACACTGAAATCTCGAGATTATAGTTTTAACTGTGTACAAAACAGTATTTTGTGAAATTATCTCGTATGCCTCCCTGAGCTGCAGAATTCGCTCATCATTTTGAGCAAAGTAATAGAAGCTACTACGGGCTGAATAAACATTTTAAATCAAGACTGTTAACCACAGAAACTAAACCCACGCTTTATAAGACATTGGTAAGGCCTGTATTAACATATGGCTCTGAGTGCTGGGTACTCAAGAAAATTGATGAACAGAGGTTGGTTGTGTTTGAAAGTAAGATACTGAAAAGAGTTTAAGTAGGACGGAATCTGGAGAAAGAGAAATAATAATGAAATATGTGCTAAGTACAATGACATTACAGTTGTCCGATTTGCCAAAACTAATAGATTAAGATGGGCAGGGCACGTTCGGAGGATGGATGACGAACGTACGGCAAAAAGAATTATGAAACACAAGCCAATAGGAAAAAGGAAGATTGAAAGACCCAAGAACAGATGGTTGGACCATGTCGGCATTGATGCGAGGAAGCTGGGCGCAGTGAATTGGTGAGGACAGGAATAAGTGGAGGCAATTTCTTTTGGAGGCCAAGGCTCGATCTGGGCTGTAGAGACAAGGATGTATGTATGTTTTAAGCGAAGTACATTTATTATTAGATAAACTTACACATTAGATGATTTTTCAGAAACATTTTTTAAAAATCTCTATTATCCTAGAATTTTTACTTCCATATTCCTTAAGGAATGGAAGTATGGTGATGGCAAAAAAAATCGTGTTCGAGATTATTGCAGATTCTGATTCTACTACACTCAAAACATGAAAAAAAGTCGTTTTCCGAAAAGTGTCTGTGTGTCTGTCTGTCTGTCTGTCTGTCTGTGTGTCTGTCTGTCTGTCTGTCTGTAGATTTTTTTTCTATGGCAAACGATAACTGCCGCAAATTCAAACAGAATCAAACAATTTTTTGCATACAGCCCTGATTTGCTGAGTACTCGCGACCTATTGTTTTTGGTGAAGATCGGTTGAGGGAAAGGGGTAGTTTACCTGCAACGGTTTTTTTTTAGCAAGGGTAATTTTGTTTGTTTGGCAAACGATAACAGCCGCAAATTCAAACAGAATCAAATAATGTTTCGCATACAGCCCTGAATTGTAGAGTTCTCAAGATCTGTTGATTTTGGTGAAGATCGGTTAAGGGAAAGGGGTAGTTTACCTGTAACGTTTTATGTTTTAACAAGGGTATTTCCTATGGCAAACGATAACAGCCGCAAATTCAAACAGAATCAAAAGATTATTTGCATACAGCCCTAAATTATAGAGTTCTCAAGACCTATTGGTTTTGGTGAAGATCGGTTGAGGGAAAGGGGTAGTTTACCTGCAACGTTTTTTTAACAAGGGTATTTTTTATGGCAAACGATAACAGCCGCAAATTCAAACAGAATCAAATAATGTTTTGCATACAGCTCTGATTTGTAGAGTACTCAAGACCTATTGTTTTTGGTGAAGATCGGTTAAGGGGAAGGGGTAGTTTACCTGCAACGTTTTTTATCAAGCGTATTTTCTATATCAAACGATAACAGCCGCAAATTCAAACAGAATCAAATAATTTTTTGCATGCGTCCCTGAATTGTAGAGGTCTCAATGACTTTCGATTTTGGTGAAGATCGGTTAAGGGGAAGGGGTAGTTTACCTGCAACCTTTTACGTTTTAACAAGAGTAAAGTACTTGAAAATTTATTTAAACTTTTTGAAACAATGGTAATTGTTAAAAATAAAATAATTTTGTTGCCAGGCAATAAAATTATATTTTTCATTTAATACAGCAATAAAAAGGCAGGTAAGACACAGCCTGGCTGTTTGGCTGAAAATGATTTTAAATATAAATCTTAGAATATGGAAGTCATGTATGGTTCTCCATACCGATATTTACTTCCATATTTCTTAAGGAATGGAAGTATGGTGATGGCAAAAAAAATCGTGTTCGAGATTATTGCAGATTCTGATTCTACTACACTCAAAACATGAAAAAAAGTCGTTTTCCGAAAAGCGTCTGTGTGTGTGTCTGTCTGTCTGTCTGTCTGTGTGTCTATAGATTTTTTTTTTATGGCAAACGATAACTGCCGCAAATTCAAACAGAATCAAATAATTTTTTGCATGCAGCCATGATTTGCAGAGTACTCGCGACCTATTGTTTTTGGTGAAGATCGGTTAAGGGAAAGGGGTAGTTTACCTGCAACGGTTTTTTTTTAGCAAGGGTAATTTTGTTTGTTTGGCAAACGATAACAGCCGCAAATTCAAACAGAATCAAAAGATTATTTGCATACAGCCCAAAATTGTAGAGTTCTCAACACCTATTGTTTTTGGTGAAGTACGGTTGAGGGAAAGGGGTAGTTTACCTGCAACGTTTTTTTAACAAGGGTATTTTCTATGGCAAACGATAACAGCCGCAAATTCAAACAGAATCACATAATGTTTTGCATACAGCTCTGATTTGTAGAGTACTCAAGACCTATTGTTTTTGGTGAAGATCGGTTAAGGGAAAGGGGTAGTTTACCAGTAACGTTTTATGTTTTAACAAGGGTATTTCCTATGGCAAACGATAACAGCCGCAAATTCAAACACAATCAAAAGATTATTTGCATGCAGCCCTAAATTGTAGAGTTCTCAAGACCTATTGTTTTTGGTGAAGATCGGTTAAGGGAAAGGGGTAGTTTACCTGTAACGTTTTATGTTTTAACAAGGGTATTTCCTATGGCAAACGATAACAGCCGCAAATTCAAACAGAATCAAAAGATTATTTGCATACAGCCCTAAATTGTAGAGTTCTCAAGACCTATTGTTTTTGGTGAAGTTCGGTTGAGGGGAAGGGGTAGTTTACCTGCAACGTTTTTTTAACAAGGGTATTTTCTATGGCAAACGATAACAGCCGCAAATTCAAACAGAATCACAAAATGTTTTGCATACAGCCCTGATTTGTAGAGTACTCAAGACCTATTGTTTTTGGTGAAGATCGGTTAAGGGAAAGGGGTAGTTTACCTGTAACGTTTTATGTTTTAACAAGGGTATTTCCTATGGCAAACGATAACAGCCGCAAATTCAAACAGAATCAAAAGATTATTTGCATACAGCCCTAAATTGTAGAGTTCTCAAGATCTGTTGTTTTTGGTGAAGATCGGTTAAGGGAAAGGGGTAGTTTACCTGCAACGTTTTTTTAACAAGGGTATTTTCTATGGCAAACGATAACAGCCGCAAATTCAGACAGAATCAAATAATGTTTTGCATACAGCCCTGATTTGTAGAGTACTCAAGACCTATTGTTTTTGGTGAAGATCGGTTAAGGGAAAGGGGTAGTTTACCTGCAACGTTTTTTTATCAAGCGTATTTTCTATGGCAAACGATAACAGCCGCAAATTCAAACAGAATCAAATAATTTTTTGCATACGTCCCTGAATTGTAGAGGTCTCAATGACTTTCGATTTTGGTGAAGATCGGTTAAGGGGAAGGGGTAGTTTACCTGCAACCTTTTACGTTGTAACAAGAGTAAAGTACTTGAAAATTTATTTAAACTTTTTGAAACAATGGTAATTGTTAAAAATAAAATAATTTTGTTGTCAGGCAATAAAATTATAATTTTTTCATATTAATGTAATATAATATTTTTCATTTAATACAGCAATAAAAAGGCAGGTAAGACACAGCCTGGCTGTTTGGCTGAAAATGATTTTAAATATAAATCTTAGAATATGGAAGTCATGTATGGTTCTCCATACCGATATTTTATTTAGTAAAGTTACAATTTTAGAGCAAACAGTTGTACAATAGACGCCAAAATCATTTTAAACACTCGAAATTGTGATATAATTCCCTTTATTCTGACATTCGCTGGGTTTTTACATTTTGCTTCTATGTTCCGTAAGGAAATGGAAGTACGGTGTTCGGAAAAAAAATCGTGTTCGAGATAAGGGCTAATTCTGATTGTGCTACCCTCAAAACATGAAGAAAAGTCATTACCGAAAAGTGTCTGTGTGTAGAATTTTTTCTATGGCGAACGATAACTGCCGCAAATTCAAACAGAATCAAATAATTTTTTGCATATGTGCCCGAGTTGTAGAGGAATCAAGGCTTATTGATTTTGGTAGTGATCGGTTAAGGGGGAGGGGTAGTTTACCTGCAACGTTTTACGTTTTAACAAGAATAAAGTACTTAATTTTGATAAATAAAATATCCTGAAAAGAAGGTCATAATAATCCACTATAGATGAAATATCTATAATTGAAAAGGGTCGTCGAAGGGGGAGGGGGTAATTTTCTATAAACGAAAATGATATTTGAAGGGGTAGGGTGTAGATTTTTATATGCGTACTACGTTATCGGCAACAAAGAAGTAGTTTCTATGAAAATATTTCATTTCAATTTGTTGAATAAAAAAAATGTACATTTAAAAATGTTAAATATAAATCTTAGCACCTGGAAGTCATATATGGTTCTCCATACCGAGTTTTTTTCAAATTATGTATCTTTTTATGGGCGTCTAAAAATTATTAAATTTTAAAAACTTAACACTACATTCAGCTTTCAGTTAAAATTGTGTTTAATTTGATACATTATTTGAAATTTTGCGATTTTATCAAAATTTTTACCCACATGTTGGTCCCGGCGTGCAAAAACTTTTTAATTTTCACAAACGGCCACCAAATTCATATTTTGATTCAAATTTCCTTTAATTTCATACCCCACGTGGAATTTTGGTGTATTTTCAAAATTCTGACCTCTCACATTTTTGCCTCCCGCCCCTGTTTTGAGGGGGCAGGATCAATCTGAAAAACAATAGTGTTCTGCAGGGTAAAAGTGTGGTCACGCGTGTCGAGTTTTACGAAAATCTCGTGATGCGTTCGGAAGTCATCGTTAGACATACGTAAACGTTCAGACAAACGGACGAAACCAGTGCCAAACGGTCGAGTTAACACTGAGAAGTCGCTTCACTCGTTCAGTAAATATGTTTTTTTTTTGCATTTCAGAAATTGTTTACAGGAAATAAGAATTGGAATCCTTAAAGGAGACGACGAGGAAGAAGAAGAAGAAGAAGAAGAGTGAAGTGTTGATATTACGTCATCGTCATACGGCATGTGTGGCGCGAACGAATAGATATCGTCGGCGTCGATCAATGAAGTATCTCCCCTCGTCCGCAGCGTCGGTCCCCTACTAATCTTTGTACGGCTTCGATTCTGACCACAGTTAATGTGGCAGAATGCAATATTACATATTACGTAGAAGGAAGAAGAAGCAGAAACCTTACTGGTCAGTTAGTTAACGTGTGTGCTTTGTGTCGTGTTATACTCGGCGGCGGTCTGTCAGTGTCCTATAGGTTATGGTACAACTCGCAAGCGTACGAGACTTTGTCTTCGAACAACGCCTTCCCAAAATGGCCAAACTGATCAAACTGTTTCGCAGACGTGAGGTAGGTCAGTTTATTCAGTGTAGGGAGAAGCGCCCACTTTCAGTGTTAACATGTAGCATTGTTTGAGGGGGGGGGGGTGTCTTTGTACCCGTAGTTGGGTCGAGTCCGATGGCTCAGCTTTAACCACAGTTCAACGTATTACTATTAAAAACTGACGCCAACGTGACGGTCTTCAAACTATCCAAACAAATCAGTTGTATTCTGTGTGAGGGTTTCACGGCCGGCTTCTTCATTGTCATGAGAACTTCGGTTTGCCGGGTTGTTTGTTGCAAACGTTTCGGCCGTGCCTTCGACTTAGCCGACCATCGAATACTCTTCGAAGAGACAAGGCTTCTGTGGTCGGCGAGTGCGTATTTCCCTCGCCTGCATATGGAGTCTGTCCAGATGCATTGCATGTGAGTCCCTCTCATTGAGTACTCTTTGGACGCGACTTGTGGCGAACCAATAAGAATTCGCCTTTCTTCTGATTGGCTGGTGGTGTCAGACAACTTCGTGTGGATACCAAAAGTTTATACATATGGGTGTCTTACTCTGACTACGAAACCTTTATCAGTGTTTTGCAGCCTTCTACTGGAAGATGGTTCAAACAACCTTGGATCACGGCCTTACAGGCCGCCAAGCCGAAATTCTCATAACAGTGTTATTTTTGTTTGTGAAAATTTTTATCTTTGGGGGACCACGGGTCAAAAGTGGAAGTCAACATTTTTTCAAAAACAGTAAAATTGTGAGCGAGTTCTTCAGCTACCTACCGGTGTATTCTTGTAATACAGTAGGCCTAGTTGTAACCGACTTTGTTTCAGTTGAAAACTTAACAGTGTGTTAATGCATTACGGCCTGAATCAGTTTGGTTAAAATTACTTCCTTGTTTGTTTGGCCGTGGTCCAAGGGTTATTACAAAACCAGACGTTTCGGCGGTGCCATCGACTGCCATCTGCAGTGAAATCGAGTAACCTTAACCACAGTACTGTGGTCACTAACGTATACCACCTCACGTTAGCGTTATTCGATTTTCACTGAAGATGGCAGTTGACGGCACTGCCGAAACGTCTGGTTTTTTAATAAACTTTGGATCACGGCCAAACAGCCCGGGAAGTAATTTTAACCAAATTGACGGTGTATTGTTTAATCGTAATAAATAACTACAAGTAAACACCCAGAATATACGCGCTGTGTGTGTGTGTGTGTGTGTGTGTGTGTGTGTGTGTGTGTGTGTGTGTGTGTGTGTGTGTGTGTGTGACTGACATATATGGCAGTCGCTTCATTAGAGGCATGTTATATTACTCTTTCTCATAAGCTGTTCTGCTTTTCATTAATCCGGCGGCGCACCGGTACTTTTAATGTTGTCGGAAGTTTAATACAGATGAACCTGTTTCTGTTGTTGTTGTTTGTGTTTACATTAATAGGCTTCACACACACACACACACACACACACACACACACACACACACACACACACACACACACACACACACACACACACACACACACACACACACACACACACACACACACACACACACACACACACACACACACACACACACACACACACACACACACACACACACACAACAGTAAGTAGGGTAAGCAGCTGAGATCTATCTACTGTAGCTGCGGGTCTTCTGCATATCATTAGCCTGACTGGGGCTGGCATCGTTAACTCTCTGCCTCCCCCCCCCCACTCCGCCTCTCTCTCTCTTTGTAAATAAAACATCTGCTATTCGGAATTTGTTTCAAAAGAGTAACATTTTTCTGCCACGTCATTATTTGATAAATCATCATCAACATCACCACTCAAACGACTAGGCCTTAGACCTGTTCCGGAACCCATCTCCTCCTCGGTCTACCGACATCTCTCTGCCCAGTAGGGTGATGATAACCCAAGGCAGCTACAGGTAGACGGATGTCACGTATACGATTCAAGTATTCACACCATCTGCTTCTGTTTGTCTTCAACCTTCTTGTGCAATGATACAATGTTTAAATCGCGTATAATATCCTCGTTCCTTCTCCGTTCCAAGAGAGAACAACCTTGCGTCCCTCTTTAGAAATTTCATTTCGCCTGCCTGAATCCTCTGCACGTCCCTTTTACCAAGACTCCTTGTCTCGCTAGCACACAGGAATGTGGGGACAGCCGCAGATTTATAAAATTTCATTCGGGTATCCTCCTGTGTTTTATTTTTGAGGTACCTATGAATCGTTCCACAGATGCGTCTAAATTTTGTTAGCTCACTATCGCAATCAATATCGTTAGATAAATGTTGAATATTTTGTTTGTTTTAATTTTTGTATGTTAACCTCACACGGGCGGTGTCAATATAAGACTCAAAATGATTACGAACCGGGCTGTGTCAGGCCGCGGTCGGTTGCTATAACAGCGACAGCCGACGTTATGGTAACCTCGTGTTACCGGCCGCCTGTTGTTGCTCTTACCCAGAATAAGTTACCCAGGTGTCGTTCGGCCAAGATCCGCCGTAACTGTTTCACAAGATTCCCCGTAACTCGTCGCTTCTTTGCGGCCTGAAGGAGATCTCCAAGGGTGGGACTCGAAACGTTGTCGCTGTTATAGCAACCGACCGCGGCCACGGCCTTTATAATCATTTTGTTAATATTGACACCGCCCGTCTGAGCTTAACATACAAAAATTTTTAAAATGTTACTAATTCAAGGAGTTATATTCAAAGACATTAATTAATTATAATTATAACATTATGTTAGTTATTTTTACTTCCATGTTCCATAAGGAAATGCAAGTATGGTGATGGCAAAAAAAAAAAAATCGTGTTCGAGATTATTGCAGATTATGATTGTACTACCCTCAAAACATGAAAAAAAAGTCATTTTTCGAAAAGTGTCTGTGTGTCTGTCTGTGTGTAGATTTTTTTTCTACGGCAAACGATAAGAGCCGCAAATTAAAACAGAATCAAATAATTTTTTGCATACAGTCCTGAATTGCAGAGTACTCAACACATATTGTTTTCGGTGAAGATCAGTTAAGGGAAAGGGGTAGTTTACCAGCAACGTTTTATGTTTTAACAAGAGTATTTTCTATGACAAACGATAACAGCCGCAAATTCAAACATATTCAAATAATTTTTTGCATGCAACTCTGAATTGTAGAGTTCTCAAGACCTATTGTTTTTGGTGAACATCGGTTAATAAAAGGGAAAGGGGTAGTTTACCAGCAACGTTTTATGTTTTAACATGGGTAATTTTTTCTATGACGAATGATAACTGCCGTAAATTCAATCAGAATCAAATATTGTTTTGCATACCTTCCTGAGCTATAGAGAACTCAATGTCTGTTGATTTTGGTGAAGATCGGTTAAGGGAAAGGAGTAGTTTACCTGCAACATTTTATGTTTTAACAAGAGTAATTGTTTCTATGACGAACGATAACTGCCGCACATTCAAACAGAATCAAATAATGTTTTGCATGTATCCCTGAATTGTAGAGGACTCAAGACCTATTGATTTTGGTGAAGATCAGTTAAGAGAAAGGTGTAGTTTACCTGCAACGTTTTATGTGATAACAAGGGTAATTTTTTCTATGACGAACGATAACTGCCGTAAATTCAAACATAATCTAATAATGTTTTGCATACTTACCTACATTGTAGAGAACTCAAGGCCTGTTGATTTTGGTGAAGATCGGTTAAGGGAAAGGTGTAGTTTACCTGCAACATTTTATGTTGTAACAAGAGAAATTTTTTCATGACGAACGATAACTGCCGTAAATTCAAACAGAATCAAATAATTTTTTACATATGTGCCTAAGTTGTAGAGGACTCAAGGCCTATTGATTTTGGTGAAGATCGGTTATGGGGAAAGGGTAGTTTACCTGAAACATTTTTTGTTGTAACAAGAGTAAAGTACTTAATTTTGATAAATAAAGCATCCCGATGCGAAGATCTTAATAATCCACTGTAGAAACGTAGACGAAATATCTATAAATGAAGAGGCTAGTTGAACGTGGTGGGGGTAATTTTCTATAAATGAAGATTATAGTTGAAGCGGGAGGGGATAATTTTTTATATGTGTACTACGTTATCGGCAACAAAGAAGTAGTTTGTTGTTAAAATTCCTTCCCGTCCTGTTTGGCCGTAGACCAAAGTTTTCTGCAAAACCAGACGTTTCGGCAGTGCCATCGACTTCCATCATCAGTGAAAATCGTGTGCGATAACGTAAGGCGGTATACGCTAGTGACCACAGTGCTGTGGTTAAGGCTGAAGCAGTAAGTAGAAAGAAGTAGTTTCTGTGGAAACATTTCATTTCGAAAATGATTTTAAATATAAATCTTAGAACATGGAAGTCATGGGTACGGTTCTCCATATACTGATATATTTATAATATTTTACGCTATTACAGAACGTTCTACATGTTTCTCGGCTAGTTCTAGTTCTAGTTCTAGTTCTAGTTCTGCAACAGAACCGAGGTGTAATGTTTGTGTGCGCACGTAATACGTACGTAGTATTACGTAATCGAGACAGTGTTACTTAATACGGAACATTCTCGTACATTCGATAGTGTTGTTCGAGAAGCTTCTCAACTAGCCCAACGGTTCATGTTTCTGCCAAGGCCGCGCTGGGGTATCCTCTAGAACAGCGGTTCCAAAACTGTGCTCCGCGGAACATCTCCTAGTGCTCCTTGAAGAAATTGGAAGAATAAAGAAATGACCAGGTCTTAAAAATGTGACTTAAGATATTCGACTCCAGCTGTCCCATATTCAACCAGATATAGCTAAGTTATGTAAATCAATTCAGTCTCATCCCTCTCACTAGAATAGTTCTTTTACGGTCCCAAGTAGCTTTTTTGGTTTTGCAACATTAAAAATGGTTTTATGTACCAGATCTATGAGGATATATTATGGATTTACAATACTTGCTTTTAGTTCGTTTTAAAATGTGTTGCCTTAATATGTTTTTTTTTTTTTTTGTAATATATGTAGTGAAATTAGAGTTGAAAATATTTTTTGTAATGAAATAAACTAATAAAGCCAGTTTCATATGTCTAAAGTTCTAAATTCTGAATGTTTACCTTCTGTCCTCAAATAGTATGGTTATATAAGTGCTAGGTGAAAATTAGTGCTCCGTGATGAACTTTTCTACTGAAAAGTGCTCCATGACCTAAAAAGTTTGGGACCCACTGCTCTAGAATTTTCAAGTGGTTGTTAAGGACGCATATTATGGGACCCTGCAGGATATAAATAGGTTTCAGTTTCATATCGGGCGATTTACAAAGTGCGTCTCAGCTGGTGTATTAGTGAAAAGCTTTTGTAGTGCGGAATTCTTTATAGTTGACATTATTATTGGCTTGGACAAATTAACTTGAATAACTTGTACGAGTATAATCTTGTTGAATAACTTGTTGACTACAAACTGTTTAATCGTGACAATTAAAGCTGTTTTTGAGTGACTTGATTGGTGTCGGTAATTTTGGTTTTCCACAGGATCAGTCAGACCGTCGTAACAAGACTGTAAAATTATTTTCAATATCTAATAACACATTACACCGCCAATCAAATGGCCGTAATACGGGAGCCCCAACCTGCGCTATTATATTAAAAAATATCCCCACAGAAACTCGGCGAATGGACAAATATAATAAAACCGAACGCCCAATAGGAAGACAGTTTAGATACGGTGACGATGACACTCATAGTACGGCTCCGAGGACGTCGGACACGAAACGTTGCCGACGACGCCGGTGTTACATAGCGACTGTGACCGACGCCCAACGGCCCGAGTTTTAATCATTTTGAGTAGTTTTTTTATGTTTCTCACTGATGTTATTCAATATCAACGTTTTTCACACTAAAAATTGTGTTTACAACAAATGCCGGTCAAAAAATGTTTCCCGTTTAAACGCTACCACCATATTACTTTACGTCAAGCATGAACAGTTAATTGTTTTTGAACTACAATTTTGTACACTTTCCAGCCAAGTGAATTTCTGACAAACTACCAGACCAAGAGCTTTGGTATCTTTTGACGTTTCAGGCAAATACAATCTTCTTCTTCTTCTTCTTCTTCTTCTTCTTCTTCTTCTTCTTCTTCTTCTTCTTCTTCTTCTTCTTCTTCTTCTTCTTCTTCAATCATTAATTTTGTTCCCGTAGTTTGTCTTCCGTTATTATTGTTTTCGGTTGGTACTTGTGGAGGCGCGACATGGACACTGATAAAAAAGAAACAAGAAACACTGAGAAGGTTTGAAAGAAAGATCATAAGACGTGTTTATGGCCCGGTTAAAGAAGGAGACTAATGGAGAATAAGAAATAGCCAGCAGTTAGATGAGCTGTTGAAGTGTGAGGACATTGTGAGATTCATAAAGACTCAACGAGTACAACGGCCAGGTCACGTAGAGCGGGCGTATGTCGAAGAAAACCCTGAGGATGTGGTTCTGTAGAAGCAGAAAGGGGGCCCGACCTAGGATGTGATGATGTGCTAGAAGATCTAGGAAGAATGATATGATGCCGCAACAGCCGAATTCGCCAGGTATGTTCCAAGAATAAAAAAAAAAAAACGCGAACGAACAACATTTCGCGACTGTTGAAGACACTAAAGAAAAATCGCTGCCCAAGCTCCGATAAAGTGCGTTTCAGAAATGTTTTCAAGACTCAACAAAACATTGCCACAATTCATTTACATCTGATATGGATTCCTTTAAAATATACAGTACATATATAAATGAGTTAATAAAACATAATACAATAAAAAAAAATAAGACTTAATATTTCAAATAAAAACGACAACTGCTTGGGTACACTCGTATGGAGATGTAAACAAAAGAGGGCTTGTGTAGAGGAATATTTTTTGACTTGCTTACAATACCCCCTCCCCAATTAAATCGGTAAATTAGTCACAGCCACCCAAAATGTTTCAGTAACATAGGACCAGAGACCCAAATCCACCGAAACAGATATACTGTACTCAAAATCGCGCGCGCTCACACACACAAATTAAATAATTCAACCACACGCAAACTCGGTCAGTAGCCGGTATTGTATTGGCACATTACGAAACAAAAAGAAAGGTCGTTATGATAAAGGCCGTTACGTGATCTATTTTCTCTTTCTTTCTTTTTACGCGGTGTGTGTGTGTGTGCGTGCGGTTATTGTTGCAGCTTGAAAATCAGGTCAAGCGACCAACAGCAACACATAAAGTAAGCTTACTTAATACAATCGCGTGTTCGACACCGCCTTGAACCTTTCTTTCTACTCCTACTTCTTCTTCTTCTTCTTCTCTCGTTTACAATCAGATGTCGGGGCCGTCGAGTCGTGTGCTGTGTGTGCTTCATTCATTCGTCGGTATTGGTTGTTAATGACTTTACGAAACGTGGATCCAATGCCCACCCCCCCTCAAATCAGAATAAATTTATTTCCAATTTTTGTTGTTGTTTGCTGTCCATTAGTGAACCACAACATAACAACCAATTATAATAAACCCGTTGTTGGGATTATTAATTCTGGAAGCTGTGTCGCAACCGAAAAATCGATAGCCGTTAACGATAAACAGAGCTGCCATTGAAATTACAAAATACGAAATTTATGAGTTATTTGTGTGAGTTGACAAGATTTCGTACCGTAGTCTTGTGCCCTTGCTATAGTAATCAGCACATGTTGATCGTAATAAAGGCTGGGCTGTGAGCGACTTGTCAAAAATATATATTTCATAAATAGAACCGGCGCGGCAATACTTCATCAGTCAGTAGTACCAGCAAACGCGCTCCGGACTATAAACGTATAATATGTTCGGAAACGCTTCGTTTAAGAGTTACAAGGGTAAAATGAAGGCGCCCACTTCTTCTTCTTCTTCTTCTTCTTCTTCTTCTTCTTCTTCTTCTTCTTCTTCTTCTTCGTCGTCGTCGTCACGGCTTAGACCAGTGGTTCCGAAACTTTTCAGTCCGCGGACCCTCCCCCCAAAAAATTAAAAATTTCACGGACCCCGTCTGAGTTATGAAATAAAACAGACAGTAAATATGATACAAACTCTTATATTTTAATTTAAATGTATTAAAATCGAAATTCTCTTAACTTCCAAAATTATAATATTAATGATATCGTTTAATGTGAACAATTAAGCTACTTTTGAACAATTAGCTCTGCAATATTAAGTTTAATGTCTGATAATTTCAATATTAAGTCACTCTCGACATCAAATTTATTTCTTAACTTTGCCAACCTCGGCTCTATCTTTCCAGCCCCACACATGTCGAAATCCAGCTGCTTAGGCGTAAAACCAGCTACACAGAAATACGTTTTGCTTAGATACAGTGCTTATACGTGGACTAAAACAGCGCGATCAGTTCTGCGTTGATTCTGCTACACGACATGATTTAAAGACATTATTAAAGCCATTAGTTTGAAATTACTTTTACAATTACAATTAGTTTGAACAAAAAAAAAAAAAAAAATACTGGCATCTTCTACTAATTGTTTAATATTCTAAAATTTAAGATTTTATGCTATAAAAATCGTAGAAATTACGGTATATTCTTTTTTTTTTAAGTGTCCGCGGATCCCCTGAAACATTGCCGCGGACCGCACTTTGGGAACCACTGGCTTAGACTGTTCTGGCTTCAAACTGGTCGGGCCATCTCTCTTCTTGGGTCTTCCAAGGCTTCTCTTCCCTTTCGGCTGATACAATAAGGCTACCTTGGGGAATCTGTCACTGCCCATTCTGCTTATGTGGTGTTGCCAGCTTTTCCTATACTTAATGATGATTCCATTTACTCCTTCAACTTTCAGTTCCTCTCTTATCTGATTATTTCTTTTCATATCTAATTTTGTGTATCCAGCTGTGTGGAACGCAAATATTTCATTTCTGTAGCCTGAATTCTTTATATTTCTCTGAATCTATAGTAATTTTTACTATATTTTTTATTCTAAAAATAATAAAATTACTAAAAATGTATAGAGTTCATATATATAAAATAAAATAATAAAAGAGTTCATATATCTTGGCTCCCAGATAAACAGCACTAACGACATCAACACTGAAATAAGAAGAAGAATAGGCTATACCTCGCAAATAAAACATATTATGGATTAAAAAACACCTGACATCTGAAGAAGCACGAAATGCAAAATCTACAAAATACTTATAAGGCCAGTGCTGACATATGCTTCAGAAACCTGGACAGTGATAAAGAATAGCGAGAAACTTCTAGGTTGCTGTAAAATACGGATTCTAAGAACAATATTTAGAAGAGTACAAGAAAATGGAATATGGTGCAGGCACTATAATTATGAACTATACCATCTTTACAAAGAGCCGGACATTGTCAGGCTAATCAAAATACACAGGCTAAGGTGGGTTGGACACATAGAGAGAATGGAGGAAGGACAGCCTACGAAACATATTTTCTACCAGAAATCGATGGGTAGTAGAAAAAGGGGAAGACCCCTAAGTAGATTCAAAGACCAGATAGAGGAGGACCTCGGAAAGCTGAACATAAGAAACTGGAAAGCCAAGGCATGCAATAGGGAGGAATGGAATCGACTCTTGGAGCTGGTCAAAATCCACCAAGGGTTGTAGAGGTACTGTTGATGATTGAAATCACTATACGTTACTGAATCTATAGTAATTTTTAAAATACCCAATAAAATTTTCCAACTTTTTCCGAATCGTAGTCAAGAAACTGCTAATTTACCTGAGGTAAAACAATGGTTTAAACCATAGATACAGAGGTTTTGTAAAATATATAAAAACACTTGGTAAGTTTCACAAATTTTTTAATTAACTCTGACAGCTGTTTCGACTAACTTAAGCCATTGTCAAAGAGCGAGTGAATGAAATTACTGAACACAGGTATAACGGTATAATTTTTGGATCTTACCATTACTAGATCACAAAATAATCTTAGTTTTCAGATATATAGAAAACCTACTTTTACAGATACCGTTATACATAAACAATCACTAACATCATGGCACATAAAATTAAGCAGTTTTCATGCAATGGTTAATCGTCTCCTTATAGTTCCTTTATCCAAAGAAAATTTCAATAAAGAGGTAGATATTATAAAAGCCATAGCACAAAATAACGGTTATGATGAAAGAATAATTAATTCTTTAATTTTAAAAAAACAGAAGAAAATTACTTTAAAAGAATTTTATTCCATCAGGGTAACAAAAAATTTCACTTAACAAATTACATTCCGTGTATAACAGATAAGATTAATAATAGGTTAAAAAACCATGGTCTTAACGTGGTATCAGTAAACAAACGTAATCTTTTTTCACTACTAGTCAATAATAAAGAAAAATCTAATACACTGGAGAAAAATGGAGTTTATGAAATACACTGTGCAGAATGCGATGCTATTTATATCGGACAATGTGGCCGTGCTCTGAAACATCGCATTTCTGAACATAAGAAGGGGATTTTAACCAATACATCTAATACAGGTTTTGCAGATCATTGCTTACAACACAATCACTTTATAGACAGAAAAAACATAACACTATACTCCACAACATACAAAAAGGTAGAAAAATGGATTTGTTAGAAATTTTAGAAATTAAAAAAGCAATAAAAAATAACAAAAATTTAACCAATGAACAGACTGAATTTTGTGTATCCCCTTTATTAAAATCTGTTATTTAGTTTAGTTTATTTTATATTATTTTGAATGTTCATCATTATTTTAAATTTTGCATTCAGTTTATATTTAGTTCAGTTAATTTTATATTTTGCATTCATGATTGTATTTAGTTTTTAAAGACACCAGACCTTCCCTTGTCTCATGCACACACTCCCCACCCCTCGCCATCACAACACAGATGTTCCAGATACGCCCTAAACAGATGTTTACCACCTACACTACTCTAACATCCTGTGTTCAGTAATTTCATTCACTCGCTCTTTGACAATGGCTTAAGTTAGTCGAAACAGCTGTCAGAGTTAATTAAAAAAAAAAAAATTTGTGAAACTTACCAAGTGTTTTTATATATTTTACAAAACCTTTGTATTAATATGTTTCACCAAGTGCCCAACGAGTCATCAATTAATACCATAGATACAGGCCTGTAGGACTAGAAGAGTCATGCCATAGACAACCCTGCTAGGGGTATCCTGTCCGAGGTTTGAAAAGATAAGGAGATAGATTAATACGCTCTCTGCGTAATTTTTTTTTTTTTAATGTTGCAGATACGTTTACCAAACGGTGGGAAATTGTCATTACTAAGGAAACTCTTAATTTCGTTTTATTAATTTACAAATTTTGTAATTCCTTTTATTTCTACAGTTATTTATATACACAGCATGTATATAAACCTTTCTTAACTAACTTTTTAAGTTTCACTTATCAGTTATTCTTACAATTTTAAATTGTTTTGTTATTTTTAATTGTTTTGATGTTTTTTATTTTTATATTACATTTTATTTTTAATTCACTAATTTTTACTATACTACTAAATTACATTTATTATTGTGTGTGTGTGTGTGTGTGCGTGCGAGAGAGAGAGAGAGAGAGAGGGGGGGAGCGCGTTTGCTACACATTTGTACATATGCTAAAACTAATATCAATACATCAAATAAATTTTATCCTCAAAATAATTATTTTTGTTGGAATTTCAAAATCGATTTTTTGGATGATCACAATAATGTTTTTATAAACACTGTTTGTCATAAATAAATCTCAGTAGGCATTTCTGAAATATATTTTATTGTGCGTATTTTTTTAAGGTTCGCATCGCCTGATGTTAAAGAAGTAAAAATAACTTTGTTCCTTTATTATCTGAAATGATAGGAAAACGAATTCCCAACTTACGATAAACTAAAATATAAATAGTCCAATGGTCACGTGTGTAATTAATTGACTTTCGCGCTCACTCATCACGCTACTGACATTCTAACTACATTTCATTAGCACAGTAAAATGTGTTTTACCTATAGAAATTTAGAATATCTACCTACGTTTGAATATCACTTATTTTGTACATAAATTTAACGCCAGATTTATTACGTTAATACATTCTAATAAAGAGCAACATATTTTTTCACATTACCTTTGTTATCGCTGATAACACAGTAATTTTGGCTATCACGGGCTATCATTATGCGCGGTAAAGTGTTCGGACACGTGTTCGTTATAATTCAAACCACAATCAGCTGGATTTACGGCTCGATCATAAAGCTATTCCCAGGCGTAGAAACTACTTTGAGTGATTTGTTTGTTTCAGGGTAAGATTGTGATTCGGCCGGTGGCGTTCAAGCCAGTCAGCATGAGCATGTCGCCGTCGTCAAGGTTCAGCAACCACGGCGAGAGATACGGCTCCACCCCCATACTGACTAGACCTGGCTCACACCTCACCCTATACGGAAGTAAGTAGCTCACCTCCTCATTTACAGTATTTAGTCGTCTCACCTCTCCACTTGTATCCCGCCCAAGGGCCCTAAGCTACGGGTATTGCGTTGCATTAAATAGCGGGGTAGCTTTGCACCCAAGGCATGACTGCAGCATCTGGGTCGAACCCAATGACCCCCTGTTGGTAAACTTAGTTGTGGTTCGATAAACGAGTACCTAATACTTGAAGGGAGAACCGCCAACACGTTAACGTAGAAGGCGGGGGAAGAAGACTTTGGTCTATAGCACTACCTCTGGAAGTGATTCAGTCGACAGCAGGCAGACGCCTTGAGGCAGAGAGCCTCCGTGTGCCACTGACAGGCGTAACAGTTGCAAGCGGCGTGGTCGGCGTCCGAGGAGGGAAGAAAGGACGGCTTAGAGGTTCAGTCTGAGGCTGGGACTGACAGTCAGTTTTTAAATAACTGTTGACGTCCTTATAGCGGGGCTTTTCTAGAATCGCCCGAGGGCGTTTGACCCGGATCGGGGGAGGTGGTTGCGTGGTGCTGATGATCCGTAGGTAAGGGAAGGATTAGGACGCAGCTGCAGCAAAAACAGTTACAGCTAACGACCATATAAGCTACAAGGCTGATCGTCTCCTCCTCCCGGACTAAGTAGCTCTCTTCTTCTGTACTAGGCTTGGGCTACAGCCCGTTCCGACTTCACACAGCGTCTGGACAGCTGTTTCCTACCGTATTTATACCCTGTGCCGCCTGCCTGATTAGGAGCGCGGCGCCCCCTTCACTTCTGCTCACTACTTAAATAAAAGTAAATTCCAAACTCCTCGCAGAAACTTCCAACGGTCTAACAGAAAAATTCTCCACCTATTGAAAACTGACGCCAACGTGATGGTCTTCAAACTATCCAAACAAATCAGTTGTATTCTGTGTGAGGGTTTCACGGCCGGCTTCTTCATTGTCATGAGAACTTCGGTTTGCCGGGTTGTTTGTTGCAAGCGTTTCGGCCGTGCCTTCGACTTAGCCGACCATCGCATACTCTTTGAAGAGACGAGGCTTCTGTGGTCGGTGAGTGCGTATTTCACTCGCCTGCATATGGAGTCTGTCCAGATGCATTGCAGTGGTCAGAGCTGTTGGGTTGTGCGTCGTGAGACGACCCAATGGTATCCTAGTACCGAGCCTCCTATGAGGGGCTCCTGCCTAGTGGTCCTGTCCAGACGGAATATTGATTAATTAATTTTTATTGGTCGTTACAACGACATGCTCGTACTAGGTCGACTAGTACAGTATTTGTCGAGGCCGTTTCCAAGATTCACCTGGACGTATTCGGTACCTGCCAAGGCCAGCTATGAGTGGGTTTGTCTGGGTCCTCGCAGCTCGGACGTAAAATTTACGTGCAAGTCGCCTTGCGGTGTCATCCAAGGAGCGGACACCGAGTCCTCTTCTCAGGAGACGAGAAGAAAACCGATAGGGGACTTTGGCCGCTAGCCGAAGCCCTCTATCGAGAACGCTTTGCAACCTTCTTTTATGAACGGTTGCGAGGTAACCCCAGACGGGAAGAGCGTAGGTAATGATCGGCAACAGATACGCGTTGACAATCAACTTACCCAGCTTGCGGGTCATAGCCTTGTTGGCAAGTATCGGAAACAGTTGACCGAGACGAGCGGACGCTTTCTTTCGCATCGTCTCAGCGTGGGTACGCCAGGTGAGCCGACGATCAAGGTGGACACCGAGGTACTTAACTTCCCTCGACCAGGGCAGGTACGTTCTACCGAGTCTCACTCGGCCTCGTGGTTCTTTCCGGCGCTTTGTGAATAGCACCGCGGAGCTCTTGGTTTCGTTGACGGCAACTTTCCAGCTTTCCGTCCACGTCGAATACGCATCGAGTGCGCGCTGAAGTCGTGGGATAGCAAAGTCTGCGTTCCGATCAGCGGTATAGACCGCCGTGTCGTCGGCAAACAAAGCCATCTGGACTCCAGGCTCTCTGGGTGCGTCGTTGACATACACGGAGAACAGGAGAGGCCCTAGCACGCTACCTTGAGGTACCCCGGCTGTGATACGTCTCTCGGAAGAGACGTGGTCGTCTATTCGCACGCAGAAAGTCCTCTCCGTCAGAAAGCTAGCAATCAAGCGAAGGTAGCAATCTGGGAGCTGGATTTCCCGGAGCTTGAACAAGAGCCCGTCGTGCCAGACACTATCAAAGGCCTTTTCCACATCTAGGAAACAGGCGACAGTCTGCTCTTTCCGACACCCGGCGTCCGTGATGTATTCCACCAGTCTCATCAGTTGATGAGTGGTGGAATGCCCCACACGGAAGCCGAACTGTTCGGGGACCAGTACATAGAAATTTCGTAGATGATCTAGTACTCTCCGTTGTACGAGACGTTCGAGGACCTTTGACGTGGCTGACAGTAGACTGATGGGCCGGAGGTTGCCGGGACGGGAAGCGTCCTTTCCCTGCTTCGGGATCACTATAACCGTCGCCTTACGCCATTTCTGGGGAAAATAGGCCAGTCTAAGACACGCGTTGAACAGCGCGACCAAGAAAAGTACTCCTCGCTCCGGGAGTCGAGTAAGAGCGGCGTTCGAGACGCCGTCCGGGCCAGGAGCTTTTCGTGGCACGAGTTCAACGAGCCGATCTGTGACCTCTTCCCTGGTAATGGGTTCGGGCTCCGTAGTGATCGGAAGAGACAGAAAGTCTTCCACTTCGTTCTCTCCCCTCTCTCCCCCCTCTCTATTTATGCACCTAAGCATTCAAAGAATTTCGACGAAACCGAAACATCGAAGCATGATAATGTTTTTAGGCTTTTGAAACGTATAATGTGGATTACGTTTGGTGGATTACGTAAATTATTTCCAAACCACAGACGATCACAAACAGAGCATGTAAAACCAAATTTATCCTCACTAAAGCGTTTGCTAAACTCAATGTCAGCACCGATTATTTCTGTCTTGATGCGTTTACATATCAAATTTCTAGACTGTGGGGAATCGAAAGTGTGGAAGCGTCACGTTTTTCGATGACGTTTTTGTGGAATGACCCCCCAGCCTAAAAACATTATCATGTTAACAAACAGTCGTATGTTCTTACTCGCTTGGCTTAAACAATTCTCACTACTAGTAATGTTGAAGAATCCTCCTTAAGAGCCCATTGTCCAACCTTCGACTTCTCCTCGCCTACTAAGGACACGGCACGGCGTCCTGCAGTATCGTATAGTCTGTTGTGTAGAGGCCTGCCTGACACTCACACGGACGTTGGTATATTACGTCCTTAGTCTGTACTGTAGAAACATTTTACATGCTCTTACCCACGCCGTAGGCCTACCTCCTGAACTCCCCTTGTGTACGGAATAACGGCAGTATCCTGACGAGTCTTCCCACTGAAGCGTAGATGACGGTAGGATAAGTCTGTCGCGCGGAAGAAGAGGATCACATACACGTAGAAGACGAGACGAACTCTTCCACCGTTGGCAGACGGATAGCTCGGTTACAGACAAACCGAAACTCGTTGGTGAGGATTCGGCTCAGACATTCCCACTTTAGTATTAATCATTTCCCTATTCTTACTCTGTAAGATGTATTAGTACACAGTTCTTTAAAAGCATTTATAATTTTGACATTCTTCGGGATGTGAGCTCAAAACGTAAATTACAACATAAATAATTCAAAAATGTCGTAACGTGTGACGCAATTCTTATTAAAAAAAAAAACACAAACGGCGTCTTTAAAATTATCGTTAAAGTAAGAATAAGAAAAGCTGATAATAAATGAAACGGTAACGATCTGCACCAGTAGCGTCGACGTTTAATAAGTGCAACAAACCTGCGGACCACGACACAAATCATGGCCACAGCCTCCTCTATCCAGTTGGTGTCGCAGTCTCGCCCACTTTCAGTCATCGCCGTCGTTGCACTTGCTGCTGCACCAACGCAATCATGTCCGTGTCAGCTCAGCTGGTTGGTTAATCGTGTACCAACGATAATGTCAATGGTGATATTTTTGTACACTTCGTGGGCACAGGGTTTTGTGCCTCCCCTCCTCTATAACTGCATTTACATGTAATTTTTTTTTTTGCGTTCACATGGTATATATTTTTTGTTTACTTCGCAAACTGAATAATAATAAATTAAAAGGTACAGTCATAAAAATTAAAGGCGTCACAGACTGGTGCGTGTAAAGTTTTTGGTATGAAAATGTTAACAATGGAAACTAAAACAATGACGATTACGGTGGAACCTCTACAGTACGGAATAGTGGCGGACAATGTAAAATTGAACAAGTTATGGAATTTAGTTATTTAGATGCATTTAAGTAGAGAAGTTTACTTGAAAGTTATTGAAACTAACAGAGTAGCCAGTTGCATGACTTACTTTGTATGGAAAAACGTATCTTGCCCAGTGGCGTACGCAGAAATCAATCTGGAGTGGGGGGCTTGAACCTTAGCAGTCCATATATTAGCCTACTCTTCTACAACTTATAGTATAAGATAAGAGTACATATGCCAGTTAATGGTTACAATTTATTAGTAGGCGTATTATTTTCAGTACAATTAATTTTCTTTATTAAAAATGTATTATTCGTGATTGCGGGACTTATCCAAAAATTAAAAAAAAATTATCAAAACATTTCGTATAAATGTAAAGTGTTTTAAAGTAATTTTTTTTTCATTATTACAGCAGCATTATTCAAGATATGAAATTAGGAACATTATTAAAATTTTCGTTTTATTTATCGACTGATATCTGCAAAAAAAGTGCTGACTTTAACTTAAGTATTAAATAATATTTTTATGAAGACGGTTTATGTACTTATTTAAGTTTCATAAAAATATTATTTAATACTTAAGTAAAAATTCTTAGGGTTCACTGGTAGTAGTGGCCGGTGGCCGGTGTGGCACCGTCAAATGAGAGCGAGAGAGAAAGAAAACAGGTAGCTTACTGAACGTTATACGCAGCGTAATACACCGCTCAATGAACTATAAATTATAACTGAAGTAATAATTGTTATTATAAACTACTTATTTGTTAGTATTTATATCCCCGTCCAAATCGGCCTAAATATGCAATTTTGTAATTTTAAACGAGAGCCTAAGTAAATTAAGGAAGTGCATATTACATTTTTGCGGCTGGGGGGGGGGGGGCTAGAGCCCCGTGAGCCCCCCCTGCTTACGCCAATGATCTTAGCTAGCGCAGTATGGGATAAGATGTTGACATATGGTGCCGAGGGTAAATCAGGGTCTAAACAAAAAGGACAGATGTAGAACATGTGGGATCAGAAGTGGTTACTGAACTGGTGTCGCCAAATCAAAGAGGCAGCCGTAGCCTAGCAGTGTCAACACTAGCCATGGTTTCGATTTCTAAGAAAATGTAAACATCTTGTTGGGCTACGTTTGTCTCTACGTCAGCGTTGTATCTGTGGTCGCTTTAAACTGTTTAAGTGTTTCGTTAAAAAAGATAAAATTTATTTAAGAATAAAAGAATGAATAATGGCGGAGAATAAAGCTTACTTTGGTCTATTGAAATTTTTGAGATCTAGTCTTCTCGTCCAAGAGACTAAACTGAAAATGTGCAGAGCAACGATCGGGCCTGTAGTGACATATGGTTCCGAAACCTGGACATTAAGACCTGTTGATAAAAGGGCTCTGAGCACTTTTGAAAGGAAAATTATTAGAAGAATTTCGTTGTTATGGAGAATGGAGGATCAGATCTAATCAAACAATAGTCTCCATTCTAAAAAGAGGAAGATATCGTCCGATTTATAAAGCCTAGAAGAATCGGCTGGATAGAAAGAAAAGACAACCAAAGACTCCCCAAAAGGATAATGAATGGGGATATAGATGGGCGCAGAAGACGAGGCAGACCAAGAAAGCGATGGCAAGACGGCGTGGAAGAAGACCTGACTGGGATGGGTGTCGGCTCGTGGATGACCAAACCACATGATCGGACTATCTGGAGGCGGATCATTAGGGAGCAGTGGCGGCTGGTAATGTTTTTGACTGGGGGGGGGGCAAAATTTAGTTGTACCCATATATTATGTAAAAAAAAAAACCAGTAGAAACTAAATTATTGCTATTATCATCAAATAATTGTAAAATTGAATCTTTTGCTTCACTACTAAAATTATTGTTAATATCAAAAACCTACCTTGCAAACTACCAATATTTAAACAGTGTTTGAAACTAAAATTATTTATAATCCCGTTTTATAATTTTGTTGTGTAATATCTAAATTCGGTTTTGGTGGCCCTAATTTTTTTAGTTCTATTTTCTTTTCGTAAGTAAGTGAATTTGAAATAATCAATCGTTTAATATTACTTACCGAATTCATAGCCATTTTAATCGTTTCTAACAAATACGCACAGAACACACAGGCTCAGGCCTACACAGAATAAGTTACACGTTTATGTAGGCCTACGCAAGGTTCGACAAAAACACTATCTTACACAGAACACACTGCCTAATAAAGAATAAATTATTAGAACATTACGTTTACACAAAAAGTACAACAAGAACACAATCAAAACTATATAAAACACAAGAGAAAATATATGCACTTTAAACAGCAACAGAGAAGTTTTGAACAACGCTCCGTTTCTCTATGAATTTAGCTGCGAAATCAGAAAGCGGGCACAGCCCCACCTGTAATGGCGGATGCTCATTTAAATGCATAGACATGTGTACACGTCTCTTGCCCCGCTCCCCGAAAGACCGGCCTATGCCGGGAGGACGACAGCGAAACCGTCCGGCTGCGGGGCCATGCCGAAAACATCGGGTGATCGCTATTAGTCGCCCCAAAAATATCTTTCAATAAGGATACTACACATTATCACATTATAGTTATATTATTGACAAGTTTAATTTCAAAATTTAGTGGGAGGGCTGCGCCCTTTGCCCTCACTGTACGAGCCGCTACTGTTAGGGAGGCCAAGGTCCATCCTGGACTGTAGTGCCGGATATGTATGTAAACAAATGGAGTTACTTCGATTTCTTTATAACGATGATTACAGAGCTTGTCTTTCTTTTTAATTAATATGTCTTAGTTTCTTTGTATGTGTCATAATAACAAACCTATCTTACGTGTATGAAACAAGCTGAGCTCGCTTATATAGTAGGCCTACATATATGCAAGCACCTAATATCGAACGAACACAGTCAATGCAGCTTTTTAATGAAAAAGCGGTGTGGAGAACCGTACATGACTTCCATGTTCCAAGATTTATATTTAAAATCATTGCTTGAATTCGGTTCGATAATTTAAAAAAATAATCCCCTTTCCTGTAAATCGAGTTTTATGCTTCACAAATTGAAATGAAATATTTCCATAGAAACTACTTTGTTGCCGATAACGTAATACACATATGAAAAATTACCCCCTCCCCCTTCAACTATCCTTTTTACTTCCATGTTCCATAAGGAAATGGAAGTATGGTCATGGCGAAAAAAATCGTGTTCGAGATAACGGCTGATTCTGATTGTACTACCCTCAAAACACGAAGAAAAGTCATTTTCCGAAAAGTGTCTGTGTCTGTCTGTCTATGTGTAGATTTTTTTCTATGGCAAACGATAACAGCCGCACATTCGAACAGAATCAAATAATTTTTTGCATACATTCCTGAATTGTAGAGGACTCAAAGCTTGTTGATTTCGGTGAAGATCGGTTACGAGGAAGGGGTAGTTTACCTGCAACGTTTTATGTCTTAACAAGAGTAAAGTACTTAATTTTGATAAATAAAGTATCCTGATAAGAAGATCATAATAATCCACTGTAGAAACGTAGATGAAATATCTATAAATGAAGAGGCTAGTTAAACGGGGTGGAGGTAATTTTCTATAAATGAAAATTATAGTTGAAGGGGGAGGGAACATTTTTTATATGTGTACTACGTTATCGGCAACAAAAAATTCCTTCCTGGGCTGTTTAGCCGTAGTCCTATGTTGTTTGCAAAACCAGACGTTTCGGCAGTGCCATCTACTGCCATCATCAGTGAAAATCGAGTGCGATAACGTGAGGTGGTATACGTTAGTGACCACAGTACTGTGGTTAAGGCTGAAGCAATAAGTAGAAAGATCTATGGAAGATATATAGAAAGATCTAAGATATATTTCTATGGAAATATTTCATTTCGAAAATGATTTTAAATATAAATCTTAGAACATGGAAGTCATGTATGGTTCTCCATACCGATATTTATTTATAGATATTTCATCTACCTTTCTACAGTGGATTATTATGACCTTCTTTTCAGGATACTTTATTTATCAAAATTTGGAACTTTACTCTTCTTAAAACGTAAAACGTTGCAGGTAAATTACCCCCCCTCCCATAACCGATCTTCACCAAAATCAATAGGCTTTGAGTCCTCTACAACTCAGGCTTATATGCAAAAAATTTAAACACGCACACACACACACACACACACACAAACTACAAACACACAGTTTTATTCATGTTTTGAGGGTAGTACAATCAGAATCAGCGCTTACCTCGAACACGATTTTTTCCCGATCATCATACTTCCATTGCCTTACGGTACATGGAAGTAAAAAAGATTAAATTTATTCAGTAATCAAATAATTGAGTTACTTCTATTTCTGTATAATAATGCTTACAGAGATTGTCTTTCTTTTTAATTGATGTCTTATTATGTTTGTATGTGTAATGATAATGAACCATTACGCCTTGAAAATGTCCCGAGATTACTGGACGAAACGTCGGTAATATAAGCATCGCATACACGGATGTACCCAAAAACCTGCTACAACATACATATAATATTGTGATATTACTCAATATAGTTCCTTCTGCAAGTAGTGTATTGCGTTTTGTCGTTTTAAAACATGACGCCCGATTCACTGAAAAATATCAGCATCATCAGAGGTTTGTAAGTAAACCAGTAACAATCGAAATAATTCTATGTAAATGTAGAAACTAACGAATAATCGAATTTGTTTCGATTTTAATGTAAAATAACTGATAATCGATTTAAGTCGATTCGTTAACTATTGTTTTAATGTTTATTTACTTAAGCAGTTGTTTTGTCGGTTATATTGGAAATATTTAATGTTTACATTTTATTTATTTTAATAAATTTATAATTTTTAATAGATCATCTTGTTTTGTTTTTATTTGAGCTTGTTCTTTAATTAATAAATTATTGTTATTGTGTTTGTTAAGAATATTAATATTTTCCCAAAATTTCGTTTTTTGACTTTTTTTATGTTTTTAATTAATTTTATATTTTCAATGCCTGGAAACTGGTGGTTATTATTTAGACAATGTGTGGCTAAATTAGATTTATAAATATTTCGTTTTAAAGATGCATTGCGGTGTTGAAGGAATCTATCGAGTAGTTTTTTCTTTGTCTGGCCTACGTAAAATTTATTGCAATCTGGACATTCTGTTTTGTATATTCCATGTTTATTGTGAATATTGGATTTAGTTTTAGGTTTTATTTGATTAAAAATTATATCGTCTAAACTATAAGGTATTTTAAAATTTGTATCTTTAAATATTTTATTTAGTTTTTGAGTTATATTTCCATAATAAGTAAAGGTTTTATATGTTATATTATTATTAACGGGTGAATTTTTAGTGCACACACACACATGCAAGTACCTAATATCGAGCATTTAATAAATGCTGGTTTTTAATGTAAAGAAACTGCTGTGTCCAGTGGGGCGGCTAAATAAACAGCTGTTTGTGTTGCAGGCAGTAATGACTTACGCCACCACCATGGCAGTAGTAACTCCAATTACTCGCTGGACCGTAAGCTGATGTCGTCGTCACCGCTGGCCATGTCGTCGCTGCCGCTGACGTCGGCGTGCGGGCGTCTTGTCGGCTACGACAGTCTGGAGAGCGTGCGCAAGTCGCCCACACAACGCTGCTCCGCCGCCGACCACCACATCACCAGGTAACTGTTGCAATCCTATGTAACATCATCGGCTGACTAGAAATCTTGTTAAGCTCTATCAATTGCTAAGCTGTCTGCGCTAATACAGTGGTAACCAAGTTTACTATTCTGCGTTAAGGCGGCGGTTACATTGGATCAGAATTCGTAAGAAAATGTGGTCGTACGAAATCGTGATAATTCGCCAGAAGTGAACAAACCCGTTGTTGTTCATAGACGCTGTTAGTTTGCTTCCGGCCTCTGCGTACGAATTCGTACATCTAGTCGTATGCGACCAAAATAATTTATTTTTCATCAGTTTTCGTACGAAAGTTGCCGTCTCTGGAAGTCCAGGAGTGTGTCTTCTTCAGAAGTTTCGCCTCGACAGTCTCCAAAATGTAGTCGAATGTAGAGCGTGTCATTCGGGTATATTCAAAGAACTTTTCATCGTTCCTTCTAAGCTCTTCATACGATCTTCCAGATTCCCCATTCTTACTTCTTGATTCAAAATATTGTTGAACCCACTCACGACTTTTCAACCTTTCCACTTCAAGAAAATTTATGCCAGGAGAGTCAAAAAAGAAATCTAGTTCAGTTGGATCCACTCTTCCTTCTATTCCACTCGACATTCGTACGATTTCGGAAAGAAAGTGTTTCCACGCTATTCTTACGATTTCCTACGAATCGTTACTCGTGAGTTATCACGAATTCTCACGACCACAACTTCTGATGCAATGTAACCGCAGCCTTAGACATAGATCTACAAACACAGCATTTAGGTTAGTCTTCACTTGTTTTTGGTTTTTGTGTGAACCCGGACCCAAAGTCTAGATACACCAGTCCCACTGTATACACAGCGAAGAGTGAGAGAACGCTAGCAGTGAAGTGCAGTAACCGCGAAGCGATGTGATTCCGTAATGATGGTGAAAGCGTCGTTGAATTATTTAAGATTTGGGAATAAAGAGTGACATCACAAAAAGACGAACTGAAATCGTGATAAAATTAAAAGACTGTATGTACGGACGGAATAGATCTCGTGTATACCGTCTCACTCTCTCTCTCTCTCTCTCTCTCTCTCTCTCTCTCTCTCTCTCTCTCTCTCTCTCTCTCTCTCTCTCTCTCTCTCTCTCTCTCTCTCTCTCTCTCTCTCCCTCCCTCCTCCAGCCCCCCAGTATTTCTATCATAACAGTATCTCGTGTTTGCTGCATACAGTGTTTCAAACAATTATTGCTCTTAATCTTCTATTGTGGTGTATTCATTGTTTATAACCTAAATATGCCATACATATGATTTATAATAAAGTTTTAATTACTCACATTGTTAATTTCGATCGATTTCGGTCATAGACCAATGATCAGGATATTTACACTGTGCACTCGCGATCACAATATTGTAAAACATTTACTATTTACAAAAAACGAATTCATAAACACTCACTAATGATCGTAAAACGTACATTTGTGTTCAGAGTTTCTCGAGAACTGTTGGAGAGTTCTCGAGAAGCTTTGGACACAGAGCTACGTTCACGATCATCACCATTAGTCAGTGCTTATGAATTCGTTTTTTGTAAATAGTAACTGTTTTGCAATATTGTGACCGCGAATGCACAGTGTATATGTCCTGACGACGGTCTATGACCGAAATCAATCGAAAGTAAGAATGTGAGTAATTAAAACTTTATTATAAATCATATGTATGGTATCTTTAGGCTATGAACAATGAATACACCACAATAGAAGATTGAGATTATAGGTACCATTAGTAAGCAAGAATTGTGTGTATTATAAATAATACGAGCATGTGTCTGTCACTCGATCCCGTGTCCACCACATCTCGAAGGCCAACGTTTCGTCAGTAACCTTCTCAGTACCCCCCCCTCCCCGGTATAGGGAGTCTAAAAGTAAACACTTCCTTCACTGTCCTATTCCTGAACTTTATGTCTAGTAGGCCTTCACACGTTTACTAAAGTAACGAAGAAAAGTACAAGAACAAAGCGAGTAATTTGGCAATATGTGTACCACCAGCGGAGTAACTAGGAGCTGCTCTTGTGGGGGGCATTCAGTGGCGTATCTAGAATTTAGTTTGGGAGGGGGTCCGGAGTCGGGTCGGTTTCAAAAATTGAAAAAACAAGTTGAGAAAGTATTACTATATTGAAAGTGGCCGAAAACGTGTGATAACATCCTGAAATCAGACCTGGTAACGTTAACGGTAATATCGCAATAAAAATACGAGTTTTGAAACGTTCTTTAGAAGATACTTATTGACTGAGTTGATTTTCCTATATTTCATATTTTAAGCGTATACGCAAATATACACAGGTATGCTGTGTAATAAACCTGTTTGCATATTAAAAAAAAATTAAATCTGGCAGTCGTGGGACTGCCGACAGAAGTGTTAACTTAAATAACATGGTTACTGAATAATATAAGTTGTCTTTATAAGTGACCGTTCTGCAATATTAATAATTAATATAAAAATTAATATAATATAAATTTATTTTTCCTTTTCCACTTTTAATTATAAACTGAAAAAACTCTGAATTCACGCACTATTAAGAAGTTTCTTAAGACGCATACACCACCTTCGATATCATAACCTATATCTTTATTTATAAGATCCGTGGACTCTGGCCCGGCCGTCTTTCGCGGGATCCGACCTAAGACCCCCCGGGTTCTGTGGACGGACTCCGGGGAAGGCCCGTAAGACGACTCCCGCAATATTCCCTACCCGGGAGGCTTCTACCTATGCCGGGACACCACCTGCTTTTCCCGACATCCAGGCCGGTCGAACTCCCGCGCTAGGACATTGTCAGAGACCTCCCCTGGGTACGGAAGGTTCTCCGAAGCCCAAAAAGCCGTCGACATGCCGGGTGAGGCGCTGGAACTCTGGCCCGGCCGTTTTTCGCGAGATCCGACCTAGGACTTCCCGGGTTCTGTAGACGGGCTCCGGGGAAGGCCCGCCGGACGACTCCCGCGCTATTCCCTACGCGTCAGGCTTCCACCTATGCCGGGACACCGCCTGCTTTTTCCGGCATCCAGGCTGGTCGAACTCCCGCGCTAAGACATTGTCTGAGACCTCCCCGGGGTACGGAAGTTTCCCTGAAGCCCGAAAAGCCGTCGACATACCGGGCGAGGCGCTGGAACTCTGGCCCGGCCGTTTTTCGCGAGATCCGATCTAAGACTCCCCGGGTTCCGTGGACGGACTCTGGGGAAGGCCCGTCGGACGACTCCCGCGCTTATCCCTATGCAGGAGGCTTCTACCTATGCCTGGACACCGCCTGCTTTTTCCGGAATCCAGGCCGGTTGAACTCCCGCGCTAGGACTTGGTCAGAGACCTCCCTGGGGTACGGAAGGTTCTCCGAAGGCCGGGAAAGCCTTCGACATGCCGGGCGAGGCGCTGGAACTCTGGCCCGGCCGTTTTTCGCGAGATCCGACATAAGACTCCCCGGGTTCCATGGACGGACTCCGGGGAAGGCCCGTCGGACGACTCCCGGGCTAATCTCTACGCGGGATGCCTCCACCGATGCTATGGCAACCAGAATGTATTCTATTGGGTTGCCATGGTAACCAGATCTAATAGTTTTTAAGACCCTAAAGGCACTCCCGTGTAAATTTTGTCCCTCTCCTCTGCTATAAGAAGAGTGGGAAAGAACATGGGATGCAGAGAGGGGGAAATTGTTACGGATTCTCGTCGCATTCCTTTCTGATGACGTCACATTCTACAGATTCACTCCCATGTAAATTTTTTCCCTCTCCTCTGCTATAAGAAGTTAACACTTCAAAAAGAGATACTATTAGCTTACATAACTGAAAGATCGGTATGGAGAACCATACATGACTTCCATGTTCTAATTAATTATAAAATTATCTTTAATATGTACACTCAGAAGAAACTAAATATATCACCATACTTTTGGTAAAAAACGCTGAGAAAAATAATCAAAATACGAATTGTTACACAGTTGTTAATATTTTAAAAATAAAGAATTAATTTTATTTAATTACATTTTATTTAAACAACGCGAAAGAAAGCGAATACCGTCGTCGGGTGTTTGTTATCTGTGAATTTCTGAAAACGAAAATTATTTTGTTTACGTATCCTGGTTACTTAGCATGGAACTATATCAATTGTTAATATTTTATTGAAATTTTTATTAAGCTTTCGGTCGACTAAATTTACAACATCAATACAAAAAATTACCCCCTCCCCCTTCAACTACCCTTTTCATTTATAGATATTTCATCTACCTTTCTACAGTGGATTATTATGACCTTCTTTTCAGGATACTTTACTTATCAAAATTAAGTACTTTACTCTTGTTAAAACGCAAAATGTTGCAGGTAAACTACCCCTTTCCCTTAACCAGGGGCGGCTCGTTCTTAGGGCGCTAAGGCGCGCGCCCTCCAGTTTAAATCATATCACTAAACATTCTAAACAATCCATTATCACTGCTCGTGGAAAGTCATTATAACTTTATTTAATACTTCGGACGAGAAATGTTTTCGTGTTAGGTAATAGCAGAATGTTTTCGGAACAGCATCATGGCGCTCTTCCAATCGCGCCCATTTCTCTATCTCGCACTCTGTCCAACGTTGAATGAACCGGTAAGCTTATAGGCGGTATTTCCACTGACAATTGGCGCGTCTCCTATCGCGCCTCGTTGAGCAAAAAGTGACGTGATTCTTTCCGTACAACTAATCGCAGAGTACTGATAGTGTGAGATGTGCTCTTTTAGGTGTTTAGGTTTTGAGTATGTGTATTTATTTAACAGCTTCACGAATAATTAGGCAAATATTGTAGTGTCGAATTATTAGGTTTTGTTTTATCATTTTACCCAAGTGTCTGCAGGGAAGAAATAGAAAGGAGATACAAGCTTCTGAATTTGTGGCAATCGAATGTGACTAGACAACCGATGTGACAACCCATTGCATATACTGTTAGTTTTTAGATACGTGTTTAAGGGATCGGTATACGAAAGGTTTTGCGGATTTCTCGGTCCTGAAGGTAAATATGCAGAAACCTTAGCAAAGTGCATAATGGACAACATAAATCCTCTTCTGCACACATCACAGGAAATGTTAATAGCTGAGACTTATTTAATGTTATATGTGGTTCTGTTGGAGGCGTACAGGCAAAAATTAGAGAAGTGTATCCGCTCGCATAATTTGTACACTGTTACACTCATCAAATAATTTGTTAATAGAAAAAGCAACAAGTATAAACAACAAAGTTAGAGATCTTTCTCAAATCTGTCTGCCATTCCAGCACTATTGTCACACTCATTTCTACGAACGAAGTTTTTGGAGGAAGTAATGTAAGCCAGGTTATCCAGAGTTTCTATAACAAAATGGAATTACTATATTTGTACAATCAACGTTGTGTACGAAAACCGATATAAGTTGGAGGAATGTTTTGAAATTTTGAAGAAAAGTGTACAAACAAACTCTCAGTTAATGAAGGAATGGTCACAGAAGGACTCTTCTGAACCAAAATTTCATGTTCTGGCTAACTTTTTACCATAGAATTCTATATCACATGAACATAATATACCAATAACTACAGAGTAGGAACAAAGGCAGTGTAACGTGGCAAAGTGACATAAGAATTTTTGAAAATGAGATGCAGAAAGGGAGGGAGAAAATAAATAAAATAGAAACACAAATAAACGAGGATTCCTTGAGCAACCAAGAAAAAGGTACAATAATGTTGGATGCAGCACTAGAATAAGGATGCAAAAGATGTATCGGGCATCATTATAACTCAAGTAAAAGTTATAACGGGTCACCTGGTGGCAGCTTCGTTGATGTCGAATGATGATTTATTTCCACTCTTTTCTACAAACTTTTAGGAAGAAAAATTCAAGCGAGTGATTCAGCATTACTCTTTCTTACAAGAAAACAAAGTTCGGAGTGAATTGAAACAATTATATTATATTATATTAAAGGCACAATAAGACTTCTTAAATTTACGAAAGAAAACAATCTTACGTCAGTTTTCAAAGATGTATTGAAACTTATAAAAATTGTCATAACTACCCCTCTGATAACTGCCAAACATGAGAGCTGCTTTTTGACTCTGAAAAGACTAAAAACTTTCTTGAGAAATACAATGAAAAACAAGAGACTGAATGTTCTTGCAATGCTATCTATCAACAAGAAACTTGTTAAAGAAATGAAGGACTTTGATGATAGAGTGCTAGAAAAATTCATGAATTTTTAGGAAAGGCGAATGGACTTTGTCTACAAATAAATGATCTGCTTAGAGTGTAGCTATCATACAAATCATATAGGCCTAGTGTAAATATAGTGTATTACTTTTTTTGTGGAAACAGTATAGACATTTTTGTGGACACTTTCAACACTAAAGAGACAGTGAAGAGACTAAGAATGTGTCTAGTTATGTTTATTAATAAAATCGCAGACTATCTACAGCAGCTCACAATGTTTGAGGTGAGTTCAAATTTTTATAAAGCCTAAAGGCCGCGCCCTCCAGCCTCTTAAGTCACGAGCCGTCACTGCCCTTAACCGATCTGCACCAAAATCAATAGGCCTTGAGTCCTCTACAACTCAGGCACATGTGCAAAAAATTATTTGATTTTGTATGAATTTGTGGCAGTTATCGTTCTCCATAGAAAAATTCTACACACAGGCACACACACACACACTTTTCGGAAAATGACTTTTCTTCATGTTTTGAGGGTAGTACAATCAGAATCTGCTGTTATCTCGAACACGATTTTTTTCGCGATCACCATAATTCTATTTCTTTATGGAACATGGAAGTAAAAGAGTTTCTAGTAGCTTACATAACTGAAAAATTGGTATGGAGAACCATACATGACTTCCATGTTGTAAGATTTATGTTTAAAATAATTTACTTGAATTCGGTTCGGTAATTTATAAAAAAATATCGCCCACCCTCAAACTAATTTCACTATTTATAGATATTTTTGTTATTATGGGGTAGTCGTTTAATATAATGTTATTTTCAGTCACTTTATCCATAAAAATTAGGTAGGCTTACTTTATTCTTATAAAGAAACCGAACTACGCAGATAATCATCCCTCCCCCGAAGCGCTCCGAAGTCACTCATGGACCCTGAGCATCTTGCAGAGGGTTCATTCCCTAAAGACGAAAAGTCTGTCTATGAACCGTTCCTTCCTCTGTAAACACGTGCAGTTACACTGCCCACAGGAAGCAAATCGCTATCCACGCTGGACACTTTTTCGGCTTGCACGGGTTGTGTTGATGTGGGTTTCGGCACTTTCCATTTAAAAAGCATGCAAATATAAGAAAATAAACATGATTGAGGCCAGAAATAACGCGAATTGTGTGTGTGTGTGTGTGTGTGTGTGTGTGTGTGTGTGTGTGTGTGTGTGTGTGTGTGTGTGTGTGTGTGTGTGTGTGTGTGTGTGTGTTGTCTGCCTTTTTATTGCAGTAATCATAATAATGAAATGGAAACGTAAACATTACATAATTGAGATATGCTTGCCTGCCACGAGCAATATATTTTCTCTCATACATGATTTAAATTAAAATGAAAAAATATAGAAATTTATTAAAGTGAAATGAAATGTTTCCATAGAAACTACTTCTTTGTTGTCAATAACGTATTACACATATAAAACTTATAAAATTTACTTCCTCCATCATCAACTACTATTTTAATTTATAAAAAAAGTTACCCCCTCCCCCTTCAACTACCCTTTTCATTTATAGATATTTCATCTACCTTTCTACAGTGGATTATTATGACCTTCTTTTCAGGATACTTTATTTATCAAAATTAAGCACTTTACTCTTGTTAAAACGTAAAACGTTGCAGGTAAACTACCCCTTTCCCTTAGCTGATCTTCACCAAACTCAATAGGCCTTGAGTCCTCTACAATTCAGAGCTGTATGCAAGAAATATTTGATTCTGTTTGAATTTGGGGCTGTTATCGTTTGCCATAGAAAAAATTCTACACACAGACACTTTTCAAAAAATGACTTTTTTTCATGTTTTGATGGTAGTACAATCAGAATCTTCCGTTATCTCGAACACGTTTTTTTTTCGCCATGACCATACTTCCATTTTATTTCCTTATGGAACATGGAAGTAAAAATAATAAATAGTCTAAAAATTAAGAGAGTAACAAAATTCGTCAATATTTTTCGACTCTCTAGGGGGGATGTCCGGTCCCGTAGATACACCACTGATATGTATGTGTGTGTAGGATGCTGGCTTCGGAGGAGTCAGGAAGCCTGGCGGACCTGACTCCGTCGCCGTGCGAGTCGGGCGTGATGGCGGAGCTGGAGGCGGCGCTGCGCGAGCGAGACTCCGAGGTGGCCTACCTGCGCCAGACGATGGAGCACAACGAACAGGTGATATTCCGCGTATACCAGGAGAAGGAACGGGCATGGGAACGTGAGATGCGGCGCACCAAGACGCTGCACGAGAACCGGCTCAGGGCCGCCACGCAGAAGTCGCACAAACTCGAACAGATGCTCATGATGCAAACCTATCAGGTAGGTGAACTGAACTGGGGTAACATGCTGACTAAACTCCGGGCTATTGGGCATGGCCGGCTCTAGTAGAAGGCCAGAATAATATTCAACGTGGCAATGTTGCGTCTGAGGCCTATAAGTATAGTGTAATAATATAGCTAAAGTGAACATGTTATATTTTGATTTAATTTCATAGCATTATTAAAATCATGAGTAGGCCTATTTATAGCTAAATCAAAATTATAGGTCTGTGCGCACTTAGTACTATATGTTTAAGTTGATGAAATTAGTGAATTAGTGTTAGGCCTAAAGAATTAATTTTATTTGAATTATTGAATTTGTATCTAATGAATGGGTTAATTATTATATTTCTTAAATAATATAACAGTAGTTTACATAATAAACTTTTAATTTGGAAAAAATGAAGAATTATAAAACTGCTGTTAACCGGGAATTAAAAATGACATGATTTGATTATTAAAATATATAAATTAAGAGATCATCAGTGTTTTGCAGCCTTCTGCACTGAAGATGGCCATCGAAGGCATGGTTGAAACGTTTGACCAAACAACATTGGACCATGGCCTTACAGCCTGGCAAGCCGAAGTTTCCAAACTTATGTTTATACAAACTTTATCTTTATTTTTACTAGTAGAACATTTACTTTTTGGTTTTGTTTCCCAGACGTTTTGACATGGTGTTCATCTTCCTTAATGGGATTTAAAACCCATGGGAAACAAAACCAAAAAGTAAGTGTTCACAGCGAAAGTTTAATATATATGAATATTAAAAAGTGAATGAAGAGGATGTACCAACAAGATAATTATAGTAGAACATGTTGTAAAATTATTTCCTATTCTTCATGAAACATTTTGGGAATACAACCCAGTTTCAAGTACGACTATTTCTGAAAAGTTTTCATAAATAAAAACAAACTAATCAGAATTAACAGAAATTACTAAGAAAAGACAGAAAATAAGATTGCAAGACACTACACGTAAGAAAGGCATTATGCAAAGCCAGTCTAACTAAAGGCCTGCATAAAGATTTTGTACGATTACTGTATATAGGCCTATGTTGTAATATGCTAGTTCTTACGGCACAGTCAGAAGCAACAATTATCACGACAGCATAATCGTATTAATGAGCGTTTATTAACCAAAGTTGTTAATAAAGTTGACAATAAGACTTTATTGTCATTAAAAAAATTCAACACTAGTTAACAAATTGATCAGTGTAGAATGTAATTAATGCTGGTGAAACAGGGCTAACGCCTTGTAAGTAGTAAATGTATTTCTTATATATTTCTAAATTAATTGATATATTTGAATCAGTTGTGTGTGTGTATGTGTGTGTGTTAAATTTACATATTTTAAATCCAAGTTTTTAGCACAAAATATTCCAAAATCCTTTTTTAGTTTTTTTTTTAAATATAACACTTGTTATTAAAAATTTTAATAAGTCTTGTTGTTATTAAACAGTCAAATAAACTGAGTCCAAATGGAAATTTGTTTAACTTTAATTTTTAACATGTGAATTACAGTTACAACAAGACAAGAAAAGACTGAGAGAAGACTATGAAAGATCAGAAAGAGAAGTGGCCGAACTGCGCCAAGAAGTGGACCTGCTGAGAGGGCGGTTAGAAGAAACGGAATGGGGACTGTGCCAGAAGTCGGGAGAACTGGCTTTACTCAAGTCGCAACTCAAAGAAACTCAGGTAAACTGTGTGTTTACAACGATACCCACACTTATGTATGGGTCTGAGAATTGGACTTTATTGAAATCCCAGCCCAGTCATACATATTCAAGTAGTGATTTCTGAAGTACATGGCAGAATATACTCGGAGTGTATATTGTGTATATATGTGCACATGTCGAAGCACGGAGTAACCACCTCTAGTCTATCTGCTTAGGACTGCAACAAACGATTTTTGATTTAGTCCTTGTAGAAGACGATGATGATGATGAATGTTATGAATTTTGAAGTAACGTGTATGTAATCCAATTACAAGATATTTACCTGGATACCTGTTAAAATGAGAACAAATTACTGTGCGGTTGTTTAGTATCACTATATTAAATATTTATATTTAATATCAACAATACTTTTTTATGGTTTGTGCAGTTCTGCTTTATCAGGATTTAACATTATACCAAAAATGATGTTAATATTTTCAAACCAGCAAATGACCATACCTTACATAATATATTACATATAGTTTTACCCATTTCAACTGTTTGAAATCTGCCAGATAAATATTTTTTTAAATAATTTTTAAACAACCCATATACTATTTACCATTAGTAACACTGTATTTTTTATTACTAATATATTTACACATTTGTTTTATGTATAATAATAATTGCATTGGGTCTCTCCAAATTAGGGCGAACAGGCGACTAAAGGACATGAAGTTGTATCACTGCGTAATGAAGTGAGAGAACTAAGGTTACAGCTGGGACAAAAAGACAGTGAAATGCTAACCTTACGATCGGCTGCGGAAGCAAACATTCAGCACAAAGAGGAAACAGAAAAACTTAATTCACTCATCGATGAACTGAAAAATAAATTAGAACTTGTAAGTTGACAAAAATCTAGTTTTTTATAGTATTACTTGCATAACTTTAAGATATTGCTCACATTATATTTGTACATTTAGATTTTTCTCTAGTATCAATACTGTGTCCTTACAAAATGTGTTTAATCAGTCTCTGATCTCCAGTGTCATTAAGTATCAGATTTGACTTGTAGTGGGTAAAACCTCTTCCCACAATGTTCTCCACAATTTTGATCTACTAACATTATCAAAATTGTGTTGATAATTTAGCTATTTGTTAGCCATCTCTCAGAAAATGTAAATTACTCTCAGTACTTGGTCGTGCCTCTGAACAAAGGGTGGATCTGACAAAGTCATAAGCAGCGGCGCCAGTCCTGAGGATGGGGAGGGGCTATGAGCAGTCACCTGAGCTGTGCACCCCCCCCTCCGACATTTGTTATTTAACTATTAATTATAGTAGAGCTATCTGATTTTTACAGCATACACTTCTTATTAGAAATATATGCATATCTTTATCAAGATAAACCGAAGATTAACTTACTTTTGTTCTAGCAAAGATGTTAAGTTCTGAGTGGAAATATATTTTGTAAGCTGTGATGAATTTACTTGTAAACCTACAGCAAATTCACTCAATGGCTCAATTTGCAGAGGATTCTTTTTCAGTGGAAACTAAAGCAATGATGCTGAGATGATCTTGAGCCCAGGAATATTTTTATTATTATTATCATAATATTATATTATTATTATTATACTGCTTAACTGTAAGCAGGGCCAGCAGAATAACTTCTACTTTACTCTACTACTACATAGCCATTTATGTTGATCGTACAATGATGATTGGAAAGTTCTAGATTGGTTTTTGTCTCTTTTAAGAAATAATAATTTTGGGGTACGTCGACCACGTTTCAGCACTTCTCTCAAAATCACTCAACTGGGTAAATGATTTTCCCAGTAGTGTTTGATACTACATATCATTTTTACTTTTTTTCTGCTAAATCCATTTTATCCTCGTAGTAGAAATCACAAACACACATCAGAAAGAGAAAAATAATAATAATACACAAGCACAAGGGACACGAGAACATAAAGGTTGGGTAAAAGTAACACAAAGCACATTAAACCGTGCCAAGAGGCTAACTCACTCGTTGCCTCTGTGGCGTGGTTACAGGTTCACTAGCGTACCCCCACCACTTGCCGGGCATAGTCCATACAACTGTACGGGTACTACGGTGGCTACTCAGATCCTTGCCTCTGTCTGCTGCTATTCTGCGCTGTTATTCATAGTGCGTAATTATAAAGTTTCTTTTTGTAAGTAATCACATAACTTAACATCAAAATTGTGATTACAGTTTGATTTCAGGTTCAGTTACAATAAAATCAGAGCCTATTACTAGTTCTTTATTGTTTAATAATTTTCTAAATTTAACTGGGGAGGCTTAGCCTCCCTTGCCTCCCCTGATGACCCGCCACTGGTCATAAGTCAGAAAAGAAAAACATTGGACAGATGTATGGTACGGTATTCTTTCATGAGATACCTAATGGTTGTGGCTTTCAATCATTTTACTTTTCAAGTAGCTACATGCCATTAATGAATTTGATAATTATGTAAATTACACTGTATATTAAAGTGTTTAATTATATTTAATTAATATTTTCAGGTGGACAGTTGTAAATCAAAAAAGGAACCACCAATCAGTATAACAGCAGAATCAAAAGACTTGTCACCGTCACCCACACAGCCACCATTAAAACACATATCAGCAACAACCAACGAAGACAGCGATTCAACCATTGAACAACTGTGTGAAGAAGTAGCGGTGCTGACAGAAAAGTTGCGGTCAGAAAGGGTCGAATGGGAACGAGAACGTGTGAGGTGGGCTCAGGAAAAAGAAAAAGTGCTGAGTTATCAACGCCAGCTACAGCTGAACTACGTACAGATGTACCGTCGGACGAGGTCACTTGAAGCGCAAGTTCAGAGCCTTACACTGGAATTAGATGTCGAGAATAGCAAAAACAATAGGAAAAAACAACAGCAGTTGCCATCGTTGTCGCAGACTGCGATACAGTTGTAACCTTGACTATGTTACCACAGACCTAATTATATTTTTAATTTTTACTATTTTATTTGTGTGTATTGATAGTTGTTCCCTTCTGTATCAGTCCTAAAAACAACGACTATGTATAGAACTTTTAATTAATTGTTATTATTATGTAATTAATAAGACTCGAACAAAAAACTTGTATCGTATGATTATTATTATTATTATTATTATTATTATTATTATTAACATTAATATTATATATTTAATGTTTGAAATGTAATTATTACATAATGTTTATTTTATATTTATGTATTTTTTCAGTATTGTATGTATGGTGATTCATACATTATAATGAGCTAAGCAACTTAGCAAGATTAAATGATGAATACTAGACTAGAAATATATATACATGCATATAGTTACATGTGTATGTGATAAAATTTTTTTTAATTGCTGAATTGTGTAATAATAAATTTTTGAATATGATAGTATTTTTTTATGTACTGATAGTGTGAATATAATTGTGTTTTTATAGTGGGTAGTGTGTTAAGTCCCTGAGATATTTATTTTACCTATGTTTTCTAATTACAAGTTTATTTAATTGTAGCCTACTTTGTGGCATTATCTCATACTAAAATTGAAAAAAGTAATAAATCAATCAAAATTTAAATCAAATTGGATACCATAACTTGTTGCATATGTACATATTATATGCTTACACGGTTGTGAATCCTGTATTGGTAGGGAAACACACCTGTGGGATAAATTTAATTTTATATATTTATATCATTTCAGTTTTAATAATCGTATTTGTTTTGTGTCTTTGATATTTCTATAATTATCATATCAATAACTTTTCAATTTTTATTGTCCTTGACAATTATGTATGTTTTGCTTTTTTATCATCATTATCTAATATTTGAAAAATTATGTAAATGGTTTATACCGGTTAGAATTAATTGGCTGGCTTTTTTAGTAATATGTAATACTAAAAAATGTGATATTCCCTGTAATTGGTCTGTTATTCTGATTACATGTTTTGCAATTTTTTGTTACAATATAAGAAAAATGCATGTACCTTGTGTTTTTTTTTGTAGGCTTCCATGTTGTTAACATCTACTCGAACTGTTATATCTACATAATATCTACTTGAGTTGGTAAAGTCTACAAGTGTTCTACTTCTTGTATTTACATAATTTAATTTTATTATTATAAATAATTGTGTGTGTGTGTGTGTGTGTGTGTTATTTTTCTTTATGGTACTCAAATGTTACACAAGCATTTACAAAATTTAATTTTATTATTATAAATAATTGTGTGTGTGTGTGTGTGTGTTGTTTTTCTTTATGGTACTCAAATGTTACACAAACATTAATAAGTTCCTGAATGTTGTATCTTAAAATATGTATTTATACATATGTATATTCAGTTATATATATAGTACCGGTATATAGTATATATAACATGTTTAGGAGTTCATCCATATGTAATTGTTGCATTTATTTATTATTAAAATTATATACCTGTTCAACCATTAAAAAAAAATTATAAGATGATTAAAATGTGTAAAAGATTAATTGTAACAATAACAGTCCTAAGGAGAAGAAATTGTTTAAGAATTTACTTATAATTATTATTGTTTGATTCATATTATTGTAAAAAAATATTGTATTCATATTAAATATTTTCATATATGACATTATTTATATCATATTCATAAAATTGTGAAATTCATACTATTATACTGTATTATTAAAACATTGTAACATGTAATAAACATTATTTGTTTTTTTTTTAGGTACTATAGTTGAAGCAGGCACGCTTTCTTCCTTTATTTTATTGTACGACCGTTTCCTTGGTTTCGATCAGATACAATAATAATCAATCACACTCGAATTTATGCTGACAACAACAGAGTCTTAGATGTTTTCCAGTCTTACACATGTAGAACACTTTTATCATGGCATCATCTTTGCTCCTATACAGAGGCAAACATTTTTAACCATTGAACCAAAAGTTGAAATTTTAACTAGTCTTTCAACATGAGACACTTCAACATCATTAGCCAAAGTGTTCGAAGTTGGAAGGTTGATAATAACAAACTATTTCGAGCTACTACCATTGTACACAAATTAATTTAAAAAAATAAAAGTTTATTTGTGAAAAATAAAAAACTTTATTTATCAGATATGTTGTATGTTTATCATACTTTGTATGCATTAATGAGGTAAATTATGTGTTCCTGTTGATGTTTATACTTGTGTTGCAGATTTTGAGTCCTGTAGTCGATCTTTTCAATTCTTAAGTGAGGAATCATTATTTGTTTGTCATCTTTTCCTCTCATAAACAAAGCTGTTTGACAATCTTAGGGTCAAACAGACATTTATTAGAAGATAAACATAATGTCTGTGCTGATTCACAGACAAACTGAGAAGTTGTTTTCAGTAAGTTTTTAAATTTGTGTAAACTTCTAAATAGTAGGCATCTGTTATTCTGAATTGCAGTGTTATCAGTTTTCGGGGTAATCAAAAAGTGTTATTTCTTAAACATTTTCAGAAATATGTGGATTTAATTCAAAATAGGAAACTTATATTGTATTGCAGTGGGCTGTCAAGAAAATTCTAAAAACCAAAAATTGCATATTGAAACTTATCATGCTATTCAGGAATGTCCTACTACTACTACTACTGTTCCCATACCATAAACATCACTGCACACTATTCTGAAATTGTGAAATTAGTTTTGAATGGCAATGAGTAATGTTTTGTTAGTCAGTCTCTCTCTCTCTCTCTCTCTCTCTCTCTCTCTCTCTCTCTCTCTCTCTCTCTCTCTCTCGCACACACGCACGCGCGCGCGCACACACACGCACACGCACACACACCTCTGATATGAATTTAGACAAAACACAGAAATAATTTCTCTTTATTTGTTAACTTTGATTGAATTAATGTATAGTGGGAAGTCAGTAATCTAATAATGTAAACTCCTCAACAGACATAGGAGTAAGCACAAAATCAATTATTGTTGATTTTTACTTAAAGTAAGAACTGTATCTGAAAAACTGAAAACAAGACTAAAACAATATCAACAGTGTCTGTGTTTGTTACTCCGGATAGGCTAAATGGCTTGTTTATTCTGAAACCATAGCTGTTTCTGTATCTTGTGGCATGAATGTGTTATGAAACGAATTATAGATATAGATTTGCTTTTGTCAGTGTCATACAGTAATGACCTCCTGATGAGTACGGTAAACTTTTCTGTTTTGTTTCCAGCAGACTAAGCTGAACACAGAGTTTCATATTCATTTTATTCAGTTATGTTTTAAACTTTAACTTTCATCATGGCATTATCTTCATTCCTAAATAGAGGCAAACATTTTTAACACTTTCGAACTGATGCCTGTAAAATTTACGGGCGCATGATTTTCCTCAAAAACCCAACGCCCATAAAGTTTACGTTTGTCACTTCATGCGTGTTTAACGGCATTTATACGAAACATTTACAGCCTTCGGTTGTTGTACTTGGAGACTGGACTTTGTAGTCGCCATCTCTGAATACATAGATAGCAGCACTATCAGTTTTCTCCTCTGTGATTTCTGACTATTGTGAAACTTGCAATGTCGGTTTGTATTACCATGACTGTTTCATTTTGTACCATACAAAACAGATTATTGCAAATAGACTGATTTTTACTATATTCTGTGCCTTAATATTGTAAGAAAAGTAATTTTTGTACAGTAGTTACTAATAAAAAACCATTTATTATGTGAAAATACCTTGTGAAACTTTTTTTAATTTTTAGAAACATGCTTCTGATCTAGATACTAAAAATTAATTTCAATTACAGAAAAAATAAATATTGTGTATCATTTTATGAAAATAGAAGGTCAAATATTTAATTTTACATGTATTTTATGGTGTTTTTAACAAATCTTACTATTAAAAAAAAAAAAAATATATATATAGGGAAAAGTATGGAAAACAGCTGGGACATCCCTGTGCTCAAATGGCCAGGGTTGAAAGTGTTAACCATTCAACCAAAGGTTGAGGTTTTAAATAGACTTTCAAAGTAAAACAGTTCAAAATCGTTAGCCAAACTGTACAAGGTTGGAAAGTCAATGATAACAAACATTTTAAAGAATAAGGAAAAGTTTTAAATTTTGCTTCGAAACTCATTTCAGATGATGGGTCAAAAAATGTGAAAGAATGACAGCAAATGTCACTTTGATGACTCGGTGTTCACTGTCTGAAGGAACTACTACTGCCAAAAGGATGTTAATACCTCAAAACCATGAAATATTAGTAAAAATTAGTGCAAAGAAAAATTATCTATTGTTTTAATTAATATTTTTCTTGAAAACTTTTCAATTTTGTAAAAATATATAGTACCGTTACTACCTGCATTATGAAGTCGTAAACAACAATCAACAATTTTTTTTTTCTCAGGCTGTAGTTATTGTCTCTCAGTGTCTGGTTTATCCTTTCTAATTCTATATTTATACTTGTGTTATCTTTAAATGTTTAAATGCCCTGTAACAAAAAGATGTTAACACTGCCATTTTATAGCTTACAAGATGATATGATTCCTCGGATGTAATTAAATCTGTGCAAGTGCTTTTCCTATAAAAAGCAGCCATTGTCGAGCTTTACATTTCAGTCTAAATAGTTTATTCCTATACCACATATTTATTTTTGGAATTTAATTTTAGGATCTCTTCCACTAATTTCATTTGTTAATTGTTCTAATTGTTTGTTGGTTCCATTCCAAACAATCAATCAAACTATCACCACACATCTTATCCATGCCTCCACTTATTTTATCTTTACATTATGTTACTGTTAAAAATCTTTTTTCATATAAATGCATGCAAATGTTGGTCATTCCTGGAGACAATGGTGATATAATCGGCAGTCCCTGTTCTATTATTACACCTAAAATAATTCTGCCTGACCCAATGCTCATATTGTTCCTTATACTCAACATTGCTTAAATTATTGTTTATAATTAATTCTGTACTGCTGACCAGTATGTTTGTAAATATAACCTTCACATGTTGATTTCAATATTTGCAATGGTTCATTTCCTTTTCAACTTCTGAGGTGATTACTGGTCCTATATTTCAAACCTTTTGCCATGATGTTTTGCTTCTCAGTTGATGTTCAGGAACTCTTCATTGGTTACGACCATTGATTTGAGTTTATTGGCATATCTCAGTCCCTGATTGCACTTGGTTATGCTTTTATTTCATTCTCCAATTTTCTTGTACACTCTTTGTAATTAAGGCAGTATGAGACTAAACGAAATAAGTTTTATTTCGCTTACCTGAATTGTCTTATTTTTCTCTACAACCTTTTTACTATTTTCTATATATCGTGGGGTTAGTGGTGAAACTACCGAAGCCCAAGTGTTAATGATGTTTCAAAAACAACATTTTTAATGCATTTCTCTTTTTCGTTTTATTTTTTAACAGCTATGTAATCAATAAAAAACTCTACTAATAATAAAAACATGGAGGCATCTGAGGATGAAGAGGAAGCATGAGAATTCGAGGATGATAAAGAGGAGTTAGTGCCGTCCTATGATGAGGTGTATGAAGCTCTAGAAAAGCTTAAGAATAACAAAGCAGCAGGTTCTGATGGTTTACCAGGGGAACTATTAAAGAGCGCAGGAGGAGATTTCATAAAGGAATTTGCCCATCTCATAGAGCAAATATGGCTAGAGGAGGTAATGCCTGATGAGTGGAACAATGGGGTGGTGTGTTTAATAAAAAGGGTGATCCGCTCATATGTAAAAATTTTAGGGGCATCTCTCTACTTAATACAGCATATAAGGTATTGTCCAACATCATATTTTCTAGGCTGCTTCCCTACGCTGAAGAAAACATAAAAGAATATCAATGTGGATTCACTAGGAATAGGTCAACAACAGACCAAATATTTATACTAAGGCAAATCCTGGAAAAAACGGAATATGGAGTAGCCACTCACCATCTCTTTGTGTATTTCCAGTCGGCATATGATTCAATCAACTGGAAAATGCTATATAGAGCTATGAAGGAGTTGAATATACCATCTAAGTTGATGCTTATGGTTGGAATAGCTATGTCAAATTCTAAGTGCCAAATCAGAATACAATCAAATCTATCTAACTCCTTAAAAACATTGAATGGGCTGAAACAAGGAGATGCCTTAGCGTGTCTGTTGTTCAATATAGCTGTAGTTTTGGTCATCAGGGATTCAGGAATTCCAACTAGTGGACACATATTTCACAAGGAGGTACAGTTTCTGGCATATGCCGATGACATTGACGTCATAAGTAGGTCTGATCTGGCTTAAAGGAAGCCTTTCAAGAATTGGAGTTGTCCGCTAAGGCTATGGACAAAACTAAATATATGGTTGTAGGTGCCAACACTCACGTCCTGTCCTGCTCATTAATGATTACGAATTTGAAAAACTTCAAGGTTTTCCATATCTCGGGTCATATGTGGACTCTGGAAATGACTCCTCTAGAGACATTGAAAAACAAATATTATCTGCTAATAGGTGTTACTACAGACTAGTGAAACATTTTAAATCAAAATTAATAAGTAAAGAGACAAAAGCCACGCTCTACAAGACCTTGATCAGACTAGTTCTGATGTATGGCTCGGAATGTTAGGTGCTAAAAAAACTAGATGAGCAGAAACTGGCCGTGTTTGAGAGGAAGGTACTGAGGAGAATCTATGGCCCTGTGAAGGAAAACGAGATTTGGAGGCGACTGCATAATCGAGAGTTGTACGAAAGGTTTAAAGATCTTTCGATTGTGCAATTCATACAAATTAACAGATTGTGTTGGGCCGGACATGTGCAGAGAATGGCGGAGGATAAAATCCCAAAAAAAATCATGAATTATTTGCTGATGGGAAGGAGAAGGAGGGGAAGACCGCGTACAAGATGGCTGGACTAGGTTGGTAAGGAGGCAGTGAGGCTGGGTGCAGCAAATTGCTGGACATTGGCCGGGAGTAGAGACCAGTGGGGACGATTTCTTTTGGAGGCCAGGGCCCGGACTGGGCTGTAGCACCGAGGATGGATGGATGGAGTAATAAAAACTAACCTTGATAATCAGTATTATGATCTACTATTTCACCTGAACACCTTTAATTTACGTTTTCCGTAAATACACCTAAGTGAACTTGGGTATCTTTACCACTAACCCCACGATGCATCTATTTCAATTGCCGAAGCAGCTTTGCTAACATCTGTTATCCTGTAACTTGGTTAATTTATAAGTGAAACTATTGGACTAAATGACAGTATGCCTTTTGAACAGTCGCTTAGAGTGGACAGTGGACAAATGCCTGTGTTCCATATTATGCAGGTCAGCTGCAACGAGTATGTGTGCCAGAAAGAGATTGATAGTGTGTTGGACAATGAGATGTTATTGTGATGTCTGTCTCCTTTTCTACTTTCTAGGCACCTAACTAATGCTATGCTTTAAAATGTGGGAAATTCTTTCATGGGCTTGGCATAACCCACCTCTCAAGAAAGGCAGTCAGGTTTCTAACAGTTAGTTCAACAAGGTGCATGCGTGGTGCATACATTTTTAACTTGTTTGTGTAACTGTTTTAATGCTTACTTGCATACCAAGTGTGTGTTTTGTTTCTATAAAATGTCTAAACGATTCATTAGGGGCGTATGCAGAATTTCATTTTAGGGAGATTCAACCAAAATGGAGGGGGGATAAACATTATATGGTTACCCATCTCTAACAACATTTATGTAGATACAGAGAATTCATTTTAATTGGTTATTATAAACAAAGTTTTGCCTTGTCTCATAAAGACCATGAAAGGATATAATACAGAGTGGCCTACGAGCCACTTGATGGTACAAGTTATTTAATGTACTGGTATCCATGAATTAATAAGTAATTGTGATGTTTACTCGCTGATGACTGTGTACAATTTTAAAACATTTTTCTGAGTGTTTTGACAAAATGTATTACAACATCAGGCAGAACTTGTGTATATAGCAGTACAGAAATAATTAATATGGGCTAATAATGTGGGCTATTTTTTCAGTTTGTTTGTTGATGTATGTTAGTGTTATGAATTTGTTGTTTTCTGTCTTTGTCTGTTGTTTGTTTTGTGTAGGAGTTTACAGACTATTGTTCTGTCACATCCATTAGATTCTGCTAGATATTTTATCGTGTTTAGTTCGTCTTTGTAGTCTTTGAAATAGCCCACAAATTCAAAAAAAAGCAGGATACAGAATCGCTTACAAAACTACTAACAAAACAGAACACACACTATCAAAACGCACACACAATGCACAAAACAAATTCGATCTACCCGGTGTTTACAAACTAAATTGCTCAAATTGTAACAAATTCTACATAGGCCAGACAGGACGTAGCTTCAAACAGAGATACATTGAACACACAAAGGCACTCCACTCCACTACAGAATCCACCTTTGCAAACCACCTCATTGAAGCAAACCACACATACAAAAACATCGACAATAACATGAACATTCTACACGTACACACAAAAGGCCGAAAACTAGACACTCTAGAACAATTGGAAATATACAAACACACAAAAACAAATAAAAATGAGATCCTAAACGAACAGACACAATTCAAATCGCACGCATTATTTGAACATATCTCACCCCACACACACAACATCGATCTTTCGAAATTCGATTCCGTCGCCCACAACAGGATGGACAGCGCTACCAGCGGCAACCTCTGAAGTAGCCTTTTAAAGGTGAAAACTGGTTCAGGTTGTAAGGTAAAACTTTATGTTTTTACTTATAAAAAGCTTTATGTTCCGAGTCGTTAATGTAATAGTTGTATTTAGTTAAGTCATGGACAACAAAATCCAAGAAAACAAATTGTAAATTATCAATCCAAAACTGCTTGTTTGCTTCAATAAAAAACCAACAGTGGCTGAACAGCAATGTAAATGATTTATTTGTTCAATGTTCCCTCAAGTACTTTACCTCCATTATGTTAGGCATAGAAAATTTGAAATCTCGACTAATCGAAGGAACAAAATAATACTGAATTCAGTTAGTGTTATTCCATAAAATATTAACTCTATATCCTGCATTTGTGCAGTAAATATGTAATCTGTATGCATGAGGATATGTTCAACAATGGTGATTAGTTATCGTATTCTACATGACTATTTATTAGAAAATAAAAACAAATACAACTTACAGGCCATCCGCATTTATCCGTTGCAGTGTTGTGAGTCTGTAAGGGTACGGTTACATGAGCATTTTTTTCCCAGCCGTTTGTGTACAGTTGGGAAACGCATTGAATTTAACACACAGGCGGTACACCGTCATGGAAAAAACGCACGGGTCATCAACTCTGCTGCATTTTCAAGGTCTCCCGCATCAAAATGCAACCTGCTGCGTTTTAACACGCACAAGGGTGGTCATATGGACTGTTCAAAGATGCCACTAAAATTTGTTTATTCACTTGTTACTATGGTAATTAATTTTGGTCTCCATGGTGTTGTTGACATCTTTATAAAAAAAAATATGTAATGTAAAAAATTTTCTTAATAAAGATTTATTTATTACTGATAACCAATGTTTTCTATCTAAACATAGACGTTTCTGTGCAGTTGCAGTTTAACCTTTATAGCCAGAGCTGTAGGGATGCACGTCCGAGATGTCCCAATGCTGCCGTCCGATTATAAACTGCCTGTGTGACCTTCTGTCCATGCACATGCTCGTGTAACCATACCCTAAAGCTCTGTGATTTGTCATCAGAAACAGATTTTATTTGTTGAAGTAAAATGTGAAGTATTTCAAGTGACAAACTGGAAGTGATGTATAGAACTGCATAAATAAACTTGTGGACGCACCACAGATTTATTTAATAAATTGTGTATAAGTGTTTCAGCAGTGTTCTTGCCAATACTGTTTGTAGCTGTATTCAAACAACACTGCTAACACTTGTATGACTGAGCTGCAGTAGAAGTAGCTCACTATTTTGAACAAAGTATGTTTATTATTAAATAAATTTCAATATAATTTTTATTTGATACCGTACCCAACATGGGCCTCTGTAAATTTTTGAACCCTTACATTCTTGCCTCCTCCCCCTATTCAAAAGTTATTGTCAGTCATACCACAAACAGACAAATGCCAATCAGTCAAGTTAAAACTGAGAACTCGCTCTGCTCACTCAATTATACAAATAACTTAATGATGTGACAACTTCTACATTTTTATTTCTATGATAGAAAACCACAAATTTGCATCAGTAATAGAGTCCAAATTATAGCAAGAATGGCCTTAAAGAGTAGACAGAATCAAAGCTTGTAAGAAATTCTAACCAATAATGTTCAACAATTTTGAAACTGGGGTGTATTATGTTAACTGTAACATATTGTACCAAGGCGAAATCAGATCACCAATTTACAGAGCTGTCACATATTGTAAAAGAAGTAATAAGATGTGACTAAAAAAAGTAACAATAATGTCAATAGTTATAGTAATAATGTCTTCATAGAAGAAAGATTTGTATTTATTTTATATATATATTTTTTTTTTGTATTTAATTTCTTCTTTTGAATTAAAGAACTGTTTGTTAGTAAAAAGTTTGTATCTTCTTTTTCTTTTTCTTCTTCCTTTGGCATTGTACATGTTGTTGAGATTCAGCCTTCTTGATAATTTTCAGCTGCTTTCTTTCTCCTGCCTACTGCCTCCCACTGCATTACTTTCTTTTGCTTCATTTCTTTAACACCAGCGACACTCCCAGAAAGATATATCAACATTTATAGAATTTATATACAACAGTGCTAACCTAACAGTTGGAATTATACATTTGAACATGATCCACAGTTTTCTTACTTAGGATCACAGATTATCCAGATATACAGAGCTTGTAGTAATGGAATAAAGTTGTATCCAGATATACAGAGCTTGTAGTAATGGAATAAAGTTGCCCTTTGTAAGTGGAAATAGATGTTATTACTCGTATGAAAAATTGCTCAAAGCGAGCTAATCCAACATTTAACTAAAGTTAACCACATATATTGCAGTCTTATTCGACCAACAGTAACATACAGATGCGAGGGTTGGACATTAACTAATGTAGATGAACAACAGTTTATAATATTTGAGCGTAAAATCTTGCGATAAATCTTTGAGCCTAGACAAAATAGATTATGAACTGTAACAGTGCTGATGCTGACACAGTTTGATTATTCAAGAGTGGAAGATTAGAATGGCTGAGTCATGTTGAGATGAATGGATGATAGCAGGAAACTAAAAGAATCGCATACTAGGAAGTAATAAGCAGAAGAATTAGAGGAAGACTTATGAGAAGACAGATGACATAGAGGAGTACACATGTGAGGGCTCGAAAAGCTTGTGTGGTAAGAGGATAGATTGAAAGAAACCGTTGAGCAGGCTCAGATGCACACAGCATTGTGGTGCCACAAGAAGAAGAAGAAGAAGAAGAAGGGAATAGAATATATATATGACCAAAACAGGCTAATGGAAGGAAACATTTCTTTCACTTGTCATAGGACAAATGGCGCCAATCGTACACCTCATCGTTTTTGAGCCCTAGAACGCTACCTATCCATCAAAATGACGGGTACTTCAACTCTTATGCCTCCCCCCACTTATGCTTTCATACCAGAGGTGGGGGAGCAGTGTATATCCTAACGGGTGTTAGTAGGCTATTCGGCACTAACGAGAGTAGACGCTGCATTTCTTCTGACGTCGCTACAAAGGTTACAAAACCAGGTATGCCCGTCAGTTTGTCGGTCAGTAGCTATATACTGCAACAAAACATATATTAGGCATAGTAATAATTGAACAATATAGCCAGTTATCTGGAGCAAGGTTGTATATTTTAACACAAAATTTTTAAATGGGTTGTAATTCACAAAAATATTTATTTTATTTCAAAAATTGTCTCTGAATATCAGACTGATCTGTTTTGGAAAAAAATGTCAATTTGTTATTTGAACGTTGATACCAAGTATGTTGATTCGTCTCACTGCTGGTCCTGTGGTTCGCCGCAATCTGCTCCTCTCTCGTCTCCTCCTTTCTGCACACTGCCGCTTCGCTGGCACTCCTCTTGTATGCACGCACGCCGATACACCGATAACCAGTCTACTCTTATCTCAGGGCACAGAAATTGGGTTGTAATTTAATATTATTTATTTTTGGTGCTTTAAGCACGCACCTTCCAGCGTCTTGAGGTGTCCTCATGATAACAGGAGTATCCAGATGGATAAACCTTTCCTATGCAGAAATCTTCACTCACGCGAGACTAGCACTGTTTAAAATTTTAAATAGTTTATTTTATTGAACTAATATTGAGTTTGTACCCAGTCAAGGTATTAGCGAACGGGTAACTCGTCGCTAAATTGTCCTTGATCACTCTTACATAAGCACGTTTCTGTACGAAAAACTCGCACAGAGAGCACGTCCGTAGTATTCGAGCTGCAGGATGGAACTAACTACGTATTCGTCAGCGGAGACCCAATCTTACTGCAAATTGGGGTCGCTGATTGGTCGAAACAGCTATCACGTGATTGATGGATAAAACTGATGGACGACTTCTTGAAAAGATTTGCAGATTTATGCAGAAGCAGGTATAGATTTTATCTATGAATTTTCTGACTTCTAACAGATAAGGAATTTATAGAAGTTGCTTTTTTACTAACCACATCCCTATTAATATAGTACGTAACAAGTCTCTGACACCCAGAAAATATAGTGCTATTTAAGATGCTTTCGCTGCCCAAATCTCCGTTCGGTACGCTCCTTTATAATGGAGTTATTCATAAAAATACGAATGACACGCGCACTCGCACATGACATCACAAATACATTTATGGGCATTTTGATACATAATAGTCTTTTACCCAATTCTTATTTCAATACTTACATCTAATTTACATACTCAAACACAAATCAAATTTTATCTTGTCTACAACGTCATAAACCTGCTATAACAGCATGTAGTCCTTGCTACAATTTCCTTTTACTGCAATGTTCTATTGCAATACGTAAATATATATCCGACTTTTTGACGGAGAGTAGTGATTACCGCTTACACGTCAAATTCTCGGTGAGTAGTAGAGTTCACTTTTCCTATTGTTTTCTCTATTACATCAGCTGGGGTTATTATATTTCAGTTTTTCAATTATCTTTCCTCTGTCCTATTTGTGAAGTTGCATTTTCTTTTCAGGGAAAATGAACAGAGACATTGTTCATGAAAAAGATTATTTGAAAGTACTAGCAGAACTGAGTGAAGAGGAACAAGATGACGATGATTTCATGGAGTCTGAAATTCACGATGACGATTCTGCCGAAAGTGACTGTGAATTACTCGCACCGTCCAACCTACTTGATGAAGACTTTATGACAGGAAACACCATTGCAGAAGCGATTAGGGTTTTACATGGAATAGACCAAGGCACTCCCCATGAAATTCCTGAAATAGTTGTTCATGAACCTAGACCGCTGACCATTATAGACCCTTCCTCTGATATGGAAGCTCCTTGCTTACCATCTACTTTTACCAGTGACAGCACCCTTGAACACCGGGGAGACAGCAGTAAGGGAAAGAAAAGGAAGAAAAGAATTCAGAAAAACCCAGGTACATCTCAGTGTATGATGAAGAGAACTACCATGGACTGTGAATTTATAATTTCTTCCGAAAAGCCAATCTTATTTGGAAAAAGTGGATATAAATGGAACTCCAAGCCGATCACTTTACAAAATAAAACTGCTGCTAGAAATGTGGTTCACGTGCGACCTGGTCCAACACCAGAAACCAAATACACTTATTGTCCTCTAGAATGTTTTTCTTTATTTTTGTCGGACGATGTAATAGATAAAATTGTGCTCCATACAAATACTGCCATTGAAAAATCAAGAGAAAAATACACAAGTCAAAATTGGGGGAGCTTGAAAAATACTTCAAGAGAAGAAATAAAAGCACTCTTTGGTTTTCTTGTTTTATCTGCTGCTTTGAAAGACAATCATCTTCATTCTAGTGCTTTGTTTGACTGTAAAGTCTCAGGGAACTCTTACTGTGCAACAATGTCCCAGTTTCGGTTTGATTTTCTTTTAGCATGTCTTAGATATGATGACAAGGAGACGAGAAAAGAGCGAGTAAAGATCACAAAGCTGGCACCAATTTTAGACATTTGGAACATCTTTGTAGACAATTGTAAAAAATACTATACACCTAGCTCTTATGTAACAATAGACGAACAATTGGTAGCATTAAGGGGACGGTGTGGGTTCAAAATGTACATCCCTTCTAAACCTAACAAGTATGACATTAAGATAATAATGCTGTGCGACAGTAGCACCTCTTGTATGGTGGATGCAGAAGTATACACAGGAAAAGGCTCTGTTCCTGCTGATACCCCAGCTGCTGATTACTACGTTGACAAATTGACTGCAAGAATCCGAGGCACACAGCGCAATGTGACAATGGACAATTGGTTCACGAATATTCCTATGGTAAACAGACTTTTTGAGGAAAGAAAACTTACTGTTGTGGGAACCATTAGAAAAAATAAAAGGGAGCTTCCAAAAGAATTTATAGATCTAAAGTTAGCGGTCGGAAAGAGAAAAGTTCTATATTCCTTTATGATAAGAATTGTATCATTTTGTCTTACATGCCAAAGAAAAACAAAATTGTAATTCTGGCTTCTTCTATGCATTTGGAAGGAACGGTAAATGAAGAGACAAATTTACCAGAAATAATATCAATATATAATTCAACCAAAGGTGGAGTTGATACCACCGATCAGCTATGTAAAGCCATGAGCTGCAGCAGGAAAACCAAAAGATGGCCTCTGCTTCTTTTTTAATATGATAAATCTGGAATTAGTCAATTCCTGTGTAACATATGTTATCAACTATTACAGACAGTTTGCCACAACAAAAAAGCCGCTGTCACGTTTCGGTTTCGCTCTCGAACTTCACACACAGTTGGTGAACAATTGGCAAAAAACTCGATTAGCGATACCGACACTGCCCTCAGAGTTGAGGGAAATCATAAAAAATGTCCTACAAGAATCCTCAACAAAACCGTCTCAGCAAAAAATCGTCATCTGCCGAAGAAAAGACAGGATGCAGGACATGCCGCTTTTGCCACTACTCAAAGAAACGGATGACTGCAGTTTCCTGTGAAAAATGCAATGCTCCGATTTGTGGAGAACACCAAAAGAAGTTTTGTTTAGACTGCTAAAGAATATTACTATAGACAGCTATTTTTATAATTTTTTTTTGAAGTTTCAAATTCGACTGTTCTATTGCATTCGTTTTAGATTCAAACAAATAAATAATAGTTAGTAAGAACACTTTTAGTACATTTTCTTATTGATTTCAAAGCAGAAGTGCAAATGTAATAATCTCTTTAGTTCAATTTTCTTCAATTTAAATAGACAAGAGGTCTATAATGTTTGTAACACTCTGTTTTGTAAAAATCACAAAGTGTATGTTTTGAAAAAATTGATATTACATTTTTTAATGAAAATTGTACAGAAATGTATTTGTTTTTTAAAAAGCCTTTTCCTACCCTACTTTTTTATTCTTTTATTATTATCTCATTATAATGTCTATCAAAAAAGATAAAATACCTTTGTCCGTCAAAATGACGGTGGGTATCAACAAGTGCTGATTTGGGAAGGGTTAAAAGGACCGTTTGGCGAGGGCGGTAACTCATTTGGATACGCTGCGCAGTGGGGCCAAATGCCAAAAAGCTGGCGAAAACATGAAGACGCTTTTCAATTTTTATGAAATTATATATATAGGGGTTTCTGAGGTTGCTGATTACGAATCTGATGTCAAAATTATGAAAAACAAAATGGCGGAGCCAATATGGCGGACATGTTTGTCAAAAAACATTTAATTTTTACTAAATTGGGTATGTGAGAGTTTCTGAGGTCGCTGATTACGAATCTGATGTCAAAATTATGAAAAACAAAATGGCGGAGCCAATATGGCGGACATATTTGTCAAAAAACATTTAATTTTTACGAAATTGGGTATGTGGGTTTTTTTGAGGTCGCTGATTACGAATCTGATGTCAAAATTATGAAAAACAAAATGGCGGAGCCAATATGGCGGACATATTTGTCAAAAAACATTTAATATACCTATATAAATTAACATATAATATAACCTATATAAATTAACAACTAGAAATGTTGAGTAAATATTCAAAAACATAACATAAGATAACATAACATAAAAGTTTATATACTATCAGTAGAATCATCCGAATCATTACTGGCGTCCCCGGTCTCTTCTGGAAAACTAATGGGGGTCGCGGGGGGTATCAAGAGACTCAAAGCATCCTTGTCAAATGTTGAAAATTTCTTTTTGGACTTTTTTTGTAAACTGGAAATAAATGGGTCAGACGTGATGAGCAATAAGTGCAGTACATCTTCATTTGTTTTAGTGGGTGACATTTTGCGTGAAAAGCTTTCCCTGTAATTCTTGAAATCCTTGTTTCTTGCTTCTTGGGCTTCTTTACTTAACTGCCCTATCGGAAGTAAAGCTTGGCTTATTATGTCTGCGCCGTGGAGCAGCACCTTGTGAACAGTTGGAGGCATTGGATACCAGGAGTTTAGGTTTATAAAATGATTTGCTGTTTCAGTAGCATACACGTGGAATTTTTCCACGTCAATTTCGTGGTTACTAGAAATAACTTCCAATATTATCTTAAATTTTCTTATTATGTCAATATCTAATACAGTGATATTCGCCGACATCTCTAGATTATTAAAGAAACGTCTGGCTGTGTTGCCATCATTAGTGTTTCCAAATCCCTGCTTTGGCATGACAACCAACAGTCCCATCTCAGATTTAAATCGTTCCTGAATATGCTTTTTTGTGTCAGCAACAATTTGTTTGTTTTCTGCTCCACGAACCTGCCATTTTCTTACAGGTAGTTTGTACGAAATATGTAGTAAACACTCAAAAAACCTTATGCGGGCGTGAAATACTGACATTCCAAATTCAAGCCTGGAAGTGTCTATTCGGTTTGTCTGCAAAACTTTTTCAACGTTATTAAAATCTCTTGATGTAAGTCCGCAGATGAAACATTTTTGTGTTGATGTGGTGTCGGTCATGGTATTACACACTTTCCCATCCACCATAGTTAACAACATTCTGTATGTAATTTTTATTTGCGTGTCGTTGAACTCATAAACCATAGGCCTTAAGTCCTTTATTTGATCTTCGATGTGCTTTCGCTCATTTTTTGATAATGCTGTTGTTTCACGTGCAAATTGGAACCTAATAGGTCTGCATAAGCGTGTTGAAGAAGTCACTGTATTTTGCCAAATTACTGTTGAACTTTCTTCTCTAGGATTATCTGAAATGAGTCTTATGGGTACAAAAGAACACATGAAAATATTCGCATCAGAAGCATTTGGATCATTGGCGAACTGTTGCTTGTACTCTGATTGCGCAGATCCGTCAAACCCCCACTTGCAAAAAAGAAGCAGATTTCTGAAGGTGCGTGTTTCTGAGTTTGCAACACTTCTTTCTGAGCTTCTAATAGGCGAGATGCGGTATGATCAAGGAGTGCCTGAAGTTTTACTTCCACGAATGTCTCCGTCACTACCATGCTTTCTTTTGGTGGATAACATTCTCTTTTAGCAGCTTGAATCACTTTGTAAGAGGGGAATCGAGCTTTGTCGTGGTCTCTTATAATGTTATATTGATGTCTACTTAGTTTTGCATCAACATACATTGCGAGGGATTCCGCCCCATTAAGCTGTACTTTTGATGACTCATCAATTCTTTTGTACGGGTTTCGGTATTTCGCTGCTTGTGTTGGTGATCCCATTGTAACTTCTTTTACAACGTAAGAGGCATCCACACTACCCGCAAAACGCAAACTCATTTGAGCAGCGTAAGACAACTCATAAGGTGAATGTAGAGATCTTAACCGTTCGATCTTTTGCCGCTTTGACCTGTCAGAAAGTCTTGAAACGTTTTTGTAGAACGACCCATTTTTTTACTTGTTGTAGTTTCATTGACATTACTGTAATCAATAAAACTGATAGAACCTCCTAACCAAGCTTCGTTTTTGGTCAGAAACCTTTCTTCTTTCCGACTAGCATATTGCCATCTATTTTTAAAATCCGATGTAAAGAAGGAAATTTTTTTGTTTAGATCATGAATAAAAGTTTTTGGACACGCTGTTTTTGATTCAATATATTGCTTCACGTAAGTTATTTGGTCTTCAATCTTTGTGTGGCCAGATTTCCTCATCTTCTCATACCGCATCTTTCTTGAGAGACTTATCTCTCTGGTCCTCGACCCTTCAAAGATAAGAAAAAAGAAATATATCACTTACGTGATTGTACTACATTTATTAAGATAAGTAATAAAACTCAAATTGCATAAATGCAAGTAAAATTTTAAAACAATTTGTTTTTTATTTAAACTTTAGTCAAGATTGATATCTAAAAAACAAATTTTAATAGTTTCTTAAATTACACATAAATTACGGGTGATAAATAATACAGTAATAAGGGTGGGCTTCAACCGCTGCTAACTGAGTTTGTAATTACTTATTTATTATAGTGGAATTATAGTTCAATATCACAAAAAGGCGCAGAAATGCGCAGCTTTTTTTTATGTTTTGGTAAGAAGAACTATTATAGAGACGTGCAAATATAATTTCAAGCACATGATATGCCCTGAAATTTTTAAATGTTTACGTACACTCAAAAACAGAGTGTCATTATTCAACACGTTATTAAATACACATACAAACAGTCAATTATAAATATGAGGGTATTATATACTAACCTGATGGTAGAGACGACTATCTATGTAAACTTTTGTTTACCAAAATGGAAAGAACACAATCAACGCACAACTTATTATGTTCCGTTACACTCGGTGGACTACACCAGGCGTGATACCACGTTGCGGACTAGTCCATTCAAGCAACTGGTGGGGGGGGTTACGACTTCTCCCCACTCTAACTCAGCCAGTACTGCATTCGGTGACTCATTGACTGTCGATTACATGTAGAATTGGCGGGATATTACCAACTTAGTTTTGGGAGTTTTTTCCAGGTTTTTACGTGTTTGGCCCCACTCTGCCGCGCCGCCCGAGCCGCGCTGTGATGTTTGGCGGCTGCGCCCGCTGTTCCGGACGTACTGCTGCCCTCTTCTTTCGGCAGCGGTATGTAGAGCCCGCTGCCGTACCAGTCGATTTCCATCACTGGTTCTCCTTTGTTCTCCATTCTTCTTCCTTTTCCTTCCGGCTGGCGTCGCGACGTCCGATGGAGTGCGCCAACAACACGACTGGGGGCGCGAGCCGCGAGTCGCGAGTTGTCCAGTGTCCCGAGTCTCAGTTAGGACTCCTGCCACTGGGTCAGTTTGAGTTAATTTATATTATATTATTTTCCTACTTGTGGAGGGCCTGAAGCGACCCTCGATGGTGGATTATACCACCGGGGCTAGTAAACGGGGTCGCTTCCAGGACTCACCTGGTCGCGGAGTGTAGTTACCAAGTCCGGCAATGAGGGAATTGTGGGTCACACGTGCTGATCGAACATAGAATCTACGCGCCAGGCGTCTCACGGTGTCATCAAAAGAGCGGACACCGAGTCCTCTCATCAAAAGACGAGAAGAGTACCACCGGGGGACTTTATACGCGAGCTTAAGTCCCCGGCCGAGAACGCGATGGATCTATGACATCGAGCAAGGTATCCCCAAACAGGACAGGCATAGGTAATCACGGGCAACACGTACGAGTTGACGATGAGCTTACCCAGCTGGGGGGTCATTGCCGGATTAGATAGCACGGGCCAAAGTCTGCTGAATTGCGCCGAAGCACGTTGTCTGATATATTGTGTATGGGTTCGCCAGGTGAGTCGGGAGTCCACGTGGTGCCCGAGGTACTTGACGCTATTGGTCTAGGGCACCTCGACGGGGCCTACTTTAAGCGGCCGAGGCCGCTTGCTTTTGCACGAGAATATTACCGCGGCACTCTTGGAAGCGTTGACGGCAACTCTCCAGTCATCGGCGCACCCGACATAAGCGTCGAGTTGGCGCTGGAGCTTGATTGCCGCATAACTTGCGTTCGGCTCTGAGGCAAAAGCCGCAGTGTCGTCCGCGAACAGCGACAATCTTACTCCAGGAACTCGGGGCGTGTCGTTGACAAACAGCGAGAACAGGAGAGGCCCAAGTACACTTTCCTGAGGGACACCAGCGGTAATACGCCTCTCCGAAGAGAGAACGTGGTCTACTCTCACTCGGAAGCTACGGTCTCGCAGAAAGCTGCCGATCAAATGAACGTAGCAATCTGGGAGAAGGACTTCCGTGAACTTGTAAAGGACACCCTCGTCCCACACGCGGTCGAGAGCTTTCTCTACGTCTAGGAAGATCGCAGTCGTCTGTTTGCCCTGGCACCCAGCCTCAGTAATGCATTCCACGAGTCTCATCAGTTGATGAGTCGAGGAGTTCAGCTCACGAAAGCCGAAATGTTCGGAGATCAGCACGTCCAGTCTTTCTAGATGGTCGCAGATCCTACGCTGGATCACTGGATCAAACGCTCGAAAACCTTAGACGTCGCGTCGCGGACAAGAGGCTAATGGGTCTGAGGTTTTCCGCGCGAGAAGAATTCTTTCCCGGCTTGGGTATCACTATAACTAGCCGTTTTCCATTTCGCCGGAAAGTAGGCCAGCCTGACACAGACACTGAACAGTTCAGAGAGGAACCGTATTCCTCGCTCCGGAAGGGGGCTTGAGCTGAACTATCTTCTCAGATACCTCCTCCGGCGAGATGGGCTCCGGGTGGACTGTGATACCGGCCGATAGAAAGCACTCTAACTCGCGGCAGATTCGCTCAGTGAAGGCCGGGTTCTTGGATGGGTTGGGAGCGAACTGGCGCTCGAAACTGTCAGCCAAGAACTCTGCATTCTCGAGGGGGCGTCCACGGGGTTGATCACCGGGTTCTTCCAGTGCGGGGAGAGGCGCGCGTTTACGCTTTCCCGTTAGGCCACTGGGAATCCGCCAGACATTACGGTTATCGGCAGGGCCATCCATCTGTGCTACAGCTAGCTCCCAGTTGGGTCTACGGAACGCCAGCATGTCACGACGCAACTTGCCGGACGCTCTGTTAAACGCAGCCTTGTCGGCCGAGTCACGAATCCTCTGCCAGCGTCTCCGGAGGCGATTCCTCTCGCAAGCGAGCTGAGACACCTCTTCGGGGATACGCTGATAGTCGGGCGTGAGCCCCGGCTTCATCCGGGAGGACACGTCAACCGCCGAGACTACGGCTGTGTCGAATAAGGCAACTGCCTCGTCGACATGCTGGGTAGTGTCGAGTGGTATATGCTCAGGTAGGCGGCGACTGAACGCCGGGCCAACGCGTTCCCACTCGATTACCCGCCGCTCGTCGCGGACGGTAGAGTACTGGGTAGCTAGATGCACACTGATGGGGCAATAGTCCGAGGACAGTTCCGAAATGACGGAGACGTAGACCGCAGCAATGTCCAGTACGTCAGGGCGGGAGTTAGCCCTCGGGGGATAGTAAGTATGCTCGGTAGGGCCCATGACTCTGACCCGAGCCGCATCAGCGTACCTGCGTAAGCGGGCCCCGTTTGGGTTCACCAAGCGGCTCCCCCAATCAGTGTTTACAGTTCAGGTCGCCCGCCAGGACTACCCTCCTGTGTGCGCCAAAGACGGCCTCCAGATCGTTCGACAGGAGCTCCGTTTGTGGAGGCTTGTAAGCGGAAACCACGAGTAGACCGTCGAGAGCACCATGGAGCTCAACCGCGGTGCACTCGAGGCTCCGCCGCTGAGGCAGGACAACGCGGTGATGGCGAAGAGACGCCTTCACCGCGGTAGCGGAGCCCCCTCCTGCGCGACCCGACCGGTCATCCCGGTAGCACATGTAGTTGGGTAGTCGGAATCGACGATGCGGGGTCAGGTGAGTCTCACCAAGAAGAAGCACATCGGGCTTGTGACGGGCAACGAACTCTAAGAGCTCAGAATGCCGGGAAACGAGACCGTTGGCGTTCCACGCCACGAGCTCGAGGTCTCGCTTGAGGGATTGCCGTGGTTGTTCGTTGTTCATAACAGACAGTGGCGGTTTCTTATTGTGGCCGCATGGCCGCGCGCCCCCCTTGACAGAGGACATAAAAAAAAATTAAATCACATTACCGTAGTTAACTGCCTGTCCTTGTCTCTTGTTTATTTTAAAGATAAAAGATGAGCAATGATTTTTAAAAGTTGATTTAGATTAGAATGAAAGTATTTATCTGTCTTGCGCGTAGTAGGTAGCGTTAGTTAACCAATAGACAGGGCCGCGAAGAAACTTGCGGTCTGGTTGCCATGACTACGTGACGTATCGTGTGACGTCATAGTGAATATCGCTGTTTAATAAACCATGTGTTTGGGCCGCTTGTTCTGAGCAGCCTGTTGCCAGTTTTCAACAGTGGTGTTGGTGTTCCGTTCGATGTTCGTCAGTTTACTTTTATCATACGTGGTTTTGTGTCATGTGTCGCCTACAAACATGAATAGAGTCAGTGTCTTAATAAAAACAAATTTTACCAGACTTTCTTTAGAGGGTAAAATAAATATTAAAAAATTAGGCCGGCCATTACCTGATCTAAATTTAACACAGACCAGTGAAGGGAAAGCCCAAAATAGGACATTTACTCGGGGTTTCTCATGAGAAATTTATATTGGATATGTGGGTGTGAAGTTTCGAATTTGTTGTACTATTTTCCGTGTGTATTATTTTTAAATCCTGCAGGAACAGAAAAGGATGCAAATTGGGCCAGAAAGGGTATAAAAGATTTGCATCATCTTCCCACTAAAATAAAAATAACATGAATCATCTTGAAGCCATATTAATGGATGCACACAACTGGCTTTACTAGGCGAAGTAAATATTTTGACACAGCTTAATTCAGCTTATCGGACACATGTTCTTGAACATAATGCACAGGTTGGAAAGAACCGTTATATTTTGAAACGTATTATTTGTTGCGTAAAATTTTGCAGTGCTTTTGACTTGGCACTTAGAGGTCACCGCGAGATTGAAGAATCGTTAAATCGTGGAATAGGCCTATTTACAGAATTAGTTGATTTTTCTGCAGAACTACTAGATGTTGTGTTGCGAGAACATCTGCAGAACGCTACAATATTTAAGGGGACTTCTAAAAGTATACAAGTGTACAGAACGATATTTTAGATAGCATGTTGGCTGTGTGCAAAGAAGAAATTTATGATCAGATTAAAAATTTCGATTTCTTGGCTATTCAATGTGACGAAACTACAGATGTTACGAATTGGTGCCAAATGGTATTAATATTTAGATACGTTTTTGATGGAACTGTTCGTGAGATCTTTTGGTGCTTTAGAAGAGTGAAGGGTAAATTAGCAGAAGGGATACAAAAATGTACAGAAGAAGAAGTTATGGAAAAACCACAAAAGTTAATCGCTCAAACATACGAGGGGAAAATGTAATGAGTGGTGCTACAGGTGGTGTTCGAAGTTATATTAAGAAGAAATATCCTTACGCTCATTACATACATTGTTACGCTCACCAGCTTAATCTCTTGATCCAAAATGCAGCACCACAGCAGCGTGAGTGTTTTTTAATAGTTTATCAGCAATTCCCACGTTTTTTCAAATTCTTCAAATAGGTGCGATATGTTAGAAGAAATAGTCAAGCACAGGTTACCAAAAGTAGCAACAACCAGATGGAACTATAACTTTAGGACAGTCAATACTGTGTTCGAGAATCGAGGGAAGCTCATACAAGTGTTTGAAGAGATTGAAGATAAATGCCTAAGAAGCGCTACTTTTATTGAAGCTTCTGGTCTCAGACGAGTTCTAGAAGACACAGAACTTTTTGTTTTGGCTCACAGTTTTTCACAAACTTTTGCCTCATGTTGGCATTCTTTATAATCAAATACGGTCAAGAAATAAGGATAGTATCAAACTTCAAAGTGATATTCAAAATGTTGAGATTTGTGTTAAAAACATTAGAAACGAGACTAAGACTATTCAAAGCAATATCGAAGAAAATTTTCATTCAACAAAGAGAAGAAGAAAAGAAGATAATTTACCAAGAAGTGCGTTTGCTAAAGAAGTGTATGATGTAATTATTTTACATACGAAAGACAGATTCTCATATCGTGGCCATCTGCAAGTAGCTCAGTTGTTTAATTCAGAATCAGTACCAAGATATTCAAAAGAATTTCCAGTGGGCATTTCGGATACAGTGTGTTCTTCGTATATAAGTATTTCTAGACCAGACTCGTTTAAAAACAGAATTCGAAGTTATTTACTCACGACCGGACTTTAGTCAAATAATTGGAGCCACAAACTTCCTTACATTACTACTGCAATATAATCTTACTGATATTTTCCCGGAAACTATAAAAATACTAAAAATAATTTTAACAACGCCAATGACAACTGCAGAATCAGAGCGTTGTTTTTCAACTCTTAAAAAAGTCAAGACATTTTTGCGAAATACTATAGGTAATGATTGTTTAATGCGTTGGCGATAATGCCCATAAATAAAAATTTTTTAGTGCAAGGTGTTGACAGTTTCGATGACAAAGTGTTGGAAAAGTTCATATCTATGAAAAATAGAAGCGTGGAATTTACTTTTAAGAAATAATTGGCTTAATTCAATCCACTTTCCATTTCCAGTAAGATTTTACATTGTTCAAATTTTTTATGATTGTGTCCCTCCGGCTGAAAAGTCACCAGCCGCCACTGATAACAGACCAATAACACGGCAGGCTTCCACCAAGAGGAGGAACTTGTCTTGGGGTGAGGCTGTTGCCAAGCGTTCGTTGATGTTGCGGAAAGTTTGGGCTACTTTCTGCAAGACGTAGCTTGCCAGAAAGTCGGAGACGACGGAAGATGTTTGTGGAGAACGCTTGGCGGCAGCTGCGGCGGGGCGAGGCGGTGGAAGCCTTGGGGGCAGGTTCTGGAGCGGGTGGTCGCTCTGGCTTTTGGCGGACAGGCTTGGGACCAGTGGCAGGTAAAGGCTGTCCCGTGTTCTCGGCTTTGGGAGGGGCCCCTGCGGCTTTTTCTTCCGCAAGAGCTTTGCCCTGTATACCGGGCAGTTACTGTAATTGGCTGCATGGCCTTCGCCACAATTGATGCAGCGATAGTGGGACTTGTCTGCCACAGTGCAGGCCTGCGTCGAATGTCCCAAGGAACAACGTAAACAGGCCGGGGCACTGCGACAGACGTCGGTATGATGGCCGAACCTCTGGCACCGGTGGCACTGCGCAAGTTTGCCCGGGGGGCGACTGGATTCCACCTTGACGCGGAAGCCAAACAGCCGCGTCAGGTGGAATATCTTATCTGCAGCCTCGCCCTTCTCGAGGTGGAGACGGACGATCGGGAGAGGGACTCGGTTCTCGGAGTTGGTGAACAGGCGGAAAATTGCCTGCACCGGGTAACCGAGTTCTCGGAGTTCCAAAAGGATCTCCTGGGGATCAGTGTGCGCGTCAAGCCCAAGCAGAATTACAGACAAGGGCTTGACTCGTCTGGGAGAAAAGGTATGGTATTGCAGGTTATTAGCCTGCAAGAAGGCCTCGACCAAGCGGTGGTCCTCGATCCGACGGACGACAACCTTGACCGTGTCACCGCCAAGCAACTTAAGGTCAAGTTTGTCGGCCGACAGACCGTGGGCCGCCGGGCCGGTATAAGGCGGCGACATTGGACACCCTGTGGACGAACAGAAGCGGCGTGCGACCAACAGCGGAAGCAGCCGGAGCTGCCCCCGAAGTAGTCGGTACCGCAGCCTGTTGGCCCTGAGAAGGACCGATGTCCATGGCCGAGGTCCGAGAGGAAGCGGACTCGGAGGAATGGTTCCTCTTCGGCTTCTTAGCCGGGCGTCTACGCTGACCAACGGTCACGAAGTCGTCCGGCTCGTCCACCGGGAGGGGAGGTAAGGGGTGAGGAATCTCGTCCGTCTCCATCGCTCGAGGCGAATCAGGCGAGTCGCCCGCGCGTGGCAAGGCAGAGCCGAGCGACTCGACACTCGTGCCGTCGGCCGTAATGGACATGCTGGCCGAGTGTGGCTGCCGGGGCAGAGACTGCTAGGCAGTCCCTGCCAGACGCCAGGGATCTTGGGTCCGGCCGAAGCCGAGTAACCCACGCGATTTCCCTGCTCACGGCGATACGGGAGGGGATGGGCTAACGACCAGCTTCGTTAGATACCAGCCCTTACCTAGACTGGTGTCCACTGGTCCCTTTACCCCGGCGATATCCAAGCTCGCTTACCACTGGTGGGGGCACGCAAGGATCGTCCGGGGCAGCGCTACCTAACAGCCGTGGGCAGATTAGGGAGAACGCACTGATACGGCACTCACCAATGAGCTCAGAGCAGTCCTCTTCTTTCCTGGCCGGTGAGATACTTGCCGGCGACAGGTGGTCCTAATAAGGGTAACTTCTGCCAGCTGCTTCTTCTACCAGCTACTTAGTTCACCGGCAGCAGCAGGCTCCTGGTTCTTCTTTCCTGAAGAAAGATGGTTTCCTCGTCCCAGCGGAGAGGCAGGCGATAGCAGCAAGAAGCTGAAGTAGCGTCCAGAGCAGAGCAGAGCTGAAGAGATGTCCTTTCAGTCAGAAGTCGGTGCTGGAAGTGTCCGAAGTGAGTGTGCGCCAACAATTACACACAACTGGGGGTTGCGCGGCCCGCGCGAAGCGCGGGTCGCGAGTAGTGCAGTGCCCGAGTCTCAGAAAGGACTCCTGCCACTGGGTCTGTTGGAGTTCATTATATACTTTTTATCTACTTGTGGGGGGGGGGTCTGAAGCGACCTGCGATTGGTGGATTATACCACCGGGACTAGCAAACGAGGTCGCTTCCAGGACTCACCTGGTCGCGGGGTGTATTTACCAAGTCCGGCAATGAGGGAATTGTGGGTCACTCTGTCGGAACAAACATAGAATCGTCGCGCCAGGCGTCTCACGGTGTCATCAAGAGAGCGGACACCGAGTCCTCTCCTCAAAAGACGAGAAGAGTACCTCCGGGGGACTTTGCACGCGAGCTTCAGTCCCCGGTCGAGTACGCGCTGGAGCGTGATTCTATGACCACGAGCCAGGTATCCCCAAACAGGACAGGCGTAGGTAATCACGGGCAACACGTACGTGTTGACTATGAGCTTACCTAGCCGGGGGGTCATTGCCGGATTAGATAGCACGGGCCAGAGTCTACTGATTTGCGCCGAAGCGCGTTGTCTGATGTAGTTTGTATGGGTTCGCCAGGTGAGTCGGGAATCCACGTGGAGCCCGAGGTACTTGACGCTGTTGGTCCAGGGCACCTCGACGGGGCCTACTTTAAGCGGCCGAGGCCGCTTACGTTTGCGCGAGAATATTACCGCGGCGCTCTTGGAAGCGTTAACGGCAACTCTCCAGTCATCGGTCCACCCGACATACGCGTCGAGTTGGCGCTGGAGCTTAACTGCCGCATAACTCGCGTTCGGCTCTGAGGCAAAAGCCGCAGTGTCGTCCGCGAACAGCGACAATTTCACTCCAGGAACTCGGGGCGTGTTGTTGACAAACAACGAGAACAGGAGAGGCCCAAGGACACTTCCCTGAGGGACGCCAGCGGTAATACGCCTCTCCGAAGAGAGAGCGTGGTCTACTCTAACTCGGAAGCTACGGTCTCGCAGAAAGCTGCCGATCAAATGAACGTAGCAGTCTGGGAGAAACCTCCGTGAGTTTGTACAGGACACCCTCGTGCCACACGCGGTCAAAGGCTTTCTCTACGTCTAGGAAGATCGCAGCCGTCTGTTTGCCCTGGCAGCCACCCTCGGTTATGCATTCCACGAGTCTCATCAGCTGATGAGTCGAGGAGTGCAGCTCACGAAAGCCGAACTGTTCGGGGATCAGCACGTCTAGTCTTTCTAGATGGTCGCGGATCCTACGCTGGATCAGACGCTCAAAAACCTTGGACGTCGCGGACAAGAGGCTGATGGGCCTGAGGTTCTCCACTCGAGAAGAATTCTTTCCCGGCTTGGGTATCACAATGACGGTAGCCGTTTTCCATTTCACCGGAAAATAGGCCAGTCTGAGGCATGAATTGAACAGGTCAGTGAGGAACTGGGTTCCTCGCTCCGGAAGGCGATGGAGGGCGGAATTCATGACTCCGTCCGGGCCAGGCGCCTTCCGGGGCTTGAGCTGAACAATCCTCTCAGAGACCTCCTCCGGGGAGATGGCCTCCGGCTGGGCTGTGATATCGGCCGAAAGAAAGCGCTCTACCTCGCGGCAGATTTGCTCAGTGAAGGCCGGGTTCTTGGATGGGTTGGGAGCGAACTGACGCTCTAAACTGTCAGCCAAGAACTCTGCCTTTTCGAGGGGGCGGCCAAGGGGTTGACCGCCGGGTCCGGCCAGTGCGGGGAGAGGCGCGCGTTTGCGCTTTCCCGTTAGGGCACTGGGAATCCGCCAGACATTACGGTCCTCGGCAGGGCCATCCATCTGTGTTACAGCTAGCTCCCAGTTGCGTCTACGGAACGCCAGCATGTCGCGACGCAACTTGCCGGACGCTCTGTTGAACGCAGCCTTGTCAGCCGGGTCACGAGTCCTCTGCCAGCGTCTCCGGAGGCGATTCCTCTCGCAAGCGAGCTGAGACATCTCTTCGGGGATCCGCTGATAGTCGGGCGTGAGCCCCGGCTTCATCCGGGAGGACACGTCAACCGCCGAGACTACGGCTGTGTCGAATACGGCAACTGCCTCATCGACATGCTGGGTAGTGTCGAGCGGGATATGCTCTGGTAGGCGGCGACTGAACGCCGGGCCAAAGCGGTCCCACTCGATTACCCGCCGCTCGTCGCGGACGGTGGCGTGCTGGGTAGCTATATGCACACTGATAGGGCAATGGTCCGAGGACAGTTCCGAAATGACGGAGACGTGGACCGGGCAATAAACGCCCCTGACCGCGGCAATGTCCAGTACGTCAGGGCGGGAGTTAGCCCTCGTGGGATAGTATGTAGGCCCGGTAGGACCCATGACTGTGACCCGAGCCGCATCAGCATACCTGCGTAAGCGGGTCCCGTTTGGGTTCGCCAAGCGGCTCCCCCAATCGGGGTGCTTACAGTTCAGGTCGCCCGCCAGGACTACCCTCCTGTGTGCTCCAAAGACGGCCTCCAGATCGTTCGACAGGAGCTCCGTTTGTGGAGGCTTGTAAGCGGAAACCACGAGTAGACCGCCGAGAGCACCATGGAGCTCGACCGCGGTGCACTCGAGGTTCCGCCGCTGAGGCAGGTCAACGCGGTGATGGCGAAGACTCGCCTTCACCGCGATGGCTGTGCCCCCTCCTGCGCGACCCGACCGGTCGTCCCGGTGGCACACGTAGTTGGGTAGTCGGAAACGACGATGCGGGGTCAGGTGCGTCTCACCAAGAAGAAGCACGTCGGGCTTGTGACGGGCAACGAACTCTAAGAGCTCAGAATGCCGGGAAGCGAGGCCGTTGGCGTTCCACGCCACGAGCTCGAGGTCTCGCTTGAGGGATTGCCGTGGTTGTCCGTTCATAACAGACCTGTTACACGGCAGGCTTCCACCAAGAGGAGGAACTTGTCCTGGGGCGAGGCTTTTGCCAAGCGTTCCTTGATTTTAAGGAAAGTCTGGGCTACTTTCTGCAAGTCGTAGCTTGCCAGAAAGTCTGAAACGACGGCGAGATCATCGGAAGATGAGGCCGGGGGAGAACGCTTGCATAGCTGCGGCGGGGCGAGACGGTGGAAGCCTTGGGGGCTGGTACTGGAGCGGGTGGCCGCTCTGGCTTTTGGTGGACGGGCTTGGGTCCAGTGGCAGGTGGTTTAGGCTGGCCCGTGTTCTTGGCCTGGGCCCTAACTTTCTTGCCCGATCTGGGGAATATAGGCTTGGGTGGCGGCGGCAGTGGAGGATCAATTTCCTCATCGTCCGGCAGCGGGACCTGCGTATAGTGTGGAACTTCGCGTTCCGGTTGCGGGGGCGCGGTGGTTGGTTTGGCCTTTGTAGCTTCGCTCGGGCTCACTGCACTGCTGGGTTTCGGAACCGGAGCAGACCTAGGGGCTGGTTTCCGTACCACAGGTTCAGCGGCTTTGGCCGGTTTTACTGGTTGTCTGACATCATGTCGAGGCTTAGGCTGGACGGGTTTCTTCAACTTGTCCAGCTGCTCGCTATAGACTGGGCAGCGCCTGTTATTAGGAGCATGGGCGCCGCCACAGTTTATACAATATCGGTGGTTGGCCGGGACAGCGCAGGCCTGCGTCAAGTGGTCATTTCCACAGCGGACGCAGGTCGGCGCGTTCCGACAACCGAAGCTGCTGTGGCCGAACCGCTGGCACTGGGAAAGTCGCCCGGTCTGACGGCAGGGCTCTACGCTTACGCAGAGCCCGAAAAGCCGTTTCAACTCTAATAAGGCCTGGGAGGAGTGCGCCAACAATTCTAGCGGCGCTCTTTTTTTGTGCCCTGACAGGTTGTGTGCCAGGAACCTACCAGAGTGCCGCTGATCCCTGATTGGCTCGCTTTTTGTCTTCTTCAGGTGTCATGTCTTGGCTGGCACCGAGAGCAGATCTTCGCCTCACTGCCATCACACACACTGTATAGAAATCCAAAATAATGTATTTCTACGTCTAAGAAATATGTCAACTATGATCCATTGTTGATTATATTGTTACGTAATGTGTTCCGCCATTATGGAATGTTCTGGTACATTGGAGAACGTTGTTCTACTCTTGTCTCGGCTATTCCTGCAGCTGTAATGCATACGTGACGCTTGACATCTGAGACAGTATTATGTAATGAGGAATGTCTCATGCATTCGGTGGTGTCGTTCTAGAAGCTTCTTGACTAGCCCAACGGTGTGCGTTTCTGCCATGGCCGCTCTGAAGTATTCTCTAGAATTATCATGTGTTTGTTAAAAAGATGCATATTATGGAACCCTGCAGACTATAAATAGCCCATACCTGCTGCTTAGAGTTCAGTGTTGTGTCAGGTGATTTACACAGTGCGTTGCAAGTGTGTATTAGTGAAAAGTGATTATAGGCCTGGAATTCTTTATATTTGACATTATTATTGCGTGTGGACAAATCTAACTAGAATTATTGTACGAGTTGATTGTAAATTGTTATTTGTGATAATTAAAGCTGGTTTTTAGTAATTATAGTTGTGCTGTGGTTTAAGAAAACCAGGCCACCGTACAAAGAAAATTAGTTTATTAATAATTGGGAATTGTGAAGTTTTATTTAGCCGTGTGTACTGCATTACCGGGTTTTGTCTCACTACATGCCAGCGCTATCTGTTGGTGTAAGCGAGTAATTGTGTTCCTCGGTCCTGTGCACTGCAAGTTTGTTTCAGTCGGCCGCCATCTACTGTCCTGTAAGCAGCCTATCCTCTCTGGCAGATCGAGTTGGTTAATTCTGTAATTTTTTTCTATTCTATCATGAGCACGTAGTCTCGTACAGACCTCCGGGTTCCTGAGATAGCCGAGGACCTGATCCGAGCATGGCAGAAATTCTATCCTTCACCATGGCCTGGACGCACACACAGACTCTCGTTCTCACCTGCCGGGGTAGAAATAAGCTAAGCATGCCATGATAAACACCCCTCAGCAAGACCGACTGACAGTTCACAGACCTCCTGGAAATCATCTGAACTAAAATGAGGTGACATTAAACCAATACTTTCATAAATTTGGCCTCTCCAGAAAACAACTGTATAGTGCATTTAACAGCCACAGAAAACTCATTTCTACTTGAATTGACTTTCTACGTCTTAATACCGTTTTAATTGTGCTCGTGTCCAGCTAGATATAATTTTGGCTGCAAACTTTCAGTAACATTGCGATGATAATGTAACTACGCTCGAGATCAATTGTAGGCCCGTTCGCAGGCATGTGTCCTGCGGTCATTAATTTTTATGCTTTACCTTTTTTTGTGGTACTGAATGGGGTTATAAAAGTTTGTGGGGAAACTGTATTTTAGTTAAGTAGGTGGGTGCAGTTTGTACATGCTGGGGCTGGACCGGCTGGTCTAGTTTCTATTACAATCTCGGGTATTTCTGCTTGTTAATTATTTTATACATTCTTGGATTTCGTTGTCCATGACGTGTCCGTTACTTAACTAAATATCACTATAATATTGACGACTCGGAACACTAAGTTTTTTATAAGTAAAAACGTAAAGTTTTACCTTACAGCCTAAACCGGCTTTCACCTATAGAAGGCTTCATCAGAGGCTGTCGTTAGTAGCGCTGTTCATCTTGTTGTTGGCGACGAGATAGTGTTTCGAAAGATCGAAGCTGTGTGTGTGTGGTGAGATGTATAAACAGAAAAAATTGCCCACAAATTCAAAAAAGCAGGATACAGAATCGCTTACAAAACTACTAACAAAACAGAACACACACTATCAAAACGCATGCCCAAAGCACAAAACAAATTCTATCTACCCGGTGTATATAAACTAAATTGTTCAAATTGCAATAAATTCTACATAGGCCAGACAGGACGTAGCTTCAAACAGAGATACATTGAACACACAAAAGCACTCCACACCACTACAGAATCTACCTTCGCAAACCACCTCATTGAAGCAAACCACACATATAAAAACATCGACAATAACATGAACATACTACACGTACACACAAAAGGCCGAAAACTAGACACTCTAGAACAATTAGAAATATACAAACACACAAAAACAAATAAAAACGACATCCTAAACGAACAGACACAATTCAAATCGCACGCATTATTCGAACACATCTCACCACACACACACAGCTTCGATCTTTCGAAACACTATCTCGTCGCCAACAACAAGATGAACAGCGCTACTAACGACAGCCTCTGATGAAGCCTTCTATAGGTGAAAGCCGGTTTCGGCTGTAAGGTAAAACTTTACGTTTTTACTTATAAAAAACTTAGTGTTCCGAGTCGTCAATATTATAGTGATATTTATTTTATACATTTCATAAATGGGTTGGGAGTTTCTTTATTCTGAAATCAGGTCGGGTTACTTTTAAAATATCACAAAATCAGGGGTAGTCACCTGTTGGTGCAAATCCCTGCAAGCTCCCGGACATGTTACCTTTTGTCGGGTCTGGCTCTTGTCCAGCTTTCTTCTACCCTGTCTGTCTTTGGGGGGGATTTTTCCTAAAAATTTTTTTTGTAATGGTTAATTGCTTTTTCGGACGCCGCTTGGAACATGTCAGCGGCCGGGCCAATCCCCTTTATTTTCTTTAAATTTATAAATTGTATTTTTATAAAACCATACAGGCTGTTAACTGGCATTCTAAATCTGTAACTTGTATTTTCTTGTTATTATGGCCAATCCAGATTATTTTCTTAAACTTTATAAATTTGTAATTGTCATAAAACTATACAGGCAATTTTGAATTTGGTAGTTTGTATTTTCTTGTTATTATGGTCAAGCCAGTTTATTTTAAACTTATAAATTGTACTTTTATGAAATTATACAGGCTGTCTCCAAGCATTTCAAAGTTATATACATATTATATTTTGATAAAACTATACAGGCTTTCAAATTCATATATTGTACCTTTTGATAAAATTATACAGGCTGTTCGCAAGGTTTTTACACTCATAATTGGTGTTCTTTAGTATGATGGCAAATCGCCCCTTTTAGTAATTTGAAGCTTATATAATTTTCTTTATAAAATTATACCAGCTGTCTACAGGGAATTTACATTTATAAATTTTTTGTATAAAATGATCCAGGCGGTTTACATGGCTCTGAAAATTATAAATTGTGTTTTGATAAACCATATAGGCTGTTCACAAGTTTTTTTTTAAACTTATAAATTGTGTTTGTTTATTTATTATTATTGTATTTTGATATAATCATAGAGGTTGCCCATTGGCCCGGTAAAGAAAAATGATATGTATGTGGTTCTATCTGTGATTTATATGTTATATGTATGTATGTATATTGTATTATGTGTTAGTGTCCCATACAGGGGATCTCGAAATAATATTTATATATTGATAATCTGGGAAATATTTGGATATGTATAATGTTAAAAAAAAAAAGGCAAAGAATATATTATGTTATGATAATCTAACTTGATGAATAATATTTATATGTTGATGACATAATGCAATAATAAAGGTTGTTATATTACTTGTTCATAGAGAGTCTTAATTGCAAGTCCCGTCTCACTGGACCCAGCACACTTTATGCTTCCTTCTAGGCCTTCAGCCTAGTCTTAAATATCAAGTGACCTCTTAAAAAAAAAAAAAAAAGGGGGGGTTACATAGTAATCCTCCAATATAACAGACTAATACTGGGTCTGAGATGTCTGTTATATCAAAAGTCCATTGTAACTGGATATAGCAAGTAGGCCTTATAATATAGATATGAAGCGTTTAAACTATGTGGATAAAAATAAAAACTATTTATATTACTGTATTTACATAAAATAGAAAACAGTACAGCAATAAAAAACATTTATATCTTATACAAAATACTGTATACATAATTGTAATAGTCCATTGTAAACAACAGTATATGAGGTTTGTTCAAATAAAGACAGGACTTTTAAAATAGCGCTCCGATCAGTGTACGGAGCGTGTTCCGACATGTGGTGCCGCCTAGCAGCCACCTTCGGCAACTTAACCCCGATTGTTGCGTCGTTCTACTCATATTAGTTGGCGGCATAAAACTGTCGAAGTAAACACGTGCATTCACCGTTCTGCGAAGTAAAGATGAAAGATTTTATGGAGCAGCGCGTTTGTGTGAAATTTTGTTGCAAGACCGACAAAACTTTTACTGAAACGTGGGCTTTGCTTCAGCAAGCCTATAAGGAAGACTGTATGAGCCGTTCGCAGTGTCACGAGTGGTTTAAACGTTTTAAATCGGGCAGAACATCGATTGAGGAAGAGTCAAGATCGGGACGACCTTCGACGTCAACAAACTATGAAAACATCGATGCTGTTTGTTCCGTGATTCGTGCAAATCGTCGTTTGACTGTGCGAGAGGTTGCTGAGGAAGTCGGCATCAGCATCGGGTCGTGCCACGAAATTTTGACCATAAAACTTGGCATGCATCGCGTCTCTGCAAAATTCATGCCACGTCTGTTGACCGACGACCAGAAGGAGAACCGTGTCAAGATCAGCCAATAGCTGCTTGATCGTGCCAGTACCAACAAAGACTTCATAAAAACCATCATAACAGGAGACGAAACGTGGGTTTATGGCTACGACATCGAAACCAAGGCGCAATTGTCACAATGGATTAGAAAAATGTCGCCCCGACTGAAAAAAGCACGCATGAGTCGGTCAAACTTGAAGTTGATTATTTTTCTTGATTATCGAGGAGTAGTCCACCACGAATTCGTGCCACAGGGTCAGACTGTTAACAAGGAGTTCTACGTACAAGTTTTAAGGCGTTTGAGGGAAGATGTGCGCCGGATGAGGCCTGAGCTGTGGAAAAACAAGAGCTGGGTGTTGCATCACGACAACACGCCAAGCCACTCGTCTCTGCTAGTCAGCCAATTTTTGGCCGGTAACAAAATAGCCGTCCTTCCTCACCCTCCGTACTCTCCAGACTTGGCCCTCGCGGACTTTTTCCTGTTTCCAAAATTGAAAACGACCCTGAAAGGACGTCATTTTCAAAGTGTTGACGAGATTCAACAGAATTTGCAGAGACAACTACGCACCATCTCACAAAACGAGTTCCAGGGAGCATTCCAACAGTGGCAGAAACGATGGGAGCGGTGTGTTGCAAGCAGGGGGGAGTACTTTGAAGGGGACAAACATTTGTAATGTTGTAATTACAGTAATAAAATTTGTATGACAAAAGTCCATCACAAAATATTTATAATTATAATAAAAATTTTGTCCTATATCTTCTCTTATTCAAAAACAAATGGCTATGTCTCAAAATTGTTTTCCATATTTACTGACTTAAAAAAATTACTAATTTTTGTTTGAGATTGATTAGAATTAATTTCTTTAGTCAGTAACTCAAGAAGGTGTCGCAAGTGATCATAACAGGGCGACATGTTTTCATTTTTTGATTGTTGAACATACCCACTGACAATGCTAAAGCGGTCTTTTACTTTGTTCACTTTACATTTTTAATTTTTTTTTGATTTTTCGGTAGTCCGTTTTCTTAGAGCTGTCCGTTATAACAGGGGATTATATAAGCACCAGCAGGCAACCCAGGCTGTTTTTGATCAGCAATTTAGAGTGAGGATCAGAGTGATTGTTTTTGTGACTTGTGGGTTAGTGATTACTGTTGATTACTTAGTGCAAGACTGTAATAAGGTACCATTGATTGTTGCATGTTGGACAAACTTTTTTTAACTTGTAGAATTGTATAAAGCGGCCCAATCCACTTACAGTTTTCCTTGCAAGTTTCTCGGCTGCCAAGTCTTGAGCAATTTCTTTGCCAATTCTTGATCAATTTCTTCGCAAGCCTCGACAAGGATCCTTGTCGGTTTTTATAGTGGATGGGCGCAACATGGCATGGCAAGGCCAAGAAAATGCTTGCAACAAAGATCCTTGCAGCATTCAAACCGTTTGGAAGTTTTCACTGCAAGTCACGTCAGTTATTTCTGGCGCATGCAGTGTACACTACAGACGGACCATAAGGTCACATCCACTTGGGCTATTTACAACTCGTACAGTTTGTTTTGTAGGTGTAGGTAATAAATCGCTCGACAAGTCTCAGGTATAATGTGGCCTAGAGACTGTGGTGATATAGCACAAGAAAATTTTAAGTCTTCATAACTTCTTTCTGTTGCTAAAAATCGTAGTGTAGCACTTACTTTTTTGTGAACACTTATAGCTTTTCGAAACTTAGTGTTTTGTTTTTCTAAAAGTGGCCGCTCTTTCTCCAGGAGCACTATGTAACTGGCTTCATCCATACGAAGGTAATTTCGGTAATTGTCTGCATCATTGAATCGGAGTTTATCTAATAAATTTACATGACTCTATATAAGTTCCTTTGCAAAAACCAACTGCGCAACCAAAACCTATGTCTTCTTTTTGCTTTCAAACACTTTGCCAAAATTACAGCAAAACAGGCTATTTGACAGTTTTGGACAGGAGGCATATTGAAAACAACGACTGGATCGCTGCAAAGTTCACTTGTAAATGGATGAGCAGCTTCAAGGAAACTTGCAAGGAAATGTGCCGAGGCTCTTCGAGACTTGTCGAGCCTTGCCAAGGCTGTATCAGCCTGTTCAAGGCTTGGGAAGCCTTGTCAAGGCTTCACACATTTCCTTGTCAGTTTTACTTGTTAATGGGATGGGCCACTTAAGAGTATCTTTCTTTATTTCTAACCGAAATTAAAGTTGTGTTTAGCGACTTCATTGTGTTTAGTGTTGGTTATTGTTTCCACTGTACAACATGATGATCTGTGCAATATTAAGCATTCATTTTTGTTTTAACCATACAAAACATTTTTTGTTTTAATGTTCATGTATTCACACACATTCTCGTCCACAAATACAAGGGTATGAACATGCTGACACAGCATTATTGGTAGACTGGAGCTTACTGTGACACATTACTGCACTGTACAACAGTGAGGTGCAATGTTTTGCAGTTGATTAATTATTAAACTGTGTATTAAAATTAATATGACTATATGTAATGTTTGGTCCAGGGAAACGTTTAGTGTACTTAGGCAGAGAACGGTGGGCACATACAAATAACAATGCGCAAATCAAGTAAAATATAATATTATTTATTTTTCTTTGAGAACATAAAAAAGATCATGAACACAGTTATTCCGCCTTAAAGCGTAAAACTGATTATTAATAAACTACGACATGAAAATACTACTACGTATATCAAAATTACGCAACTCAACACTTCTTGTTAGGACTATATTTTTTCATTCACTCAATCACGCACTCTTTCACACTTCTACATTTATTTTTTATTTTATTGAGCTCAATTTAAAAATGCCAGTATTTAAATAATTTGAAATGTCTATACTTCCCTGTTGATGTGTAGAAATTCGACACCTGGGGCGTCAACTTGTGGTTTACACTGTTTGCTGTTTTAATAGTTCTCACTTTCACATTTTACGGCCGAACTGTCAATTTATTGCAATTAGCCACAATTATGGATGAATATTTAGCCAAAAACTGTTGGTATTTTGAAATATATATAAAGTCACATTTTCTGTTGTATGCGGGCGCCCACGATTGCTGCTGCAGACAGCAAAAGATGAATGTCGACTGGCTACACGAGTTACAAATTTTCCGTTTGGTGCGTCTCAAACGGCTTCACCCCGCTCCCCGCTGTACGTCTCGTCCTCAGTTATTATAACGTTCCGTTGGGTTGAGTTTCACCTCTTCAACCTCATTGCGAGTTGTTTTTCGTCAACAAATACTTGATGTATTGGTCACTGGCTATAAATAGATTTTCGTTATAACCACATAACCATATAAGGCCATGGAAATTTACTGGCTCATATTTACTGGCGCTCGTGTCACCTCAAAGGGGCCTCATCTTTACATGTTATAGAATTTATGAAATTACACAATAATATTTAGGTACATTTAGACCCATTACAGAGGTCATAACAAATGTATAGGAGCGAACATGTCGAAGATGCTTACTGTACTACATTACTGTGCAGCTTACTGTTAGAGAGAGACAAGAACAAATTATTTTGTTTTTGCCTCACGGAAGACAGCAATGTAGTAAGGTGGCGCGCTACCTGATTGGTTCACTGAATCACATGACTTCCCTCACTCCACAGTGCAGTTGAGTTCAAGTGGACATGTTCTTAGGTATCTTGTCAGTTCATATTCGTTTTTGGTTGCCATTCTGGCTTCATAGTTAATATTTTAAATGATAAATTTAATTATAAATGAAAGACGATTTGATAGACTCAGTTTCTTTGTCTCTCATTATAAATATATTTATATATAATGGCCATGTCTTTAAGTATAATCATTAAATCATATCTTTAAGTTTTAAAAATCATAAGTAAGGTAAAAGGCGATTTCCTTTTATGAATGCCAGCCATATACATCAACCTTTGAGTAGAAGAGATTAATTTGATGGTTTGTTTTATAAAAACTAAACTAAGCAAACAACAAACTATCATGAAGAAAAATGTTTGACAATTTTGAAGTATAATCTACTAACTGCAGCGACACATATTCCACTACTAGAAAACACTTTCTTTTTGCACAATGAAGTGAACTGTTTGTCAGCTGACTTGTGCGGTGTCTCACAGTACAGTAATGTCTTAAGGTGGGTTTACACTAGGCGCAACATACTCACGCAACTGTTTCGCGAGGCAAGCTCACTTAGTGTAGACGTGGCCCCCACCCCAAAACTTGTTGCGCGAGGCAGACTCGTGGCGAGCCAACCCTAGTCAGTTTTTGGACGCGCATCAAAGAGCTTCGCTCCTCCCGTTTCATGTAGTGTGAACGTCGATACTTGTGCGCAAGACTACAACTACAGAACACGACGACATGGTTGTCTCACCCAAACTGACGGCTCACCTTCTTTCATGCCTGTTTCGCGCAACGTTTCGCTCAGTGTAAATGGGAAGGGCGAGACAGTTGCGCGAGTATGTTGCGCCTAGTGTAAACCCGTCTTTACAGTAAGGACAAACTCTTCGGTATGTTTGTCAGCTGACTTGTCGCGCTGTCTCACAGTAAGCTGCAGTCTACCAGTAGTGCTGCGCCAGCATGTTCATATCCTAAAAAAGGTACAGATAATATGAAAAAATACTAAAATAAATAAATGGTAATTAGAACAAAAATTTATTACTTTCAATATTTTTATAAGTACAACAAATAAAATGTAATTACAATTAACAAAACATAATTCTGTTTTTTTTTTAATAAAGTACAAAAATCTTATTTCACTTAGTTATCAAATTATTTGTCTTAGCTGTATACAGTAACAATAATATAAAAATATGAAACTTTACATAACAGAATTTATTGTGTACATCGAGTATGTCTGTTAATCTCATTAAATTTTCAGAATTATTTCAATCTTAATATGATAAAAATACTTATTAATACAAAAAGTAACGAGGACAAAAGCTTGTTGCATAAAAGAATCATTTCAACATTAATGGTTAATTATTATATATTACAAAAAGTTCGAAGTTCTGCCAAGTTAATGTGTTCCCTGTGCCAAAGTTTTGTTAGCAATCGGGACAATTACAAGATAAGTTCCTGTGAGACTCAAACAGAAAACTATCAGTGATTCAAACTTTAAATAAGATGACACTATTATCTTGTGACTCAACAAATTGTTTTTTGTGTACAATTTTGACAAGGCACAGTGTTTGAAATGCAAAATATCCATGTTGACCAATGAAAGTCAGCCAGATTAATATGTTTAAAAACTGTCGCTTGTTCAGTTTCCTTTCATTCACTATTTTAGTGACACCACATGAAAACAGTGCAAAGTACGTACTTAGCCATGACATTGGATGCCAAGTTATGCCGGAAGGAACACATAAAAAGAAAAGAACTGACTTGACCAAAAATTCAGAAAAATGTACGGGGGGCTCCTGGGGTGACATTCTGAGTTGTCTGTACATAATAAACTATTGGTTATTGGTATATAAACATAGCCTTAAACCTGTCTGGACATATGGTGTACAACTCTGGGGATGCACACAAAAAAAAGTAACAGAAAACTTATCCGGACATTTCAAAATAAAGTACTGAGGTGTACTGTTAACGCCCCATGGTATATACGAAATGAGGACATCCACAGGGATCTGAAGATTGCTTCAGTCGAAGACAAAGTTTAGCAGCAATTCGCCAAGAAGCATGAGAAACGTCTGCATAAACACCAGAACATCGAGATGCTGCAACTTCTAGATAATATTGAACTTGTACAAAGGCTAAACAGAATGAAGCCATTTGATTTAGTGTAGTGTGTCAAGTGACAGGCATCACAAGAGGAAAGTGATTAGTTTGTAAAGGAGTGAGCCACAGGATGTCCATCCTACGCTTTTTAAATTGTTATGAGATGTAAACTGATAGATGGGCTTAGCCCAGTCTCAAAAAAAAATTCACTATTTTAATCCATGTAGTCCTACTTATTTTGCTTTTGATGATGTATTTGTCATTTTTACACCGATTTTCATCCCAAACTCTTTACAAATTCTGTATAGCAGTGGTTCCCAAAGTGAGGTCCATGCACCCCTGGGGGTCCGTAACAATGTTTCAGGGGGTCCGCAGACACTTTTAAGAAAAATTAGACTATACCGTAATTTTCTCCTATTTTCATGGTCTCAAAACAAATTTTAAATTTTAGAATCTTAAAACTATTAGTAGAAGATTCCAGTATTTTTGGGGGGGGGGCAAACTAATTGTAATTGTAAAGTAATTTCAAACTAATGTCTTTAAATCATGTCATGCAGCAGATCTGTTTGTCAGCCAAACTGACTAAACCACTCTCTTACACTACAAAAAGAATATTCAACTGAGAGTTCATTGAAATTACAGTTTTTGCAATTACAGTTATCTGACTTCTGGTTATATGTAATGACTGACTATCCTGAACTCGCAAAAATAGCTTTGAACCGTTTAACTGTGTTTCCCTCTACTTATTTGTGTGAAACCGAATTCTCCTTGCCCACGTACTTGAAGTCGAAGTTAAGAAATAAACTTGATATCGAGAGTGACTTAATATTGAAATAATGAGACATAAACCCAATACTGCAGAACTAATTGTTCAAAAGCAGTTTCATTGTTCACATAAACTATGTTTGATACCATTAATATTATAATTTTGTAAGTTAAGAGAATTTTGATTTTAATACATTTGAAATAAAATATAAGAGTTTCTATTATACTTACTGTTTGTTTTATTTTATAACTCAGACGGGCTCTGTGAATTTTTAAATTATTGGCGGGGGGGGGGGTCCAAGTTTGGCAACCACTACTGTATACTACTCCATTTAATGTCCTCTCACCTTTGGCAAGCAACACCTAAAGACTACTCTTCAGTATAATTCAACACACAAGTACCACTGGCCAGCTAACAACTAAAAGACTTTGTCAACTAAAAAAGGAGACAAAAATCTTAACAATATTTCACGGTGTAACATGTTTGATTAACTGACAGGGTATGCTGAAAGTAACACACAGTTTGTTACATGTGTGTATTCTACAGCAACTCAGAATTCTGGCATTTCAATTATAGAATTTACACGTGTGCTATAGCACTGGAATCTGCTACAAAATACTGGCTAAAAACTGTTTTCTCCTGTGTCACACAAATGGACAAGACCTCCACCAATCCCTTGACACCATTACAACGCTTCCCACCATCTTTAGCGTCACATGCTGCCCGTCTCTGGCCGACTATATCTATAAGTTTGGCACCAAAACACCCCCCTCACCCTCTCACAGAGGCTGCCCACCTTAATTAACACAGACACTCTCTCTACTTTCAAGTACCACCACCTTCTCATCGGCCAGTCTGTGCTGGCATGCGAACCCAACCAACCAATTCTACCTACACGGCTGAAGGGGGCTTGCCCCAGAACAGCCTCAGACTGGCCCTAACAAGGACCAGTCTCGAACAACTCGAAAAAAAAAACAAGTGGACAAGACCTCCACCAGTCAGAAACACCACAAGTAACTCGTTCATTTTAAATCTAAAAATTCCCACTTACCTTTAACTATGCACCATACCATTTGCAACAGATCAGGGAAAACTGTCTTACAACTGTCCATAAGGAGACAATAAATTTTCCCTACAAAACTGACATAGACATTTTAAAATGGATACAGTGCCTTGGTTACCCCAAGCCCCATTAAGCCATATCATGTTGCCATACAGTTTATTCTGCCTCATTTTTATGTCTCAGTTTTAAATAAGCGTTCATTGTAATATCTGTTTATTTAAAAAATACAACTTTTCAAAATACTGACAACATAAATACGCTTATGTTAGTAGTTTGGCAATTAACAGAAACATTATCATTTACAATGGTTAGTGTCCATTCTATGCACTTTTGGTATTACTTATTTAAACCGTTAAAGAACTATGAAACACAAATTTACATGGTAAAATCAGTGAACACACACACACACACACACACACACACACACACACACACACACACACACACACACACACACACACACACACACACACACACACACACACACACTTCCATGCACGTGCTTGTGCATGTACCGATTGTAAAAGAAAATGTATGCAAATTAAGTTACCAGATTCAGTAAATATACCAAACCAGTTATAATTCTTTAAATTATGGAGACATATCTGGCTGCATTTAGAACGTCCATGTTCAGAGTACTCCAAGATATTTTGTGGAGGAGAGAAAAGTATAAGAAGTAGAAACGTTTTTTGTTTGTTTGTTTTTTCCAAAGTAAATCTTATGAAGGAATTTAGCTTTCATTTCATATAAAATACAATTTCTGACAACTCTGTTGCATCAGTTTTATACAGTGTCACAAGTGATGTGACACGAAAAGAGGGAGGAGTAACTTAATCTTGTTAAATTATCCGCATGATTCATAAGGGGTGGATGACAGAAGAAGAAGAAGGAGGAGGAGGAGGAGGAGGAGGAGAAGTACGAGGAGAAGAAGAAGAAGAAGGGGAAGAAGAAGAAGAAGAAGAGGTAGGAGGAGAAGGAGAAAGAAAAGAAGAATAATAATACGAAGAAGAAGAAAAAGGAGGAGGAGGGGAGGGGAGGAGGAGGGGGAGGCGTAGAGAATTGGGAAAGAACTATGGTGGATGGACCAATGCAGTCTTCTTACAAAAGAAAACTATAAAGAAAATCTGATTTCCTCCCTAAAGGACATTTCCTGCTGCTGCCAGTAAACATGTTCATTTTACACTGTCTCCCACAAAAACTTGTGCCGGGATTTGAATTTTCCTGGCGTGATTTAAATGTGGAAGGCCGCCAAAGTGTGTGGTAGTGGGGCCCAGCTATCTTGATCAGTAAAGCCGTATCCGCGCTACGGCGAAGTAATTCAGCAACCCATATCAGCTGTTTGGGTAAAGGTTCAACAATCCACAACAATTTTTTTTTTTCTGTGGCATTGTCAGTTAGAAGCCAACAAGCTCTCTCATTTCATCTCCAACCTTCCGAGAGGGTGCTTGTGGTCTGACGACAGGGCGAAGTACATGTTCAGCTTTCAATGACTTCGTAAAATTCTAAAGTGTCTCAGGGTCCTTGTACAGCCGGGAGAGAGGGGAATGCGGAGATGGTGACTCCTCCAACAGTCACCATCGGCAGAGCAGTGCACCCGGATGCTCTCCCAACGCCGTCAGGCCCAGAACCACTTCTCCTGTAACACACCAAGAGACAGCTGCCCAGAATGAGACGAGCCGGAGCTTTGGAACTCTTTAAGAACCATCACCAACACTCATCGCCACGGCTCTACCTAGTATCCTTCCAGTTCTTCAAAGTACAGGTGGGAGCCTTCCAGTTACTAAACACTCAACAGAACTCCACCGGGGTGTTTTTTTTTTAATCAAGAGTAATTGACATTATATATAAATGTAAAGACATGCTCTAAACAAGGGGTATTAGAAGCCTAGGTGTTTCAAAAATTAATATTGTAACTAAGCTTTGTAAATTTAAATTATGTTGAAAAATTAACCATACTAGAACTCATTTTTGAAGGATTTAAATCAACATGTTATAATAAAAAAGAAAACACTAATAAAAAGTTGTTACTTGTTATATGAGTGTTTTATTGCAAGCCCTGGCACTCTGGGCTCCAGCACATTTTCGGTCCATCTAGGCCAAGCGTCTAGTTTTTAAATTTTATGTAACGGCCTAAGTGGCCATTGCAAATGGTAGCAGAGCGTGGGTACACAGTGTAACTAATGTGTTTTAGTTATGAGAAGTTTATCGTATTCATACGTTCTGAATAAACGAAAGTTTTTGTGTTGTTAAAACGAAGTTTATAATTACTGTAAATATGAGTAAGAGAAAAGGCAACCTGGTATATTAAATTCAGAAAAAACACAAAATGTGTATGATATTGATACATCGGCTTGCGTTGGACGCAACACGGGTGCCACTGTTTGTAATCTAAACTGATATGTGTCTGGTAACCACCTGGTTATTAACCACCATCCAGACAGTTTACGTGGACAATTACTAACGTCAGCGTAACGGGCACTGCATTGAATAACATAAAATTAGTAAAAGATGAACCGATGCAAATAAATCATGGATATGTGATCTGGTTGGCCTCTGCTGCCGGTATAGATAAATTAATATATACATTTAATGTAGGCAGCTTTTGTTCGCAGTCCAAAAAGCAATGTGGTCCTTCAAAAATAAATCTTTGTGATGAAAATGTGAATAAAAACATGAGTGAGTTGCCAAACAGTAAAATTGTACCTCAAATGGATGAAAACAAAAATAAAATTAAGAATCTAGAAAACCAATTTGTAGACGCTGTGAAGAGATTAAGTGACAAATTTGAATCGTAGACTCTGCATATGTGTTCAAAGTCTGATGAGTTTAAAGCTCTGGAGAAAAACTATAAAGACACAATCAGCAAGTTGCAAACACAAAAGGAAAGTGAAATTGAAGCTTTAAGGTTAAGAAATGAAGAATTACTAACGAGACTGCATATGGAGGAAGAAATGAACATAGAACTAAGAGAGAAGATTTTACAGTTCAAAGAAATTGAAGAAAAAGTACGAAAGGAAAATGAAGAATTAGGAAGAGAAAAGGGAGAACTGAAAAGACAGAACAATGAATTGCTTCAGAAAATGCAAGAAAATGAACAGAAAGAACTGGAAAAGCCTGAAGAACTGAACAGCTTGAAAGAAGATTTAAAATTAGCTGTTGCAAAGAAAAGAGGAAGTAAAAATGTAAAACTTTCAGAAACACTCGAGTCAGTCGCAAATCATATTGAAACAGAACTGCTGTGTAGTGTGTGCTCTGACCTGATTACTGGTTAAAAAAGAAAGCAGAATATCCTGTGTGTCCAATGTGTCAAGTTGCAGTCATATCACTTAAGAAGTGTTCGGTGTTGAATTCACTTATGGATTCCGTTTCGAAAGAACTTCCTTCACTAAAAAAGAAGAGACAAGAATTGATGGATGAGAGATCAGGGACGTCAAAGAGTCGTGGCCAAAGTGCAAGCACAAGTAAACACGCTGAAGGCTCAGTCGACATATTTTCATTTCCTGCTTCGCTTATGCCATAAGCTGTGGGATCTCGCGTCTTAGGCCGTTACATAAAATTGAGAAACTAGACGCTTGGCCTAGATGGAGCGAAAATGTGCTGGAGCCCAGAATGACAGGGGTTGCAACAAAACACTCATGTAACCAGTAACAAATTTTTACTTGAAACGGCCTTACTGATCAAGATAGAGCTGGGCCCCACTGCCACACGCTTTGGCGGCTTTCCACATTTAAATCACGCCGGGAAAAGTCAAATCCTGGCACAAAATGCCATTCTAAATTTCATTTATTCAAAAATTTTATTTTTTACAAACTACCGTTATATTTTATACTAAATATCGATGCATACTGTCTTAACATGTATTTTTAAATTTGTGTTTCATACCATAATCTATAAGACAAAAATTATATCATTAGTTATTAAAAATCTGTGTCTGTTACATTTGCTTCTCTCATATATAAAATACATATGGTACATACGACAAGCATTTTACACAAAAGACAAGTCTTTGCATATATATGAGTAGCTGGAATATATTTATAAATAACATGGCTCTACGTAGATAATGTATTTATGGCATCTAATCAAATCATTGTAAATATTTCTGGAATCCTCGTGCGACGTAGTTCCAGTATTCGATACGTATCCGATCGTACTCTTCCGCCAAATCTTTACACAACTGCAACAAAAAACAAAGTTAGCATACAAGCTTTACTGGCATTACCAGTATAATATAATGTATGAATTAGTTGATCAGTAATGGAAAATATCCTTACCACAAAAAATCAGTACAAAAAACAAAAAACTCAACAAAAGTAAAATTGTGTCATTACAACACAATTATACAACCAGAATATCTGTACACAGCAGAATGTTTACCTCTCAACAAAAAGGAGAATGTTTAGCTATCCACCAATAAATTATTAAAAGAAAAGGAAAGTACTAAGAAAAATTCTCTGCCCAAAGAAGAATGGAAATGAATGGATAAAAAGAAACAATAAAGTACTTTATTTGGAAAATGTAAAACTTTCGGATACAATTAGGAAAAGAAAGGTCATCACACAGTCTACGGACACTTGGGCCACATAACAAATAGAATCTTCAACTATTTCGATGAAAACCCGAAAACACAAATCCATTGGTTCACAGAAGTGAAACAGAATCTCACAGAAATGAAGCTTAGAAAGATGACAAGAGACAATATTATGGACAGGGACATCTTTAGAAAATATGTTAAGGAAATAGGGGGGTTTTCAGGAAAAAGAGAAGTGAGAAATAAAAAGTATCTGGCTGAAAACAGGAAAAGGGAACATGGGGAAAGGATGAAAGAATGCTGGAAGGAAACAAGAAACTGCAAGAAATCAAGGAAATCATGATTTCATGTTGTCATAGTTGGCCAAACCTGAAGAAAGAAGAAGAAATAACGTATGAAGTATATGCTTTAAACTTAGTATTGTAACGGGCCTATTTTTGGGGTAATAAAGCAGTTTGTATATTTTTCATAAAATAAATAACATTTTTTTTTCGAATAATAGGGACAAACGTAAACAAAGGTAAATTTCCGTGGTTGCAATGATAGCGACAGTGGCAGCACTGCTGGTGATATTATACGTGACCATTATTCAGTAATATTTTATTAAAACGAGTGAAACAACCGACAAAACTGTGCCAAGGGCAGCTTCAAGGACATACAAACAGCATAAACAAATTATGTAACGAACATCAGACCATATTACGTCAGAGCCTAGCCTAACGGTGGAATGCAGTTATGTAACAAAACAGTCTGCTGGCGTAGTGATACAAACTGAATACAATAAGAATTGGTTATATAACTAAGGCCGCTTCACAAAATAGTGCCGGTGGCCTATTCCCAGTCTGAATTCAACGCTCGCGCGAGTGGTACCTAAAAGTTCCGGAACGTAATTTGTGGGCCCGCACCTTAAAGAATGTGAATAATATATTTCAAAATATGACTTAAAATCAAAATTTCTTATTAAAAAATGTGATTAAGAGTTTTCTTTACAATATACAATTCGGTAAATATGAAATAAAGTGAAAGTGCGCACGGAAAGCGATGTGACGTCGTCTGGACTAGAATTCGGACTCGAGGCAGATAAGTTTTACCTGGATATACACAGCATTATCAAAATTTATTATATTTTTCAGAAATCCAAAACAGATGGGGCAAATTAAATAAAATGGGAGTTTAAGGGGAAAATTTTAAAATGGGTAGTATGTGAGCGAGTGTTTAATTATATAATGGGTTAATGGGTTTTGTTTAATTATATAGTAAAGTAAGAAGTGCTGGTTTCCGCTTTCAAAACTAATCCTAGGTTTATAATAGTTATTGATTTGTATTCTAAAGAGAGAATCATGCATAATAAATGTTGTTATTGTTTTTCTATAAGATCGCAAAAAGTAGGAGAAGGGAAGGGGAACACTTGTCTATATAACAGTTGAAATTAGGTTACGGGCTATATTTTCATGTTTTCTTTTATAAAACCATATTTTAATGTGAAAATGAATTAAAATAGTTGTGATGGTAATTCAGTTGTATTTTCTTAAATAACCAGTTCTGCACTTCCCGGTTCGCTGATTCGAACCTTGGTAATTTTTCCTTACAGTTGGTAACAAGATGGCGCCCGAAGAATTCAGTAAATAAATAATGAATACTGTAACCATAAAATTAGTTCGATTAAATTATCAATAATATGATATATTACATTATAATTAAACTGTTTAATCCATGTGAACATGTGACGATTTAAAAAAAAAATGCTTAAATAGCACAAATGAAAATTTTGCTTTATAACAAGTAAGAGTATTATCCACCCCTTACCTATACCTAGATTCCTGCATGAACTTGAAAATTGTCCCGTACCAACACGCAAAGCACGGTGTTATGTAGCTAATAATAATACTTAGGTTAATTAAATAAAATATGTACTAAATAAATAAGGAAATTCCTAAATCATAACCAAAAGGTAACATAAAGTATTACGATTTAATTAATGAATAATTAATACTACTTAAAAGAACGAACTATTTTCTCAGTGCGTAGAACCGTGCCAGCTTACAGACCCCTCGCCGCTAAACTATGCACACATTCGCCAGAGAAACTTCGACATGTAAAGATGTCGGTACTGTGTTGTCAATATACACGTAGGTGTATACCGTTAAAAAAAATATTCTATCCCGTTTGTAATGATCTCGTTTTGATTAATGTAGCGTGGAAATAATAAAAGGAAATATATAATGTAGTGTGTGAAGAAATATGTAAAAAAAAAAGAAAGGAAAACTTAGCCGACACATCTCTTAAAGAAAAAAACTGTAAGTGGTAAGATATGTTACTTACCTGATTTTAGTGCTGCTAAAATAAGAACTGTAATTAAGGTGTAAAATGTGAACAATCGACTCCAGAAGTGGAAAACTCAAACAACAACAGTATGAACTTCTAGTACCAAAATCCGATCGTCTAGAACGAGACTACCAGAAACAATCAACCTAATGGAGCATCAAGAGGAACCGTGGATCACACCCTAGAAGACGACAGAAGATGACCATCATGGACCCCACAGCAACCTCATGTTAAATTCAGGTGATGTCCAAACATAACATTTGTAAAAATTTGTTTCAACAAGCGAAGTAACAAAAGAACAGTAAAGAAATTTTGATAATTTAAAGAATAACTTATAAAATTTGTAATTTCTGTAATGAAGTAGTAATAACATTACGATATCTAAATGTAAGGTAATTCTATAATTTACAACCAAAATTATTCTTCAAATAATTTGGTTAAAGTTGTGATAAATTAAAACATAACAAAGTTGAGACCCGGATCCGTGGTACTTAAAACAATATCTAGTTGAATACTTTTGAGATAAAAGGAATAAGACATAAATTTTTAAAATATTAAATGCCGAATTTATTAGAGTAATTCTTTTAAAAGTAAAGTAAACTATGAGATTTAAATATAATAATAAAGAGATGTTTTTGCTAACACCCAGCGAGTGAATAAATTTACGCAATCCTTGACTAATTCCTATATAATAATGCGTTATAATTTGTTAGTGAGTAAGGTTTACTAACAACGGCAGCTAGTTTAATTAACAGGTAACAAATTGAACTGGTTCCCGACTTTTGTAATGTCTTAACAAGGGAGACGTTACAAACATCAAACAAACTTCAAACCAGTCGGCTGAACCGACTTCAAGAAGCTCAAATTTTATCAAGTTGCATTTTTCCTCTTCGTCTGCCACAACAGTTGACAAAGTGGGTAACAAATTAGTCATTAATAACATTCTCAAGTAAACATTAACTGGAAAGCCTTCTCCTGTTGCAACGATGGCATTTTATCAAACGAGACGAACCACGTTTTATGAAAATTAACTATGTTCAACTGACCCACCCCAATTGTACAAGAAATACTGAAATTTCTTGCGACAGAAAAAAACACTGTGTCTTATAATGCAAGCTACGATGTTGTGAATAAGTTGCATAAGTTCAACCTTATGTGCGGGACCGTTAGGCGAACCCTTAAGCCAGCAAGTACAGGAACACGCCTAAAATGCTACAAGGTGATGGCTCTTCCCACACTTCTTTATGGGTCTGAGAATTGGACTTTGATGAAAGGCCAGGGCAGTCGCATCCAAGCGGCTGAAATGAGATTTCTCAGGCGCGAGGCAGGGTATACTCTCCATGATCATCGAAGGAACACAGATATACGGCAGGAACTGAATATTATGAGTATACTCGAGAGGATCGCCCACTTTCGGCTGAATTGGTGGCAACATCTTTGGCGAATGGATGACTGCTGCATCCCCAAACAACTATGGAACTATAAGTCGAGGAGATGGAGAGGTGTGGGATGTCTGAGAAACCGCTGGAGTGACCAGCTCTAATCTTTGCCTATTTGAGACTGGAACAAACCATCTTTGGTTTAATCCTTGAAGATGATGATGATGATGATGACAGAGAAAAACGGTGTTCCCCAAATACATGGTTTGCTTTGCTTAACAGAACTGCAGGCTTGTCATCCATACTTTGTAATTGCTAATTTTATTCATTATTATACAGCATTATAATGACAACATAGTGATCCAGTGCTAATGCCATAATTACAATGGCATTATGAAAAAAAAATATATGGCAACAAAATATCTCACCCTAACAGCTTTTTCTGCTAGTTCACGTTGGTTTTCGATACTGCTTTCTAACTTTTCACTGTTACCAACACTACTTTCTATTTTCTCTAGAGCTGCATCAACTAAATACGCTAGAAGGTGTGGCGAACGATTTCCAGATGCGTAAAGGTTTTCACAGAACTTCATTACACTTGGTTCATTCAGACCGTTTTCAGAATGAAGCAATATCCTGAAAACGATAATTACACAATTAAATAAAAATAATAATACCATTTAACAGTTATTTTATGACAAACAGACTCTGACATGAAGTTGCTTTTGAGATTTTAAGTTAGCATTAGTTTAACAGTGACTTTGGAATTATACTTGAATAAAAATATTTTGAGGTTCTTCGTTTGCTAGACATGTTAACAACAGCATCTGTTTTATGTAAACAATAATAACAACTTTGCCACATGTATAATATTATTCTTATGTTAATAAGAATAACTGAATTATTTCATAAATATTCATTGTATCAGGTAAATATTGTAGTGTGTATCAGGTTTGTACGTGGTGCTAAAGGTGGTGTTGCTTGCCAAAGGTGAGAGGACGTTAAATGGAATGCTATACATAATTTGTGAAGAGTTTGGTATGAAAATCAGTATAAAGATGACGAATATATGATCAAAAATGAGCACAACTATACAGATTAAAATAGTGAATGAGAGGAAACTGAAAAAGTGACAGTTTTGAAAGTCTGGGATGTTTAGGTAAAAAGGACATGAATTTCAGTCAAAAGGTGAAATACACAATTGCCTTACCTAAGCAAGCCTTTAATAGAAAGAACAGACTGTTGTACGGGCCACTAGATATAAAGCTGAGAAAGAGGACTGTGAAGTATTTTGTTTGGGAGTGTGCTTCTTATAAGGGGCAGAAACTTGGACACTGAGGAAAGAAGAGGAGAGGAGGTTGCAGGTCTTTGAGAGACGTGGACATAAAGAAAGGGGAAAGTACTTCCTGGAAGGATAGAGAGTAACGAATGAGGAGGTGACTGGATATCATCAAAGACAGGAAGAGAAACTGATTGGGACAAACACAAGGTAATGTTATGGTAGAAACAATGGAAGGGTTTGTAAATCAAAGGTGGAACAGAAGATGGAAGAGACAATGTACAGATGCAATATCAGTAAATGAAGATACTAGCCCAGCGTAAGAAAGCGTGGAGGGAGCTTGTGCTGTAAGGGCCTGTCCCTAGGCAGAAAACTCATGATAAATGTGTGTTTACATGTGTATTTCTATTTTGTTTGTACTACCAACTTGTGTCTTAATGAAATAACATCATTCACAACTATGCATGTATGCGTTTGTGCAAGAGGATGAAGAGATTTACCAACCAGTGCAAAAACGGCAAACACTATCTGGGTATTTCCGTAGAATGCTGGTCCCCTGGCAATATGGAGTTGCTGTCATAAAAATTTTGACTACAGTTCTGTATGGAAAGAAGCAAGCAAAACATTGCATTAGCCTAAGCCAGTTTTATTTCACTATAAAATTAAGTTTCTACGTTACAATACGTGTACTCACCCTCGTAGGTAGTTCCAAGGACTTTCGTTCTTTGTGACCAATTCAATTTTGTCAAGAGTGTATTCAATTTCCTGTTTCAACGTCTCTTCTGAAAAGTTCGTGGTATGATTAAACACAAAGTACCGCTGGTTCCACGCCGAATTGTTACGAATGTCTTGTGCAATTAAAGACTGAACATAATCCAACTCGTTAGCGAAAAGGCTGAAATAACAACGTCACGAATGTAATAAAACAGACAGACACTAACAAAAATTTGTTTAACAGTCACAAGAATTAAAACAACTTTGCTCATCACTGTCGGATGACTAGAATGGAATAAATGAGTTACAATAGACTGATCGTACATACACCCTTTGGTTTTGTTATTCATGATACGTCAGTTACTAAATATAATTTTCTGATTTTGAAACACTTTATTTTTTGTTAAAATTTTAATTAAACTGACCCTGAGCTAGCTTTTGTGTGTTTATATACTTCTTTAGAGGCACTGTTAGAAGTATTGTCACTGTTTGAAATGGTTATCAGATCTTTGTTTTGTGTGGTGTGTTGAAAAGATATGTATGATTTAAACGTATCTGTTTGTTTAGGATATACTCCGCATAATATCTTAGCAACTGATCATCAACCATGGCTCTACAACCCTTGGTGGGTCTTGGGCTGCTCCAAGAGACGATTCCATTCCTCCCTATTGCATGCCTTGGCTTTCCAGTTCCTTATGTTCACCTTTCCGTTGCCCTCCTCTATCTGGTCTTTGAATCTACTTCGAGGTTTTCCCTTTTTTCTACTACCCATTGGTTTCTGGTATTAAATATGTTTGTGCTCTTTGTAAAGATGGTATAGTTCATAATTGTAGTGGCTGCGGTACATTGCATTTTTTGTACTCCTCTAAATATTGCTCTTAGAATCCATCTTTCACAGCAACCTTTCACTATTTTTTATCACACTGTCCAGGTTTCTGAAGCATATGTCAGCACTGGCCTGACAAGTGTTTTGTAGATTTTGCATTTCGTGCTTCTTGAGATGAAGCTAGACGTCAGGTGCTTTTTTAATCCATAATACGTTTTATTTGCGAGATATATTCTTCTTCTTATTTCAGTGTTGATGTCGTTAGTGCTGTTTATCTGGGAGCCAAGATATATTAACTCTTTTACTGCCTCTATATTTTTGTGCCTATTTCAAGGTTATGAAGGGTTGGATTTGTAACGGTACAGAATTGTGGACTACAATAGTTTCAATTTCAATTCAGTAAATTTTTCAATTGTCAGTATTCACCTGTGTGGTGCCCCAGTGTAACCAGCAACATACACTGTTATCATAAATTGTTGATGTCTGGAGACAGCCCAGCTCAGACATGTTACGCAATACCTTGCAGCAGCAGTCTTTGTGAATCACAGTAGGCAGATTGTCATCACAGTATTAACATCAGACAGTAGTAAGAAGCAGCATACAGTTCGTTAATTTAAAACAGTGGCCTCAGGCGTGCAAGATAGGCCGTAAAACAAATTCGGCCTATCTAGTAAAGTATTAAAACATTTATAAAAAAGTGTTCAAACAATATAGCGTGACAATTAACCATTCAAGTGATCAAGCAAATCTTAAAAGCCGGTCGGCTATACAAATACATACTAGACAGTGCATAAAATTTAAAAGTAATACATTACAGTGCATAAAGTATTTAACAACAACTAAACTTAATGCAAACTAGTGTCGGAGTGCGTTAAAACAAAGAAAGCGGTCATCATGAGGTGGCGTAACAAACTATATGAACACGTAATGGATGGGTAACTAACTCACAGTATATAAACCAATGTTAAGTAAATAGTGATTATTCATCATAAAACTAAAACTCCAAAACATAAACCCATAAATAGAGATCTCTAAGGGAAAGATTTTTTTTATATAAAAGAAAATAGCAAGGGGAAAAGAGGTAAATACGTACTGGTTTATTTCAAAAATAAATAATTTGTTATAAGTTAGAAGTAAGAAAGATTTCATTTATTAATCTGTTTGATTTCATGCTAGGAGTTATTAATCCAATGTATTATTAATATAAATAATATACCAGTATTTAATTGATATCAAAGTAAAATGAAATAATCAATTTGTCCAATAAAACAGAAGAGATTTGTTTTCACACAAACTGTGTATTAATATTAGCACCGTTCATCCCAAATAATCCTTTCTGCAGCTGTTTTCGTCTGTACGACCTTGGAAAAGAACCCTAAGGTAAGAAGAGTTAATTAATTTGATATTGTCAATTAAATAAGATTGTTTCAGATTTAATGGTAGTTTGTTGACAGCATACATATATTTTGTTGTCTCCCAAGTTAATCTGCAGTCCAATTTTACTTGAGGCTTCCTCTAATGCTGTAAAGGCACTAATGAGATCTCGTTTTGTCCTGGCAATTAGATCAATATCGTCTGTGTATCCTAAGAACTGTATACTTTTGTTTAGGATCGTACCTCTTGTGTTTATTTGGGAGTCTGTTATCGCTTTTGGTAGTGCTAGAATCTTAGAAATTACATTTAAACATAAAATATTACCTAGTACGTGAGATATGCTGACAGATATTTTATTATAATTCGTACTAATTCTACTGTAGTTCATGAAATATAAAATTTCTCCTATGCATATTGGGTGCAACTACAACAGTCTTACATAAACAGAAAAATGCATAAATACCGTATTTTATCGCATAATTAACGCACTTTTTTGACGAAAAATACCGGCGAAAATTTTGGATGAGTAAATTATTCAAGGATTTCAGAGATACCCAAATTTCATTTGAAATTTATTGACATTTAAAAGATACATTAAATATATTATACACAAAATCAGTTCAACTCATTGAAGTTATCGTCATTTGGCATAAAATTACGGTTGAGTTTTCTTCTGAACAATCAAATAGAGTACATTAGGCAAGTTGGAGTTAATGATGTTAATAATAAGATAGAGCAAACTAATAAATAATCAATTTTTTTATACCGAGGAGGGGTATATATAACGATTCATATGTCGTCATATCTGAGCGTTATATGAAAGGGACAGACTGTGCGCCGTAAGCAAGACAGAGAGCGTATAATAAGCAACTATCTCACTCTAACCTCGTCACAGTGAAGCACGCGGCCGGATCAGACATGAATTTTACTCACTTCATTTTTGCAGTTCAACCTGCGATAACTTCAAAACCAATAAATATACAGCAATTCTGAAAACTGCATTGTGTTCAGTAATTAAAGCTCTATAAGTAGCCAAAATCTCAATTAATATAACTAACAATTACAGAAGATACACAGAAGAAGAACGCCAAATGAAATACCGAGAGAATTAGGCTACGTACCATTAGGTGTTTTCACACACACACAAGTTGGATCCCATGTGCTGCAGCTATTTCTCATCCTTTAAAATACAGCATTTCGTAAGAAACGGCATATCCATCATTGCGTAACGAAATCACATATTTCAGAAGATACTCCTCTACTTGCGGAAACTTGCCACTTTTTGGACCGCGAAATGCTTTACGAGACTTGTTGGTCTCTTGAAGGGCAATTTTCTGTTTTCGCCAGTACCGCACGTTACACTCGGACACAGAATATTTGCGGCCTGCTGCCCTATTCCCGTGTGTTTCGGCGTAAGCGATCACCGCAAGTTTATATGACGCAGTATTACTCGAATACTTGCTCATTGTGGATTAATGAACGACTTTGCGATCACAAAACATCCGTGTACCCGAAACACTCGTAAAATGAGTTTCTACCAGACTGGAATAGATCGTCACTAATCACGTCTTCGCTGATTCCCTCACCGGCCTGAAATACCGCAGTGAATAATAACAGGAAGTTGCACGAGGGTTTGAAATGCGAGGTTGCGCAATAGGAAAGCTACTACTTGACATCTTTATTTCGAAACGCACCTGGAACTGCGTGATGAAATCATCGAGAAAGTGGGTGCGTCAAATACACAAATATTTCTTTTTTCCCACTTTGAACCCCCCAGAAATGGGATGCGTAAATTATGCGGGGGCGTTAATTATGCGAGAAAATACGGAATTTATTTTAAAATGATATGCATATCTATCAAACATTGAAAATTAAAATTATGAAGATTCACCACAGGCGACTCTAGACGATCACACTCAATCAAAACATTAGAATCGTGTAACCTACAAGTAAAATAACTTCAAAAATACCCCACAAATCCATAATAAGTACTGTAAAACATAGATTACTTACAAGTAATGTTTTCCTTTACAAAAAAAAATTCACTGCGCACAATTTTTATGGATAAGTTCATTTATGACAACACTGTTTTTCAGTTTAACACAGGCCATTTTATTTCTCTTAAAAGCAAACGTTTCACATATACTGCAATGAAGTGCCTCAGTGACTCAACTGAGACAGAACACAATACATTAACATATGGTGCTCTAAACTAATATTTTGTAACTTTTACGGACTTATTCGACAGACAATACTTAGCTGTAAATTATCGGCTAGTTTATAACATTGTGGACAATGCTGCTTACAGTATGAACAGGTGTGGATCATGACCTTGTGCTCTTCCTTTGATACTCCACTGCAAGTGATGCTATCAGGCGAGGGTTGAAGGTTTCCCCATTGGATGATGCACTCCCATGCCTCCAACTCACCTTATCTCCATCTCTGCCCACCATCATGAAGACTCAAGTGCCCTCCCCCCAAGCCTTGCTCAATGACCCACCATAAACACTCAACTACCCACACCACTGCCCTTGTGAAGTTTGACTAACCACCCTTCCTACAACCACCGATCCCGTAAAAAAAAAAGAAAGAAAGAAAATCACATGGCAACTGATTAATGAATGTAAGTCTGAATGGAAATATGAAAATTCATGAAATTCAGGAAAATTCCATGAAAATACATTCAAGAAAATAAGTCTGAATGGATACACCAAACAACTCGAGGAGGAAATGATGAAACTGGGTATCTCTTTGAACGACTGCGTGGATAGAAATACATACAGAGACAAAATTCAAAATCTTGAAGTTTTCTGTGGTGAGAAGAAGATGAGAAAGGGGTGGACAGTGGAAATGATATTCGCGTGGTCCACAACTGGCCTGTTCGTGTAAAAAAAAAAACAACAACATGACTACTAAAAAACAAGCCGTTGCGAATCGCTACACGGTTCAGAACCACATATGACACCTTCCACCTCTCCAAAACTATAATAATTAGGATGCCTAACATGCATGTGTTCACTACTCAGATTTACAGACCAACAGGCAGTAATTGGGGTTGCCCAGATACTGAGGCACGTCCAGCTGCTGCCCCAATAATTGAGCTTGTGCTCTGTCTCAGTCAAGTGTCTGAGGATGCCTCATCATAGTACAGTCAAAATGTTTTGTTTTAACAGAAATAAAAGAATATATTTTAAACTGCAAGAAATAGAGTTGTTATTAACAAAAACCACAAATTTAAGAGCAAAGATCTGAATACGGTTTTTGAAAATGTCTTAACACAAGTTCATATGCAACGCTAGAATAAAACCTAATAAACATGACAGTGTCCTACACACTGTAGAGACTAAGAATGTCTTCAGAATCAACTGACATATTTTTAACAGTTTCTTTTATCACAAAAATATTTTATCTTTTGGTACAGTGAATGCCTTTGTATCACTAAAAATATCTTTATTTGTTAAAGGCTGACCCAAGTCCAACAAAAGTCACAAGAAAGCAAACGAATTTGAATAACTGTACAACGCGGTAAATTTTAATGAATTTTTTTTTATAAAAAAGAGAAGAGTTGGCAGTTGAGGATATGGGTAAATAAATTTTCATTCAACTTGACGATTACACTAAACAATCCACATAAGTAAACGTTTGTTTAACTTACCCGAATGTGTGAATTACCCACTGTCTGTGCTGCCAGGCATGATAATTCTTGTCGTCTGATTCTAAAACAGCTTCCGTAACTTCCAACTCAACACCTGGTTCACCCAACCATTCTACTATAACTCTACGATGGTGCCTGCAATAAGTTAAAGCATACGCTGTGCAATAATTATCACAAAATCTTCTGCAAATATAACATTATCTTTATCTAACACACACATTTGGTACAAATACCTGGACTGATCACCATTTGATGTGACAAATTCCTTTACTCTTATATCTAAATAAAACGGAATTGTTTCCGGGGGTCAACTCTTCATTACCATTTCATAATTATCATTTATTAATTTAGTGCTTTATTACCATTTCAAACTAAAATCAACAATTAAAAAATCTTAAAACATGTCCATTACTCTGTACATATACACAACCCTAAAAACGAATTCAGAGTTTTAACATGAACAACACATGTGGTCAACCACATGTATGGTTACGCTATAACATAATGAATTCACAAAGAACCTATGAATGAGGTACACAGAGCAAAAAAAAAAAGAATTTTGTTCACAAAGAAGAGCAAAAATGATGGCACCCCATTAGCCAAAGTATGACCGAGACAGAATCCTGAAGTAATGTGGAAGCAGTTTCACAGTGGAGTACTGCCAAATACAGTCAACTCCCGATTATCCGGGATAATCACCGGCATGGTGATCACGGATAAGTCAAAATCCTGGTTAAAGCAAAAATTGTTACCTAGTGCTTAAATGAAGGTTAAAAATAAAATATGTGCATACAATAAAGTAGTACATACCTTTTATTACACAATAAAAATTAGTCAAATCATGTTTTTGTCAATTAAAATAGTATATTTAAAGCAGAAAAATATGTACAGAGTCATTGTTTATACACGCTGAAAATAATCTGGTAATAATTTTTGCTTCTTAGCATTTGTTGTTTTCTTTAAAATAGACAACCTTATTTTGCGTAAAACCAACTTGTCGCACAACAAAGTGTCTTCTTGTCCTTCTAAATAGTCAAGAAGCACCTCCACGTAACTGAGCTCTGTCCCGTGTGTGACTTTGGGCTTGGAAACACATTCGTCACTCCCCTCCCCATCGTCGTCGCTACCACTCTCACTTTCTGCTACGCCCTGTGCGTGCATCAATATTTCGTTGTCTGTCAAAACATCAAACACGGGCATGTTAGTGTCGACTTCAAACCACTCGTTTATGTTATCTTGATCAACGTTTTCACCACCTGGGACAGTGTTTGCTAACTGGGCCAAGTCAGCTGAGGTTGCAACGTCATCCTCAAACCCAGCAAAATCCTCATCCTCCGATATGTCGGGAAATATTTTTTCCACGACTTTGTCATCGTAATGGGTTTAACTTTGTCCCATGCAGCTGCAGTCTCGTAGATCGCGGCCATAACACTTAGTCCCTTAAAAAAGGTCTTCAAATCGTTCCCTTCATCTATAAACTTTCTCAAAATACTTGACCGATAGCTACGTTTTACAGTAGCTATTACCCCTTGATCCACTGGCTGGATCAAGGCTGTAACATTGGGCAGCAGGTATTTAACAACGATCTGTCCGTCGTTGGATCTGAGCAACATTTCACTTGGATGTGATTTAGGATTGTCTAATACTAACACTGCTTTTTGGCGAAGTCCTTGTGATTTTAAAAACTCTCGAACTTGTGGACAAAACTTATTGTGGAACCAATCATAAAAATGTCTTTATTCATCCAACCTTTCTTTTGATTGTAGTAAATTACAAGCATGTTAACTTCTCGTGTTCCGTTAAATGATCGTGGTTTTTTTTCCTATCACTAGGAGCTTAAGTTTATGTGCCCCAGTCACATTAGAGCAACGCATTACCATTATTCGTTCCTTACAAACTTTGTGTCCCGATGCACTTTTTTCATTTTCAGACGCTAAAGTTTTCGTCGGTAAGCACTTCCAAAATAATCCCGACTCGTCGGAATTGTAAATTTGTGCTGTTGTAAATTTTCATCCAAAACAAACTGATTAAAGTCTTTGCAAAACTGTTTTGCTGCCGTCTGATCGCCACTCAATTTTTCTCCGTGAATTTCCAACTCTCTTATGCCGTGACGTTGTTTGAAACATGTCACAACCAGCCAGATGATGCATCAAAATTTCCTTCTAGGCCTAAAGCTTCAAAAAAAAAAACTTAGCTTTTTCGGCGGATATTTGTCCACTTACAGGATTCCCTTGTGCTCATTGATTATTGAACCACTCAAGTAAAGCTCAGTCCAAGTCTTCGTATGTTGACTTCTTCACAGTTTTCCGTTTCTTCATGCCAGATGATGAGTCAGAAGAACACGCAAATATTAAAAGTTCCACCTTTTTCTTAACCCAATCACGAACCGTTTGATCACCAATTCCATATTTGTCCTTTAACGATTTAACAGTTTGGCCCTTCTCATATTTTTCTATAATCTCTAGTTTTTTTTTAATCGATAAAACAACTCTTTACGGTTTTTATCCATTTTGAAACTCGAATCACAAACAAAACATGTGAACACAACAAAAAAACACGTGACGGTAAACAATTCGGTTAAGCACGAATTACCGAGTCACATGCAAAGAATGACTGACTGGACTGTCAAGGTCAAACTCGGCACATGCCGCTACACTCTGTCTGCGCCTAAAGCCAGTTCGCGCTAAGATGAGCCGTGCGATCTGATACAGTGCGGTGCGTTTTCTAATCACGCACGCACGCAGTGTTAGATGGCGTCAAATTGTATCGTAACACATTAAACAGACTGTCATTTGCTTATAATAATTACAACTAGTGATTTATTTGCTACAGTACTACACTGAAAATAATAGGCTTAAGAATACTGTAATAAATTAAAGTCATTATAAGCGTAGTATGTATCAATATTTTTGCTAAAATTACAATTTTTTTAAATCATATATTTTTCCCGGTTGATCCGCAACCCGGTTGAATCGATCCCAGAAAATTGGGAGTTGACTGTACTATTTTAAGATTTTGTGATTTTGGTAACAACACATTTTTAGATTGATGGCCACATTTTATATGTTATCACTGTTAATACTAAACATTTCACTTATTTTATCATGTAGTATCCACAGTGATAAAGCAAACAGTTTGACACGTCTCAGTATTTATACAGCACTCCAGTGAGCATACCCATACATTGTATATATTGTAGCCCATTTCACTATTCACAATAGTAAAGCAAAGAATCAGAGCATAATGATACTACTTACAAAAATCAAATAGATATAAGAAACTAAGTGGAAAAATAAATGAATAACAATATTTAAGTGAATAAAAATTATAATAAATTTAACATGATAATAATAATCAGAATGATCACTGTTGCACACCACTATATAAAAATATTCCGATTATAATAATAATAATTATTATTATTATTATGATAATAATAATTATTATAACAATGTCGTTTAGAAAAACAATACGAAGTGTTGAGAAAATCACAGGCATAATTAGAAAAAGAATTACTTTCTACAGACATGTTCGAAGAATGAATCCTGACAGACTAACAGGGAAGCTTTAAGAATTACTTCCTACAGACATGTTCAAAGAATGAATCCTGACAGACTAACAGGGAAGCTTTTTAACTATTTCAAAAAGCTCAAAACGTCCAATACGTGGTTCAAAGAAACAGAAAAAGACATTGAAGAAATCCAGATTACTCAAGAAGACATTGAAGAATGCTTGGCACTCAAAAAGAAATTAAAAAATGCCCACGATTTTCAGGAAAACCCCAAGAATAGGACAGGTGTCATCTGGACTGATGAAAGGAGGCAGAGACATCGATCAAGAATGAAGGGGGTGTGGGAGAGAAGGAAGAGAGAGAAGAAGAAGGGAGGAAAATATCAGGCTTTTATTTTTTTAAATACATACATTATAAATTTGTACAATGGTAAATGTAAGGTCTATTATGCTATCCCGTGCAATAGGAGGTCCATTAGTCTTGGAGAGTAATTTATAGTTGAGTTATTGTCCTCTAAAATGAGTTTTCTTCTACACGTGAAAAAATACTGCCGGTGCCTCTTATTTTATGGCATTAAAATAACTGCAGTTTCAATTCAATCAAGTTTTTGTATTTTATTTTGTATTTTGTATATGTACTTTGTATTTTTGTACGGTAATTGAAAATTCAATTAGGGGAATTTTTATTTTGGAACCAAAAATACAGATTTCTTATATTTTAGTCGACGCCAAATACCTTAATTAAATACTAAAATTTTATAGTAGGGAGTAGCACTTAACATGTAAATTATTATGCTGAAAGGCTAGTAGCCCAAATTCCAGAAGACAGCATACACTTTCTCATTCCTTAACAGGTAAGCTTGAAAACAATTCCAAACACTGTAAGAATTCAAATATCCTAACCGTTTCAAATATGTCTCTATTATTTTGTTTAAATTTGTGGTTGTGCTTGCTAGTATTACTTTTTCTTAAAAGTTTTAATACCAGGCTTTTTTGTGAATATACGGCAGCCATTCTTCAGCGGAAATTTTAACTGTACAGCAACAATACCGCTCCTACTCATTTTGCGGGCTACAGATATTATTAATACACCGGTTAAACATTTTTGTTTAGCATGTGTTTTTACTTTTTATTCAACGCCATTAAATGATGTAACTATAACATCTGTACCTGCATCCTCCACATTGGCTCATATGTAAAAAAAAAAAATTGTGTTTATAATTCTAGAAATGTGTGTGAGCTATTTGTCTAATATGTCAATTTACCTTTTCCACATGTTAGGTAGTTTATATCCCTTGCCTTTGTTGAAGTTGTGTGCCGTGGCTATATTAAAAGGTAAACACCACGGCCAGTTTAATTGTATTTCCGTACGTTCGGTGCGTTATCGCTGCATGTTACAATGCCCGCCTTCGATATCTAGAATTAGTCGGCCGCCGCGACCTTGATCGGTGACGTCATTTGGTTGGCAGTGGCGTTTGTGCTTTGATGAGATTTATTTATGCTGCAGCATTTTAAGTTTTATAAGTTCACGCAGCGTCTGCTCTTGCCTCTCTTTCTCTTTCAACTTGGTGCTGTTTGGATTGTGACGGTGTACCGTGATTGTCTACTATGAGCCTATAATTCGATAAAGAGCTTCAGGTGAGCCAGTATTTAGGGTTTACTTTTTAATATTAATCTAATTGGGGCTTGTGTGTGTAAAATGTAACGATAGTGTGTGTGTGTGTGTGTGTGTGTGTGTGGCTCAGGCTGTCCATGTTCGTTCCGGTAAAAAACAAGCACATGGAAAAAGTTATTTTGAAGTAAATTAAAAGAAATAATGTTAGAGACAGTGTAAACTTCAAACAAAAGAATTAAATGAGTTATGAAATTATAATTGCGGTTCCACTGAAGTCTGGTTATTAATTGAAATAGTCTGTAAATGTAATAGCAGAGACCACGTGCTCGTCAGTCATTCATAATGTGAAGTTAAACATACAAGATAACCCATACAATTTTTAAGCTTAAAGTGTAATGATTTCTGTGTGACAAGGTGAAATTTAAAATTCAAATTAATAGCTTGAAGGGTGATTCTGACTGGGGTTAATGGCAGGCATTTGTTGTATTGAAACTATAGCGGTGTGTGTGATCTGAGTGCATTGACGAAGGAATGTAGGGGTGGTATGTTCTCTTCTCTGAATCAAATATACAAATAAAATTTTTCACAGGTTTCCCCGCTTTAGTCGGGAGGAAAGGGGTAAACGAGATGGGTACTCAACATCTTCTCCCATCCGCAGAGCGGTGTGTAAGGAGCCCCAACGCCGTCACGCCATGTGACATCATTCTTCGCACCCAACTTGAAATTCAGGAATCTCTTTAATGTAATCTGAAAGATCAGGTGGGAACTTTCCTTTTTTATGCATCACATACGAAATACTCCGCTGGTTACCGGGTAACACACACAGAGAAACTCAGTTCTAGAAATTAGACTCATGCTTCAGAGTTAACATTGCCTGAACATGTTTTATGTAGACATGCTAAAGTGTGCATAGTGATGACTGTGTTATGAATATGTTATAAGTATTAGTATATTACTCTTTCATGATGTCAAGGGTTACCATTGTCATAATGCAGATATTTAATTTTAATTCCTGCAAAAGAAATCCAATTTCAAAATTCAATTTATTAAAAACCACACTTTGAGAAAACGTAATACTCATACAGTACTTGCATCTACCTGTCATGTGACTTGTGATCCTGCGCATTCTACTTTTCCGGTTCATTCTATTCTAGATTAAACTCCTGTTGATTTAATTAATTATTATTTGGTTCTGCTTGACTATACAATATTTATAAAAAAAAATTATAATTAATTAACAAACTTCAATGTCTGCTTTAATATGATCACAGGTTTTCATTTTAAGGTTACGTGCCTTTCGTGTTATTAATCCAAGTGCTAGGGACGGATAGATAAAAATATTTGAACACACTTAAGTAATTATTATTTTTTTTTTAATTTTCATTATTATCTACGAATAATGGATTCTCATCATTAAGTACTTATAATTATCTCATGTTGATTAATTGTTCAAGCATTGTGAATGCAAATAAAAAAAAATCTTTTTGAAGGTGAAATACTCTGTGTTTACTAGTTTGGTATGTCGTAATTTAATTGTTAGAGATATTTTTGGAAATATTATTGTTGCAATCCAACCACCATGGTGCTTTAAAAGAAATATTTAAATTGATGTTAAGCCTTAAGAAAGACTCAAACTAAAGTAATGTAATTGTAAAAGAAATTGTTTTGAAATCAAGAAGCATAAATAAAATCTTGTTGCTGTTAATCAAGTGTTTTCTTGCAAGACCTGTCACAATGGGCTCCACACAATTTATTTCCATCTAGGCCACGCGTCTAGTCTTAAATATTAAGTGACGCCTTCCCAGAAAAAAAAATTGGGAGATAAAAAAAGGGGTGTGAATAAAAAATTTTGGGGCGGCGTTTCAGTTGTTAGGATTGTTAATATAATATCTACAGCTTCAGGTAATAACTGTGTTGCCTTACTATGACATATGTCTCACACCAAATAAGATGGAATGCATGTGTGCTTGGGAACAGCTGATTTCTCTGTTCCACTGTGTATCCAAGGGTAGTTATATGATGAAGTACTCTTGTAACGGTATTGCTTTTTTACCATTTATACAAAATATAATCCAATAATATTACTACTAAAAATCACCGCTGCCAGAATTTTACCTGCCGTCATAATCCCGTTAACTTACCTTATTAAACTACCCAGGTCGCCACGATATTTCACGGTTTAATATCGAAACCTTTACTCTCTTGCCCTTACAAAAATCCCGCTATCTGACTACCCTTAAAACTCAGAAAATCCCACAGAACGTTAGACGAGGTTTTCAGCACAGAATAGGAAATGGTTATTGCGTAATGACTTACTCTAACACATACTTTATATTAAATAAAATCTGAATTTATTTTAAGGTGAAATTTGAATTTACGAATAAACAACTAATAAACAATGAATAATCAACTAGCCTATAACCTATGATTATGAACCAGTACATGTGTTCCCTTCGAGATCTCATTTGAAATTCAATACGTTATTCATAACAAAGGAAATTACTAAAAATGATGTTTAATTTTATTCAGTTGATTATGTTCTTTAGTGTGCTACTCATCTGTCATTGCAATCCACGGTTTACGCCACCACGTCTTATGCACTTTTTGTTCGTAGAACACTCCGAAAACTGATTTTATGCTGTTCAACTTTGATTATTTTGTCAATCACACATTTTAATGCTTTTTCATAAATAACATCACTATCCTTTTCAGTCGGTCGGCTTACATTGTTCGCAAGCACGTTTTTTGGCAAACTGCGTGTTAACCCTTTACTAATTGTTCTGCCTGATAGGCCGATTAGATTATTTTCGGCCTATCTTGCACCCGAGGCCACTGTTTTTATTTTAACTTATAGATGACTGACTGCTTAGGGTAACCATCTGATGCAAACACTGGTGATAAAAGTGTCCTTTCTGTGATTTACGCAGAGGCTGAGCTGGCAAGCTGTTGCATAATACGTCTGGGATGGGCAGACTCAGACATTAAACATAAACAGTCTACCATAACATTGTATGGTACAATGGGGCACCTCACAGGTGAATACTGACTGGTTTCAAATTAAAACTGAATTGAATTATTCCTTCCAGCATACAATTCTGTAAACTTTGTCACTTCTGTCATTCTGTCACTTTTGTCACCTTTGTCATTCTGTACACTCTATCTTATTTGATGAGATACAGGTTATAGCAATGTAGCGGGTCAATTTTTGGGTGTTTTTATTTTTACCGTATGGGGCATGTACATTTTTATTCCTTTCATTTTGGTGCGGGCTTGTAAAAAAAGAAGTTATGAAAAATTATTGTGCAAATGCTAATCCGATTATAACAACGCATGGCAACGTTATTTCCAGTGTTGAGAAATAGCAGTCTGAGACAAAGGCGTTACGCAATTTCAATTGTGTCACGCGGCGAGCGAAGCATTTACCCCCTTCAAAATTCTCAGAAATCTGTACTTGTGTAACAGCACACAGCTGCAACTGTACCACCACAAGCTTGAGTGACGCATCCAGCCACAAAACAGGATGCCCTAGGACGAGCAAAATTCAGCAATGTGCTTTTTTGAGCGGCAGGAAGTGCTGTTTACGTCCGGTTCCTACCATGACGTCAGCCAATGCCTAGAGAAGATCATATATGACATTGACTCAAAAAACAACATGACTAGCATGAGTCGAAACTGTGACGACTAACTGTAAGGCATTGATGTCCGTCGTCTCAACTAAAATGCTCCAGGAGTGGGGAACAGGGAGACGCTGTCAGTCTTTGGCCGACTTTCGACTGCGCAGGCAGTCCGTTAAACGGGGCTCAAAAAATAAAACTTTTCTAAAGTAAAATTCAGTGCAGTAAATAAAATGAAGTGCGGCTAATCTGATACAACAAAGAACAACAACAACAAGAACCCATATAAACTATTTTCGGGCATCAACATTATAACATTTCATATAAAGATGACTGTGCGTGAAGACCGCGTGTCCGCCGTGGGGGGAAATTTATATTATAAAATGTTAAGGGTATAAATTCTGTGTAAATGTGAGTGTGGCAAAGCTGGGCTGCTTTCTGTTTTATCTGTGTTGTTAATTGTGTTTTATTTGATATACAAGGTAAGCGGTAGTCCATAAGTTTGATTATGTTAGCGTTGCACAACTTTAAAAAGTGTATCTAATTGAACCTTCCAAATTTTTATAACAACTCAAAAGTAATTGATAATAAATAGTAATTCTCTTCAAACATGAGTTGTGTCATTGCTTTGCGTAACCCATAGACCATGTTTGTATCCAGCTACATGCGATCGAATCCTGAGACCTTGAAGAAGTAATCGTGCTGGTAAGTACAAGTTAAATTGAGATTGGGATAATTTGATGTGATTGATAAAGAAGGACATCACATTTGGCGCCACGGAACAGGCACGAATTGTAATTAATGATATTTAATTAAAATTCCGCATCTACAGAGATACAAACATGTTCTAGGTTAGCATAGCAACCTAACATTATATTAAAAAATTTAAGTAATTACAGTATTTATTTAATTAATCTATTTAAGCAATTTATTTAATTTAATTATATTAATAATACAAAATGTCAGACAACGAAAATAACGTAAATAAAATGAGTGTCGAAGTTTGCGACGACTCGAACATTAGTAACTTTGAAGCACACTCGACTCCAAGTGCGAGTCGGGAGAAAGCAGAGATAAATTTAAGCAACCAGAGTAATGTAACTGATGATTCGGGAGTTCAAGTAACCCCAAAATGGAGTAGAGAAAGTAAAAATAATAACCAAGTCAGCTTCACTGACGATAAAATAGAAAGTCAGTCGACACCGGTCCAAGATAAAAAATCTGATGATAGCTATGAAATGTTTAAAATAATACAAGCAATGTTAGAAAAACAGAGTGTAAAATTTGATGAACAAAAAAACGAAATTCAAGAATTTAAAAGTAGTGTAAATGAGAAATTCGAAGAACAGAATATTCAGTTTCAGCAGAGTATTAGCGTAAAATTTGAGGAACTTAAAACTGAAATTAATAAAGTACAAATCAATTGTGAGAGTAACTTTATCAAACTGACAAATGAATTAAAAGAAACGTGGAGTCACTCATTGAATAGTAGGAATAATAAAATTTACAAAATAGAGAGTAATGTGGTGGAAAATTTTGATAAACAAAGACAAAAGGTAACTGAAAATTTTGAATGTAAAACAGATGATAATTATAATGATATGTGTAAAAACGGGGTAGTGGAGAGCAAGATAACAAATATTAACAATGATATTGAAAGTGGTGATTTAACTGAAAATGTAGTAGTAGAGAATGATACATTGAATGATAGTAGTGATAATGAGAGTTTAATGGGATTAGAGGTTAATGAGGAGGTAATAGTTGTTGATGAGATGGAGAGTGTGTGTAAGGAGAGTTTAAGTGAATGTGTAGAGCAGAGGGTAAAATTTCCCCTTATTTGTGATGAACCAGAGTGTTCAAAAGTGTTATTTTTGGGCAAGAGACCCTTATTAATGAAAGATTTGAGTTGTTTAATTTTGTTGAATAATTTTGTACCCTCTGCATGGAATGAGAGAGAAAGTGTGATATGGCATTATGATGAGAGAGATTTAAATGGAGAGATAGAATTATATAAGCTAATGAGAGATTATAATGAGTTGAAAGAGATGTTAGTTGACATGAAACACTTACCTGTTAAAATAGAAAGTGAAGATTATTTTTATAATACATGTTTAAATAATAATAATTTACTTTATGAAGAAAAAATAACTGACTTGATAACGAATATTACTGATGGAGACTTAACCAATGTACTTAATGTTGACTTGTTTAATGATTATTATGGTAAAATGAATGAACTGAAATTTTATGGTTACTATACAGAAGATAACCGTACTTGGAATGCAAATAAAATTGAAAACTGTTATGTGAAACCCCGTCAAATTTTTGACGTTGGAGGTTGAGCCTTAAATTCACAATTGGTCAATTTCAAATATGTTAATATATGGTAATGACTTAGCTGATTTTAGATATTGAAGTGTGATATAACTGAATAATTATTGATGAAGAATTGTAAATACATGTTTAGTGAAATTATTTGTATGCATTATAAAATGTTAGATAAACAAGGTATGTATGTAGCCGAAATTGCGATGACAAAAATAATATTAATATTTTGCATCTTAAAACAAAACAATACATTAAATCCTGTAATTAAATACAACTAAATAACTATAATAAACCTATAGTTAAATAATTATAAATAACTATGAATAATATAAAACAGTAAGTGGTAGCGGATAGATATTCCCCACTTGTCCCAGTGGGGTTCGTCTATTTCAGGGACGCGCCCCTGCCCACGGGAGCCTTGGTTTTCTCCAGTACCTTTATTTTCGGAGGAAGCTTTGTCCCTACCTTTATTCCTAGTTCTTGACCTTTTAATAATCCTTATCCCTTTTATCTTCCCGATTTCCCTACCCTCCCCTTAGATTAAACACATAAACAATAGTTACACAAATTGGCACACTTTTTGTAACCATTTGATTGCCTTAATTCTAAATAATACATTAGGGTAATCCTCAAAATTAAATAAACCGGCGTTATTTATGAATTGTAAACTCATCCCTTAATTAGGTCGGTAGTGGAGAAGTTTTGTGGCTGAGTAGACAAACGAAATAATCAATTTTCTGTGTAATTCCACATGACTATTGTGGATTGAGATGGGGCTGTAGATTAGTGGTTGTGGTTTGTTTTTATGGGAAAGGAGGCAGGTAAGGAACTCAGGGCTGCCGACAGGTTTTGTTTACATTCACTGATGTAGGGGTTCTGTTCGTCTTCCATCGCATCTTGATTCATAATAATCATGTACATGTAACATATAACCTATTTACCGGTAATTAAGAAAATAAAATAATTTTGGAAAATATTTTACAGTAACCTTACTGTTAAATATTTATTGTAACCAAAAGGTTCAATAATTATTTTGTGTGGTACCTGCTATGTTAGGTTATGAGTACGGGATAATGGTAGTTGGAATGTGATAGTGGAGGAATTTAAAGGGAGATCAGAACCAATGATGTAAGGTTTGTAAAAGTTATTGAAATAATAAGAAAAACTGAAACAGTTAATTACGTAGAATCATTTTGTAAATGGTAATTAAAGTCATGGAGATTGTTTTGAATGTACTAAGAGATGAAATTGAAGTATAGACGCCCCTGGAGTAACTTAATATTGTAGATGCTAGCGCTGTGTTTAAATTCATTTTGATTCAAATGGAAATTGTAATTTTACATATTTTATACATTAACTTCATAAAAGAAAAATGTTAAGAGACAAATATATTATCTAAAAGATTTATAAAACTTGAAAAGTGTAGTACGCAGGTATGGCAATATATGATGCAACCAGAATGTTTAGACTATGAATGCTGAAACTGAGCATGTTTATAACTGTTGTTTATGAAAACAAGTCTGGCACACAAATGTAAACAGAAATGTTGTAGTCTGCTGAATCAGTATCTTGAGTAAAACCCTATTGTGACATAAAAGAATTAAAGTAAATTTTTTGTCAAAATAATACTGAGGTAATTATTGTAACTTTTAGTTTGAGAAATTAAACACCATTAAATTAATCTGGTAATCAAATCAATAGAAACAATGATTTTTAACAACGAACTTAAATTTTTTGAGTTTTAATTTTTGTGAAAAAAAAAAAAAAAAAATTGGGATGCATGTAATTTCAAAATTAAATAAATCCTAGAAGTAAGTGACCAAAAACAATTGTCAAGTTTAATATCAGTGAGTATGGGAACATTTTGAAGAGATGTAACAAAATATAAACTTGTTGTCAATACAAGAAGTGGGGATATTTTGGGGGGTAGATTGGTGCTCAATGAAGTGATAGAACAATGGAGTGTTGAACTGTATATGTAGAAAGTTTAGTTCAATTGTTAATAAATTAGTTAGCTATTAAGTGGCTATTGTGGGGGTTGCCTGTGCTCTCGCAAATAGCGAAATGGGTTGGGGGTAACAGTGAGTGTTACCTCCATCGGAGGCCAAAATGGCGATAAATGTGCGGCACACCTTATCCGTGTAAAGTAAAAATTTTACACACTTCTAAACGACTGTGTCGCACATAACTAGATTGATGAAACAGGCAATTAAATTAAAGTTAGATTTCCCCGACTTTTCGGGCGGTTACTGCCTTACCAGCACTAACCGTGGTTTTGGCTAGCGGCCAGCTATGGTCATACCAAGTCCCTTGACCATAGCTGACTTGAAATTGGTACAGATTTGAAATTCAATGGGGGGGAACTTAGGGGAAATCTTCCCGGAACTATGGAACAGCGGCTGCCACTCTGCCCGCCTTGGGGTAGCAAGACAGGTGGTAGATCCGTCTTAAGGGAGTATGATTATATAACAAGAACATGATGATGTTCGTAACGTTTGAAACTTAATAGCGGAAGCAGAGACACGGAGAGGTAAAAACCTGCTCCAAAATATACCGTCTCTGTCGAAGCGCAAGGGCGAGACAGTCCTCCATAATTATAAATAGTGTGTGTGGCTAGGAGGTGACGCAAAGGAGTCACGAATGTAAATTTTATAACATAACATTTTTTTATTCAAAGCTTGATCAAATAAAACCGCTTGTGCTCTGTTAATTAACTAGTGTTCAGACTCTTAATATAAGGTGTTCATACTATAATTTTAAAGGTATCATTTTATTGTTGTCTGTTAGATAAGCATTGATAAGAATATGTATTTTCATTATGTGTGTATTTAGCTAATAATTAAATCGTCTGGCAGGCTAACATAAATAACCAGAATCAGAGAAATGGGAAACAATGAGGTGAGAAGTGAGAATAAATAAAAATAAATCTGTATATTCCATGTAATTTGTTCAATTGTGAGATGTATTTTCATTGTGTTAGGATATCAGCTGATCAGCAATAACAGGTCACTGGTATATTGGTTTGTAAATGTTATAAGTAATTGATGTTCAAGGTAATGTTTTAATGTATTATAAAAATAATTTGCTACAATGAGAAATAAAGTAACGATTTGTGAAATCTAATAAGAGATAGTTTTTTGGGTGATAAATATTTTGTGGGGCATATAGATCTGTCCCAATTGAATTCCAAGTGAAGTTGAAATAATAGAGATGAATATGATGTAATGTTGTTTTGAAGTAAGGTATGTTGTAGAATTTTAAGTAGTATTGAGGTTGACACAGGAGTAATGGAGAATAATTGGAGAGTTCTGGATGATATATTTATGTTTACAATTAAGGAGGTTATTTTGTGTATTTGTAGTGAGGTAATGAGATTGAGATTTTTTGGGGATGGCAATTTTGTAGTAGGGGATAGTGTCATGTAGGAGTCCGCAACAAGGGTTGGGACGGGATAGGGATAGATTTTAGTGGGGAAGGGGCCGCCTTAGGTAGGATCCGGGCCGCCAACATAAGGGAATGAGCTTTGGGGATGGAAACACGTATCCTATGTACAAAGGGTTAGAGAGTATATTTTTTTATATATGTAGAGAAGGTGACGATTTGAGTTCAATGATAAGTTGGGGCTTAGTGTGTTTTGGGATAGATATTTTGATAGAGATGGGTGTCATGATAATTGAAGTTGATTAATATTAGAGTCAGAGAGTAAAGTTTATATATGCATACAGATATAATATAGTAAATGAGAATAACTAATTTACATCACCTACAGTAGATTAACGTAAGATGGTTGAATAAAAAGAGAGATTTATGATAAAGGATATAAAGTTTTCCTTTTTTTTAAACCAGTGACAGAATCTTGATAAAATTTGGAAATCATGTAAAATTAAGAGTTGTTGATTTTAAATAACTTAAATGTCAAGTTGATGATCATTTATATTAATATTTTGTAAGTTTAAATATTTTATGTTACTATGCTTTGTATTTCAAGTTAGGATATTACAGATGTTCAATGTGTTTTCAGAACTTATATATAACATATGTAGGTCAAGGATTTTGGACTTGACCTAGTTTCGATCAGCTGATGAGGTCATACACCTACTAAGCCTGTATAGTAGGAAGTTAATTTTAATTTGTTTATTTAATTGATTTAAACCAATTTTTAAATAATTTTGCATATAAAGGAAACATTTTAAATAAATTTAAAATTTTTTGAATTTTAAAATTTTTGGGGAATTTGAATTTTTGAAAAAAAAAAAAAAAAAAAAAAAAAATTTTTTTTGATTTTTCGCCTGCCAGCGAACGCATATTTTAGGTAGGGATTGTTTTATTATGTGTGTATTTACCATGTTTTGTTGATTGTTTAGTTTACTGATGTCTTGTATTGAACTGTATTGTTAGACTAAGACATGTTAGGTTAAGGATTTGTTCAAGTAGAGAAAACTCTAAATTCAAGCCAATTTAAAGGAAACAAAAGATAATGAAGAGAATTTTTTTTGAGCATATCATTTTTTTTTAACTTTGAATTTTTTAAAAAACTTTTGTCAATATTAAAGAATTTTGTAATTTTTCAATTTCACAATGTATCATGTAATGTGAGTATGTGTGAGCCCAGTATTTGCTAAAGGCAGCCCAGCTTGCAAAAAAGGGGAACATATCGGCGGAGGAGCTGGAATAATTCTAGCCAGGGATTGAGGATTTTTGGGGGTAGCATGTTAAAAGGCGAGGTGCGCCGTGGTGCGAGTCTGTTCGATTTCTCGGTGTTGGGATCTCTTACGGAGAAGTCCAGTGATCTCGTTCAGATGAGTCCATAGTCGCTGAGCCGGGGGGGTCGTGTACCCATAAGTAGTAAGAACCAGGGGGTTGTTGGCACCAGTTCCTCACCGGTCCTCTTCGGGGTTTATCGATGAGATTTCTTCTGTTATGAACAGCAGAATTCTCATCGAGGGGGTATTGTAGCGGGTCAATTTTTGGGTGTTTTTATTTTTACCGTATGGGGCATGTACATTTTTATTCCTTTCATTTTGGTGCGGGCTTGTAAAAAAAGAAGTTATGAAAAATTATTGTGCAAATGCTAATCCGATTATAACAACGCATGGCAACGTTATTTCCAGTGTTGAGAAATAGCAGTCTGAGACAAAGGCGTTACGCAATTTCAATTATGTCATGCGGCGAGCGAAGCATTTACCCCCTTCAAAATTCTCAGAAATCTGTACTTGTGTAACAGCACACAGCTGCAACTGTACCACCACAAGCTTGAGTGACGCATCCAGCCACAAAACAGGATGCCCTAGGACGAGCAAAATTCAGCAATGTGCTTTTTTGAGCGGCAGGAAGTGCTGTTTACGTCCGGTTCCTACCATGACGTCAGCCAATGCCTAGAGAAGATCATATGTGACATTGACTCAAAAAACATGACTAGCATGAGTCGAAACTGTGACGACTAACTGTAAGGCATTGATGTCCGTCGTCTCAACTAAAATGCTCCAGGAGTGGGGAACAGGGAGACGCTGTCAGTCTTTGGCCGACTTTCGACTGCGCAGGCAGTCCGTTAAACGGGGCTCAAAAAATAAAACTTTTCTAAAGTAAAATTCAGTGCAGTAAATAAAATGAAGTGCGGCTAATCTGATACAACAAAGAACAACAACAAGAAGAACCCATATAAACTATTTTCGGGCATCAACATTATAACATTTCATATAAAGATGACTGTGCGTGAAGACCGCGTGTCTGCCGTGGGGGGGGGGGAAATTTATATTATAAAATGTTAAGGGTATAAATTCTGTGTAAATGTGAGTGTGGCAAAGCTGGGCTGCTTTCTGTTTTATCTGTGTTGTTAATTGTGTTTTATTTGATATACAAGGTAAGCGGTAGTCCATAAGTTTGATTATGTTAGCGTTGCACAACTTTAAAAAGTGTATCTAATTGAACCTTCCAAATTTTTATAACAACTCAAAAGTAATTGATAATAAATAGTAATTCTCTTCAAACATGAGTTGTGTCATTGCTTTGCATAACCCATAGACCATGTTTGTATCCAGCTACATGCGATCGAATCCTGAGACCTTGAAGAAGTAATCGTGCTGGTAAGTACAAGTTAAATTGAGATTGGGATAATTTGATGTGATTGATAAAGAAGGACATCACAGCAAGGCAATTTGTCCTCTAAGTTACATGTCGGAAGATACACGATTCTAAAACAAATGTTTCTTTGTATCTACCATTACAAAAAAACAGAACTGTAAAGTTTTTAGCTGAGTAGGAAATTTTATGGGTGGGGGACAATCCACAAAATCCCCCACTGCTTATGCCCGAGACTGTTCTAATTACTTATAAATTCAAAAATCTGAACTAATCAATAATTCAGACCACACCAGGCCCCAATTAGATCAGATTAGGTGTATTTCTACTTACCATACTTGATAATTTTTTGGATGTTCGTCAATGACTTCTTTCACGTACTTGAGTTCTTCATTTAAATCTTTATTTAAATACCTTAACACTTCTCTCCTGTAAACAGAAGAAACAAACAGTAGTGAGTCTTACCTCAAAAAGCGATAGTCGTTGATTTCTAAAATTATACGTGCCAGAACACATCAATTCAAAAGTTGTACAGACTCAAATATACTTAAATTTTATATTATCGTATAAGTTTACATCTGGTTATTACAAAGGTCTACATTTTTAAACCCTTATAAAATATGCAACATACGTATAAACATGTATCTAAAAAAGATAATAAAGTTTACTGACATTTCTAAAGAGCTTCAGTCGTCAGGTTAGCCGCATAACAATCGAAAACACGTCACTCATGATGGCGTCATCCCGCAGCCTCAATCAAACTCTAAGTGATGGTTTCGATGGTTCGGACATTTAAAAAAAGTTTCCATAGTTTCATCATTGTGTCGTCATTGTTTGTTTCTTGACCTTTCCTTACTCTTTGTGTCCAATGCTGTATGATGGTCAGAAATCAGCCATGAACCCACATACTTTGATGGATCAAATAAACAGACAGGAGGTCCATTAATTTTCACAAACAAGAGGCTGGATACAGTCTTTGTCTTTAGAAATGCTCTTAAATATGTTATGATTAGATTAATTTGTGAAAAACCCCTCTCACATTCACTTGAAGATATTTCAAGTTAGAAACTCACCGGAAAAATTCTGTAATACATACACAAACGACGGTCGCTGCTTTGTGTCGACACTGCTAACTGCGAATGTCATCTTCGAGCGAGCCTTGTTGAATTTTTTTAAAAATACATTCTACTTACAAGAGAATTTCAGGTAGAACGTATTAAAAAAATGAATGATAGTAGTTAAGATAAAGATTAGTGCTGGTGTTTGATATGTTTAGTTTTGTAGTGGGGCTGATGAGGAGCACAATTTAAAAAGTAGTAGTAAATGTTTGTAATGATTAGGGTTTTCTTTTCATATATTTTTTTGGTAATTTATTTTTGGATCCAAGAGGTTCTGGAACGCCGTTCTGGCACGTTACCCCTGAAATCAAGCCCTGCATATTATAGTTATTACAACTAGACTTCTCTATAGAAGTTAATTATATTCTTACAACCACTGTCTGTACAGAAGAGGATGACTACCTAGGAAAGTCTAGACAATGCAGCTGAATGGAAGACAAAAGAGAGGTAGACCAAAGTTGTGATGGATTGATGGAGTCCACTTATAGACGACTGTTACTGTAGTATATTGAATTTACGATGTTTCGAACGATGCAGTCTATGTTAGCCTTCAGGTAATTTTTATAAGATTTACATACACCGACGCCAAGAAACAGCCGAAACAACTGCAAACTGGAAACACAGTTTATTAATATTTAGTTAACAGAGAAAGAGGCGAGGGTAGGTTTTGTGTATTTTTTGGAATAGTTCTACAGGTCTTAATTTGTCATCTTGATTAATATGAAAATATATTAAATTCAAGTAAATTAAACAAGACAAAAATAAAATAAACGAGAATAGCCGTGGTGTAGCGATTGTGTGGTAGACGCAACATCAAATGGGTTGCTCAACTACCTGCAATGTATGATCTGTCTTTTATACAGTCATTTACAAGTGCTGGCAAACCAATGGGAGATACGCATGCCTAGTAATACCTCTTCACATTACCATCCACAGCCAGTGTGAAAATTGTATGTCCTCTATGTCTGAGACAGTTAGTAAGCACACGTATTCTACTAGAGTGTACACATAGAAAGAAATCCAGCTGAAGCTCCGAATTCCTGTCTAAACTAGAAGGTAAAATTAAATAGGTCTACCTAACAACTTTAAAACTACCTGCAGGGTTTAATGACTACCTACCTGTCTCGGGTCCCGACTGCTGAAATGTCGAACATTAGATAGAAATTTGGTTTTTCTAAGGTATGAAACCACTGTTTATTTGAACTGAACTAAGAGTCTGGAGGTCAGGACCGTTGGAGAAGGCTTCTGGAGAAAGTCAAGACTTAACAATGAGTTGCAGCACAATAGATGATGAACCTCAAAAATCCAATCAAATGCTATAATTAATGTGGCCAATAATATTATTTTAATTAATAACAATTAATAATACACATAATTTTACTTATATAAAAATAATTACTTATACAAATAAAATAGCCCTACTTCATTAGATTTACCTGAATTGCCAAACAGTGTAATTTGCAGGGTTTAACAGTAAAGCATCTACAGTAAGCTGAAGCGCTCTCTCAGACTTCTCATTATTCTTCAGAACAGCTCTAAAGTAATCATAAACATCTCGAACTAGGCATTCAAAAAAAGAACGCACTGTTAGTGGTCAAAGTCAAACAGTATTATTATGTATCATATTGTATTTAATGATAATTTACATTTATCTGAATATGCGATAGCGACAACAGGAAACGGTCCGTCATCCTGAGGTAGTGGTTTCACGTCCTTCCATTCATGTCTGTTCCTGTAGAACACCCAGTTGTCAGTTCCAAACTGCTCATCAGGGCTGCTGTCTCCCATTGTACGCCTCCCACCTGTAAAGCTGAACAAATAATCATACAAATATGCAGTCGCATAAGTACAGGAGGAGGGTGAACAATCCCCCCCCCCCCCCGAGCTACAAAATTATAGAATCACTTAAGGTAGCCTATTTATAAGCCAGTTATGTGTTAAAGTAAGGCTTATAAATACTTTAAAAAATAAAAGGAATTACAATATTTTTAAATTAATAAAGGAGAAACTAGTCTCACCCCCCCCCCCCCGCAAAACGAGCAGATCCTAGTTATGGCACTATAAGCACATATTAATGTACCTCCATATTGATTAGTAGAATTAACCTATACATGAAAGGATAGAGGGGCTGCAGAAGTTATACAACATCAGATTAGTGATTGGAAGAAGTTGAAGGAAAGAAATGGTGACATTGTTGGGATTGATACATACAGGAAAGGAACTTGACAAATGCTGACACTGTTGAAGATATTTAAAACACTGAACCGGGTTGATATTAACATCACACATGGCAAATAAGCTGTCAATTAGGTCTGTACAGTTTATGTTTTGTCAACGACATTGCTATCTTTTGATGTAATCCTAAAAGTTTTTCAATTTCTGAAGTTTTGACATATCCAATGTTGTGCAAATCTGAAGTAAACATGTATCCCCAAAATTAAATGACACTGGCGAATCAAACATTTACAACATCACAATTACCAAACATTCACAATCAAACCCGAAACATTTAGACCAGTGGCCTAGTAACCTAATCCCCATTGGTCACTGAAATATGAAAGTTTATTATTCTGACAAATTTATTATTTTAATTAAAATTCTGATAATAGTGCGTTAAAGTTGCTGATAACAAAAAGCTACAATTATTTCATTAATAGTTTGTTATAACCTCAAAACTCGTATACGGAAATACACAAGTTAATTCTTTACAAAACAACACATGCCCGCTAATTGTTTAATCTAGTTATCTTATTAATTTAACAAAATAACATAAATCCTTGTGTTTCTAACTCGTAAACATAATCGATTAGCCAAAATGATAATAACAGCAAATAATGGTGGTTCATTATTTACTTAGTTTATGTAATGTCTAATACGTAATTCTTCTTAGTTACTTACCTTATTTAGAAATCTTAATAAGCTCTTGTAGGGACAAAATGCCTTACTGTTACCCACAGAGTACGAATATGTTGTTACCGAAGTTGTTTTTTAGGTTAGTTTTTAAAATCGCCGTTTGCCATCAGCGGCCAGCGGCCACCAGTCAACTCCCCAACGTGGTGGCATTCGGATGTTAAAAAAAAATCACTTGTATTTATTATAATAGCATAATATTTTACATATTTTCAACAGTTTACAACTTTGAGGTATAGGGAATTATCATGCCATTTTTTAATTCATTTCTCTACTAATGTGGAGGAAACTGAAACTGCAGGCTAGAAAGTAAACCGACAGCAAAAGGCTCTATCTGTCTGTGCTCACTTTCGTACTCGCTACTCTGTTTTAACTAGCGTACATGAGAGCGACGCGTTGTGTCACGTTCTCGTTTTTGCTTGTTTTGAGGATTGTAAACTAACAAAGTTTGAATCACTGTAAGTATAGTTTCAAGCAGTTGTTTATCTTTTAAGTGTTTAAATATTTTATAATTTTCTATCCTGTTTTGTTGTAAGGGTGAACACAGGGTGGAGTGAAAAAGCTTGAAAAAAAAATTTAGCTCAATTTATTAGCCTATATGCGGAAAAGTTGCTACCTATAAGTGTAATCATCTGTGTGAAATTTGAACTTCCTACAACGTAATCTTTGGCTGCCAATTTGCCATACAAATCTCTATAACATTTTAAGATTTATGAATTTTTCATGCAGCTCTTCGCTTGTTTTCTGTGTGAAAACAACCCAGAACCCACCACGTGGAGGTGGCTGCATATCGAGTTCCACCACCCTCCCGCCGTTTGTCTTTAAACATTTAGGTTAATTGCCTCATAGAACTTGGAGATATTGACTTTTGGTTTCAAATTTGGGTAACGCAATTCTAGATGCTATTCTTGCACACACCGCAGCTGATGCTTCAGTAACTAATTTGACGCAGCGCTCTACTGCTTGTGAAAGGCACGGAAATCTTAAAATATCAATTTCAACAGGAACGTCCAAAATCATCGGCTTAAGTTCATTATCAGAAATAGATACTGTAAGTGGTGGTTCAGTAAGTGTAACTGAATGCCAGTCAATTAGATCTATATAGTCGTCTGCTTGGAAATTTACCGTAGGAATCTTAAATTCACGAACATTTTGTTCTACTTTAGCTATTTGTCTACATTTTAAAATTCTTCGAAGGCCCAACTCTCTCAAGTGTTTTCGGTTGTCGGCCAACATTGCCAACAGAATATTTTCTGGATGACCAAAATATGCGTTTCTTTGCAGTGTTCGATCTATTATGCTCTTTAACTCTTCAGGCAGAAATCGAGATTTTTTTATTATGCTGTAAAAGTGTTGACTCCCATGCTGACAAGATGACTGAGTTTTAATATCAAACCATGCGCATGCGTATACTCCAATAACATACTCTGTTAAAACTTTCAAGTTCCCCGATGGTTCTTTTGTTGAAACATATAATCTCAAAATTCTATTTGCTGTCGTTAACCACCTGGAATGACTCATTTTTCCTGGATCCTTTCGTGACAAGCTTAATGAAATATTTCCGTTTGAAATTCTAGTACACATTTCGTAGAGATATCGTTGATCTGTACTAAGTTCATCAATGGCAACATCAGGCAAAGTTATTTCTATCTTTTCAAAGCTTATTACAGGCATCTTTTCGCAAGATTCTAACTTTTTTCCAATTTCTCCACAGTACCCTTTTGGTCCAGTAGTTTTTCCGTACAAATGTAGCAATAGATAATGTAATGGTAATTCATTTGTATGTAACAAACAAACAAACCATTGCAAAGGACGTCCCATAGAAAGCTTAAGTTGTCTTATGATACCATTTTTATAACCTGTATGGGCACTGTTCCATCACAACCAACAGCTTGCAACTTAGAAAGATCAACATTTTTCTCTAAAAAAGTTAATATGCTTGTTTTAATATTATGAGAACTGCCAGATATAGGAGTGACATGACCAAGATCTATAGATCCTGGTTCTGAAAGTAGAACAACATGCTCTTCTGTTATGGTCGTTCTAGCTACCCTTTCTCCTTCCTTAACCTGAATTAAAGTCTTGTCTTTTCGGCCGTCAAAGTATATCCCATATTCCAATGAAGAGTGTTTTCCCTCATTTTTCCTTTGCAAGTCACTGCGGGTTTTTATTCTTTCCCTTCTGATTTTGCTACGATCGACTACTTTAGAAGAATCATCTTTGGTAATTATTCCCATTTAAAGCTCCATTTATAAGAATTGCTGTTGATCTATCAGAAACACCAGTTCTTCGCAAGCCTGTGCTACATTTGTAAGTTTAGTTCTCATTTACGAAGTTGAAGGGGAATCTTGACTTATAATTGTGTTTTTCGTTTCACATCTTGTTCATATTCAGTATCTTCATATTCATCAGAAGAACTTGAAGAATTCAAAGTGTGTCCCATAACAGAAGGAGAAAGTCTATTAGCTGTTTTTTCTTCACTCTCTTGCAATTGAATGTTTTGACTTCTTTCTGCTGCCTTTTCTTTGCGTTGCAATCTTTTTTCAAGCATTTTGCTTGCTTTAATGTCAATATTTCCAATTACCATTCTTCGAAATGTCCTTTGATCCGTTAAAAAACTCTTTCAGCTACAGGTACTTTAATTTTGCAAGTACAGATTAAAAAGTCCTTGCATTTACATAATGAAATATCAAACAGATTTTTTACCGCTGATTCTCTAAATGATACAACTTTTTTCGAAGAATTTAGTTTACCTTCTCTTTTCAAAGGCTTCTTAATATTACGATATTTTTATGGTACTCTCTTATCTTATGTAATATTTGTTGGTCCGTTACAGTAGGAATTGAACTTTTTCCCCATAAGCGTTTGAGATCTTTTATTAATGGCAAACACACATCAGCCAAACCAGGTTCCTGTTTGTTTTCTCTTAAAAGTTCTTGTCGTATGTATAAATAATATCTTATAACGTCCGCACATGTCAGTAGCATATTATCTTTAAAGGTTTCAGGCGCACCAAACACTGGGCACAAATCGTCTGATCGCGTCCGAGGCATTTCTGTATGCCCTACGTAACACGAAATGATAACTAAATGAAACATACTGAACAAAAATAACACAAAATAAAATACGTGAACCACGTAACGCAGACTAAATGAAATACGCACTAATAATAGAAAGACAACTAATTCAAACGGAGAATGCAGTCGTACTGACGCCAGCAATAGAGAAAGCATCAGCCACAATCTCTCTCTCTCTCTCTCTCTCTCTCTCTCTCTCTCTCTCTCTCTCTCTCTCTCTCTCTCTCTCTCTCTCTCTCTCTCTCTCTCCCCCCCCCCCTCTCCCCCTCCCAGCATCAGCCAGCGTCCATACACGGTTAGAGAGAGAGGGAGGGTCTATGCAGGAGCATGCGCACGCACAGTGCGCACTTGAAGGGCGAGTCCCTCGATTCCCAGCATCACATTAAGTGTCAAACTTTTGATTTCTCTGACAGTTTAATTTCAACCACTCATGGTTTCAAATCAGATCTATTATAATTTATGAATCTGTTTTTGTTAGTTTTGTGACAAATTAGGCGAAATAGCTGAATATTATGGCAGTTATTTTGGCAGCCAAAAATTTAATCTGATTTAGCTGAGATTTCGTATTATAAATAGGCTTTGTAATAGGCAACTTTTCCACGTATAGGCGTTTTAAATTCATGATTTTAATTTTTTCACTCCACCCTACAACAGTGAACAATCCCATGATAGTACTTTACCACCACAGTCCATGGAAAGAGGAATTGTTAATTTTGTTTGTTTTAAAATTATAATTGATAATAAAGTAACCGATAATTTAACCTTAATAAGTTACGAAATAGTTTTATAACGTTCAGTATGTCAGTTTTATAAAATTGACGTAAGGTTAACAAGCAAACTAACTTAACAACTAACATTTCTCACTTTTTGTGAAATCCACGTAAAAAGAAAACCAACTCGAAGTGAAGCGGGGTGACCCTTGCCAATTACTATTGTAACAATCAAATGGAGTGGTGCCGTCCTCGTTTACAGCCCCGCGTTGGGTTCGTCAATATGTAACGATGAACCGAGGTCGTGCCTGTTAAAATGTATGTTCACACTTGTTTATTTTGTGTATTAGTGTGAATGTAGTGTGTTTGCCTCACACCGGTCGTTACATAAATCGACGTCACTACTGGAGTCTGTAGCGTTGTCAAAATCACCAGTACAACCTACCTGTTAATTCATAAGGGTTGCGAATCCTGGGTGGCGCCAAATTGTTTCTATTAAAACAATTAAAATAGTTAAATTATAAGATGATACGTGTTACTAGCATGGGCAGCTGGAGCGCTCGAATGGTTCCCGCCGCTATACAGGTTGCCGTCTCGATCACTCGTGATGAGCGCTAGTTGGTTATTGAATAAAACTTGCTAACACACATATACTCTACAACGTCCTATGAAATAAAAAGATAGTAATACTCTGTACTGTGATTTTAATAAACATTCAATTATTAATTAATATGACAAAAGGATTATAAATGTTTTGATAACAGATTGCTCCGGCTTATAACATGAAACGCAAATATCTCAGAGTTGGCAAAATTGATTTTACAACACTTTTCGTTGCCGAAATGGCTACAGTTACGTACAATATATGAATATGTTTAAAATCTGGGGTTCTTTGGATTATGAAATAAGACATAAACGTTGGTTACATTAAAGAAGTACACTACCATACCTTATACGTACTTAGAAAGTATAATGTGTTTTTACAAATTGTTCGGTAGTGTCGTATTTTTGTTACAAAATGGTACTCTTAAGCGAGGTTATATTTTGATTAATAAAATGTTTTTATGTAAGTAAATTATGCATTAACACCTTTGAAAGAAAATAATCTTTGTTCAATAGTGAGAAATTTTATCATTTGGAAAATATTTAAGGTAATTTGGTTTTTTGGGATTAAGGAATTTTTATTCGATACTTATCAGTTCAGATAGTGCTGATGTGTTGCCATCTAGGGTAGTGGATATTCTTCAAATTTGGGCTGGTTTTAAGCTTCGAACATCTTTTTCAATCTTGTCTTGGGTTTTTGTTGATTAATTTATTCAATTTGGTTCCAGGACATCGTTAATTCTTGGTAGGTCGACATCTATTCGTCTTTGGTCATCTTGGTTAACTTCCTACACTTTTCGTAACTATTTAAATTAAAATTTCAATCATTCCAATTTTGCGTGCCGCTTACCCACGCGTCATTTTTTCAAGTCTCATATATTTAACGGAAAACTAGCCTTCAACGGCTCGTTACTATGGTAACAGCAATCCTGGGATTGGTTAAATACTCTTTCAAAAGCATTGTTAAGAGATTTGAATTTTTATTCGAATTTATTAAGTATTTTCCTAATGGTTTTATTCCTTTATAGTTCCTTTGGGGTAATAAATGATATCACTATTATCTTTCTTTCCTTTCAAAGTTTACAACGATACCTCATAAGGTCATATTCTCTTATACATTAACTTTAGTCTAAATATTTGACATTTGATAAATTACATATCTTTCTTAAATTAAACTTTTATAATAACATTTCTGTTTTAAAATGATTGACATATAATTACTGGCCATTTACTGGTCTTAGATTAGTAAAGTTTCTTGCGAAATTGTTACAATTTACATTTGAGTGTCTTTGACAGTTAGATGTTTTCATAGCCAAGATTAGCCAGGATGGTTTTTTGGTGTATTTCTTTTCAATTACATTTTGAATTCAGCCTGATGGGCTTCACTTAGTTATCATATTTGTTTGTGTTTTAACTACTATTCAACATACATTTTCATTACACATATTTTAAAATATAATAATTAGGCTTATGGACTGTAGGTTCCCTTCAGCCATATCCTCTTTATAACATTGAACCAAACTATTCTTTATAAGTTACTAGTTATTGTTAGTTCTAATATTGATTCCTTTCTTTTGTTACTACCTAGAGTGATAAACATCATCACTTCTTGCAAAATTATGAAAGTTAATTCCCCTTTCAACATGGGGTGTTTTATTCATTGTAGTCTTAATTTTAAAAACAAAACTTTATCTCTATTCTACTATCTCCTCCATACCATGTTAATACAAACTGTTTTTGTCTGGGCTTTCTCCCTGAATAACATTACCTGCTTCTTTTGTATTTATTTGGAATATTATTTTTAATTATTTTTAGTTATATAAATGTGTACAAGATCACTCCAATCATTGATTGTTGATCAATGTTTTATAAAGTGTTTTCTTACTTATCATTACATTTTTATTGCTTAACATACACTTTCACTATTTTTAGGGTACTTACACTTTCACTATTGCACTTCACTTTGGTTCACTGTTTGTATTGAGTGTTATTTAATGGGTAATCCCTATACTTTCTCCTACTATTTCTCACTATTTCTTTACAGCATAATATTTATTATTAATAATATTAGGTTAGTTATTTTTTGTTAAATCTAACCTTTCTAACTGTGTTAGTGTACTTTTTCTACACTACGTTACTTTACAATCGTATTGTCTTTAAAATGGGTATATAAGTTAATTCAATTATAACAATAATATTTGTTTCATCAATAAATAATTATTTGGGGTTTATTTACAGTACTCTATCCTTGAGTATACTATTTTTCCCCTTTTATATGTGTGTTAGTTTCCCCTTGGGTTTAAACTGTCTCCTCTTCATTCTTCCTCTTCTTCGTCTTCTTCAATAGTCTTCATCTTGGTTCGGTTCTCCTCTTCTCATCTGGTTCGATTTCTGTTTAATCGTAGGGATCTGTTCTCTTCCTTTGATTCTTCTTTAGTTCTGGGTTCATATCTTCCTTTGTTAGTTCATAATTGTTTGGTCCATCACCTTTTTTCTTGAGTATGGTTCGTGGTTCCCTTCTTTGTGTTTATGTTGCTGGGTCAATCACTTGGGTTGGGTAATATCGTCGTTCGTCGTGTCATAATATTTACATCTTATTAATTTTTAAACATTTTATTTTATATGAAGTATTTTTATGTTAAGAATTTTCTTTTTTATCACTGGTACGGGATTTGGCTTATTTGTGTTGTAACACTATGCATGTCTCCCTTTGGGCGTTTTCACACTTACTGACCCGATATCGACACCGACACGATATCGAGAAGGTACTTTCACACTCAAGACGACAGATGTCGACATATCGCCCGTGGTGAGAGTATTTTTATTACAAATGGCTGAATTCAACAGAAGATTGTATTTACTATATTTGTTATATTTAGGATGGAGAAGACGAAAAGTAGATAGGAAGTATTGGGTTCACCCGATTATTAAAGTTCGCTATGTAGAAGGCACATACTACACCTTATTTGAAAAGTTGGTTTAAGATCCTAACAAGTTTTTCAATTTTATTTTTATTTCCTTCATCTGTCTTGTCCCACAAACAAGGCTTCGTCTCAACAAGTTCAATCAATGTCATACTTAAAAGTAGTTATTTCTCAAAATATTCAACTACTGACCTATACTATGTCCAGTCCCGGAAGGCGGCTAGAGGATTAGGAGACCCTTGGCTCATGCACGCACACTGGCAGGCCGCCTAACAATAGACAGGGGCCGGCACTTGACCTGCGCTGCTGTCTTTTTAAATACAGTTTACTATAATAAATTAAATTTTGTTATTCTGCTTAATCTTATAGTTTTGGTCGTTCCATTTAATTCAGACTGTGATTTCATTTAAAATAAGTCCAAACACGAAGTTTATACAACGATTTTCAAATGTTTTACTCTTATTTGTTTATTTTGAAATATTGTGATTGCTAAACTTCCGAGAATTATTTACGCGACTGTTATTAAAAAAAATGTTATTATTAGAAAGTAAGATTCTGATCATTTAATTTACTTTTCAACTATTTTTCTGAGACACTCCCTTTGGATGCCAGAAGCTGGTTAAATGGTCCTATGGTTCATTGTTGGAACTGCTAGCAAATGACACTGAGAACTGCCAGCGGCCGATCTCGCTGGCTTTTTGTATATTCATCGTAGCGGATGCATTACTTGTAGTATCTTTTTATACTACACGTCAAATTAATGCTAAATAGTTAGGCTACTTTACTTTTTTTATACACGGCTTTAAACTCGAGCTCAAAATTCAACTAAGTATATACTCGGAATTTTAAAATTAACTTTCTCTCTGCGTTCAAAGCTCTGATGCTTATTTTGCAGGCTTGAGACTGCCGATGGCCGCATTAAAAGTTATATACAAGTTTTTCAATATTTACAAATTTACAATAATTAAAAATCAAAATTCTAATAAAATATTTACAAAATGTAGCAATTTTGTTGTTTTGCTAAATGTAGCTTGGGTTGAGTGCAACTTTACACCATAGGTGCACAACCAAAATCGTCTTCATCAGTGGTGTCGTCATATTCATCCTCATCGGAGTCATCAGGTGGTAAGTTTACAATCAGTTCCTGAACACTTGCTTCATTTAACCCCTCATTCCTCCAGTCTTCATTAATCAACTTCTCTACATGGTCAACGTATTTAGTCCACATGTCGGAAGTAAAGTTGACAACAGATTCTCTAAATAGGTTTTCAATATCTGCCAGTTTAAAGGTTGTATTCCTAACGTTCACGTAATTTTTTAGATTCGCCCAAACCATTTCAATAGGGTTGTAATGACAGTGATAGGGCGGTAGACGAATTACTTTGAAACCCAACTCAGATGCTTTTTTATCGATCACATAGGTAGGCGTTGGTGGCTTATGTAACCAAACTAACGCATATAGATCCACCTTAAGAAGGTTATCTGGGTAAGGGACGCCTCGAGCTTTCAACCAGCTGATCATTTCCGCTTTTGTTGATGACGATGTTGGTGGTTTGTTTAGAATCCTGGAATGATACGGAGCATTGTCTATAACAATAGTTGCTCCTTGAGGAATGGATGGCAGTAATGTATCGAAGAACCATGATTCAAAAACAGTCGCATTCATGTCTTCATGGTAATCTCCTGTCTTCTTAGATTGGGACATAAAAGGCGGAGCGCTAATCCATCCGTTGGACCCACCAGCATGACAGATGATCAATCGCCTTTACCCAGAGGGCTGCCGAGAGTTCCTTGGATAGTGCCATCAGTCCAACCAGTGTCCTTTCTCGTGTTTTCATTGATCCAAGTCTCGTCCAAAAACATAGTGTTTTTAATATTTACTTCATGCATCTTTCTTAAGAAACGACACCTTAACAGGGCTACTGACGGCTTTTCCATGAGGATTTTTCTGCTGCTAAATTTCTTGTACTGAAATCCCATGTCTGATAATAGCGAGCTCAGTGAAGATTTTCCTCCCATATACAGTCCAGCTTCTTAAAGTGACACACAAAGTTGTCTGAGGGTAAGCGCTTCTTTTCGAGCATAGTAGCTCAATATGTGACGTCGAATAGCTCCTTTGTCGAAGTCATCCATGTCTGTTACTGGCCGCTTTCTCTTCAAATGTTTCTTCCGAGGAGTATGAATAATAATATTTTCCCTCTTGGTGCTGTTTAAGGTGTTATCTTGTTGATCGTCCTCAGCTGTGATTAAATCAATATCTTCAACTTCACAGGGATCTTCTTGATTTTCCAAACTTTTTTTAATCTCTGCGTTGATACGTTGTATTGTTCTCAACGAAATACCACAAGCATCGCTGTTCTCTGCATTACTTTCTTAGTATCAAGTAAAGGACCTCCGTTATTCTTCTCTTTCTCAAAATAGAACAGGACAGAAGCAATCATTGTTCTGCATTGAGTATGTAAAACTTGGGCGTTTTTTACAAGAACTCATAATCACAAATCAACTATACACAATTGGTTATACACTATACACTAACTGATTCACTCACAATATACGCGACAGATCTGCTCTCTGACAAGACTGGCTGGTCTCACTACCCCGTGCAAGCTATTTAATGACTAATCAGCGGGTAATCAGTGACTCACTCGGGGTACCCGGTACACGAGCAATGACCTTTACTGTTTGTTGGTTTGAGGGTGAATCACCCTCTCTACCTGGAAAAATGACTATAGCGACCAAGTGTAAACCAAGTAAGGAAGGGATGTCTCTCTTGCGTGTTACTGAAATCTGTAATACCGGTAATTATTTTCCAAATTACATGATACAATAATAGACATTTAATTCCTGACGCGCTACCTCGTCCTCTCAAGTTATAGTTAAAGTTTAATAACATGGACAGTAAATTTGTTAATATATTTACATAGATACATATCACATTTCATTTTGTGTGTCTGTAAAACAATAATATATAATATTTTGATAATAAATAACATTTTTAAAAGTTCGTGCTAGTAAAAAGACAAACAATTATTTCGATTACGTATAACAACTATTATTTCATATATTGTTTATTTGAAATAAAAATGTGAGGTTTGGAAAAAAAAATGGCCATGGCCGACGCCAGGAATTTTAAGATTCTCGTAATTTTGAGGTCAAGTTGTAAAATCAAAAATGAATTTGTAAAAATATTACATATTAAAGGGAGTGTCACAGAAAAATAGTTGAAAAATAAATAAGATGATCAGTAACTTAGTTTTTAATAATCATCATTTTTAATAATAGTCGGTTAGATGGTGTTCTAAAGTTTAACAATAACAGTAGTTCAAAATAAACAAATAAATGTAGAACATTTGAATATCGCCATAAAAACTTCGTGTTTGGACTTGCTTTAAGTGAAATTACAGACAGAATTCAATGGAACAATCAATATTAAAAGTTTAAGCACAACAATAAAATTTAATTTATTGTAGTAGACTGTAACTAAAAAGACAGCAGCGCAGGTCAAAGACCTGTCCCTGTCTATTGTTAGGTGGCCTGTGTGTGTGTGTGTGTGTGTGTGAGAGAGAGAGAGAGAGAGAGAGAGAGAGAGAGAGTGTCTCCTAATCCTCTAGCTGCCTTCTGGGACTGGACATAGTGTAAATAAACTCGCTAGGCAGAGTGAACTGTCGGTGACTACACAGTGCCGACCACGATGGGAGAGCTGCTGCCCGCCGACACGTCGGTCCCTGCACCGACCCGATACCGACATGTCGGTGAGTGTGAAACGGTTCCATAACATTTCTTTACTTTTTGTTCCCACTGATATCGTGCCGATATCCTGTCGGTGTTGTGTCGGCGCTATGTGAAAACGCCCTTTCTGTAGCAGAACTCGGTTTTTGTGCAGATCACTGGAAAAGCAACCAACACGAATAGCATTGTGTTTCAATGCTCTATCGCTATTAGTAATTATGCGTTTTTTTCGCAGCTTGCAAAAGTGCGAATTTTTTGCGTTCACACCTCGTTTTTACACTGTAGTGTGGATAGAAACACAAAAACACGGTTTTTGCAAGTTTTCTGGATGCCAGAGCTCAGGTTGTGACTGCCGACTATTACCCTTCTACTGGTAATTTGTAAATATTGGTATGGAGGTTAGTAACCACACATTACTTTCATGTTCTAAGATTTATATTTAAAATCATTTTTGAAATGAAATATTTCCATAGACGCTACTTCTTTCTTCAGCCTTAACCACAGTACTGTGGTCACTAACGTATACCACCTCACGTTAGCGCATTCAATTTTCACTGATGATGGCAGTCGATAGCACCGCCTAAACATCTGGTTTTGTAGAAAACATTGGACCACGCCAAACAGCCCGGGAAGGAATTTTAACAACAAACTACTTCTTTTTGCTGATAACATAGTACACATATAAATAAAAATTATCCCCTCCCCCTTCAGTAGTCATTTTCATTTATAGAAAATTACCCCCACCCCCTTCAACTAGCCTCTTCATTTATAGACATTTTATCTACGTTTATACAGTGGATTATTATGATCTTCTTTTCAGAATACTTTATGTATCAAAATTAAGTACTTTACTCTTGTTAAAACATAAAACGTAGAAGGTAAACTACCCTTTCCCCGTAACCGATCTTCACCAAAATCAACAGACCTTGAGTTCTATATGCAAAAAATTATTTGATTCTGTTTGAATTTACGGCAGTTATCATGCGTCATACAAAAAATTACCCTTGTTAAAACATAAAACGTTGCAGGTAAACTACCCCTGTCCCTTAACCGATCTTCACCAAAATCAATAGGCCCCGAGTCCTCTACAATTCAGGACTGTATGCCAAAAAATATTTGAATCTGTTTGAATTTGCGGGTGTAATCGTTTGCCATAGAAAAAATTCTACACACAGACACACACTAACTTCGAAAAAACTTTTCTTCATGTTTCGAGGGTAGTACAATCAGAATCAGCCCTTATCTCGAACACGATTTTTTTCGCCATCACCATACTTCCATTTCCTTATGGAACATGGAAGTAAACACATTGAGCTTGGTAACAAACTGACGGGATGTGCATATTTCTTGAATTTGTTGTCAGATAAAATATGACAATCCTTACATAAAATTTTGCAACAAAAGTGTAAGAAACTGAAAAAGGCTGGCACGTGAGCCCAGATCCTACCATTTTCATTATGTCAAGTTTAAGAAATCCTCAAACACCCTCGTTAGTGGTTCACGTATGATGGCTACTTAACCTTGTTCATTTGTTATGCTGTTTAACTGTGGAACTTGCAGAAAGTGCGTTTTGTACCTACACGCTAGTGAACATAATTTTTTTGTATGTTGCAAAAGAGTCAGATTGTAATACAAAAAATCGGTATGGAGAACCATACATGACTTCCATGTTGTAAGATTTATGTTTAAAATAATTTACTTGAATTCAGTTCGGTAATTTCTAAAAAAATATCGCCCACCCTCAAACTAATTTCACTATTTATAGATATTTTTGTTATTATAGGGTAGTCGTTTAATATGTTATTTTCAGTCACTTTGTCCATAAAAATTAGGTAGGCTTACTTTTTCTTATAAAGAAACCGAACTGCGCAGATAATCATCCCTCCTCCGAAGCGCTCCGAAGTCACTCATGGACCCTGAGCATCTTGCAGAGGGTTCATTCCCTAAAGACGAAAAGTCTGTCTATGAACCGTTCCTCTGTAAACACGTGCAGTTACACTGCCCAACGATCCACAGGAAGCAAATCGCTATCCACACTAGACACTTTTTCGGCTTGCACACGTTGTGTTGATGTGGGTTTCGGCACTTTCCATTTAAAAAGTGTGCTAATGTAAGAAAATAAACATGAGTGAGGCCAGAAATAACATGAATTGTGTATGTGTGTGTGTGTGTGTGTGTGTGTGTGTGTGTGTTGCCTGCCTTTTTACAGTGGAAATCATAATAATAAAATGGAAACTTAAACATTACATAATTGAGATATGCTTGCCTGCCACGAACGATATATTTTCTCTGATACATGATTTAAATTAAAATGAAAAAATATAGAATTTTGTTAAAGTGAAATGAAATGTTTCCATAGAAACTACTTCTTTGTTGTCAATAACATATTACACATATAAAATTTACTTCCTCCATCATCAACTACCATTTTAATTTATAAAAAAAAGTTACCCCCTTCCCCCTTCAACTACCTTTTTCATTTATAGATATGTCATCTACCTTTCTACAGTGGATTATTATGACCTTCTTTTCAAGATACTTTATTTATCAAAATTAGGCACTTTACTCTTGTTAAAACGTAAAACGTTACAGGTAAACTACCCCTTTCCCTTAACCGATCTTCACCAAAATCAATAGGCCTTGAGTCCTCTACAATTCAGGCTTGTATGCAAAAATTATTTGATTCTGTTTGAATTTGCGGCTGTTTTCGTTTGCCATAGAAAAAATTCTACACACACACTTTTTGAAAAATGACTTTTTCATGTTTTGATGGTAGTACAATCAGAATCTGCCGTTATCTCGAACACGATTTTTTTCGCCATGACCATACTCCAATTTCCTTATGGAACATGGAAGTAAAATAGCGGTATGGAGAACCATACATGACTTCCATGTTCTAAGATTTATATTTAAAATCATTTACGAAAATCATAATCGAAATGAAATATTTCCATAGAAACTACTTCTTTCCACTTATTGCTTCAGCCTTAACCACAGTACTGTGGTCACTAACGTATACCACCACACGTTATCGCACTCGATTTTCACTGATGATGGCAGTCGACGGCTCTGCGGAAACGTCTGGTTTTGCAGAAAACATTGGACTACGGCCAAACAGCCCGGGAAGAAATTTTAACAACAAACTACTACTTTGTTGCCGATAACATAGTACACATTTAAAAATTATCCCCTCCCGCTTCAACTATAATCTTCATTTATAGAAAATTACCCCCACCCCGTTCAACTAGCCTCTTCATTTATAGATAGTTCATCTACGTTTCTATAGTGGATTATTAAGATCTTCTTATCAGGATACTTTATTTATCAAAATTAAGTACTTTACTCTTGTTACAACAAAAAATGTTTCAGGTAAACTACCCTTTCCCCGTAACCGATCTTCACTAAAATCAATAAGCCTTGAGTCTTCTACAACTCAGGCATATATGTAAAAAATTATTTGATTCTGTTTGAATTTACAGCAGTTATCGTTCATCATGAAAGAATTTCTCTTGTTACAACATAAAATGTTGCAGGTAAACTACCCCTTTCCCTTAACCGATCTTCACAAAAATCAATAGGTCTTGAGTCCCTCTACAATTCAGGGATGCATGCAAAACATTATTTGATTCTGTTTGAATGTGCGGCAGTTATTGTTCGTCATAGAAACAATTACTCTTGTTAAAACATTAAAGGTGGCAGGTAAACTACCCCTTTCCCTTAACCAATCTTCACCAAAATCAATAGCCCTTCAGTTCTTTACAATTCAGGAATGTATGCAAAAAATTATTTGATTCTCTTTGAATTAACGGCAGTTATCGTTCGTCATAGAAAAAATTACACTTGCTAAAACATAAAACGTTGCAGGTAAACTACCCTTTTCTCTTAACCTATCTTCACCAAAATCAACAGACCTGAGTATAATTCAGGAGGTATGCAAAAAAGTATTTGATTCTGTTTGAATTTGCGGCTCTTATTGTTTGCCATAGAAAAAAATCTACATACACAGACACGCACAAACACTTCGAAAAATGACTTTTTTACTTCCATGTTCCTTAAGGAAATGGAAATATGGTGATGGCAAAAAAATCGTGATCGAGATTATTGCAGATTCTGATTGTACTTCACTCAAAACATGAAAAAAAGTCATTTTTCAAAAAGTGTCTGTGTGTGTGTCTATAGATTTTTTCTATGGAGTATTCAAGGCCTGTTGGTTTTGGTGAAGATCGGTTAAGGGAAAGGGGTAGTTTACCGGCAATATTTTTTTTATCAAGGGTAATTTTTTTCTATGGCAAATGATAACAGCTGCAAATTCAAACAGAATCAAATAATGTTTCGCATGCAGCCCTGAATTGTAGAGTTCTCAAGGACTATTGTTTTTGGTGAAGATCGGTTAAGGGAAAGGGGTAGTTTACCTGTAACGTTTTATGTTTTAACAAGGGTATTTTCTATGGCAAACGATAACTGCTGCAAATTCAAACAGTATCAAATAATGTTTTGCATGCTGCCCTGAATTGTAGAGTTCTTAAGACCTATTGTTTTTTGTGAAGATCGGTTTAGGGAAAGGGGTAGTTTACCTGCAGCATTTTATGTTTTAACATGGGTAATTTTTTCTATGACGAATGATAACTGCCCTAAATTCAGTCAGAGTCAAATAATGTTTTGCATGCCTTCCTGAGCTATAGAGAACTCAATGTCTGTTTATTTTGTTAAAGATCGGTTAAGGGAAAGGGGTAGTTTACCTGCAACATTTTATGTTGTAACAAGAGAACGTTTTTCATTAAGAACGATAACTGCCGTAAATTCAAACAGAATGAAATAATTTTTTACATATGTGCCTGAGTTGTAGAGGACTCATGGCTTATTGATTATGGTGAAGATCGGTTAACGGAAAGGGGTAGTTTACCCGCCACTTTTAATGTTTTAACAAGAGTAATTGTTTCTATGGCAAACGATAACTGCCGCACATTCAAACAGAATCAAATAATGTTTCGCATACAGCCCTGAATTGTAGAGTTCTCAAGACCTATTGTTTTTGGTGAAGCTTGGTTAAGGGAAAGGGGTAATTTACCAACAACACTTTGTTTTAACAAGGGTAATTTTTCTTATGACGAATGATAACTGCCGCACATTTAAACAGAATCAAATAATTTTGAGCATACCTCCCTCAATTGTAGATAACTCAAGGCCTTGTGATTTTGGTGAAGATCGGTTAAGAGAAGGGGTAGTTTACCTGCAACGTTGTATGTTTTAACAAGGGTAATTTTTCCTTTGATGAATGATAACTGCCGTAAAGTCAAACAGAATCAAATAATTTTTTGCATACGTTCCTAATGTGTAGAGAACTCAAGGTCTTTTGATTTTGGGTAAGATCGGTTAAGAAGAAGGGTTAGTTTACCGGCAACGTTTTATATTTTTTTTGTGTACTACGTTATCGGCAACAAAGAAGTAGTTTAGTGGTAAAATTCCTTCCTGGGCTGTCTGGCCACAGTCCAATGTTGTCTGCAAACGCAGACGTTTCGGCAGTGCCATCGACTGTCATCATCAGTGAAATTTGAGTGCGATATCGTGAGGTGGTATACGTTAGTGACCACGTGCACAGTACTGTGGTTAAGGCTGAAGCAATAAGTAGAAAGAAGTAGTTTCTATGGAAATATTTCATTTCGATTATGATTTTAAATATAAATCTTAGAACATGGAAGTCATGTGTGGTTCTCCATACCGATATTTTCATGTTTTTTGAGGGTAGTAAAATCAGAATCTCCTTATTATCTCAAAACGATTTTTTTTAATCATTACCATACTTCCATTTCCTTATGTAACATGGAAGTAAAATCGGTATGGAGAACCATACATGACTTCCATGTCCTAAAATTTATATTTAAAATCATTTAAATATTAATTAAATAAGTGGATGCTTGAGTTCTGAAGAAATTACGTATCAGCTAAAATCGTACCACCATGTCAGGTGGATTAAGACTATCCTCAAACTTCTTGAGAAGGGACTGTACTTTTGGATAAAATGTCTGTAGGTCAAACGAAAAGATAGCTAAAGGTAGCTGTGATCTGATACCTATAATGAAATTGGACTCTCGTTGCGAGAGGCCGAGGGATGTCTATAGTGTTATCAAAGTCTTTCCTGTCAATACTGTACTAGTAATTTTCTTTTTACTTCCATGTTCCATAAGGAAATGGAAGTACGGTGATGGCAAAAAAAATCGTGGTCGAGATTATTGCAGATTCTGATTTTACTGCCCTCAAAACATGAAAAAGTCATTTTTTGAAAAGTGTGTGTGTCTGTAGATTTTTTTTTCTATGGCAAACGATAACAGCCGCAAATTCAGACAGAATCAAATAATTTTTTGCATACAGCCCTGATTTGTAGAGTACTCAAGACCGATTGTTTTTGATGAAGATCGGTTAAGGGAAAGGGGAAGTTTACCTTCAACTTTTTTTTTTATCAATGGGTAATTTTTTTTCTATGGCAAATGATAACAGCTGCAAATTCAAAAAGAATCAAATAACGTTTTGCATACAGCCCTGAATTGTAGTTCTCAAGGCCTATTGTTTTTGGTGAAGATCGGTTCAGGGAAAGGGGTAGTTTACCTGCAACGTTTTATGTTTTAACAAGGGTAATTTTTTCTATGACGAACAATAACTGTCGTAAATTCAAACAGAATCAAATACTTTTTGCACACCTTTCTGAATTATAGAGTACTCAAGGCCTGTTGATTTTGGTGAAGATCGGTTATGAGAAAAGGGTAGTTTACCTGCAACGTTTTATGTTTTAACAAGGGTAATTTTTTTCTATGGCAAACTGTATCAGCCGCAACTTTAAACAGAATCAAATAGTGTTTTGCATACAGTCCTGAATTGTATAGTTCTCAAGACCTATTGTTTTTGGTGAAGATCGGTTAAGGGAAAGGGGTAGTTTACCTGCAACGTTTTATGTTTTAACAAGGGTAATTTTTTTCTATGGCAAACTGTATCAGCCGCAACTTCAAACAGAATCAAATAATGTTTCGCATACAGTCGTGAATTGTATAGTTCTCAAGACCTATTGTTTTTGGTGAAGATCGGTTAAGGGAAAGGGATAGTTTACCTGCAACGTTTTATGTTTTAACAAGGGTAATTTTTTCTATGACGAACAGTAACTGTCGTAAATTCAAACAGAATCAAATACTTTTTGCACACCTTCCTGAATTATAGAGTACTCAAGGCCTGTTGATTTTGGTGAAGATCGGTTACGAGAAAAGGGTAGTATACCTGCAACGTTTTATGTTTTAAAAGGGTAATTTTATTTTTATGACGAATGATAACTGCCGCATATTCAAAGAGAATCAAATAATTTTTTGCAGACGTTCCTGAAGTTGTAAGTACTCAAGGTCTTTTGATTTTGGTGAAGATCAGTTAAGAAAAAGAGGTAGTTTACCGGTAACGTTTTATGTGATAACAAGGTTAATTTTTTCTATGACGAACGATAACTGCCGTTTGCATATATCCCTAAATTGTAGAGAACTCAAGGCCTGTTGATTTTGGTGAAGATAGGTTATGGGGAAAGGGCAGTTTACCTGAAACATTTTTTGTTGTAACAAGAGTAAAGTACTTGTGCGCACCAACGACATCGCGTGTGTTCCTGCGCTCAGATATGTTATATTTAATTGTGACATGTGTAAATTATATGTAAATTGTTTTAATATTTTAATTATTTGACGAACTTTACCAAGGGATTGTACCTGATGATGGGACATATGTCCCGAAACGCGTAGTACTATAAAAAGGAAAAGCTACCAGACAGACAAAAAAGAGGTAAATTATTTTACTCTATTCATATACATTTATGGAAGTTTTGTTTTCAATTTACAATCTCCATTTTTATAAATTTAGTTTTTTTTTAAACTAAAATTTCCATCTTTCATCGAAAGGAAAATCTACACAACCAAAGGTTCCAATACTGGTAAACATTGAATTTGTAAAGTCTAGCACTTTCTTAACAAATATAGGTAGGTGTACATGTAGTAGTTTTTTGTATTAATAATAAATTATGTTTCTTTATATTTTTAACATTACGACTATTACTGTTTGCTGATTTTAGTAGTATGAACATATCAGTTTCTGTTTTGTAGTTTAGTTTTATTTTCATTAAAATCACTCGTAAACTGCTCTACGAAGTTTGAGCAGATAGTTCATGCAGTTCTTTTTTATTTTAAAAATTATGCCTTCATTCATCGACATTTATACTGCCCCATTCAAAGTAGTCTCAATCGAGCCAGTAGTCTCACAGCATTAAGCCAGCTGTTTTCCAGTCTTCAAAATATTTCAACAATGCATTTTTTGGTACAGCCTTGAGCTCACTTAGCGATTTTCATTTTACATCTTCAGCGGTTGTGAAACGGTGTCCTCTTGTAGAAATTATCACACTTGGGAGGAGGAAAGATCTCATTGGGACACATCTGAGGAACATGGTAGTTGTGTCATCATTATGACGTTTTCTTTTGGCTAGCCTGACAAAATTCTTGACAAGCAGTGACGTGCGTGCAGGCGTATTATTGGGCTGCATTTTTCATAAATAACTTCTGTAAATCTGGCCGTTTCTATGAATAGCTTCATGCAAATGGTGTAAAATGTCCGAATGGTAATTTTTATTTACATCTGCACCTAGCGATGAAATTTCGTAGAACACAAAAACATAATCTTCATCTGACAACCACGATCTTCAGCTTATTTACGGGAGTCTTGGAATCTTGTAAACTGGTTGTTCACACATAGTAGTCTCACCAGAAGCCTTCTGAACATGTTTACCAGGACAGAGCAGTTTATCTCACAGTTTACACAAAATTTAATCCATGTTTTTCAATCTTCCATTGTAAAATGACAAAAAAATCACCGAATATACCTAAAGACGACTTACTCAATTAGCTGTAAAATCTAAACTCTGCATCAAATGGGACTAAAATTTTAAACAATTGCCACTAACGTATGTACCGACAACATATAAAAGCAGTTTTTTAATCAGGACACATGTTCAGTGGAGATTGTAAAATTGCACGAAGTTTTTGATCAAACCTCGTATTTCTTCTTTTCAGAGGTAAATGTTTCTCATTTTTCAATACATATTAATAAAATACAGAACAATACAATATGTCAACAAGTGAACTCACAAAAAATGTAAACAGCAATGGTGTATTTAATTGTATGGTGAACCTGTGCAAAGTAGATCAGACTGTGGTGTATTAAAGTACTATATAATACACCTGTTTACAATAGTGTAGTGAGGACTGCCATGCTTTAACACTGTGAGTACCATTGTGTTTATTCATAGACTGGCCTGTCCCCTGTGGCAACCGGTTTTTTGTAATAAAACTACTCTATTGAAACACTCATAAGTATCTATGCAATTTATTACTAAAATATAATAACACCAGATGCTGTACCAGATGTTCCTCTTATGAATGTAGTCTTTAAATTTGTATTATCTTTATTATATATCTCAAGTAAAGGTGTATAAAAGCAAAATACATGGTCACAGGACAGGAAGCTAGAGAAGGAGAGCACGTCCAAATTGGCATCTATTCCTTCGAAAAATCAACAACTTTGTTTATTTAGGATGCCAAGTTAACTCCGATTGGGAAACAACAGAAGAATCATCTCAGCTGATAGGCGCTTCTTTGGTCTCAGACCCCTGTTCCAGAGCAGAACAATTTCCAGGAGCATCAGGCTGTTTCTGTATAAAATACTGATCCGCCCAGTTCTCACCTATGGTTCAGAGACCTGGAGCATTTGTAGAAAGTCCGAGTCAAACTTACTGGTTCACGAACGCAAAATCCTCTGCAGTATTTTTGGTCCAATATGTGTGTGGGAGGTGAATGCAGGAAAAGGACCAACCAAGAACTGAACACTCTTCTGAATAAACCAGATATTGTGAAAATTATAAAACTTGGTAGACTCAGGTGGGCTGGACATGTGATCAGAATGGGGAAGAATGAAATACCCAGAAAGACACTCACAGAACAGATCAGGCACAAGGAGAATTGGTAGACGTAAACTACGTCGGGAATATGGTGTGAACTATGATGCGTGCTGTATCCTCGGGACCCGGAACTGGAGAGCAGCTGCACTTGACTGGGACAACTGGCAGAGGCTGTTAAACTAGGCCTTGACTAGTAATGGGTTGTCACGCCACTGAAGAAGAAAACGAAGAAAGGTGTATAAAAATACGATGTTATGTATAATTTTTTAGAGAAACAATTTTCTTTGAAATCACATTTTTTAACCTAAAACAACTGCATTGGACGAGAGTTTACTCATTTTGTTTTGTTTATAACTCAGACACTGTATTTTTAATAAAGAAAAAGTATGTAAAACTATTAAAAGTTACACATTACAATATGTTTTAGAGTGATAAAATTTGAATCGCAGATGGAGACGCATACTCTTAGAGCAGTGGGTACTATTGGGCCACAATTTATATCCAAATATAATTATTTATTTTTCAGAATGTCAGTGTTAATGATTGCCTACAATTAGTTTGGATGAAAACAAAATATTCTGGAAAAATATTGAAAATCACTAAAGAACGGTTGAAATAGCATGTAAGTACAGTATACTAGAGGCGTTCAAATTTAAATTATAATTTGAATTTGGCGCCAAATATAAGAAACAAAAGCTGAAGTTGGTAGCACTGTCTGATTGTTGGAAACAAGCATTAACCTATTCTAGTCATTCAGCACCCAGCTATTATATACTATTTGTTTACAAGTATGAGTGAAAAAGAAGCGTGGAACAGCTATATATTGTTATAAAATTTCTTACAAAAGAAAATGTGAAACTCAGAAATTTGTGAAAGACTTAAAAGACAGTTTGGTGAGGAAACATTGACAAACACATAAGCATCTATAAATGGAGTAAATCTTTTAAAGACGGTCGAGAACGTGTAGATAACGAACCCCACTCTCACTGTCTGAAAACATCGACAATAGAAGAAATGACTGACAGGCTTAACACGCTTATTCAAAATGATCGTGTAATTACAGTATGGTGTATTGCTTCTATATTCAATATCAGTGTTGGCTGTATCAGAAATCAACTTAATTACAGGAAAATATGCACACGTTGGATTCCACGAATACTTACGGACGAACACAAGCAGACACGCTGGCGGTGGCTTGCACATTGTTGGCACAATATGAAGAAAAACGTGATGAGTTTTTATAGTCTATTGTCACTACTGATGAAACTTGGGTACACTATTTTACCCCAGAAAACAAAAGAGCATCGATGCAGTGGCGACATAATTCATCTCTGAAACCGAAAAAAGCAAAAACCACTTTTTCAGCAGAAAAAATTATGGCTTCATTCTTTTGGGATATGCCGGGTGTTCTACACATTGATTTCCTAACAGAGCAGTGCGCTATAAATGCCGAGTATTACTCAAATTTACTGCGGGGTCCAGTAAAAACAGCCATCCGAAACAAGCGGAAAACAAGTCATCATTCTGTCTGTTTTTTACAGGATAATGCGCGCCCTCATGTGGCCACTCATCGAGGGCTACAATCCGTGAATTAAAGTGGACTATTCTGCAACATCCACTCTATAGTCCGGACCTCACACCCTCTGACTTCCATTTTTTTTTGGACCCTTAAAAGAAGCTGTAGGGGGTAAAAAGTTTTGTTCCAATGAAAAAGTCATTGAACCTGTTTGAGAATGGGTCCGTCAGCAGCCAAAGGAATTTTTTTCTGAAGGAATACGGAAGCTACCGAAAAGATGGCGCTTGTGCATTGAAAAGGAGAGAGACTATGTCAAAAAATAACTGTGTAATTTACTTTTTATATTAATTTTTGAATAAATATAATAAATTATAATTTAAATTTGAACGCGCCTCATACACAGCGTTACGACAGTATCATTATTTCTAGGTGATCATTAACTTGAAACGATAAGAGTTTATAATATATCAGTGTTATAATAAATAATACACTAATATGTTAAGTAAGACACAAATACAATAACACCTAAAAGAATCACATAATAACTTCGAAGTACTCGTAAACAGAAATGTAACTCGCAGTTGAACACGCACAGTGTAAACAGACTCGGATTGCTTGCTGACTGTTTACATTATCTATATATATAAAACTCAAAATCTGAGGATTTATTTGTATTGAATACAAATCAACACCGTGACACCGATTGCCACCAAATTTTGCACAGGCAACCTTTGGCACAAGGCGAAAAACACTGTTTAACTTGGAATTTCATATTCTGCCCCGTTCACATGATTTAGGCCCTTTAATTATGCCCTTTTGTTTACATGTATAAAGATGTCAGCAACCATGGAGACCAGAATTAATTACCATAGTAACAATTAAATAAACAGATGCTATTTAGCGGCATCGGAACTGTACCTTTATCCGTTCCTGCAATATATTATCGATGTTTTTAACATGCGGTTGTATCGATATATTACAATGTGGAAAATAACAAGTGTACTAATTGTAATTGTCCCATTTCTGAATGCAAAACGAAAATACGTGCTGTTTTCATTTGTTAGGTTAGGTGACAACGGTTTTTGTTTTACTTCCATGTTCCTTAAGGAAATAGAAGTATGGTGATGGCAAAAAAAATCGTGTTCGAGATTATTGCAGATTCTGATTGTACTACACTCAAAACCTGGAAAAAAGTCGTTTTTCGAAAACCGTCTGTGTGTGCGTCTGTAGATTTTTTTTCTATGGCAAACGATAACAGCCGCAAATTCAAACAGAATCAAATAATTTTTTGCATACAGCCCTGATTTTTAGAGTACTCACGACCTATTGTTTTTAGTGAAGATCGGTTGAGGGAAAGGGGTAGTTTACCTGCAACATTGTATGTTTTAACATGGGTAATTTTTTCTATGACAAATGATAACTGCTGTAAATTCAATCAGAATCAAATAATGTTTTGCATACCTTCCTGAGCTGTAGAAAACTCAATGTTTGTTGATTTTGGTGAAGATCGGTTAAGGGAAAGGGGTAGTTTACCTGCAACATTTTATGTTTTAACAACGGTAATTTTTTCTATGACGAACGATAACTGCCGTAAATTCAAACAGAATCAACTACTTTTTTGCATACCCTTTTGAATTATAGAGAACTCAAGGTCTGTTGATTTTGTTGTAGATCGGTTAAGGGAAAGGGGGAGTTTACCAGCAACGTTTTATGTTTTAACAAGGGTAATTGCCCAACGATAACTGCCGTACATTCAAAGAGAATCAAATATTTTTTTGCATGCATCCCTGAATTGTAGAGGACTGAAGGCCTATTGATTTTGGTGAAGATCGGGTAAGAGAAAGGGGTAGTTTACCTGCAACGTTTTATGTTTTAACAAGAGTGAAGTACTTAATTTTGATAAATAAAGTATCCTGATAAGTAGCTCATAATAATCCACTGTAGAAACGTAGATGAAATATCTATAAATGAAGAGGTTAGGTGAACGGTGTGGGGGTAATTTTCTGTTAATGAAAATTATAGGTGAAGGGGGAGGGGAGAATTTTTTATATGTGTAGTACGTTATCGGCAACAAAGAAGTAGTTTTTTGTTAAAATTCCTTCCCGGGCTGTTTAGCCATAGTCCAATGTTTTCTGCAAAACCAGACGTTTCGGCAGTGCCATCGACTGCCACCATCAGTAAAGTCGAGTGCGAAAACGTGAGGTGGTATACGTTAGTGACCACAGTACTGTGGTGAAATGTCCCTCTGAATTTTTTTTTTTTAGGGATCGTTACTTAATTCTTAAAACTAGACTCGTGGTCTAGACGGAAGAAAATTTGTGGTGAGCCCATCGTGACACAACTTACAATAAAACACTTGCATAACTATTACAGCGTTTTATTAGTTTTCGTATTATCATGATAACATTTTTAATCCAGTGTACACAATTGAATTCTCAATGTTCATTTCATAGACATGTATCTATCAAGTAGTATTAATCACAATTGGCAATATTATTAACAAACAAATTATTCAACACATTTAAGTACTGTTCCAACATAAGCCGACATTTCTATATATTTAACATTTATTCAAATGGCATTTTCTAAATCACAGTATAACTATTAGTTACTAAATAACAATTCTACAGGTACCTTATTAATTCAATTTATGCTTACACAATAATACATCATCACTGACAAGAAACATGTAGTATGTCGGTTTATATCTGATAAATGAAATTTAAAAAAATTTTGCATTAAAAGAAAAATATACATATATATATATACTGTATATATATTCTGACACTACCATAATATTCTTATATGCACCAGTTGCTCAGAAAAATTGTCCCATTAAGTTCTGATACTTCGAAACTTATTCTTACCTAATTTTTATAATAGATCATGATAATGTACTGTTTCTCACAAAGAAGATTTAGAAAAGCTAGCCGATAATAATTTACCATTACTTTATGCATAACGTTGTTACTGACATTTTACATTCACCAGAAACTGTATAATAAAAATTGACCAACTAACAGTTTAAAATTTTTCTTTGCCAATTACACATAGCAAAAAGACAAATAGTGTTTTATATAATATAGTATGGCAATGGACATATATTAACAGGAAGATTCTTTAATACAGTTAATCACACAATTCACAACATGTCTCCAGGGCATGCTATAACAGAACTTTAATCATTGAATATCTGCATTTACTGTTTATGAAGGTGTCTTTCGTTTTATACGTTAAATCCAATGAAATGCTGTGTTTGTGGTTTAATATAAGGAATACTCCAACCTGTACTTGGAAAATTACATGTTATCCGGAATTAGAGATGATGATGACTATGGTGAGACAACTGGTGAGTTTGAGCTCCGAATAGTATGCTTCATTTTCTGGGCAGTTGTTCCGGCTGGTGTAGTTGGGATTTCTCCGGGTCTGATGGCGTTGGGGAGCTTATTGCGATGCTCTGCAGATGAAGATTGATGGCCTGTCTCCATCCTCGCAACCCTTCTCCTCCCGACTATGCGGGAACCCTGAAGCACTTAAAAAATATTACGAACTCATTTTGTAAAGATGGACCACAATGTACCACGCAGCCAGACCAAGCGTCCCGTCAGAGAGCAAAAATTAAAATGAGCAGGAGTAGCGGTTCCTGCCGGCCGACCACGAGTATCGAAAAACTTGTACAAAACAGCTGACGTGTCGCCGCGGACTTGATTACGTTGCCCCAAGCTATCGCGATATAACGATCAAGGCCGAGCTATATAGCCGTGCTCTTGCCTAGCCCGCACGTAACCTTGGGTACTGACATTCGGTCGGCATTGTCAGCGCGAAATATGGCCGGGAAAATTTACTATCTAAATTTGCAACGGCACACCCTCACCCCAAAAAGGCAACATGGTTGCCCCAAAAGAATGAGCTACATTCACAGTCTCCCAGCTACATCATTACAGCCATGGGTCTCTCGACTCCCTTGGGTAATCTCAGGAAAATATCGCACTTAAGAAGACAGGCTCAGAGAGAAAACGAGACGAGAGGAAGGAAGAAGTGGAGTGTATATGCATGTGTGTCTGAATGTGTTTGTGTGTGAGTGTGCGGTCACTGCATGCTGACTTGATCAGGGTCAGCATACAGTGACAAGAGATAGAAGAAGAAAAGAAGAAAGACGAGATTCGGTATCCCTCTCTGAGTTCTGACCTCCTAAGCCCTCGAAACCCACAACTGAGACCTAAGGACCAATACCTATTCAGGACAACTTCTATTCTCTCCCCCCCCCCCCAGGACTAACTAGCAGTTAAACCCCTTGCGACTCCTCCACCACCCCTGCATCACCGGAGGCCGCCCCAATGTCACCCTCACTGGTGACACCACCTATTATCACACATATTCATGCCCGAAGGCCAACAAGGTACTACTGACCTTGATATGCGAGTGCCTACCTACTCAAACACCGTCCACCTCCAGGACCGATCACTCATATACTACAAAACAAGGCAACTACAAACCTTGACATATGAGTGGCCAACACCTCTACACTAGGGAGGAAGGCCCTGATACAGAACACAGTGGAAGATCGACCGAGGGCACGCGAACATCAATCCCAGATTCGCCCTATCCATTAGTTAAGCTTAATAAATAAAGGGGGTATAACGTCTCAACATTATAATATTGGGAACCTGGTTAATTGGCTCAGGTCAATTAAACAGGCTGCCATAATATTAACAAACTCATAATTAACTGAAATATAAACAAACGCTAAATAGGATCCCGTGAATTCAGGGATTTAGGCAGGGGTTTGTAGATTTATTCACTCACCTTTTTGGACCATGACATCTCTTTATTACATACTGGTTTTAACATCATAGTAGAAAATTAGTAATGTGTATACTAAAGACAAAAATATTTGCACATTTCGTACAATTGAAAATAGTGTAAGTCATGGGTGCACATAACTTGTACTGCTCTCGGATCCGAGTGGTTTATTCCTGTATATGATATTACAAATAATAATCTTTATTTTGTGCCATCTGAAGAATGGGCTTATTTAACTTTAGAGTGTTATACTCATTAAATTTAACACATCTTAATACATCTCATGAAATTACAATGTTATGGTAATTAGGTCAGTCTTTTGTGCTGTATTTTATTCTTATTTTTGTTATTTAAGTGTCTTTCATATTTTAGTTTAAGTTAAGTTCTGAACCACGGAAGTTGAACTTCCGTGTCACCTGTGTGTAACATGTCCTCGGCGAATCGGCGCTTTCTGTCTATTGTGCAGGGTGTCTGGGAGATCTTCTGTCTATCATGTGTTGGTGAAGTATGGTGTCATTTTTAAAGCTGAGTAGTCTGTCTCTTCTGTAGATTCTTGTGGTCTGTTTCTTGGTGATAACTTTCACTGGTGTTCACATTGTTGTACCGCACATACTGCTTATGTTTAACAGTTACATTCTAAAAGTTTAACATCACATTTAGGTGATGTTATTTAATTATAGAGATGTCATCGTCGCACACTCAAGTCATTTACAAGATTTACATCATTCGGCAATTACACAAGCTTTACCTAGTCTACATGTTTCATATTGTCCACACAACTTTCTGTACGCTGTATCAGCAGCGGAGTCTCTGAGTCAACTGAACTAACTAACTATAGGGGTAATGGGGCTGTCCGCGCACGAGTAGTTTCTCAATGCGAAAAGTAGTTCTCAATTATTATTAATTATTTTCCTTTATTTCTTTTATAAATTTGCTAACTGCTATAATTTTTATTGTTCGACTAAGCTTTTCGTCATTACTGACATCATCAGGTCTTAAACAACCAACAACCAACGTTGTTAAGACCTGATGATGTCAGTGATGACGAAAAGCTTAGTCGAACAATAAAAATTATAGCAGTTAGCAAATTTATAAAAGAAATAGTAAGGATGGCTGCTAATTTAAACAATACGAAGAATATTTTCCTTTAATTTGCTTACAATTTAATTACATTACTCTATACTTTTATTACTCTTTTATGTAACGCGAGGTCGTTATAGATTTATTGGGTTTCTTACATTCAATTTTATTAACTGATACATTGTCAAATCGGCATGTTACTACCGGTTTGGGGCATGGAGAAAGGGTTCATCAGTACCTTATTAAATTATTTTAGTATTATAATTTTTATTTGATTTTATTTTTTTTTATTGTGGGATTTAGGCATCTTAAATCGTCACATACGAGGTGTGTTCATAAAAAGACCAAACTTTTTGAGTAACACATCAACCCGCACAAACGACGCGCCGCGACTTTGCGCGCACCTAGCGATAGTTTTTGATAACAAACTGCCACTTATTATGTTCCGCTATTAGCATTAGTCTTTGAGGTATATCAGGTTGAGTGGGCACATGCGCACGCTGGCCGGCGATTAGTGACAAACTGATTAAGAAAGACTGCAAATAACAACATGTGCACATGAAATTTTGCGGCAAAACTAGGTTAAAACTTTTCAGAGACATTCTGGTTTTTAATTAAGCATACGCGGAAGCCTGCTTGAGCCGAACGATTATTTTAAGAATTTTTAAAGAGAGCAAAAATCTAATTATCAGTGCAATCAAAGCGATATCGAAGATCATGGGAAGAGAGCTCGCGATGTGGTAATTATAATTCATTCTTTTAATTACCGAGACTTTCTGAGAGAATGCGCATTCATATAAGATCGTAAAATTAAATTTAGATCGATAAATTTAATTGTATGGTATTACTGCATTTGTAAGAAAACAATTCTTACTGCGCTTGTTGACGACGATCAGAAAGGGACCCGTTTTGAAATCGATCAATAACTGCGTACCAACCCAAATGGTAATGATAACTTTGGAATGCAATGGAAATAGCTCAGAAATAGATTTTACGAAGTTAGCACCAAAATTTTATACACACACATTGTATTAAGATCTTCCTTCTCACTTTGTTATAAATCCGCCGGACGGTGTGTGCCCCTGCCCACTACAGCACGTGTAGCTCGAAGACTGAAGATCATGATGGGACGGAGAAAACGGCATTCAGGCGTCAAAACCTGTCGCTAGCAGCACTTAATTCTGCAGTTCGCTCTATGCGCTAGTTGACGTGCTACACAAATAGTTCGGTCTTTTTTTGAACACACCTCGTACTCCTCCACTTAAAGAAGACACAGGGTCAGGGACCGATGTGTCTTCAACGGGGAAATAGATTGGAATTGCACTGGGAGTTAGCTCGGAATTTCCGTGTGAAATTCCTTTCTCTCTTTAAGCAATTTACTCGTGAGGTACATGAATCTCTCTCAATTTACTATTTACTATTAACAAGAGATACAATACCATATTAACTAGTACTTAAAATACATAAAAATCAAAGTTCATAAAATATATAGAATACACAAAATTCATCTTAATTCTACTACTTAAGGCTACTACCGGTTTTTTCTGTTTAGTTTTTTGCTACTCTTTTCATGGAGTTACTCTTCACAGAGTATGTTTCACATCCTTACTGTCTTTCCTTTTCTCTTTCAAGGGTTTCGTTGAATCGTAGTTGTCGAATCATTTTATTAAAGTACTGGTAAAGTACTCGTAATGTAACGTTACTTATATTTTGTGTCAGCTGACTTCTCACTTTGCTTATTCTTCGGTGAACAGGATCTAAGGTTGATCAGGCCTCATTCCTATTTATACGATTTGGTAATTAAGTAGCGACTCAATTACAATATAGCAAATATACGTCTTAATACATCTATCCTTTTCTACTTCGTTTCTTTTCTTGCTCACTAGCATGTTTATTTCCGTGATAATATTTTATCTGGGAAACATGACATCTACGTACATAATTATTCGTAGTGAGTTCATACAGTGCTACGGTTACGGGAGTTAAGTATCTGTAAATTTTGTAAGGGCCACACCATTGGTAAGATAATTTGGAGGTGGTCTTATCAACTGCACTACTCGTCGGGTGAGTTTTGTACATCACTAAGTCTCCGACTTGATACTTTACTTCCTTACTATCCCGCTCGTGATATTTTCGCGATTTTCTCAAGTTCACTCTTAAGTTAGCGCGAGCTTCGTTCCATATCTTTTTTATATTTTTACCACTGATTTCGCGGGGTAGCAATTCATGTATTTTCCACTTGGTGGATAATGGGTGATTTGGTTTATATTTATACAACAAATTAAAGGGTGTCGATTTATATCCTTCATGATATGCTGAGTTGAAGGCAAATTGTATCCAGGATAGGTTCTGGTCCCAAGATGTTTGGTCGTTTGCATGGTAGGCTATTAAAGCGGATTTTAGGTTTCGCAAATACCGTTCAGCTGTATTACCTTGTGGACGATACTCAGTAACGGTAATGTGGTCTGTGCCTAGTCTGAAACACATATCCTTGAATTCTTTGGACTTAAACTGGGGTCCGTTATCTGACGCTAGATGTACTGGTGTACCGAAGCCTTTAAATAATCTATCTTGCAAAATCTTCACTGTGGTAGATGCTAATGCTTGTCGCATGGGATACATCCAGACGAATTTGGTAAATGAGTCTACACAAATGAGTAGCATGGTATTACCTGATTTTGAACGTGGGTAGGGGCCAGAAAAGTCTAAGTAAATTTTAGGAAAGGGTGTCGTGGGAGTCTCCGAGATTAATTTCCCTATGTGGCTGTTTCTCGCTGGCTTGCTCAGTGCACACAACTTACACTGTTTTACAAATTTAGCTATCTCGCTGTTCATATTTTCCCAGTGATATTCTTTTCGAATACGATGTATAGTTTTATTTATTCCCATATGTGCTCCAATGGTGGATGAGTGGTAGTATTCCATAAGCATTGGTTTAATAATATCCGGGGCAATTATTCTCAAGGATTTTCCATTAGCTACTTTGTAACATAATACTCTCTTACTCAATATATATTTCTCTGAATTATTTCCTTTATCTAACTGTTCTATTATTTTATTTAAATACGGGTCTTGTTGTTGATACTGAGCTATTTCAGTAAATGCCAGTGGGAATGCAGTAATTAGCGTATTGATTATCGATGTTTCACCACTTTCCTTATTTTCGGATATTTTATTAGGCGGCTGGAACATACGGGACAGTGTATCGGCAACTACATTTTGGGTGCCACGAATGTGTTGTACCTTAAACTTGTAACAATTTAATCTCAATACCCATCTTCCGATACGACCTAACTGTTTAGGGTGATTTAATAACCAAGATAAGGCTTGATTATCAGTTTCTAACAGAAATTCTTTATGTTCTAAAAAGGGTTTGAATTTCTCAAATGTGAATTCTACAGCTAAACATTCCAATTCGTATGCAGAGAATTTCTTTTCCTGGTCGGTTAGAGTTCGCGAGGCATAACTGATCAGTAATCTAGAATTATCTACTTCCTGATATATTACTGCTCCTAGTGCTACACTTGAACTGTCAGTCTGTACTACAAATGGTTTAGTGAAATCAGCTAATTGCAATACTGGGGGTGATATTATGCTCTCTTTCAGTGTTTCAAATGCAGATTGGTGTTGTGGAGTCCATTCAAATTTCGATCCTTTTTTTCTTAATGCATTCAATGGTGCTGCTATATCAGCTAGGTGAGGGACATACTTGTGGAAGTAATTTATCATTCCCAAAAATCAGGCTATTCCTTTCGTATCCCGTGGTGGTAAAAATTCTCTGATAGCACGGGTGCGTTCTGGGTATATGCTTACCTTTCCGTCGGCCTTTACTATGTGACCTAAAAGTGAAAATTGTTTAACAGCAAAATTTACTTTACTCGGGTTTACTGTTAATCCGGCTTTCTTTAATTGTGATAATACTTCACGTAAATGATGCAGATGTTGATTCATAGATTTGCTGTAGATTACTATGTCATCTAGGTAGTGATATACAAATTTAAATTTTATGTTGTGGAATATTTTCTCTAACAATCGGCTACATACAGAACTTCCTTGGGATATTCCAAAGGGTACTCTCGTAAATTGGTACAGATTGAATGGGACGGCGAATGCGGTTAGGCGTTTGGATTCTTCCGATAGCGGTATTTGATGAAATGCCTGATTGAGGTCTATTATGGTGAAAACTTTAGCTTTTGTAAAGTAATTGAAGGCGCTGTGGATGTCGGGGAGTGGTATGGACTCGAATTCTTTTCTTTTATTTAATTGTCTATAGTCCACAACTAATCTGTGTTTATCGGTGCCTTTAGGTACTAAAAACGCAGGTGATGAATACGGTGAAGTGGAAGGTTCTATGACTTGTTCTAACAATTTATTGATTTGATTTCTCATTATTTCCATTTTTGGTGGAGATAATTTGTATGGGTGCAGTCGTATTACTTTGTTGTCACTCAGGTTGATCTTGTATTGTATAAGATTCGTTAATCCTAACTTTGGGGTGAGGACGGTGGAAAATTCTTTTATTAGTTTTTGTATTTTCCATCTATCTTTACTTTCTAAGTGATCTAATTCAGACTCGTGGTGTTCTAGGTGCGTTGCAGAAGTTTCCATATCTCCACTGTTATTTATTTCACAATCAAAATTATATTTTCGAGTACGGTCGAATCTAAAATAATACTGTTTATCGTACATGTCAAGAATTATACCTGTTTTACTGATAAAGTCCGCTCCTAATATTAAGTTTGGTCCTAATCCGTCATATACTAACACTGGAAAATACGACGTTAAATTTTTAATTTTTACCTTAATCGTAACGCTGAGTTTTATGATTAAGTTTTGTTTGTTAGCGGTAGCGCATTTTATGTTCACCGGTTGACTACGTTTAACAAGATTGTGTTTAGCTAATGTATCTGCTAGCTGTTGGCTGATTAAGCTCCGTGTCGATCCAGAATCAATTAATCCTAGTGTGGTAGTAACGCCAAGGTCTACTTGTATGTATGGTAATTGACACATACTGGACTTGCATGTAGTAATTGAGTTGCATTTATCGATAAATCACTCTACGCAGGGGTCTACTTTTTTTTTTATTATTTCTTTTCGCTTCTTTTTTGTACTCCCGGGTTTTACCTATTTTCACGATGCTGCGGAAGACATAGGATTTCGGATCTCCCTGCCTTACATGTATTTTGAATAAGAGGGTTTTTTGGTAGTGCTGTTTCTGTTTACAGTATCTACTGATGTTTCCTAATTTCCCACAGTTATAACATCTTTTTTCTCTACTGACGGTATCACTCGTATTCTGTTGAGGTTTCAGTTGATGATTCGATTTAGCTTGGTAGTGTGAAGTTTCAGGAATTCGAAATGGTCGCCTATCACGGTGTGTTCTTGTATCTGATACCAGGGGTTGTGTTTCATTTCTATGTTGTGTTTGGGGGAGTAACGCACGTCGGTTCTGATCCGAATACCATACGTTGGATGAGTGGATACAGCATTGTTCTAATTAACGTGTTGGGTTTATTGATAAGTGCTAAGCGAGATCTCTCTTCCGGGGATAATCCTACCAAGATTGTTTCTACTAACTGATGTTCGCTCCAGTTTACTTGCAGTAATAAGGAAGCTTCTCTTATTTTAGAGATATAGTGGGCGAGTCTCTCATGAGCTCCTTGTACTCGAAGTACTGTGTTTCATGTCAGCTCTTCGTAAGTTCCCGTTGGAATAAAATGTCTTATCAGAGTATGGAGTTTTTCTACTGGATGTTGTGAACTTAATGACACCTGTACGGTCCTTTAATGGTGGTCTACATTTGGGCAGAAGGACTTGTAATATTTCGCGATCGCTTAGTTGCTGTAAGTCTTTTATTTGTAGCGGATATTTTATAAAAGCTAATAGTTTGGTGATACTCAATCCATCCGTGTAGGGGATTTCAGATAAAATTTTTTCTACGGGGTGAGTTATCTTACCGTAGAGGTCCGCACTAAAGTTTACGTGAGACATTCTAGGATGTCCCGATACTTGATTTGTCATCGCTGAGGGTGGTAACGCATAATTATTGATGAGATTGTGGTGGGCATTTGGGAGTGATGCTCCAGCTATCGGTAGGGTATTCACGTTGCTATTCAACAACTGATCATTACTCGGTTCTATCCTCGATAGGGGGGGGGATTCGAAATTCACGATAGTGGGTCGCTGTTCTAGGGTAGGTGATTGAACTGGGGAGATATATAATTTAGTCAGAGCTTCTTCAATTTCCTCCATTTTAAATGAGTCAGACTTTCTATGTAATTCTCTTATTATTGTGGGTAATTGCTGTAATGCTTCATCACCAAATTTTTGCACATCAGGGGGAATTACAGTAACTCTGGGCCAGTTTAATAAATTATTTATCCGACGGGTTAAATGCTCTATTCTCTGGGTGGTACGTAAGATTATAGTGGGTGACTTCTCATCGTGCATAGATTGTGATATTGAGGTCAGTTCCCTATACTTCGCATAACATGTTTCTCTTTCGCTATCGAGATCTATTTCGTTTAATTGGCCTTACTGTGCAGGTGTATCTTGCCTACTTTCACGTAACGTTTTGCGTAGTTCCGCGACCGTTACGTTCGCGTAAGGTAGCCCGCGCAATAGTGCTTCATAGCATAATTCATCTTTTAACAATAAATCAGGATTGAATTGAGCCATGCTCATAAGATGCTAAATCTTATACACTACTTATTCTACTTATACTAAACACTCTATTTTCCTAAATTTAAATACATGAGAGATATTTATAAATAGACGATACGAGAGAATCAAATCTCGCCTCAGAGAGAGAAGAGGAATTTTCACACAGATGTAATATATTTTAACCATATGTTGTTACTGGGCAAGGGGGTCACACGCTTTGTATTAGACAATAGAGGTAGGCAGTGTATTGTCTAGCTCGACTCTGCAGCTGTTAACAATGGAATTGTTTCCTACAGACTGTAACACGTTATTTTCCTGTCTAAGATTGTCGTCAAACCGACAGGTTGGGGAATGACTTTTTGTACAGGAAAGAACCTGGGGTTACAACATTTAAATATGCTTACCTATATTATTTTGCGTTATAATTTCTATAAAACTCTTTATCCTAATTTATAATGTTACTTACTTAAATACGAGTTCTTGTTCTAAATTTTTTTATTATAAATTATTTTTATTTCTTATTATTAACCCTCAAATTTTTTTTACTTATTAATAGGGGTAAATATCTGACCTTTTTATTTATTTATATTTATTATCGTAGTTCCAAGTAGTCTTTATTATTTAACTTCACGCTAAAGGGAGATATTTTAAATTAACAGGGTAGTTAAACTATCAGAGTGAATAACTCTACAAGGTATTAAATGACAATAGCAGAAAAGCAAAAGCAAAACAGAGTACCCCATTTTATTTTGCTATTAAGCAGAGTGGCGCATTTTATAACGTCTCTACGTTATAATATCGGGAACCTGGTTAATTGGCTCAGGTCAATTAAACAGGCTGCCATAATATTAACAAACTCATAATTAACTGAAATATAAACAAACGCTAAATAGGATCCCGTGAATTCAGGGATTTAGGCAGGGGTTTGTAGATTTATTCACTCACCTTTTTGGACCATGACATCTCTTTATTACATACTGGTTTTAACATCATAGTAGAAAATTAGTAATGTGTATACTAAAGACAAAAATATTTGCACATTTCGTACAATTGAAAATAGTGTAAGTCATGGGTGCACATAACTTGTACTGCTCTCGGATCCGAGTGGTTTATTCCTGTATATGATATTACAAATAATAATCTTTATTTTGTGCCATCTGAAGAATGGGCTTATTTAACTTTAGAGTGTTATACTCATTAAATTTAACACATCTTAATACATCTCATGAAATTACAATGTTATGGTAATTAGGTCAGTCTTTTGTGCTTTATTTTACTCTTATTTTTGTTATTTAAGTGTCTTTCATATTTTAGTTTAAGTTAAGTTCTGAACCACGGAAGTTGAACTTCCGTGTCACCTGTGTGTAACATGTCCTCGGCGAATCGGCGCTTTCTGTCTGTTGTGCAGGGTGTCTGGGAGATCTTCTGTCTATCGTGTGTTGGTGAAGTATGGTGTCATTTTTAAAGCTGAGTAGTCTGTCTCTTCTGTAGATTCTTGTGGTCTGTTTCTTGGTGATAACTTTCACTGGTGTTCACATTGTTGTATCGCACATACTGCTTATGTTTAACAGTTACATTCTAAAAGTTTAACATCACATTTAGGTGGTTATTTAATTATAGAGATGTCATCGTCGCACACTCAAGTCATTTACAAGATTTTCATCATTCGGCAATTACACAAGCTTTACCTAGTCTACATGTTTTATATTGTCCACACAACTTTCTGTACAACTGGAGTCTCTGAGTCAACTGAACTAACTAACTATAGGGGTAATGGGGCTGTCCGCACGCGAGTAGTTTCTCAACGCGAAAAGTAGTTCTCAATTATTATTAATTATTTTCCTTTAATTTGCTTACAATATAATTACATTACTCTTTTATGTAACGCGAGGTCGTTATAGATTTATTGGGTTTCTTACATTCAATTTTACTAACTGATACATTGTCAAATCGGCATGTTACTACCGGTTTGGGGCATGGAGAAAGGGTTCATCAGTACCTTATTAAATAATTTTTGTATTATAATTTTTATTTATTTTTTTAATTTTTTTTATGTATTGTGGGATTTAGGCATCTTAAATCGTCACAGGGGTAGCTTCTCTACAGCCCTGCCTACACTCACACTATACGACCCGAAATGAAAAACTGGAGACATCAAACCCTAAATGCGCCATGGTCCGAACCAAACAATGATTCAATGTTAACAACACATCACGACAAGAACAGAAAAACTTGAACAGCATCAAGTGGCTTCAGGGTTCCCTAACGATGCAAGAGAAAAAAGGGAACGAAGGCAGAGCAATCTCCCCAACACAAGAAAACACGCAACAACATTGATACCAAATAGACATACATATACAACACCACACAATACAAAATTAATACAACGCTAGAATATTTACCATCCATTAAATATATAGATATATGTTGCTAAAGCAACTTTCACGATAGAGGATTCAAAAAATACGTCACACTTCAAGAATGACAATACACAAGCAGGTGTATGGTCCGACCATGACCGCACTCTTCCAAACAAAAATATTAATTCACGTGTATTTAAACCAGGATAATTCCTCAATCGAGGTACCATAGCTTCAAGTACAATCAAACAATTAATGCCTTCATGTCAGGCCAGAAATTATTAAAGATCGGGTGTACTTCAACCATTCAGGACAATATGCAACACGGTTAAACAGGTCCTGACCAACTCCGACAAGGTCTGACAGCATTGGGCCATGCAACAAAATTTTTTTTTAATACTCTAAACGTACTCAAAACTCTACAAGGAAAGTAAGCCACTCAAACAATTGTGTAAATGTGTGTGTAACCCTTACATCATCATATATATATATGTTACATCCGGTTTACATACCTAAGATTTAATATACACAAGACAACATTAACATTTTATAAAACAATTAACATGCACAACACCAATAAAAATCTTCCTTAAAACTCATTTCCTCTTATAAAATCCACCAGAGAGAGAGATATATATATATATATATATATATATATATATATATATATATATATATTGTAAGCAGACCCTGTATGCCGGTCTTTACAAAAATAAAATAGTAGATGAAAAATTTTATAAAAAATGTTTTCAATAAAAAAAATGTTTATGTTTAATCAAGGTCAGTAATTAAGAAATAATGCTGTTTTAAATGTTCTGTAAAAATTTTAAGAATTAGGAAGGTATTTATTAACTATTGAGCACTTCTGGAAGATCTGAACCCAGTCTGGAGTTAACTAGATTAACTCCAGTCAGCAATCGATTGATGATTTTTCTTGCTGGTTCAATATCTCACTGAAAAAAAATGTTTTCTTCTTCTTGAAGTCTCCTTGCCTTAATAAATAACCTTAAATTAGCCTGTGAAATAATAACAGACAAATACAATTGAAATAAATGGATTTATTAAACAATTTAATAAATAATCGATTTTTTATCGATTGAGAACAATTATCGACTCCGTCTCAGGGAATTATCGATTGTGCATACAGTAGAAAAATTATTATAAGTATTATAAAAAGGACAGGTTCTTTGACCGATTAAATTAATAGTCAGAGAAGGGTGACGAGAAAGTATAACATTAACAATTAAAGTAAATTCAATAATTATTATTTAACAGTATTTAAATAATTCTGATATATAATGTTTAAGAAAGTTGAAGTCGAACCATATGTAGACTGACGTCACTGGCTAAGGAAGGCAGGGCTTCGTAAAATTCAAAGATGGCCGCTACTAGATCTGGCGAAGTTACTGCGATGTTGTCGAGTCAAAAAATCACAGCAAAATTACCTTCTTGAATGTTTGAAATGTCCCCGCACTGGTGTAATTGGTCTATTAGGTTGTTTGGTGTGTTCTGAAGAAGTGTTCCGTGTATACTTGTGTTAATTATGTTATTTAGTATGTGTTCACTTCTGTGGGTAAGTTGCTCCAAAAGTGGTTATGATTTGTAACGTGAATTAGATCAAATATATTGTTTTACTGTTTTCTATCACTCGTATAATGAAGTTAGGTGTTAGTTTTCACTATTGTCGTTACTGGTTTGGTAGATTTAGTTAAAAAAGTGTTTAATTCATCTAACTCTCGATTCACTTATATTAATGGCTAACTGTAATACCATTTTCGACTCGGTTATAAGGAACGTTTTTTCACACAACTATTCAGCTTGATATTCAACAAAAGACTATTTTAACTTGGTCAAAATCTGGCCCAGTTAATCTTTGAAAAAGTATTGTTAACATATTTCGATTACCCATACACATGATACAAAATTACATTATATATGGAATTTATTTATTTTATTCATCACTTTCATGAATTATGAACCTTATCATTGGTTTAATCATCTCATTCCTTTTAAATTGATATATTATAGTCCATATCTGTGGACATTTTGTGGAAATTAACAAATTTCTTTCCCTTTTGGAATTATAGGCTCAAAATTTGATTTCCGCCTTCATACAATTTTTCTTCCATTTTAATTGTTATTAATACTATTATAATAAACTTTAATTAGTCATATTTCTCTTCCTTTCCTTAAATACATATAAATTAGACCTTTGAGCTGGTTTTTTGTGTTAGTCTCTGAATTTGACATTGCTCTTTAAAATTAATTAACTTATATATTTTGAAAATTTACAATATTTTAAGGTATATTTCCTTATTATCATTTTAACTCATAGGATCATTCCCAGTAGTGGTTAACTGATTTACCTTATCTATATCTTGCTAGTTTACAGGATTTATAAGTGAATTATACTGGTTTATATGGTTTCTGTGAATTCACCAAGTGGCCTAGAGTTTAGAATTTTACATTTCTGTCTTTCTCAAATAAATTTAATCCCACCACTCCTCTGACTTTACATAGTTATTATTACATGAAAATAAAATGGTTTATAACTTATTGTGAGGTGTAGTATTTAATTAACACTACTGTTATAACAAATAATTATGAACATTATTTAGCAATCTGTACAATTGAACATATTGCTGACATGGTTTGGACATATACTTTTAACTCTTTTTGAATTAACACAGCATACCTACTGAAACATTATTAATGGTATGTATGCTGTTATTTAGCAAACATAATTCATTTTAAACACATAATATAAATCTTATTTTCTAATAACTCTTACAAATACATTGATTTTATGGCTGTGAACAAACAGTTTATTTAAACATTTTAAACCTATGAATACTAAATTAATGCCAGTCCTTTCTGGTCTAAACCATTATTATTTATGATCCCCTTCATCAGTAAACATGACCACCCATACTCTAGTTATTAGCATTTTTTACAAATGTTTTGTGAATAAAGAGTTACATCAAAATAATAAAATACTGGAAACCTTCCATTTTATTATTTTATGGTGCTGTTTATTATTGGATATTAAAGTTGTTATATAGCATATTGATAAGTAATAGTATCACTAACTTTAAGTTTAGTGCATTTCCAAAAAACAATTACACAAATTCACTTTCACTGGTGGTTCTGATATTTTGAGTCTCACTATCTCAGACCAGACCTTTAGTAATCATGGACTGTTAAGACTTGTTTATTTTCTTTATCACACAATCGCTTTAGTAGGTTCACTTCTTATAATACTATACAACACTTTAGTTTTCTAAATAATTACATTTTTATAGGATTTTGGTATGTTATACTTTCTTTTTAATCGTTTTTGTGGGTTTGGGGTTGATGGTAGTTAATAATAATAATAGGTTTTACAACGGTGTTTCTTTCATACTATTTCTTCCTCTCCTCCTGTCTTCTTTCTTGTCTTTCTTCTTATCTTCTTTCTGGTTTTCATTCTCGTCCTTCTTCTGGTCTTCATTCTTGTCCTTCTTCTGGTCTTCATTCTTGTCCTTCTTCTAGTCTTCCTTCTTCTTCTTCTTGTCTTCCTTCTTCATTCTTGGGTAAACCAAGGTACTTTGTGTTATCTCGACTGATGTTTAGTTTGGAGCATCTAATTTATTTACTGACACGGACCTTGTTCTTCTCTAAAGGTTTCAGGGTATTGTTTTCTTCCTGATCACAAATTTTATTCTTCCTTCTTGTCTTTGGGGTATTTTGGTGTTCACCACTCTTAAACTGATTCTCTTTCTTCTTGATATGGTGTTATTTAATTTGTTTACTGCTCCTAACTTCCTGGGTAAATTACTGATCTTATAATATGAGTTGCTTTCAATACTTTCTTTGATATTTAAACAGTGGTTTTTATATAATGTAATGAGGATTTTTATTTTATCGTGGTTCATTCCTTTGATTTCATTAAATCTCATTCAATATTATTTTAACATATGTGGTGTAATTAATTTTTATGATTTTATATGACTTAATAAGTAGTGGATTTTCTGTCACGCTACAATATATATATAGTGAAAGCACTCGCTCGTTGTTCTCTCTACGAAATGTAAAAGTGTCAGATTGTAATGGGTGTAATGTGTCTTATCAATCCGTCGTCGCTTTGGAACGTAACTTACGCTGATTGTGTTCGTCGCGAACGTACGAATAACCAGGTATCGAAGTCCTTACCTGTTGTTACTAGAGGTGTGAAAATTCCGGGTGGCGCCAAATTGTTTGATTAAAACAATTAAAAAATTTTATGATGATATGACAAGCGCAGCTCAGGCGGTGTGGAGAATTCAATTTGTTCCCGCCTCGACTTGGCCGTCAATACTAACTGTTCTCTAAAATGTACACAAATTATAATACACCATCCTAATGAAATTACAACACAGCGGTTACACTCAGTACTTGTTTATTATTTTTCGATTACTAATTATTCAGGTTAACACAAATTATGTTTTCTTTTGTAATACATTTGCACCGGTAATTTATATGAGACAATTTCTCTGGGTTTGACAAATCGATCTTTGAACGTAACACACATTTAAGGATGGCGTCTGTCGAAGTAGTATACAAATATTTTCGTTCAAACGTCTTGGATTCTTGTGATTACGATAAAAAGATTATTAATGATTACAACAATAAAAATACACTACCTTACATCATTTATACTTAAATAATATAATGTGTAGTTATAACTTGTTCTTGGAGTGTAGTAAGTGTTTCAAAATTTTGTAAACTAACAACAGGTTAACTTTACAAGTTGACAAATTTTCAGTGTCTTAGTTTTTTATTTTAATCTTTGAAAGAAATTATGTGCAGTTTAGTGAGAGTTCAGATTACTGTGAGAAATATTTAAAGTGAGTTTATTCGGAAATTTGGGTAATTTAAATGATCAGTAGACTGGGTGTACTCGGTTGATCTGGTAAAAAGGAATTAGGCTGCAATCATATTTAATTTTCATTTGTCTAGGGCGTCTGGCATCTTTTTCAAATTAATCGGAGCAATTTATTCATTTCTTTTTTATTTGATTGGTCTTCGACATCGGTTAAATGGTTTCAGTCATCGTCTGCTTCCTTCTTGTTCAGTGGTGGTCATTTCGTTTACTATTTTGATGTTTTAAATTAGAATTTTGATCGTTCAAGATTTGGCGTCTATTCAGCAAGAGCGTCACATTACGAGTAAAGAAAATTAACGGGAAATCCGTAACCAACGTCTGTCGTCATGGTTACAAATTAATTCTGATTGGTTTATTACCATTGTTATCAAATTTGAATTTTTATTCAAAATAGCTGTATCTCTTCTGATTGCTTTTATTCTTCTGTCTTCTTCCCTACATATTAAATATTATCACTACTGTTATTATTTCCTTTCAAAGATTATTTTGATATCCCTTAAGGTTGGGTTCTTCAAAATATTAATGTTTGTACATTTATGTTAATATTTGGTAATTACATTTCTACTTTAATTTTAAGTCCTTATTCTAACATTTTTATTTTAAAATGATTTACAAATTATTCTTGGCTATTTACTCGCCTTGAATTTATTAATTTCCTAGTTGATTTTATACAATTTGCAGTTATTTGTTATTGACAGTTATGCATTTCCTAGGCCTAAGTAGCCATTGATTATTTTTTACCTATTTTATACAAATTGTATCTCATTTCACTCTAAAGTGTTTTGTTTTGTTGCTATAATTGATTCGTTTATTGGTTATTGTGTCTTGAATTTGTTTGTGTACTGATTATGTGTCAAGATTATTTTCTATATCTTGGCTAGTCAATTATTTCCCAACTGATTTTCTAGTGTTTATTATTTCTGAATTGATTTATCAACTTATTTATTTAACTTGCCATTGTCAACAATATGGCTATTATTTACTATTATTTATCACATAAAATATAACAACTAGGCCTATGGACTGTATGCTTCCTTCAGCCATATCATATTCATAAATTTAAATGAACAATCTTTACCAGTTATTAGGCAATATTGGTTTACAATACATTTCATTCCTTTACTATTATTTTGGGTGAGAAACATCATCACTCCTTTTAAACTTACTTAATCTATTATCCCTTATAACATAGGGTGTTTATTGATTGCATTCTTAATTTCTTATTTCTTTACTAATCTCTTTCTCCAATCCATGGTAACACAAACTGTTTACCTTACATGGGCGTTCTCCCATGAATAACATCGTATCCTTCATTTATATCTAATCTAAATACTATTTTTAGTTACTATTAACAGTACAATTCGTATAAGTTCACTATTAAATCATTTAGTGTTTTATCATTGATTTACTAAGTGTTTTCTCATCTATCACTATTTTTATCATACTAACATTTACAATATCCTTTTTTATTCATCACTTTCACTTTTAACTAATTAGTGTTTATCACTGATTCACTCATTATTTTGGGGTTTTTACACTTTCACTATTGGCATTTCTTAAACTTTTTATTTTAAGTGTTTATTAGTGGGTAATCTCTATTATTATTTTCCTTTGTCACTTAGTTACTTTCAGTTTATTTCTCACTATCTCTCTCTTTCTTTACAAATATTATTTATATCTAAAAAGTTCATGTTTTTATAGATTTCTTACTTACATATACTCCTAATTCTTGGGTTAGTGTATTTTTATTTATCGGGATTTTATTAATTATGAATTACATTTGTCACTCAGTCATGCTAATGTCTATTTTTTATATTGGTTATTTACTGGTTTCGTTTTCTTTATGATATTTGATTGTATCATTCCTCCCTTCCCTATTCTATACTATATGTCTGTGTTTTATCATCTTGTTTCACTTTATTTCCTTTATACTTGGTTTGTTCATTTTTATTTTCATTTTTCTTCTCCTTCACTTCCATCTTGTTTCACTTTATTTTGGTTTTTATCTGGCCAATCTTTGGGGTTGGGTCAAAGTCATTTGTCTGTCAGTCTAGTCTGTAATTTTATTTAATAATCACTTTTGGTTTACTATTCTTCTTCCTTCTTTCTTAATTACATTTTATATTTTTATTCTCTTCATCATTTTTTATATTACTTTTTTGCATTTCTTACATACTTATAGATATCAAATATGATCTGAATTTGGTGATGCTATAATATATATATTGTAACGTAACAGAGTTGAGGTTCCCGACGTTACATAAAAAACTGTGTAAACATGATTTAAAACAATGCCCAAAGCATGTTATAATTAAATACAAGAGGGCCCATCTCACCTGAAAAATGCAGTAAAGGTACCTAGTAAGGTTACTAAGTAATAAAACATCAAAAGTGTACCTAAATCTAAAATATGTAATGAATAGTATGAGATGTAAAACATAAACATTGTGTCTAATGGGAGGAGTTTAATGTGTAGGAGTTGAGTATAATATACTGTTCAGTTAATATTTAATGTGCTATAAAATGTACTTGGTGTTGTACTGTATCATGATATAGTGTTTACAGGATATTTATTTTATGTTTTGTGTCTAGTAAGTGTGGAGCTGTTGCTTTAAGGAAGTACTAAGTCATAGGTACTCATTTTATTCATGTTAAAATTGTATTTAAATAATTAAGTATAAGTAAATTTATTAGGTATGATATTATGTTAAATGTATTTACTTTAATTGATTAATGAAGATGTTTAAAATAATATCTGTAAACTTGGCCAGGCAGGCAATAAGTGTTAATAAGTTGGCAAGTAGTTCTTGTAATTATGTAAAAAACCAATGAAGGGTTCAATTATGAACTAAATAATATAATGAATTGAAACCAGGAAATTAAGATTGATATAAGTGGCCATAAGCCAGTGACTAGTTGTACAGTAGGTCAGGTAAAGAAAAATTAAGTTAAAAACAAAACAAAATTATAACAGGTGTAATAAAACCAATAGGCCTAAATCTAATATTTGTAAAAGGAAATTAATACCTTTTTAATAAGTCCAGTCAGATGAAATTGTAGTAAAATGTATATGGTTTAATAAGGCAGATTAAGTGAGAGTTTTATGTAATTTGGTGTAATTCCAAGCATGGAGTATTTTATTAAATAAGAGTAGTAATATTTTCTAATTCTGGCTCTAGGATATCAAATATTATCCAATGACAGAAAGTAATGGTTGTTAGGGTAACTAAAATACAAGAAATTTTGTTGATTTCAACATTCGATTGTTATATGCTAATGGGTTAAGTTGAATTAATACGAATCCAGAGAAGAATTTATAAAAAACCTTAACATTCGATTGTTATATGCTAATGGGTTAAGTTGAATTAATACGAATCCAGAGAAGAATTTATAAAAAACCTTAACATTCGATTGTTATATGCTATTGGGAACAGTTCAGTAGACAAATTTAAACATAAAGAAATAAAATAAAAATGAATCAACCTTAATAAATCCAATGTATTAAAGCCAATCCATTAAAACAGAACTGAGTAATAATTACTGAACTAGCTTTCAGGAAATATAATTCTACATATCCTCAAGTTTACGGAATTAATAAATCCTTCTTAAGTTAATGCAAATATAAACCAAACATACACAAGAACCTTTGGTATTGAAGTAATAAACCTCACTTTCAAGAGATTGAAGAAATTGTAATACTACACCAATTCCACTGGGACCGGCAACCACTAGGATTGCGAAGAAGAACGAAGAACAGAAGAATTCCTGTTACACTCCGGGACATCACCTTTCAACCTTTATTGATAATCTGGACACATTTTTGGGTCAAAAGTAACCTCATCAGTACGTCTTCATGCGGTTATAAACAGACACGGCTATCTTGAGTATCGCATTGTATGGTAAAACCAGCTTATATTTAATTTTATACATTAAGAATTAATAACAATTTGTAATACTTAGTAACCTTAATTTTGCATTACCTGGCCTTACTAATCGTTAAAAGAATCACATGTACCCTGGGATAAGAGATAAACAGAAAATTATATTTAAATTGTATTATACAAATCGATTCAGCATTGTATGATCGATATTACGATCCGATAAACTATGAAGATGACTGTTGGAATTTAAAAAATAATATAAATAAAGAAACCTGCTTGTATGTGATGATGTTCTGTGTTATTGTAGAATAGTTATTGTATTTTGATTGGGGAGTAATTTACAGATAAAGAAGGTGATAAAACCGTCAAGTGAAACGAACTAACCTATAAAAACGAGTCAATTACTAATAACAGCGCTCACTACCGACAGCTGGTGAATACGGGAGAGCGCAGACTAATGTATTCTCTTCACCAAACTTGGGTCAATTTAAATAATACAGACCGAATAGGGTTGGAGAGAATTACCGAATTATTAACTGTAATACCCGTAATATCGCGTTATTCTCTGGTAAAACACTTGGTAATTGATTAACACAGGGTTAGGTTCAATATACGAGTTGCAGCAACTATATAATAAATAATTGTTTTTTTTTATATAAATTAATATTGATTTGCAGGAGGTCTCATCTACAACAACATAATAAACATTTTCCTTATAAACAGATTGGTTAATTCAACGTGGGCTGAATTAACGATAAACCCGCAATCTTATTACACTAGATACATACAGTTAAAGTAACAACCTTTCGTTGGTTACAATATATATATTTAGTCACTTTTTGCTACAGACCGTTTCTTGATGTATATAATACATTTAATATTTATATTAAATTTACCTCAAGATGTTATTTTTCCTTATTTGGAACATGTTTCGGGTACCATCTTGTGCCCATCCTCAGCCTTCCGGTTTTTTTGTCTGGTGAAGTACATATGTGTTGTTGGTTGACTATTATTATTGTGGTTTCCTGTTGCCTTCTGGTATTTCAAATTGGTTTTATTGTGTGTGATTGTGGTGTATGTGTTAGTTTTTTGTGTATTTTCAATGTTGAGTGCTTTGAATATTGTGTCATGTTTTGTATTGATTTGTATTTGTTCAGGTATTAGTTTGTTTTCTGTTTTATGTTTGTATATTTGTAAATTTTCCCAAATGTTTATTATGGTTACAGTGGCATATTTATTAATACTTTGTTATATAATTTGGTCAATTACAATGCTGAAATAAGACATAACATTTATTATAGTGCCGGCGTTTACGTGTTGCATAGTTGGCGGTTTGCTCAGTTTGGTGTGTATACGCTTGGTTATGGCGTCTATTTCTTCGTTGGTTAAATATTTTAATATCTCAGGGAAAAGTTCTTTGGACTACAGAATGTTGGTTTACAGACTAATAAATGCACAAAATTTTGTAATATACCTTACAACTAATACATAATATGTGATATCTTTAAATATGAAAAGTAAGTTACCGCAAATGAGAATTAGTTTACGGTTAGGTTAAAGTTTACTTAGCCAGTTTACGTTTTGGAAACTTATTAATATAAAATCAAAATTCAGTGATGTTTTTGTTTTATAAGACTATGGTGAGTTTGAGCTCCGAATAGTATGCTTCATTTTCTGGGCAGTTGTTCCGGCTGGTGTAGTTGGGATTTCTCCGGGTCCGACAGTGTTGGGGAGCTTATTGCGATGCTCTGCAGAGGAAGATTGATGGCCTGTCTCCATCCTCGCAACCCTTTCTCCTCCCGACTATGTGGGAACCCTGAAGCACTTAAAAAATATTACAAACTCATTTTGTAAAGATGGACCACAATGTACCACGCCGCCAGACCAAGTGTCCCGTCAGAGAGTAAAAATTAAAATGAGAAGGAGTAGCGGTCCCTGCCGGCCGACCACGAGTATTGAAAAACTTGTACAAAACAGCTGACGTGTTGCCGCGGACTTGATTACGTTGCCCCAAGCTATCGCGATATAACGGTCAAGGCCGAGCTATATAGCCGTGCTCTTGCCTAGCCCGCGCGTAACCTTGGGTACTGACATTCGGTCGGCATTGTCGGCACGAAATATGGCCGGGAAAATTTACTATATAAATTTGCAATGGCACAGTGGTTAAGGCTGAAGCAATAAGTAGAAAGAAGTAGTTTCTATGGAAATATTTCATTTTGAATATGATTTTAAATATAAATCTTACAACATGGAAGTCATGTATGGTTCTCCATATCGATATTTTTAGTTTACTGCTGAAATAAATGAAAGCCATGGTTGCGGAAAACATTACGTTTACAAAACAGTAATACTTAAAATAAAGAACCCAGTGTTTTTGAGTTGACGGGTACTTGTTTCATATAAACTGTTTTCTCCAGTTAGTGTAGAATCTGAAGGCAGAAACAAGATCCAAAATGCTTGATAAACGTTCAGCACTGATTCTGTGGCAGACGAGACACATTTGAAAGCACTAAAAAGTGAGTGGCATATTATGCCGCGTGTGAAAATACCAAGTCCACTGGTGACGTAATATTATGCCGTTGGTCCTCAAAGTGTTAACAAATGACTCAACTACAGGATGTTGAATCAGCTGCGAGTTAAAATAAAAGTTTACACATCTTCCAATGCATGTTGGTAAAAAGAAAAGTAATAATTGTAACATTTTTTAGTTACATAAAAAACTACAATCATCTCACCTAATGAAAAATGGCGTAATTTAATACAAACTCCTCTGGTGAGACTCGAGTGAGTGGTGAGCTGTTGTAAAAAATGTTGAATTCATAGACTAGGCTTACCTTATTACAAATTCTTCAAGCTTTGAAGAAGGTTTAAACTGGGGAGAAGAGGTCCCTTTAGGACGGAAGGGTATAAGGAAAGAAAGGGATTACCTGCATCGTAAAAGAATAAAACAGATCTTCACATGTCTGTGGGAAAAGAAGTCAACATCAAGTTGGTTTAAAGAAGTCCAAAAAGATTTAGAAAAAAATAATATAAACGCAGAAGAAGCAATTGAAAGAGAAGTTTTTGGGGCAAAAGTGTTAAAAATGGAAGGAGTCCAGGATAGGAGAGAGAAAAACACAGGTTCAAAGCGGACTGAAGAAGGAAGAAGAGACAGTGAAAAGATGAAAGAATGTTGAAGAAAAAGATAAGAACAAGGAATAAAGAATTGAAACTGTGGTTCTCAGATGGGCGATACAAACAAACAAACAAACAATTTTGAGACTGGGAGGGCAGTGTATAAACCTGCTTCCTTACAGTGCAATTATGCTGTCCACTGTTGGTGAACAAGTTCAAACTCTGAGCAGCTTCTTTCGAAAGTTGAACCTGAACTGATGCCCCCTGGATGTGGTTGGTGAGAACAGGTAGAGAGCGCTAGCAAAGTAGTCGCTAGAGGTGCACAAATCGATCCATGTCACACAAGTCGATGTATGTAAATGCGAGTCATCGAGTTCAATCATGTAAATGTTTCGTGTGCCAAAATACTGAAGAATAATGGCAATAATAATTATTATTACAATTAGAGAACTCTTGCCTTTTATTCAAAATGATTAATTTTCTTTGTGTATTTGCTTCACAAAACAGAGGTAGCTAAATGTACAAAGAACAGTTTTGTCGTACAGTACACACCATTCATGCCTTTCCTGACTTGTGCTTTAATCTCTTCTGTCCCACATTAACAGGATTAGTATTTTTCCTATATGATTGTTTTGAGTTTTTCTGTAAATTAAAAAGCATATTGTATAAAAATATTGTTACAAAAGTGTAAACTGCATGTTAGCAAGCACCAATTTATAACTTTTGTTTCAGATACTGGATAATGTAATGAAAATGGCGGAAGATAGCGTAAACGTTGTGGATAAGCTAAACGCTTATCGGGAACTGATGACTGTAAAAGAGTACGTGTTTCCAAAAGCCGTATTGGAGGATATATTTTACTTTACAATAAAGCAGCCCCAGTCTTGGATTAAATCAAAATCAAATATGCCTGCTTTCATGTTGTTGTGTAAAGTACTAATGGAAGACCACCATGAACAATGTTTATTTGACATTGCAAGAGCTTCACCTCATTTTGTAAGAAAGCTACTACAACTTGCATGGCCTCGATCTACGAAGGAAATTTTACGAAGGAAATTAAAAAAGATCGATCGGGTTGTGCCATTGTCTCCTATTACCAGTGTTGAGAGTGATACACGACAGCATTTAAATGGCATTGACTGTCGTACACTTTTAAATGATTTAGAGAAGCAGGAAAACAGCCAGTCCATTCACAAACTGACCGAGGACATATCCAACTTGATGATATTCCAGTATAAGCCAGAAGTGTCCTACAATACATTAGAGAGATTGTTGTCGTTGGCAGAAGGTAAGTGTTATATATTTAATATAAAGATTTAGAATTTTTGTACAGTTAACAAATAACTAGGCAGTTGAATAAGATTCAGTTTTCTGGTTAAAACCTCATTCAACTTGCTAGACAGTGGTGGCTAGTATGTACCAAGTAATACCTATAAGTTGCCAAATAACACAGTAGAGTCTCGATGCCCTGCTAGAAATATTCTGTATTCCGAATATTAGTACCAAAAAAAAGTTCATTGTAAGTTTCATGCAAAGTATTTTGTTTTCAAATCTACATACAGTACAATTTTAATATTACTGTATGTCTTTTTAAATTTTAATGTGTGCATTTAATAAATAAATTTGTGGGTGTTAACGTAAAACTTTTTGAATTTTTATTTAATCCTCATGAATATGACCTAATTAAACGAATGACAATTTGTCGTAGATTTTTCCTTTACCTTTCACTCGCAAATGTTCTTGAAAGCCCGCGCAAATTAGTAAACAAAGCCCACATACACAAAACACCAGTTTACAGATCTTGCATATATTTCTTTTAGATAAATTTTCAGCATACAGTTTACATTATCTCGCAGAGATGCTCCACAGTAGAGAAAGCAAAATGCATTAGGGCTAACTCAGTTGTGGCTTAGCGGCACAGTGCAGGGTGCTCAGAGCGCGGCAGATCCACTAACGGCAGATAATACTGGCATTTTGCGTAGTTCGAGGTTAGTTTGGTCCCAATTACCTCAGATTATCGAGAGTCGAATGTACTTACACAAATAATAAGTGACTTGAAGTACAGTATAGTAATCTCATTGATCTGGAATTCCAGGTAGTCCGGACCAACTGTCTACAAAAAAAAAAAGAAATTCAAAAAAGATAGAACTGACATTTTTTGATTTTGTTTAAATGAAGGAGTATTAAAGACATTATTTAAGAGTAGCACTGTTCTTCACAATAATTTGTTAAGTTGGGTAATAAAAACGTGGCTATCATATGCTGGTCTTGAATCTAGGCAGGTCGTATCTACCAAGACCAAATCTTGGGGGCAGGTCGTATTCTAGTCTAGACTGTACACCTGCTGTGCCACCATGCCATTGTTGCGCTGGATGAAAGTGATTTCCAGTAGAACAAAAGCTGCAAGCATTTAGTTCTGCATCAGTAAAGGTAAAATGTTAAAAAAGTCACGCTTGAGTTAGGGGTACAAGTGCTTTTCGACTGGGAAAAAAGCAAAACCAAATAAAAGTTTTTTATGCTAAATGGTTACTATGAAACAGTTTGCACAACAGGGCCACACTTAAAAGTAAAAAAATGAACAACTAAATAAGGCCTTGTACATTTGGCTTTCACAATAATAAGAACATGGTGTTTCTGTACCAGACCCAATTTTACAAGCAACAGCTTTAAAAAATTTTAAATATTAAATAGTGATATACAAGTTTGGGGTAGGTACTGCAAGTGTGAGGTTGTTATCAGGGGTGGTTGTTATGGCGTTCAACAGGTTATATACAGTAAGTGGAGATACCGATGTTACTACTAGCGAGGAATTCAATTTTAAATTTGAGAAATTTGTTAAAGATGAAAAATTAGAGCCATCACAGGTTTTTTAATACCGATGAGATTGGTTAGAATTGTAAAGTGTTGCCCAAGAAAATCAGTTACATTTTACATTGCCCAAAAAAATTGTTATCATTTACACTACAGTTGCAGTAGTGACAGGTGACATACTGTTGGTGGAGTGTCTGCTGTGTCACATCACATCGGTCCAGAATGACACCTCACTTGATTCTATAAGTCAGCTGAATAAATTTCTATATGCTTTCAAAGTTGTTAAGCCTTTTTTTGAATCTTCCTGTATGTAAACATAAAACATGTTCGCTATAAAACCTAAGACAGAAACAGCGTTTACAAACGTTCCACAGGATCTACCAGGAAACTTGATTTGTATAGTAACTTCAATAAAATTTGCAGCCAAACCTATGTTATTTTCACACTCCGTAGTGTGATTTTGAAATGTTTGTATTAAAGACATACAGTCCCTATTCCAGTGTTTCCCAAACTTTTTTAGCCCACAGCACAATACAAATAAATAGTAAGAAGCCGCGGCACGCAATCTCCCTCTAGATACCAATCCCCTCCCACCCCCACCATCAGTACCTTTCCACGATGTCTTTAAAACCACACTGCAGTGTAATATACCATAATAATTAATGTTACTTACTTACCTCAGTACTACGTGTGATTTCCCAGTTATGTTAGTGGACTTTTCCAACTGTAACGCAAATTTATCAACAAACTTAGATTATTGAGACATAAAATTACAAAAAACTATTGAAACACATTTTCTCACATAAGTTTTACTTGCACTTTCGTGATTTGCAAAATAATACAAAACACAAAATATTACAAGATTAAAGTTTGTTCTGTGTTAAGTAGGTTTTGTAGTCTTTCTGCTTCCAAATTTTAATGCAATACATGTAATGGGATTGGTGTTTTTTCGTTAGGTCCTTGTTTTGCAGTCGAATAGTGAAACACTCTCATGTTGTGTTCCAATGTTTGAAGTTGAGATCAATTTTTTTAATTTTATTTTATTCATTGTGGAAACCGCTGGCTCACAGATATAAGATGTAGAAAATTGAAGCAGAGCTTTCATAGCCTTTTTTATTGTAGCGGAATATTCATATTTTTGCCAAGTTAGACGCTTTATTTTACTTTTTTTTTATATTTTTCCAAAAATTTGGTGGCACACAGTTTGGGGGAAACGCTGGGGCCTATTTTATGACAAGCTTTGATTCATTTCTGTTCCAAAACGTTTAATCCCAATTACTGCAAATGTTTACAGACACGTACAGTACTCACTCGCTAAGGCAAACTTTTAAAAATAATTCATGCAAAACGTTTATCATTGTCAGCGTCTACTGAAGATAAAAGAAAATTTGTGTCAGTTTCTTATTTTTTATATAACTTAATAAAAATAAGACTTTTTGTGTAAATTATGGAAACAATTTTTTGAAATCATATTATTTAACTAAAACAACTACATTATACTAGACATTCATATTGTTTTGTGTATAACTCAGTTATTGTCTTTACTAAAGAAAAAGTACGTGAAACTTATAAAAATTACAATTATAATGTGTTTTGTAGCAATAAATTTTGAAGCCCAGATGGACACGCAAACTTTCAGAGCAGTACCAACTATTGGGCCATGTTTAATATCCAAACAAACATAATGATCTATTTTTCAGAATGTCTGTTGGTTTATAATTCGTTTAAATGAAAACAATATATTCCAGAAAAATATCAGAAATTACTAATGAAAAGTTGAAATAGCGTATATAGTGTACTACATAGCATTATCCCCTATAGTTATTTCTATGTATCGGCCATCCCCTTAATTTGTGTCGGCCGTCTAAGCCAATTAACATGTCAATTTCAATTCTTTATTCTTTGTTCTTTTCTTTTTCTCCAGTATTCTTTCATCTTTTCACTGTGTCTCTTCTTCCTGTCTTCAGTTCACTTTGAACCTGTGTTTTTCTCTCTCCTACCCTGGACTCCTTCCATTTTTAACACTTTTGGCCGAAAAACATAGCGAACAAGGAGTTATATTTCTTTTAATTTGTGTATTGTGTAATTCACAAAAATTAACGCCTCCACAGAACCACTTCTGCTTCCCTGGCAGGGTGGTGTGTCTATAAAGTTTCATTGTCTTGTCATCAACAGAGTAATAAAAAATGTTTTATTGATATCATTAATTTTAATAATGTTAATGTTAAAATTTGTTAATGGTTTTTTGTTTTTGTTTTTTAGAAGCTGGTAAACTTACTGCTGACATGAAACGGTGCATCTCGTCAATGTCTGTGAACTTGCTTGTAAATCTGGTAACAGCGAAACAATGGAAGTGGTCTCATGAAGTTTATAAACTCATAATGCAGTATGATTTGCCGTATTTAGCCACGCCGGTAAGATATTTTCATAACAACATATGTAACCTTTATATAGTAATATTGAAAGCTAAAGGCATCTGTGTATAGACAAAACCAGTCTTACATCTCAGAGTGATCCCCTTTACATTGAAATCCCATCTGTATCTGACTCTATATTTAAGACGGTTTTTCCATTTGCTCAAGTCTCACCGGAGAGAATAATCTTTATATATAAAAATTCAGCCTGCGTATGTTTGTGCTCGCAAAACTCGAAAAGTAGTCGGTCGATTGACTTGAAATTTTGACACAACGTTGCATTCGAATACGCGCGTGTTTTTATAGTAAAATGAAATTTGGACACAACATTGCACTCGAATACGCGTGTTTTTTCAAAAATCGAATTCATTTCTTTTGTTTCTTTCCAGTTGATCGTCGTCTGTGTTTTCGCGGGCCATAGTACGCGTTTTACGAGTTGAAGAAGAAGAGAAAAGTTGTTGTTTTCGTTCACATTGATATGCATAATCAATCGTTGGAAGTGATTTGATTATCTGGGAAGTGATTTGATTATCTGTTTTCGAAAAACGAAATGTGAGTTACTTTGATTTTGATTGTTGCATTCAATTCAATTCATTTCTTTCGTTTTTTTTTCCAGTTGATCGTTGTCTGTGTTTTCGCCAGCCATAGTACGAGTTGAATCGAGAAGAAGAAGAGCAGCACAATCGTCTCAACAACGCCAAGAACAATTAGATCAACAGCTAAGACGTATTCAGTTGCAATATCTGAATGATCGAGCTTCATATCCTTAAGTCATTATAAAAGAGTCTTAGTCATAGTATGGCAGCCTTTAGTCTTAAGTCATAGTAACACATTCATTAATCATCTGTAATGCCTCGCCCATGTTCGAACATAGGCCGCCGTTCTCGACACGCAATCACAGAACGTCAAAGGAGATCAAACCGCACTGATCAAGAACGTTTAGACGATAATGAACGTGTTAGAGTCAGAACTTCTCAAAGGCGAGCAGAAGAATCGGCAGATCAGCGGGAAGAAAGACTTGAAGTCTTACGAGTTGAATCGAGAAGAAGAAGAGCAGCACAATCGTCTCAACAACGCCAAGAACAATTAGATCAACAGCGAAGACGTATGCAGTTGCAGTATCTGAATGATCGAGCTTCATATCACCGAATTGCTTTTTCATACGAACCGGATATTCAATACAATACCTCATGTAAATTCGTTCAAATCGGAAAAATGGACAAAGTTTGTCCGCACTGCACAGCAATGAAATTTAAAGGAGAAACCCCGGGAATGTGCTGCGCGAGCGGAAAAGTGAAGCTACCTGAACTTGAGCAGCCAAAAGAACCACTGAAAAGTTTGTTAAATGGAATTACTGATGATTCAAAACATTTCCTCAAAAACATCACAAATTACAATTCCTGTTTTCAGATGACTTCATTCGGCGCTAACGTTATAGCGGAGCATTTTATGCCGACATTTAAAATTCAGGGACAAATTTACCACAGAGCTGGCTCTTTGCTTCCTTTTCCCAGCAATAACCATAAATTTCTCCAAATCTACTTCATCGGAGATGAAAATGACCAATTGAATGCACGCTGCCAAATCTCTACTGGAATCAGAAGGCATATTGTTGAGTCGTTGCAAAAATGTTATATGACAACAATAATTTAATTCGGATGTTCAAAAATGCGATTGATCTCATGCATCAGACAGCCATAGAATTGTTATTCGTCCTGATCAAACACCAGCCAGTGAGCATGTCAGACGATATAATGCGCCAACAATTGATGAGGTAGCAATTGTCATGGTTGGAGAAGAATTTCATCCTCGCGATATCGTTTTGCAGCGCAGAAATGAGCAACTACAAAGAATTGCTGACACTCATAGATGCTACGATCCATTGCAATATCCAATTATGTTTCCAGACGGTCAAGATGTTTATCATTTCAACATCAAAATGATAAACACAGTCACAGGTGAACACACAGGCAAAATAGTTAGTTCAATGAATACCATAATTCCTATCGGATTATGGTACATGAAAATGAAGATAACCATATTCTGAAATGCCGTCAGCTCTTCCATCAGTACATCGTCGATATGTACGCGAAAATAGAGTCGGAACGACTACTATTCATTAGGCTCAATCAAAAGAAACTGAGATCAGAAGAATATATACATTTGAGAGACGCGATAAGTAATGATGGTGATATAAGCAACATAGGAAAGATCACCATAATGCCTGCCACATATACTGGTAGTCCGCGACATATGCACGAATATGCGCAGGACGCTATTACGTATGTGCGGAAATATGGTTGTCCTGATCTTTTCATTACATTTACATGTAATCCAGCATGGGATGAAATAAAAGAGTTACTACTTCCAGGACAAACTCCTACTGATCGCCACGACATAACAGCACGCGTTTTCAAACAAAAGCTAAAGACATTAATTGATTTCATCACTTCACTACACGTTTTCGGAGAAACACAATGTTGGATGTATTCTGTGGAGTGGCAAAAAAGAGGATTGCCACATGCGCACATTCTAATATGGCTTACTGTGAAGATAATGCCAAATGAAATCAATAAAGTAATATCTGCCGAAATACAGATCCCACAATTGATAATGAGTTGTTTGAAGTTGTGACCAAGAACATGATACACGGCCATGTGGAGCAATCAATACAAATTCATCGTGTATGATAGATGGAAAATGCTCTAAACGGTATCCTTGAGAGTTGTTAAAAGACACAATTACTGGCAATGATGGTTACCCACTATATCGACAAAGAAGTACAGAAGACAATGGAAAAGCAGTTACTTTGAAAGTGAGAGGAAATGATATTGAAGTCGATAATCGTTGGGTTGTTCCATATTCACCACTTTTATCGAAAACTTTCAAAGCACATATCAACGTTGAGTATTGCAATTCTCTGAAATCCATAAAATACATTTGTAAATACGTCAACAAAGGCAGCGATATGGCCGTGTTTGGAGTTTCAATAAGAAGTAATTTAGATGAAATCTCTCAATATCAAATCGGCAGACATATCAGCAGCAATGAAGCTGTGTGTCGTATTTTAGGATTTCCAATCCACGAGAGGGATCCAACTGTCGTTCATCTTGCTGTCCATCTTGAAAACGGACAAAGAGTGTATTTCACGGAACAAAACGTACAGGACAGAGCAACAGATCCACCGAACACAACATTAACAGCGTTTTTTCTATTATGTCAAGCAGATGATTTTGGAAGAACTTTGATGTATGCAGACATTCCGACTTATTACACTTGGAACGCAACACGAAAGAATTTTGAAAGAAGGAAGAGAGGCAAAGCTGTAGTTGGACAACCTGGAATATTTTCATCAAATGCTTTAGGAGGAATATACACTGTACATCCGAACAACGCTGAATGCTTTTATTTACGGTTGCTTCTGATTACCGTTGGTGGTCCAACATCATTTATACATTTACGAGCAGTGGATGGAATAGTACATAATACGTATCGGAGTGCGTGTGAGGCACTTCGGTTGCTGGAAAACGTTGATCATTGGGACAAGTCAATTGAAGATTCATCCGCCACTTCTAATCCATTTCAAATACGTACGCTGTTTGCAGTTATTTTATCTACATGTTCCCCATCACAACCAGTACAATTGTGGGAGAAATACAAAGACTACATGGCCGAAGATATTCTGCACAGAATGCGTCAAGAAACACAAAATCATGGCTTGGATTTCACAGAAGAAATATACAATGAAGCGCTAATCTTCATTGAGGATCTTTGTCTTGCAATGTGCGGCAATTTGTTGGCACAATTGGGAATGACAGCACCAAATGGGTCCATCAATGCAACATTCAACAGAGAACTGCTCAGAGAGCAATCATACAACAGAAATGGCTTACAGCTGTTCGTCCAAGAAAATACACCGAAACTCCTTCCAGAACAGAAGATAGCATTTGATACCATCATACAAGCTGTGGCCAACCAATCCGGTGGATTGTACTTTTTGGACGCTCCAGGTGGAACTGGAAAAACGTTCTTAATTTCCTTGATCCTGGCTATAATCCGTTCAAACGGCCATATTGCGTTAGCTCTTGCTTCTTCAGGCATTGCTGCCACGTTGATGGAAGGAGGGAGAACAGCGCATTCAGCTCTTAAACTGTCATTAAACATGCACTTCACAGACAACCCAACATGTAACATTTCAAAAACATCAACTGGAATGGGAAAGGTTCTTCAGGCGTGCAAAATCATTGTATGGGATGAGTGTACAATGGCTCACAAGAAGTCATTGGAAGCATTAGACCATACATTGAAAGACTTGTGAAATAATCAGGTTCCATTTGGTGGAGCATTGGTGTTACTATCCGGTGACTTCAGGCAAACGCTTCCAGTTATACCTCGCTCAACACCAGCTGATGAATTGCATGCCTGCTTGAAATATTCAACTTTTTGGAGCACAGTCAAAAAAATGCATTTAACAACAAATATGAGAGTTCAGCTTCAAACCGATCCAACAGCTGACATATTTTCAAGACAATTATTCGAGGTCGGTAACGACACTGTACCTACAAATCCAGAAACAGGAAAAATCACCTTCCCATATAATTTCTGCAACATCGTGAATTCAAAAGAAGAATTAGTAGACAAGGTTTTCCAAAGCATCGAAACAAATTATCGAAATCAAGCATGGTTGAGCGGAAGAGCCATTCTAGCGGCTAAAAATGTCGACGTACACGATATGAACAACATCATTCTAAACAGAATCGCAGGTGAAACAGTGACATACAAATCCATTGACTCCGTGATGAACCAAAGTGAAGTAGTGAATTTTCCAACGGAATTTCTTAATTCTCTCGATGTTCCCGGATTACCATCACACATTCTGAATTTGAAAATTGGAGTGCCAATTATATTACTCCGAAACATCAGTCAGCCAAAGTTATGCAATGGTACACGATTAGTAGTTAAAAAATTGATGAACAATCTAATTGAAGCAACAATTCTGATTGGACCTCATAAAGGTGAAGACGTACTACTTCCACAAATACCACTCATTCCGACCGACATGGCGTTCGAGTTCAAACGACTTCAATTTCCAATACGCCTTGCGTTCACTATGACTATCAATAAAGCGCAAGAGCAATCTTTGCAAGTGTGCGGTTTGAATTTAGAAAACGATTGCTTCTCTCATGGGCAATTATACGTCGCATGCTCCAGAGTCGGTAAACCGTCTGATCTTTATGTTTATGCAGAAAACGGGCAAACAAAAAATGTAGCCAATCCACAGCTTTACAATAAAAAATGATTTTCTGTGAAAAACATCTTTTTTCTTCCTTTCCTTTCATTCCACAGCATAGCCACAGCAACGCAAGGCAGGGCATTGAATTGAATGATGTGTTTTCTCGGTGAATATAGATTCATACATGAATACATGAATATAGATTCGGTGAATATGTTCGCTAGAATACTTTTATTTACTTTCCCATTCATTTCATATCAGAATGAGCCACAGCGAAGCGTGGCCGGGTTTAGCTAGTATTAAAATATAAATTTAACGTTTCATGGAGTTAACTGTGAAGATAAATGTGACAAATATTTTAAATCGTTGAATGCAAAAAAGGCCTTTTGAAATTGTTTTGTAGAATGTGTATTTTACAAAGTTTCAGTTACATTCTTGATCTAACCTAAATGTTATGCAGTACAAAAAACTTCAAATAAATTGTATCATTGTAAATTATGTCATTGTATTTCTATATTAGTTTAAAAACATTGAAATTCATCATTTCAAAATGTCATTTTGTCGGTTAGGCCCTTATTGTGTGCAACTCCTCAACTGATTATTAGTTTATAGTGACAGAGTTTTAATGTCACCGTATTTGGTGTGTTAATAACTATATCACATTGTGATTATAAACATTGTATCTTTAACACTTTCAGACCTGGGCCTGTAAGGGGTGTTAACCCACGGTGGCCTGGTGTTTTTTAGTGTATTTAATTGTTACGCTACAACTTAACCACTTCTATTTTGTCAACTTATACTGTCTTTTATCTTTGTCTTTGTCAACTTATTTATTTTTGTCAACTTAAAGTTCCAGCCTTTCTCTTTAATCTGATGTATAACACTTTACACCTTTTTTACTATTTAAAACAAAAATTAAGTTACAACTGCACTAAACAAAAAAAAAATAGTGCAGAAATTTAAAATAGCCTTTATGATATCCAACATCCGAAACGGATAAGAACTATCAGAAGAAAATATAATTATTGGATACTAGTCTATGCTACACATTACGTGAAATATAAAAAGTAATTGAAATATTATTTTGCCAAACATTATGCCACTGACTTGTTATAATATTATTATATACTACCACCATAGTCAGTAAAATTCCATTTTTTAAAATAATGAATAAGGCCTTTTCGAAATATTAAAATTTCATCATCAGTTCATTCATACACTGTAATGTTCCTGTTGTGATGTTTTCCTTTAAATGTATAACTGTTGTTAACTGTGTGTATTACCTCTTACTGTTCTTCATTTTGAACTTTCCACTGCCATCATTATTGGGTGAAACCAAGCCAGATATGTATTGAAACAATTGATCATTTTCAAATATTGTCTGTTGATCCATCAATTTGTCATATTTTTTATGAAGGTATATATATAATTTTTCTAACTGTATAATGTCATTTTTATTATTGTTTATTTCCACATTTCCATATTGTTGGATATATTTGTTATACTATGATTCATACTAATAAGGTGATCTGCTATGTTGGAGATTCCTGTTTCTTTATTATTAAAAGCTCTGAAATGTTCCATAAATCTCTGTTTGAAATTTCTATGTGTTCTTCCGATGTATATGTAGTCACAGTTATTACATTTTATCCTGTATATTCCACTTAATTTGTATATATCACAGTCTTTTCTATTTATTATTATATTATGTATACTTTTATTTGGTTTGTATGCATATTTATATTTATGTTTATCCAATTTTGTATTCTTTATAACGTATTGGAGATCTTGATATGTGTATTTGTAAGTTAGGTATGTTGCATTTTCTTCTTTTTTACATGTATTTATACTGCCTAATGTTGTTCTATTGTTTAATAGTGTTTTTTCTTTATATTTTTTATTTAATTTGTTTATAAATTTGCTGTCATATCCATTTTCTATTGCTATTTCTTTTATGATGTTCTGTTCCTGATGTAATATCTCTTCGTTATTTATGTATTTGTATGCTCTATTAATCATATTGTTATATGTATTAACCTTGTGTATCCAAGGATGTGATGAATCTTTGTGTATTGTTGTATTATTATTTGTTTCCTTTCTGTATACATTAGTAGTTATTTCGTTATCTTTTCCAATTTGAATATCAATGTCCAAAAAATTGATTCTTCTATTTACTTCTTCTTCAAATGTAAACTTCATATTATCATTTGTTAACATACACACTTTCTTCTACATATTTATTTGTAAAAAAGAATAACATGCAAACATATACTTTTGTGTGTTTATATTTATTAACCTTATACACGTGTGTCCGCCACACCATAATTATGGTACTTACCATACATATGTAATGCCTGTTGCTACGATCTTATTATTTGTTATGGGTCCAGGGTTTTGACTCAGCGTGAATACTGACTGAAATGGGCTTTGAAATAAAGATACTACCATTTTAAAACATCAACTATCAATATCGGTTTATTTTTCTTTTCATTTTTTACACCGGACTTTTTATTTAATGACAGTGGCGTTTTGCCCAACCAAAATGGCGGCCGTTACTTACATTCTATTTCTCTTATTACAACAACTAGGTTATATATTCTTATTCATCATATTACCAATTTTTTCTGTTACCTGGGCAGCTGCCTTTCTATTAAAATGACTTTAATTATATTCGCTTAGAGGCGAAACGCAAACCAACGCCCCGCTTGGCTGTCGACAATTACCATTCACTCCCCACTTTCTCACTCTCACTCATTCTGAATACATTAATGCATTTGGTTATGAATATATCTGACAGTTGTGTAACAGAGCTCTTTAAAATTGAATTTAGGTTTTGCACTTTCCTGTTTTGTAAACTAGAAGTTCTGGACGATGTCTCACATGCTGCTTTTACAGAAGTTGCGTGGTTACATTTTTTACTATTGTTTCACTGACTCTAGGTTTTAATTTTCAAAAACTATTGTGCACTGTCTTACTTCCTCTTCCACTGATTTATAACTACATATAGAGATTACATTTTGAAATTTCAAATCACTGGGCCGGTATAATTAGCCGGCTGCCTTTTGTAAGGTGTTACCGCTGATGCGGAGTTGTGAAGACTGGGCTCAAGCACTACGCACTTTTTACGTATGTGTGTGTGTGCGTACGTCATTATTCTTTGTCTTTAGTCAAAGAAACGTCCTAGTTTATTACGTATTTTATGCACGTCATTCTTTTGTTAATGACGTTTGGCGTTGTTGGCCAATGAAACAGACGTATCTAGAGCCTGTATTTGTTTGTGTAACCATTTTAAGCGTTCTTATCCGCACGTCCACTGTTGACCTTGTAACAATAAAAAAGTGGCCTAAATATATAAAATAAATAAAATACCCTACCAGGACTTACCTGCACGCAATTACAACACTTACCTGTTATTGAAATTTTACCAGAAGACCAAGGTCGCCACGATTATTTTTTATAGGTAAAATATCGAAAACCTTTATACTCCACCTTAAATAAAACGGACAATTTAGCAATCTGACCCACCCAATTAATAACTCAGAAAGATTCCGGAACGTTAGACGAATTTTTAACACAGAAATGAGAATATGGTAATGACGAAATAACTTAGACTAACACATTTTGGTTATGAAAGAAACACTTTACTTACTGAAACAGCTCCTCCTTACTCCACGACACACAAGAACAAAACAGGTATTGATAAGGTTAAATACATCTTACATTGATAATATACTTCTTATATTTATAAGGTAGCCCAGCTTTTGCTCGCACACGCATTCACACAATATACACACAAAAACCCCCATAAAAGATTATATTCAAATAACACCATAGTTAATCATTGCATTTCGTTTTAGTTTTAAGGGGATACGCACTACCGACCGAACACGTGCTTTGTTACGATTCCATTCATTGTTATTAATGTTACCAGACCATCACTGCAATGCAACAATTCACAAAGTCGTTAATTCTTCGGGTCCCGGTCGGTATTAACGATATAATTGAGTTAGACGTATTTAGAACACCACCGACCGGGGCCTAAACCAAACTGTTAGCGTCTATCAAGAGAGTCGACTTCTAGTTGACTGTGTCGCGTCTCTGGCTAATGTCGACTGTATGGCTGTGAACGTAACAGGTACATCTACCTGTTCCTGCATGGAAGTTGTTCTCCAATGCCACGATGTTTTCGTCGTCGCTCCTTGTTCCTCTGCTGTCGTGTAACCATTTTATATAGGGAATGGAGCTGACATATGTGGATGACCAGAGCTTAATATTGGGCTTGGCTCTGCTGATGTCATTTAAGTGGGCGTGGTCTAAACGACACTTCCGTAGTGAAACCAAATGAACGATGAAAATTTCACTATATGGCCATCTTACTTTTTTGCCAACGCTTGGGTAGGCGCCCATGCTTGGTGTGCGCATGGGAGCGCAATGCCACACTCTCGCATAGTTCTTGGAATTTTGTGGAGATGCAAATGCTCTGCCGCATTCCTCAACAACAACTGCGTCTTCTAGCGTTGTTTCACTGTTCTGTTACACTGACTGTTATACTGACACATACGTTGCACAATGACAATCCGCCCAAAATGAAATAAATAAAAATATAAATATATGCCCCAAACGGTTAAAATAAAAACACCCAAAATTCGACCCGCTACAATACCCCCTCGATGAGAATTCTGCTGTCCACGACAGAAGAAATCTCATCGATGACCCCAAAGAGGACCGGTGAGGAACTGGTGCCAACAACCCCCTGGTTCTTAATCTGCACGGGTACACGACCCCCCTGGCTCAGTGACCATGGACTCATCTGAACGAGATCACTGGACTTCTCCGTAAGAGATCCCAACACCGAGAAATCGATCAGACTCGCACCACAGCCCACCTTGCCTTCTAACATGCTACCCCCAAAAATCCTCAATCCCTGGCTAAAATCGTTCCAGCTCCTCCGCCGATGTGGATCCCCTTTTTGCAAGCTGGGCTGCCTTTGGCAAATACTGGGCTCACACACTCTAACATTACATATTACCATAACACATAAGAATAAAACTTTCTTTTAAAATTTATCAAAAATTTAAAAAATTCAAAATTCAAAAAATAATCGTTTATCAAAAAATTCTCTTCCTCTTTTTTCTAATTTTTGTTTCAATGACTTAACCTAAGCATTCCTATTAATACAAATACATCCTTACTCTAGCATGAGAACAATTTATAGCCTACCAATGTAAAGCAATACAATAAAAGAAACATCATTAATACATACACAATAAAATAATCATTACTCAACATATTCACTCGCTGGCAGGCGAAACATCAAAAAAAATTTTTTTTTTCCCAAAAAAATTTAAAATTTTCAAAATTTTAAAATTCAAAAAAAATTATTCATTAAATATTTTTTAAATTTATTTATTAAATAACATTTATTAAAATTATTCAAATATTGGTTTGAATTAATTAAACAAACAAATCACAATTGGCTTCCTACTATACACAAGCTTAGTAGGTGTATGAACTCATCAGCTGATCATAACTAGGTCAAGTCCAAAACCCTTGACCTACATATGTTATGTATGATTTCTGAAAACACTTTAAACATCTGTAATATCCTAACTTGAAATACAAAACATAATAACATAAAATATTTAAAACAAACAAAATATTAATACAAATAATAAACAGATTGACATTTACATTATTTAAAACAAACAATTCTTGACTTTACATTATTTTCAAATTTTATCAAAATTCTGTCACTGGTTAAAAAAAAATAAACAATTGTATATTCTTTATCATAAATTCCTCTCCTTAGTTAACAGTTAATTCTACCTTACTGGGGGTGATGTAAATTATTTACTCTCAATTACCGTATTAGATCTCTATACATATATAAACTTTCTCCCTCTGACTCTGATATTAATCAACTCAATTATCATGACACCCATCTCTATCAAAATATCTACTAATCAGGACATTCTAAACCCCAACTTACCATTTAACACAAAACGCCACCTTCTCTACATATATGAAAAAATACTCTCTAACCCTTTGTACATAGGATACGTGTTTCCTTCCCAAAACTCATTCCCTTATGTTGGTCCCTGGACTCCCCCTAGGTAACCCTTTCCGGCGCCAATCGGTCCCTATCCCGTCCCAACCCTTGTTGCGGACTCCCCAAATACACTACCCCCTAATACAAAATTGCCATCCCCAAAATTCTCAATCTCATTTCATTACTACAAATACACAAAATAACCTCATTAACTATAAAAACAACCATATATCATTCAAAATCTACATAAAGTCTCCATTACCACTGTGTCAACATCTATATTTCACAAAATCCTGTTATATCACATCAACTCAAAAACAGCATTACATTATATTCATCTCCATCATTTCACATTCAACTTTTAATTCAACTTGGACAGGTCTACATGTCCCATAAAACACTTATCACCCATGAATTATCTTTTATTAATTTGCATACTCTTTTTATCTTTACTTCAAAATATCTGTAGTACACTAAACATTAATTACTTGTAACATTTATAAACCAATATACCAGTGACATGGTATTGTTGATCAGCTGATATCCTAACATAATAAAAACACATCTCAAAATTGAACAAATTACATGTAATACATTATCAACACTTACTTCTGTTATGTTGATTGCCTGCCAGGCGTCTAATGATTGGCTTAAAAAAAAATTACACACATAATGAAAATACTATTTTAAAACATCACATAACACAATACACAAATAGCAATAAACCTGGATTATTAGCATACATCAAACAAACAATTCTCTTTTAAATAATTTATATAAAAATTTATAAACATTATTATTTAAAATTTTTCATTAACTCTTTCTATTTATCATCATGATGAATTTATCCTGTGTTGTAATCAGATTTTCAAAAATCCTAAATTTATTATTAATATATATTTTTAACCATTATTTTATTTAGCACAATTATTTCAAAATATTTCATTACTGAATTAACATATCAATCACTCCTGTCAACCTTTTTGTTATACATTATTCATATTGTAAAATTTCAATACTTACAGCCCATTTCTCAAAACATATCCAACATACCACAATACTCTCACCTCACCACTGAAACATTTCACAACATATTAGTTCACCTCAAATAATTCAGCCATCTATTATCAAAATGATTTAAATTCCTTAAAAAGTTAATTATACAATATTGAAATAGTCAAACAAAATATTTAACATGTATTAAATTGTTTAATTAAATTAACTATTAACAATATAGAATTCATTACCATCCAAACAATTACAATTCTCTGATTACTTGTTTTCAAAATTAATTTGGTTTATTTATTTAAATTGCAAGTATTTCCATATTATTCTTACAACAATTAATTACCTACATACACTGTTCACTTAACCACAACACATACCATTGGCTTTACTACATATTTATTTACAAATTTACTTCAGTATTTACTCAGTTATCACATCTCAATTTCCAAATCAGCCAAGTCAAATAGCTTAAAACAAAATATTTAACTGTCTTTTCTGTTTTATATTTTAGCCACCATCGTCAAAAATATACCTCACATATTTGTATACTAAATGATTTTTATTTACATCCAGTTTATTATTATTATTTTTATCATAAACCATTACCTCTATGTCATTCATTTTCCCTTTTATTATCTCATAAGACTTGTCACTATTATTTGTTTTTATCCCGCCTCCGTGAATATTTGTTGTTACACCCAGGTAATTTATTTTCTCATCATATTCCTCCACTACAAGTACACTAATTCTTCCTACAGGTACACATTTATCATCAATATAATCATTGTCTACTACTACACAAGGTATGTCTACATTATTTATCATAACTCTCTTTATCTTCATCTTCTCTATCAGCTCTGCATAACCTCTATTTATTTTGAACCACTCTAACTCTTTCTCTCTCTCATAATCACTTTCATCACAATACCTGTCACCACACCACTGACCTACTTCACTCCATGCAAAGGGCACAACAAACTTACTATACCATTTCCTGGCTTTTCCAGGTTTACAAAAATTTAGGGGACTGCTTGAAGACACCTTGTCTTCCACATAATTAACGGAGGAAACTCTGTCCTCAAAATTCACTACTAGCGGAGTCCTTACTCCACTTATATCACGGGGAAAATTTGCCCTTTGACACCCTAACCTTTCATCACACTCTCTCTCAATTTCATCAACACTCGCTAACATTTTGTTATTAAATTCTACTTCACCACAAACTTCATCATCACTATTTGTTTTCACCACATCATTCTTAAATAGCTCGTTTTCAACTATTTTATCACTATTATTTATTAATTCAGTTTTACAACTGTAACTTACCTTGTTAATTATTTCTTCGCTATTATCAAAGACATCATTACCACTTACCTGTGTTAACTCAACTTTTAATTGACATCTATCTTCCTCCCGCCTCTCGTCTGGTTTATCAATAGCATTTTTTATTGTATTACAACCCTTACTCATTATTTCCTTTGTTTTGTTTAATTCTATATGCAACTCATCAAAACCCTTAATCATATTATCAAAATGCTTATCCCTCATTTCCTGTAATTCATCAAAACCCTTATTCATATTATCATACACTGTTCTCAAAAGATTCATCACATCCTCCAATGTATGCTCCTTTTTTTCTACCCCCACTCTGTCGTTATCATTATCATTAGGCCTATTCACTGTCTTATTTTCTACCACTATCTCTTCAACTATCTTACCTGTATCATTGGTCATCTCACTATGTTTATTAATTTCTGCGAATATTCCTTCTTCTTGTTCTTCCATTCGGGTTAACCTATCGTCTAAATTACCCCATTCCTCGTCTGTCATCTCACCCACAACACCTCGAAATTCATTCTCCCACTCGTCCCATGCAAAATCACTATCATTACTTTGTATTATAGACATTTTTAAAGTTCGTTTGTATAACACTTTTATATATAAAATTACTCTTTTTCTCTACTCACACCTAACACATTGTGAATCACAATAACATAAACCTAACCTACTTAATTCTGTACGATAAAATTTTTATACATTCGTCATTACCACATCCTATTTTCTGTGTATTAAAATAGGTCTATCTCGTATAAAATTACAATTAAACGAAAATCCTGCCAGCGCGTCGCCATTTGTAACAATAAAAAAGAGGCCTAAATATATAAAATAAATAAAATACCCTACCAGGACTTACCTGCACGCAATTACAACACTTACCTGTTATTGAAATTTTACCAGAAGACCAAGGTCGCCACGATTATTTTTTATAGGTAAAATATCGAAAACCTTTATACTCCACCTTAAATAAAACGGACAATTTAGCAATCTGACCCACCCAATTAATAACTCAGAAAGATTCCGGAACGTTAGACGAATTTTTAACACAGAAATGAGAATATGGTAATGACGAAATAACTTAGACTAACACATTTTGGTTATGAAAGAAACACTTTACTTACTGAAACAGCTCCTCCTTACTCCACGACACACAAGAACAAAACAGGTATTGATAAGGTTAAATACATCTTACATTGATAATATACTTCTTATATTTATAAGGTAGCCCAGCTTTTGCTCGCACACGCATTCACACAATATACACACAAAAACCCCCATAAAAGATTATATTCAAATAACACCATAGTTAATCATTGCATTTCGTTTTAGTTTTAAGGGGATACGCACTACCGACCGAACACGTGCTTTGTTACGATTCCATTCATTGTTATTAATGTTACCAGACCATCACTGCAATGCAACAATTCACAAAGTCGTTAATTCTTCGGGTCCCGGTCGGTATTAACGATATAATTGAGTTAGACGTATTTAGAACACCACCGACCGGGGCCTAAACCAAACTGTTAGCGTCTATCAAGAGAGTCGACTTCTAGTTGACTGTGTCGCGTCTCTGGCTAATGTCGACTGTATGGCTGTGAACGTAACAGGTACATCTACCTGTTCCTGCATGGAAGTTGTTCTCCAATGCCACGATGTTTTCGTCGTCGCTCCTTGTTCCTCTGCTGTCGTGTAACCATTTTATATAGGGAATGGAGCTGACATATGTGGATGACCAGAGCTTAATATTGGGCTTGGCTCTGCTGATGTCATTTAAGTGGGCGTGGTCTAAACGACACTTCCGTAGTGAAACCAAATGAACGATGAAAATTTCACTATATGGCCATCTTACTTTTTTGCCAACGCTTGGGTAGGCGCCCATGCTTGGTGTGCGCATGGGAGCGCAATGCCACACTCTCGCATAGTTCTTGGAATTTTGTGGAGATGCAAATGCTCTGCCGCATTCCTCAACAACAACTGCGTCTTCTAGCGTTGTTTCACTGTTCTGTTACACTGACTGTTATACTGACACATACGTTGCACAATGACAATCCGCCCAAAATGAAATAAATAAAAATATAAATATATGCCCCAAACGGTTAAAATAAAAACACCCAAAATTCGACCCGCTACAACCTTGGAATGATTCTGTTGTGTCGAAACTGCGTCGTTGCAGGCAAAACCAGGGAAATTGTACTACCCATACAAATGAATGCGAAATACATTGAAATACAGTAATTTGATACCTTGTATACCATAAATTTGATATCAGGCTTTTCGTACTGTTACACATTGTATGTATTTAATTTATTTAGTATTATTAAATGTTCATTTTTTATGCTAGGATTATATATGACCAATATATCATCTACATATCTGTTCCATAATAACACTTTATGCACATTTATGATACCTAAAATAATTTTGTTTTCCAAATCCTGTATATAAATTTCTGACCTAATTGATGAAATGGGTGAACCCATTGCCAATCCCTTGGTTTGTGCATAATATTTGCCATTGAAAGTAAAATAATTCTGGTTACATATGTTTCTTATTATAATAATCAAGTTATTTATGAAACTGTTGTTTTCATTATTTTTTTTTTATTTTTTCTTTATGATTTCAAGCGTTTCATTTATTGGTACGTCATTATACATATTTGATATATCAAATGATATTAATTTTGTTTCTTCTGTAGTGTGTATTTTCTTTAGGTTTTCTATAACTGTATATCCATTCTTTACATCGTACCTATTTTCCAATATTATTTTCTCTGAGTATTTTATCTATTGTTTTTGCTATTATATATGCCGGTGCAGTCCTAAAATTTATTAATGGTCTTATTGGTATATCTACTTTATGAATTTTAGGTAAACCATTAAGTTGTGGAGCACTTGTATTGTGCGATATAAGTTTTGTATATATTTTGTATATTATTGTATATAATAATAGTATATAATGATAATGGAAATATGTTTTTAAAAATATTTATGTGTAATTGACATGTACTGAATGCAAGCGTCTAAACAAAACACAAAATGTTTGCTGTTTATTCAGTTAAATGCATTCAACGCTATCTGTTAGATAAAGAAATAATTATAGTTCAGTTAAGATGAGCTGCTCTCATATGGCAACCTTGAAAAACAGTTTAAACCTATGTAAAAGTGACGCCAACAGACGGGCATCAGACATAATGGGATTACACGTGCGCCTGTACACGGTATGGGCATAGGACTGAAAGCGTTTAAAAATGTTAATAAGCGTTCCAATAACAGTGATTTCAATAGTGACAGATAACAGTGACAGATTTCAATAGTAGTATAATTTAAAGATCTTTAAGGTTATTTTCTAACCTTTGTTATTTAAACTTACTGCGATATGTTTACATTCTAATAGTTAAGTTAATATTAATCTCTATGAAAAAATAGTGAAACCAGTCAAATTCTGAACAGTTTTAATCAACTGGCGTTATTATAGGATATTCTCATTCAGAGGGAGAGCCGGCTGGATATCACAGTGAGTATACAATTAGAATCATCGTCACTGCGATGATTTCCAGTCTTTTGCAGCATTGGGTCTTCTTGCGACACATGTACGCACAAGGAAAACCAGTAATACTACTATGGGAAGAAAGAGGAAAAATAAAATTTATATGACAATACAAGAAACCCATTTAGGTTATGTATATGAAATTATATTTACATTTCATCAATTTCAGAATTGGATTGATCAGCATTGTCATCAAATATTAATTAATCAGGTACAAAATCATGTGTATTTGGTGTTATGTTAGAAACACCATGTGCTTAACACAATCAGCTGCTGAACGGGAACACAGATTATTTCACTGGTTTGTGGCAGAATTTCACTACGGGAAAGTTTTGAACTAAATTTTATAGCAGCATTTATACAGAGTGTGGTCGCACAGCTGAACTGTGAGTAAACTGGAGATACACAGGTGTAGTCCACTGTGGCATATACAGTAGAACCTATGTTAACCGAAACAAATGGGGGGGGGGGAGGTGGTTTCAGATAACCAAAATTTCGGATAATAATTAAGATATCATTTTTTAAAGTGTGAGGTAAAATAAATGGAGGCAATATACAATATGACTCTATTGGGATGCCAGAAGACAAATGGAATGATTCAATGTCCTGCCATTAGAAAACACCAATATATACAATATTATCAAAAGATTTTAATAAAAATCAAACTATTTACATAAAGTCATTTTTTATCGCTATGATGTTTTGTGATTTTTATTTTTTTTTGTAAATCTTATATTTTTTCCTTTGCTTTTCCTTTTCACATCGCTTTCTTCAGCAATATCTCGCCATCGCTCATTAGCAGAACGTCAGAGGGCTTTGATTCTTCAGATCGTTCGATGAACCGTAATGCTATCTGAAAATATGAATAAAACTCCGGAGAAAAATACATATTTCATGTAGCATAACTTAATGCTCTAACCCAAAATAAAATCTCTTTCCTCTAAGGCATTGAAGGTCTCATCAGTGGTGTCATGGCTTCTGCTCTCTGCTATGTCATCGTTTTCACTGTCCCTTTGTTGCATGAACCATAAAAAAACAGCTTCATTTACTTTCTTGTTTTGACATGTCTTCATTGTTTTCTTGTTTGGCATCTTCGAGGCATGCACTTCAAACTTATTTTTCATCTTGACCCAATCGGAAATAGTTGAAACAATATTGAATTATATGCAAATAATATATATATATATATTCGATTCCTTTTTCTAAAGCGTCAGTGAAACAATATAATTTACTTCAATTATTAATATCTTACCTTAGGGTTCTTCTCTAGGATCTTACAGACGAAAATCAGCTGCAGAATAGGTTATCTGGGTTTAAGTTGCGAAATAATTACGCTAGCACCAATTTTGTGGATTCTACTAAATTTGCTTTCTTTTATTGAACTGAACTATTTCCTTTTACTTGGACTTTACACTACAATTTTCATAATAAAACAAGAACACATGTGCATTTAATCATTCAATATGAACTAATGGGACAATGACTTAATAATAACGTTAATTCAGTAACCAGCACTTTGCGTCACTCTCTCTCTCATGCTGTTTTAATTCTCTTACTGATATCTCGTTAATAAAATCTTTAAATTCGGAACTATTAAATTATATTTAAACTTTGATTAAATTGTTTATGTTTTTGTTAGTAAATTATGTTCAGTACAGTTACCCATCCGCTGCGTTTTCATATGGTTGGTCGTACACACTCCTGTTCGCCGCTTACTTCCGTCTACCGCACTCCCGTAACTGTTTGAATTGAGTTATTTATGTCTTTTTTAGCTTCCACTCACTACTTTGGTTGATATGTTGTGTACATTGTAATATACATATAAATATATTATTATAGCCGGCCGACTTTATTTTGCTCGAGCACTTAAGTGTTTTTAGCTGACCGCACTATATTGTTTGTACACTGTTTATAAATACTTTATTAGATAGGCCGTTTTTAATTTCGGCCTATCTTACACACCCGAGGCCACGGTTTTTAGTTAATGCACTGCTCTCTACTAAAGGTGACCGTTTGATGCAAACACTAGTGACAAAGCTCTTACTGTGATTTACACAGAGACTGGTGCTGGCAAGCTGTTGCGTAATACGTCTGGCTTGGCTGTCTAGACATCAACAGTTTATGATAACATTGTATGTTGCTGGTTACAATGGGGTACCCCTTGGGTGAATACTAGCTGCTTTGAAATGAACTGATTTAAATCTTTACTGTCTCTAACACACAATTCTGTACCGTTACATAGTAGGAACACCAACGCCAAAATAGCCATCATCATTTATAATTATTTTAATTGTCTCCGATTTTTCTTCCATCGTTATCATGATCTGTTTCTGCTTTGTTGATATGACACACAATGTATTGTATGTTTATTACGTCAGTTTTCGTGTTTTATCCGGAAAACAAAATTTTCAGTGTAGTAGTAAAAATCAGGAATATATAGGTTTTTTTTGGTCGGTTGTTTCGGCTAAACGATATTTCGGTTAATGGAGGTTATACTGTATTACGTACGGACGTGGTTTTGAAAATGTCAAATTTGTGTCTCTCAAAACAGTATGTAGTGTGGATTACCAAGTATGTGCATGCTCATTGGCAGTGTCACATCAGGTTAATACGACTCAAATGGAGAGACCACGTGCATGCAGTTGTATTGATGGAAAATGTGTACAATCTCAAGTAATGAAAACATCCAACAACTTCTGTTGCTGAACCCAGAAAATGTTAATATAGAAAATAGCCCAGACCAGACTTGCAGAAAAGAATGCATAATTAGTGAAATTTATACATTTATTGTCCTTTCTTTTACACACTTTTATATTAATATGTTCTTTCGTTATTTGACACAAAATTAGTTTATTGTAGTTCAAAAATCTGCGTTGAAAATATCTTTAAAATAAATGTTCTCTTTATTTAAACAGTGCTGTAAATTTTTAACTGTTCAAAGTCTCCTTTTAAACAAAATTATATTTTAAATCAATGTTCTTTTGCTTTACGCTTTAAAGTTTTATAATTTGATAACAAATTTATTTAAATTTGGCTTCCCTGTTCTGTTGTCTTCATTGTCCTCCCGGTCGACGATCTCGATCCGGCCTCCAGCGATCCGTCGTCTTGGTTCCACGTTCCAGCAACCGCCTCCAGGAACTGCCTTGCTCTAGGTCTCCGTATCCCAGCCGCCACGATCCGCAAAACGACGCTCAGGAACGGTAGCCGACTACCTTGAACTCCGTGTTGGTTTCCTGCTGACACTCGCTGCTATCACGACTCTACGGGCCCAAGGACAGCCTGGAATCGATGCCCACTGCGACCGCTTTTGCTGAGTACTGTATGACGACTTTCAGCGAGAGAGAAGAGAAGACTGGCTACTCCTTTTATAATACAGCTTAATGTATGCCGCCGTGCTGCTGAATGACGTCACTGCCGATATGCGCGTAGGCGTATTTTCTATATACTCTATTATATTCTGGAGCAGCCACGTGCTCGCTGACTTCCTTGTTCTTGAATCTTCTAGAACAATGCTTTATTACACATGAATAAACTTCCATAACCTTCTATTTGCTACCCACACTACACAACACTTCACTAACATATTAAATTATCTTCATAGTTTTTACACTGTCTTATTACTAATTTATCCTATTAATTTTAATTTTGTATTAATCTTATTATTTCCAAGTGTTCTTCTATCGTTCTGGACACACATAACAGCTGATAATAATTATGTTCCACATTTACCTATAATGAGACAGCTTGTCACGTTGCAATATATATTACATTTAATATTTATAACTAAATTTACCTCAAGATGTTATTTTTTCTTATTTGGAACATGTTTCGAGAGCTCCCGTGCTCTCATCTTCAGCCTTCGCGATCTTGTGTCTGGTGAAGTATTTGTGTGTTGGCTGCTGGATGCTATTAAGGTTGTTTGTTGGTCTTTGGTATTTTAAAGTTGTATTATTGTGTGTGATTGTGGTATATGTATTTGTATTTTGTGTATTTTCGATTTTGAGTGCTTTGAATATTGTGTCATGTTTTGTATTTGTTCTGGTGTTAGTTTGTTTTGTGTTTTATGTTTGTATATGTGTAAATTTTCCCAAATGTTCATTATGATGCCTTTGGTATATGTTTTATTAGTGACACATTGGTTATGTCTGGGAATTCATGTCCTGTGTTTATTGCATGTGTGGCTAAATTGGATTTATATATTTCTGGTTTTTTGTATGCGTTTAGGTGTTCAAAATAACTTTTTTTCAGCTGTTTTTTTGTTTGTCCTATGTAACATTTATTGCAATCTTGGCATTCAATTTTGTATATACCGTTAGTTGTTGTATTATCTTTGTTGTGTGAGCTATTTAGATTTTATAATTTATTTTTAATAGTTTTGTATGCTATTTTTATATCTGTGTTTTTAAATAGTTTTGTTAGTTTTGTCTTTTTATTATTTATGTATGTGAATGTGGCCCATTTTTTGTTATTATTTATGTGTTGTTCATTTTGATTAATTCTTAATTGTTCAGTTTTTATTTTATATTTGATTTTATTTTCTATTTTGTTCACAGTATTTTTATTGTATCCATTTTCATAACCAATTTGGTATATTATATTTCTTTCTTTATACCAAATTAGTTATGAAAATGGATACAATAAAAATACCAACATAATAAATAATAATACAAAAATACATAAATAATAAAATGACAAAACTAACAAAACTATTTATAAACACATAAAAATAGCATACAAAACTAATAAAAATAAATTACAAAATCTAAATAGCTCACACAACAAAGATAATACAACAACTAACGGTATATACAAAATTGAATGCCAAGATTGCAATAAATGTTACATAGGACAAACAAAAAAACAGCTGAAAAAACGTTATTTTGAACACCTAAACGCATACAAAAAACCAGAAATATATAAATCCAATTTAGTCACACATGCAATAAACACAGGACATGAATTCCCAGACGTAATCAATGTGTCACTAATAAAACATATACCACACAAAGGCACCATAATGAACATTTGGGAAAATTTACAAATATACAAACATAAAACACAAAACAAACTAATACCAGAACAAATACAAATCAACACAAAACATGACACAATATTCAAAGCACTCAACATCGAAAATACACAAAATACAAATACATATACCACAATCACACACAATAATACAACTTTAAAATACCAAAGACCAACAAACAACCTTAATAGCATCCAGCAGCCAACACACAAATACTTCACCAGACACAAGATCGCGAAGGCTGAAGATGAGAGCACGGGAGCTCTCGAAACATGTTCCAAATAGAAAAATAACATCTTGAGGTAAATTTAATTATAAATATTAAATGTAATATATATATATGCAATAAAACACAGGATCCTGATAAGCAGGGCAGGCTGATCTAAATACACGGACGACGAACATTCAGGTTTTAAATGGTAGTTTGTTAGATTTGGTTTTTTCGCTATAAGTTTTGTATCTTAGAACGGATAAGGAATTAGGATAAGTCAAACTGTGTATTAGTGTATGTTCTATTTATTCATGTACTGTGTCGGTGGAAATGTGCGCGCGTGCATGAGTGATAAACATTTTCCCTGCTGTGCGTGATATAATTATCGAATCGTATTGACACTTGAACTGGACATACACTATTATATTAGGTACAGTTTCCCTATATTTCCTTATCATAAAATAACGTTAAAATATGATTTCTTTTAAAATATAAAACTCGTTATAAAACGCATTTCTACTTGAGATAGGACATTCATAGATAACCATCTATGCATGCCCTTGCAAATTCTATGCACTCCAGGCATAGAATTAGTGCCGTGTGCAAAATAACCATGTGACTTCTTTCCACCAATAAGAAGCTTCGAAGGCAGTCAGAATTTTCCTCAGCCGATGGCTGAACGGGCAGTTTTTCTTGGCTAGCTGTCGCGAAGGGAACGTGCGCTTCTCGTTCAAGATTTTTCACTTTGCGAGAATTCGTTAAGTCCATTCGTCGGTAGTAACAAGTGCGAACTCTCAAACTGTTTTATTAATCCATCTTCAGACACGTTATTGTTCATTGTAACGTAACGGGTTGTGACGGCAGTGGTATGCGAACGTATGCTCTCCGGTACCAGCGCACAGTGGGGCCAAACACGAGAAAACCTGGAAAAAACTCCCAAAACTAAGTTGGTAATATCCCGCCAATTCTACATGTAATCGACAGTCAATGAGTCCCCGAATGCAGTACTGGCTGAGTTAGGGTGGGGAGAAGTCGTAACCCCCCCCCCACCAGTTGCTTGAATGGACTAGTCCGCAATGTGGTATCACGCCTGGTGTAGTCCACCGAGTAGGGATGGCAACATTGATTGGTATATCGATATATCGGTCTTCCGATATATCGTAACAGCTATATCGATATATCCGATATATTTCTTGAAATATATCGATACATTACGATATATCGGTCAAGACCGATATATGAGCCAATGACCGCAATCTCTCAGTCTGTACTGCTGTCCAACTCCAATTCCAATGCAATGCAGTGTTGCACGAGCACGACAAAAATCCCGACGTTGTTTAAAGCAGATAGTAATAAATTAATCTCATTATTAACCCTCTAATGGTAAGGTGTGGGTCGGATCCAACCCATACGCAATTGTTCCGAACATCTCTCCATTCTAACTTTTCTCCAAACGGTTTAACACTAAGATACCCTCTCAGTCATTCATAGGGAAGGCATAGGAATAACACCAGTTTCCAGGTAATTGTTCCTCGATCACTGTGTTTGTTTTTTCCGGGCACTTCTCTTTTCGGGTCGGATGCGACCCGACCTTACCAAAAATGCTTCAAAATTTTTCAACGCTTCCTATATATTTTTTGCAGTTTCGTAAGAATGTATGGCTTGTGAACTTTATACATACGTAGTACTGTAACTAATGTTTAGTCTTGTTTTGTAGATTAAACATGAACACAACACTTGCCATTCTTTTGTAATTTTGTAACCGGTGACTTATCGAGTTGTATCTGTTGCAATGTTTCTCCAAAGTCGAGCCTAGACATCAACAATCGTATATTTTGGAATCTCTACACTTTGTGTACATGTTAGCCTACGATTCACGAAAAAGCGTAGTAGTATATGGTTGACATTGCTCTGGCATCATAGCAATACTAACACGTGTAAGAGCCAGACAGTACCATTGAGTGGACAATAGAATACAATTTACTCTAATTACTGTGACTTTCTTCATTGAATTTAGATTTTCTATTCATTTTTTATTTTTTGCATAATGGCTTGTAACAAAATATTGTACACTGCTGAAGAAATATTAGCAGAGTTTCAAAGGCAAGAAGAAGAAGACTCAGACTTAGAAGAAGAAAATTTTGACAAAGAAGTTTCCGAGACTGAAGATAACATTCTTATAGACAGCGATAACGAAGATGACGAGTTCGACTTAGCTGAAGGGACACAGGATTGTAGCAGTGCTGATGATTTTTTTTATTGTACTTCAACCAAGTTTTTAATATTTATGTCATTCTTGTAATAATGTTTAAACATTTAGAATACACTCAGACTCTATAAAATGTGGTGACACTTTGCATAAAGCACACGCATTTGTGGCAGTGGGGATTTTGATAGCAAAGTGGAGAAATTTTGAGTAGCCATGTGGGGAAAAGAGGACTGATTGACCTGGCAACACTGCTTATGAAAACACTGATTATGACAGGATTTTCGAATTGGGGAAAGACGAAGAAACCATCTGGACGAACAAACCAGTACGCTCCAAATTTTCACGAACCTCATCTTTAAATGTTATCACACACCTGCCCGGACCAAAAGGCGATGCTCGAGGGATCGTTGATGAGGTACAATTGTTTTCTTTATTTGTAACCGATGAGATGCTGGAAAAAATTGTTCTCCACACTAACAGTGAAATAGAAAGATCGAAAATCAAATACCAATCTGTACAGTGGTTTACATCTCCCACAAACCTGATAGAGATAAGAGCTCTTATTGGGCTGTTGTATATGAGCGGTGTTTTGAAGAACACTGGTTTATGTCTTGATGATATGTTTTCTGTAATCTATGGACCGGCTGTATTTCGCTGTTCAATGTCACAGAAAAGATTCTCTTTTCTAATCCAGAACTTACGATTTGACGACAAAACTACGAGAGATCCAAGGAAGGATAAATTTTCGGCGTTTCGAGACTTTACCTTGCATGCGTAAAAGTCCACCTTACCGTTAGAGGGTTGAAGTACTAAAACACAATTTGTTACAACCTTATTAAAACATCATTTTAAGAGAAGTGAATTTTTTACATTTTTTAAATCAATAACAAAAAAAAACGATATATATCGCGTTTGTAGAGATGTATCGATATAATCCAAAAATATATAAATAACGTATATCGATAAAAAATATATCGATATATTTAGAAATATATCGATAAATTTCAACTATCGATATATCGTTGCCATCCCTACCACCGAGTGTAACGGAACATTAATAAGTTGTGCGTTGATTGTGTTGTTTTCATTTTGGTAAACAAAAGTTTACATAAAAAGTCGTCTCTACCATCAGGTTAGTATATAATACCCTCATATTTATAATTGACTGTTTGTATGTGTATTTAATAACATGTTGAATAATGACACTCTGTTTTTGAGTGTACGTAAACATTTAAAAATTTCAGGGCATATCATGTGCTTGAAATTATATTTGCACGTCTCTATAATAGTTCTTCTTAACAAAACATAAAAAAAAAGCTGCGCATTTCTGCGCCTTTTCGTGATATTGAACTATAATTCCACTATAATAAATAAGTAATTACAAACTCAGTTAGCAGCGGTTGAAGCCCACCCTTATTACTGTATTATTTATCACCCGTAATTTATGTGTAATTTAAGAAACTATTAAAATTTGTTTTTTAGATATCAATCTTGACTAAAGTTTAAATAAAAAACAAAATTTTTTTAAAATTTTACTTGCATTTATGCAATTTTAGTTTTTTTTACTTATCTTAATACGTTTATTTCAAAGCAGTGCCAAAACCAGTATATTTCATCAATTTTAATTCTGCAAAATGGAATCATCTCTGAAAAATAAGTATAATCAAAATATTAATATTAAACTTTGCATTAATGTCACAAACTTTAGAAAACTGCGAATTGCCAAAGTTAGAAAATGGTTACTTTTTTGAGTAAAATCATGTCTTTATTAATGTAAAACTAGTTTTGCGCTGTAGTGCGCGGTGTTCTAACTTATTGCAGATAATAGAATGGAATAATACCTAACAAAAAATACAAGAAACAGCTGCTAATATCTGCTTTTAAAGTTTTTATCTGAAAAAAATTAAGTGAATACCATTTCATAAACGGGTATTGCATTGAGACGACTGGGCCTTTGTTTTGATGGCAGCTAAAGGAAGATGAAAATGCTCTCTATGTATGGTATTTTTACATTTGACATACATGACACTATGTACTTTTTGCATTACTATGGAAACAAAAGTCAATGCTATATTGAGTCAAACATTAAAAATATTTATAATTGTTCATTTTAATTTGTGTAGCATTTTATTCAGAAAAACGTAAAAAATATAAAATTAAAATTAAAAACAAGTGTAAATAAACATTAATAAGTTGTGCGTTGATTGTATTGTTTTCATTTTGGTAAACAAAAGTTTACATAGAATGTCGTCTCTACCATCACGTTAGTACATAATACCCTCATATTTATAATTGACTGTTTATATGTGTACTTAATAACGTGTTGAATAATGACACGCTGTTTTTGAAAGATTTCCGAGTTTTTAGTGAGTGTACGTAAACATTTAATAAATGTTAGCGCATGTCATGTGCTTAAAATTATATTTGCACGTCTCTATAATAGTTCTTCTTAACAAAACATAAAAAAAAGCTGCGAATTTCTGAACCTTTTCGTGATATAGGACTATAATTCCACTATAATAAATAAGTAATTACATAGGTACTCAGTTAGCAGTGGTTGAAGCCCGCCCTTGTTACTGTGTTATGTATCACCCAAAATTTATGTGTACCCGTGAGGAAAAATTGCTCTGGTCCTGATCAGGTAACCTATTAACGTACATAACCTGCATAAGTCTGTTTCACTCTTACTTGTTGTAGCTGGGTTAACCTAGCAATTTTCACTCCCGGGTAATTTAAGAAACTATTAAAATTTGTTTTTTAGATCAATCTTGACTAAAGTTTAATTAAAAAACAAATTTTTAAAAATTTTACTTGCATTTATGCAATTTGAGTTTTATTACTTATCTTAATAAATGTAGTACAATCACGTAAGTGATATAATATATATTTTTTTCTTATCTTTGAAGGGTCGAGGACCAGAGAGATAAGTCTCTCAAGAAAGACGCTGTATGAGAAGATGAGGAAATCTGGCCACACAAAGATTGAAGACCAAATAACTTACGTGAAGAAATATATTGAATCAAAAACAGCGTGTCCAAAAACTTTTATTCATGATCTAAACAAAAAAATTTCTTTCTTTACATCGGATTTTAAAAATAGATGGCAATATGCTAGTCGGAAAGAAGAAAGGTTTCTGACCAAAAACGAAGCTTGGTTAGGAGGTTCTATCAGTTTTATTGATTACAGTAATGTCAATGAAACTACAACAAGTAAAAAAATGGGTCGTTCTACAAAAACGTTTCAAGACTTTCTGACAGGTCAAAGCGGCAAAAGATCGAACGGTTAAGATCTCTACATTCACCTTATGAGTTGTCTTACGCTGCTCAAATGAGTTTGCGTTTTGCGGGTAATGTGGATGCCTCTTACGTTGTAAAAGAAATTACAATGGGATCACCAACACAAGCAGCGAAATACCGAAACGTGTACAAAAGAATTGATGAGTCATCAAAAGTACAGCTTAATGGGGCGGAATCCCTCGCAATGTTTGTTGATGCAAAACTAAGTAGACATCAATATGACATTATAAGAGACCACGACAAAGCTCGATTCCCCTCTTACAAAGTGATTCAAGCTGCTAAAAGAGAATGTTATCCACCAAAAGAAAGCATGATAGTGACGGAGACGTTCGTGGAAGTAAACCTTCAGGCACTCCTTGATCATACCGCATCTCGCCTATTAGAAGCTCAGAAAGAAGTGTTGCAAACTCAGAAACACGACACCTTGAGAAATCTGCTTCTTTTTTGCAAGTGGGGGTTTGACGGATCTGCACAATCAGAGTACAAGCAACAGTTTGCCAGTGATCCAAATGCTTCTGATGCGAATATTTTCATGTGTTCTTTTGTACCCATAAGACTCATGTCAGATAATCCTAGAGAAGAATCTTCAACACGCTTTTGCAGACCTATTAGGTTCCAATTTGCACGTGAAACAACAGCATTATCAAAAAATGAGCGAAAGCACATCGAAGATCAAATAAAGGACTTAAGGCCTATGGTTTATGAGTTCAATGACACGCAAATAAAAATTACATACAGAATGTTGTTAACTATGGTGGATGGGAAAGTGTGTAATGCCATGACCGACACCACATCAACACAAAAATGTTTCATCTGCAGACTTACATCAAGAGATTTTAATAACGTTGAAAAAGTTTTGCAGACAAACCGAATAGACACTTCCAAGCTTGAATTTGGAATGTCAGTATTTCACGCCCGCATAAGGTTTTTTGAGTGTTTACTACATATTTCGTACAAACTACCTGTAAGAAAATGGCAGGTTCGTGGAGCAGAAAACAAACAAATTGTTGCTGACACAAAAAAGCATATTCAGGAACGATTTAAATCTGAGATGGGACTGTTGGTTGACATGCCGAAGCAGGGATTTGGAAACACTAATGATGGCAACACAGCCAGACGTTTCTTTAATAATCTAGAGATGTCGGCGAATATCACTGGATTGGATATTGACATAATAAGAAAATTTAAGATAATATTGGAAGTTATTTCTAGTAACCACGAAATTGACGTGGAAAAATTCTGCGTGTATGCTACTGAAACAGCAAATCATTTTATAAACCTATACTCCTGGTATCCAATGCCTCCAACTGTTCACAAGGTGCTGCTCCATGGCGCAGACATAATAAGCCAAGCTTTACTTCCGATAGGGCAGTTAAGTGAAGAAGCCCAAGAAGCAAGAAACAAGGATTTCAAGAATTACAGGGAAAGCTTTTCACGCAAAATGTCACGCACTAAAACAAATGAAGATGTACTGCAATTATTGCTCATCACGTCTGACCCATTTATTTCCAGTTTACGAAAAAAGTCCAAAAAGAAATTTTCAACATTTGACAAGGATGCTTTGAGTCTCTTGATACTCCCCGCGACCCCCATTAGTTTTCCAGAAGAGACCGAGGACGCCAGTAATGATTCGGATGATTCTACTGATAGTATATAAACTTTTATGTTATGTTATCTTATGTTAAGTTTTCAATATTTACTCAACATTTCTAGTTGTTAATTTATATAGGTATATTAAATGTTTTTTTGACAAAAATGTCTGCCATATTGACTCCGCCATTTTGTTTTTCATAATTTTGACATCAGATTCGTAATCAGCAACCTCAGAAACCCCTATATATATAATTTCGTAAAAATTGAAAAGCATCTTCATGTTTTCGCCAGCTTTTTGGCATTTGGCCCCACTGTGCAGCGGTGGACACAGCGAGCCAATCCAACAACGTGCTCGGAGCGAGCCAACCAGCGACCCCGATTAGTGCATAAAACACGGCCCGCAGAAAATTTTGAGCACACTTCATCGCCACACCATCGGACGCACTTCATCTCCTCTCCTCTCTCGGACGACATCGAGGCGGAGTCAGCCGGAAGGAACAGCCGAAGAATAGAACCGCCGTCATTCTTGCATCTTCGCACTCCCGTTCCGCGCCAGCGATGGATTTCGCTGGGCCGGCAGCCGACTCTACAACTGGTGCCGAAAGAAGAGGTGGACTGTAGTACGCCATGAACAGCAGGCGCAGCCACCGAACATCTTAGCGCGGCACAACCAACATCAGCATTCTCGCCACAAGGTCCTTTTTAGGGCCACCAAAAACACTAGAGTGTACGATTGGTGCCATTTGTCATGCGGCAAGCCTTTTGTCCGGTGACAGGGTATAAAAGTGAACTTAAACTGGGTATGCTGTGTGAGATATTCTACAGTATCAGAAGTATTTTATAATTTACTTATGGTTATGATATTATCATCAGTAGTTTCCGTGTGAGTGGAAGATTTCCGCTTAGGAAGGTCTGCTGACCGTGATAGACCTTTTGTTACGTGTGAACACTTGAAGATTCCGGATAGGTAGAAGTTTAATATACCGTTTTTAGTTAAATACCCACTGTTACATGAGATACTTGTGAATTCTAAATACTGTGTAAAATTTCAGTAATAGTACCCCTAGAATCAGTGTTCGAGTGCGAATCGTCAGTGTCAACGTATGAACTTCAGGACACCAGCCCAGCTGTAATCATCGCCAGGGTCAACCATCTGTCATCGTACGCCATGCCTGACGACTCCACTACAAAAAAACCTCCTCTTAACATTGCCGTGGTAATCAGCGTATATGTAATGTACAACAAATCATATATGAACGTTATTTAACATTTTAAAAGACTATATCTGCAAACACTATTATTATTTATTCTTGTTAAATATATCACATAAACAATTTCATATGTCGTGTGTACAATAAATAATCTTAAATCCTCCAATATAGACTTTTGCATTAAAACACACGCTCTACCATATCCTATCACCTATAGTTGAGTTATTTGTGTTGTCGCAATATATATATTTTCAAACACTTTTTGCTACAGTCTATTTCTGGATGTACAGTATATAATATATTTAATATTTATAATAACTTTACCTTAAGATGTTTTTTCCTTATTTGGAAAAAAATAAGGAAAAAACATCTTCAGGTAAAGTTTCACACACACACACACACACACACACACAATATTAAAGTAAGTGCAATTTCTTAAATAATTAAAAAATCATTTGTTCTAGGTTTACAAGCAATGGGAGTGCAGTCCAGCTAAAAAGATATTGGCTTTTGTGGAAGTTTGTCTGATGAGTGGTAATTTTGAACATGCAGTTTCATTACTAGTCGGTAAGTATAAATATCATTATTTACTTACATATGCGCGTACGTGTGCAACACACACTCACACACACATTTTCATTGACACAACAAGCACATGTAACTGTCCTAAGCTTGCTCCTCCACAGTTGTCCAGTTTCAAGAACATCTGTTAATTTTCTTCTTACCAGACTGTTTGTTAACTTGATATAATTTAAGTGCATTATCTTAACTGTCATTTCACCATGCCTCTTTGGATGCGGTTAGTAAACACTGGTAAACTTCACTTGCCACTATGATAATTGTTGATTTTACTTCAGGTTGGCAGAAAAAATTTAATTACACTATAACTACCAGTAAAGTACCATCCATGTTTCATGGCTTTCTTTTACATGTACGAGGGGGGACCCAAAAGTAACGAGAATTTTTCTCTGGCAGTTGGTAGAACGCTAGTTACGACTTCTCCCGCTAGGTGCCTTCACTAGACACCATTTTGTATCAGTTGCCCTAGCGGCATTGTTGTGGAAACATTAGCGCGGTCAGTGTGACTATTTTTTGTAAGCGCTGTTTCACGTTTTCGGCGATTTGTCAATGGCAGACATTAAATACCAACGTGCTAACATCAGGTTCTGTTTCCTGTTAGGGAAATCAGCAGCAGAAACTGTCGCAATGCTTCGGACAGCTTATGGGGAGGAAGCTTTGAGCCAGGCAAGGATTTTGAGCCGACAAGAAAGCACACCCGGAACGAATTTTGCTGCAACACGTTTCATCTTCAGATCTTCAGTCAAAATTCATTAGCATGAACTCCAGGATATTCCAGTCATTTCCTCCAATTCATTGATTGTTCTACGACGATCAAACATGATCGCAACACGGATTTTTTCAACGTTTTCGTCCGTTTTGGAAGTCGAGGGACGTCCCGGTCGTGGTTCGTCTTCAATTGACATTTGACCACTTTTGAAACGAGAAAACCACTCGTAAATCCTTGCCTGGCTCAAAGCTTCCTCTCCATAAGCCGTCCGAAGCATTGCGACAGTTTCTGCTGCTGATTTCCCTAACAGGAAACAGAACCTGATGTTAGCACGTTGGTATTTAATGTCTGCCATTGACAAATCGCCGAAAACATGAAACGGCGCTTACAAAAAATAGTCACACTGACCGCGCTAATGTTTCCACAACAGTGCCGCTAGGGCAACTGATACAAAATGGTGTCTAGTGAAGGCACCTAGCGGGAGAAGTCTGAACTAGCGTTCTACCAACTGCCAGAGAAAAATTCTCGTTACTTTTGGGTCCCCCCTCGTATCTGTGAGATTTTCATTTGCTGATTTTGTTCTGACAATTATGTTTCCTGTTAAGATTTTTATACACATTTTTTCCAATTTTAGTTGTCTTTGTTCTATAATCCCGAAGAAATCATGGTAAAATTAAATTAACTGCCCGATGCGTGATGCCACTGTATCAAGGTTGTCTATTTCTTAAGAGTGTTTTTTTGTACATAGTTTGTTTTTCTAGTTTATATTTTATTCCAGTTTTTGTTCCACTAATTTAGGATAATCAATTTAACCCAAGTTCTTCAAGAATTATGGCACAACAGCTATTGACCTGATAACTTTTAACACTTTGATGCCGGGCCCTTAACACTGTGGTCCTTCGCCCATCCCGGGCCATTTTTGCATATATTTAAAATGCTGTTATCTTCTTAACTATATGGTAAAAAAATATGCTACCTATGTTTTTATGAAGATCTGAGTGTCTTCTTTAAAATGGTGTATACTGTATGACATTGTGTTGGTTATTTTCCCTGAAATTGCTTTTCAAAAAAGCGATGTTTTTAGAATCAAAAAAATTGACCAAAGCACATGTTGTTTCTAGAAACTTGCAATTTTATTTTTACTTGTTAGAAACGGATTAAACAATACATTACGTAATGTTTATAATATATATATTGGTTTATAAAGGTGAACTTTTGTAATTTTTTTATCTGAAATTCTTATCTGACATTTTGACACATAAGTGGTGTTTAGCCAACAAAACTTAACAGTTTGCCGCTCGCTGTTTCATGTCAACTGTACCTACAAAAGTGAACGCATATGCGTTCTAGCGGATGATTTGGGTACTATAAGGCCTGGTATCATTTCAAAATTGCTCCAAGGACATCTTTATACATATGGAATAATGAAAAACACATTGAAATTTCAGGACATCTATTGACATCCATCGGCATCAAAGTGTTAAGTGCCTGTTAGACCATGCAATCAAGAAATATGCTAAATAAAGTGTTAGGGACAATCAATTTAAAGTTATTTAAACAGTTTCACTTTGCAAGCTGTGAAACACGGGGATAGTTCTTTATTCTTTAATTGTTTTTACTGCACAGAGAGTATGATTTGCTATCATACTGTTCGCATTTCTTATGTAAAGTAAGTACCATACACATTACATACTGTAAATACCTTGTTCATTTAGTATAACATCTTACTTATGATTGTTGTTTAACATACTCTATGTGTACACTTTTATTTTAACACACACAAGCATTTTTGAATGGTTTAAAGGCGTTTTATTTTCTTTTAATTCACTATTTTATCCACTCCTTATACCTTAAAATAGTTATATAGGTACATTTTTGGTAAATGCAGATTTTCGTCAATCCGGACTGGGTCCAGTTCAATCAAGTCCGGATTAGCACAGCTCTGCTGTACTTATAGCGAACTTGAAAGCTAAAAAAGCATATGCGCAGAAACCAGTTTCTTCATAGACGAGTCCACTTTTAAATTGTGAATGGCGGAAGGAAAACAGCTGCTATGGAAGTGAAAGTGTTGCCAACATATGTGTCAACGTTTTAGTTACATTGTTAATTACTGTGTTACGTACTACCTCAGTCTTGCTTTTGTTATTATCTCAGTGTATTATTAATTATGTTGTTGTTTTACAGTTTATTTTAATCGTTATTTAATTTTGTCATTTAATTTCTATTGGTACTTTAATTCTATAATTACATGTTTTCATAACTTGTGTTATTACCAAATAATGCGATTTGTTAAAATGGATACTGCTCCTTCAAACTCGACTAGCAAAGACAGAAAACTCAATCTTCTAAGAAAAGTTGAATACAGATAGGCGTGAGGGTCAATATACATCAACTGAATCAAAATTAAGAATTAAGCATTTTTAAAAACTAAACTATTCATGCTAGCTTTTGCACATACTTGAGCAAGTCTGAAGGTTCTTTATTAACGTCTTCCTTATCTTAACAATAAAAATGAATAAGTATAAAACAAACAGTACAGAAATAATAGTTGAATATTAGTTCAATTATGATATGAAATGTGTGTGTGTGTGTGTGTGTGTGCGCGCGCGCGCGCGAGAGTTTTTGTTTTGAGTAATAATAAAATAAAGTAGATAATTAAAATGAAAAAAAAAATTATTAAAATATTGAATATTGCATGTTGTAACTTTGACTTTTCGCTTTATTTACAATAAAAGGTTGTTTTGCCAGCTGGTAAAACATAAATGATATCTCTGTCGTTCATGTTACTTTCATGGGTTGTACTACTTGTGGGATTAAAAGATGTTCTTAATAGATAGGGTATTATTTCCTAAAATACTGTGTATTAAAATAACATGATTTTTCCTTCTTGAAACAGATGTTTGTTATCTAGGATTAAAAAATTTTCGCAGGTAAGGTAATACGAAGAAATCCTTTATGATAAACTGCAGAGATAGTCGAGTGTACGTAATTAAGTAGCAGAAGTGCACAGGTGCATAGTTTCCACACTCAATTTCATTGTGATAATAGATGCTAGTGCATCTCAACATCAGACAATTGCAGGACTAAAAAAAATTAAACGTGGTAGTCGTGGGACTACTGGTAGACATGGAATCATGGGCAAACACAAGCGATCGCAGATCCCACACACCGAGCCGAACGGATTGTTAATAAAGTGCTTAGAGAATTCCTTGTCGACTCTTTGAAGCGGCGACTTAGACCAGGCTGTTCTGCGCAGAGCATCGAGGGTCCAATGTTGTCGAAGCACAAGTTATTAATGTTCTCATCGTCTGTTTTCTTGCTAGCTAGCCGTACGCTCGATATCTGAGTTGCTTTGGGGGCACGCCGGATGACCCAGGTATCGGAGATGCGGGCCGCTTGGGCGCTGACGGGGTTTCGTCAGTCTTCAAATGGTTGCCATTTTCTAAGTTCTCGGCTGATTTCTTTGATTTTAGTCTCAAACAATAGGCCTGTTGACGCTCTGCGTAGGATTTGCCGGTTTTCGGTTTGAACTTTTTGGTTTGAGTTTTATCGTGATTTTTAGGTCGAGGCATTTCAAATTTTTGAGTTCAAATGTTGTTATTATTTTCTGTGAGTGCTTCTGGTACTCGGAATTGGTGTTATTGGAGAGATTTAGTTCTGAGGATCACAACGCACTTTGTATTTTCGCGATCGGACTTGTAGTTCCCGAGATATTTAAGTTTTAGTGGAGCAATTTAGAAATTTTCAGCGCAAAAACACCCTCACGCAGACAAAGCCTAGAGGCGACTGAAGTCAGTTGTCAAAATTCTCAGTACTATTGTTGGAAGGGGGCCGAGTGACTCGATCACCTGACACCTGGTTTGCTGGGATTGGTTGAGCGGTTCGTGAGATAGTGGTATGCCGAAAGTACATTTGAAACATAACGGTCGATTTTCGCGAAACGTGCGAGTAAGACATTACATACGTATGGATTCCATGTCAAAAATCACCTAGATAACATTTGATATGTAACAGAGAGAGAGAGAGAGAGAGAGAGAGAGAGAGAGAGAGAGAGAGAGAGAGAGAGAGAGAGAGAGATATCTGTGGTAAGTGAAACACAGTTTACAAACAATTCTTGTACATGGGTTTTGGTTACTATTCGAAATTATATTCATACGTTGGCTGCAGTGACCAAGTGCCCAACGAGTCATCAATCAATATCATTCCATTACTGCATTGTGCTAGTTGTGTGTGAGACTCTGATTTTCGATCATGATTGTCTAAGTATGGTTGCGTTGGGTGAATCTGGAAATCTTTGCTAATAAGTTTAATTTTTCAAAGGTTGCAAGTTTGGTGACATCAAAAGGTCTTGATATTGTTACACCATTACAAATTGTTCTACATGCTTCTTGGCTATCCGATCACGACCAGCTGTAAGGCTGTGACTCTTAATATGCGCCACCCTGACAGAGGCTATTCCAGACTTCACTGGTCCGCGCACACTGTGTTCAAGGCCGCAAGCAATTACGGTCTAGTGTTTCCTAGCAGTGTTGACGCATAATATGGATTATTCTGGAATCTCAGCGGGGTATAAATATAAGCATTCAGCGACGCTTAGTTCCAGTTTAAGTGACGATTTATTCAAGTGACGTTGGAGTTATTGTCGGGCGATTTACACGGTGCGTCTCAAATGGTGTGTTAGTAAGAAGTGATTGTAGTGCGGAATTCTTTATAGTTGACATTATTATTTCTGTGGACAGATTAACTTGAATTATTGTACGAGTATAATCTTGTTGAATAACTTGTTGATTACAAACTGTTAATTGTGATAATTAAAGCTGGTTTTTAGTGACTTCATTGGTGTCTTGTATTTTGTTTTCCACTGTACCATACAACGATCGGTTAGACCATTGTAACAATATAGAATAAAGGATATTGCATAATACATTTTGATGTCTTTGAAACTACCATTTTTTAACACAAATAAATCGAACTTTGCTGTTTTTATCTGTTTAATTTCAGCAACATGGATCATCCGTTTGCCCAAGTTCCAACTTACATGTTCAGTGTTTTTAACCTACCATTTGCATTATATTTCAGATCACAACATGTTTGCTGTGGACAATAAGTCATGGAGTTTAGCCAGTAAGAATTTGGACCTGGAACTGCGCAACAACATAGTTACGGCTCTCATCAACGTGACTGTCAAGAGTGATCTCAGCTTGGCAGCCGCATTGCTGGCGCAAGTACTGAAACAACAGACTACGTTGGATAAGCCTACGGGTAAGTGTGTGTGTGTAAATTGTTTTTATTATGTGGTTGTTACTTAATTAATTTTCAAATGTCACAGTAGTATTTTGTAGAGCCCCAAGTTGTTGGTGCCAATTTTGTTATATTATTTTAGTCTGGGTATTTCTTAAATATAATGTGTATACTGGGTGTATGTAACTCCTACGGTTATACTAACCTTTTAACGCCTTCGATGCCCTACATCCTTGGGATCCAATTTGTAATATAAAATATACTCTAACAAATGTGTAATTAATTTTTTTAAATGGGTATTCATCTAACTATACTACAAATGAGAACACACTTCTTTTGCTGCTCTGAATCATTAGATATTTATTCATGCTTGTCTTATTATAATACTTTCCCCTTTTTTATATTCTATTAATTAACAAATCATTTTCCCTTTTTTTAAGGTTTCAGCTGCATCTAGTTCTCGGATGCATGAAAAAAATTTTATGTCTCAGGGTTTTAACAACATAAACAAATCGTCTTCAGTAATATTATAAATTCACCTATCAAGTATTGTACTAATAACATACATGAATAAAAAATTTGAACATGTAGTAAATAATTATTGTTTGTGTATGATGGTTGTATGTGAGTTCTTGTGATTATACAAAGGAAATCAATTAGATAATTTTACAACTTAATATTACCTATTACAAATATAAAATTAATAAAACAATGAAAATAATTAATTATCAGACATTAGGAATACAATTGACAAGAGAAAATAAATTAAAAATTTAATTGTCTATGCTATATCTCATAGTTCATTATTTCTCAACATGGTGCATTGTTGTACCGCCGCTTCTTCACCGTTAAGAAAATGACAGACGCCATCTTGCTTTTTGTGGTATGCACAATATTGAATGTTTAATAAAATATATATGAGTTTTACATTTTTGTTGGTTCAAATATAAGTTTGTGTCACTCACTTTTGCCCATATGTTTAGAAATGTAGTCACACACTAAATGTGTTCGTTATTTAGTTTATATTGAAGTGTTGTGTAAAACATTAATACTTTGTCAATAGGGTTATAAGTTTGGAATGTTTTCACCGAATTCAAGATGTATTACACCAGTTAGGATAGTAATTTCAATTTTTCTTCTCCAGGCGGGTTGAACACAACTTGTACGATAGTTTACTGATAATTTCCATAACTTGTCTTTTTTACTACACTCTTCTTATTTAATCTTGATTGGATTGGCAACTATTTCTATTTGTTCCTTCTTCATGGGACGCCAACGTTACACAAAGCTTTCTTCCTTGTAACAATCAATTTTAGATTCATCTATAAGAGGCCTTGGTGTGTTGATGTATTTTTCGGTCTTAGGACTGTTTTATCTGCCTCCAGTAAACGTAAGTTTTAAATATAACCTTACTTTTCCGGAATATTTTATATAATCCTGTTTATGCTTTTATTTCACTTAATTTTATATTGTCACTTGCACTAATGAAGTTGATTTTATTGTTATTTGTTCACTTCATATAAAATACATGCCATTCTCACCTTATGGTCATACTTGGTTCACAACACTTTATATCTTTATCCTTGTTACACTGTGTCATTTGCACTGTTTCATTATCATCATTTATCTCTGTTCTATTCGAATAAACACAATTATAAAAATAATTATCTTGTTTTTACCATGACACTATCTATGAGCTAATTACAAATACAGTCTTAGGTTAAGACCTAACTTGACTTTTAGGCTGGTTATACAAATGATTTTTCTTAACCCTAAATACATTTCTCACTTACATACTAAAACATTACTATTTACAATATTATAACAAGATATATAAAATCACTTCCCTAATCTGTTGGGTCAAAGACACCGTCCAGTCTAGTCCTTTTTTATGTCTGTTTTGTCAAGTTATTTATTATGTTTGTTTGCAAGGCTAATTCCTGTTTTTAATTTATTCATGGATCTGTAACACGTATTCTTTATTTATTATTCATGGTTTATTGGTTTAGTTATTATAATTCTTCTTTTATATAATTATTTTTGGTTGTTCTCATTTGACCACTCATTCTCTATTGCACTCCTCATTCAGTTACATAGTATTTATCTATTTGAATAGTTTAAAAATTATCTTGTTGTTGCATCCTCTTCGTTCACTTTATTAATTTAATAATATATATAAAACTTTCACTAATGAACTTACTGTTGTCACTTCCCAAATGTTTCGAGATGTTGTTTCTCTTCTTCAGTGGGTGTAATACTGACTGTCGATTACAGAATTTATGATTTATACCATAAAAACTGACTGTCGATTACAGAATTTATGATTTATACCATTGTTTAGTGTGTCTTTTTTATGGTATAAATCATAAATTCTGTAATCGACAGTCAGTATTACACCCGCTGAAGAAGAGAAACAACATCTCGAAACGTTTGGGAAGTGACAACAGTAAGTTCATTAGTGAAAGTTTTATGTATATTATTGAATAGTTTCCCTATATTTTTGATAATTAATTTGCGTTTCCTGGTTTGTACCATCTCGTGATGCTACAACATTTATATAATGTCAAAGGCTTTCACGGTTTATGTCAGTCGTACTGCTTGTTAAAACTATCGGACTTTCAACTGTGGTCTGGTCTGACCACAGTTTCAATCCATATCATGTTACTGCTACTGCTGCTACCACCACAACCTCAACAACAGGACTGATGACATGATGGTAGTTGTCTCAAAACGTTATTGGTAAGAAAATACTAAAGATAAAGAAAAAGGTAACAAAGATGTTTTCATCAACATTTTTTAGCATGTCATTTATTAATTGTTTTCCAACTGTTCAAAATTTACATGTCGCACGTGTTTTTGAAAATTGGAGAAATGGGCAAAACCAAACGACATGCTGTGATTGAATTCTGTTTAAAAAAAACACCCACCCCCCCAGCACACCCATTGGAAATTCACACAATGAAATGGTAAATATGTTAGAAGCTGTTGGAGTTTAAACGTGGTTGTATCATGTATCAGCATTGATGATCTGTGCTCCAGTGGATGCAAAAAAAAAATGCAACAACAGCAAAAGCCAGCACCCACCTTTTACAAATTGTATTCATACCTAGTTCTTAAAGTAAAATATGATGATACATATTCTCATGTGAGATGCATATGATCTTTGCAATGTCATCCACTCTCAGTTGCCAGTTTTCCAGCACTGTGTATTAAATTTGTACGAACAGAAATTATGTTGTTGCACACCACTTGTTACAGTTGATTTTCTTTCAATTAATAAAATCGATTAATTTATCAAAATTTATATAACCTTCGGGTTAAGCTCCAGAGTCGTATAGACAAAATCAGCTGCAGAGGGATTATTTTGGGTTGAGCGCCGAAATGATAGTAATACAGTTTGTGCTGACTAAAACAAATTATTTTTAGTTTATTACGAAATGTTTTAGTGGATGGTTAGTGAGGATCGGTCAATAATACAACTTTTAGTTATTTTGCGTCGACGTTTCGACAATATTTATTGTCATCTTCAGGACCTGTGTATGAAATACAATAGAAATATCAAACATAACGAAACAATTAAATATTTGGGTGAACGTGTTGGTGATGTGAGTGTGTGCGTGCGTATGTATGTATCATTTTTTATGTGAAGACTTATGATAGTTTGTTTATATCTTCAAATTATCTTTTAAGTCTTCATCTTCATAAGTCTTCACATAAAAAATGATACATACATATGCATGCACACACTCACATCACCAACACGTTCACCCAAATATTTAATTGTTTCGTTATGTTTGATATTTCTATTGTCTTTCATACACAGGTCCTGAAGATGACAATAAATATTGTCGAAACGTCGATGCAAAATAACTAAAAGTTGTATTATTGACCGATCCTCACTAACCATCCACTAAAACATTCACTGATTGACGGTCACTAAAAATTTAAGGATTTATTATGAAAAATTTACGTTATATTCTACATTGGTATTCTCAGTGTTTCTGATCAACTACTACATCTATTAAAAAAATGACAAAGTAAACAATTCTTAACAACTACCATTACAAGTGATTTATATTATTACTGAACCAGTACTCTGCATTCGCACTCTCTCTCTTTTACAATAACAGATTCATACCCCTTACTGAGATCTCATTCCCAAATTATTTGAATTTTGAAATATCACTTTGTAAATGGGACGTATGCTTTAAGTAAACTTCTTTATTTATTTTTTAATGAATTGTTCAGTACAGTTACCCATCCGTCCGGTGTTCATATTGTTGTTTCACCACGATCTTCATTTAACACACTGCGAATTTTCTGATTTTATAGTCACTCACCAATATCTTTATCGTTCCTTAACTCGCACTGCACAGTTGTTTTGAATTCAAATAATACTCGTTATTTAGCCGGCCGGCGATGTACTTGCTCAAGCACTAATATTTATTTGTTTTTTCTTTTGTGACCGCGCGGTCAAAAGATACGAGTTGACTGCGTTATATAGTTTGTACACTTTACTAGATGGGCCGATTATAATGTTTTCGGCCCATCTTACTCGCCCGAGGCCACCGCTGACTTGGTAACGCTCTGCTGTTAGTTAACGACTCCACTATTAGTTGACGACTGAGGTGTTAGGCATTGGCTAAGCTGCGCGCCAACATCCGTGTTTTTGATTTCGCCTTCTCTGATTGGCCGACGTAACTCCCGACGCTCAGCCCAGGAACACTTATATTTTTCTGCCTGTTGAAACTGGCGTTTTCCATGATTCACGGACTGCATGAGTTGCCAGCGGTTAAATAATACGTCTAGACTGGCTGACTCCAAAGACAAAACACAGATGGGGTGTTTTGTAATAATGGGGCATGTGTGGCTGGTTAAAACGAGGTTCCACAAAGGTGGACACTGACTGCTTTGAATCAAATCTGATTTGAATTAAAATCTTTTTAGCACACAATTCTGTACCATTACACACTGTACAACAAAATTCCCAATTAGCGCTTTCAAAATTCACGGCTCATCATCAAATCAGAAATTTTGTCAGAACCGAAAGCGCTAATCGGAAATTTTTGTATATTGTGATTTTGCAACAGCATAATTTCTTTTTCTTTTATAAAATTGCTAAACTACTATAATTGTGATTATTTAGACAAAGCTTTTCGTCATCACTGACATCTTCAGGTCTTAAACAACGACCTGAAGAGCGGTTGTTTAAGACCTGAAGATGTCAGTGATGACGAAAAGCTTTGTCTAAATAATAACAATTATAGTAGTTTAGCAATTTTATAAAAGATAAGTAAGGATGGCTGCTAATTTAAACAATACGAAGAATAAAGCATAATTTCTGTTTGTGATTACAACCACAAACACAACTTTATTAATTAATAAATACAAACACTTTGACGACCATTCGCGTAATACTATGATGCTAGTGGATTTGGTATTTCGACAGGCGGTGTAATATTATGCCACTCACTTTTCAATGCTTTCGAATGTGTTGCGTCTTACTACTATGCCACAGAATTAATGCAGAAGGTTTATCAAACATTTACATTCTAGTTTCTGCCGTCAGATTACACCATTAACTGGAAGAAAGGGTTTATATGAAATAATGTAAACAGTTGGCAAGTGCTATGAGTTTGTTTATATTTTGTGAGTTACTGTTATGTTTATGAGTATTTCGAAGTTATTTTATGATTCTTTTGAGTGTTACTGTATGTTTGTGAGTATATTATTTATATAAAAAATTGGTAAATTATAAATTGTTATCCTCTCAACGTGATGATAACACAGAAATAACTATACCGCGTAATGCTGTAACTCTACAATATTTATACCACCTACCTTGTCGTCTCACCTACCTTTTTGATTCCCGGTATCCAGAAACTCCAGAATTCGTTAAGCGAGTGTTGAATGGCGCAAACAGATTGAGGTAGCGACTTAATAATTTACACTAACACGTGGTCATTTTGAAATAGACATACTTTTTTGTTTTTCATTTCTTTGTTATAACGGCCAATATTACCCCACTTATGGGTGATGAAACAAATGATTTTACCACACAAACGTAATTATTATAATCCAAATAAAACTTATTTACTACTTAATGACTAACCAGTACTATACATTCTCTTTTTCTCTCTCTCATTCATCTCCCACCCCTTTCTAGATTTGAGATCTCATTTTTAAAAGCTAATTTTCTGAATGATAGAAGAATTAATTGTGGGCTGATCGATCTGTTTCTCTGTACTTATCTGATTTTCGTTACTCCTCGTGACACATCCTTCCTGGTATGCACTTTCTTCGTACACTCGTTAAAACTGTCCGAAATTGCTTTTAAGGATTTAATTTATTTGTCACTCACTGTCTACACTCGTTGACACTGAATTTGCTTGTTTAATTACATTTTTTGCTGTTTAGAGTTCAAAAATAAGGTTTGTCCACGGACTTAGATTAAATATACCCGGCCGGGATAAGATGTTGGTCGAAACAGAACGATTTCGGTCTCGGTGTGGCCAATATATTTGTATGTCACATGATACTCCATGCTGGCAAATTTTAAGGCTTGGCGATGCCCATCCTGAATTCCAATATTAGATAAACAAAGGTTTGGCCCATGACGTTTTTGTGACATCAGTCGATAATTACAATATTGGTGCCCCTATAGATCTGCTCCACTCTGGCTAGACACAGTTAAAAATAGACATCGCCTCACTTGTTTACAATCCACACCCAGGTTTCTTACGTCGCATTTTGCCACTGTTCTCTTAAACTGGTTTTATTTCTTAATTTTGACATGATTAAAAACTCTGAACCCTTTTTTACCTGTGACCCGGTTTGTACCGTCACAATGCTATGTAGTACACTATATATGATATTTCTCAACTTTCATTAGTAATTTCTGACATTGTTCTGGAATATATTGTTTTCATTTAAACTAATTATAAACCGACAGACATTCTGAAAAATAGATAATTATGTTTGTTTGGATATTAAACATGGCTCAATAGTTGCTATGGCTCTGAGAGTTTGCGTGTCCATCTGTGCTTAAAAATTTATTGCTATAAAACACGTTATAATTGTAATTCTTATAAGTTTCACATACTTTTTCTTTAGTAAAGACAATAACTGAGTTATTATAAACAAAACAATATGAATAATGTCTAGTCTAATGTAGTTGTTTTAGTTAAATAATATGATTTCAAAAAATAGTTTCCATAATTTACACACAAAGTCTTATTTTTATTAAGTTATATAAAAAAATTATAAAAATATAAAGAGTATATTCATAAGAGTAATGTCTGGTTAAACACTTGTAAGTATTTTTTGGTAATAAATTGCAGTAAATATTTGTTAGCATTTCAACACAGTGGTTTTTATAATAAAACCGCTGGTCACAGGGGATGGTCTATGTATAAACCCCATCGGTACTCAAAGTGTTAAATTTTTGTAATGATATCTGGAGCAGTTACACTTTTTGAGTTTCCACTGTGGGGATCGTCTTTAATGCTCCTGCGACCATATTTAAACTCTACTGTTCATTTACAAACCATTGTTTTGAAGGCACAGAATCTCCTAATACATTACCATTTTGTTGTGATTTCCAGTGGTGCGGGAACTTTTTTATATTTTTCTTAACAGATAGTTCAGTCACAGCATGTTATTGATTTTATCCAGTTTTCAAAACACACATAACACATAAATTTCAAATACAGTTGATTCCCACTAATCCAAAATAATTAGGACTGCAGCCTTTTCGGATTAGCAAATTTTCTGAGTAACCGGAATCGCTCTTACAATACGCATAAAATGCAAATCGAATGTATATGCCTGTCAGTTATTTGTGCAGTAGTGTAGACCTAAGTAATATCTTAGGTCACACATGTGACCTTGGTTGGACGGGTGAGGGTACTGGCAGATGACGGCGCCGACACTAACAGTTTAAAAGCGCGCAGTCATTGTCACTACTCCAGTGAGCGTTCTGCAGTTTTTAATCCGTGCTAGTGCTGTTTCCGTTAACTTAACTGTTACACAGTTTTAAGAGGCATATAAATGGCTACTAAACAAAACATACTTTGTGTTCGTTAAAAGACAACTTCCAAGTTTTAAGACGTTTGGATAACGGTAAAAGTGCATTGAAAATAGCTGCTGAATTCGGCATTGCGGTGACATAAACGCAATTTTCCTACAAGCAAATGTCACTCCTTTACTGCAGACTATGAATCAAAATGTGTTGCAAAACACTAAACTCTCTTACAAGAAAATGCTCTTTAGAACACTTACTGAAGACAAAATAAATTCTCTTCTTCTAAAACTGAAGAAAGTGACCATTAAGGATGTTATTTACTGGGTGGCAAAGTCATGGAATCATTTGAGTCAACAATTTTCAAGAGAATCTTGGCAACAACTTAGGCTTAGCCTCATCTAATGTTAACAGGCCCGATCAGGAAAATCAAAGAAACAATGTTTTTGAGCTTGTACAATGTATTCCTGGTTGTGAAGAAGCAAATGATAATGATGTTGATGAGTGGAAGTTAGAGGACGATGAAGTGTTCACAGGCCAAAAATTCGTAAAAATGGTGACGCAAGAGTCTGGCAATAAGTCTGAAGGGGCTGACGATGAACCACCAGATGGCACTACCTAGCAGTCACTATCTCATGCGGACACGATGGCACTTTTGATCTGGCCCTACGCTACATCGAACAGCAAGCTACCTCTCTACTCCAGGAGACATCATGTTTTTAGGACGCTGACGCAATATCACATCAACTGGCAGGTGTTTGTCAATTCGCCAGATGATAGAACAGACTTTTTCAAAATATAAAAGCTGAAAGATTAATACAGTAATTGTAACTAAAGTGTAAAACTACATATACACTAATTTACACAATGATTTTCCACTGTTTTATTATTACTCAGTAGCAAATAGAGTCAGGTTTTTGTTATAAAGTTTGTTTTTCCTTTTCTGAACCTTTTTTGTATCACCGAATACCGACAACTAATACAGTTAGTATTATAACTAATTATTTTGTAACGCCCCAACAGAAATGCTTTATTTTATAAAACATTTTCACGATTAACAAATATTAATTAATAACAGATCTATTGTAATAAACCATCTATTTAAAAGCATCTTCAAAAATTGAAATACATAGTTTTGTTATAGTGGTAATAATTATTTCATACAGATACATGTGAACTAGAGGTAGGCTGATATACCTATAACAGTTATTTTGAAACGATATTTTTGTGGAATGGATATAACAGTGACTGAAAAATTGAAATACCTGTGCCGATTCAACAATAACTCAAAGTCAAAATACCCGTTCCGATTACTCGTGGCCTGGCGGTTCCGAGTTGCTGGACCCCCCCCCCCCCGTACACAACTAACGAGTAAACAAGTAAACAAGTATTAGGAGTGTTATGGGTATACAAGTAACAACAAGTACACGAGTACGAAGCCACTTTTTGGTGCTGAATATTTCATTCTGCGCATGTGCCGATTGCCATACAAGTAAAAAACAAAGAAAAACAGCGAGGTTCAGAATATCTCTATGCCAGAGAGATGAAGGTGTTTTTAATAAATGGAAAAAATTCATACTGATGTTACATTTTATTCTCGTGTGTTATGCAGATATATAATACAGATTATAATAACAAATTATGTATTATACTAGTCACTTATTTTGTAAATTTTGAAAAAGCAAATTATATTGTGTTATAACCTATAGAGTGGCTGGATGATTATCACAGCACATCTCACATAAATTTTTTTGACATTCTTTGTTGTGCTATTATGTGCACTTGTAGCGGGGCAAAATTTGGGCTACAAATTTTGTAGACAAAGTTTTACGGGACATATAATTTTATGTAACAAGTTATATTTTTAGCTGGTGAAGTCATGATTAGTCACCAGTTAGGCATTTGTGTACGATGAAATAGTTCGAAGTCTAGGTGTGGCCAGCCAAATGGTGTCACGCTGGACAACGGAAAACTAAGTGACCAGGATGGGACGGGTGGAGAAAACTGACAAAACTGGTTTCAAAAGCGTAGTTAAACGGAATTGTGGCGTAGGAACGCCAGCAAAGTGGTGCAGTCTCCAACCCACAATAAAACAAGACAGACGTAGTCCACAGTGCACGTGAACAATCAATCACGGTAGGCCTACCGAGCTTTTGTACTAAAGTGTTAAAAATGGAAATAAACATGTAAAGTGTGAACTTACTCGAAACAAAAACATGATAATACAAATTGGACGTTTAGATTATTTTTTTGTGATTTTTAAAGTGAATTATGGCTGGTGGTGCAACAACCCTGAGACTCCACAACTAAAGAGATAAGTAACCACAAAGGATGAAAACAATTTGTCAAAATTATTCAAAATTTGTTTTTACCATAAAATTACTTTAAAATATAAAAAATATCAAAATGATGAGATCTCAATAGGGTGGGTAAGCGTGAGTGAGAGATAAAAGGGAGGTGGGAATTTTACGAATTACTAAGTACTGATTTGCAGATAAAAAACTTTCTTTTGTCATATATATATATATATTTTGTGTTTGAACTATTACATCACATAATAATAATATAACATTACAAAGAAACTATTAAGGTTTTTTATTAAAATAAAATAAGATTTTGTCATAATAATATGTTAGTTCAATTATTACGCCACTCTATCCATAACCCTATCTCTGTGTCAATAAGTTCGCCTAGACGGCCCTGGAGTTTTTTCAGTAAGGGAATTTTGTTTATTTACTAAATTGTTTCTTTGGGGAGTGTGAATGGTTTCCACGTCTACTCCAAAAAATGTGGTGGCGACGACCTTGGGACTTTGGGAATCTTCCGATCTTTAAAAGGTAAGTGAAAAGGAATAGTAATAATCGGGGTTTAATTTCTTCATTATATTTTTTCGTAGAGTTACACACTCTAAATTTCATTGCCTGAGTTCGCAACTCATTCGTCAAACCAAAATGGAATCAATAATTTAATATCAAACCTAAGTTAATTTGTTTACTCTTAGTGAAAACTTAAATTAGTATTCTCAAAGGAAGATAGGCCTATAAATTCTCTTGTTTCTTATTTTCTGTTAAACAGTATCAACTCAATAAAGTCACTGTGTAAAATAACTCGTTACTTTTAGTTTCAATTTATTTCTTATAACAAATTATATAATACAGGTATATGTTCAATATGTATATAATAACAGGTATTTGTACGTGTTATTTTTTTGGAACTATATTGTTTGTACTATATTTTTTTGGAACTAGTATTATTTTCAAATACTAGTTTACCACACCTCTAATGTAATCGTATCTGTATACATCTGTAAGTATGGATATGCGTTTCATACAGTTTTGAAGAGAAAACTCTGTTCATTATTATGTAGTTTGAACCGTTAACATTGGCCAAACATTAACTGAATGTTTGTTTTTTAAATATCATAAAAATGCATGTTTTGGCAGTGTTAATAATCTTATAATATGGTAGAATTGCACTTTCAGGTCAGCGTGCACTGACATTAGATCTCTGGTAATGTTTTGTAACAAATTCAGTAATTGTAGTAGTGAACAATTATCCTTATTCATCTTATGACTTCCGCTTCCAGTATATATTATACATTTTGGAATAAAAGTTGCATCACCAGATTATCACTCCTTTAAGGTCATCTCGAGATCACCCACATTGTCAAGGTGTGAACCAAACATCGCTTCATTTGTACCTATACATAGTGATGTACTATTATGTGTAGATGTTTTTAAATCATTTTATTTTGATGCTGACGACTTTGAAGGAACATGAATCTAATCGTGGAACTTGTGAGTACTTTGTCTTGCCAGGCTGTAAGGCGATGGTCCGGAGTTGTTTTGAGCAAACGTTTCGGCCTTGCCTTCGACGACGATCTTCGGTGCAGAAGGCTGCAACACACTGACCAAGGTTCGCAGTCAGTGACCACTGAACTGTGGTCAAGGCTAGTGGGCGTGAGTAGGACACGCATATTATTACACACGATTTATGTTGTTTTTGTGTGTTGTTTATTTCTGCCACACGTTGTTGGCGTCAATTCTATTACATACTCTTTATGTTGTTTTATTTTATATATCTTTCCCTTTGCTGGTTGTTGAATTTAACACTCGCGTTCATTAAATATATTCTTCAACTATTTGTTCTTTATTTGTTTAATTGTTTAATTCAATTGTGATGTTTTTGTTTATTTATATTTGAGTAATTATTTGGTTGTAGATCCGTGTTGAATGTAAACAGTTGCGTAGATCTCTTGACGTTAGTTCACTCTCCTGTTGAATAGTGTGGTCTGTGTGTGTCAGTGTATAGTCTAGACAAAGTTATTTTATATAAATTAAACCTTCACGTACCTGTGATGTTGTACTGGAAGTTCAGTTGGTCACAAAGGGTTAATCTGTCAACCTTTTGATCATACAGTATATTAATGCTGTGAAAGTTTTTTGTGAGCACTTTTAAATTTTACGTGGGCGCCATATGGGCTTTCGAGAGAAATGTCCCATAAAAAGAATTCTTCTGAATAAATTACTAGTTAATTCTGATATTTTATAAATCAATAATTGATTAAATAGTTAGATCAAGATCAGGCATTAATTTTCTGTTTCTTTGTTTACTGTACAAATGCAACTCATTAATTAGTAATACTGATTAATTTTTTGTTGAAATAATTGTTGACAGTTGTTGTTACTTTACAATTCAGTTATTTATTGCTTGTTCTAGAATAAATTCAATGAAATACATTCGGTGTAACAAACGGATTACAGATCATCCGGTTTTTTACTTTTATCTAGCTCAGTTCAGTTACTATGAAAACTCTAGTTATAATCGATAGATTATTTATAATTGTTATCTGTCTCAAGGGTGACTTCTTTTAATTTACAGAATAGAACGCCACAGCCTTACTTTACAATGCTCTTATGATATATTATATTGTTAGGTTATATACCTTTAGTGATTGAAAACTAATAAACGAAAAGTTCGTTTATTCTGAATAAATGTTAGGTTAGCCATAAGAATGTTAACACATGAAATCTTACGTCAGAATATGTTAATTCCTCTAAATCAATTTAAAACAGTGTTGATTACTTACTGTATTATTGTTTCTTGTGTCAGTACACATGTGTATTATACTATACTGTTAATAGCTAAAATGTAAACAATGTAAGTATTTGCACCGTACTCCCTGGTGATTAATCGCAATGATAATTATTAACACTTCTAACGATCTGATTCAGTGATCGTTGTTACACTTCACTTAATTTCGCACATGAACGATTTTATTTCCTTCTTGATAAGCTACTGCTTTGGTTATGTATTGTACTTAACCTCGTTCTTTTACACGCACTTCTTGTAAAAGTTTCACTACTATTGTCGATGCACTGATTGAATTATACTTCTTCCTTCTCGTTGATTATTAAATTTTGGATGATAAGTTGGCCTGGATTTGTTGTTGTTAGTTGAGTGAATTTAGACAAAATGCTCCTCTGTTTACAATTGCAATCGTTTATATACATTTTTTAGAATGCCGCTTGGCGCTCCTCTCGGCATGCTTCTAAAGTCGTCCGTGATTGGTTGAAAATTATGTCATGATGACGTAATTCTATTTATAGGCATTACATATTTGTATTTCGAGTGTCAGTCTCGTTTGTGTTATTATTCCTTCGTATTTATTCGAGATTCACCAAATTTATGATGCTAACGTTTATATCTTAGTTATTACAATTCCAATTCGGGTTCTATTGCTATCATTGTAAAGCTTATTTATTTATCTTTATTTTGACATGGCTTGATGCCAGTTTAGTCATAGTTTTCATTAACATTTCTTTATTTTAAACTTACTAATGCATTGTTTACATTCGTCGTCTGCTAAATGTTGCAAATCCGACTAATAAATTTTTCCTAATATTTGTTTAATTATTCTTAATTTCTAATTTGAACATGATTAATTGATTAAAAAGAATACCTTATTTTATATAAATGCTGCATTCAGCTGAACAGTATTAATTATCTGTTTACATTTGTTGATTTTCTAACATAAACTTCCATATTTTACTATTTTTATTTTAACATGTCCTTCTTATCTCTTACTCTTATAACATCACACATGTGGTGGTGCTTTACATTCTTTTTTATCATTGTCACGATATTACTTGATTATGCTTAGTAGGGTTTCTATCTGATTCTTATTGCTTGGTTCCTTGGTTATTTGGTTGGTCTTTATTGGTCATTCAGGGTCTGTTATCATCATGTTACAATGTTTTGTTCCCTGACTATTATTATCCTTCTATACACATTTTATTTACTTATGATGTTACCTAAACACATTCAGTGTTTACATTTATAGTTATTCTTAATTCATGATAATACATATTTGGCTTTCACATTATCTTTTACAGTTTGTGACTACTCCTAGCATGGTTTTCTATATTTGTCTTTTTTAAATCATTGCTTTGACTTGGATCAGCTAATGTGCTGTTTTTATTTATAATATATGGTACAATACTATTCAAGTCATTTGTTATTTTAATTATTCTATTTGATTTTATTCATCAAAGGTTTTTTATTGAGCTCACTTAACAGTTTATGTGGGAAACTTGTCGTGTCATTTCGTCTTTGTCATTCTGTTTATTTATGTTGTACTGTCAGTCAGTACATGTAGTGGATTTACTACTGTTTACTTGAATTGCTTCTCTCCTTTCATTCTTTATTGGTTAATCATTTTTACTGTTACATTCTTCCTGGTTACTCATTTATAGTTCTTTTAGTATTATTCACCCTTCTGGTGTTCATTATTAGTATGGAACATTTTGTGATGTTACAATATTTATGTCTTTTGGTGTCCGCACGAAGTTGTAGTCTGACACTACCAGCCAGTCAGAAGAAAGGCAAATTCCTATTAGTTCGTCACGACTCGCGTCCAAAGAGCACTCAATGAGAGGAACACACCCCGCAGATTCATGGTAACAGATGCATGTTTCTGAATCTGGACAGACTCCGTATGCAGGCGAGGGAAATACGAATTTTTGTGTGTGGAATAAACACTAAATTTCACTTGGAACTTATGTTCTGAGACATGTAATATACATTGCAAGCAGAAGTCACAAGATGTTTAGAGAAAATTGTTTAACATTATTACAGTTAGTGATGTGGATACAAAAAGAGAAATGAAGTTGAAAATGCATTTATTGCTTTTTATATTTAACACACTGAGCACTTCATTCGTGTATGGTGAATAAAACAGAATTCTGTGATTTAAGTTTTGAGTGATGTTCCCATTTTTTTTTTATTTCAGGTGTTGTGAAGAGTTATGAGTTAGTGCTGTTGGAATTATTAGCTAAATCAGATGAGTTGACTGCTTTGGCATTGTTCAAAGAAGCTACTTTGTATCATGGTGCTCCGATGGTATACGATCTACATCTGCTTAGGGCACTTGTCACAGTGTGTGTTAACAACAATGAAATAGACATGGCAGCGAGGCTGATAAGGAAGGGCCAGCTTTGTGGCGCTTATCCGAAGAGTAACAATGTTGTAAGTTTTCGTATTTTTTAATACCTTGAATAGAACCTTGATAGTGTGAACTAATTGGTAAAAGGGGTGGTTCAGATAACATTGGCCAACGTGAAAAATCTTTTCGACATTAAAATAGTCAGTTCTTATTAACCTTGATGTAAGAAAAATGATTGTGACTTTTAAATGTCTTACTTAGCTCTTGTTTTTAATGAAAACAGCCATTTCCTTTGTGACTTAGTGAAACATTCCAATTTAGCTAAAGAAATTTTGAGTTAAAAAATTGGGTTGGCAACACCAAGTGTAGAATCTTTTCCAAGGGACTATATAATCTTTTTATTATATAGATGTCCCGTTTGTGATTACATAAGTCTAAATTGTATGAATCTTTATGTACAAGGTTTGTTAAAAAAAACGAACTTTTTTAATACCATATCAACCCGCACAAACAACGTGCTGTGACTTTGACCACACTTAGCGATAGTTGTTGAAAACAAACTGCCATTTATTCTGTTCCGCTATCAGCATTAGTCTTTGAGCTATATCAGATTGAGTGAGGATGTGCACACGCTGGCCGTCGGATTAGGACAGAGTGATTAAGAAATACCTGGAAGAACAACATGTGCCTATGAAAGTTTAGGAGCGAAACTAGGTTAAAATTTTACACAGACATTCTGGTTTTCAAATTAAGCATACGCGGAGGCCTGCATGAGCCAAACGATTATTTTAAGAAATTTTAAAGAATGTAAAAACAGTGGTCGGTACAGATCAAAGCGATGTCGAAGATCATGGGAAGAGAGCTCGTGAGGTAATTGTAAATCATCATTTATGAAAAATTTAAATGTATTGTATCACTGAATAAAAAAAATCTTACTGCATTTGTTGACGACGATCAGAAAGAGACCCATTTTGATATTGGTCAACAACTGCATACCAGTGAAACTGGTAATGACAACTTTGAAATGCAATGGAAATTTTTCTGTAAAGATTTTAGAGTTAGCTCCTCCAAAGTTTTACACACACACACACATTGCGTTAAGGTCTTCATTCTCACTTCGTTATAAATCGAACGGATGGTGTGTGCCCATGCCCACTACAACGCGTATAGCTCGAAGACTGATGATCATAACGGGACAGATGTAACTGTCTCTAATGTATCTAACCTCCATCATCAAAAATTAATCTGATATTCATACACAATTTATTTTTAATTAAGTTCATTATATTATCTTTTATAATATAATGACTTCATATTCTCATCTTTTACCATAATACCATAATAATAATTAATAGGATTATTGCATATTATTAAATCATAAAATTGTCACCATCGTTTATAGTCCAGTCGCCCTTGGTATGATTTGTCACAATTAAATAGGTTATCAATTCATCATTATTCTCATCATCTACTAAACCAGTTTCATTGTCAGGTAAGTGCTTATTATAGACAGCATTATCATCAATATTATCTTCATCTAGTACTGCCTATACTAATTACTCCACAAGGTAAGTCTTCGTTGTCACTATTTCTCTCAATATTTAATCTCTCTACAAACTCTTCATAACCCCTATTAACTTTAAACATCTCTCTCTCTCTCTCTCTCTCTCTCTCTCTCTCTCTCTCTCTCTCTCTCTCTCTCTCTCTCTCTCTCTCTCTCTCTCTCTCTCTCTCTCTCTCTCTCTCTCTCTCTCTCTCTCTCTCTCTCTCTCCTCCATTTAACTTTCTCACTCCACGCAGAGGGAAATACTACATCATTAAAACCCATCCTGGCTTTACCAGGGAAACCATAATACATAAAGGGACTATTTGGAGACCATTTGTCTCCCAAATAAAGTCTAGAGTAACCTTTGTCCTCCCAAAACACTTGTGAAGCCTTTGCTTCACTTACACCATAGGGAAAATTTTCCCTCTGCCCTCCATTTTCACTTAAACTCCCCTTCCACTCTCTCACAAGCTCATTAACACTTATTATCTCACCACTAACCTCACTTCCATTATATTCTCGTTATCACTACTATTACTTAATGTATCATTCTTAGATACCCCATTTTCAACTATATCAGCTTTATTATTATTATTATTATTCAACATTATCTCACCATTATGATTATCACTTATATTATCACTATCCTCACTTACTTTACTCACTATCGTCTATTCCTTTATTATTTATATTCTCATTTGCACTTAACTTATCATCATTATTATTTGTTATTTGACTATCAGAATTACGCTTACCTGGTTTAGTTCACTTTCTCTACTCTCCTTTCTCTTTCTAATGTCATTTACATTATGTTGTATTTGTTTTAGAATGGTACTACAACGTTCGTCTATATCATTCAGATGTTTATTCATATTATCTTTTTGTTGTTTCATATCATCGAATTTACTTTCTAACTTAACATCAGTATTATCAAGACGTCGCATTATCTCCCGAAAAAAATTTCTCGTTTTGTCATCAGTTTTATTACTTTCTTTTGTTACGATTGGAGTTGTCTGAATTCCCGAATCATCCATACTAGCATATTCATTCAGACCAACCTCATTCTCTTTATTCTCCATTTTAATTTAATTATTTTTTATTAAATGATTAATAATTACTTATTAAACAAAATCTCGTAAAAAATTGTACACTCAATGTTTCATATCCTAACCTCTAATCACACATTCCGTGACTTCTATCAATACAAAAAACGCCTTTTACCACAACCTGTTTCGTACTTCAAAGCAGGCCTAAACCTATATGAATAAATTTATATAGGCCGTCCTGGCAGGGTTCGCCAATTGTAACTGTCTAAACTTTTTTGCCAAACTTACCTAACTTACCAGACGTCTACTTACCACAATTCTGACAAACTTCTTAATTCACACTTACCTTAACCCCAACAGATGATCCAAATTACTCAAGGCCGCCACCAACATTTTTAAAGGGAAATGTGGAAGCCTTGTTACACTCCACCTTTTTTTGAATTTAGTTAATTCCCTGGATTCAATACTTTACCAGGTTCGTTTTAGGCGAACTTCTCCATACGGGACAGGTTATGATAAACGGGCATAATAAGTAAGTTAACACATGGTTATAATGATTAATCAAATATTATTTTACTTTATTCAGGAATTATTTTCTTTCTGTTTCTCTGACTTTTAATCTCTAACAAATTACAAGGTATAAAAATTCCGTACACTCATTTCTATCTCCAAACCAGTATTTTTCTCGTTATTTTTTCTCTATAGTTTCACATGTGTAACTAAACAAACTAATTTACTAAATATATACCCTACCTGCCAGAATCTTACCTGTCTTGCAATCTTTTCTCGCAAACTTACCTTATTCCAAATACCATCAGAACTTCAGGGGCGCCACCAATATCTTTAAAAAGGATAGATATGGAAACCTTTACACTTTACCTTAATTAAAAACACTGGAACAATTTTGCGATCTGACCTCCCATAATTCAGAAAATTCCCCGGAACGTTAGACTAGTTTTTCAACACAAAGTATAGGAAATGGTTACGACGTAATAACTACAACTAACACATGTTTTCCTTCTAAACAAATCTCATTTTTATTTAATTTCAATGTTCTACTCTCTTTTATCTGTTACTTTAATAATTGAAACATGAAATTACTTATACAAATTCCCTACATAATAATCTTTCTTGACCAACCAGTACTATTATATTTTATTTTTCCCTTGTTCCCCACACACACTCTCTCACTCTTTACACTTGTTAATACCCCCCCGTTTTCTGAGCTCTTTTGATATTTATTAATTTTAGTTTTTAAGCAGCTGATTGTATATTATACCTGCACATGCTATTCCGCCATCTTTCTCACTTCCATTATCATACACTGTTCTAATGCTTCACGTTTATATATTATTTAAATTCCACTGACACTGTTTCTTCCTCCTGTTCTTCTCCGGCACTTTTACATATTTCGGTAGACCTTGGCTACTCTATTCACGTCGGTCTACCAAAATTCTGAGGCTGCGTTACATTTACGGCTGTACTGTTTGATTAGTAGTGACGAACTGGCTAACGTTAGGCATTGGCCGCTGCCATCTGCGTATGTTGGTTTTATAACGCCTTCTCTTATTGGCTGAAAACCGTCTCGAACATTTCACTCGGACCGGAAAGCCGCCCGAATTGTCGCCCCGAGGTAATTTTTGCGCAGTACAAACACATGCTTTTTCGTGACTCGCATACTTCGTTCTAATCGGTACCTGGCACTGCGCTACAGGCTGTTCACCAAAAGTTGTACATTGATTGGTTAAAACGGGTTGCTTAATCTGCCCCGTTACACACACTCTCTCATTCTCTTTTTTCATTTCTGAATACCCCCCGTTTATTTATTGAGCTCATTAAAAGAAGTTGTTTTATTTTACTTTTGGCCAAAATTTATTCATTGTACTCATCTGCACTCAATATCCATCATTACACCATCTGTCGTTTTCCACTTTTCGGACTGTTTAATTTAATACTATTGTTGATGGTTCATAATTATGTAATGTTTTATTTAATTTTAATTAATTACAATTGATCTTAAACTCCCACTTACCTTCTATTTGTCACTCTCTGGCCAGATCGTCTAGTGGTGTAACCCTATTTCATACAGCGAATTTACCAGCACAAAAATGAAATTAGGTACTTGAAATGATTATTCTAACACACATATATATCAAGTGAAATAATGTAATGGATTTATTCTTTTTAATACAGTTCTTTATATTCTCTCTTTTCAAATTTCTACTCTTTATATTTTCTTTGAACAAGTACTGATACTAATGTTACATCGGAAATTTAATATAGCTTTCCTACTCTAGTTAGCTTAAATATTTCTTTCTTATATCTATAGATAAGACAGCCCAGTATCTGCACATTCTCTCATTCACACCCATACCATATTTAATTTAGCGCTTTTTTTATTTAAATTCTCATAATTAAATTGTGTAATATACGGTTACGTGGTATCGGCGTCCCTGCAAGTCACTTGTTGATCTCGAGAAATTTTGTTCACTTTTGTCCGAATGTTTCCCACTGTTAATATTGAGTACTTTAATTCGTTTTAGTCACTGTTAACTGAACTCATACTCTTGGTATAACTCCGTGTTTTGTTATTTGTTCACATTATAAAATTTTGAAGATATTAAACTAAAGTTTAGGCTCACGCCTATGTGTTCACCCGGCCGGGGAAAGGTTTCTTAGTCAACTCAGTCTTTGTACGTGCCTCAATGCCTAATTACCGCCTTGTGTTTAGACTAGGCATCGCATTCCACTGCCACCTCACCGTTCACAATCTCACTTCATTGTTCCTTTGACGACAATTTTACTTCACATAGGGACTGACCATGCAGAGGGAAAATATAATATTATAATTTTTTAATAAAATGAAAACCTTCCCTTTAGCCCCGTTACAATACCCCCCCCCCCGAATGGGAGATCTTCCGTCGAAATTGAAGAAATCTCATTGCTACACCCCTAAGAGGATCGGTGAGGATATGGTGCCAACAACCCCCCCTTAGTTCTTATACATCATGGGTAAACTACCCCCCTTGCTCGGCGACTATGGCTGCACCTGAACGAGATTACTGGACTTCTCTATACGAGATCCCAACACCATAAAATCGAACAGACACGTACCACAGTGCACCTAACCTTCTAACATACCACCCCAAAATCCAAATCCCTGGCCTTACTCCATGCCAGATCCTCAGCCGATATGTTCCCCCTTTTCATGCATACTGGGTCGCCTTCAGCAATACTGGGTGCATACATATACTTGTTAATACATTTTTCAAATTCAAAAATATTTATCGTTAAATCAAACTCATTTATCCTAACATTTGATTATACATGCATACTAAACAGTACCATTCAATAAAAAACACTAGTACTACACATAAACAATAATACAGTCAAAATTCAAAACATCAAGTAGATGGCAGGCACAGAAAATCAATTTTTTTTTTCAAAAAAATTTAAATTTATTAAAATATACTTTTCTCAATATTAAGAAAATTTAAAATTATTTAAATCAATTAAACAACCAAATTTGCATCACTTCATTGCCAAAACTGGTCTAGTTTATAACATCAACCATCAGCTGATCAAACTGGGTCAAGTCCACAACCTTGACCTACATAGGTTATACATAGGCTACATCATAAAATACATTGAACATCTTTAAAAATTTTTTTTTTATCTTCAAACATGACAACATAATAATATATGACATTTAAAATTAACATAGTACAGTAGAGTGTCAATAATTCGGATTAATTGGGACCGGACCCCTTCCGGATTATCAAATTGTCCGGATTTTCGAAATGAACCAATAAAAGCGCCAGTAAACGTCTTCAGTAAAAAAAACTTGCTAAAATCGTTCATAATTCATTCTGATGGTTACAGAAGTGGAGCGGATGAATAAAACCATTAATTTAGTTAAAATTTTACGTTTTCCAATTACAGAAAAAAATACTGTATGTACAGTATTGCATTTACAGACTGTCTTATTTTATGTACAGTAAATCTAGACCTACAACAAAATACAGTAAAGTACAGTAATAAAATACCTACAGTAAATCATACAGTATTTGAGCTTTGAAAAAAATCTTTTATGGACTTTTGAACAGCGGTAGTGGTTCGTTTTTTTGCAGCTAAGTCCTTGATTCGTTTTAGGAGAATGAGCTGGGTTGGTGTGCTCTCAGTCTGTTTTTCAAGCCATGACATCCAGTTTCTCTGCTGCCATAAATGCTTCGGAATGTGCGGCCCTACTTCTTCAATGTCATTTTCATTCTCGTCCCCATCAGATTCTACTGTTTCTGCGTCCCCTTAAAATGAAAAAGTACACCTAAATAAACAAACGAAACAAATGTTTTCTTTTTCTAATTTTATAGAAAAAATTAACAAGCGCAAAGTTGACTAAATATTTTAAAAATATAACAGTGAATTTAAAACGACTAACAGTACAGCGTCAGATAATGCAAACAGTTTGTTTGGCTAAAATAAAAAAAGTTACAGTAGGCCTACTGTATGTTTAAGCAGTGCTACATACCTTCAGACACCATGTCAGCTATTTCTTGATCGCTCAAAATCTGGTAACCAGGATCGTTGTCATCAACAGCCAACCACTCACTGGCATCATTTTCGTCACACTGTTCAAATCCCGGGGTCGTGCTGCAGATTTCTGTCACCTCGTTTACAACGCAATCTTCATTTTCATTTGCATTTTCTTCAATCCTGCTTTCTTCATCAGGCCATAATTTTCTCCAGGCTCTTTGCAAATTACTTTTGGTGAGAGTTTCCCAAGCATCGGCAAGCATGTAAATGCTATCTTTAACGTTCAACTTTGTTATAAACTGAACTACACTCTCTTCGTCCTTTTCTGCCAACAAAAGGCGACGCAGGAGCTGCTTTCTATAGATCCTCTTAATTTTCTCGATCAGCCCCTGGTCCATTGGCTGCAGAGTTGCAGTAACGTTAGGTGGGAGAAATTGCACTTCGAAATTCTGATCGATTTCGTTTAATACTTCGAGAGGGGAATGTGTGGGCGCATTATCAATGATAAGAAGAACTTTCCCACTTTTCTTTTTCTCCTCACGGAATTTTGTAACACTAGGGATAAAATCATTTTTAAACCAATCAAGAAAAATGATTGAAGTCATCCAATCACTTTTCTGAGACGTGTGCAAAACAGGAAGAGTGTGCACATTTTTAAAGCAATGTGGTTTTTTCCTCTTCCCAATCACTAACAATTTTACCTTGTGCTCCCCACTGGCATTAGCACATACCATAGCCGTTATTCTCTCTTTGCTTACTTTAAACCCGGGAGCGGATTGTTCGCGTCTTGATGCCAGCGACTTGCGTGGAAGGGCTCGCCAGTTTATCCCGGTCTCATCGGCGTTGTATACGTCATCCCTAGAATAACCTTTTTCAAGTGCTTCCTTAATAAACTTCTCTTTAAAAACTCTTCCAGCCGCTAAATCTGAGGAAAGTTTTTCTCCTTCGATGTCTAACTCTCTAATCCCATGCCTAGATTTGAAGTTCTTAAGCCAGCCAGAACTGGCTTTGAAAATCTTTCGGACCATTAAGCTGTTCATTAAATTGTAAGGCTTTTTCACAAATCAAAAGCCCTGAAAATGGCTCTCCCAAGCTTCTCCTTTGAGTGAACGTGTGGTACATTGCGTCTTCTAAGGCTTTGTTGTTTGCTGAACATGCAGTTTTTCTTTTCAGCGTCCCTTCTTCAGAGTTCAGTTTTGATGCAAATTGTTCCACCTGGGCTCTTTTCGCCTTAATATCACTTATTGCGGAAGTTCCTACCCCATAAATCTTTGCAAGTGATACCCCAGTTTCACCTTTTCCTAACCTTTCTAAAATTTTTAACTTGGTTTCAACGGTTAAAAAAGTGTGTTTTTCTTCGAACTCGACGCCATCACGGGTACAGAACAGTACTGTAATGTGTTACAAAAAACAAAACATAGACAAACTGACACACACACAAACACTCTACTGTACACAAACGATCGATTTGGTAAACAAAAACTTAGTGCACGCACAGAGAACAATACTCGAGGTCAGTGGCCTGACGCGACTGACAGGGGCAGGGTAGCAGGTATACATGTGACTGTGCAACCTTGACTCTCCCGTCGTGAAATGCAGGCCTACCGGAGACGCTGTTGGGAACTCGCCGTGGCCCAAGCAGGGGACGGATCGGACAAAAGTAGCCCTTACCGGATACCTTCGGCGTTGGTCGGGAAGAAGCGCCGACCTCGTATCCCGGCCATTGCTGGACCCTTTGGTCAAATCCTGGCTCGCCCGGAGGCGAAGGCCGAGTACTTGGGCGCGTGTTTCGAGCGTCAGTTCGCTCCTAACCCGCCCATGGACTGGGACTTCGATGAAGAAGTCTAGAACGAAGTGGAAGACTTTCTGTCTCTTCCGATCACTGCGGAGCCCGAACCCATTACTAGGGAAGAGGTCACAGATCGGCTCGTTGAACTTGTGCCAAGAAAAGCTCCTGGCCCGGACGGCGTCTCGAACGCCGCTCTTACTCGACTCCCGGAGCAAGGAGTACTTTTCTTGGTCGCGCTGTTCAACGCGTGTCTTAGACTGGCCTATTTTCCCCAGAAATGGCGTAAGGCGACGGTCATAGTGATCCCGAAGCAGGAAAAGGACGCTTCCCGTCCCGGCAACCTCCGGCCCATTAGTCTACTGTCAGCCACGTCAAAGGTTCTCGAACGTCTCGTACAACAGAGAGTATTAGACCAGCTAAGAAATTTCGATGTACTGGTCCCCGAACAGTTCGGCTTCCGTGTGGGGCATTCCACCACTCATCAGATGATGAGATTGGTGGAATACATCACGGATGCCGGCTGTCGGAAAGAGCAAACTGTCGCCTGTTTCCTAGATGTGGAAAAGGCCTTTGATAGTGTCTGGCATGACGGGCTCTTGTTCAAGCTCCGGGAAATCCAGCTCCCAGATTGCTACCTTCGCTTGATTGCTAGCTTTCTGACGGAGAGGACTTTCTGCGTGCGAATAGATGACCATGTCTCTTCCGAGAGACGCATTACAGCCGGGGTACCTCAAGGTAGCGTGCTAGGTCCTCTTCTGTTCTCCGTGTACGTCAACGACGCACCCAGAGAACCTGGAGTCCAGATGGCTCTGTTTGCTGACGACACGGCGGTCTATACCGCCGATCGGAACGCTGACAGAGCTATCCCACGACTTCAGCGCGCACTCGATGCGTATTCGACGTGGACGGAAAGCTGGAAAGTTGCCGTCAACGAAACCAAGAGCTCCACGGTGCTATTCACAAAGCGCCGGAAAGAACCACGAGGCCGGGTGAGACTCGGTAGAACGTACTTGCCCTGGTCGAGAGAAGTTAAGTACCTCGGTGTCCACCTTGATCGTCGGCTCACCTGGCGTGCCCATGCCGAGACGATGCGAAAGAAAGCGTCCTCTCGTCTCGCGCAACTGTTTCCGATACTTGTCAACAAGGCTATGACCCGTAAGCTGGGTAAGCTGATCGTCAACGCGTATCTGTTGCCGATCATTACCTATGCTCTTCCCGTCTGGGGTTACCTCGCAACCGTTCATAAAAAAAGGTTGCAAAGCGTTCTCGATAGAGGTCTTCGGCTAGCGGCCAAAGTCCCCTATCGGTTTTCGGTTCTCATCTCTTGAGAAGAGGACTCGGTGTCCGCTCCTTGGATGACACCGCAAGGCGACTTGCACGTAAATTTTACGTCCAAGCTGCGAGGACCCAGACAAACCCACTCATAGCTGGCCTTGGCAAGTACCGAACACGTCCAGGTGAATCTTGGAAACGCCCTCGACAAATACTGTACTAGTCGACCTAGTACGAGCATGTCGTTGTAGCGACCAATAAAAAAAAAAACTAAATAAATAATATTCCGTCTGGACATGACCACTAGGCAGGCCAACTCTCCCGCTTTCACTGCCCCTCCCTCCACCACACAACACGCAATTCATGCTCCACTCTGTAGGGCACAGCGAGTTTTACAGTTGTGTCGACGCTTTTAAACAAATATTCACTTCATGCGATTTTTTTTTGCCAGAATCGAATCCGGATTATCGACGGTCCGGATTTTTGACGTCCGAATTATTGACGCTCTACTGTACTATTATAATTAACAATAAAATTGACATTTAAATTACTCAAAATTAAACATTTTACAACTTTACTTTATTCTCAAATTCTATCAAAATTGTCACTTGTTCCCATTAATTTTATATTTCTTACTATGACTCTCTTTCTTTAACATTCTCAATAAATTTTGGTGACTTAATTATTCGTAATAACTTGATTGTGTCAACTTGGCATGTATACATTTACCATCTTCCCCTCTCTGACTCTAACATCACTAATAACTTTAACTAACATGACACCCATCTCTATCAAAACATCTGTCAAACATTTTCTCAACCCAACTTACTACGCGACTCAATTCATATCATTCTACCCTTATATAAAAAAAATACTCTCTACCCCTTTGTACTCAGGATGTGTGTTTCCCTCCCATTTCTCATTCCTTTATCTGGTTCCTGGACTTCATTCCTGGGTAACCCTTTCCGGCACTAAACGGTCCCTTCCCGTCCCAACATCTTTCGTTGCGGACTCCTACCACACCACCCCCTCTTACAAAATTCCCATCAACTCTAATTACTCTCCCAATGCAATACTCTCATTTACAAAATATCTCCACTTATTTATTACATCAGTATATCAATCAATACTCTACATATATTCCCCCTATCTACTGTGTCACTATTACCTCTCAAATTCTACATTACATTAAGTCACAACTATAATATTATTCTATTCAACTCCACTTCTAAACTTAACTTGGACTGATCTACATGTCCTAACAAAACAATAATCACCCACAATGTAATATTTCCCATTTTTTACATTACATTTAAAATTCTCAACTATCTCAAATTACTTCCATCATTTTAAATTAAAATCGTTTAACATTAAAATCATTATATTCAAACATTAGTTACATTGAAAATTAGCAAACAATTTATAAGTGACATTCTACAGTGGATCAGCTGATTTTCTTAGTGAGGTGAATGACCTTACTATAAACATATTTCAAAATTATATCAAGTTTTACTTTACATATATTGTATTAGAAAATTTATACTTACAGTACAGTATATCACTCATACACTGTCCTAAATACACAAATATAAACACCAAACACCCTGTACCTTCTGAAACAATTTTAACAACAATGTTATTCCACACTAAACAATTCAACATTTATTTATTAATTATTATCAAATTCACATCTCATAAAACAATTTAAATTTATTAGAAAAATTCAATTATATAACATTGTAAATCAATCAAATTATTTAAACATCTCAAATTATTTTAATTAAATTAATTATTGAAAGTACAACACATTTAATTACTTTCACCAATTACAATAATTACAATTCATTTGTTATCCTCTTCAAAATTATTTTTGTTATTTATTTAGACTGCAAAAATATTATTATTACAACAATTTCTACTACATACACACATTGTTTACCTAACATCTTAGAATACACACAATTAATTTCACTAACAATTTATTTACAAATTATTCGTCATTATTATTCAATTTATCATAATTCATTTTCCAAGTCAGCAAGGTCAGAACCATAAATCAAAATATTTAAAATGTCCATTTATTAAGTTTATGTTCAGCCTCCATCATCAAAAATTAGTCTTGGTTCACATAACATTTTTCAATTTTATTTACACTCCATTTATTATTATTATTATTATTATTATTATTATACTCTAATATTTCAACATGTTTCGTAAAATCCACATAATAATTTACTGGATTATTCTACATTATTATCAAATCATAAAACCTGTCTACATCATTGATTTTGGTCGTGTCACCGTCTGTATTATTACTTATCACCCTTGAGTATTTTAATCTCTCAATTTCAAAATCATTTGCTACTAATACTCCGCGTCGAAGCACAGGTGAGCATTCAATATAACTATCGTTATTATTTTTTCTTTCTGCATAACAAGGTAAGTCAACAATATTGCTAATTCTCTCTCTCTCTTTATTTCTTCTAGTAGCTCTTCATAACTTCTAACAACATTAAACAATATTATCTCTCTTTCTCTAAATGTGAACAAGTCTACCACTCTCTCACAAAACCACTCATCGTGACACCATCTCACTTTGTTTCTGTCACTCCACACAAAAGGCAACATAACATTATTAAAACCCATCCTGATTCTTTCAGGGAACTTGTGATATATAAAAGGGGACCTACTTCGAGACACCTTGTCTCTCACATCATTACTGGAGGAAACTCTGTCCTCATAACTCATTATCAGAGTCTTTGCTCCATTTAAACCACGGGAAAAATTTGCCCTTTGTAAACCCAACCTCTCTTTAACCACTATCTTATTACTACTCTCTCTTTTCATTAAAACTGTATCTCCACTATTATTCACTTTACTTTCGAACAGATTTTTAATTATCTCGTTATCATTTGTTAACTCATTATAATTATCGGTACTCACCTTGTTCTCAGTTACTTCATTAATTAAATTCCCACTACACTTACCAGTATTTCTTGTAACGTTATCTACATCATCTTGTGTTTGTTTTATTAAATTATCAAACATTACATTTATATTCTGCTCAAACTTACTTTTTGTTCTTTAAGTTCTTGAAAATTAATATTTTTAATATTTTGTTGTTCACATTTTATTTTCTGTTCTTTAATTTCATTATTTAATTGGTCAAATTTGGTATGAAATTTCTCGTCATTAGAATTAAAAGACTCTCAAATTTTTCGTCAGTTGTATCAAAACGACAATTGATTTTATCGAAATTGCTACACATCATACTATACAAGCATGTCAACATATCATCATCATTCGGTTGCTTATTTTTGTTTGTTGAAACTGGAGTTAATTGAATCCCAGAATCAACAGCTGTTTCACTTAGTTGCATTTGAGCAGCAATTGGGGTAGAATGAATTATTACGTTATCGCCAACAGCTGTTTCTGTAACAGCGCTCGGATCAGCTGTCCGCATCTCACTTTCACTCATATCTACGTTCGTTACATTGCTTTGTTCAGTATGCTCAGACATTTTTAACTTATTTTTACTTACGTGATAACTACAATTGATTAATCTCCTTTCAAAACATTATACTACAACATACATAAAATAAACCTTATACCATAATTACGTACATTTTACGTAAATAAAATTTTGCTTTCATAACTGTATTTCATTCTCTGTACTGTCAAAATAGGCCGGTGTAATATAACTTTTTATTACATTACATCCTGCAGTCACGGCACCAATTGTAATGTTTTATTTAATTTTAATTAATTACAATTGATCTTAAACTCCCACTTACCTTCTATTTGTCACTCTCTGGCCAGATCGTCTAGTGGTGTAACCCTATTTCGTACCTAGCTTAAATATTTCTTTCTTATATCTATAGATAAGACAGCCCAGTATCTGCACATTCTCTCATTCACACCCATACCATATTTAATTTAGCGCTTTTTTTATTTAAATTCTCATAATTAAATTGTGTAATATACGGTTATGTGGTATCGGCGTCCCTGCAAGTCACTTGTTGATCTCGAGAAATTTTGTTCACTTTTGTCCGAATGTTTCCCACTGTTAATTTTGAGTACTTTAATTCGTTTTAGTCACTGTTAACTGAACTCATACTCTTGGTATAACTCCATGTTTTGTTATTTGTTCACATTAAAAAATTTAGAAGATATTAAACTAAAGTTTAGGCTCACGCCTATGTGTTCACCCGGCCGGGGAAAGGTTTCTTAGTCGACTCACTTGTAACTATTTTCCCATTTTTAATAATAGATAAAACTTTGCCCGGCCGGCGACGCACACCACTAATCGCATCCACTGCCTTCAGATGTTAGTCGTCGACTGATGAAACGGCGGGTAATTAAATCCCCACCTTGTCTGACTGTTTCCGGGCACATACATGGCCACTGCGATTACACAGCTTTTCGTCACCATTTAGGTAGCATGGTTTGGCATTGGGCACTGGCGTCGACGATGTTGACTGGCGAAAATAGTGAGGCAGTGGAAGGCGTGGCCTCTAAGAGTATCCGTCAGTAACGAACCGCATGGAACAAAGTTTTCGTCTCTCGCCATTTTTCGTGGCGTCCCTTTGGAGTCTGATGTGCGTCCTTACGCGCGCCTGGTCATGTTGCGCGTCTTTGTACGTGCCTAATTACCGCCTTGTGTTTAGACTAGCCATCGCATTCCACTGCCACCTCACCGTTCACAGTCTCACTTCATTGTTCCTTTGACGACAATTTTACTTCACATAGGGACTGACCGTGCAGAGGGAAAATATAATATTATAATTTTTTAATAAAATGAAAACCCTTCCCTTTAGCCCCGTTACAATTATATGCTCCACTGTTGTTTTAAATTAAATCACAATAACATTTTAGTCGGGCGACTCTTATTTGCTCGAGCACTGGTTTACATGACCGCGCGGTCCAGGTGTATATTGTCAACTGCCGCCAGTTAAGCTGCCGTGGCGATGCTCTTCGTCCTTTGTGTAACTCGCCACATGGCCACCAACCGGATGTCTACATCATAACTCCGTCTCGCATTGGTTTATCGAGAGTCCGAGATCTCGCAAGAGGCCGGACAGTCATTGTACATTGCCAACACGTGGTTGATTTTACGCAGCTCAGCTACACACTTTATGATGACTCACGTATCCTTTGTTCCAACTCCCAAATCGTACCTGACACTGACTATCACCAAATATTACATAGACAGGTTTATTATTGCAAAATTATTAAAAAAAATGGTTTTACCCCTTTTGCCCCATTACACAGAGAAAACCACATTCCGGTGTCAAAACCTGTTGCTAACAGCACATAATTGTGCAGCTTGCTCTATGGGCAGGTTGGCGTGCTATACAAATAGTTTGGTCTTTTTTTGAACACACTTCGTATTAATCTTGAGCTGACGGCAAATTTTATGAAGACAGTGAATAGGGAAGGAGAAGCTTAGAGAAAATGCCAACATCTGAGTGATGTTAAGATCAATAGGTAAATATTTGTGTGTCTCACAGATTCATGAACTGTTTAAAGATGAAACCTTTAACGGCATTATTGAAGGGAATGGTAAAGTAGGCGGGAAAGCTGTCACATTTGTGTTGAAAACTTCTTGGGTAATCAAATAGTGGAAAACAGTGATGAAATTGTGACATACGGTACCGAGATTAGGTTGCATTATGTCTACTAAACTACACCTTCGCGATTCCCAAACAGTTATGGGCTAATGAGCAATGGGGATGGAGAATGCTTTCAAAATATTTCAGCGAAATATCAAAGAAGGAATCTGGCCAAGTGAACAAATGCTTGCTGACTATAAATTGAAAAGAAAGAAAACAGAAATGCAAGTAGATAAAGAGCAGTTCCTTATACGAGGGTTGTCTGTAAAATTGTTGAACTTATTAACTAAAATATGTTCGTAAGAAGCTTTTCAGACTTGTCGCCTTTAAAGTAGTGCCCTCCACTTCGAACGAATAGACTGCTGACTGCTCCCAGCGTGTCTTCCATTCTTTGAAACATTTCTGGAACTCTTCATTTGTGACACTGTGCACTTTGGCTAGTGAGTTAATAGACTGAAAATGTCAACTTCATTTTTAATTTTGGGGCTAAAAAAAAGTCCCCTGGTGCTAGATCTAGTGAATAAGGAGGCTGCGGAAGAAACGTGGTCATATGGTCGTATAAAAACCTGTGTTTTTGATCGTATTTTCACCAGAAAGACCTGACTGATTATTAGAGATGTGTACACGGGTTCATTGTCAGCGTGGAGATCCATCAGTTTGGTTTCCAAGCATCAGGCGTTTTTCTCTTGATAGCCTCACAAATATGTTTCATTCTTCTTCTTCAGCACTACAGGCCAATGTGATCCGTGGCTTCCAACACCAATCTTCTCCAAAGTCTCCTGTCCATGCCATCTCAGTGTAATCCCCTCACATCCATTCTTCAGAGATCTTCCAGTACATCATCCAACCAACTTATCCTATGACGGCTCTTCTATCAGCTTTTATAGACT